>CM062815.1:629345303-630627286 GCA_031772625.1 Pinus tabuliformis | reverse complement strand
TCATGAGTGACACAGATCTGGATAAGGCAAACTGTAACAGTTATTACAAACAGTAAATTATACATTGCTATGAGGAATTAAAAGTTTTACAAGTGTATAGTCAAGAAAATAAAACAAACACATTAGTAAAACAGAAACATTAAAATATGTGCATAGAAACATAAAAATATGTCCATAGCCTTTCCTTTTACAGGCGTATTCCTTTAAGAAAACCCAAATCACCATTTTTTGCATGAAATACAGAAATCACTGGTGTGTGCATGAAATAATTTACCATGAAATACCCAATCCTCGACCACAAAAATTATAAGTCGAACAATGGTTTGATAACCCTTGCTTCTTCTTAACTATCGTAACTATGGACTCATAGTGCCCACTTGAAGCTTATTGGGGTTTCAAAATTTAGATAGTCGGGCTCTTTGTGTAACAGTAGGGTCGCCAATGACCTTCAAAAAAGAAAAACACCAGACACTAAGAAAGCATATTTAGAGAGCGTGGAAGGTCCTATTTGCCGGAAACCTTGACACCGAAACAAACCAAATAATGGAATAAATTTAGCAGAAACCTAGTGAAAAATGAATAATGTAGTTTAGTTGTAACAACGAAGAAGACTTTTATCTCTAATGTTACCTGAGTGATAAGGTGAGCCGACAATAGTGAAGCTGACCCTGCAAAGAGCAGTCAGACATAGAACCATCCAAAACCCTCGCGGACCTGTAAATAAGAAAGTGTGAAAGCCTGAGAAAATTAACTTTCAAAAGAAAATTCTGAAGATGAAAAACAGCTTGGCGTTAAGTTGTTGACCAAGAAATAACAGTGACCTAAGAAAATGTAATATCCTAATGTCGTGCCCTTCGACTTGCAGAGTTGTTTTCCCTCAAACCACCAGAGCAGAGTGAACATCGGCGGCGTCCGAGGAGGCTTTTCGTTACACGAACGGATTGTATCGCATCTGAACTGTAGATCATCGTTTTTTCTTCGAAGAACCGTCGATCTGGGACCAAAGGTCGAGATCCATAATGACAGCTCCTAAGCCGTGGAAAAACTCCAGAGAGTTCGATGCTACGTTCAGTTGCAGAGATTAGGTTACCAGTTGTCGAAACATGTACAGACACCTGGCAGTTGGGCAACAGTGGAGCCATATGAATACCGCAATGGCGTAACCCTATTCAATGTCGAAGCTTTCATGAAAAGCATTTTCCCCTGACCCTCCAAAGAGAGGTCGGACACAGAACCATCAGAAACCACCGCGAACCTGCCAGTATGAAATCGTAAAAGCCGGAGAAAATGAACTTTATGCATAAAATTGAGAGCATAAAAACCATTTCGGCGTAAAGCTGTTGAGCAAGAAAGAGCATTGTCGTGAGGAAATGTAATGTCGTAATGCCATGGCCTTCGGAGTTGCAAAGGTATTTTCCCTAAAAGAAATAGAGCATAACGAACCTCGATGGAGTCGGAGTAGGTTTTCTGTTACCTTAACCGATTGAACCGCATATTTGCCACTGACCCTACAAAGAGCACCGGACACAGAACCATCAAAAACCCCCACGGAGCCGCAAGTATGCAATCGTAAAAGCCTGAGAAAATAAACTTTATTCAGAAAATTGAGAGCATAAAACCTTCTCAGCGTTAAGTTGTCGACGAAAAAATAACACGGACCTCAAGAAATGTAATGTCGTAATGTCGTGGCCTTCGCAGTTGGCAGTTCCAATTTCAGACCCTATAGCATCATTAATGCTATGTCCTTACCCTCGCCTGACAGGAGCTTGACGTCACCGCGAGCGCCGATGGACAGGGCAGTTCTATTTCAGACCCTATAGCATCATTAATGCTATGTCCTTACCCTCGCCTGACAGGAGCTTGACGTCACCGCGAGCGCCGATCATGCATCCATGCATCCCTCACCTGACAGGAGCTTGATGTCACCGCGAGCATTGATCATGCATCCATGCATCCATCTCTTATCTTCCGGCGAATACCCTCACCCAGCTCCGACGATGCGTGTTCCTCCCGCCCCCAGCTCCGGCGATGCTGTGTTCTTGCGCCTCCAGTTTGGTGTCTTAATGAGGTTTACCAACCCACGCTTCGAGGCTCATAAACTCTGCACCAACCACCCTCAATACACCAACCATCCTCAACACGTTATCGTTATCTGGACTAATCCCGACAATTCAAAGAGTGCAACCTTCGAACAACCTTCGAACAGGAACATGGCAGAGCTCCGACGAACAGACCTTGGTGATCCCTTGCAGCGCTTCGAGCTCCCGCGAACAAACGTTGGTGATCCCCTGCAGCGCTTTGAAATCGGTAACGCTCTACCCTTGCGCCAAATTGTGCTTTGAATTACGGATTGAAGACCATGAAATTTATATCATAATCCTGTACCCACCCCCCTCCGGCTATTACTATTCTGAGCCTATCGCCAACCCTTAAAGAGGTTCTGAGCTTATCCTGATAGAACCTCTTTGTCATAATCCGGTTCACCTGGCTTAACAACCAAGAAACCCGCCGTGTAAGGGACATGAACCTTCTGGACGAGAACAGTCTCTGTATCGGCTACAATGAAAGGCTGCCTTTCCTTACTCATAGGTTTGAGGGCTGGTATATGCCCGCGATAACGACGCTCCTTAAACACTCATATCTTTCACTGCTTGTGGTGAACCACCACCTATGTTGGAATGAATTAATTCCCTCAGTTTGGTATCAATTTCCTCGTTGCTCAGAGGGGACTCTTTTTCAAGCCTACCAACATAATGCACTCGCAGGAATAACCCTGATAGAACCTCTTTGTCATAATCCGCAATCAACTACTCTTTGCTTCAATTTACCCCAATGAAATTGAAAAATTTGCACGTAATGTGTCTCTGTACGCTTATTAACTCCATTTAAAAGGAATCCTCCTGGAACTGGGCGCATATATAATCTGATTCAAGTTTCTTATTAGTTTTATATCAACCTGTTCAAATACGGCACGCCTTCAATTATAACCAAGTGAAATTCGACGATGCCAATAATATTCTCAGCGATTTGAATAAATCTCGCCGGAGCGTAAAATCTCAGCAATACTACTATGTAGTTAAGCATATTATAAGCAACATTTAACATGTAGTGAAATATATTAAAAATACCCAGATTAGAAGATTAGTCGGTATAAAATGCCTAGCCAATGTTAAGAAAATTTATTCGGTCGCCTGAATGCCATCCATCCTGTGGAACACGGCAGAGCTCCGGTGAACAGACGGCATAGCTCAGCTCCGCGAACAGACGTTGGTGATCCCCTACAGTGCTTCGAGCTCCGGCGAACAGATGTTGGTGATCCCCTAATCCGTTCACGTGGCTTAACAACCAAGAAACCCGTCGTGTAAGGGACATGAACCTTCTGGATGGCTATTACTATTCTGAGCTTATCGCCAACCCTTAAAAAAGCAGATAATAATTAGTCCAGAATACAAACACAAATCCAGAATCTGAAAAGAAAACATCGACTGAAACTAGAATTTTTAACCTTACACGTGTGGGTCAACAAATTTGAATCTTCATTAACCTGGAATGATGGGAGATCCAAGGATTCCACTGCTTTACGAAAAGCAAAAGTGGCTTGAATTGGTGTCAAGGTCTTCGAGCTCTGTCTTGTATTTTCTAATTGTAATTTCTTATAACAAATACAAAAATAGATCCTCACCTAAATGGTTTGCACCCACTCAGTCAGACTGCCAAGTTCCTTCACACCCAAATCTGTGCTTTTTGCACTTTATATCATCTTCTGCCAAAGGCAAACCGCCCCTTTTTCACTGCAATTGATTCATGGCCTATCATCATAGATTCATGAGTTGTTTTTTGACTAATTAAATTGTTTCATGTCTGGAGGTTATAGGGAAAGTCTGTAAACAAAATCTTCTTGAATTGTTGTATAATTTTAATACTCTGAGTTGTATATCACTACTGGATGAAGACGTGTAGAACTTAAAAAACAAAAGAATTCAGTAAATGATTAACCCACAAGTTATTTTGCATTTTTTATGATTTGCAGAGCATTACCAAACATTTTGGAGGTTGTCCTTATTTTGTGATTATATCACTTCTGGATGCAGACATGCCTAGAACTTAAAAAACAAATCATTTCAGTCAATGATTAACGCACAAGTTATTTGGTTGGTATGCTATTGCCAATCTTTTTAGCTGTAGTTATAGCTTCAAATGGAATCTGAAGTAGATCAAGTTGTCCTTAAACGAAGTAATTACAATTTTTTATTTTATTTTAAATATTTTGTTTTATTTGTTTATCAACAAATAAATAGCAATTTGTTTATGTTTACCAAATTGCCACTTTAATAATAGTTTTCAAATTATGTATCATCGAAATATTCTCAATTTTCAATGAAAATTCCAGGGAATTTTCTATTTTAACTTCATAAAAAATGCCTTGTTTTCCGCAATGATAGGAACATTATAATTAGCATCTCTATCATGTCTTCTTTGGAGTTAGACAAATTGTGTTTTTCAAACTGTGTGAATATAGTTCATTAATTTAAAACGATGTTAATTTTATTTATTTTTTATATATTTGAATATATATAATAAGATGTACACTTTCAATTGTTTTTGTTATTGGGTTTTAGATAGTCTAATTTTTTAGTAATCAAATCTGAATTTGAATTTAATAGCTATAGTTTATGAATGTAAATTTCTAGATGCGCAAAATTTATTTATACTTTTAAAAACTCAATTTATATAATAAATTACATTATTAAAATTAAATCAAAATATTAAACAATTATATTGCATTGTTTGTCGAACACAGTTTGAGATAGATTAAGCTTACTGGACTGTAGATAGGAAAGATAACAGAGAGGCTTGAATATTACTGAATTCACCTATTTTGCTAACTCTGTTCTTTCAGCGAATATACTCACGTAGTTCATCTGATTGTTTGGTAAACTGAAACTAGATTTGTGGATGCCACTTCATAAATGCAACAGTGGTATTGGAAAATATTTTGTCATCCTTCTAAATAAATACCTTGCTTTTATATGGCACCTTTCAAAACGAGGATACCAAACGTCCCAACAATGGAATTCGAACAAACATAAGACATCTTTCCTTTGTTTGTTTTAGTTGTAAATGCCACACTTGTTTTTTTTAGCATATATGGTTTATATATGTATATATATATATATATGTGTGTGTGTGTGTGTGTGTGTGTGTGTGTTGGGGCGCGTGTTTATATCTGTTTGATATAAGCCGTAAAGCTGTCATGTTAAGTGAAACACAGATTTAGTAAAAAAATAAATTATAAACAATATCTTAACCATATATTTCATCATCAACTAATCTAAATTATAAATTAACTATAATATCTAATCCCTCTTTTTTTTATTTTCCAAGAGCCGCCCATCCCAGCTAACGTATAATATTACTTCCAGTTTTTGAAAAGGAATTCTTGCTCGGTAAATGAGTTTAATGTGCAGGGTGTTTGAAAGAAGGTTGCAAATATGGTTGTAAGTGTTAATGTACACGATTATAGTTGAGACCAAAGGTAAAGCGCCCCAACTTTCATCCCAACCCAACTAAATTATAATATAGGTGCAATTGTTGAAAAGGAGTATGTCCTAAAAAATGAGTCCTCAAAAATGAGTTTAATGACCATGGTATTAGAGGGAAGGTAGTAGATATGCCTATAAGGGTTAATGTAGTAGATATGCCTACAAGGGTATTGGAGGAAGGTAGTAGATATGCTGTAAATATTTTGGCCTATATTTTATAAAAGTTGATAGTTATGGTAACCACAAAAAAATAGATATGAATATTGATTTTAATTTAAAGTGTTTTTATGATGTTTTTAACAACACTATTGTTTACATATTCATTTATAAGGAAGTAAGAAAATGGAGGAAAATAGACATGAATGGGAGATAACTATCAAAGGCACAGAGCAAGTGTTCACTTGTCTTGTTGGTGGTGTGCGGGGAACTTGAGTCGATCTAAGCTATCTGGCCTTAATCATCATCGGGCTACCACCCACAATCTCCCACCAATTCCTCCACGTCAAAGAGGTCGAGTAAGAGATGCAAATGCTACATGGGTGGTCAAATCTACAAGTGCAGTTAAAAGGCAAAATGCCAAAATACAATATGATTTAGATGCAAGGCTATGTCGTGCACGACAACAAGCATATAAAAGATTTGTCAATGAAGAAATTCTTTCAGCTGTAAGTATTTATTAGTATTTATTTGTATATGCTTTTTTTATTAATATTGTCAATGAAGAAATTCTTTCAGCTGTAAGTATTTATTAGTATTTATCTGTATATGTTTTTTATTAATATTAATTTATTGTTGTGGACTAAATTCATTGAAACTTGTTTTCACAGTCAGTTGTTACATTTGATCAGCTTAATGATACTTCAAAGCAAAGGATTTGTGAAAAAATTCAACGTTGGGATCAGAGTCTACCTCGTAGACGTATGGAGACAATGAAGCGCATAGATATTGCTTTAAAAGAGAAAGTAAGGACTGAGGTTCCTGATGATGTGGGGGAAGAAGGATTAGATGGGCACAACCATATATTAAACTTTGATGAAACTAATCAGGACAATGACAACACAGTTGAGTCCATTTTTTTGCATATATTAATTTTTTAGACATTTTAACATTAAATAATATTTATATTTATTATAATTGTATACTAATTTCTCATTGTTATTGATATGCATAGCCTAATCAACAAAATTCCCCAAGTTCAAGCCACCAACTATTACGGCGCTCACCTAGATTTCAAGGTTTTCAAGGGGTTATTGGGCCAGTAAGTTTTTAATCCATATAACCTATTCCACTAAAAACATTAATATATAAATTGTTATGTTTTACCATAATGATGGGATGAGAAATGGATGTTTTGTATTATATATCGTTATCCTTGATTTGTTTTGATTATATGTGTGTGTGTGTTATTTCTTATTTATGGTGCAGGTGTTCCCTTTGAACCATCACAATCAATGAAAATCCCTTGTCGAAGTCTTAAGAAGAATGGAAATGAAATGGTTCAAATGCTAGAACCATCTTCACGTCCAATGTCACAATGCAAGGTAAGATTATATTTATTTATACTCTTATAAATTTATCATATTTTTACATTTAATTCTATTTGAGTGATATTTATACTATGTATAATCTAATGTTCAGAGTAATGAATATACATCTCCTAAAACACCTTTGCACATGTATGATGGTGGACATGATACTCAGCAAAAATCACATTCTCCTCAACCATTGCGGCATTCACTTAGACTTCAAGATAAATTAAGAGATAAGTTATATACTACATATCTTAGCTCATAATAACATTGACATATTTTTTTATGACTAGTTAATGCATTTTCTTTTCATATTCTTACATGTTCCCCATATTCTCATTATATCTATATAGATTTTGATATTTATTGATAGCTAGTCAATGCATTGTCTTTTCATATTCGTTACATGGTCCGCATATTTTCATTATATCTATGTGGATTTTGATATTTATTGATAATGTTTTAATTTCCACAGAAAACAAAAAAGATAAATGTTGATGCTATGGTAAAAGGACCAAAATCACGCCAAAGGACTTCAAAGCATGTGGGTTCAAGTCACGCAAACAATACATAGAGCATATATGCTCAACTAGCATTGCTCTCACTAAACCCACTAGGTTTGCTACTTTGAAGGCTAAACATTCCAGCAAGTTGTGATTGGAGGAAGTTACAAGCTCAAATCTTAGAAATAAATCTAAAATTGGTGCAAATATACTCGGGAGAACAACCTTGTTATTGAATTTACATAATATATGTATTTACCTGCATAATGCAAGATGAGCCTTGCAATTGGTGAAAGAAATATCATCGTTGTCAAATCTTTTAAATCAAGTTTCAACGTTGAATATTTGGAAATATACTCTGGCGAACAAGCTTGTCATTGAATTTTCTTAATATGTGGATTTGTTTGACCAACCTTTGTCATTGAATTTGCTTATTAGATAGATTTATTTGATATTTCAAGATCAAACATGTAATTGTTGAAAGGAAGATGTCAACTACTTTCTGTACTATTGTGGGAGGGCATAAGATGTTGCAGGAGGTTGTTTACTGTGCCCCTCATATGTTTATAATGCTAATCTATTCAAATTTATATTGATAGAGAAATAGTTACAGGAATAATATTTAATTAGAAGCACTATCAAATATAATTAGGAGCATTATCAAATTTACATGGGTATAGAACATAAATTAAAAATAAAATTAAAAGTATTTTTAAATATTAATTCAATAATTCAATTTTTTTATTTTATTGTTGTAAAGTGAGGAATTATTAGTTGTCAAACTAATAGTGGGATAGTCATTACTTGCTGTTATTAGCAAATACAAGGTGATTGTTTAAAAAAATATGGAAGCTAGCTAGAATTACTTGCGATTGATAACCTATTTCTTTATGTCCTAGAAAAACAAACTCTCCACCAAACATAAATAACTTAAAACATACTCCCGATTTATATTAACTAATAGACAATTTATATATATTTAGAAAAAAAATATAAACAATACATATATTTTTTAGATTAAAAAATGAAAATTATTTAAGAAATGAATTATTAACAAATTTATATTTAAAAAAATTATGAACAATAGAGTAACAACCTCGTGAATTTCTAAATTATTCTAAATTATTTCATTCTTTTTCGTTGATATAAAGTTTTAATCTTAATTTTCATATATAGGATAACATCATTTATATCCATTATTAATAGTCTAAAATCTAACGAGCATGGATTCCCTTTAACATTTGCTCCGACAAACAACAATAAATTTAAAAGTAAATAAATAAAAATTCACTATTAGCCTATATCCTCACATGAGATAATATCCTCACATGCCATCTCTTAAAACTTTTGACAATAACGGTGTCTCATTTGCAAATATACCAAAGTAATTTTTACAAAAAAATATTTAAACAATCCTTACGACAACATAAATTATCCAATAATATAACTAAGTGATCATTAATTTAGTCAATCGAATCCCAGATCTGATTATTTGTAATCTTATGTGATTGTCCTCTTCTGAATTGCATTAGGACTGTAAAATAACTCTTCCTAACCTTGTAATGGGAAACAAATACATGTTTGTATTTAGGTATTTTCATCATCTTTGAAACATAAAATTAAATTATAGGTAAGTGTCCTTTCAATTTTTTTTCCCAATCTAATGACCACCTCCGTTGCTTTTCGTTCCGTCCCACACGACAAATACTAAAGTTTTTACAATGCTACCTTTTTCAATATTACACACTTCATTAGAACATTATACTCCAAGCTACTTGCATTTATTGTACCTCATGAAGATGTGATTGATGTAGAGAATCCAACTAAACTAGATTCCTAGCTAGTACTTATCACTGATCCTTGAACTGTTTGAGCTTGTTAAATTATCTTTATTCTTACTTACAAAATTTAAATCATGTGGTTTAGTTAATGATGGACATAAAAATAAAAAGAATTTGATCTCTATTTCCTTTATCAAGGTTTATCTGTTCTAGTCGCCCTTCATTCAGGGAGAAACCATCTTATTTGTGTCAAATAAGATTATCATGGGTGTCATTATAATAATTTTATGTCACTTTTGATATTGTCAATCATTTCATGGGTACATTTTCTATGATATAACACATCAATTGTGTTACTTTATTTCTAGGTATTTCGACTACTTTTCATGGTTCATGATGTATGACTCTCACACTACCTTTACACACTCACTAAAGGTGATGTCATATATTGCTTCCACTTCTTAGAAACACCTTAGCTCTCCCCTATCTCCAATAATGACATTGTCTAATAGATATCTCTCCATATGTGCATGTATTTCTACATTCTCTCTAGAAAAACCTCTAATCATTTGATATCACACCATATCTCCTTGCTTTTGTATTGTCCACCACATAGTGCAAATATATATCATCTAGTTATTATTCCAAGCCCATACTTAATGCTCTAAGAAGCAATAAGGAAGATATCATAAAATTAAAATGCTAGCAAGAAATTCTATTACAGAAAACAGATATCATGAAAGATAAAATTTAAATATTAAATTTACAAATTTACATCTTAATTTTGTTTTTATGAAATATATAAATCTTTGGAACCCTAATTATTAATAACCTAAAAACTTCTATTAATTATATATATTTTTAATAATATAATTAATTTAACATTTCCTAACTTCATATAAAAATTAAAACAATATTATCTAAATTAAAAAAATTGTAAAAATTATAACTAAAATTAATATTAATTTAGAAAATTCTAACCAATAATCATTAATAAACTTTTAGTCATTATTATATATATGATAATTCTTTAAAAAAAACATTAAACAAATGCGAATGGCTTTTACAATGTGGACTTAGATGAGTCCGGCCTAAACCAATGATAATGGTCAAATGCTTTTGTGTGTGGAATACTAAATAAATAATAAAATAATGTTTTGTTTTTTATTTATTTATAGGTTTTTAGAAAATTCGGGTTGTAAAAACATGTGATTAATGTTGAAGGCAATTTGGTTCCATGTGATTATTATAAATAATTTACATTTAAACAAATTAATTCTATATTATTGTTATAAATAATTTATATATGTGATTACTGTTTAAAGCAACATTCATTCCGTTATTATGATAAAATAACTTTTTATCTATTTAATCTGTAATTGATATTAAAAGCAACACTCATTCCATATTGTTATAAATAAATTACACTGTGATTAATGTTTATAGCAAACATTCCATGTTATTATGATACATAACTTTTCATCCTAGATTCTATATTGAATTTACTTTCATAACTGAATGAAAATCCATACGATATTGTGAATGAAAATCCATACGATATTGTGAAATCATCTGAGGTTATGTAATTAATTTGAGAAGTTAGTTTGAGTTATTAAATATTGGTTAATATTTTTAAGTTTTATTATAAATAATAAATTGAAAATAATACATTAATAATTGTTATAAGGTAGTTTAGTTCTGAATATTTAGTTGTAAAAAATTATAACTAAAATTAATATTAATTTAGGAAATTCTAACCATAATCGTTAATAAACTTTTAGCTATTATTATATATGATAATTCTTTAAAAAAAATATTAAACAAATGCGAATGGCTTTTACAATGTGGACTTAGATGAGTCCGGCCTAAACCAATGATAATGTGTCAAATGCTTTTGTGTGTGGAATACTAAATAAATAATAAAATAATGTTTTATTTTTTTATTTATTTATAGGTTTTTATAAAATTCGGGTTGTAAAAACATGTGATCAATGTCGAAGGCAAATTTGGTTCCATGTGATTATTATAAATAATTTACATTTAAAAGCAACATTGACTCTATATTATTGCTATAAATAATTTATATATGTGATTACTGTTTAAAGAAACATTCATTCCGTTATTATGATAAAATAACTTTTTATCCATTTAATCTGTAATTAATATTAAAAGCAACAATGGTTCCATATTGTTATAAATAATTTACACTGTGATTAATTTTTATAGCAACATTCATTCCATGTTATTATGATACATAACTTTTCATCCTAAATTCTATATTGAATTTACTTTCATAACTGAATGAAAATCCATACGATATTGTGAAATCATCTGAGGTTATGTAATTAATTTGAGAAATTAGTTTGAGTTATTAAATATTGGTTAATATTTTTTAAGTTTTACTATAAATAATAAATTGAAAATAATACATTAATAATTGTTATAAGGTAGTTTAGTTCTCGTTATTTAGTTGTAAAAAATTATAACTAAAATTAATATTAATTTAGAAAATTCTTACCAATAATCATTAATAAACTCTTAGCCATTATTATATATATGATAATTCTTCAAAAAAAAACATTAAACAAATGCGAATGGCTTTTACAATGTGGACTTAGATGAGTCAGGCCTAAACCAATGATAATGGGTCAAATGCTTTTGTGTGTGGAATACTAAATAAATAATAAAATAATTTTTTATTTATTTATAGGTTTTTAGAAAATTCGGGTTGTAAAAACATGTGATTAATGTTGAAGGAAAATTTGGTTCCATGTGATTATTATAAATAATTTACATTTAAAAGCAACATTATTCTATATTATTGTTATAAATAAGTTATATATGTGATTACTGTTTAAAGCAACATTCATTCCGTTATTATGATAAAATAACTTTTTATCCATTTAATCTGTAATTAATATTAAAAGCAACACTGATTCCATATTGTTATAAATAATTTACACTATGATTAATGTTTATAGCAACATTCATTGCATGTTATTATGATACATAACTTTTCATCCTAGATTCTATATTGAATTTACTTTCATAACTGAATGAAAATCCATACGATATTGTGAAATCATCTGAGGTTATGTAATTAATTTGAGAAGTTAGTTTGAGTTATTAAATATTGGTTAATATTTTTTAAGTTTTATTATAAATAATAAATTGAAAATAATACATTAATAATTGTTATAAGGTAGTTTAGTTCTGGTTATTTAGGTTATAAATTATAAGTTCAGATAAATTGTATATAAAATTATTGTGTCTAAATTAATTTAGATTATTTAATGAGTAATTTAATTAAATGTTTGATTTTTTTTAAATATTTTCAAAATAAATATTTATTTCTCAAAATTAAACATTATAATTTGTATAGCCAATATTAAATTATTATAATTTGTATATGAGCGGTGATCATTGGCCTACTGAGATTGCTCTGAAATTTGAAGTGAGTGGTCTGGAACGCACTGTTCGGGGTCGGCCTGCGAGAAGGGCTATGAGGAGGCGAAACCACCGGAGAGGAGGGGATAGTAACAGGAGGCAGGGCAGGATCCACAGAACCGCTAACCTTCGAACGCCTTCGGCTACCTCGGCGTCCCCCGGAGCGACTCCTCATACTCTGACGCACCATGTTGAGGCGGTGAGGGGAGCGCACAATGAGACTAGGGGCAATGGCTGGAGGGCTATAGAACAACACAAGGGACCTCTTCGTTCGCTCAAGACGGGCCTGAGAGTGCAGCCCAATTCGAAACTCAGGGGCAATTAAAAGCTTGCCACCAATTGCATAGACTAGCCTACCATCACGACCCTCAGCATAACAAGACCACAGACCCGCTGTAGGCCAGAACCTGGAGCATATCTTCCGTATATGCACGTCGTTCATGTATCTGCATCGTATACGCGCAAATTCAATATACAGAAATTGCGCATATATGGAAACTGTGCATATACGGAAGGTATGCGTGCATCTCTTCCGTATATGCACAGTTTCCATATATGCGCAATTTCTGTATATGGAATTTGCGCATCTGCGATGCAGATACACGAACGATGTGCATAATCGAGGGGTATGCACATACAGGAAAGTTAGGGATATATGGAAGACATGCGCATATCTTCCGTATATGCCCAGTTTCCGTATATGCACACATCTTCCGTATATGCACAGTTTCCGTATATGCGCAATTTCTGTAACATAAATGAAGATACATGAACGACGTGCATATACGGAAGATATGCACATACAAGAAAGTTAGGGATATACGGAAGACATGCGCATGTCTTCCGTATATGCCCAGTTTCCTTATATGTACAGTTTCCGTATATGTGCAATTTATGTATATGGAATTTGCATATATACGATGCAGAAGCATAAACGAAGATGTGTACAAATTCCATATACAGAAATTGTGCATATACAGAAACTGTGCATATATGGAAGATGTGCGCATATACGGAAACTAGGCATATAAGGTAGATATGCGCATGTCTTCCGTATATCCCTAACTTTGCTGTATGTGCATATCTTCCGTATATGCACGTCCCTCATGTATCTTCGTTTATGTTACAGAAACTGAACATATACGGAAACTGTGCATATACGGAAGATGTGCGCATATACAGAAACTTGGCATATACAGAATATATGCGCATGTCTTCCGTATATGCCTAACTTTCCTGTATGTGCATACCTCTCGATTATGCACATCGTTCATGTATCTGCATCGCAGATGCGCAAATTCCATATAAAGAAATTGCGCATATATGGAAACTGTGCATATACGGAAGACACGCCCATATCTTCCGTATATGCCCAGTTTCCTTATATGCGCACATCTTCCGTAAATGCACAACTTTTGTAACATAAACGAAGATGTGTACAAATTCCATATACAGAAATTGCGCATACACGGAAACTGTGCATATACGGAAGATGTGCACATATACAGAAACTGGGCATATATGGAAGACAAGCGCATGTCTTCCTATATCCCTAACTTTCCTGTATGTGCATACCTCTCGATTATGCATGTCGTTCATGTATCTGCATCGTATACGCATAAATTCAATATACAAAAATTGCGCATATACGGAAACTGTATAGACATGCACGCATATTTTCCGTGTATGCACAGTTTCGTATATGCCCAATTTTTGTATATGGAATTTGCACAACTGTGATGCAGATACTCGAACGACGTGCATAATCGAGAGGTATGCACATAGAGGAAAGTTAGGGATATACGAAAGACATGCGCATGTCTTCCGTATATGCGCACATCTTCCGTATATGCACAGTTTCCGTATATGCGCAATTTCTGTAACATAAACGAAGATACATGAACAATGTGCATATACGGAAGATATGCACATACAGAAAAGTTAGGGATATACGGAAGACATGCGCATATCTTCCGTATATGCCGAGTTTCTGTATATGCGCACATATTCCGTATATCACAGTTTCCATATATGCGCAATTTATGTATATGGAATTTGCGCATATACAATGCAAAAGCATAAACGAAGATGTGTACAAATTTCATATACAGAAATTGCGCATATACGGAAACTGTGCATATACGGAAGATGTGCGCATATACGGAAACTGGGCATATAAGGAAGATATGCGTGCATCTCTTCCGTATGTGCACAGTTTCCGTATATGCCCAATTTTTGTATATGGAGTTTGCGCATCTACGATGCAGATACACGAACGACGTGCATAATCGAGAGGTATGCACATACAGGAAAGTTAGGGATATACGGAAGACATGCGCATGTCTTTCGTATATGCCCAGTTTCCGTATATGCGCACATCTTTCGTATATGCACAGTTTCCGTATATGCACAATTTCTGTATATGGAATTTGTACACATCTTCGTTTATGCTTCTACATCGTATATGCACAAATTCCATATATAGAAATTGCGCATATACGGAAACTGTGCATATACGAAAGATGTGCACATATACGGAAATTGGGCATATATAGAAGATATGTGCATGTCTTCCGTATATCCAACTTTCCTGTATGTGCATATCTTTCGTATATGCACGTCCCTCATGTATCTTCGTTTATGTTACAGAAACTGCGCATATACGGAAACTGTGCATATACGGAAGATGTGCACATACAGGAAAGTTAGGGATATACGGAAGACATGCGCATATCTTCCGTATATCCCTAACTTTCCTGTATGTGCATACCTCTCGATTTTGCACGTCGTTCGTGTATCTGCATCGCAGATGCGCAAATTCCATATACAGAAATTGGGCATATACGGAAACTGCGCATATACGGAAGAGATGCATGCATATCTTCCGTATATGCACAGTTTCCGTATATGCGCACATCTTCCGTATATGCGCACATCTTCCGTAGCAGCCGCAATTAATCTACAGCATGGCTGAGGAGGAAGCAGGACACCGCTTATGTGATCAGAGCATTCAATGGTTATGGTTCCATTGGTATTTCACGCCACCTACTCAGAGGGGGACTGGAGAGTACCAGAAGGGTCAAATCCATTTACAACATAGCCAGATTTGTATCACAGGGTCGTGTGCATCTGCTGGTGTGGTCAGTCTTCTCCATTATCATGTTATCCTCAAACTGTGAGTAATTTGTGGTTAAAAGCCTTGTATTCTGGGGGTGTTCACCCATGTCTGGGGTCAATCATAGTAGAAGTGGTTATCTGGCTTGAATATGTAGCATTTGTTTCATTCATCCACCATTTATCCAACTATTTTGTTGAATTTGTAATGTTCCCGAGCATCACCGATATGCAACCTAGGTGAGTTTCTTGGGGTGATGCACACATCTTCTGTATATGCACAGTTTCCATATATGCGCAATTTCTGTATATGGAATTTTCACATCTATGATGCAGATACATGAACGACGTGCATATACGGAAGATATCCACATACAGGAAAGTTAGGGATATACGGAAGATATCCGTAATTTCCGTATATGTGCATATCTTACGTATATGCATGTCGATTTTGTAATTTGAAATTATTTTAAAAATTGGCATTTCGAAAACCAATATCACTACTATGAAAATCCAAATTTACACTTCAAAACAGCTACTTTGAAATTCATTTTTTTTTTTTTAATTTAAATTAACAACTTTGAAATCAAAATTTATATTTTTGAAACAAAACATGACACTCAACGCTTTAGAAATCAAAATTCGCAATTTGGAGGTTTGAAATTTGTGGAATTCACATTTTTTGATTCCAAATACATACTTCTATCCATCAATATTTCCACTCTTAAAAATCAACATTTCACTTTAGAATATTAACCATTTCAAAATTTAAATTTACAACTTTTAACTTTATACTTCCTTACTATTTCAATTGTAATTTTATTTTGGTAATCTTAATATTCCCTCTTCTCCAATCACACCCTTAACCCCATAAAACAAAAAAAAAATCAATAAAGGTTAAAGAGGTTAAATAACAAGTACATGTTTATTAAATGGGTTGATTCTCACATGTAAAATCTATGGAATATGAACATAAACTATAAACTATAAACTATAATTCATATGTAAAGAAATAAATGAATATTCTAGGGTCGAGGATGTGAAAATATATTTAAGCTTTCATATTTTTTTCGATATATATTTTGTTTATACTTAAGAGTCGTTATTGTATGGTAGCTTATGATAAAAATATCTACGGTTACATATTTGTTAAGAGACTTGGTAAGAATATTTTTAAAGTGATATTGGATTGTAATGTGTGGTTATTGTTTTTTTATCTAGTATCAAGTTTGAAAGGCATATGTATTTTTAGACAGATTAATCTTGAGGTGCGAGGTATAAGTCTTAAGATTACATTTTAAACATCAAATAAGATATAAATATAAAAGTAACTTAACTTATAAACTTGATAATTTGTAAATAATAAAAGAAAAATCTGTTACAACTATTCATCAAAAGTAATGTAACATTGATAGAATATAACATCGCATCCACATAAGGATTTAAAATTCAATGAAGATGTTGTCATCAACACAAGTATAAATTTATGTATTTTTATTCAAAATAGGTCCAACTATACATGTTTCTTTTTTACAAAATAGAACTTCATTTCCAACATAAATAATGGAATCTCATGCCCATAAATGACATAATGGAAAAACAACATCATGATCGATCTAAAGTATGGGTCTATAAGTCACCCTCGTCCCTCTTGGCACTCCCAGGTGGATTTTCAAATTGATATCTCTGCAAAAAATTAGAATAATCAATTAGTTGTAAAAATTGAAAGACATGTAATCAATTTCATTAATTCATGATGATATTTTGATCAAATACTCATTCTCACCATGAGGATTTGAGGCAATGGAGAAGACAGCCCTTCCTGGGTAGATGGCGGAGCACTTGGTGATGGATATAGGCATGGTTCAGGGGTGCTGGATAAAGGCATGGTGGATGTGAAATAGGGAAAAGGTAGTGGGTGTGGGCGACAATACACCCCCACCAGTTGTACGATAGTGGGAATCACTGTAGGCCAGGGGATTAACCTAGGGGCGAAATTGGAATGTTAAGGGTGGACGATTGAAAAAATGAGAATGGTGGATGACTGGAGGGTAGGGGTGAGCATTGGGAAGGTATTACAGAGGTGGTTATAGGCATGGAAGAATTTATGGAGGAAAAAGGTGGTGGGTGTGGGCGATGATACATCCTAATTGGTTCAACAATAGGGGGAGCACCCTTGGGGAGGATATTGGGGTGTTAATGGCTGAAGCAGTGTTCCCAATGCTAGATCTTTTTTCAATAGCATGTTCATCAAATAAACGAATTCAACAATTTGGAATGTTGTGAGATGTGGGTCCCTCAGCTGTAACAATAAAAATAGTTCATATAGTCATGCAAATGTGTTGAACATGCTAATATATCGCATTTAACGTAAAACAATGCATAGCATGAAATTTCCATACCAATATTGGGTATAATAGAATCTTGCATTATCTCAGGCACGTGGTCCACATTTCTTTGTTTTTGAGAAGATGACTCCAATTGTTCATCCATTCTTTTTTTCCTTGCATGAACTCATCCAACCCTTTCAAATTGTAGATTATCTGTCCCTGATTTTGACTTGCGACCACATCGCCTCTTTTTATTTACTGGACTCAAGAAACTATGTTTTCTCTTGGTAGTGATCTTGGATGGAGTTATAGTATTGAAAAACATTTTGTTGTATTCTTGACATGCTTTGTCTACCAAGTTGTTCAATCATAATGCATATGCCTGTTCCAAATTTGTAGGTATTATGGATCTCAATTTCTCAAGGGTTGATGAGTTAACATGTTTCATCTCATCATGTTCAGAGAATGCACTATCTTGTCGTACATTGGTCGATTCAACATTGCATGAGAAATTCTCTAAATTATCAATGCTTGTTTCATTATGATAATTCAGATTGGGAGGAGAATCAAAGCATGGCGAAAGCTCTGTTTGGATTTCTGGGCCCAATATAGGTGTTTCATTCAAATCAAATAAAATTCTAGGCCTTTCTGTCCTGGGATCAGTGACACCAGGTGCTACATTTTCACCCAAAATAGTGTTACTCACTAACATCTCAACTTTCAATACATGTTTACAGATATTTCCATTCAGGGCCCAATTGCAATTGCAGAAGTGTAGATTAGGACCCTTATATATGACATTGTACCAAATGTCACGAGTATCCTTATTTTGGCTACGAACCCAATAGTCATTACTCTTTTCATCAGGCACACAATCTTCATTTGGGATTTTCTTAGCTCTACACTTGGATGAATTCATTTGTTCCTGTATTTTTCTGGGTCGTACAAAACCAGCTTCTTTTAAATGGTGCATATGATTGTAATATAATACAACCTTTTTCAACAAAACATAGATTAACCAATCAACCCTTCTATGGCATGCATTGTGTTTCTCACATAGGTACCTTTCCTTGATATACCAATGGTAAGATTCAATGGCATTGTTCGTATCTTGATTTGAATGTGGAAAATTTCTGTATGCTTTTGCCCACATATCTGTAGAAAGAAATTTATTAGTTATATATTAATAAGTATACATATGACATGAAAAATAGAGTCATTAAAACCACCAATAAGAAGCTTACATATTTTGTCTTTGGCTAACCAAGTATTTCTAAAATATTCCAAAAATATTTTTTTGTTCATTGAATTCTTCAAATAAGCTTTCAACTTTCTTTCTCACAGATTCATCATCTTTAAACAGGTGCATAATTTCTCCTAAACCATGAAAAATTCTTATTTGGTTTTCCCTCCCTTGTACCTTGTTTCAAACATTTTTCAACCATGTGCGACGAACATGACACACACATAATAATACTTTGCACTTGATTGAAGACCTGCAATAACATAATTTTTAGTGAGATTATACATTAACAATATTTTTTATGCCTCTTGTAAAAATAATAAACACATCACCTCAATGCTTCAATTTTGACAGTAGCATCATCTGTGATGAAGGCAAGAACATGCCAATCTGGTCGCTCTTTGTTTCCAATTGCAAGTAAGGCCAACATCCATTTAGAAATATTAGCTATAGTATTGCGTGATGATATCACCCAAGCTATTGGGACCCCATTGTGATGTTCGTCGAAAACCATTAAGGTGTAAAGTTGATACTGCATTACAAAAAATGTGCATAATTATATTTATATAAGATACATGCATTAATATGAGGTTAAATAAATGAATCGGATTTAGGATAAATATGTACTCACCCCGTACTTATTTGTACTGAAGGTTGAATCCATTGAGATAATATGATTATGAGAGTATTTCAGCATCATTGAACACATCCACTTTGTTTGTATGCCTATGATAAAAGGGATATTTTCAACAAGATCGTGTTTTTGGTAGAAGAAAAAACTCTCTGGGTTTTCCTTATACCAGCACTCTACACTCTTTGGATCACTTTGATCTTTAGCATACTCTAGCCTTATGATATCATTGTAAATGTTACTTATATCTTTTTTTGTCATGTATGTATCTCGAGGTATCCTTGTGTATAACTCACCAGATCCATCCTTCACATCAGAGATGAACTTGTCCCATATCATTGTAACATTAAAACCTCTTTTAACGAAATGTTGGACACTAGATCGCATATCCCAACTTAAATGTGGTGCATAATTGAATCTCATGGGCCTACCGATTGCATCTGTCCCATGACAAATAAAATTGGATTTATCAATATGTCTACATGCAGTATATATTATTACAGCATCATCTGGTCTCATTTGAAGTCGTCGCACAAAGAAGTGACATTGGCAACCAACTTTAATACTTTCATGTCGATTGCGGTTTGTCTTTGGATCTGATGATGCAATCCTAATTATCCTTGTTGACTGTGGACCATATGAACACCAATAACTATACATAAAAAAATTACTACAAATTAGATATAATATTTATGCATATTGAAAAAATTAGACGTATCTTGAAAAAGCATATAGAGACTCACACACTGTACTCCAGGTATGTTGAGTAATTGGTGTGTGTGATATCCTCTATTCCTCTACTTCAATGTTTCTTAAGAAGAAATTGAGTGGGTGCACTTTCATTTGATTCCTCTCCACTTATGAAATCATCAAGTCGACAATATGGAATCACCGCAACTTGGTCCCCCCCAATCTCTGTCCATGTTAAGTCTTCTGCTGAAAATTGTATCATATCTTCCGAGTCTTCAACTTCCAACTCGTAAATCTTCCCCCACTTATTCATTCTTAAAATACATGTACAAATTGCATTAAAAATAATTTAGTTTGAGTAAACATTATGGTCTTGATCAATGCATAGCGTACTAAATATGGAAGTCTCATTCTTAAGTAAATATTTTATACTTTTCACGTAAACCACTTTGGGATTAAGTAATATTCAGGGGATCTTAGATGACATTGTACGATAAGTAAGATCATAATAAATTGGGTCATTAATAAGCTTAAATATCTTTGACAAGTTTAGACTAACCATGTATGACATATGAATTCTTTCTGGAGGTGGGGCCACCATGTTATTGTCGAGCGGCGACTTGTGATGAGTCGCTGAGCTGGAATGGGTCAAAGGGAACTACCTAACACTGGCACATAAGATGGTGTGCTAATGGGTCCCTTCAAATAGGGATGAAAGGGAGAGACATAAAACCTCTCCCCAACAAACCCCCCAATATCAAGAGTAAAAGCACTAAAAAAAATTTGTGAATTAAAACAAGAGGAAATCCCCTCTATTAAATTTTCTTTGAGAAAAAAATACATGGTGGTGGTGACTTAGTAATGTTATAGAATAGGATAGGGACTCAACTAGGAAAGAATAGGATCAACTAGCTCAAAAAGACAAGTCTCACGAAACCACACCTCATTTTGCAATCTAGTTCTTGTAGCTAAAAAGCCAAAGCCTATAACCATCATCCTTGAAGAATAAAGGGTGGCATTGATTTAAAACAACTAATATTAACATTTAAAATAAAAACTCATTATTTAGATTTTACTTCAGTATCGGTCTGGGTAAGGCTCTATTCTCTACCTCTTGATTACTGGCAAAATGAATCGTTAACCGCTATCGGCAATAAATTAGGTTGTTTTGTTAAAGCTTCTGAAGCCACAACAAAAGGAAAACATACTTCCTTTGCCAAAATATGTGTGGAAATGGATTTATCGGGAGCTCTACCGGATGAGGTGATCTTGGAAGTTTTTGATGAAGAATGGGTGCAAACAGTAGATTATGAGCACATTCCGTTCAGATGTCGTAGATATCATGAACATGGACACCTTTTCAGAGATTGTCCACTCAGCAAAGTAGTAAGCAAGAGCAAAAATAACACAATGAAGGAAACCTACAGATTTCAGAAAGTGGTGAATCGTGGAAAGGGCAACAAAAGAGGACCAAAACAACATCAAGATGAAGGTCAAAAAATCAGTCAGAACAAATTCCAAGTGCTTGAGGAAGATGAAGAGATCTCAAAAGAAGATCAAGCAATGGAAGGAAGTCCTGCAGACAAGGAATCTAAAGAAAACTGGGAAAACACACAGGACATCGATTATCAGAAGGAAGCCATAATGAGTGATGCAGAACTGGAGATGGATCAGGAAATTACCCAAAATGAGATGGACCTAGAGGATCATGAACTACAAGAAATTTGTGATAAAGAAAACCTAGATCTGGAAGGTTTTTTATACAGGGAACCATAGGAGGAGTAGATTCGTTACCACAAGAAGAACTCAATAAAATACAACAGTTGTTTCTATGGAAATCATAGGCTGGCCGCTAAAATACCTAGAGTCAGTCAGATGAACATCACTATTCATTGGTGCGAGCGCAGTGGATACCATAGTTCTTTAATTAATGGAGAGACTCTCTTCTTTTCTGGGATCCAGGTTCAGGCAAGAAAGTTGAGCAGGCATGGAAGGAATCCTTGTTTTACCGAAAACCGGAATCTTTACATTTTTGGGCCTCGTAGAGTAAAACCGCTTCCTTGGCTGTTTTTGGATGTTCACATCCCTCTATAGTGGGAAACGGTTTTAGGAATTTTGCAGCGATCCCATCCAACATCCTACACGTGGCAGAGAGAGGGTTTGGAAAACCACCCTCCATCGCACACTAACGTCTAGTCTGCTTGTTTGGTGCGATATTATGCTCTTCCGTTGGATTTCTTTATGTGGATCAATGGTCAAGATTGTTCGTATCAAAGGGACTCTGCCAGAGACTGAATTGCGGGAGATCTCGCGGGCTACTCGGGGCTGGTGGCAATTTTAGGTTATTTTGAATTCGGGTCCGAATTCACTGTTATCTTCCATGCATGTTGAGGCTTGAGGTTGGAATTGGTGGATTTCGGGAGATTCACATGCGCGAAGTTTATTCCACCATTCGAATTCGAAATCCATTTAGTACGGTTTCTATTATTTCATCGGGTCTGTTTTTGGAATCTAAGAATATGCCTTTTTTGGCTCTGATTTGTGTCTCATCTGTCAGAACTTTGCAAACAGATTGGCCAGATTAGGCTTTTGTTTGTATTTTGAAGGTCTCACAATTAAATTTGTGGGCCCATGGCCCAGACTTGGTACCGAGGCACTGAGTGGATAGTTTACTCTATGTCCCTCAGGTCTCTTTGGGTAGTTGTATTATATGTAATTTGTTTCTTTGTTTCTAATGAATAGAAGGTACGAATCTTGCTTCAGCAAAAAAAAGAATTTAATTTAGTCGTCCACATAATATCATTGCTCACCCTAGCTTACATACTTAATATTAAACAATGAACCAACTTAACATAAGCTGATGCACCCCACATCTTTGCTTTATTAGAAGCTTAAGTTAGAGGCTTATTTAGCCTAATAACACCCCTCTTTTTTAATTAAGTAGATTATGGAGAGTCCTTTACTAGATCTCAAGGTATGTGGTTATAGATGATAATGAGTCATTGAGAAAGGTAACTTTTAAGTGTAAAACCATAGGTTGAGGCTTCTCGAGTCTAATAATACCCCTCATTTTTTTGTTTTTTACATAAGTAGATTGGAGAGGTCTTCACCATAAGATGTCATGGTATTGAAAGTTGGGAGTGAATTTTTCAAAAACTAATATTAAGTTTAAGTTATTGTGAAACAATATATAAATTATTGTAGATATTCACACGAAGTAATTTATTATAGCCCACATTGTCATTTTTGAATTTTTATTATTTAATTTATTTTTTGAATTTTAATTGTTTATTATTTTATTATTCAAATATTTGAAAATAATTTAAAAAAATAATAAGTAAATGGAAATATTAGTTATATGATTTAATAAAAGATGTAATTTATAAAATATGATATTAGAGAAATCTAATTAAAAAGCAGACTTATATTCTATTATATTTTATTTAATTACGAAACTTTACATACAAGAAAATGAGTATTTATTACAGAGTTTTTTCTGACATTGTATTCTAAATGGTTCTTATGTTATGCTCTTAAATCTAACTCTTAGATGCTCTACTCTACCACGAGACAATACAATGCTAGAAAGATGGAACCCCCTCTTTCTAGTGGCCTGGTGTTTAACATAGCTTGATAATGATTTCAGATTAGGGTTTTCACATGTCTCAACACTTCATTAGTGTTAAATACATATAAATATTGAAACCCATAAAAGAAGAAAATGAAAGTGAATATAAAAATCATATAATTTAATACAAGATATAATTGAGGGGATATCATATAAAAGAAAACCTAATTAGAAGGTGAGGCTTATGCTCTACTATTTTTTATTTAATTATGGAAATACAAATACAAAGAAAGGGGTATTGACTATCGAGTTGGCTATGACATTGTTGTCTATATGGTTGTTGCATATTATCTTTCTCCTTTGTTTTGATCTCAAATCCCACTCCTAGATGTTGTGCTCAACTATGTTTTAATACAATCCTAAAAAGATGGAACCCCTTCTCTTCCTTGTGACGTAGTATTTAACATAGATTGGAAACTATTTAAGGTTTAGGGTTTTCAGATTTTTCAAGCCACTATTAGTGTTACGGTCTTGGACCTTTTAGGATCTTCTTGAATGTCCACATGTGACTAACTCCACATATCTAAGTAATGGCGTTGATGCAGCGTCCACTTGGTACCACCGTATGAACAAGTTACCTGAACTTGTGGGAGGCATAGCTTCTACATATGAGATTTGATTGAGGTGATTTTCACATTGTTTGAAAGCTAGAATTGGTGTGTAAAACGACATCAAGAGGCAGAGAGATATGCTCACAAAGCTTTCACTCATTTCATATCCCAAAATAACTTTAGAGGGCTTTAAATTCTAAATCTCAAAATTAAGACATATCATAAAATATGTCACAAAAGATAATTCCTCCAATTTTTCTACCCAAAAAATATCAAAATAAATAAAAAATTATCCAATAATTCATTCTAAATCAGTTAAAAAAAATGTTTCATTTCATTTTTTATTTGTAGAATTTATTTTAATGTATATTCAGGTGAAAGAAGAATTGGAATGTTTTGTGTAGCATTGTCTTGTTATTCTTAATATGAAAAAGTAAAGTATTTATGTATTCTTAAAATGGAATGTGTGTCACTTTTGTGGTGAGGAGAGGAATGTGTATAAAAAGAAATTACATACATAAAGCAAAATGAAAAATAAAGTGTTACTTTCCCTTTAAGTTAAGCTATGTGATCAATCAAACAAGGAAAATATTTTATTTTCTTTTGCATATGATAATAGGTCCTATAAAGACATATCCATCCTTTCCACTCTATAAGTATCTGGGCCTTGCAGAGATATCTTTTGTGATGGGTACTGGCACTACGTCCCGAAAGAACTGGTGACACTTCCAACAGCCAAAAAATGATGGGTACTGGGGCTACGTCTCGAAAGAACTGGTGACGCTTCTAGCAACAAAAAGAATCAACCAAGGTATTGAATGAGGCTTTAGTGATTCCCACACCTCCACCTATAGGGAAAGATGCCCTAAAATTTGGCCAACAGGATACCTTCGTCTCACGGAGGCAGTCGAGTCTTTAGCTTCTTGGTAATCGGTTATCAGTATGGAGCACTATACAGGTTGGGTAGCCCCATATAGGACCGCACGCACTGAGCCTAAGCCGAACCCCCTCTGAATCGGGTCCCTGTGCTGCCTGGGTTGTCTTTTCGTGGACTGATTGAAGGATTTGAAGCACCCTAAAAGACAACTTCTATGTTTCAAAATGTAACATGACCATGGCGGCTTATTGGATGCCTACCCCCAACAGTCCTAACCTAAACTATAAATTATTTTGTGGCCCATGTGGGGAAATTTAGTTTGTTCAAGTTATGAGTGCTTTTACGTGGCTTCCTTCACTTATGGTGTGAAAAATTAAGCTTAAATAAAATAAGAACAAAAGGTTTTTACACTTGATTCCCTTTGTTCAAAGTTTAGAGTAGTTTAGTGTGTGTAGTGAAATGTGTGTGTAAGTGACAGAGTGAACATACAAAGTTTGTAGTCATGTGGATATTCCATGATCCTTTTCAAATTCGTCTACTTACACTAAATGATGTTTGTTCCTTACCTGCAAATAAAATAATGTGTGGTTGATGGGCCACTTACTTCCTTCCTATTACACTATGTGAGCCTAAAAAGGGAGATGAAAAACTGAGTGCTTTGAGAAAGATTTCAGATGCAAGCCCAGGATCATCTAAAAGACACAAGGAAGTAGGGGCTACTCCCTTTCTTTAATAACACCAGTTCCTAGTCCCAATGCTAATGAAGTAAAGATGCTTTGGTTAGTAAAAAATATGAGTGAATTATGGGCCACTTACTCCTTTGCTAATTAAGTTATGTGACTTGGTCAAATAGCAAAACAAATTGAAAAAATGTGTGGATTATGGCCACTTACTTTTCCCCTTAATTAAGCTATGTGTGAAATGTAAAAATTTTAAAGTAAAGGCTAAGTAATTGCCCTACTAATACTGATTATTAAAACAATCTGAACTATATGGAAAAAAATTGCAGAGGTGAAGGAAATTCACTAAAGGTTGCCAGTCACCCACGAAAGAAAAATTACAGTGATTGTTTTTGTTCTCTGTAAACTGTGGGGTTAGGCTCTGCACAAGCGAGCGAACCATGTGTCAATCTACAAGAAAATGATAAGTGTTAAGCCAAATTATAGATATTAGGAGTGAGAATGATTATAAGCAATATGCATTATCAATGTTCTAACTTTAAAATTATATGATTAAAGAACAACGTATTTTATAAATGATACTATACTATAAATAATTTGACTAAAATTTACAATCTCACTAAAACAAATTAGTATTGAAGAACTAAATTTATTTATACATTCAAAAATATAATTTACCCAATAAAAAATTGCAATATAAAAATTTTGGATATAATTTAATAAAGAACTTACAATCTTATAAAAAAAACAAAAATCATTAAATTTTACCAAAAAAAATAATAATTAATTATTATCTTCACCTACAATTATAACTATGTACATTAACCCTTATAGGCATATCTACTACCTTCCCTCTAATATCATGGTCATTAAACTCATTTTTGAGGACTCATTTTTAGGACAATACTCCTTTTCAACAACTATACCTATATTATAATTTAGTTGGGTTGGGATGAAAGTTGGGGCGCTTTACCTTTGGTCTCACTATAACCGTGTACATTAACACTTACAACCATATTTGCAACTTTCTTTCAAACACCCTACACATTAAACTCATTTATCGAGCAAGCATTCCTTTTCAGAAACTGGAAGTAATATTATACTTTAGCTGCCGTCGGGATCGGCGGCTCTTGGAAAATAAAAAGAGGGATTAGATATTATAGTTAATTTATAATTTAGATTAGTTGATGATGAGATATATGGTTAAGATATTGTTTATAATTTTTTTTTTACTAAATTTGTGTTTCACTTAACATGACAGCTTTACGACTTATATCAAATAGATATAAACACACCCCCAACACACACACACACACACACACACACACATATATATAGATATAGATATAGATATATTTACATATATAAACCAAGTGCTAGAAACAAGTGTGGCATTTACAACTAAAACAAGAAAAAGAAAGATGTCTTATGTTTGCTCGAATTCCATTGCTGGGATGTTCGGTATCCTCGTTTTAAAAGGTGCCATATAAAAGCAAAGGTATTTATTTAGAAGGATGAAAAAATATTTTCCAATACCACTGTTGCGTTTATGAAGTGGCATCCACAAATCTAGTTTCAGTTTACCAAACAATCAGATGAGCTACTTGAGTATATTCACTGAAAGAGCAGAGTTAGCAAAATAGGTGAATTCAGTAATATTCAAGCCTCTCTGTTATCTTCCCTATCTACAGTCCAGTAAGCTTAATCTATCTCAAACTGTGTTCGACAAACAATGCAATATAATTGTTTAATATTTTGATTTAATTTTAATAATCTAATTTATTATATAAATTGAGTTTTTAAAAGTATAAATAAATTTAGAGCATCTAGAAATTTACATTCATAAATTATAGCTATTAAATTCAAATTCAGATTTGATTACTAAAAAATTGGACTATCTAAAACCCAATAACAAAAACAATTGAAAGTGTACATCTTATATATATTCAAATATATAAAAAATAAATAAAATTAACATCGTTTTAAATTAATGAACTATATTCACACAGTGTGAAAAACACAATTTGTCTTACTCCACAGAAGACACGGTAGAGATGCCTAATTATAATGTTCCTATCATTGCCGGAAAACAAGGCATTTTTTATGAAGTTAAAATAGAACATTCCCTTGAATTTTCATAGAAAATTGAGAATATTTCGATGATACATAATTTGAGAACTATTATTAAAGTGGAAATTTGGTAAACATAAACAAATTGCTATTTATTTGTTGATAAACAAATAAAACAAAATATTTAAAATAAAATAAAAAATTGCAATTACTTCATTTAAGGACAACTTGATCTACTTCGGATTCCATTTGAAGCTATAACTACAGTTAAAAAGATTGGCAATAGCTTACCAACCAAATTCAATTTGGTAAATATAAACAAATTGCTATTTATTTGTCGATAAAAAAATAAAACAAAATATTTAAAATAAAATAAAAAATAGAAATTACTTCATCTAAGGACAACTGGATCTACTTCCGATTCCATTTAAAGCTATAACTACAACTAAAAAGATTGGCAATAGCTTACCAAGCAAATTCAATTTGGCTTAACAAAAAGGAACGCAAGCACGTATTAGTTTAGTATTTCAAGTGGCTGTGGGTTTAATAGGCGGAGTTATTGAAACTTGAATTTTATGAAGCATATTAAATTTAAAGTTTAGGTAGCCTTAGATAATTGTAGGAAGGCTTGATATTGAAGTTAACAGGTTTTTCATTACGGTTAAAATTTCTCTGTATTTATCTCTCGAATAGAAATTTATTTAACCATAACCAAAACAGTGTCAATTTTTTTTGTAATAGTCTATCAGAAATAAATCTCTCCGAATGAATTCCATAACATTATCATGATTTTGCATTATTTCTCAATCCTTGTAATTCCTATTATCTAACTTGATAATAGCTATCATGAAAATGCAGGAAATGCAATTTTTTTTACAACGTTTTCCATATAAAACACATAGTTTTTTTTTTTTATAATTTTATTAATATAATTTATTTGTTTCTCACAATCTTTTTATATAATGAATTATATAAATATCATTAAACTCATCATAGAATTTAGGTAAAGAATTAAAAAATTAAAAAAAGAAACAATTCGTAAAATTTAATAATTTTAATAATTACCTTTTTAATTTTGGACAATCTTTTACAGTATTTAACTAAGGAGGAATTGCACACTATGAATCCTTAGTATCCTATCCATGTTGGAGAGGGAAAAAAAAATTGTTCAAATTTCTAGCACTATTCTATTGATTTCTCCTACTGATGGGGATGAACAAAAATGAGTCTAATCCTATATCCAATATAATTCTATGTATAGTATTCAAAACTGTCAATGTAAAAAGTGTATGTATGAATTTGGGGTAATACATTGAAAAACTGAAGGCACTGTTCTTTGTCTTGTAAACTTCACATGATTTATCTGTAGATCTTCCAGTGTACCATCCACCATAGTTGTAGACTTTTAGTGCCAATAGTAACCTAAAAATGTATTTGCACCATCCACACTAGGGAAATAAGGTGGTTCAAAATATATCTGACGCGGGGCATCACAAGCACCTAGATATGATGGACCCTTCATTTCAATGCTACCCATGGTTGTTACTACGAGCTGCTGATATGAGAAGAAAAACCTTTTCACCGCGGCTTCTATTGCCTGGAAGGCCAACAAAACATGTATTGTTGCAACATGGTAAGCACCTGAAGTGTTATGTGAGCGAAGTCCATGTGAATGAAACAAATGCATAAGTGCCTCCTGGAGCCTTGGTCCACCCTTTAGATCAACCTCAACACCCATGACTTTGGGAACTAGATGCCTTAGTTCCTTGCATGCATTTGTAAGGTCTCTAAGGGGGTAGACCGAAGGCAATATGCGCCTGCAAGCGTACTAGTGCTGCTAATTGTCAACTGGTGTTTAAGGCAAAGGAAATCATTTTGGTCCATCACTAGAAGCAAATTCACAATTTATGTGAGCATGTTCCACATCCTTTCAACCATCCAATAGTCTGTGGATGCTCCTATGAAATCCCCAAATTCTATTCTTTCATATACTCTCTGCAACAATTCTTGGCCTACAAATACCCAAGCCTCAAATATCTCGAGGACATTGCAAATTTTGGCATCTTCTGGATTATGAAACTGTTTATGTTGTTTTAAAGAGTGCAAATATCTTGGCTTGCAGATTCTATCATATTCAAGAAGAGGCTTACCTGACATATTTGGTTCCCCCAGACCTAAAGTGAAGGGAGTCCTCTACATATGGCCTTCAATGGCAAGCCATATTCTAGAAACCATAGCTTCAACGCTTTTCCATGTACCCAAACGAGGAAGTAAGCTCTCTTCACTTGTTCTGCTAACCACAGGTAAAGCACCAGGTCCCTGCCATACCTCATGGAAAACTTTCCTAGCAAGAACACCACTACTTACTGACAACTGAAGAGTGGGAACCTGCTTGTCATTTTTACAAATCATTGAAATCAACTCAATCTGGGAACTAATTAAGGATTCAAGCCTTCTCTTCCATTCCTCTTTGTCAATGTAAGTCCTTGTGTCACAGAGGACATACAGAACAAACCGAAAATTAATCTCCAATTACTATAAGGCAGCCTTTACCAACCCCTCTCTAGACCAACCAGGCCATTCCTTGAATTTCCACATGGCACTGAGCTCGGGGAGATGCACATACTGCTCGTAACCCACACACTCCATGGGGGAGGGCTCTATGAACTCTTCAACAAAGGAAAAATAGGATGCCATTTATTTACATGACATATTTTTTCCCTGCAAACATAACCAAGAGAGTAAAGACACTAATGCTCTCCATATACCATAATCTAAAAACAACAACATAATAATAGAATAAACACTAAAATCCATTTTAAACACTAAAATTTTGAAAACTGGAATGGAATAAAATGTTCTTAAATCCTTGATATATTTAAAAAGTTATATATAATATGTTACTGGACATAAAACATATCTATTTGTTGCAACTCCACTTTTTATCTAGATGATAAAAACTTAACACACTCTTTTTATATAAAGGTATGTTTAACACAAAATATTTTCCAATACCACTGTTGCGTTTATGAAGTGGCATCCACAAATCTAGTTTCAGTTTACCAAACAATCAGATGAGCTACGTGAGTATATTCGCTGAAAGAACAGAGTTAGCAAAATAGGTGAATTCAGTAATATTCAAGCCTCTCTGTTATCTTCCCTATCTACAGTCCAGTAAGCTTAATCTATCTCAAACTGTGTTCGACAAACAATGCAATATAACTGTTTAATATTTTAATTTAATTTTAATAACATAATTTATTATATAAATTGAGTTTTTAAAAGTATAAATAAATTTGGCGCATCTAGAAATTTACATTCATAAACTATAGCTATTAAATTCAAACTCAGATTTGATTACTAAAAAATTAGACTATCTAAAACCCAATAACAAAAACAATTGAAAGTGTACATCTTATATATATTCAAATATATAAAAAATAAATAAAATTAACATCGTTTTAAATTAACAAACTATATTCACATAGTTTGAAAAACACAATTTGTTTGACTCCAAAGAAGAAACGGTAGAGATGCCTAATTATAATGTTCCTATCATTGCCGAAAAACAAGGCATTTTTTATGAAGTTAAAATAGAACATTCCCTCGAATTTTCATTGAAAATTGAGAATATTTGGATGATACATAATTTGAAAACTATTATTAAAGTGGCAATTTGGTAAACATAAACAAATTGCTATTTATTTGTGTATAAACAAATAATTTAAAATAAAATAAAAAATTGCAATTACTTCGTTTAAGGACAACTTGATCTACTTCAAATTCCATTTGAAGCTATAACTACGCTAAAAAGATTGGCAATAGCTTACCAACCAAATAACTTGTGTGTTAATCATTGACTGAAATGATTTGTTTTTTAAGTTCTAGGCATGTCTGCGTCCAGAAGTGATATAATCACAAAATAAGGACAACCTCCAAAATGTTTGGTAATGCTCTGCAAATCATAAAAAATGCAAAATAACTTGTGGGTTAATCATTTACTGAATTTGTTTGTTTTTTAAGTTCTACACGTCTTCATCTAGTAGTGATATACAACTCAGAGTATTAAAATTATACAACAATTTCAACAAGATTTTGTTTACAGAGTTTGCCTATAACCTCGAGACATGAAACAATTTAATTAGTCAAAAAACAGCTCATGAATCTATGATGATAGGCCATGAATCAATGGCAGTGAAAAATGGGCGGTTTGCCTTTGGCAGAAGATGATATAAAGTGCAAAAAGCACAGATTTGGGTGTGAAGGAACTTGGCAGTCTGACTGAGTGGGTGAAAACCATTTAGGTGAGGATCTATTTTTGTATTTGTTATAAGAAATTACAATTAGAAAATACAAGACAGAGCTCGAAGACCTTGACACCAATTCAAGCCAATTTTGCTTTTCGTAAAGCAGTGGAATCCCTGGATCTCCCATCATTCCAGGTTGATGAAGATTCAAATTTGTTGACCCACACGTGTAAGGTTAAAAATTTTAGTTTCAGTAGATGTTTTCTTTTCAGATTCTGGATTTGTGTTTGTATTCTGGACTAATTATTATCTGCTTTTTTAAGAGCCATCCAGAAGGTCCATGTCCCTTACACAGCGGGTTTCTTGGTTGTTAAGCCACGTGAACCGGATTAGGGGATCACCAACATCTGTTCGCCGGAGCTCGAAGCACTGCAGGGGATCACCAACGTCTGTTCGCCGGAGCTCTGCCATGTTCCATAGGATGGATGGCATTCAGGGGACCGAATAATTTTTCTTAACATTGGCTAGGCATTTTATACCGACTAATCTTCTAATCTGGGTATTTTTAATATATTTCACTACATGTTAAATGCTGCTTATAATATGCTTAACTACATAGTAGTATTGCTGAGATTTTACACTCTGGCGAGATTTATTCAAATCGCTGAGAACATTATTGGCATCGTCGAATTTCACTTGGTTATAATTGAGGGCGTGCCGTATTTGAACAGGTTGATATAAAACTAATAAGAAACTTGAATCAGATTATATATACGCCCAGTTCCATGAGTTCCAAGAGGATTCCTTTTAAATGGAGTTAATAAGCGTAGTGCAAATTTTTCAATTTCATTGGGGTAAATTGAAGCAAAGAGGAGTTGATTGCAGATTATGACAAAGAGGTTCTATTAGGGTTATTCCTGCAAGTGTATTATGTTGGTAGGCTTGAAAAATAGTCCCCTCTTAGCAACGAGGAAATTGATACCAAACTGAGGGAATTAATTCATTCCAGCATAGGTGGTGCTCCACCACAAGCAGTGAAAGATATGAGTGTTTAAGGAGCGTCGTTATCGCGGGCATATACCAGCCCTCAAACCTATGAGTAAGGAAAGGCAGCCTTTCATTGTAGCCGATACGGAGACTGTTCTCGTCGGGAAGGTTCATGTCCCTTACACGGCGGGTTTCTTGGTTGTTAAGCCAGGTGAACCGGATTATGACAAAGAGGTTCTATCAGGATAAGCTCAGAACCTCTTTAAGGGTTGGCGATAGGCTCAGAATAGTAATAGCCGGAGGGGGGTGGGTACAGGATTATGATATAAATTTCATGGTCTTCAATCCATAATTCAAAGCACAATTTGGCGCAAGGGTAGAGCTTTACCAGTTTCGAAGTGCTGCACGGGATCACCAACGTCTCTTCGCGGGAGCTCGAAGTGTTGCAGGGGATCACCAATGTCTGTTCGCCAGAGCGTTCGAAGGCTGTACGAAGGTTGCACTCTTTGAATTGTTGGGATTAGTCTAGATAACGATAACGTGTTGAGGATGGTTGGTGTATTGAGGGTGGTTGGTGCAGAGTTTATGAGCCTCGAAGCGTGGGGTTGGTAAACCCCATTAAGACACAAAGTGGAGGCGGGCAGGAACACGGCATCGCCGGAGCTGGGGGCGGGCAGGAACACGCATCAGCGGAGCTGGGTGAGGGGTATTCGCTGGAAGATAAGAGATGGATGCATGGATGCATGATCAATGCTCGCGGTGATGACAAGCTCCTGTCAGGTGAGGGATGCATGGATGCATGATGGGCGCTCGCGGTGACGGGGTAAGGACATAGCATTAATGATGCTATAGGGTCTGAAATAGGTGCCTAGATGTATGTGTCAAAATAAATTAACAAAGTTGAGAATAGTTGATTTAGGGTTAAGGAGTCTATTTTTAAGCAAATACATAATTATAACTTACGTAGTTCGATGAGCCCCCAGCACATCACATATAAAAGAAAAATTAAATCAATTAATGGACTAGAATAAGTAAACCAACGATATATAATTTAAGAAAGGAAAAGTTAATCTAACGGATGGGCAGTTACCCAATTTCATACTCAGTGAATAAATAGGTAAGGGATAAAAATAAAACCACCAAATATATCCCCAAATCTATTTCGTCTCCTAGCACGCTCCTCCGAAAACAAGAAATAGAATTGAGAACTGCATAGGAAGGAACCAGATCCCGTCAACAAATCACTATTAGAGGCCAGTGGTTGTTTCAGGAATGGGTGAGAAGTAATTAAATTTTATGGTTAATACTGACCATCAAAGGTGCATAAAAGAATAAGTAATAAATCCTCACTTTACAAGTATATTTAAATATCAACGCATTGATTGTTAGTAGAAAAAGTAACCATCAGACAATATGCTTTGAAACAACAAAAATGAGGAACAAGTCAATTCGATGGAACAAGAATAATTCGATGCTCCTACAGACCTAATTGTGTATACCATAGAAATAAACAAAAATCATAAACTCAGCCAAGAAACTCCCTTCCCAATAATTATGTATACCATAGAAATAAAGAAAATTCATAAACTCAGCCAAAAAACTGCCTTCCCAATACAGAAAAAAAAATCGACAAGAATGTAAAGTAACTATGCAAACAATTTATCATATATATACATAAACTCTCTAACGTCATAATATATACACAGCATATCAGTGAAATAATCATTCAGTTAAAAAGGAAACAACTAAAGCAATCTAGCTATAGAGTAGAGCCTTATAAGGTTCTACTCATGAAGGACACCATCCGAACTGTCCACGATACCATATTACAGATAGCTTACTGTGCTCAGGTGGGACGGGGAGGCACACCAATTAACTCAGAACAGCGCGATAATTATTCACCCCCACCTTTTCATATATTACAATGGACAAGGAGGGGCATACATTTTACCAAACTTCATAAAGTTATGGAAATTAAATACATAAAAGTCCGAATAGTTGAGAGTAGAGATTACCGGAACTTTGCATGGTGTAAATGTGTTAGAAAACCTGCACAGATGAATCTAGCTAGTAAAGGTTGAACACACAGCTTTGCAGAGCAAAAACACTAAAAGAAAATCGAAAGAAGAAAAGAATGATTCTATAGAAAATTATGTTACAATGCTCATGATATAGCATTACTGGGTGAAGATCCCAAGGTAATGACTATAGTGGTGATCAATGAGAAGACTCAACACCTACAACAAGTTCCGGAGATAACTAGTCAGTTGGTGGAGTTAAAGAAGGAGCAAATCAAGGAGTAAATCAAGGAGTAAATCATGCAAAAGGAATTTTGCATGCAATCCCATGCTCTAACTAAAAGTCTGCATGTAGATGTGTAGTAGTTCCAACATGCAAAAGGAATCTTGCATGCAGTCACATGCTCTAACTAAGAGTCTGCATGTAGGTGTGTAGTAGTTCCAACACCCCCCTGAACACCACTATGGGGAAAAATAGAAAATGGGCCCTGGCAACTAAGGCCAAAGGTCACCCAAAATACAGTGCAACTTGTACTAAAGTTGAGGAAAGAGGGAAAACCTCGTGGGAAAAACCCCCCTCAAAATACAATGTAATCAAAAGAGAAGAGGAAGAAAAATACAGTTGCTAAGCAATCGTGTCCTTCACTCCAAGACGATCACGCAAAGAGCGAAACTTCTGCTTAGTGAATGTCTTGGTGAAGATGTCTGCAGTCTGTTCTGCTGAAGGAAAGAACTGCAAATCAATGACCCGATCATGTACTAAGTCTCTGATGTAGTGCATATGGATCTCTATGTGCTTCGTCCGTTGCCGCTGTACTGGATCCCTGCAAAATTTGAGAGTGCTCTAGTTGTCACACCAGATGACAATGGGCTGGTGGAACTGGACGCCCAACTCAGTGAGGAAGTGTTGTAGCCACAGAGCCTGAATGGTGATGTTGACTACTCCTCTGTACTCAGCCTCAACTGAAGAGAGAGCAATAGCAGCTTGCTTCTTGCTCGACCAACAGATAGGGCCAGATCCTAGACTGAGTGAATATCTGGAGGTGGACTTGCGATCAATGCTGTCTCCCGCCCAATCAGAATTTGTGAAGCCAAGGAGATTCAATGTAGTGCCTACTGCATAGTGAATCCTGAAGGTGATGGTGCCCTGCACATATCGGAGGATGCGCTTGGCAGCATTCCAGTGTAGCTCATGCGACTCCTGCATGTATCTGGAAACTGCCTCTACTGCATATGAGAGATCTGGTCTGGAGTGGGTGAGGTACAATAAGCTCCCCACTAGCTGTCGGTAGAGAGTGTTGTCAACTAATGGAGTGTCACCTCCATCCTCAAGGCGGACCCCAGACAGAAAAGGAGTCGGTGCTGGCTTGCAGTCAGTCATGCGAAATCTCTTGAGGAGATCCTGTGCATACTTAGCCTGAGAGAGTTTGATGCCTGTGGCATTCTGGCTGATCTCAAGACCAAGAAAGAAGTGTAATGGACCCATGTCCATCATCAAGAACCTATCATGCAAGGCCCTCTTGACTGTAGCAATGGCTGAAGCCGAGCTGCCAGTGATTAGGAGATCATCTACATACAAAACTAAGATAAGAAGAGAATCATGTGTCCTAAGCATGTAAACATTCGGATCAGACTTACATCTTTCAAAGTTTTGTGATAAGAGAAAATAATCCATCTTCGCGTACCAAGCTCTCGGGGCTTGCTTAAGGCCGTAGAGATATTTCTTCAGTCTGCATACCAAAGATGAATCCTGAATGAAACCATGTGGCTGCTCCATGTAGGTCTCCTCAGATAGGTCTCCATGAAGAAAGGCATTCTTCACATCCATCTGATGTACTTCCCACCGCTGGGCAGCCACAATGGCAAGTGTAAGGCGTATGGAATCCATCTTTGCTACTGGAGCAAAGGTCTCGTCATAATCAATGCCATGCACTTGTTGGAAGCCTTTGGCTACTAGCCTTGCTTTCCGTCTGGTGATTTGCCCATCTGCAGCACTCTTGGTCCTGTAGACCCATTTGCATCAAACAAGTTTCCTTCCTGAAGGAAGGGGGACCAGATCCCAAGTCTGGTTCTCGAGGAGGGAGTTATACTCCTCCTCCATGGCGGACTCCCAAGATGGATGCCTAGCAGCCTCAGCATAAGACTGTGGATCAGAAGACTGAACCAAATGACAATTCCAGGAGGGCGATGGTTCAGTGGCAGTGAGGACAAGAGGAGGCTCAATAAACTCTGAGCTAGTCCTCTGTAGATTAGAATTATCCCCCACAAGACCATTTCTAGCAGCTGGTTGGTCTTGTGCATATATCTCACGTAAGCTCCTTGTTCTCTGATTTATGACAGGGGAATATGATTCACTGCTGGAAGCCCGATCTGGGCTTGGATGTGGATCATCATTTGCATGCACTAGATTTGTATCTGAAGACTCTGTCTTTGCATCTGCATGCTCTTCCTCGGCATCTGCATGATCTGTATCGGCATCTGAATGCACTGAGTCATCATCTCGGACATGAGGTATATAAAAAGTGTCTGCATACGGTGCTTGAGGTGCATGCGAGAGACTTTCCTCAAATTTGACACTTCGCTCAATGATGAGCTTATCCGTAGAGGGAATCAGAAGTCGATATCCCTTCACACCATCAGGGTATCCAACAAATATGCACTCAATGCTCTGTGGATCAAGAGCTTTCCTCTTTTCAGAGGGAATCCGGGCCCATGCTCGAGAGCCGAAAACACGGAGGTGAGTGACCTCTGGTTTAGTGCCGCTCCAAGCCTCAAAGGGGGTCTGGTCCTTGACAGACCTATGAGGAGATCTGTTCTGGATGTAGTTAGCACAATTAAGTGCTTCGGCCCAAAGCTTATGAGGCAGTGACTTGGCATGCAACATGCAGGAAGCCATCTCTTTGAGAGATTGATTCTTTCTCTCAAACTGTGTCTCAACTAGTGCTTTGAAATCTTCAAAGTGCTCAAAAACTTCAGATTTGTTCCTGAGAAGATACACCCAAGTATACCGTGAGAAATCATCAATAAATGTAAGCACATACCTTGCTTTGTTGATGGAAGGATGAGGAAAAGGCCCCATGAGATCACTATGGATCAGATCTAGAGGAGAGGATGCTCTGTGAGTCTTGCAGGTGTCAAACTTTTCTCTGGGATGTTTGCCAAGAACACACCCTTCACAAACTCCTTTGGAGAAACTGATATTTGGCAAGCCTTCCACCATCTCATTCTTGCTTAGCTGCTGCATATACCTGTAATTTAAGTGACCAAACCTCTCGTGCCAAAGCCTACTACTATCATCAGCATGTGTAAGCAATAAGGAGGATTCAGATTCAATAAATTCAGAAAATGTATACAGTCTGGCTCCATTGTTTACCTCACCAGTTTCAATTTTGGCATTGCTACGTAGATCATATATGTTCACTGCATCTGGAGTGAATTCCACTCTCTTTCTGGTGCCGGAATGAGTGATCTGATAAACTGAAAGCAGGTTTACCAAAAGTTTTGGAACATGAAGCACATATTCAAAGCTTCCGTGTAAAAGTTCCACTCTACCTTTTCCGGTGACCTCAATAGGTGAGTCATCTCCCATGAGGATGGGAGGTCCTTTCCATGCATCCAAAGAGGAATAGACTTCCTTTGTAGCAACCATATGATGTGATGCACCAGAATCTATAATCCATGCATCAGGAGAAGAATTAATTGCAACTAAAGCATGAAAATTGTTACCTTTCCCGTGTGGCGGATCCTCAGTTTTCTTCTTGGCGCCCTGAGGGATGTGGTCCCCAAGGTTGTGCTTCTGAAGGATTACTGCCATTTGGTCAATTTGTTTCTTCATGCAAGAGGATTCTGGATGGAATCCTCTTTGACAGTAGGTGCATTTGTTTCCTTTCTTCCCTTTCTCATTTCTCGAGTCGGAGGAGTCATTGAAGGGCTTGGTGTACCCTTCCTTCTTTGGATGGGAATGTGCTTTTCCTTTGTCTTTTTGCTGCTAATTTTTCTGATTTGAATCAGATCTGTGATTTTTATTGTGGCTGCCATCATGCACAGCAAGTGCATGTGCTTTTGGAGGTTTGATTTTCCCCATGCCAATGAGTTTATCTTGCTCAAAAATAAGAGACTCCATAAATTCTTTGAGAGAAGGCATAGTGTAGGATTTACCTGTTGCGAGCCTTACTCAATGAAATGTAGACACAAAGATGGAGTATTCCGGTCCGAGCTTTGACATAATAGAGAGAACTTGGCGACTCTCCTCCTTGGATTTGTCAATTCCACAACCCTTGAGTTGCAGCAATAGATCATTATATTTGGTGAAGAAATCTTGAATTCTGCCATAGTTCCGTGGATCCAATGATAGCAGCTCCACTTCGAGCAGATGTCCTTTCATCTCATCCTGTTTCCCGTAGAGATCTTCAACCTTTTTCCAAATCTCATTGGGAGTATTGCAGGCAGATAGATGAAACTGCAACTCTGAAGAGATGCACATGCATATGGATCCGTGGGCCTCATCCATACGGTTGAGGTATTTGGATTTCTCTATGGCTGAAGTGGGTTCCACTTCTGTAGCCATGGTAATCCTGTACAACCCTTTATGACGAAGGTATCGAGCCATTTGGTCCTTCCATTCATGATAGTTGTATGGTGTTAGGATCAATGCTTTGGGAAACTCCATTTTTCTGTCAATCTTCGATCTCCAAGCTGTAATACTTGCAAAATAAAGTACTGGTGTGCCTTTTATCTAGCAATCTGTGGGCTCTGATACCATATAAATGTGTTAGAAAACCTGCACAGATGAATCTAGCTAGTAAAGGTTGAACACACATCTTTGCAGAGCAAAAACACTAAAAGAAAATCGAAAGAAGATCCCAAGGTAATGACATAGCATTACTGGGTGAAGATCCCAAGGTAATGACTATAGTGGTGATCAATGAGAAGACTCAACACCTACAACAAGTTCTGGAGATAACTAGTCAGTTGGTGGAGTTAAAGAAGGAGCAAATCAAGGAGTAGATCAAGGAGTAAATCATGCAAAAGGAATTTTGCATGCAATCCCATGCTCTAACTAAAAGTCTGCATGTAGATGTGTAGTAGTTCCAACATGCAAAAGGAATCTTGCATGCAGTCACATGCTCTAACTAAGAGTCTGCATGTAGGTGTGTAGTAGTTCCAACACATGGGAGTGCCAAGTAAATTGTATTACCCAACATGAAATACATGGGTTGCTTGAATTAGGAGTGCACAAAGATACTCTGTATAGAGTATCTTTAGGATCAAGTAGTTTAGTGCAAAAATGTTGAAGGATTGTTGGTCACATTAAATTAGAAAAACCAAAAGAACCGGGATATAAAAAATAAAAATAAAAATCATACTGAACATAACTCCGGATAAGTGACAATCATATCTAATGCAAATATCCTATTAACAAATTTGTATTCAAGATACTATAACCATAGAGAAAAACTTAATAGGAAAACTTTTCCATTTATAGGTTCATTACAAACGATTCAATTATTATAATTATTAGCTTCTAAATATTTTTTAATATAAAACTTACATATTTTTATAAATAATATTTTAATATAATTTATAATTCACAAAAGGTTAATTAAATACATATTATATTATTATTAAATAAAAATGTAAATATTTTTGAAGATCTAATATTTTGAAATGATAATTTACATTGTTTTATTAAATTTTATTATTAATTTTTATTCAATATTTTTTAGGAGTAGTCTTTAAGAGTGATTTTTTTTTTTGGAGTTATTACCCAATTTCTAACATAAATACAGCTAAAAATATTTAAAATAAAATTAAGATTCCAATCGTCTTAAAACCTCCACGGTCTAGAGCTACCTAAATGAAATAAGTCTTTTTCATTTCGGAACAGCTTGAACTTTTTTGAGTTTCATCTTCAAATCAAAATGTGATATGTAATTTGAGGAATTTGAAAAATAAGAGTACGCTATAGACATGTCAAAGGAAAAAGTCACCCTAATAACTGCGCCTATATATTAATTGTACAAGAAAAATTCACATTATCTAATCAAATTTGATACATTGTTTTATATTCAAGCAATCTACCTATCTTTTCTTCTTTGGCACCCATCAAAAAAATAATTAAGTATCTCCAATAAATTGAAATTCCAATAACTTCCTTAACGCCTCCACTCTTGAGAGCCTACATAAATGAAATGCATTCGTTTCGCCCGATAACAGCTTGCACCTTTGAGGTTCAAAATGTGATATGTAATTTGAAAAATTTGGAAACTTTGGAAACTAAAAGCGCTCACCAGCCATGGCAGAGGAAAACCCTATCCCTATAACTATTAACCTAACCAGACATTTCACATTAGGCAATCAAGATAAAAAGACTGTTGCCTTCTTTTATATTCAAGCAGGCTACTCAACCTTCCATATTGGATACCGATAAAAAGTGATTCCCTGTCTGGACTGAATGAAATTCCGGTTGTCTCCCCAAAGAAATCAATTTCCTGCCTCTTGTTAGACATGTGCTTCGACGTATCAAATATATGGACAAAATCAGCTTGCTCGGCCATAGCCATAAACTGTCCATCTGAGGAGAACCTGATAGATCTTATGGCAGCCATGTGGCCCTTCAGAACTTCAAGAGAGGTTGAGGTGTTTCGAACATCCCACAGCCTGCATGTTGTGTCTTGGTTCCCGGTAGCAAATACTGTACCATCTGGATGCCAAGCAGAGGAAAAGGAGTAATCCAAATGACCTTGAAGAGTTGCAACTACCTTTCCTGTTTGGCAGTCTGAATGAAATCGCTCAACATTGTCCCCAACGGCAACAAACAACTTGTTATCGGGACTTACGGAGGCACGATTAACAGCCCAGGGAATGGAGAAGTGCTGAATGCGTGCAAATCCATCACTTGGATCAAATACTCGCACACAACAATCATTACTTGCAGTCATTACACGAGTTGCACCACCAAGACTCTGATAGATCTCTATTGAAGTCATATTGGCATTTTCACCATCTTCAATTTCAGTTATCTTCGAACAATAACTGACATCTTCTCTATCCAAATATTTACAGATAAACTCTCCCCCACACCCGCCAAGCACAAGTAAATTATCCTTGACAGCCATGCATGTTATCGGGTCTTGTCGGAAATCAGCCAGGGCAGCCCCTAAATGGGTTCCCGGTGCAATGACTGGACCAATCACATTAACTAATCTACGACTTAGCGCAGACCAGTGAACAATAGAATTAGCCGATGAAAGATATACGTCGTGCTTTGATCTTGCCCACACCAATTCCCTTAGTTGAAAGTGTCCATACGTAGGTTTCACTGACTTCGTATTGCTCTGAAATTCGTAGAAATTCCCCCCATTCTCGATATTTAAACAAATCTCACGTAGTTGATCCATGCGAAGTTGAGATTGAGGAACATCCCTCGGACTTTCATACGCTGTCATCCTATATTCTCTGTATTTCTGCCTTGTAAAGTTTATCCGCTGCCATTCAATTCCTTGAATATCTTTTCCTCTTCTGACTTCTGCAGCAGAAGTGTCATCATCTTCCTCGACATCATCATCATCATCAGAAGCATCCGTGACAATATCATATTCAACATCATCATCAGAAGCATCCATTACAATATCATATTCAACATCATCATCAGAAGCATCCATTACAATATCATATTCAACTTCTGTATCTTCATCAGAAATAATCATTTCAGGCTCATACTCATCTGGCTGCGCCATATCTCAGTACACTTTTCAAAACACGGCTGAGTATCCTTCTCCAGGAGACGGTGCCTTTACCTACTAAACTATAACGCTCAGTAGCCAAAGAATCACTTTGTTAATTGATTGGATCATGAACGAAGAACCCAGATTGATTTGATCATGAGCGAGGAACACAGTATCATTAATAGGAATGAAATATAGACACTTCGCAGTGTAGGTTTTGGGTCGGCGGCCGACATAACTCTGGCGTTTATGATAAATTGGCTAAAGAAAACAAACGGATACATTTGCCCAAATGAATGTGGGAAAATTTTGATTTAAAAAATTTACACATTTTCATTTTGGTTATCGAATGTCATGAACTCTTAACTTCGTACTTTCAAAATAATGTAATTGACTACTTGCCAATGTTATTTTTATTATCTAAAATGGTACGTTTATTTAAATGAATATTTTAAATATGATTAAAAATGTGAGAGGATTTCATTTAACTTTCGGAAGTAATGTAATTGACTTTTAATTTTATTTCACTTCAATATTTAATTAAATAAATACCGATAAAAATTCAATAAAATTTAAAAAAGAATTTTTTCTTATTTTTAGTTCTATTTATTTTTATTACTTTGTAATTATGGGATTTTTTATGGAAAATTATTGATTTAATTTTTTTGTATGAGCTTTGTTTTTAGAATTCAAGCATACAATATAACACCCATTTACTATCCAAAAGTTATATATATATCAAATATTACTTAGGCAATATGTAATTTTTTTTTATATAGTTATCATTTAATCTTGGTTAGACATACATGAGATTCAAGATGGATCAATAACTATAGTTACTACTTGAATCATTATCTAACTTCTAGAATTAACACTTTTATGATTTTTTTTCTTTTCAAACCGTTGGTCCACACTTTATGTATGCTCTATAGTTCAAGTGTTTATTAAGGTTTTCGCTCCATGGTACAAATTGAAAAGATAATTCTGTTTAACCCTTACCTTTCCTCACGCATTCCTTTACCAACATGTGGTGGGGTCTCTCATTTCCACATAATGGAGTTTTATTGGTTTATTCCTCATACGCTTTTTTTATAATCTCATTATCTTTCCTTTATACTACTAACCCTTATCCTAACACTAGCAATTTCTCCTATGGTCGTCACTTTCCAAGACATCTTCTCGAGTGCCAACTCTGATATTCTTGTTAGGGTTCTGGGTTTCTTCAAGGATTTATGTTACTAGTATTTTGCATATAATTCAAAACGTAGTTTGATCATTAAAATCACGAGGTTATTGGGTTTCTACCCCTTTTCTGTTCAAAAGGTTCACATCATTAGATTTTCGTTCAAGGTTCAGATATGAACTTGTGGAGCTAGTTATTGATAGATTCCATTTTAAATATAAACTATGACATTTTTCCCTTGACGGGCCATGTATAAATTATTATCTTCTTTTGAAAACACTCAGAACCCTCTAAGAATCAAAGCTACGTTCTATGTTTTACTTGAAATATATGGGTAGGGTAATTATAATTTTTCACGAAAGTTCGAGTTGTTTTCATTGCATGTCAATATTTATTTTAGAGACCACAACTTCAACCCTCGACTATTTTACAGTTTGTCATTCTTTTGCAAATAACAATTATACTCTAGCGTGTCTTCCTTAGCTTGCATGGCTATATATACTCGTTCAATGTTAATACATTATTTTGGTGAATGGAAAAGTATCCATTTCCTTCATAATAATTAGTTATTGACACAATGAATTGTTGTTGATGCCATGTCTCTACGAACTCAATCCTAATGACAATTTTGCTTCTTTTTTTATATATAGATATACGAATGTATTTTTTTCACATTTCGGTCTTACGTTTTCTTATCTAACTAGAGCACCATTATCCTTTTGGCTCTAACCTTATGTTCATATCTAAAAGGTCACATGTTAGGAAACATGATATAGTATTCTTGTAATGCTTATGTTAATCACATCGCTATGGTATAATGCATATTTGATTAGAGATGATGCGCTTGGGGTCACTCTACTGAGAACGTATCAAACTAATATTCTTGACCCCTTTAACAAAATCTGGGCACCCAAACCATAATAATTATGATGATACGATCTTTGTGCATGTATTTTATTTCCAATTGTCGCACTCCACCTTGGGTTTTGAGAGGTCCACTCTGCCCTTCCCACATATGTAGGTTTCACATGAATGTAGGTGCTCAATGACCACCTCTTCCATTTTTTCCAAAAGTTCTAGAGGAACAAGGATCACGATTTGCTTCTCAAACCCTAACCTCTCAAATCCATGTGTGGTATATCAATCTATTATTTTCTCGATACCTTTCCTGTTGGGTGGCTCTGCAACCTCCGTCTGGAACCATCTGACTGTGCTTGGCTCCTAGACAGATTATGGTCAGTTGAAGGTTTTTGTAATTTTGATTATCTGTGGTGACTTACATGTCTTCCTTGTCACATAGGTGATTTGTTTAATATTCCATCTCTCAGTTCCATTCATGCTTGAGGGATTCCTTTATTTACAGGATTCTCCATTCAGTTCTCCGTCAATGTTTTTGAGGCCACACTCCTGAGGGTGTTGTCTTTCCTCGACTTGGAACATACCTATAGGTATATGATTTCCATGGCTTCACCCTTCCCTTGTGAGATATATTTTTTTCCTACTACATGCACCTCATTATTCTAGTGATTTTAGAATTAATAAATGGATTGTTGAATTGTGGCTAGGGTTTTGCAAAAGGATCAATGCTTTGTCACTCACTCATAACAAGAACCCTTAAAACGTTATTCCACATGGTAATGTGGATGAGGATTTGTATTACATTTCAAGTTCCTCTGTTTCTCACCCTAATGTATTTTTCTGTATTCAAAATACAACCCTTGTTGTGTCTTTTTATTGAGGTATAGGTTTCGTGGGTATGAACCATTACACTTTTTGGTTTCTAGTCCTAACCAGGTCAACACACTACCTTCTCTTCTACTATATTAGTCAAAATAGTGAACATGGTGCTTCTAAATGGTTTAGATATTATTTTATGCTCTTTCTCCTATTTTCTAGGTATTGAGTTGATCATGGTTTTCTTCCAGTTCCTTCTAAGCATGACAAGACTCAAATCTTGTGTCTAAAGTTTCTCGATTCTTTTTAGTACAAGTTGGTAGAAAATTCCACTTCTGGGGTTTCTATATATGTTGATTTACTTGAAATTGGGGTTCTTAATACTGCTTTCTTTCTGAGTAGTAAGAATTTATCTCAATGGATGATAATTTGGCGGTTTACAGTAATCCCAACTTTAATTTTCTTCTTGAGGAAAACTCCTGGGTTGAGAAAAAATCCATCTCATAATTATCCTCTTCAAATGTACAACCCTCATTTTCTTTATAATGGGATTTTCTTTGTAATGTTAGGGTGTTAATAGATTAACTCAAGAGGCCCTATTGTGTGAAGCGTATACCTCTGCCTCTTGGACATCTTCTTAACTCTACTATGACAGTATAATTTATGTGCTAATTTGCACTAGGTGCCAATTGTGAATACTATGCTTTGTATTTTCTTCTCATAAAAGTTAATACTGTTGTACTGTTGACAATCGAAGTTACGTTCTATGTTTTACAAGAAATACATGGGTAGGTTAATCATAATTTTTCAGGAAAGTTCGAGTTGTTTTCATTGCATGTGAATATTTATTTTAGAGACCACACCTTTAACCCTCAACTATTTTACATTTTTCCATTCTTTTGCAAATAATAATTATACTCTAGCATGTCTTCCTTAGCTTGTATGGCTATATATACTTGTTCAATGTTAGTACATTATTTTTCTGAATGGAAAACTATCCATTTTCTTCATAATGATTAGTTATTGACACAACAAATGGTTGTTGATGTCATGTCTCTATGAACTTAATCCTAATGACAATTTTTTATTTTATTTTTTATATAGATATACGAATGTATTTTTTTCACATTACAGTCTTACCTTTTGTTATTTAAATGGAGCACCATTATCATTTTGGCTCTAACCTTATGTTCATATCTAAATGGTCACACGTTAGGAAACATGATATAGTATTCTTGTAATGCTTATGTTAATCATATCGCTATGGTATAATGTGTATTTTATTAGAGATGATGTGCTTTGGGGTCACTCGACCTAAAATGTATCAATACTAATATTATTGACGCCTTTAACCAACTCTGGGTACCCAAACCATAATAATTATGATGTTACGATCTCTGTGCAAGTATTTTATTTCCAACTGTTACACTCAACCTTAGGTTTTGAGAGGTCCACTCTGCACTTGCTACATATGTAAGTTTCATGTGAATGTAGGTGATTAATGACCACCTTTTCCATGGCTGCCAAAAGTTCTAGAGGATTAAGAGTCACGATTTGATCCTAAAACCCTAACCTCTCAAATCCATGTTTGGTTTATCAATCGATGATTTTCTCGCTACCTTTCTTGCTGGGTGGCTCTGCAACCTCCCTTTGGAACCATCAACTGCACTTGGCTCCTAGATGGATTATGGTCAGTTGAAGGTTTCCGTAATTTTGATTACCTATGGCGACTTAAATGTCTTCCTTGTCACACAGGTGATTTTTTTAATATTCCATCTTTTGGTTCCATTCATGCTCGAGGGATTCCTTTCTTTACAGGATTCTCCATTCTGTTCTCTGCCAATGATTTTGAGGCTGCACTCCTGAGGGTGTTGTCTTCCTCCAGCTCAAAACTTACCTATAGGTATATGATTTCCAGGGATTCACCCTTCCCTTGTGAGATATATTTTTTTTCCTACTACATGCACCTCATTATTCTAGTGATTTTAGAATTAATAAATGGATTGTTGAATTGTGGCTAGGGTTTTGCAAAAGGATTGATGCTTTGTCGCTGGCTGATAACAATAACCCTTAAAACGTTATTCCACATGGTAATGTGGATGAGGTTTTGTATTACATTTCAAGTTCCTCTGTTTCTCTCCCTAATGTATTTTTATGTATTAAAAATAGCACCCTTGTTGTGTCTTTTTATTGAGCTACAGGCTTGGTGGGTAGGAACCATTACACTTTTTTGTTTCTAGTCCTAACTAGGTCAACACATTACCTTCTCTTCTATTATATTAGTCAAAATAGTGAATATGGTTCTTCTAACTAGTTTAGATATTATTTTATGCTCTTTCCTCTATTTTCCAAGTATTGAGTTGATCATGGTCTGCTTCCAGTTCTTTCTAAGCATGACAAGACTCAAAGCTTGTGTCTAAAGTTTCTCAATTCTTTTTGGTACAAGTTGATAGAAAATTCCACTGTTGGGGATTCCAGATATGTTGATTTATTTGAAATTGGGGTTTTTAATACTGTTTTCATTCTGAGTAGTAAGAATTTATGTTAGTGGATGATAATTTAGTGGTTTACAATAACCCCAACTTTAATTTTCTTCTTGAGGAAAACTCCTGGGTTGAGAAAAAATCCATCTCATAATTATCCTCCTCAAATGTACAATCCTCATTTTCTTTATAATGGGAATATCTTTGTAATTTTATGGTGTTAACATATTAATTCAAGAGGCCCTAGTGCATGAAGCGTATACCTCTGTATTTTGGGCATATGCTTAACTCTACTATGACTGTATAATTTATGTGCTAATTTGCACTAGGTGCCAATTGTGAATACTATAGTTTGTATTTTCTTCTCATAAAAGTTAATACTGTTGTACTATTGAGAATTGAAGTCACGTTCTATGTTTTACAAAAAATATATGGGTAGGTAATTATAATTTTTTAGGAAAGGTTGAGTTGTTTTCATTGCATGTGAATATTTATTTTAGAGACCACACCTTCAACCCTCAACTATTTTATAATTTTCCATTCTTTTCGAGATAATAATTATACTCTAGCATGTCGTCCTTATATATATATTGGTTCAATGTTAATACATTATTTTGGTGAATGGAAAACTATCCATTTTCTTCATAATGATTAGTTATTCACACAATGAATGGTTGTGATGTCATGTCTCTACGAACTCAATCCTAATGACAATCTTTTTTTCTATAGATATACGAATGTATTTTTTTCACATTACAGTCTTAAATTTTGTTATTTTAATGGAGCACCATTATCATTTTGGCTCCAACCTTATGTTCATATCTAAATGGTCACACATTAGTAAACATGATATAGTATTCTTGTAATTCTTATGTTATTAATCATATAGCTATTGTATAATGCGTATTTGATTAGAGATGATGTGCTTGGGGGTCACTCGACCTAGAATGTATCAACACTAATATTCTTGACCCCTTTAACCAACTCTGAGCACCCAAACCATAATAATTATGATGATACGATCTCTGTGCATGTATTTTATTTCCAATTGTCACACTCCACCTTGGGTTTTGAGACGTCCACACTGCACTTGCCACATATGTAAGTTTCACGTGAATGTAAGTGCTCTGTGACCACCTCTTCCATGGCTACCAAAATTTCTAAAGGATCCAGAGTCGCGATTTTCTCCTCAAACCCTAACCTCTCAAATCCATGGGTGGTTTATCAATTGATGATTTTCTCGCTACCTTTCTTGCCAGGTGGCCCTGTAACCTCCTTCTGGAACTATCTGATTGCGCTTGGCTCCTACATGGATTATGGTCAGTTGAAGTTTTCTGTAATTTTGATTATCTGTGGTGACTTAAATGTATTCATTGTCACACAGGTGATTTGTTTAATATTCCATCTCTCAGTTCCATTCATGCTAGAGGGATTCCTTTCTTTACAGGATTCTCCATTCAGCTCTCCTGAATGTTTTTGAGGCTGCACTCCTGAGGGTGTTGTCTTCCTCCAGCTTGGAACTTACCTATAGTTATGTGATTTCCAGGGCTTCACCTTTCCCTTGTGAGATATAATTTTTCCTATTGCATGCGCCTCATTATTCTAGTGATTTTAGAATTAATAAATGGATTGTTGAATTGTGGCTAGGGTTTTAAAAAAGGATCGATGCTTTATTTTTGACTCATAACAAGAACCCTTAAAACATTATTCCACATGATAATGTGGATGAGGTTTTGTATTACATTTCAAGTTCCTCTGTTTCTCACCCTAATGTATTTCTTTTGTATTCAAAGTACAACCCTTGTTGTGTCTTTTTATTCAACTACAGGTTTGGTGGGTGTGAACCATTACACTTTTTGGTTTCTAGTCCTAACCAGGTCAACACATTACCTTCTCTTCTACTATATTAGTCAAAATATTTAATATGGTCCTTCTAACTGGTTTAGATATTATTTTATGCTCTTTCCACTATTTTCCAAGTATTGAGTTAATTATGGTCTGCATCCAGTTCTTTTTAAGCACGACAAAACTCAAAGCTTGTGTCTAAAGTTTCTGTATTCTTTTTGGTACAAGTCGGTAGAAAATTCCACTACTGGGGTTTTCAAATATGTTGATTTATTTGAAATTGGGGTTTTTAATACTGCTTCCTTTCTGAGTAGTAAGAATTTATGTTAGTGGATGATAATTTAGCGTTTTACAGTAACCCCAACTTTACTTTTCTTCTTGAGGCAAACTCCTGGGTTGAGAAAAATTCCATCTCAAAATTATCCTCTTCAAATGTACAACCCTCGTTTTCTTTATTATGGGATTTTCTTTGTAATGTTAGGGTGTTAATAGATTAATTCAAGGGGCCCTATTACGTGAAGCATATACCTCTGTCTTTTGGGCATCTGCTTAACTCTACTATGACTGTATAATTTATGTACTAATTTACACTAGGTGCCAATTGTGAGCACTATGCTCTATATTTTCTTCTCATAAAAGTTAATATTGTTGTTTTGTTGTTCTGTGAGAGTTAATATTATTTTTCTTAATTTCGTTCATCACTTCATTGTTATTGTTTTGGTATCAGGGTTCATTCAATGTACAACATTTATGACTATTTCTATTCCATTTGTATGTAGCTTTCACATTGCTCCAAAAGTTATTTTTCCAATTTTCATTTCATTAAAAGCATAAAAGTATGCTTGATTTTAGACTTTTGTGATCCATATTGATTTTGATAAATTCTTTCACATTAATCATGTAATGAGTTTTTGGTCGATGTTTTGAACCATCTAATGTGGTTCATCATCAGGACAAAGGTTCAAAATGTCGACCAAAAACTCATGATGTGATTAATCCGAAATAATTTATCAAAATCAGCATAAAAGTATTTACTTATGTGGCTTCCATACGTAACCTACTTCGATAATAAAAGGAATGGTTACTTTTTTTCAGTTGTGGCACATGCGCACTATTAGTCTCTGATGAGGCTCATCATTGGGTAGTTATATGGGCCTTAATTCACCTCCTAGCTAGTGAAATCAACTCTTCTCACAATTTATTACATGTTTTGATTATATTTTGTTTAATGAGATGAGTTAAAGTGAGATATTATGCTTAGGGGACTAATATGCACTGAATGCAGGGTTGGAAGAGAAAATCAAGGAATTTTGGCAAGACTAAGGTTTGAACCTTGAATGAAACAAGGGAGATATATTGTAGGAGGTAAATCCTCCTCATTTACTCCTCCCCCATTCAAATATTCCTCCATTAATTACACAAGCTCGGAGTGTAATTAGCCAAGTCAAGAAGATCAAAGAGTAGTCGAGCAAGTGATAGTCAAAGAGTTAGTTCGTCTCAAGTTTGGGAGCCTCGCCTCCCTAGATTTAAAGAATTCGTTGGGGACTTCAGTTTTATAAGTAGAGAGGCCTAGAGCCTCATTACAATTTGAATTTTTGTTGTAAAAACACTAGTTATTTTCGAGCTCCAAACTTGTGGATTACATTGATGTAATTTTCTGTTTTGATAATGAAAATGAGCTTTTTCTTGATCCAGCACTGAGTTAACTCAGAGGGCTGAAGCTATTGGGTTAAGGCCCAATGCTAGTAGTAAAGGATCCTTTTCTTTTAGATGTATGTTTTGCTTAGTTTCATATATCCATGGTTAAATTGTCTTTAGAAGTATTTTCATTACAAGTAATGTATATTTGATTAGTTGTTTAATAATTTGCTTCCATTTGTGCTTTATTTCAGTATCAGGTTTGAAGGGATAAAAGGAGCACCAAAAAGCTCTTACTAGGTGTCTTGGCCTCACCTCTTCCCTCAGGGATCATTATTTGAGGAAAGACCCTTATGCAGCCCCAAAAAAAACAGATTTATATTTTCTCATAAGATTTAGAGTTTATTGTACTAGAACCAGCATTTGCTTGGTTTTGAAATTTTAGGATTTAATTGCAATCTCTTCCACCTTCAGTCTTACAGTAGATCTCATCCTTAATTCCATTTCATTCAACAATTTTCCTCATGCATGAAGTAGACAGCTAGTTCATAAAATTCTAATTTTCTAGCTTGTTAGAATTCTTACTGTTTACATGACTTTTTGGAAATTATAAATGTTTGATGCAAAGTAGGTGCTTCAGAAATATAAAGAAATCTCATTGAAGGCAACCACCTTCCAACTTCATCCATCCATAATCATTCCTTTCTTTCACCAATATCTTCACCAATCTCATCATTTTACATATAAATCCTTCCAAGCATGTTGAGTGAATCCAACCATCTCCTAACCTTGGTTTTGAGTTCTGAGTGATCTTAGGAATTTTATCACTCCATTCCACCCATCCACCACCTTCCCTAAGCCTTCCATCACCTCCAGGAACCGTCATTTTTTCTCGACTGTATCATGTAGAAATCTAGGGAATCCTATAGGCTTCTAGTACATCGTGTAGGTTTTCCTGTAGTGGCATGTTTTGATGTCAAATTGAGGGAAAACCTATAGGAAGCCACACCAGGTCACCCAAGGGTCTCCCAAACCTTCCAACGATCTCCTAAACCTCCCAACCATCCACCATCATTGATGGCCTGAGCACAAAAGACCTAGACACTTGCTTATTTTCTTTTACTCTCATATGTCAAACCTATGAATATACAAATGATGAGCATAAGCTGAAACTATTTCCATCCACTATCAGGGATGTACCTTTGTGCTGGTTGAAGGGTTTACCTAGAGATAGCATCTCAACTTGGGCTCAGATGTAAGAAGCCTTCAACAACAAGTATCGGGACTATTCTAGGTCTAAAGACACTAAAGAGGAAATTTGTAGGATGACCTTAGGCAATGATGAATCCCTACAGGATTACGAAGAAATATTCTAGCTTAGCTACAAAGGGCTAGGTACACACTTGACCTTGAGTCACTAAAGTTGGTCCTGCTTAGAGGAGTAAGGGAAGATCTTCTTGATACCTTACACTTTTTAGCAAGAGGGGATATCTACTAGTTACCCTATGAGGATATCAAGAGTGTCTATAGAAACCATTATAGGGAAGCCAAGAAAAAGGGCAGGGGTAGTCAACCTTTAGTCAACCCATCCTCTTCCAATTCATCCATCAATGGTGAAATTGGAAACATATTGGAGGATTTCAAAAGTGAGATACTGCAAACCCTTTCCCTAAAGATGGAGACTATGTACATTAAAAGAAAGCATGAGGAAGCAGAGAGAGCCTTGGCCATTTTATATCCTAGATGCACCAAGAGGCATGCTAGGAATGAATGTCCATTGAATTGTATTGAAATTTTCTTAGTCTGTGAAGAAAACTACTCCACAGACAAGTGCACCTCTTTACCTGGACTCAAAGTTGTATATCAAGGAGCTAAAGGGGTCACTGAGAAGCTCTGTTACATAAACCAAAGGAGACCTCATGGGCCTGGCCATACCAGCAAGGCATGAAAGGGTCATCCCATGCATATTACAACCCAACGAGACCACATCCATACCTTATTGGGGACCCCCTGCTCATCCTTCTTGGTATACACCTCCTCCTTGGTTATTTGCACCTTAGTATCATTCCTAGCCAACCAGCTAGTCATTTCAAGTATATTATATGCCACAACCACAATGGAATTCATTGTCTGAGGGGTGGAGGCCCCCATACAACAATGTTCCAGCTTTATTGCCTTCAACACCTGCCTAACCACAATTTTCACACTCTGCTCAACCTAAAAGACCCCAGATGCTTGCCCAGCTATTACAGGGAAAGCTAGTGTCAATTCGAACTGCTAGTCCCACTAAGACGGGTAGCTATCTTAGAAAAAAACAATGAAAGCTTTGCAATAATTTCATTAAGTGTGATAGATGGCAGAGAAGAAAAGAGGACCAACTTGGATCTTCCGCTTTGATCCTAGCTTGATTTCTCCTTCCCTTGATAGAATTTGACACTCCACTCCTATTTGTTTTGCTTCAAAGAGTACTTGTAGAGTCAAAGTAATAGCAAACTATCAAAGAAACTCTATCTAAAACATCATAAATTATGCGGAATTAGAAACACATTGACCATACAATTGCATTCATAAACAATATGATTCACAAATATAATATCATATGGAGGAAAAGCTCAAAGAACTTTATTAATAGTAATGTAAGAGAGGATTACAACCCAGTTGTAGAAGCCCTCTTCACCTCATGAACAAGAAAATCACCTAACAATGCAATGTCTCTTCTCACCAAACCTACAACACTTACAAAATACAATATTCCAGCCTCTAGATCTCTCAGATGAGGGATCCATTTATAGATGTCTTGCAAGGGTGTGAGTCATCTCTGGGTTTTTGATTAGTGTCACTTCACTAATAGTTCTTGTTTCCACTTGAAGATTTCATGATCTTTTACTCATCCCTGGGCAAATTCAGAGAGGAAAGTGTCACAAGAGAAGTTTCTGGAAGATTCCATGATCATCCACCTTGCAAATAGTCTCTACCATTTGTCTATTCTCGCTCATCGTACCCCACAGAAGGCCATTTGAGTATGCATCGCACCTGGTTAGTTAGGCAATCAGTATGCATCACACCTTTCCCATGGAGCAGTCTCTATGGTCTAGTTTTGGCCAGTTCTGAGTAGTTTTTCAGGTGGAATTTCTGGGAAATGATGTAATCTATTGACCATGGTCCTTTAGGGTGCGAAACAACACTTTTAGGGACTTAAGGAGCCCTTAGTTTATGGACATATGAGTTTGGGCTTGCAGTGCCCAAATATGTCTATAATAGCTGCCCCCTAAAGCATGAGGTTGTAAATCTTCTGATGTCGGGTGAAATGATTTATTCATGAGGACCCGAGCGATTCGAACTGGAAGGTGACCTATATAAGATACAATAAAATACATCATCATCATATTATTCTCATGATCTAGCTGAGGTGTGCATTCCCATGCTTAGCTCTATACATTAATTTTCATGTACATAGGACAGACAATCATCTGCTATTGCAGACTGGTGATTCTCTGCATGAAGAGTCATCTTCCTTGGCTTAGATGACTATCTGTTCAGCTTTTGTGTACAATTGATGTCTTTATTTTCCTGAACATATCACAGCTCGGATGGATGAAACTAGATCCGGGGTCTTCAAACCTCATCCAATCTTCGCCCGATGTACAAGTTGATCCATTTGAAAAGATGTTCTGAAGTCGAACATGGAAATACATTGCCTGATTACCAGCCAATAATATGAGTTGTTAACGGATGAAAGAGGAGTCACTGATAATGATGATGATCCTCAAGGTACTAGAATACAATTCACGTGGTCTGAATATATGAGTCGATGTCGAACACCACACAAAGTATTTCGGTCGAAGGTCATTGATGTAAACAGGTCGTGGGAAGTGAGAAACTTGCCATTGAGGATGCAAGCTTCAAGGTATTGAAAGGGCTGTTTCTAAGTCAACTTCTTGGATAATGAGTTCATGTCGACAAGAAGTGACCTGTTGTAAGAGGGCCTTGATGTATCCCACATCTACGATGTGAAACAGAGAAAATGATTTTTTGTGGAGGTGAAAACGATCTGATGATATGAGGCTCAGGAATGGTGGTCATGAAAAATGAAGTGTGGATGTAATGTAGTGGATGAGGCATTTTCTAGATGGTAAATTCTCTGAATGACTTCTCTTGAACATATTGATGATACTGATATGCATTGGTAGCATTAACCCCATGGATGGCATGACAGACCAATGGTGACGGTGAATGGAAAAACCCAACCCAACTCAATCATGGTGATAGAGTGAAAGTGTCATTTTCAAGAGCAACTTGCTACCAATATATTTCAAGTTTTCTTCCCATTTTTCCCCAGTCATTGCTGACTAGTACCTGTTTATTTTTGACAAGATTGAGGAGGATAACATATGCTTGGTCTATAATTTTCCCTTCGTGAAAACCTGTCGCTTTGTGTTTAGCGAGCCTAGCGTCAGTGAGACTTGTTCTTATCTGGGCGGAAAAGTTTGTCACTATTTTTTTAATGAGTTTAACGACAAGGATAACTCGGTCCTTTTCTTGTTTATAGAGTCTGAAAATGGATGAAAAGGAGACTCCAATAGTCCTTTTTTGTGGCATAATCCCTTAAGTCCGAAAAAGTGTAAAATAATACGAAAGGGATGACTTTTCGATAGTCTTAACGAGCCGACAAAGACAAGTGCTCAATCTTTTTGTTTAATGATCCCTCAAGTCTGAAAAGATTAAAATAGAGGGATGGTGTTCCACTTACTTTAATGAGCTCTGAAGGCCAATAGCTCAACAATATTTTTATATTTAACGAGTCTAAAAAGAGTTTAAAAGAGGCTCATTTTTTAGGAACGAGTGATATTTCTGGGTAGCAGCTGGTTCTAGGTAAGTTTGTAACTTCTGAAAACATGGCAGTGTGAAGGGGGTGGCAATCAAAATCACTTGTTTCAGATGTTCCTCAAAAGGGTAAATAATCAAGTGGAAGTGTATGGTCGGCCAAATGAAATAGAGGTGATGAAAGGAACACAACCAAAGGTAAAAAGGGCAGATAGCAAAGCGATCACAAAGGTTATTTACCAAAGGTGGGTTTATTTTTAAATGATCTTGAACCTTGTGTCAACATGTGCTCAGTGTAGGTTGATTTTTTAATGAGTTTGAACCTTACGGGAACATTGCTCTTCCGAATATTTTGATAATGTCTCTTGGTAGATTTATTTTTTAATGAGCTTGATCACTACTATAACATGTGCTCATGACGTTTTTATCTAAGCTAGAAACGACTGAGCTACAAGGTTAAACAGTTAAGAACCTGCAAACTAAGAAAATCAGAGGCCGTTTTTCACTTGCATGCAAAGGTTTTCATGCCCCCAGGTCTTTCAGTAAAAGGAGAGTTTCCAGGTTATCAAATGGAAGTCCTTGCGGTTAGGCAGGATGACTTCTATTGGAAGAAAAAAAATCTGCCTTTGTGATGTCCATCAAAATAGACAAAGGTGATTGTTGTGAGCTTCTAATCACATAACATATGAAGATGAATGATGTGAGCTTCCAAATTGTAAAAAGGAAATAATCGTGTCAGATTGATCACATAACCTATACAAGAATGTTACTCGGTCCAAGTATTATAACCTTTAAGGAAAATCTCTCTTTTCCTCTGGGTTCGCCTGCTGAAGCAGACTAGGGTGCATGCCTCCTAACCTTCATCACATTCACCAAACTACTCGCAGTAATTAGGTGGATGGGATGAAGGTTGAAGAGACATTTTTGATGTGAGGAGAACATTTAGGGATGATGGGTGATTTATAGTTGTGTTTGAACCAGGAAATGAAAGTTGGTCGACAAGCTGTACCAATCTGCCTTCATGTGGAAAACACACCACTTAAAATAATGTGGAGACAATGGCTTCCATACTATATATATAATCACATCCAAGGAGTACATTGTAATCTAGTGGACCTTGGAGTGACATTACGTTCAAATAAATGGTTTTCTTTCTCAAAGTTATTGGTAACTTTGGAAGGATCCCTAATGGTTGACTGGTTCCTTTGTTAAAGGCTGAAAATTTTTGTTTTTCAGGCAAAAGTGATGGCGAACCAAACGCTTTCCAAGAAGTTGAGGAAAGGATACTCACTGAAGCCCCTTCATCTATGATTGTGCCAAACACAATCATTTTGTAAACCTGTACTATGATTTGAAATGGTACATTAGATGGAAGGCGAGGTTTCGCTAGTTGATTCCAATCAAAGAAAACAACTAGACTGCTCAGAGGAGGTACTAGATAAATGTCCGGATAAGCTTCATGAACTAGGCAGGTCTCTTCCTATTGTGAAGGGATGGGCGGATTGTCCCCAAGTTAATTAGACTCTATATCAACAAAAGAATTTGAACGGTGTCATTCTCATCCTCTTTGGAAACTATATCATCTGAAGGTGGATTTTTTGAAGGCAAGACTGGGTCAACTGTCATCTCAACTGGTTGACTCGATCCAGTATGGACTCAGAAGGTTCACTTTCAATGATAGGCGATTTGATCGACAATTGAGTTATGGCAATCAGGTTTTCAACTACCAAACGACTTGACAACAGTTTCTTGTATCTAGCTGGAAGTTTCCACGGTGAGGCAGGACAGTTATCCAAAATGCTTTTGGCTTCATCTAGAAAAGGATGGCGGTGAATAGTATGATCACCTTCACATAACCTACGTGGAACTCTAACTTTTCCATTTTGTCTACTAACCTCGTTCTCACTAGTTGAATGTGTGTTGTCAACCTGACTGTCAAGGGTTGATGACATCGAATGGTTCAACCGGGGAGACCATTCTCTCAAGATCTGCGGGATGCAAGGGAAATCTCGATGGTAATGGTTCTCCTTTCAAATCGCGCATGGAGTTTTTGGTTTGGAAACTTTAGTTTGCAGATTTTCGCCAGATGATACATTGGTGTTCCCTTATTTAGCTGGCTTCTTCTTCTTCTCCTTCCCTTTCTTTTTCTTCTCAGTTACTTGGTTTTTAGTGTCACTAGTTTCACCAAGCGAAGAGGGAGAAGGGAAAGGAGAAACAAATGAAGTAGAAGGTGAAGGGGTAACTTCAGTATCATCTAGATGCTGATTAGATTGTTGAGGAATTACGGTGTTTTGAATGACAGAGGTTGAGAAAATCCATACTGGCATGTCGATTGTGATTCCTGGAAGGGAAAATGTGGCCATATATGGAGAACCAATATCTCCCCAAGAGGATAAAGGACTAGGATTCCCTCCAAGGGGGATTCCTTGATTGGTAGACTCCATTAACTCAACCTCAGATCAACGTAGGAACAGGGATGTTATTCCGTTTAAAATAAATTTTAAAGACACTTTAACGCAACTTGTTTTTTAAATTTTTAAGAGTCGAGAAAAAGCTAAAGGTGACTCTAGTCACCTTCGATTTTTAATGAGCCTGAAGTGACAAGTGCTCAGATGGAACTTTTCTTTTAAGGAGTCAAAAAGGAATGAAAGTGACTGCTCTGGAAGTCTAGACAGAGGGTTTACCAAATCGATCATAAAACTGCAAAATACACCTTGGTGATAAATGATAGAGAAATTACCAAGGACTTATGTATGGCAGTCAATCTTCCCAAATGCTATGTTCAGTGCATTACGATCGATAGGGTGGTAGACATGGCTTCCTAAGGATAAAGGATATCAGCCTATTGTGGTCTCCCAATATATACTCGACGGTACAGGGAGCACAAGTCCATACTAGCACTTGTCGTATCAAAGAGGAGCAATCACACAACCTATGATGAAAACGATAGCTACCAGGTTTTATGATGTCAGAACACGTCTCTAGCCTAGACTTCTAGATGTGCTGCATTAGATTCCAAAGCGTTTTTATGTTCATTGAGATTTATTTTATGGTTGATCTTGCTTAGAAGTTTGTATTTCAAGGTTCACCGCGTGATGTAGATGTGAAATTCCTAAATATGCAATCTAAAATGATAAACAGTCATTTATGTTCTTTTAGCAATGAAAATCCTGGCTACAAAGGAAAGAAGATAACAATTTTCTTTCAGCATAGATCATAGAGCACACACTAAATGCACTTTCCTAAATAAAATTTCTTAAGTAGTCAAAATGCAGATGCACATGCATGTGTTTGTTTTCTGCTTTCTTAATGTGTGAATGACAAAAAGAAAGCTAAGTATAGATCTAAACTATTTTCTTTCAAAGCGACAGTACTAACAATTTTTCTTTTCAAAAATGAAAGGAAGACTAAGACGACACTTCTCGATTTAAAATTTAAAATTGTTTTCAACGTTTGAAATACTAATAATTTCAAAATCAAATACAAATGACAAAAGTACAATCAGCTATCTAGAAGAGGAAGACTTTACGACTCCCTTCTTTTGATTCAGAATGACAATTACGACACTTGCATCAAAGACGACAGTTCGATTAGGCTACTTTCGACAAAGGAAGACTGCAAATGATTGAAAAATACACATTTACAATTCCTAACTGATGGAGGTTGAAATATGTGAATGAAGATGGTTTTAGCAAGATGGTACTAATCATGAATAGAAAAACTACTGAATAAAGCTGAAAACAAAGAGAAAAAAACCAAATTTCAGAGAAGAAAAACAATTCACTTAATCATCGCACCTGCAACATAGGGAAACAGGGATGCATCTCACCTGCAACACACGGGAGGTGCGATGCATCCAGGTTGCATAGTTACAGATAGTGTGATGGGCCAGGGAGTGAAACTGAGCTTGATTTTTGCTCAAAACTTGCAGCTAAGTTCAGTGATTTAGGCTGAGTAATGATGGACAGTAAACACAAAGCATAAGGGTAGGATCTGATGAGGTTCTAAGCTACCATAAGGGAACTTAGGATGCTTTGTAAGTCAAATGTCTGGTTCATAAAAAAACCTGGAGATTGACTGAAGTTGCGTTTATCTACTTCACAATTTCATAGCAAAGGAATTTCAAAGGCTAGCTAGCTAACTTCAGGTTCTGTCTGTAGTTTATAAATCAAAAAATAAACAAACAAAACAAACTATTCATTCCCCAGTGGAGTCACCATTTTGCTATAGGGAATACTAGTGTCGATTAGAACTGCTAGTCCCACTAAGAAAGGTAGCTATCTTAGAAACAAACAATGAAAGCTTTTCAAAAATTCCTTTAAGTGTGATTGATGGAAGAGAAGAAAAGAGGACCAACCTGGATCTTCTGCTTTGATCCTAGCTTGATTTCTCCTTCCCTTGAGAGAATTTTCCACTCCCCTCCTATTTTTCCTGCTTCCAAGAGTACCTGTAGAGTCAAAGTAATAGTAAAGTATCAAAGCATCTCTATCTAAGACATCATAAATAATGTGGAATCAGAAACACATTGACCATAGAATTGCATTTATAAACAATATGATTCACAAATACAATATCACATGGAGGAAAACTCAAAGAACTTTACTAATAGTAATGTAAGAGAGGATTACAACCTAGCTATCTAATCTAGCATCATTCTTCCAATTGTAGAAGCCCTCTTCACCTCATTAACATGCAAATCAACTAACAATGCAATGTCTCTTCTCACCAAACCAACAACACTTCTTTACAAAATACAAAATTCCAGCCTCTAGATATCTCAGATGAGGGATCCATTTATAGATGTCTTGCGAGTGTGTGAGTCAGCTCTGGGTTTTTCATTAGTGTCATTTCATTGATAGTTCTTGGTTTGACTTGGAGATTTCATGATCTCTTACTCATCCCTGGGTGAATTCAGAGAGGCAAGTGTCACGGGAGAAGTTTTTGGAAGATTCCATGATCATCCACCTTGCAAACTGTCTTTGCCATTTGTCTATACTCGCTCATCGCACCCCACACAACGCCATTTGAGTATGAATCACAACTAGCCAGTTAGCCAGTTAGTATGCATCATACCTTGCCCATGGAGCAGTCTATATGGTACAGTTTTGGTCGGTTCTGAGTAGTTTTTCAGGTGGAACTTTTGGGAAATGATGTAATCGGTTGACCATGATCTTTCAGGGTGTGAAACAACACTTTTAGGGACTTAAGGAGCCCCTATTTTATGGACATATGAGTTTGGGGTTTCAATGCACAAATGTGTCTATAACACCAGCAAAATCTAAACTCGAACGATAGACAAGCACAACAAGTATACAGTGGAGAGACATCATATCTAGCTTATGTTGCGAGATTCAAGAAATCAACCTGAGATATGGGAGAGTACTCTCAGACAACCAACCTATACCTCCACGTAGGGAGGTTAAGGAAGAAGGAGAGGAAAGTGTGCTTAAATTAAATCCATGACACTTTCCTAAGAGACTAACCCAACCACTCTAGCCTATCCTAGAAGAGACTGAACTTCTAGGAGAATTGAAAAACCTATGTGTGAAATCTCCACTTCTCCAAGATATTAAAATTTGTAGCTATTTACAAAAGTTTGATTAAGGAGACGTGCTTCAAGCATCCATGGAGGCAAAGAAGAGATGTCCCTACCATTAATATCATTGGACAACTGTCTAACTTAATGCTAGCGCAGGTAATCTCTCCAAAATATTTGGACCCCTGAAGCCCTGTAGTAGATGTGAACATCAATGGCACCATTGTCCCACACACTTTGATTGATCTCAGGGTTTCCATTAATGTGATGACCAAGGAAAACATGCTCAACCTCAACCTCTAAGGTTCATTGAGGAAGACCACAATAGTTCTGCAAATTCTAGACCACTCCGTAGTGACCCCTAAGGGGATTGTGGAGGATGTGATCATCTCCATTAATTCTTGGGAATACCATGCAGATTTCCTAGTTCTCCAGCTTAAGGCTAAGCTTACTGGTTACCCTCTCATCCTTGGGAGGCCTTGGTTAGCCACTGTCAATGCTTACATTAGCTGCAGAGATGGAAATTTCACCATCAAGAATGGGCATATGTCTAAGCAATGTTAGGATATTCTGACACATAGGAAATAGTTAAGTACAACTTGGTCTAGCATACAGTTAGGTATAGAGTTAGGTAAAGTGTGTTTCTTTACTATGTACATTTTGTAACTTACAATCCGACGGTCACGATATGTAGTGATCCGACGGTTCATTCTCTCCTCGGTATTACCGACACTTGATCCGTGGCTTAACACTCGATTGGTCCATGATTTCTATTTAAAGCTCATGGAGGGTCATTTGTAGGGTAATCCATCTACGACAGAATCATATGTAAATTTTCATTCTTTTATTAATAAATTGCCTGAAGTGGCCGCGTTGGCTCAGGCCGTGGACTGTTTCCCTCTTTGAGGGTTTTAACCACGTCAAAATACCGGTGTATTGATCTGTGATTTGTTTGTGAGCGTTGTCCTTTGGTGTTCTATCTGAGGAACTTACCCTGTAAATTCCTACATGGTATCAGAGCTATTTGAGGGTCGCGTCCGTTGGTGATCCAAATCTGAAGCCGATAGAACTCCATCCGACTGCCGTTTCCTAGATCTAATGTTTCTGACTGCTTTCGGGCCTAGAGGACTGCTCTGTTGTGTTGGGAGCATCTGTTCCAGTGAGGAACCCCTTTCATTTCACGCAAAAAGCTTTCCGGTAGCCTTAGCTACGTCATTTTCAAGATCTGGAGGTATATAGTGTTTATTTGCAGTTTACAATTATTTTCTCTCTGTTTATTTCGGTTTTGGTTTATTTAGCTTTTTTTATTACCAGATCTATACCTTTCATTTCTGCATATGCTCTTTGCCCTGCGACTCTATGCAATCTGGGCAAATCAGAAACAAAAAGGAAGGATTTTTCTCATGCGTATGATCTTTTCCGCTACGCCTTAGTGTGATCTCGGAAAATCAGAAACATTAAGGAAAATATTTAGTTTCTAGCTAAAGCTAACTTCGAGGCGCAAGGTTCGTTCTTTTTGTATGTCCATGTTGGGTTTTGTGTTTTTTGTTTTGTAGGGAAAAAGAGCTTTCTCAAAGCAAGCGCGCAACCCAAAGCATCAACCCCCCCCCCTCTCTCTCTCTCAAACTTTTTGTATAGCTCACTTGGCGCAAAGCTAATTTATCAGAGTAGAGGTCTTGGGTTCAAGTCTCCATTTTGTGGGGGCGGATTTTTTCATTTCCGCACATTCCCGCACTTCGTTGGCGACTTCCTCATTTTTTTTTTTTCAAAAAGCCATAACTTCTTCATCCAGAAGCCGTTTTCAGAACCGTTTTTTTTAAACGGCCTAATTTTTCGAGATCTTTCCATTTGTACACTTAGTTTCAGCATCTACAGCTTCAGTTTCTGTTAAAAATGGAAAGTCCATGCCAAGTCATTCTTGATAGCACTAACTACTTCCAATGGTGGTCCTACATTGTGGATTTACTTAGAAGTAAAGGTATTTACAGAATAGCCACAGGCCAAGAGACCAAACCGAAAGATGAAGATAAGGAAGCTAAATGGGAAAATAGGCAAGACCAAGCGCGTGTGTTGATAGGGATGTCTATTTCTTCGGATCTTAGATTCCATATTGCAGAAATTGATACTCCTGATGAAGCACTACAACAAATTACTAAAGTCTTTGGAATTAAAAATGAACTTAAAGCCCATCAACTTGAAAATGAATTGCTTACATTGGACCCCAATAATTTTTCTTGCATTGAAGATTTTTTGTCCAATTTCAAGACCTTAGACTTATCTTGGAAGGTGTTAAGGTTAAGAAAGAAGATAGTAGCCTTATCTACTCCATTCTTACTAAGTTGGGACCAGCCTATTCTGTGTTTGTTTCCACCTTCCATTCTACAAGAGAAGCCTTCATTTCTCAAGGACATACCTACAAGTCCCCTTCCTTTGTTTCCTTTTGTGATTCTTTGATAAGAGAACAAGAAAAACTCTTACACCTTGGTCTTCTTCATCTTGGAAACTCTTCTAAGAAAGCGTTAGCCGCCCAGCAGAAACCAAATCCAAAGAATCCTAAGAAGTTGTATCCTGAAAAGAATGGTCCTAAACCAAAAAAGGGTCCTAAGCAATTTCGGCCTCAAAATGAAAAATCATTTCAACAAAATGATAAGACAAATAAAAACAAAGGGAAGAAGACTGATAGGCATTGCAACTTTTGTAATCGAGATGGCCACTTAGAATCCAAATGCTTTAAGAAGATGGAGGCCTTGGAAGCAGCAATGAAGAAGCACAACATCCATTTGGAGCAATCTTCAACTTCAACTTCATCTTCAGGAATGGAACTTTCTGCATGTGGTTGTCAAGCATCTCGGTCTGGCTATGCACTAAATGTATCTTCTTCTTCTCATTCTCATGAGTGGCTCATTGATTCTGGATCTTCTTATCACATGGCCAAAAACAATGCCATGTTTTCTTCTTTAAATGATTATAACACCAAAAATATATATGCTGGTGATGATAGATCTCTTAGTGTTGTAAGGACTGGAACTGTTCATCTAGACAATGGTTAGTTTAATGATGTATTATGTGTTCCAACCTTATCCTGCAACCTTCTATCTGTATATCAGACAACCCATTCAGGTGAACGTAAAATTGTTGAATTTTCACCTCACGATGTTGTAATTAAGGACCTAAGAGATCCTAGACAGATTTTAGCTACTGGCAATGTTGATGATTCTACAAGGTTGTATAAGTTTCACAACTTTGGGTCATCGAATATTCCCTCAGTATTTGTTGCCCATAATGATGAAGTGAGAAAACTTTGGCATGAGCGATTTAGTCACTTAAACTATCACTCTCTTCAGAATCTATGTAAAGAAAATATGGTGACAGCTCTTCCAATGGTATCTTGCAGAGATGTTGTTTGTTCCGGATGTGTACTCGGAAAACATCATCAGGACAGTTTTGAAAAACGTTCCTCTTGGCACACCTCAACCCCTTTACAGCTCGTGCATAGTGATTTATGTGGTCCACTTCCAGTTGCTTCATTATCTGGCTACAAGTATTTCTTAAAATTCATTGATGATTTCTCAAGACGCACTTGTGTATACTTCTTAAAACTCAAGAGTGAAGTATTTAACATGTTCTTGGCCTTTAAGGCCTTTCTTGAAAAACAATCTAGACATCAAATTCTTAAGTTAAGATCTGATAATGGCGGAGAATATGTTAAAAACACATTCATCAACTTTTACACTGAGAATGGAATTCAAATGCAACATATTGTTCCATATACTCCACAACAAAATGGTGTAGTTGAAAGGAAGAATCGCACCTTAAAGGAAATGGCTAATTGTATGCTTCAATCTAAAGAACTTAGTCTTAATTATTGGGCAGAAGCAATCAACTGTGAAAATTACATAATAAATCGCACTCCTACTAAGGTTTTAAAGAATATCACTCCAGAAGAAGCATGGAGCTCAATCAAACCAGATGTAAGTCACTTTCGTATTTTTGGAAGTGAAGCATGGGCCCATATTCCAGATGAGAAACATAAAGCTTTAGAACCTAAGAGTGAAAAGTGTATTTTTGTTGGATATTCTAAAAATGTCAAAGGATATAGACTTATTCCACTTAAGTCCAAAAATGTTATCATTAGAAGAGATGTAAAGTTTGATGAAAATATATCGGCTTGTGAGCCTAGTTCGGCAGATGTGCCACCTCTCCCTATCCCTTCTACTTTTGAAAATATTTCTTCTTCAGATGATGAAAGCGAGGATGAAAATCCTCCCCCACCTTCTCAGGATCCTCCTTCAGCTCCTCAGCTTCTAAAATGGGTCCGTGCTACTCGGGATGCAGCAGGTGATCTTGCCGGTGATCCTACAGATCAAGGACGTACACGTTCTCAGTTCGAGAGAGCCTCTTCTTTATTGGCTCAAGCTTCAGTGAATTATGATCCTGACACCTTTGCAGAAGCTTCAGGCCATCCAGATTGGGAAGCAGCTATGAATGAAGAATATCATTCATTATTGGCAAATGATACATGGGATCTTGTTCCTCTACCAAAGGGACGAAAACTTGTTAGATGCAAATGGGTTTACAGAACCAAGTATGGACCAGATGGGAAAGTTGATAAACATAAAGCTCGTCTTGTTGCTAAGGGTTTTTCACAAGTTGAAGGCATTGACTATACTGAAACCTTCTCCCCCATTGCCAAAATGAAATCTATCTGCCTTGTTCTTTCCCTTGCTGCCTCTTCCAAATGGGAAGTCAATCAAATGGATGTTAAATCCACCTTCTTGCATGGCGACTTGCATGAAGAAATCTATATGGAACAACCTATTGGTTTTATACAAACAGACTCCAACCTTGTATGTCGGCTTAAGAAATCCCTTTATGGTCTCAATCAAGCTCCTCGAGATTGGTATGCCAAAATGGATAACTTTCTTTTAGAATCCGGCTTCTCTAGGTGTCACTCTGACAATACTGTCTACACCAAGAAAGTGGGAAAGTCTCTTATCATTCTTGTTCTTTATGCTGGCGATCTTATCCTGACTGGTAGTGATCCCAACCTTATAAACCATGTGAAGTCTAGCCTTAAAAGGAAGTTTGAAATGACAGACTTAGGACGCTTACATTATTTTCTCGGTCTTCAAGTCTTGCAATCCAAGGAAGGTATTTCCCTTTCTCAATCCAAGTATGCCTGTGATATTCTACGCCATATTCACATGGAAGACTGCAAGCCAGCCCCTTCTCCCTTTCAGTCTGGAGTCAAACTTTCAGTCACTTGTACTTCTCCTAAAGTTGATGCTACCTTATACTGTCAACTTGTAGGAAAACTTTTGTATCTAACCCAAACTCGTCCTGACCCTTCCTTTGCTGTTGGCCTTGTTGCTCGGTTTATGCAAAACCCACGTGAAAGTCATTGGAAAGAAGCTAAAAGAATACTTCGTTATGTTCGAGGTACAGTTTAGTTTGGGATTCATTACAGTGCTGAAGCATCTCCTCTATTGGTTGGTTTCACTGATTCCGATTGGTCTGGTGACCCTGATGATTGGAAGTTTATTGCAGGTTATGTTTTCACTCTTGGTTCAGGACCTATTACATGGGCTTGCAAGAAGCAAGGTGCCATTTCTCTTTCTTCAGCAGAAGAAGAATATCGTGGTGCCATAGAAGCTAGTAAGGAAGCCTTGTGGGTTCGTCAGATCCTGTCAGAGTTTGGCTTTCAGCAGTAGCATCCAACTACACTTTGGTGTGATAATCAAAGTGCCATTCAACTATGCAAAGATCCAGTCCAACATCAGCGTAGCAAACACATTGAACTGCACATGCACTTCATCAGAAAGCTCATTCACGACCATGTTCTTGAAGTGAAATATTGTTCAACAGATGATCAAGTTCCAGACATCTTTACAAAGGCTCTCACAGAGGCGAAGTTCACTAAACTTTGATTTATGGTTGGAGTTTAGGAAGTTGTCACTAAGGGGGGATAGGCTCTAGTGCCTCCTTCCTTCTCCTATTAGGTCATATTTGTAAATCCTTCAATCCTATCCCAAGTTGTTCCTAAGGGGGCATGTTAGGATATTCCAACACATAGGAAATAGTTAAGTACAACTTGGTCTAGTATAGAGTTAGGTATAGAGTTAGGTAAAGTGTGTTTCTTTACTATGTACATTTTGTAACTTACAATCCAACGGTCACGATATGTAGTGATCTGACGGTTCATTCTCTCCTCGGTATTACTGACACTTGCTTCGTGCCTTAACACCGGATTGGTCCATGATTTCTATTTAAAGCGCATGGAGGGTCATTTGTAGGGTAATCTGTCTATGAGAGAAGCATATGTAAATTTTCATTATTTTATTAATAAATTGCCTGAAGTGGCAGCGTTGGCTCAGGCCGTGGACTGTTTCCCTCTTTGAGGGTTTTAACCACATCAAAATACTGGTGTATTGATCTGTGATCTATTTGTGAGCGGTGTCCTTTGGTGTTCTGTCTGAGGAACTTACCCTGTAAATTCCTACAAGCAATTAGTCCTATACCCTCCTTCTTAGAGATCTCTGAAACATGAATTACCTTTGTGGCTAGAAGAGGAGGAGAAAGATGAAGTTTGTTCTACCCAACTCTATACTTTAGAAACAACCATGGGAGTGGGACATTAGGATGAAGATGATTTGATCGAACAGATACTCCAAAGTCCAACTCCCAGTACATTGTCCTTAGAAGAAGCAGTAAAGGAAACCCAAAACAATCATCAAATTGATCTATGCTTAGCCGATTCCAATTCTATCCGTGTCAAAACCATAGAATTCAGCCCCGAGAGAAGTTTGAAAATCAATCCATCTCTTTCTGTTCTCCAAGAAGAAAAGTTGTGCAACATGCTAAGGGAACATGTGGATGCCTTTGCTTGGAGTTACAAAGAAATGAAGGGAGTTCACCCCTCAGTGTGTATTCACCATATTTATATCAAGAAAGGTTGCAAGCCATGCTAACAACCCCAAAGGAGGATGAATCCAGCTTTTAAATATATAGTCAAAGAAGAATTGCAAAAACTATTAGATGCAGGATTCATTTACCCTATCACAGATAGTGAGTGGGTCTCTCCTTTGGTGTTGGTTCCAAAGAAAAATGGTATGTGGAGGATTTGTGTCGATTATAAGGAGTTTAAAAAATCCATAAAGAAGGACCATTTCCCTCTACCTTTCATCGACCAAGTGAAAGATGGCCTGACAGGGAATATTTTTTCTCTTTCCTAGATGGATTCATTGGGTCCAATCAAATCTAGATTAGCCGAAAGACCAGGATAAAACCACCTTCACTTGTCCTTTGGGTGCTTTCACCTATATGGTCCTTCCTTTTGGCTTATGCAATGCTCCTGCCACTTTTGAGAGAGTAGTCTTGAGTATCTTTGCCAAGTTAGTCCATGATGCGGTAGAAATCTATATGGATGATTTCTCACCTTATGGAGGAGTGATTTTGAGGAGGCTCTATCCAACATAGAAAAGGTTATGCACAAGTGCATTGAAATGAACCTATCTCTCAGTCCCGAGAAATGTGAAATCTTGATGACAGGAACCATGCTAGGTCATTCAATATTTGAACAAGAACTATAGGTGGACCCAAACAAAATAGCTATCAACCAAAGGGTCCCACCTCCACAAAAGCAGAGAGATTTCAAAAGTTTCCTAGGGCTAGCAGGATACTACCGAATGTTTATAAAAGACTTCGACAAGTTGTCTTCTCCTTTATTTGGGTTATTGGCCAACGACTCTGAGTTTTTATGGTCAAGAAGTTTTCCAGAGGCCCTGGACACCCTGAAGGACAAGTTAACCACTATACTAATTGTCTGAGGCCCAAATTGGGCCCTCCTTTTTCATATTCATGCTAATGCCTCAAACAAATCCATAGGAGCAGACCTAGGCCAGATAGATGAGAAATTTTCTTATGCCATTTACTTTATCAATAAGAATTTTTCAAAGGCTGAACTGAACTACATAGTGATCAGAAAGGAACTCCAGGATGTTGTGCATTCATTGGACAAATTTAGGCATTCTATTATACGCTATCAAACATTTGTACATACTGACCATGCTGCAATCAAATATTTAATGAATAAACCTGATGTGAATGCCTAGATTATTAGATGTTACTTTTATTACATCAGTTTGATCTAGCTATTATTGATAAGCCTATCAAGGAAAATGTTGTTGCAGACATTTTGTCCAGATTAACTTTGCCTGCAGATGAGGAGGGAATGGTTGATGATTAGTTACCATCCAAGAACTTGTTCGCCATCTCAGTTCTCTCTCCATGGTTTGCTGACATAGAAAACTATTTGGTATCTAAGCAATTCCCATTGAATTTGTCCTCCAAAGAGAAAAGAAATGCTGTGAGGAAGAGAACCCCCTTCACTTGCATTGGGGGCAACCTCTTAAAACTTGGCTCAAATCAAGTTCTGAAAAAAATGTTTCAAGGAGGAGGAAGTCTTTGACATCCTTCTGACCTATCATGATGGGCCTTGTGGAGTTCACTTTGCAAAAAATATGAGAACATTTAAAGTGTTACAAGCTGGGTATTAATAGCCCACTCCTCATCAGGATGTGAAAAGATTTACTAGTCATTGTGATCGATGCCAAAGGATGGGAAAGCCTACTTCAAGAGATGAAATTCCTCTACAACCTCAAGTGACTTTTGAGCCATTTGATAAGTGGGGCATGGAATTCGTTTGACCTATTGACCCTCCTTCTAAGAAAAAGTAGTATATAATTGTGTGCAATGGCTATCTGACTAAGTGGGCTGAAACCAAGGCAATTAAGGTAGCAGCAAAGGAGAAGGTGGTTGAGTTCTTAAGGGAGAATGTATTTCACAAATTTGGGTACCCTAGAGAACTAGTCACTGATCAAGGCATCCAGTTTCCCTCTAATTGAATACTTGCTCAGCTAGCACAACATCAATCATAGGACCTCCACTCCCTATCGCCCACAAGCTAATGGGAAAGTGGAGGTAACCAGCAGAGTGTTGGAGGACACATTGACCAAAGTGGTTAGAAGCAGTAGGAAATATTGGGGAGATAGACTAGTTGAGGCCACTTGGACCTATAATACCGCTTGGAAGACCACCACTAGATTCATACCCTATGAGCTAGTCTATGGGGAAAAGGCCCTAACATCGATTGAATTTGAGTATAACACATTGAGGATGGCAATGCAACTAGATATAGATCACAAAAGTGCACCAAAAGAGAGGTTTTTCCAGTTGAATGGTTTAGATGAGTTCAAAATGCAGGCCCTCCTACACATAGAGGTAACTCAACTTCACAGTAAGATCTAGCATGATAAGAACATCAAGGACAATAAATTTCAATAAGGTGAATGGGTTTTGTTATATGATTCCATATATAAATACTTTAAGGGCAGGTTAGGGACAAGATGGTTAGGGCCTTATGTTATAGAGAGGTGTCATGATAATGGTTTAGTGTAGATCAGAACCATAGATGCATAGCCCATCCCTTTACTTGTTAATGTGCACAGACTGAAAGTATACAAGAGGCCACTGTCAAAGGAAGGGTTTGTTGATGGTATCAATAAGGCAGTGATGGTGGTGGTGCAAGTTTCATCTCTTGCCTCATCAAATCACTGATAAAAAAGGAGAAAAAAAAGGTCTTAGGTGAAAACTTGCATGAAGCGCCTGAGTCCTACTACTGGGCTAAAAACCTTTTGGGGCAGCCCAATGGTGTCAAAAAAAAAGAGAAATAAAAAGATCTTTGGGTGAAAACCTCTCTTGAGGTGTCGAGAGCAAGCAGCTAGAATGAAAACCTCTTGAAGGTAGGCTAGTTGTTTAAAAAAAAAAATGAAAAAAGAAAAAAAAACGTCATGAATTTTTTTTTACAGGTCAGCAGGAGGACAATCAAAGAGCAAAGGGGAATAAAAAAGGGACGTATTCCACTCATATGTTTTCCCCATCCATTTCCCTTCATCATTCCACCATTCCTTTCATCTTCTTCACTCGTTTGTCTCATTTTGCAAGGGTACTATGTTTTCTATAGGATTCGCTGTAAACCTACACGATCCCCTGAGAACCTACACGATGATCCTGTGGAAATTATAGTGGCTTCGAAATCCTAAAATGAGTAACCCTAGGGAAATAAAATGACATGCCCATGTCAAAAAAATTGAAAACATACATCATAACTTCATTACCATAACTCTCTCCACCATGATCACCCCTGCAGCCATCATTAAAAAAAAAAAATCATTTTTCAAAAAAAATTCACAGTCTTCAAGAGAAAACACAGAGGAAAATGAAACAGGGAGTATAAGGGAACAACACTTGAGTGTACTTCTCATTTTTAACTCTCCTAGACCTTCTCCCTATCCATGTCATCATCCTCAAAGTCCCAAGAGAAGAAATGAATAAAAATTCTAATGAAGAAGTAGCTATAGGACATCGTGTAGGAAATCCTGTAGCAGCCTATCTGATAAAAATAAAAATCATAAGTAGCAGCAAGATTCCAGCATGAATATCCAAGGGTGGAAGAAGCTCTAGAGCAACATAAGCACCATCATCTTCAACACCAGGTATCTTCACATCAAGGGAATCATCAGAAGGCAATAAAGAAAAAGAGGAAGGAAAAATAACATGCAGGCAACACACAACAAGCACCTCATGTCTTCAACAAACTCCAGCAAGGTATTATCACCACAGGTAAGCATCTTGCTTCACTCTCTCATTTTCATAATGTATTCAAAAGATGTAAAGTTTGTGAGCGAGTTGGTTTATAAGAGAAATGTGGCCAGTTAACTTGGCCACCTTCATTCAGTCGAGAAACACAAAACAGTTGGTTCTCCCACACGTGGCAGCAGTCAAGTAAAAAAACAAAGAGTAGGATGAAAGAATTTAAGGTTACAAATGCTTGAAGTGGGAGCTGATTACGAGGATACGAGAATGATGAGGTGGCAGTGGGGACCAACGATTCCAAAATAGAAAAAATCATACCTTGACTGCTAGCACACCTCCTCACTCAACTCGACCATATAAGAAAATAATCGTTGATCCCCATGCACCCATGCATTCATCTCCTCGAGGCTCACTCTAGCAAAATTGCACCCATACCCAAGAAATATACAGAAGAGAAAGAATCCATATTTCTCCTGCATGGGACTTCCTACAGGATCACACAGGACTTCCTAAATGATTACACAAGAATCCTGCAGGATACCTTTAGATAGTCTACATGATTGTCTAAGAATAGTTTCACAAGGGGAAACCTAGGGGTTGGCTACAACAAACACCATGAGGAGGTAGGCTCTACATTTAGTTCCATTTTTCCAAGTGAATAGAATAGAAAAATCTCCTAGTTTGAGTGAATTTGATAGCTGTGTAAGGGAATTGTATGCTCAAGTATTTCAGGCACATTTCCTCATGCATTAGAATTTGTACCAACCATCTCTGCTCCTCCAAATTCACTAGACAAAATGACAGGAGGGTTTAATAGAAAGATGCCCATTAACACTGTGAGGATTCACCAACACCCTCCTATGTTAGAAATCTTCACGAGGCATAATTGGATGGGGTATTTTGAGAAATTGAGGGGGTATGATGATGAGGGGGCCCAAGATTTTTCTTTCTCCCTCATTCCACTAACAATAGCCCATGCCATTATTTTGGTGAAAGGCCTCTCCATAGAGCTCAACCCTTAGCTCATAAGCATATTTACCACACTTCCCCTAGGAGTGCCTTGGAGAAAGGAAGACAAGGGAGATAGGTAGACTACCAAGAAAAAATTCTTTTTAGAGGAAGAGGAGCCCATTGAGGACAAGAATGGAGTAAGGGGAACAATCCTACCATACCCATGGAATGAGGTAAGCTACCACCTTATAAAATAGATATCATGTGAAGGTAGGTATAGTGAAGTTTATGGTTATAAGTTTAGGCTCCTTGAAGAATTGATATTTGGAGTAGAAACACCACATCATCACAGGCTCAGCATACCTTACTTCCTTCTACAATCACTGATAGATACAAGCATAAAGGTGCAGGAAGGAAACGACCAACAGTTAGCCCACCATGTGTTAATTAGAATCATCATAGAAGATGTTGTCCAAAACCTTAGAATACTTATCCAATGGGAAACTTTCAGTGACATGCAGATGGACGATGATATCAAACCCCTCACATATGATATTGGCCCTACTGTGAGTGAAAAGGATGAAGAAGAGATAGAAACAAATGGAGAAGAAGTAGAGAGGGATGGAGAGGAGATAGATGAGGATGAAGAGGAAGAGAAAGAGAAAGAAGGTGACGAAGAAATAGAGGATGATGTCAAGGAGGAAACTTATAAACAAGATGAAGATATAGAGGGAGAAGAATATGGGAAAGGCATAGGTTAAAAGGGAAATACAAAAGAGGAGGTAGAAGACAAGGAGGAGTAAGCTATACCACATAATCTATATCACAACAATTTCCCAAAACATATTTAGTTTGCAAAGGTGCACTTTTCTAATTGTGAAAATGTGTGCTATATGAGGAGACTAATTAATCTCTGTGTGAATAAGATTAAGGGAAGCCATATTGGAGATCAAAAACTTAGAACATCATGGATGTCACTCAAATATGAGATATGCTATTCTAGTCTTATAATTGTGGAAAACAATGAAAAATAAACTACCATAAGAACTTCCTGTTCTGAACAACCAATTGAATTGTAAAGGGAACACAGCAGGACAAGATACAAGTAGACATGTAAGAAGATTTTGATATGGATTGGTAATATATATATTGAAGTTCTTCATCTATGTAGACATATTTAATCAAGGGTTAAGTTACTTATACAATAACTTGTCTTACAACAAAGTGGATGGCACAACTTCTTTTTCTACAACAATTTTTCATTGGTGATTATTGAAAGAAGAAAAAAACTCAGCTTCTTAAATCAGTGTAGACACACAAACATGGAGAAGTGGACCAAGTGTTTAATCAATTTGGTCTTCCTTAATAGCTTTGAACCAATGTGTTGAAAATAAAAGATACCAATTGTTAGTTGAGAAAAGCAAAATAGATTGGCTATAAAAGAAATTGCTGCACTTAAACCTATTCTCAGTAATGGGGTAGAACACCCATGGCATTATAAGATGCATTTAGTGTGGTGCTATGGCTAACCATGGAAACTAAATAAAATCAATTTTGCTAGTTGTAAAATTTTAGTAGTTATGGAATAACCTTAAGTGTGCCATTGTCGGATTTCAATATTTAAGATCTAATAACTATATCATAAGAGTAGGGAGCACACCTCCATATGAAGCTCATATGGTAGTTTTCTTTTCGGATAACAATTGGCTAACGGACCAGATGTATTATCAACTAGGCCATGCACTAAAAACCATTCCACATTATTAGGAGTTACAAAATATATCAATGAACACTATGAGAAACTAAACGATGGATAATAAATGTGGCCTAGTGTTATAGACATTTTTGTGCCTTACAGCATGGAGCATGAAATGTCAATAATCTGAGGGATCCAAAGTCCCTAAACATGTTGTTCCTACCCCTAGAGGAACAAGGTCAGCAAACCACAGCACTTCAGATCAGTTCTCCACTGAAAAACACTCAAAAACAGGTCAATTTTGGATCAAAGCAGCTGCTCCACTAAGCATCTGCGCTGAATGTCAAAAGCTCTATGGTGTACCTGCGCTGCATAGCAAGTGCAACAAAGTCTACCTGCGCTGGGCGTACTTTGACATGTCGAGGAATCTTTTCTCAATGTGCCAGTGCCCAGGAAGCTTCCAAAATGACACTTGGATCAGAAGATTCGCCTAATGATGAGTAAAGAGGTTCTAAAACTCCAAGTGGAAGGTAGAAACTCCGAGTGGACTCAAGGACTGAAGAACAACTGGAGTTGAAGAGGACAACAAGTCACACATCAAGCTGACTTATCTTCACTCCAAAACTCTATATAAGGATCTCATCCCATGGGATCTAAAGCCGGAATTTTGTGCAAAGAATTGCTGTTGGTTTACAGTTGTGAGTATTGGGTGATTGTTTGAGGGAGGTGAAGAGGAGATTCCTTTCCGTTGGGAAGGTGATGCTGGGTTGGACCTCTCACGGTTGTATCACCGCCTGAACCTTACTTCCTTATATTAATAAAGCATTTGAGGTTCTTCTATTCGCATGTGTTTCAATGGTGTATTGTCTTACTTGCGTATTTGATTTATGCTAATCCTTCAATAAATTATGAATGCATGCTTCTTGTAGTTTCCTTTTCTTGTCTTGTTCGCAGGATTTCGTGTAGCTGGACCCGTGAGAAGACTTGGAGCTAGGAGCGAGCGGCAAATAGAGGAGATTGGATCGACCATTTGCGCAAGACATCGGTAAGTGGATCTCTTCCTTTCATCTCTTGCATGTCATAAAGAAGTAACTTTAGATAGCTTTGCTTCAGCTGTTGCTAAGGAACTATCACCCTTAGAGTGGGATAGGGTCATTCCGTGTTGGATACTTTTCCCCACAACAGACTGGCGACTCCACTGGGGACCGTGTCTTGTTGGTAGCTTGTGTTTCTTGCTATTCATTTCCTAAACAAAGGGAGTACCGAATCGAACTGCATTCGAATCCTTCGAATACAAAGTAGAGGGCAGCTACTCTAGCTCAGTGCTGGGCATGTTTATGATTTGAAGAGCTGATCCACAAGGACTCTTTTTAGCTCTTTGTGATAGTGTTCATCTTTCTTAATCATCCTCTAGTGTATACTTGGCTGATAGCCTCTGATTTGGCCAAAAACCATTGATTTTTGAGCAAACTGTGACCCGGAATCTGAGAGAGACGAGAGTTGTCTCTTCAGTGCAGCTGCAGCAAAGGCTACCTGCGCTGCAACGCAGGTCCCGAAGGGGCTACCTGCGCTGCATGTCAGATTGGCAGTGCAGTACCTGCGCTGATCCAGTTTTGCCTTGTGCAACTGGGGTTCCCTACTGTCTGTTGCCCAGTTTTCAATATTGTTTTTGCAGCCTGTTGTCAACCTGTATACCCAGCTGAAACTACCTTTCTTTGCCTTCATTCCGCCTCAGTTGTATGAAGAAACCGTGATTGTTCTTATTGTATTTCTTGCTTTCATTCACAGTTTCCCGTAGCGAAAGTGAACTAGTCTTGCTGTGACCTCTTGGATCTAGGCCTGTAAGAAGGTGTCGTTGTGATTCTAAGAGCTAGTTTATTACTGTTCATAGCTGCTTGAACATTTGATTTCGTTATATGGTTCGAATTTTAGTATTTCTTGTGTTGAAACGAGTGAATCTTAAGGTGTTCTTTTGATTATTGGACAAAAACTTGTTTTCTTTCACTTGAAATTGAATTCGAAATTATACAACAGCTTTCTTTTTGTAATACATCAACATTAAGGAAGAAGAAAAGAAATACTTGCATTGTGCATGTGCATTTTGACAGTTTGCATGTCGATTTAGGAAAAGTGCATCAGTGTGTGCTCTATGATCTGTTTGAAAAGATGATGTCTTTCTTTTCCCTCAGTAGTTAAGATTTTCATAAGTTGAGAGAATTGAAAAAGCTTGCTTATCATTCTTAGACTGCATTTAGGAGTTGTATCATACATCACGTGGTGATCCATAAAGGCAAACTGCTAAGCAAGATCAACCTAAAAAGAACTGAATTTATCTAACAACGCTTTGAAACATAACGAAACACAGTAGAGGTCTAGGTAGAGACGTGTTCCGGCGTCGTTAAACATACTGACCGTCGATCTCTACGAAGGTGGGTGATTCCTCCTGAGGGACGATAGCACTAATACGGACTTGTGCCCCCGCGTACCGTCGCGTATATTGGGGGACCCCTATAGGAACAAAGCCTTTATCCATAGGAAGCCGTGTCGGCCGCCCTACTGATCGCGATGCAGTGAACACAGCATTCACGAAGATCGACCACTCGTACCGTAAAACGTATTCTGTGGTTTCGCGAAAGGTTTGGCACACCCTCTGCCTAGAACTCCAGAGTAGTTTCTTTTGGCCTTTTTCAAACTCTATAACTGAAAAAGTCCATCCGAGCATTTGTCACTTCGGGCTCGTTAATACATCGAAGGAGACTAGAGTCATCTTTAGCTTTTTCTCGACTCTTAAAAATTGAAAAAGCAAGTTGTGTCTAAAGCGTCGTCATATAAAATTCATTCTAAACGGAACATAATCACCCCTTATTCCTGCGTTGATCTTGAGGTTGAGAACATGGAACACGCCAACCAAGGGATTCCACATGATGGGAACCCTAGCCCTTTCTCCTCTTGGGGAGAAGTTGGTGCGCCCCACATGGCCACGTTGTCGCTTCCAGGACTGACAATTGGCCTGCCAGTTTGGCTATTCTCAACCACTGTAGTTCAGAACACCACGGTTCCTGAACAGTTGAGTCAACAGTTAGACCAGTCTAGAGCTACCCTCTAGCCTTCCACTTCTTATAAGCCTTCCTCCGATCCTTCTTCTTCGAAAGGTCAAGCCGCCGAAAGCGGAGCTCCCATAGAAAAGAAGAAGGAAAAGAAGAAGAAAGAAAAGAAGCAGAAGGAGCCAAAGGTGCCTGGGGGCAAGCAAAAGGCATCTAACAAAAATCCACACACAACACGGACCGGGCCCAAATCGCCATGTGTCATATGTAGAGGAGACCACCTCCACCGTGATTGTCCCGGTATTCCCCGGATACTAAGGGACTGGTCCCCTCGTTTGCACAGTTCGGAAGCGTCAACCTCTGACAACCAGGTGGAATGCTTACCGTCGACCAACGAAAGTGAAGGTTCTAGACAACGAAGGGGAATGAGATTCCCCTGCGAACTGTGTGAAGGCAATCACACCCTCCGCCGTTGTCCCTTTTTAGACGAAGCAAAGAGAGTTTTGGAAGATCAACCGGTTACACCGTTGCTACTTCCTCCTGGATACCAAAAACTCGCGCCAAGTCCTTCGTTGGTCGAAAATACGGCTGCCCCGCTCATAGGGCCAGCTAAAGTGTCAGTCACTGAAAATGAACCTACTGAATCCGGACCGGACGAAAGTCCAAAGGTCGAGATGGCAGTTGACCCGGTTCTCCCTTCAGAAGTTTCATCTTCAAATACCACAGTAACTAAGGATTCATCTTCAGCTGACACCCCTACCGAAGAGAGTAAGGATGACACCGTCCATATTCTTTTCATCAACACCGATTCTGATGAACATCAGCGCAATGTGCCCACTCCTTTATCGCAGGAAGGAGCATCGTCAGGATCATACCCGGCCGTGTATTCGGTCCCACCACCAACCAACCTGGTTGTGTCCTTTGATTGGAACCAACTAGGCAGACCCCGGTTACCAGCCAGTATACCATTTAGAATTATAGTCCAAATATACAAAATGGTGATGGCTGGGACTATCATTGATGAAGGGGCATCTGTGAGTATCCTGTCCTCTATTGCTTGGAAAGCACTGGGTTGCCCAGCGCTTTTGCCTGAGATAAGGAATCTCTCGGGTTTTGACAAAGGAACTAGTCGACCATTAGGGATTCTACCTAATGTGCCTATTACATTGAAAGGGAAGGCTGTCAAGATGAATTTGATGGTCGTCCAAGGACCCTTGGATTATAACCTACTCCTTGGATGAGACTACATATATTGCATGGAAGCAATAGTCTCCTCACTCTTTCGAATAATGTGTTTTCCATACGAAGGAAGAATGGTCAAGCTCGTAGACCAACTTTCATTTCCGGGATCACGCATCGCAAATAGTCACATACCTATCCTGAATGGTCTTTTCGATCAAGAAAGGTCTCTACCTCCGGTTCTTCTTCCTGATGAGTGCGAGTGATTCGGGAAAGTAAGGCCGGAACCCAGGGGGCATGCATCTTGGTCTGCTGGGGTCAGAAAAAAACCTTGGGTGTAAAGTAGAATTTCCGCGGGAGAATATGACTAGTCCGTACCCCGTCCCCTCCTTCATCTTCGTAAAACCGAAGAGCCGGCAAGAGCTCTCATGCAGAAGAAGAGGCAGTTAGGAATGGGGTTGTTCTGGAAAAGGATTCTTTTGTCAAGGTTACTTGTTTGACAAAGGTCATTCACCTTTGTCTAAATAAGTAGGCTCTGCCAAAGAAGGGGATCCGTTTGCGGCAGCAAGTAGTAACCATCTTTGGGTAAAAGGCAAGCCTCACCCATTTAAACAAATGATTTAAAGGATAAGTAGGGGCAGCCTCCAAAGAAAGAGATTCTATTGCTGCAACAAATTGTAACCATCTTTGTGTAACCTAATGATAGACATCGCCAAAGAAAGAGTTTCATTTGCGGCAGCAAACAAAACCATTCTTTGGGTAACCAGAAAGAGGTAAGCCTCACCCGTTGAACACAAGGGTTTTTGAAATTAGACTTACACATGGGGGCATGCAAACCTCTTGGAATGCAAGCACGGGCGGCTATTTTTGTTTTTTAGTTTTTTAGGTCCCCCCTTTAAACCTGTAGGTCTAACCCGTTAAACTCGTAGGATTAGCCGATACCCAGCTTGCATAAAGAGAGGATATGGAGCAAAGCATAGCGAGATGAAGCTCCTTAAAAAATAGTGAGCAACCTACCAGGAGACCTTCCTACTTTATGACTGGTAAAAACATGAGCAGTTTTGGCAAAGTTCATGCTCGTTAAAAAATAAACGCAAAACCGAGCAGTTTTAGCAAGAGTTCATGCTCATTAAAAAATAAATGCACATGTGAGCAAGCTTCCCCCAGAGTTCAAGCTCATCAAGAAAAAATGAACCGGTAAATAACCATTTGAGACCGTAAATTCATCAACCATAAAAGCCTTGATCGTGTTTGTGCACCGTCACCTCCACTTTTCATTTGGCTGGTCATTCACATCCACTTGATTGTTTACCTATTTTGAGGAACAGCTGCGAAGAGTGATTTCACCTAGCCATCCTTGTAACACTGCCGTGATTGGAAAATTCCAACCTATACCTGGAATCTGCTGCTATCCCTGTTTATCACTCGTTCCTCAAAATACGAGTCTTCTTTGAGCTCTTTTCACTGACTCGTAAAATATGAAAAGTTTGCCGAGTTTTGGCCTTCCAGCTCGTTAAAAGGACCGGAAGAGCTATCCCTCCTCTAGATTTTAATCTTTTTGGACCTGAGGGATTATTGCACAAAAAGATCGAGTGCTTGTCTAGTTCGGCTCGATAAAGATATTGAACATTCATCCCTTCTGTATTGTTTTATACTTTTTCGGACTTAAGGGATTAGATGACGAAAAAGGACCCCTAGAGTCCACTTTATGTACCCTTTTCAGACTCTCTAAAGATGAAAAGGACCGAGTTGTCTTTGTCGCTGGGCTTGTTAAAAATATTAGATAGCGACAAACTTGTCTTTAGACGAGAACGAGTTTCCCTATCGTTAAGCTCGTTAAAACATAGCGATGGGCTTGCCCGAAGGGCAGGTTATAGAACAAGCATATGTTATCCTCCTCAAGCTTGACAAAAATAAAGAGGTACTGGTCAGAAATGACTGGGGAAAAATTGGGAAGAACCTCAAAGCTTAATGGTAGCAAGTCGCTCTTGAACATGACACTTTTGCCTCCGTAAATATCGGGTTGGGTTATTATCATTCACCGGTCCCTTCACCATGGTCTCGCCATACCATCCATACATGGGGTAATGCTACCGATCCATCACATCAGTGTCGTTATATGTTCAAGAGATGTCATTCAGAAAGTGTCAACCGGGTCCCATCCACTACCATACATCATCTTTCGTCCTTCCATGACCGCCACCCTGAATCATATTTCACAGATCGTTTTCACCATCATCACTAACTCCGTTCCGTGTCACTGATGTGGGATTCATTAAGGCCCTCCTTTGACGGATCACTTCTTGTCGACATCAGCTCGCTATCCAAGAAGTTGATCTAGGAACACCCCCTCAGTACTTTGAAGCTTGCATGCCTCAATGGCAAGTTTCTCACTTCCGGCGATAGGTATACATTAATGACCTTCGACCGGGAGACTTTGCGTGGTGTTCGACGTCAGATCCTATATTCACGCCACGTGAATTGTGCTGCAGTACCTTGAGGGTCATCATCATTATCGGTGATTCCTCTCGCGCTTGTTAACAGTTTACATTATTGACTGGTAATCAAGCGATGTCTTTCCATGTTCGACTTCAAGAAATTCTCACATGGATCGACTTGTACTAGAGTGAAGATCGGACAAGTTTGAAGACCTCGGATCTAGTTTCATCCATCCGGGCTGCGATATATATTCAGGAGATAAAAACATAGACATGTGCAGCAGATGATCATCCTACTAAAAGGATGATAATTAAAAGCAGAGAATTATCAGTCTATTATCAGACGATCATCTGTTTATGTACAGCAAATGTATTTATAAAGCTGAGCATGGGAAATGCCCGCATCAGCTAGATCATGAAAAGAAAGTATGAAAAGATAATGTATTGTATTGTATTTTGTTACAGGTCACCTCCCGACGATTGAATGAACTTCGGATCCTCCTAATAAAGCATTTCACCCGATAAACGACCTCATACTTTAGGGGGCAACTGTTATAGACATTTTTGTGCCTTACAGCATGGAGCATGAAATGTCAATAATCTGAGGGATCCAAAGTCCCTAAACATGTTGTTCCTACCCCTAGAGGAACAAGGTCAGCAAACCACAGCACTTCAGATCAGTTCTCCACTGAAAAACACTCAAAAACAGGTCAATTTTGGATCAAAGCAGCTGCTCCACTAAGCATCTGCGCTGAATGTCAAAAGCTCTATGGTGTACCTGCGCTGCATAGCAAGTGCAACAAAGGCTACCTGCGCTGGGCGTACTTTGACATGTGGAGGAATCTTTTCTCAATGTGCCAGTGCCCAGGAAGCTTCCAAAATGACACTTGGATCAGAAGATTCGCCTAATGATGAGTAAAGAGGTTCTAAAACTCCAAGTGGAAGGTAGAAACTCCGAGTGGACTCAAGGACTGAAGAACAACTGGAGTTGAAGAGGACAACAAGTCACACATCAAGCTGACTTATCTTCACTCCAAAACTCTATATAAGGATCTCATCCTATGGGATCTAAAGCCGGAATTTTGTGCAAAGAATTGCTGTTGGTTTACAGTTGTGAGTATTGGGTGATTGTTTGAGGGAGGTGAAGAGGAGATTTCTCTCCGTCGGGAAGGTGATGCTGGATTGGACCTCTCACGGTTGTATCACCGCCTGAACCTTACTTCCTTATATTAATAAAGCATTTGAGGTTCTTCTATTCGCATGTGTTTCAATGGTGTATTGTCTTACTTGCGTATTTGATTTTTGCTAATCCTTGAATCAATTATGAATGCATGCTTCTTGTAGTTTCCTTTTCTTGTCTTGTTCGCAGGATTTCGTGTAGCTGGACCCGTGAGAAGACTTGGAGCTGGGAGCGAGCGGCAAATAGAGGAGATTGGATCGACCATTTGCGCAAGACATTGGTAAGTGGATCTCTTCCTTTCATCTCTTGCATGTCATAAAGAAGTAACTTTAGATAGCTTTGCTTCAGCTGTTGCTAAGGAACTATCACCCTTAGAGTGGGATAGGGTCATTCCGTGTTGGATACTTTTCCCCACAACACCTAGGTGCAAGGGGTAAGTACATTTAAATATGGTGCATGAAATAGATGAAAATTGATTATGATACGAAATATTAAATAGTTCTAAATTTTTTTGAAGGGGAGAAAGGCACACGCCTTGGTAAAGATATATTACTAAAGCCTCCTTTAATTTTTATAAATCCCTAGCTAGGTTGGAATAAGTTTGTCTGGAAGGGAAAAATGAAATGTTCTGCAAAGAATATGAATAACTCACTATGAACAAGTAGAAAGGTATAGAAATTCATTAGGAAGTGGATCCAATACTAGTGTACAAAACCTTCTAAAATAAGAGGAAGGAAATCATAAGGCCTAAGTGGATAACACAAAAAAGGAAATACCCTAGATTAACTCTTAGGTTATCATTGTCTTCGAAAGGAAAAGGTAAGGAAGTAAATAACTATATTGATGGTGCACTAAGGGAATGGGTGAATTTATTGAGAATACCATGAAGAAACAGTAGAATCAAAGCTTTAGGGTTAAATGGGACAAAGAGAATATTACTCAATTATAGTGATTATGGATATAGAAAACATTTTATGGGCTAATAACCATGTACAGTAGGAATCCTTGAGGAAGCTAGCATACATGAAGTTAAGGGCACCGAAACTTTCTTCCACACATGGCATGATTAGCGGAAATACTGTGTAAAGAATACTTTCACTAACGTACTAATAAAAAAAACAAAACCACTTAAGAGTGGAAGAAAAGAAATATAGGCACGAAGATACTCCAAATTGAGTGCATCAACCTATTTCGAAGACTTATTAGTCGATAATTGAGTTCAGGAAATCAGTAACATAAACGAACAAGAATTCTCGAATAGAAAATCAAGATTATAGTTATTTTGATCTTGCTCAAAAAAGAAGAAAGCACTACCTAATGAAATAAGTCCATGATATTATAAAAATAAATTTTAAAAAATGAATAATAAATTTGGATTCAAATATTCTTAGTAAAATATTATTATGAAAAGGTGTATGTGGAACATAATGTAAATAAGTTACAACCAAGAAAATTGGTTGACAAGAAGAAATATTTGGGAGATATGAACCAACATTAATCTATTAAATAGGTGATATTTAAGCGAGACAAGATAAAATATCACTGAAGGAATTGTGGTTAAGGGATAAATCAATTACAAAAATAAGAAAGTATATAGATCTATCGAGTTGATATTAGTTATAATATTCATCCCTCAAGTGCTCAAGAAACTAGGAAAACATGAAAAATCAGAAAGAGAGTGCGAAAGTGAGGAAGAAACTTGCATTCTTATCAAGAAATGAACAAGGGTAAAATGGAGCAATGTTAAAATTAACGCTGAAAACATGATGACCCTCAAAGGGCACATGAAACCTTAATGGAGAATTAATATTAACTAGCATTTGCACCACATGTTGCAAAGAAAACGTCGTAAGGCAATGGTATAAGAAATAATAATATAGAAGAAATAGCTCAGCGTTTTATGTAATTTTGTTTCTTTACTAGTGTTTCTTTTTTATCATAAACTGGGTAGCGAATTCCATATTTGAACACAGAGCCACGGTCACAACCTACACATGTACATCTTAACATGAACAACAGTAACAAAATGCAAAAATTCCATCTAAAAAGAATAAGTAGAAACTTGAAATTCTATCTAGAATAAAGAGTAAACCTTGTTGGGCTACGTTTTTGGGCTGACTCTCCGATTGGGATACAACCCTAGCATTCACAAGCTGTTATAGAAAATGTCTGTGGCTCTCATAAGGACAAACAAGCCAAATATTGGTGAATATTGAAAAGAACCAAATGACGATATGGCCATTCTTGACTACATTTAAAATATAAGACAGTCATAAATTAGAATAGAATCTGATAAAGAAGAATGACCAAAGTAAATGAAAGAACTCAAAAATAGAACACCACTTGAGAAACATCAAAAGGCTCAATTCCTGTCCAAAGACAATACCACTAGAGAAAGATCCATAATCACTGCGTGAGCTACTACATTCGATGCTAACTGTTGTCGTCTCTTTCTCAATATCAACACCAGTGAAGTTTGTTGCAGGCATCTCATCCCCACCAACATCAACAGATTCATCACCAAGGCCACAACCTACACATGTACATATGCTTACATGAACAACAGTAACGAAATGCATAAATTCCATCTAAAAAGAATAAATAGAAACTTAAAGTTCTGGCTAGAATAAAGAGTAAACCTTGTTGAACTATGTTTGTGGGTTGACTCTCCAATTGTGATACAACCCTAGCATTCACAGGCTGCTACAGAAAATGTCAGTGGCTCTGGTAAGGAAAAACAAACCAAATATTGGTGAACATTGAAAAGAACCAAATGATGATATGACCATTCTTGACTACATTTAAAATATAAGACAGTCATAACACTAGGACAGCATATGGCACGATCAAGGCCAACAAAATTATCTTCAACTCTATACATCCCCAAAGAAACTATGGTTGCACTCAACTTATATACCAACTTCCATAAACACATTATTTTGAGGTAAATTCCAGCAACACTACAACGTGATGAACCCTCAATTACCCCAAGAAAACTTGGGCATTACAACAAGAAATATTAAAATGACGGCAAAGGTCTTTTATGTACTCTTGATTAAAGAACCTCATCAGATAATTATTTCTCTAGAATTTACCTCAGCTTCATAAAGATATCCATTAGGTAAAAAAATAAAAACCGTCACTATCGTCATCTTCTTCATATTTAAAATTCTTTGTCTCAACCTCAATCATTTCTTCCTCATTATCCTTGTCGCAGTCAGAAAAGCTTTCTCGGGGATCTAACTAAAGATATTTAACAGATTAAGAAAAGCTTACAAAAATATTGATAAATACTCTTTACCAAAAATGTCGCTATCAATATCATAGTCCAAAGGACAATCCTTCCTGAAATGATTTCGAGGCCTAATGCTATCACTGCATTAAAGCCAGATAGTCAAAACAAGAAACTTTCCCTCTTGTGTAGTGCAGGATTAGGAATCCATGAGCTTCAAGGTGATTCATATGTTTTTCATTGTGCTATCAACGTTAACAACACTATATCTTTCTTTAATAATTAACAGCCTTCAGACTATGCAAAGTATCTTCTCCTTTTCTTGGAGAAGGTTCCATAATAATCAAGTTTGTAGCTATGATCAAACTGCAAAAGCTTTCTTCTCTTATTATGGAGCCTAGTTTCTCTTTGTGTAGTGGTATTTCCATTATTGCCGGGCAAACTATCACTTAAAAATTCTTCCCAGTCATTCGCAAGGTTCTTTACCATGAACTGATGATCTTCAACATCACCGTAAGTCCGTTTTTTGCTTGTAGAGGATTGCACTTTTTCCAATGCAACAGCTTCAGCAGATGCCCCCATCAAACGAAATTCATTGAACAATGAAACTTTGGGTTTATGTCGGATACCCCAACTTAGATGTCTTTGTGGAGAAAATCTCCAATTAATATTGTGCCAAGCTTCCAGGTGGGACCTGTGTGCACCAAGAAATCAAAGTTATTCAATTGAGTGCCGCCTGTTTTTGTATTTCAAGTTGTTTTTCATCTCAGCTTCTTCCTTTTTCACGTTCTGCAGTGAATTCCATATTTGAACACAGAGCCACGGTGACAAACTACACATGTACATCTTAACATGAACAACAGTAACAAAATGCAGAAATTCCATCTAAAAAGAATAAGTAGAAACTTGAAATTCTAGCTAGAATAAAGAGTAAACCTTGTTGGGCTACGTTTTTGGGCTGACTCTCCAATTGTGATACAACCCTAGCATTCACAAGCTGTTATAGAAAATGTTTGTGGCTCTCATAAGGACAAAGAAGCCAAATATTGGTGAATATTGAAAAGAACCAAATGAAGATATGGCCATTCTTGACTACTTTTAAAATATAAGACAGTCATAAATTATAATAGAATCTGATAAAAAAGGATGACCAAAGTAAATGAATGAACTCAAAAACAGAATACCACTTGATAAACATCAAAAGGCTCAATTCCTGTCCAAAGACAATACCACTAGAGAAAGATCCATAATCACTGCGTGAGCTACTACATTCGATGCTAACTACTGTCGTCTCTTTCTCAATATCAGCACTAGCGAAGTTTGTTGCAGGCATCTCATCCCCACCAACATCAACAGATTCATCACCAGGGTCACAACCTACACATGTACATATGCTTACATGAACAACAGTAACGAAATGCATAAATTCCATCTAAAAAGAATAAATAGAAACTTAAAATTCTGGCTAGAATAAAGAGTAAACCTTGTTGAACTATTTTTGTGGGCTGACTCTCCAGTTGTGATACAACCCTAGCATTCACAGGCTGCTACAGAAAATGTCAGTGGCTTTGGTAAGGGAAAACAAACCAAATATTGGTTAACATTGAAAAGAACCAAATGATGATATGACCATTCTTGACTACATTTAAAATATAAGAGAGTCATAACACTAGGACAGCATATGGCACGATCAAGGCCAACAAAATTATCTTCAACTCTATACATCCCCAAAGAAACTATGGTTGCACTCAATTTATATACCAACTTCCATAAAAACATTATTTTGAGGTAAATTCCAGTAACACTACAACGTGATGAACCCTCAATTACCCCAAGAAAACTTGGGCATTACAACAAGAAATATTAAAATGACGGCAAAGGTCTTTTATGTACTCCTGATTAAAAAACCTCATCAAATAATTATTTCTCTAGAATTTACCTCAGCTTCATAAAGATATCCATTAGGTAAAAAAAAACCGTCACTATCATCATCTTCTTCAGATTTAAAATTGATAAAATAAAGGCTAAATCATACACAGTTGCAGAAATACAAATATATTAAGCACAAATGGTGCATGTGTAAACACACTCACACACGGATTACATTCAGATCACTCTATTAAATAGAGTTTTTGAGATCCAACTTATTCCTAATTTAGAGAGAGTGGTTGAGAGAATTTCTCAACCATCACAAACCAATTTCTCAAATATGGAATGTAAGCATTAATTTCCAACTTCCCCCCTTAATGATTACATTACATGAAAATAACAAAATAATCAAGCTTATCAGTAGATGCTCCATCAAGTTGCCTCATAACCCTCGGAAAGGTGTAGTTGGCAAGCTGGATTCGCGAGTTCCCTTCCTCAACTCCCGAATCAAGGACCTCCCGAAGTCAATTACTGGACAGCATCCCAATCTGTCGCATAACCTCATTAGGAAACCACCACGTCTACCACTAATGAGGGATCCTTCCCTAGATCTGCAACTGCCGTACTATCTGGAAAACCATCCATATTGAGCCTTACTGCTACTTGATCTTTAACTACTGGCATCAGACACATAGTTGAACTACTGGTTATATTAAAAAAGTTTAATAGATTCACTCTCTTCATCATCAGAATTCCATTGGTATTCATCTGTGGTTATATTTGCTGATTCTTTCCCTTTTAGCACATCACTAGCATGACTTCTGCAATTCCACGTTGTATGCCCAGTTTTCTTGCAATAGTAGCATTCAATGTCACCTTTGTTTGCATTTTTCTTTCTCATCCTTGACTTTGTCCACAAGGCATTTTCTACATGAGAGTTCTCTTCGGCATCCTCTGGTTTCAGTCGCTTTTCCTCCCCCAGAAGTGCTGCAATTGTCTCTTGCAATGTTTGTGTAGATATTTGACTCAAAGTAAAAACAACATTACTATAACTTGAAGGAAGACTATTTAATAATACAGCTTTAGCATCTTCATCCTCCACCTGTGTCCCAGCTTCACTTAATTGTCTTAAAAGAGACATTAAATTATTTATATGACTGGACATAGATGTCTCCTCATTCATTTTCAGACTAAACAATTGCAGCTTTAGGGAAAATTTTGCATTTGTAGATTTTACACCAAACAATTGAGCCAAATGTTCCCATATTTCCTTTGATGTTTTAGTAAGATCTACATGATGTAATTGCGAATCAGAAAGAGCAAGTCCAATAATAGACTTAGCTTTGTCATCTCTATTTTTCCATTCAAATAACTCTTTGGCATCTGTAGGTGCTGCTTCTGAACCATTCACTATTCCCCACAAATTTTTATTCATTAATTGCAGTTGTATTTTTACTTTCCATGAGGGAAAATTCAAACCACTGAATTTATCTAACACCATAAACTCCATGATAAAAGATAATACCTTTTTTAGTCCAGATGTTGGAGGCCAAACCAGCACCGCTCAGGAGATTGCTGCTCAGGAGATCGCTGAAATAGTAAACAGATATGACGGAATCAGCGTTGCAGGCTGAAATAGTAACAGCAGTGGAGCGTTCTCACCATCTGGCATGATGGCAATATCATCTCATCTTCATTATTGTGAATTCTGATATCGCCAGACCGAAAACGCAGACTTCACACAGTCGGCAGTGATCCAAACCGGATTCAACTCGGCATAAACAAAAAACCAGGGATTGATTTCTATAGGAAGACAATTTTCTCATATGCGGGATAACAATTCCACACTGGTAATAGTCTTCACACAGCTTAGATCTCCTGATAATAGATCGGCTCAGGTGGCAGATCAACTCTCCACACAAATCATTCGACCCGATCCACATAAATCTTCACATGTTGGCATGGCTGCTCCTCACCGATTTGACCAGATCGTGACCTACATGACTCTACAGCCACTACACGGGTCCTTCCTCAGTTTTACAACCTCAACGTGAGTCAATGGCTCACAGTAGATTCCCTCGGTCCTACAGGTCCTTAACTACTCTCTTCCATGAGCTCGCCTACTCACCATTCAGTGATAAACCTAGTCATAAACCCAAGAATCACTTTATGCTCCGATACCATGATAAATAAAGGCTAAATCATACACAGTTGCAGAAATACAAATATATTAAGCACAAATGGTGCATGTGTAAACACACTCACACACGGATTACATTCAGATCACTCTATTAAATAGAGTTTTTGAGATCCAACTTATTCCTAATTTAGAGAGAGTGGTTGAGAGAATTTCTCAACCATCACAAATGAATTTCTCAAATATGGAATGTAAGCATTAATTTCTAACAAAAATTCTTTGTCTCAACCTCAATCTTTTCTTCCTCATTATCTTTGTCGCAGTCAGAAAGGCTTTCCCGGGGATCTAACTAAAGATATTTAACATATTAAGAAAAGCTTACAAAAATGTTGATAAATACTCTTTACCAAAAATGTCGCTATCAATCTCATAGTCCAAAGGACAATCCTTCCTGAAATGATTTCGAGGCCTAATGCTATCACTGCATTAAAGCCGGACAGTCAAAACCAGAAACTTTCCCTCTTGTGTAGTGCAGGATTAGGAATCCATGAGCTTCAAGGTGATTCATATGTTTTTCATTGTGCTATCAATGTTAACAACACTATATCTTTCTTTAATAATTAACATCCTTCAGACTATGCAAAGTATCTTCTCCTTTTCTTGGAGAAGGTTCCATAATAATCAAGTTTGTAGCTATGATCAAACTGCAAAAGCTTTCTTCTCTTATTATGGAGCCTAGTTTCTCTTTGTGTAGTAGTATTTCCATTATTGCCGGGCAAACTATCACTTAAAAATTCTTCCCAGTCATTCGCAAGGTTCTTTGCCATGAACTGATGATCTTCAACATCACCGTAAGTTTGTTTTTTGCTTGTAGAGGATTGCACATTTTCCAATGCAATAGCTTCAGCAGATGCCCCCATCAAATGAAATTCATTGAACAATGCAACTTTGGGTTTATGTCGGATACCCCAACTTAGATGTCTTTGTGGAGAAAATCTCCAATTAATAGTGTGCCAAGCTTCCAGGTGGGACCTGTGTGCACCAAGAAATCAAAGTTATTCAATTGAGTGCCGCCTGTTTTTGTATTGCAAGTTGTTTTTCATCTCAGCTTCTTCCTTTTTCGCGTTGTTTCTGTTTTTTTTCTACCTCTTCTTGTTGCCGTTTCTTTTCTTTCTCCTGGTTCAAGACAACCAACGATGTTATCAACTATATATGGTGCCCTCATGGAACGCAGAGTAGATGTGTTTCCTATCGGACTTGTATAAATCTTAGCTTTTCTTTTCTCATGCTGGTTGGGAAAAAGAGGTTTCCTGATTGAATTTGAGTTTAACTGTAATAATGTAAGACAATATTCCACATATACTACAGAAATAGAAGACTGAAAAAATTGGGAAACATGTTGGTGAAATCAAATAAATAAACATGATAAATTCAATATAGGGGTAACATGTCCTCATAATTTTGATAATCTCACAGAGCAAATCAACATTGCCAATTTCCCACTTTCATATTTGCATGAGCATCTGGATTAAAAATGATGCAAATCCATTTCAACAAGCAATCAAAGAAAGTAGTGTGGCCTGAAAATCTTACTTGAATAATAGCTTCCTTCTGAGCACGAGCTTGTTCCTTTTCCTAAAATTGCAGTAAGAAATGTTAGTAAAAGCTCCAAACACTATCTTTTAAAGCTTGCATTCTTTTATAAGAATTCAACTAACCTGTTTCATCTTCTCCCTTTTCAGTTCCTGTTCCAGCCATTTTTGTTCCATCTCCTGTTCATTTCTTTCTTTCTTCTTAATTGCCTCTTTCTCCTTCAGCTTTGTTTTCTTGACCATTATACATCAATAAATAGCTATCACTGCATTAAAGCCAGACAGTCAAAACCAAAAACTTTCCCTCTTACTTAGTGCGGGATTAGGAATCCCGAGCTTCAAGGTGATACATATATTTTTCATCTTAGTCGATCAACGTTAACAACACTATATCTTTCTTTAATAATTAATAGCCTTCAGACTATGCAAAGTATCTTCTCCTTTTCTTGGAGAAGGTTCCATAATAATCAGGTTTGTAGCTGTGATCAAACTGCAAAAGCTTTCTTCTCTTATTATGGAGCCTAGTTTCTCTTTGTGCAGTGGTATTTCCATTATTGCCGGGCAAACTATCACTTAAAAATTCTTCCCAGTCATTCGCAAGGTTCTTTGCCATGAACTCATGATCTTCAACATCACCGTAAGTCCGTTTTTTGCTTGTAGAGGATTGCACTTTTGCCAATGCAACAGCTTCAGCAGATGCCCCCATCAAACGAAGTTCATTGAACAATGCAACTTTGGGTTTATGTCGGATACCCCAACTTAGATGTCCTTGTGGAGAAAATCTCCAATTAATATTGTGCCAAGCTTCCAGGTGGGACCTGTGTGCACCAAAAAATCAAAGTTATTCAATTGAGTGCCGCCTGTTTTTGTATTGCAAGTTGTTTTTTCATCTCAGCTTCTTCCCTTTTCACGTTGTTTCTGTTTTTTTTCTACCTCTTCTTGTTGTCGTTTCTTTTCTTTCTCCTAATTCAAGACAACCAACGATGTTATCAACTATATATGGTGCCCTCATGGAACGCAGAGTAGATGTGTTTCCTATCAGACTTCTCTCACAGTTCATTGCACTATTGCATTTCTCCATATTTTCATTCAAGGATATGGTATGTCAATGTTATTGTCGCTTACTCGAAGCCTCCCACACTTGAGGATTGGTATTTCTTCAACCCAAAGGGTGCTACTTCAAATGTATCCACATTTATGGTTAAGCTCAGTTTGGTTAGATATTTAAATGGTTTAGATGATTAAGACAGGGTCCTGTCCATTGAGCCAGAGAGTCAACTTTCACTGAATATGGGCCTCGAATGAAAATATGAAGAAATACAATAGTGCAATGAACTGTGAGAGAATGGGTTATAATGGTTGGGAAAAAGAGGTTTCCTGATTGAATTTGAGTTTGACTGTAATAGTGTAAGACAATATTCCACATATACTACAGAAATAGAAGACTGAAAAAATTGGGAAACATGTTGGTGAAATCAAATAAATAAATAACATGATAAATTCAATATAGGGGTAACATGTCCTCATAATTTTGATAATCTCACAGAGCAAATCAACATTTCCAATTTCCCACTTTCATATTTGCATGAGAATTTGGATTAAAAATGATGCAAATCTATTTTGACAAGCAATCAAAGAAAGCAGTGTGGCCTGAAAATCTTACTTGAATAATAGCTTCCTTCTGAGCACGAGCTTGTTCCTTTTCTTAAAATTGCAATAAGAAATGTTAGTAAAAGCTCCAAACATTATCTTTTAAAGCTTGCATTCTTTTATAAGAATTCAACTAACCTGTTTCATCTTCTCCCTTTTCAGTTCCTGTTCCAGCCATTTCTGTTCCATCTCTTCTGTTCATTTCTTTCTTTCTTCTTAATTGCCTCTTTCTCCTTCAGCTTTGCTTGCTTGACCATTCTACCTCAATAAACAGAGACATGTTGGCAACATTGCATATCTTCAACTAATCGTACATATCTAGATTGCTAAATCTAACAACATCAATTTAAATTGGCTCGCAAATTGGTTCAATTCATACATATTTGATTGAGAATGTTACATCTGAATATGATTGAGAATGTTATAGCATAGTTTCTCGTCTTTGCTCTGTCGCATAATTTCCGGCACTGGTTGCTTGACCTTTTCCATCTGTTGTTTCAACGATTTGCCGCAAAACATTTGCCCAGGGAACTACAAGAAAATACACCCCAAAGTGAATTTGTCCAGGCCATTTTTGCAGGACCGAAAGGCATCAGTGTAATTTCGACATTGCCATTCTCAATTGAATTATCTTCATCTTCTGCCGAATCGATAACATTATTGTCAGAGTTTTTCTCTATACAAAGCCCGGGAAAAGAGTTGGATGGAGCCGAAACCTTCAGCTCAGGAACCACATGGGATTGGGGGCTATCATTGAATGATGGGCTAATTGATCAAGGCTATTGGATTTGGTTGCCGGAATTATAGGAAAGAATTCAGCTTCATGTGCATTCAATTCAATTATATCCTCATCCTGGTAGTCATTCACATTTTCTCGCTGCAAAGAACCCTCAAAGACTTCAATCGATTCTCTGTTTAAATGAGAGAGATTCCAACTGAAATAGCCCCCAATTTCTTTGGGGGATGCTAATGAACTTCTAGTGGAAATCCAGGGAGGCAAAGTTAAAGCACTGTGGGCACTTGCAGGCACATGACCCCTTGATTCTTCTTCTGTCTTTCCATCTGTTGTTTCAACGATTTGCCGCAAAACATTTTGCCAGGGAACTACAAGAAAATACACCCCAAAGTGAATTTGTCGAGGCCATTTTTGCAGGACCGAAAGGCATCAGTGTAATTTCGACATTGCCATTCTCAATTGAATGATCTTCATCTTCTGCCGAATCGTTAACATTATTGTCATAGTTTTTCTCTATACAAAGCCCGAGAAACGAGTTGGATGGAGCCGAAACCTTCAGCTTAGGAACCACATGGGATTGGGGGCTGTCATTGAATGATGGGCTAATTGATCAAGGCTATTGGATTTGGTTTCCGGAATTATAGGAAAGAATTCAGCTTCGTGTGCATTCAATTCAATGATATCCTCATCCTGGTAGTCATTCATATTTTCTCACTGCAGAGAACCCCCAAAGACTTCAATCGATTCTCTGTTTAAATGAGAGAGATTCCAACTGAAATAGCCCCCAATTTCTTTGGGGGATGCTGATGAACTTCTAGTGGAAATCCAGGAAGGCAAAGTTAAAGCACTATGGGCGCTTGCAGGCACATGACCCCTTGATTCTTCTTCTGTCTGCACTGACTTACAAACCCTAGGCCATTTGAAAGGGGCAGAGTCTAGTTTCTCTTTGTGCAGTAACATGATTTTTAAATCAAATATTGTTTGATAATCTTAGATATGGCATTTGAATAAAATGGAGGATGGCAGTGGAATTGTGTATTAATGGTGTGCACAGGAAACTGCAACTGCAAACATTGAATATGTGTAGAGAAAAGTAGGGTTTCGCCCAATTAATGTTCTTGAAATCAAGGGGTGTTTCTTGATATTGGTGGCTCCACGGACCAAGCCGAGGTGCCTCCTCGCGTCTTTTACTTGAAGCCATTTTATCAGATGCTGCGTTGTGTTCCATTGCCCGGCCTCGGCCCCTCATCTCTCCGCCTCTTCGCCCGACCTGTGCAGCCTTCTGTTCTACCTGAAACCACTGCCTAAAAGTCCAAGGAAGGCCACTTTGTATGAGAAATAAAGGTTCTTCCAGAGGTCTTCCTGGATGGCCCAGAAGCGTGAGATGGAGGTGGCCTTGGCTCGACTTTTCCCTGCAAAACTATGTACCATCCTTCGGTTCTATTGTCCGTTGATCTGGAACCGAGTGATGAAGTTACCGCTGAATGAGTTAGTTAGCCACCATAAACATGTGATAAGATGCATGCCCAACGGATACACCAACGGCCGCACCTCTAAACTCGATTATTGAATCAACGGCGGGAGACACTCCTATCGTCTAACAGTTCATCGGACGAAGCAGAGAGATGACAGGAGGGCAAGGAGGAAAGTTCATCTCAGAGGGAACGCCTTACGGCGTAAATATAAAGCGAGCTCCAAAAATTTGTGGGGATTAGAAATCGGTATTATGTTTCCATCAGAAACTTCATAAATTAGATGTCTATAGAACCAAAAATTACTACAAAATAGTGGATAAGGTTTAAATTCTGCATTTATGTGATCATAATTCTATTAAGTATGCAACGTCATGTAAATAAAAAGCGGATTTATATGAATGGACTTGACTAGCTCCACCTCGAAACAAAAATAGAAAAGTATAACCATGTAAGTGGTTGAAGAAGTTTGTCTTACACAAAAAAAGGTGTGCATGACGGATGTGTATTTGATACAATGGTATCAACATAACAACGTAAAATAAAATGATATGAATAATCTATTAATTTTTATGTCCTTTTTGAAAGAAATATGAAGGAAAAAGTGACAATTCCATATCTTGAACGTTGCATTCAATAACACTCATGTCATTGGGTATAGTTATGAATGAATGTACAAAAGCATCTATGGTATGGTTATGATGTTATATCCATGTTACAAACCCTATTTGGATGCATGTGAATAGTTTTTTTGGGTGAAGGTGAGGAAAGGGCATGGAATGAATATAAAATTAGGTGTGTTTCAAGGTTGAGCCAACACTCAAAATAAAGTGAGGTGACAACACTCGGTACAAAAGAGACAAGTGTAGGAATAAAATACACTATACACAACCTTCCTGTCTTAGGAAGTGAAGGAAACAATGAACACTGAGGATGGTCTTGAATAAAAAGGGGGAAAGTAATATCATATGTTCTTATGTAAATATGTTTTATCTTGTTAGAATGAACTATTTTAGTTGTAGTGGCTAGGAAGCCATGAAGGATAATTATGTAATAAACAAATTTATTAATGAAAAGGAAAACTAGAAATTACTTGGGAAAGAAACAATAGTTAAAGAGATTATTACCAAAGATCTGACAATCTTCCCTTAAAACATTCCTAAAAATCCATAAAAGTTGATTAGTAATATTTAATATGGCGGGAAAAAAAATCTATTAAATCACTCAGTTGGAGAAAAACACTAGGAAAAGGGTGGCATAAAGAATAGGAGGGGATAGAGGTGGGATTTAAAGGAAAAAAAAGGCCTAGATGAGTGGGTTGGAAAACAATGAAAAGTGAGATGCTGCTACAAAAACTTTGCTAGGGAAGAAAGGCACAAATATACCTCATAAGGGATTAGAAGATTTAAACATACCTTCAATATTAAAGAGAGTTCAGGGTCTGCATTAGGTGTCCATTAATCCAAGCATGCTAGGTTCAAGAAACATTCCTAAGCCCATATGGGACTTACTTTAGTATGAAATCATGAGTCCCTTTTTATGTGTCTGGAATTCTTGAGGTAGCTCCAAGTATTCTTCTTCCATAAGGAATCCAACTTCATATACATATAATAATAATAATGCATATGGAAACAAGAGCTACAATCTTCTTCCTTATAATTGTAGAACTTAATATCATGGAACCATTTTTTCATCTAAAATGGTCCATGATTCGGTGGATAGTATTTCTTCGTGGGAAACTTTTCAACAATATACAAAAGGACTAAGGGGATTTTAGTGGTCTCATTTCAGTTACCGTTAGCATCTAACTATATTGACGATAGACCTTGCCGATTTGAATCTAATTACCTTCAAGATAGGTTGGGCTGGTTAGAGTTTGAAGAATTTATAATAAACTCTATTTTTGAAAGTGTAGATACAATTTTTGTTAGAGATAATGGAGAATATCTTAGAATAGTGATTCGGTTCACGAAACCTCAAGATAGGAATTAGTTTCTATTTTTTAGGGTATGGTTATAACTTTCCTAAATCAATGACTACTATATAATGTGTGACGTACATGAACAATGTAGAGCGTTTTGCAGAGCCAAAGTCTCTTGGTTCAAACTCTCTTTCGTAGAGCTAACCAGTGGGTTTCATTTTATTTAATACAGAACATTGCATTTTTAACATGGTATGAGAGCATCAAGGCTGAGGAAGCTATACGCTGACTGGAGGGCGTGATTGAGCCAAAATCGTCGTGGGTTTTATGTGCAAAAACACGACGATCCCACTGTAAATCTTCCGCGTGATTTCATTTTGTTGATTGTCGTAGATATCAAGTGTACATCCGTGAAGACCTTCGCAAGTCCATGGTGCTAATTCTCGCTGACTCAGCAAACAAGTGAGGAGCTTCATGGAGGCCGAGAGAAGACTTCACCCTAGCAAAGGCTGACAATAGAAGGTTGTCTGCAAGCCGTGAAGGAAGCCACAATGATCTGCATGTGTGTTGCGAGATCAAACAATATTGGTGATCATCGATCTTTTTCTTTGACACAGATGTAACATTTCTTTTTTATTTGTCAATTTCTTTTTTTTCAAATTGCCAAGATGAATAATCAAATGTTTGAAGAATGCTTGAATGAACATAACAAGGTTGATGGCTCCAATTATGCGAATTGGTAATTCAAGATGCAGATTTTGCTAGAATTGCAGGCTACCTCGACGATTGCAAATGGAGATGAGCAGAAGCCAGCAGTTGGATCAGCATGAGTCCCAAATTGGGAGAAGCGTGAAGGTAAAGAAAGGACACTGTTGAATATGTCAGTGACAGACTGCATCATACCACATATCAGAGAATGTAAATCAACAAGCCAAATTTGGGGAATTTCGAAGGATCTGTATGAGATGAGGAATACAAATCGTCCTCTGTTCTTCAAGAGAAAGATCTTATCCCTAAAGATGGAGGAGAATGAAACAGTTGTTGCCTTCATAGCAAGGATCAAAGATCTGAAGAACAAATTGACATACATTGGTCATACAGTTGAAGATACAAATCTTATAACAATTACCATGAATGGTGTGACCAATGACTACCAAATGTTCATCAATGGGATAAATGCGAGAGAGAAAATCTCGAAGTTTGAGGAACTGACAAGAACACTGATGCAAAAAGAAGAAAGAAGATGGACTCTGAAGCCCCAGAGTGTTGATCTTGCATTGATGGAAAAAAAGAACTTCTACAAAGGAAAAGAAAATCCGCAACAACAAAATGGAGGAAGCTCACAGAAAAGACCAAATTCGACCCAAGGTATGAATCTGAATAGAAACAAATCTATAATTAAATGTTTTTATTGCAGAAAACTTGGTCATATAGCTATGTGTGCAGCAACGTGTGAGGCAATTTTGTTGTGAAGACTTCTCAAGGATGTTGGGGAAGAACATAAAGATGCAACAATAATTAGATGCAACAATCAGAGTTCAATCAAACTTGCTAATAATCTCGTGTTTCACAGAAACACTGAACACATTGATACACAGTTCCACTTTGTTAGGGAGTAAGTGCAATCAAAAGAAATCCATTTGGTATATTGTAATACATGTGATAATGTTGCAGACATTTTCTCTAAGGCTCTTGGGAAAATCAAGTTTGAAATTTTTAGGGAGATGTTAGGCATATTTGTGAACCCCTTCTATCTTAGAATAGTGACTCTGTTCACGAGACCTCACGATAAGAATTAGTTTCTATTTTTTAGGATATGGTTCTAACTTCCCTAAATCTTTGAATACTATATAATATGTGATATACATGAACAATATAGAGCATTCTTGATTCCTGGTTCAAACTCTCTTTGATAGAGGTGATGATTTGGTTTCATTTTATTTAATGCAGAACATTGTATTTTTTACAATTTTCCTTTGTATAGATTGAGCTCTCAAGTAAATTTCATGATTTTTATTTTGGGAGTGGATATATGCCAAAAATATTGAGGACAACAAAAGGATAATTTGAAACATTTATACTAATTATATCTATGTTATACCAAAATACCTCCAAAATGTGAATTACTAAGGTTATGTACTTTATGCATGGTTGTTTATGGATTGACACTAGATCTGAAATATATTATCTGTTGAGATATCATGGATTCGCTCTATTAAACAAGGATTGACTTTGGAGATACAGACAGTAGATAATTAATGTGTAGAGGTTCAGTTAAGGGTAGTCAACACAAAAAACTAGAAAATAAGCAGTCCAACTATTCCTAGACTTATCCTTAAAATAAACCATTTGAATCTCTAGGTAATGGCTAAGAGCCGTTTGTCTTCGTCTTCGCACTAGCGAGTAACTCATACTTTGAGGGAAAACTCCTGAAGGATTGCTGGTCACATTAATTAAGAAAAATGTTAATTAAATACATATTATATTATTATCAAATAAAAATTTAAATATTTTTAGAAATCTAATATTTTATATAATTTGAAATGATAATTTACATTGTTTTATTAAATTTTATTGCTAATTTTTATTCAATACTTAAGGGTGATTTTTTTGGAGTTATTACCCAATTTCTAGCATGATCACCACTAATAGATTTGCGGCCAAATCTTTGTTAGTGTAATCTAAAGTAGTTTTTTTGCATATATAGATTCAACAACTTAAAAACCCCTTAAGACACTTGAATTATAAAAACACTTGTCAAACTTATGATTTCAATAAGTCGTTAATAAATTCTAAATAAAAAAAATATCTAAAAAATCACACCCAGAAAAGATTCTTTTTTAACATTATAAATAAATAACTTTTAAAAAAATATATAAATTGAAATTTCAAAAAATAAAATAAGTGCGTAGCTATAACTTTCAATAAAATAAATAAATAAAACTTCCTAACTTCATAAACTCTAATAATTTTAGAATTTGGAATTTTATACGCCTAATAATATTATTACTATAACAATAAACTATAAAAACTGAAATGAAGTAAATTCACATATATTGAAAAAGGAAAAACGTCCCTATCACTTTGTTAATTCAGTGAGAATATTTAAAAATAAAATTAAGATTCCAATCGTCTTAAAACCTCCATGCTCTAGAACTACCTAAATGAAGTAAGTCTTTTTCATTCCAGAACAGCTTGAACTTTTTTGAGTTTCATCTTCAAAATGTGATATGTAATTTTAATGAATTTGGAAAATAAGGGTACTCTATAGACATGGCATAGATGTGATATGTAATTTAATGAATTTGGAAAATAAGGGTACTCTATAGACACGGCATAGGAAAAAATCACCCTAATAACTGTCCCTATATATTAATTGTACCAAAAAAAAATCACATTATCTAGTCAAATTTGATACATTGTTTTATATTCAAGCAATCTGCCTATCTTTTCATCTTTGACACCCATCAAAAAAAAATAATGAAGTATCTCCAATAAATTGAAATTCCAATAACTTCCTTAACCCCTCCACTCTTTAGAGCCTACATAAACGAAATACCCCATTACAGCTTGCGCCTTTGAGGTTCAAAATGTGATCTGTAATTTGATAAATTTGGAAACCTTGGAAACTAAAAGCCCTTAACCCCTCCACTCTTTAGAGCCTACATAAACGAAATACCCCATTACAGCTTGCGCCTTTGAGGTTCAAAATGTGATCTGTAATTTGATAAATTTGGAAACCTTGGAAACTAAAAGCCCTCAACAGCCATGGCAGAGGAAAACCCTATCCCTATAACTATTAACCTAACCAGACATTTCACATTATGCAATCAAGATAAAAGGACTGTTGCCTTCTTTTATATTCAAGCAGGCTACTCAACATTCCATATTGGATACCGATAAAAAGTGATTCGCTGTCTGGACTGAAAGAAATTCCGGTTATCTCCCCAAAGAAATCAATTTCCTGCCTCTTGTTAGACATGTGCTTCGACGCATGAAATATATGGACAAAATCAGCTTGCTCGGCCATGGCCATAAACAGCCCATCTGAGGAGAACCTGATAGATCTTATGGCAGCCATGTTGCCCTTCAAAACTTCAAGAGAGGTTGAGGTGTTTCGAACATCCCACAGCCTGCATGTTGTGTCTTGGTTCCCGGTAGCAAATACTGTACCATCTGGATGCCAAGCAGAGGAAAAGGAGTAATCCAAATGACCTTGAAGAGTTGCAACTACCTTTCCTGTTTGGCAGTCTGAAAGAAATCCCTCAACATTGTCCCCAACGGCAACAAACAACTTGTTATCAGGACTTACAGAGGCACGATTAACAGCCCAAGGAAAGGAGAAGTTCTGAATGCGTGCAAATCCATCACTTGGATCAAATACTCGCACACAACAATCATTACTTGCAGTCATTACACGAGTTGCACCACCGGGACTCTGATAGATCTCTATTGAATTTGTATTGGCATTTTCACCATCTTCAATTTCAGTTATCTTCGAACAATAACTGACATCTTTTCTATCCAAATATTTACAGATAAACTCTCCCCTACACCCGCCAACCACAAGTAAATTATCCTTGACAGCCATGCATGTTATCGGGTCTTCTCTGAAATCAGCCAGGGCAGCCCCTAAATGGGTTCCCGATAAAATGACTGGACCAATCACATTAACTAATTTACTGCTTAGCGCAGACCAGTGAACAATAGAATTAGCCGATGAAAGATATACATCGTGCTTTGATGTTGCGCACACCAATTCCCTTAGCTGAAAGTGTCCATAGGTAGGTTCTACTGACTTCGTATTTCTATGAAATTCGTAAAAATTCCCCCCATTCTCAATATTTGCACAAATCTCACGTAGTTGATCCATGCGATGTTGAGATTGAGGAACATCCCTCGGACTTTCATACGTTATCATCCTAATTTCCCTGGATATCTGCCTTGGAAGGATATTCCTCTGCCATTGAATTCCTTGAATATCTTTTCCTCTTCTGGCTTCCGCAGCAGAAGTGTCATCATCTTCTTCGACATCATCATCATCAGAAGCATCCATTACAATATCATATTCAGCTTCTGTATCTTCATCAGAAATAATCATTTCGGCCTCATACTCATCTGGCTGCGCCATATCTCAGTACACTTTTCAAAACACGGCTGAGTATGGTATCCTTCTCCGGGAGAGGGTGCCTTTACCTACTAAACTATAACGCTCAGTACCCAAATAATCACTTTGTTAATTGATTGGATCATGAGCGAAGAACCCAGCATCATTAATAGTAATGAAATATAGACACTTTGCAGTGTAGGTTTTGGGTCGGCCGCCGACATAACTCGGGCATTTATGATAAATTGGCAAAAAGAAAACAAACGGATACATTTGCCTAAATGAATGTGGGAAATTTTTGTTTTAAAAAATTTACACATTTTCAGTTTGGTAATTGAATGTCATGAATTCATGTAATTGACGACTTATTCGATGTTATTTTTATTATGTAAAATGGTACGTTTATTTAAATAAGATTAAAAATGTGATAACGTTTTACTTAACTTTGGGAAGTAATGTAATTGATGTTTAATTTTTTAAGTAGGTAAGCACCACAATGATTTGCTATAATTGACTTTTAAGTTTATTTCACTTCAATATTTAATTAAATAAATACTCATAAAAATTCAAAAAATTTAAAAAAGAATTTTTACTTTATTTTTATTATTTTATAATTATGGGATTTTTTTTGGAAAATTATTGATTTTTTTTGGTATGACCTTTGTTCTTAGAATCCAAGGATACAATGTAACACCCATTTGCTATCCAAAAGTAAAATAAAAAATAAAAAAATCATGAGATATTACTTAGGCAATATGTATTTCTTTTTAATATAGTTACCATTTAATCTTGGTTAGACATACATGAGACTCATGATGGATAAATAACTCTAGTTACAACTTGAATCATTGTCTAACTTCTAGAATCAACACTTTTATGATTTTTTCTTTTCAAACCATTGATCCACACCTTATGTATCCTCCATAGTTCGAGTGTTTATTAAGGTTTCCGCTCCATGGTATAAATTGAAAGGATAATTGTATTTAACCCTCACGTGTTAAGAACCCTCCAGAGACTCGCGGTCACATCGTGGATCGTAATGGAAAACAATTGTCCTCATCCTTGCCATTCGCACTCAGGGTTTCGATGGAACGGTGGAGATGCATTTGGATAGTTAAGGGTAGCTGTTCCCACCCAAGCCTCCCACTGCCACTATCATTTGGCCCCTCCGTCGATACAACTCTCCAATATTCTGATCTAGGACATTGGTTCAGTTCATGCAAATTCTTCCCCTTGATAAGTACATTTTTTGTAGTTATCTCTACATATTACCCATATACTCTTACAGACTCTTCATAAGATATTAATTCTAATTTTAGTGTTTGTCACACAACATGGAGCAGTGCTTTCTTCAGGCATTCCTTTACCAACATGTGGTGGGGTCTCTCATTTCCATGTAATGGAGTTTTATTTGTTTATTCCTCATGCCCCTTTTTTTATAATCTCATTATCTTTCCTTTATACTGCTAACCCTTATCCTAACACTATCAATTTCTCCTATGGTTTGCCACTTTCCAAGACATCTTCTCGAGTACCAACTCTGGGTTCTGGGTTTCTTCAAGTGTTTATGTTAGTAGTATTTTGCATATAATTCACAACGTTGTTTCATCTTTAAAATCACCAAGTTCCCATTTTCTCTCATATTTGAACTGCATGTGAGAGGTTCTGCCTCATTTCGAGTTTCTCTTTTTTGCAGTTAGCTTATTCTTCAAGTTACGACAACTAACAAGTCTAGAAATATTTCCTTTGATTGAGGTTATTGGGTTTCTACCCCTTTTCCGTTCAAGAGGTTCACATTATTATATTTTCATCCAGGGTTCAGATATGACCTTATCGAGCTAGTTATTAATAAATTCCCTTTTAAATATAAACTATGACATTTTTCCCTTGACGGGTCATGTATAAATTATTATTTGCTTTTGAAAAGACTGAGAACCCTCTGAGAATCGAAGCTACGTTCTATGTTTTACAAGAAATATATGGGTAGGGAAATTATAATTTTTTTAGGAAAGTTCGAGTTTTTTTCATTGAATGTGAATATTTCTTTTAGAGACGAGACCTTCAACCATCATCTATTTTATAGTTTTCCATTCTTCTGTAGATAATAATTATTCTCTAGCATGTCTTCCTTAGCTTGCATGGCTATATATATTGGTTCAATTTTAATAAATTATTTTGGTGAATGGAAACTATCCATTTTCTTCATAATGATTAGTTATTAACACAATGAATGGTTGTTGATGCCATGTCTCTACGAACTCAATCCTAATGACTTTTTTTTTGTATACATATACGAATGTATTTTTTTCACATTATAGTCTTACCTCTTCTTATTTAAATGGAGCGCCATAATCATTTTGGCTCTAACCTTATGTTCATATCTAAATGGTCACACGTTAGGAAACATGATATAGTATTCTTGTAATACTTATGTTAATCATATCGCTATGGTATAATGCGTATTTGATTAGAGATGATGTGCTTGGGGCTCACTCTACCTAGAATGTATCGATACCAATATTCTTGACCCCTTTAACTTACTATGGGCACCCGAACCATAATAATTATGATGAAATGATCGTTGCACATGTATTTTATTTCCAATTTTTGCACTCCACCTTGGGTTTTGAGAGGTCCACTTTGCACTTGCCACATATGTAGGTTTCATGTGAATGTAGGTGCTTAGTGACCACCTCTTCCACGGCTGCCAAAAATTCTAGAGGATCAAGGGTTGTGATTTGCTCCTCCAACCCTAACCTGTCAAATCCATGTGTCGTTTATCAATCGATGATTTTCTTGCTACCTTTCTTACCGGGTGGCTCTGCAACCTGCTTCTGGAACCATCTTACTACACTTGACTCCTAGATGGATTATGGTCAGTTGAAGGTTTCTGTAATTTTGATTATCTGTGGTGACTTGCATGTCTTCCTTGTCGCACAACTGATTTGTTTAATATTCCATCTCTCGGTTCCATTCATGCTTGAGGGATTCCTTTCTTTATAGGATTCTCCATTCTGTTCTCCATCAATGATTTTGAGGCCGCACTCTTGAGGGTGTTGTCTTCCTCTAGCTCGGAACTTACATATAGGTATATGATTTCTAGGGCTTCACCATTCCCTTGTGAGATATATTTTTTTCCTACTACAAGCACCTCATTATTCTAGTGATTTTAGTATTAATAAAAGCATTGTTGAATTGTGGCTAGGGTTTTGCAAAAGGATCAATTCTTTGTCAATGGCTCATAACAAGAACCCTTAAAACGTTATTCCACGTGGTAATGTGGATGAGATTTTGTATTACATTTCAAGTTCCTCTGTTTCTCAACCTAACGTATTTTTCTGTATTCAAAATACAACCCTTGTTGTGTCTCTTTATTGAGCTACATGTTTGGTGGGTGTGAACCATTACAATTTTTGGTTTGTAGTCCTAACAAGGTCAACACATTACCTTCTCTTCTACTATATTAGTCAAATAGTGAATATGGTGCTTCTAACTGGTTTAGATATTATCTTATGCTCTTTCCCCTATTTTCCAAGTATTGAGTTGTTCATGGTTTGCTTCGAGTTCTTTCTAAGCATGACAAGACTCAAAGCTTGTGTCTAAAGTTTCTCGATATGTTCATTTATTTGAAATTGGGGTTTTTAATCATGCTTTCTTTCTGAGTAGTAATAATTTATGTTAGTGGATGATAATTTGGCGGTTTACAGTAACCCCAACATTACTTTTCTTCTTGAGGAAACCTATTGGGTTGAGAAAAATTCTATCTCATAATTATCCTCTTCAAATGTACAACCCTCGTTTTCTTTAAAATGGGAGTTTCTTTATAATTTTAGGGTGTTAACAGATTAATTCAAGAGGCCCTACTGTGTGAAGCATATACCTCTATCTTTTGGGCATCTGCTTAACTCTACTATGACTATATAATTTATCTGGTAATTTGCACTAGGTGCCAATTGTGAATACTATGCTCTATATTTTCTTCTCATAAAAGTTAATACTGTTGTACTATTTAGAATCGAAGTTACGTTCTATGTTTTACAAAAAATATATGGGTAGGGTAATTATAATTTTTTCAGGAAAGTTTGAGTTGTTTTCATTGCATGTAAATATTTCATTTAGAGACCACACCATGAACCCTCGACTATTTTATAGTTTGTCGTTCTTCTATAGATAATAATTATACTCTAGCATGTCTTCCTTAGCTTGCATGGCTATATATATTGGTTCAATGTTAATACATTATTTTGGTGAATGGAAAACTATCCATTTTCTTCATAATGATTAGTTATTGACACAATGAATGGTTGTTAATGTCATGTCTCTACCAACTCAATCTTAATGACAATTTTTTTTCTATAGATATATGAATGTATTTTTTTCACATTGTAGTCTTACCTTTTCTTATTTAAATGGAGCACCATTATTGTTTTGGCTCTAAACTTATGTTCATATATAAATCGTCACACGTTAGGAAACATGACATAGTATTCTTGTAATGCTTATGTTAATCATATCGCTATGGTATAATGTGTATTTGATTAGAGATGATGTGCTTGGGGGTCACTCTACCTAGAATGTACCAATACTAATGTTTTTGACCCATTTAGGCAACTCTGGGAACCCAAACCATAATAATTATGATGATATAATCTCTGTGCATGTATTTTATTTCCAATTGTCGCACTCCACCTTGGGTTTTGAGAGGTCCACTCTGCACTTGCCACATATGTAGGTTTCACATGAATGTAGGTGCTTGGTGACCACCTCTTCCATGGCTACCAAAAGTTTTAGAGGATCAAGGGTCGAGATTTGCTCCTCAAACCCTAACCTCTCAAATCCATGTATGGTTTATCAATCGATGATTTTCTTGCTACCGTTCTTGTCGGGTGGCTCTGCAACCTCCTTCTGGAACCATCTGACTGTGCTTGGCTCCTACATGGATTATGGTGAGTTGAAGGATTCTATAATTTCAATTACCTGTGGTGACTTACATGTATTTCGTGTCACACAGGTGATTTGTTTAATATTCCATCTCTCAGTTCCATTCATTCTTGAGGGATTCCTTTCTTTACAGGATTCTCCATTCAGTTCTTTGTCAATGTTTTTGAGGCCACACTCCTAAGGGTGTTGTCTTCCTTCGGCTCGGAACTTACCTATAGGTATTTGATTTCCAGGGCTTCACCCTTCCCTTGTGAGATATATTTTTTTCCTACTGCATGCATCTCATTATTCTAGTTATTTTAGAATTAATAAATGGATTGTTGAATTGTGGCCAGGGTTTTGCAAAAGGATCGATGCTTTGTTGTTGGCTCATAACAAGAACCCTTAAAACTTTATTCCACATGATTTTGTATTACATTTCAACTTCCTTTGTTTCTCACCCTAATGTATTTTTTTGTATTCAAAGTACAACCCTTGTTGTGTCTTTTTATTGAGCTATAGGTTTGGTGGGTGTGAACCATTACACTTTTTGTTTTCTAGTCCTAACCAAGTCAACACATTACCTTCTCTTCTACTATATTAGTCAAAATAGTGAATATGGTCCTTCTAACTAGTTTAGATATTATTTTATTCCCTTTCCCCTATTTTCCAGATATTGAGTTGATCATGGTCTACTTCGAGTTCTTTCTAAGCTCGACAAGACTCAAAGCTTGTGTCGAAAGTTTCTTAATTCTTTTTGGTACAAGTCGATATAAAATTCCACTATTGGGGTTTTTAATACTGCTTTTTTTCTGAGTAGTAAGAATTTATGTTAGTGGGTGATAATTTGGCAGTTTACAGTAACCCCAACTTTACTTTTCTTCTCCAGGGAAACTCCTAGGTTGAGAAAATTTCCATCTCAAAATTATCCTCTTCAAATACACAATCCATGCTTTCTTTATAATGGGATTTTCTTTGTAATGTTAGGGTGTTAACAGATTAATTCAAGAGGCCGTATTGCGTGAAGCATATACCTCTGTCTTTTGGGCATCTATTTAACTCTACTATGACTGTATAATTTATGTGGTAATTTGCACTAGGTGCCAATTGTGAATACTATTCTCTATATTTTCTTCTCATAAAAGTTAATACTATTATTCTATTGTTCTGTGAGAGTTAATATTGTTTGTCTTAAGTTCGTTCATCAATTCATTGTTATTGTTTTTCTATCAGGGTTCTTTCAATTTACAACATTTATGACTGTTTCTATTCCATTTGTATGTAGCTTTCACATTGCCCCAAAAGTTATTTTTCCAATTTTCATTTCATTAAAGGCATAAAAGTATGCTTGATTTTAGACTTTTGTGATCCATATTGATTTTGATAAATTCTTTTACATTAATCACGTAATGAGTTTTTGGTCGATGTTTTGAGCCATCTAATGTGCTTCATCATCAGGACAAAGGTTCGAAACGCTAACCAAAAACTCATGATGTGATTAATCCGATATAATTTATCAAAATCAACATAAAAGTATTTACTTATGTGGCTTCCATATGTAACCTGCATCGATAATAAAAGGAATGGTTACTTGTTTTCAGTTGTGGCATGTGGTCTTTATTATTCTCTGATGAGCCTCAACATTGGGTAGTTATATGGACCTTAATTCACCTCCTAGCTAGTGAAATAAACTCTTCTCACAATTTATTACATGTTTTGATTATATTTTGTTTAATAAGATGAGTTAAAGTGAGATATTATGCCTAGTGGACTAATATGCACTGAATGCAGGGTTGGAAGAGAAAATCAAGGAATTTTGGCAAGACTGAGGTTTGAACCTTGAACACGACAAGGGAGAGAGATTGTAGGAGGTAAATCCTCCTCATTTACTCCTCTCCCATTCAAATATTCCTCCATTAATCACACAAGCTCGGAATGTAATCAACCAAGTCATGAAGAATTAAGAGTATTCGAGCAAGTGATAGTCAAAGAGTTAGTTCGTCTCAAGTTTGGGAGCCTCGCCTCCCTAGATTTAAAGAATTCGTTGGGGACTTCAGTTTTATAAGTAGAGAGGCCTAGAGCCTCATTAAGATTTGATTTTTGTTGTAAAAACACTAGTTATTTTCGAGCTCCAAACTTTTGGATTACATTTATGTAATTTTCTTTTTTGATAATGAAAATGAGCTTTTTCTTGATTCAGCATTGAGTTAGCTCAGAGGGCTAGAGCTCTTGGGTTAGGTCCCAATGCTAGTAGTAAAGGATCCTTTTCTTGTATATGTATGTTTGGCTTAGTTTCATATATTCATGGTTAAATTGTCTTTAGAAGTATTTTCATTGAAAGTAATGTACATTTGGTTAGTTGTTTATTAATTTGCTTCAATTTGTGCTTTACTTTGGTAGCAGGTTAGAAGGGATAAAAGGAGCACCAACAAGCTCTTACTAGGTGTCTTGGCGTCACCTCTTACCTCACAGATCTTGATTTGAGGAAAAGACCCTTATGCAGCCCGAAAAAGACAGATTTCTAATTTCTCATAAGATTTAGAATTTATTGTACTTGAACCAGCATTTGATTAGTTTTGAAAGTGTAGGACTTAATTCCCATCTCTTCCATCTTCAGTATTATAGTGGATCTCATCCATGATTCCATTACATTCAATAATTTTCCTCATGCATGAAGTAGACAGCTAGTTCATTAAATTCTGATTTTCTAGCTTATTAGAATTCTTATTGTTTACATGACTTTTTGGAAATTATAGATGTTTGATGCAAAGCAGGTGCTTCAAAAATATAAAGCGATCTCATAGTATGCAGCCACCTTCCAACTTCATCCATCCATAATCATTCATTTCTTTCACCAATATCTTCACCAATCTCATCATTTTACATAGAAATTCTTCCAAGCATGTTGAGCAAATCCAACCATCTCCTAACCTTGGTTTTGAGTTCTGAGTGATCCTAGGAATTTTCTCACTCCATTCCACCCATCCACCACCTTCCCTAAGCCTTTGATCACCTCTAGGAACCATCATTTTTCTCTCAACTGTATCATGTAGAAATATAGGGAATCTTGTAGGTTTCTAGTACATCCTGTAGGTTTTCCTGTAGTGGCATGTTTTGATGTCGAATTGACGGAAAACCTATAGGAAGCCACACCAGGTCACCCAAGGGTCTCCCAAACCTTCCAACCATCTAATAAAACCTCCGAGCCATCCACCATCATCACTAAGCCACCTGTCACATCACCAAAAGAGATTAGGGTTTACACTTGATTTTCCAATAAAAGAATAGAAAGAACAAAAAAAAAAATAGTTCATTCCTTTACATGCGTACCAGTAATGTTTGATGTTTTGGACTTCCATGCTTAGGACAATATAATTTCATACATATTAGCTTGGAATTATTGTAAAGCATAGTTTCTTAGCAATTAGTGAGGAAATGGTGTGTTTTAGCATTGAGTTTCGATCTCTTTCATTATTGCAGTAGATAATCTTTCTCGTAGAGTATATTCCTCTTTCTTTCATTAGTTATCAAGCTTCTTCAGAATCCATAGAAGTCTGGCTTGAAAACCCTAGTGGTCTCTCACCAGCTGAACAGTGACAAAAGGCAGAACCATCAATTTTACTTGTTTATAGAGCACTGTCACCTCCAAGTTTTTATGAACCCGGGGTTGTTAAAGTAAATTTGATAGATTTAGGAGTTGCAGCATTCTTACTGCAATACTAGTGCTCATAACTTTCTGGTGCCATTGCCAGGTAGGTGTCTAAGTAATATGTGATTACTTCTTTCTTTCTTCTATTTCTTGTTTCTAATATTCTGCTATTAGCTTCATTTCTGCAAAAGTAATTTAGTTGCTTCGTTTTTCATTATGCACTTTGCTTTCCTTTCCATTCTCCAAGAAATATTTCAATTAAGTAGTTAATTTTCTTTCACTCATTCAGTAGTTTTCATTCAGTCTGCAATACCAATTCTGCAACTACTTTCAAGTTTTAAAAAAACAGAGAACAAAACAAATTTTTTTCTTTTTCATGCATCGTAGGAATAGGGATAACTTAAGTAAATTTTTGCCAAATACCCCCACTGCTTCAAATAGCCAACCTTCCCTCTACTTCAGTTGTTGTGAACTAGAGGAACCATTAGGTGAGAAACTAGACATATTTGAAGAACCTACAAGGGAAGAAGAAGAAGGACAACCCATTCCTAGTAAACCTATGGCTGAAAACAGAAATGACAGAGGAAATAGAGAAAGATTTGAGGGTGCCATCCTATCAGGGAAACCAACGGGGATACTAAGATGAAAAATATAAGTCTTTCTGCCCTTCCTCATATTGATGGCTTGACCACAAAATACCCAGACACTTTCTTATTTGCATTTACTCTCATATGTCGAACCTATGACTATACAAATGATGAGCATAAGTTGAAACTATTTCCATCCACTCTCAAGGATGTAGCTTTTGTGCTAGTTGATGGGTTTACCTAGAGATAGCATCACAACTTGGGCTCAGATGCAGCAAGCCTTCAACAACAAGTATCAAGACTATTGTAGTTCTAAAGACACTAAAGAGGAAATTTGTAGGATGACCTTAGGCAATGATGAAACCCTACAGGATTACGAAGAAAGATTCCATCTTAGCTACAAAGGGCCAGATGCACACTTGACCTTGAGTCACTGAAGCTGGTCCTACTTAGAGGAGTAAGGGAGGGTCTACTAGTTACCCTATGAGGATATGAAGACTGTCTATAGAAACCATTATAGGGAAGCCAAGAAAAAGGGCAGGGGTAGTCAACCTTAGGTCAGCCCCTCCTCTTCCAATTCATCCATCAACGGTGAAATTGGAAATATGTTGGAGGATTTCCAAAGTGAGATACTACAAACCCTTTCCCTACAGATGGAGACTATGTATATTAAGAGAAAGCATGAGGAAGTAGAGAGAGCCTTGGCCATTTTCTGTCCATCATGCACCAGGAGGCACCCTAGGAATGAATGTGCATTGAATTCTATTGAAATTTTCTCAGCCTATGAAGAAAACCCCTCCACAGACAAGTTCCCCTCTTTACCTGGACTCAAAGTTGTATATCAAGGAGCTAAAGGGGTCACTGAGTAGCTCTGTTAGGTAAACCAAAGGAGACCTCATGGGCCTAGGCCATACTAGCAAGGCATGCAAGGGTCATCCCATGCATATTACAACCCCAACGAGACCACATCCATACCTTATTGGGGACCCCCTACTCATCCTTCTTGGTATACACCTCCTCCTTGGTTCTCTAAACCTCAATATCATTCCCAACCAACCAGCTACTCATTTCAACCATATTCTATGCCACAACCACAGTGGAATTCATTGTCTAAGGGGTGGAGGCCCCCATACAACAATGTTCTAGCCTTATTGCCTTCACCACCCGCCTAACCACAACTTTTACGCTCTGCGCAACCTAAAAAACCCCAAATTCTTTCCCAGCCAAATCCAAACTCGAACAATAGACAAGCACAACAAGTATACAGTGGAGAGACATCATATCTAGCTTATGTTGCGAGATTCAGGAAATCAACCTGAGATCTCAGCGAGTACTCTGAGACAACCAACCTATACCTCCACGTAGGGTGGTTGAGGAAGAAAGAGATGAAAGTGTGCTTAATTAAATCCACCACCCTTTCCTAAGAGAATAACCCAATCACTCCAGCCTATCCTAGAAGAGATTAAACTTCTAGGAGAATTGAAAAACCTAAGTGTGAAAATTCCACTTCCCCAAGCTATTGAAATTTGTACCTATTTACAACTGTTTGACTTAATGCCGATGTAGGTAATCTCTCCAAAGTATTTGGACCCTGGAAGCCATGTAGTAGATGTGCACATCAATGACACCATTGTCCCACACACTTCAAATGATCTTAGGGTTGGCACTAATGCGATGACCAGGGACACCATGCTCAACCTCAACCTCTAAGGTTCATTGAGGAAGACCACAACAGTTCTACAAATTCCATACCACTCCACAGCAACCCCTGAGGGGATTGTTGAGGATGTGATGGTGTACATTAATTCTTGGGAATACTGTACAGAGTTCCTAGATCTCTAGCCTGAGGCTAAGCTTACTAGTTACCCTCTCATCCTTGGGAGGACCTAGTTAGCCACTGTCCATGCTTACATTAGCTATAGAGCTGGAAATATCACCATAAAAAATGGGCATATGTCTAAGCAATTAGTCTCATACCCTGCTTCTTAGACATCTCTAAAACATGACTTACCTTTGTGGCTAGAAGAGGAGGAGGAAGATGAAGTTTGTTCTGCCCAACTCTATACTTTAGAAACAACAATGAGAGTGGGACAATAGGATGAAGATGATTTGATCAGACACATACTCTAAAGTCCAACTACCAGTACATTGTCCTTAGAACAAGTAGTAAAGGAAACCCAAAATAACCATCAAATTGATTTATTCTTAGCTGATTCCAACTCTATCCATGTCAAAACCATAGAATTCGGCCACGAGAGAACTTTGAAAACCAATCCATCTCTTTATGTTCTCCAAGAAGAAAAGTTGTTCAACATGCTAAGGGAACATGTGGATGCCTTTGCTTTGAGTTACTAAGAAATGAAGGGAGTGCAGCCCTCAGTGTGTATTCACCATATTTATATCAAGGAAGGTCTCAAGCCAGGCTGACAAACCCAAGCGAGGATGAATCTAGCCCTTAAAGATATAGTCAAAGAAGAACTGCAAAAAATACTAGATGCAGGATTCATTTACCCTATCTCAAATAGTGAGTGGATCTCTCCTTTGGTGTTGGTTCCAAAGAAAAATGGTATGTGGAGGATTTGTGTCGATTACAAGGCGTTAAAAAGGAAAACCACAAAGAAGGACCATTTCCCTCTACCTTTCGTCGACCAAGTGAAAGATGGCTTGACAGGGAAATTTTTTTCTCTTTCCTAGATGGATTCAGTGGGTCCAATCAAATCTAGATCAGCTGAAAGACTAGGATAAAACCACCTTCACTTATCCTTGGGGTAATTTCACCTATAGGGTCCTTCCTTTTGGATTATGCAATGCTCCTGCCACGTTTCAGAGAGTAGTCTTGAGTATCTTTGCCGAGTTAGTCCATGATGTGGTAGAAATCTATATGGATGATTTCTCACCTTATGGAGGTGATTTTGAGGAGGCTCTATCCAACATAGAAAAGATTATGCACAAGTGCATTGAAATGAACCTATCTCTTAGTCTGAACAAATGTGAATCCTTGATGACTTTAGGACCATGCTAGGCCATTTAATATTTGAGCAAGAACTATAGGTGGGCACAAACAAAATAGCTATCAACCAAAGGGTCCCACTTCCACAAAAGCAGAGAGATTTCAAAAGTTTCCTAGGGTTAGAAGGATACCACCAAATGTTTATAAAAGACTTCAACAAGTTGTGTTCTCCTTTATTTGGGTTATTGGCCAAAGACTCTGAGTTTGTACGGTCAAAAAGTTTTCGAGAGACCTTGGACACCCTGAAGGACAAGTTAAACACTACACTAATTATCCGAGGCCCAAATTGGGCCCTTCCTTTTCATATTCATGCTAATGCCTCATACAAATCCATACAAGCAGACCTAGGCCAGATAGATGAGAAATTTCCTTATGCCATTTACTTTATAAGTAAGAATTTGTCAAAGGTTGAACCGAACTACACAGTGACCGAAAAGGAACTCCTCGATGTCGTGCATTCATTGAACAAATTTAGGCATTATATTATAGGCTATCAAACATTTGTACATACTAACCGTATTGAAATCAAATATTTAATGAATAAACCTGATGTGAATATCTAGATTATTAGATGGTTACTTTTATTACATCAGTTTGATCTAGCTATTGTTGATAAGCCTAGCAGGGAAAATGTTGCGGCAGACTTTTTGTCTAGATTAACGTTGCCTGTAGGTGAGGAGGGAATGGTTGATGACCAGTTACCAGACAAGCACTTGTTCGCCATCTCAGCTCTCTCTCCATGGTTTGCTGACATAGAAAGCTATTTGGTATCTGCACAATTCCCATCGAATTTGTTCTCCAAAGAGAAAATAAATATTGTTAGGAAGAGAACCCCCTTCACCTGCATTGGGGGAAACTTCTTCAAACTTGGCTCAGAACAAATTCTGAAAAAAGGTGTTTCAGGGAGGAGGAAGTCTTTGACATCCTTATGACCTATCATTATGGGCCTTATGGAGGTCACTTTGTAGCAAATAGGAGAACATTTAAAGTGTTACAAGTTGGGTATTATTAGCCCACTCCTCATCAAGATGTGAAAAGATATACTAGTCAATGTGATCAGTGCCAAAGGATGGGAAAGCCTACTCCAAGAGATGAAATTCCTTGGCAACCTCAAGTGAATTTTGAGCCATTTGACAAGTGGGTCATGCAATTTGTTGGATCTATTGACCCTCCTTCCATGCAAAAGTAGTATATCATTATGTGCACTAGCTATCTGACTAAGTGGGCTGAAACTAAGGCAATTGAGGTAGCAACAGAGGAGAAGGTGGCTGAGTTCTTAAGGGAGAATGTATTTTACAAATTTGGGTACCCTAGAGAATTGGTCACTCATCAAGGCAGCCAATTTACCTCCAACATGATTGAATACTTGCTCAGCCACCACAACATCAAGCATAGGACCTCCAATCCCTATCACCCACAAGGTAATGGGAAAGTGGAGGTAACCAGCAGAGCACTAGAGGACATATTGACCAAAGTGGTTAGCAGCAATAGGAAATATTGGGAAGATAGACTAGTTGAGGCGACCTGGGCCTATAATACCGCTTGGAAGGTCACCACTGGATTCATACCCTATGAGCTGGTCTACGAGAAAAAGGCCCTGATGTTGATTGAATTTGAATATAACACATTGAGGATGGCAACACAACTAGATCTAGATCACAACAGTGCACCAAAAGGGAGGTTGCTCCAATTGGATGGTTTAGATGAGTTCAGAATGTAGGCCCTCCTACACACAGTGGTAATTCAACTTAAAAGTAAGATCTAGCATGATAAGAACATCAAGGACTGTTACACTAAAAAATGTCACCATGACTATTTACAGTTAGTATGGCTCAATCAACAGTCATGCTACCCTCTTAGGCAAGTCTTATGCCTCTGCTCTCCATGTCAAACTCCAAAAAAGAGAGAAAGTCTTTCTAAATGTATTTATCTCTGGGGACGCAGGTTCTCTCAACCTTACCTGCGGGGATGCTCCCAATGTTCACAAAAGCTGCGTCCAAAGACGCTCTGTATGTAAAGGGACAGGTGCGTCCCCCTGTAAAGGTTAGAATGCGCAAGTTTCATCTTTAAAAAGTTACTTGTGGTCATTTCTAGAGCATTCTAGAAGGTTGTTCGACGTGTATTGGGCGCCTCCAGATGGTTCATGCACTCCTATCAAAGAGGAACTTATCCCATCAATAAGGGAGCTATCCCACCCAAAGAGGGGATTATCCCATTGATGGTGGACCTGATTAACCTCCTCTTGAGTACTATAAATACAGGCATTGGGCCAGAAGGAGGAGAGGTTGAAGCTATACATTTTCTTTGGGTAAATGCTGCAGGAATTAGGACTCCCATTTAGAACCTTGTGAGGAGAGATTGTCTTTGCTTGATTCTACTTGGAAGTGGGTGAGCTTTGTCAAAGTAGAGGAAAACCCTTGATGGACCCTGGGAGGAACTTGCACAACACCAAGGCCAGGTTGTAAGAGTTTCTTTGTTTCGTTATTAATACAAACTGGTTCATTTTTCTCAATAGCTTGTGTTAATGAGTTATTTCATGTTTTCCTTGGTCTGCATGTTGAATATATGTTTTATTATATGAGATGCAAGTGCTTGGTAATTGTTTGATTGTTTGTGGTTGCAGGAATTGATGTGAAGGAGGAGCTCATCCGGATCGGCTCGTTTTGCGTCATTATGCTGGGGGCATGTGAACTTATAACAAGCATAGTTTTTCATTTCAAGCTTGCGTAAACATGAAACCGAATCTGAGCATAGTTCTTTTCCTGTGTCAAGCTCATTAAAAAATGAAACAAATCCTCCTCTACCTGAGTCAAGAGTTTGACTAGATCTCGTAGATGTTAAGTTGTATATTTAGGTTAGTTATTTTAGTTTTTCTTACAGTTTTAGGTCGAGTCTTTCAATGATCTCGTAACTCAACCTTCATTTCATCCAATTGGTTGAATGAAATGAAGCAGGGGGGGCATGCGCTCTAGCAGTTATGCTTAGGGGGCATCAAGCACAGTTTTATCTCTGTTTCAACCTCGTTAAAAAATGAAATTGGATGTAGCGAGGATAGTTTGTTCCCGTCTCAACCTCATTAAAAAATGAAACTGGATGTAGTGAGGAAAGTTCCTTTTACTGTGTCAACCTCGTTAAAAAATGAATCATTGGGTACGAGGATAGTTTGTTCCTCTCTCAACCTCGTTAAAAAATGAAACTGGATGGTACGAGGAAAGTTCCTTTTACTGTGTCGACCTCGTTAACAAATGAATCAGTGAGAACGAGGATAGTTTTTTCCTGTATCAACCTCGTTAAAAAATGAAACAGGTGTCCACGAGGATAGTTTGTTCCTCTCTCAACCTCGTTAAAAAATGAAACTAGATGGTATGAGGAAAGTTCCTTTTACTGTGTCGACCTCGTTAACAAATGAATCAGTGAGAACGAGGATAGTTTTTTCCTGTATCAACCTCGTTAAAAAATGAAACAGGTATCCGTGAGGATAGTTTGTTCCCGTCTCAACCTCATTAAAAAATGAAACTGGATGTACCGAGGAAAGTTCCTTTTACTGTGTCAACTTCGTTAAAAAATGAATCAGTTAGTTCGAGGTTAGTTCCTTGTCTTGTGTCAACCTCGTTCAAAAATGAAACAAGGATAGGTTATATAGATAGTTAGAAAGTAGGATAGTGAGGAAAGTTCCTTTTACTGTGTCAACCTCGTTAAAAAATGAATCAGTGTGCACGAGGATAGTTTTTTCCTGTATCAACCTCGTTAAAAAATGAAATAGGCTAGCATGAGGACAGTTCTTTTACTGAGTCAACCTCATTAAAAAATGAATCAGCTAGATTTTAGGATATGTAGGTAGATTGTAGAACGTAGGGTTTTGAGGACAGTTCCTGTTACTGAGTCAACCTCATTAAAAAATGAATCAGGTTTGAGGATAGTTCTTGTTACTGAGTCAACCTCGTTAAAAAATGAATCAGGTATGAGGATAGTTCTTTTCTTGTGTCAACCTCTTTAAAAACGAAACAACTCCCTTTTCAAGTTAAATATTGAAAGTAAACCTTCATTTCATCCAGCCGGTTGAATGCAATGAAGCCTGGGGGGCATGTACCTCGCTTTGCATCATTATGCTGGGGGCATGCGAACTTTTTGAGCATAGTTCCTTATCTTGTGTCAAGCTCGTTAAAAAATGAAACAAGGGTAGGTTAAGTAGGTAGATTGTAGAGAGTAGTCATGAGCATAGTTCCTTGTCTTGTGTCAAGCTCATTAAAAAATGAATCAAGGATTTTATGAGCATAGTTCCTTGTCTTGTGTCAAGCTCATTTAAAAATGAATCAAGGTTTTTAGAGCATAGTTCCTTGTCTTGTGTCAAGCTCGTTAAAAAATGAATCAAGGTTTTTAGAGTAGATTTTTTGTTAGGTAGATTGTAGAGAGTAGATATGAGCATAGTTCCTTATCTTGTGTCAAGCTCGTTTAACAAACGAAACAAGGGTTTTGAGGATAGTTCTTTTCCTGTGTCAACCTCACTAAAAAAAAAAGAAACAGCTCCTACACGTCTTTCCAAGATCTTGAAAGTAAAGCTTCATTCCATCCACCTCATTGAATGAAATGAAGCTTGGGGGGCATGTACCTCATTTTGCGTCATTATGCTGGGGGCATGTGAACTTATAACAAGCATAGTTTTTCATTTCAAGCTTGCGTAAACATGAAACCGAATCTGAGCATAGTTCTTTTCCTGTGTCAAGCTCATTAAAAAATGAAACAAATCCTCCTCTACTTGAGTCAAGAGTTTGACTAGATCTCGTAGATGTTAAGTTGTATATTTAGGTTAGTTATTTTAGTTTTTCTTACAGTTTTAGGTCGAGTCTTTCAATGATCTCGTAACTCAACCTTCATTTCATCCAATTGGTTGAATGAAATGAAGCAGGGGGGGCATGCGCTCTAGCAGTTATGCTTAGGGGGCATCAAGCACAGTTTTATCTCTGTTTCAAGCTTGTGAAAAAATGAAACTACTTTGAAGCATAGTTTTTCTCTGTTTCAAGCTTTTGTAAAAATGAAACCTATTTCGAGTCAATTTCAGTTATTTTCAAGACTCGTTAAACTCATGAAAATACCGAGATTGTTTTGCTATCTTTCATTCTCGTAAAACAAATGAAAATGCCGAGTTCTTTCCGTCTTTTCCTGCTCGTAAATTAAATTGAAAGTCGGCCATATGAGTACATTTTTATCATTTTTTCGAACTCATTAAAACATACGAAAAAGTGAAAACCATGAGTACATTTTTATCATTTTTTCGAACTCGTTAAAACTTACGAAAAAGTGACACCTTAGAGTCATCTTTTAAGCCCTTTTCTGACTCCTAAAAAATGAAAAGATTGCCGAGCGTTTCTTTTACACTCGTTAAAACGGAATTAAAAGACGGTCCCCTTATAGCTCTTTTCTGACTGTAAAAACAGGAAAAGATTGTCGGATTTTTGTCGTTTCAAATTCGATACTGGAAATAAAACGATGTGTCCTTGATCGCTTTTTACTTTTCAGGTCAGTGGCACTAATTATGAAAGTAATCCTTGGTCGCAAGATCAAGCGGTTCCCCCAGGTATTATTTTATACTTTTTCAGGCTTGAGGGACACAAATCTACGAAAAAGTTCAACTTGTAGTCTTCTTAAGTTTTTCAGACTCTCTAAAATTGAAAAACACCGAGTTTCTCCTATACTGGGCTCGTTAAACATTTCACAGTAAAGGACCTGTTCAATTACAAACACGAACAAACCACTCCTTCCTAGGGTTCGAATTTAAACTAGGTTGGACTCGTCCGAAGGATGAGCTTATAATCAAGCATATGTTATCCTCCTCAAGCTTGTTAAAAATAAAGAGGTACTTGCCAGAAATGGTGGGGGAAAAGAGAGAAGAATGAACCTGTTTGTTACCTTTTGTCTCAGAAGAAACTTTATTACCACTCTTGAACACGACACTTTTCATTCACCTGGGTTGGGAAATCTTTTACCTCACAGTTGATCAAACCACTTTGAAGGTCTTTAACCGAGTTCCGGGGATTAACTTTGAGTTATTCGTCACCAAGCCATCTGTCGTGTCGTTATGTGTTCAAGAGGTCTGCAAGCAAAACTTTCATCTGCAAAATACTTGTCATCCATTTGACCATCCCTGAGTCAGTCCTTACAGCAACATTTCTTCAACTTGAACAATGATTTCGTGTTGCGGGCTTGCCTGCAACGGGTCGCTTTCTATCGACATCAGCACATTATCTAGAAAGATGACTTAGGAATCGACAGTACCTTGAAGTCTGCATGCATCAATGGCAGGTTTCTCGCCTTTGACGTCAGTTTACATCATTGACTTTCGATCAAAGGATTCCGTGAAGTGTTCGACATCAAAACATCTATTCACATTTCACGGGTTGTGCTTGGTACTTTGAGAACCATTGACATTACTGGTGGTCTCTCTCACGCTTGTTAACAGTTTACATCATCGACTGGTAATCAAGTGGTTTCTAACATGTTCGACATCAAATCATTTAATCACATGGCTAGAATCGTACCAATTCGGGAAGTAGAAGTGAAGACCCTGGATCTAGTTTCTACCATCCAGGCTGCGAGGAGTTTTGTATTCATTATCTATGTAGACTAATCATAAACAGATGGCTGCGTCCATACTGTGTCTACAAAAGTCTATAAAAATGATGTACTGCAAGATCATTCCTGTATCAGAGTAGTTAGTCCATTAGTTAAAGTTTTGAATCTGAGTATGGGAATGCCTACCTCAGTGATGATATAATCTTATACATGTATTTTGTGTTGAAAATTGCAGGTTCCAACCAGGTCATCCACAAGACAATCCTTGAAATGATAAAGCGCTTCACCCTTCCTAGAATTACAAAACCCTAATCTATTCCAGGCTTCGCACTTTAGGGGGCAATCTGTTACACTAAAAAATGTCACCATGACTATTTACAGTTAGTATGGCTCAATCAACAGTCATGCTACCCTCTTAGGCAAGTCTTATGCCTCTGCTCTCCATGTCAAACTCCAAAAAAGAGAGAAAGTCTTTCTAAATGTATTTATCTCTGGGGACGCAGGTTCTCTCAACCTTACCTGCGGGGACGCTCCCAATGTTCACAAAAGCTGCGTCCAAAGACGCTCTGTATGTAAAGGGACAGGTGCGTCCCCCTGTAAAGGTTAGAATGTGCAAGTTTCATCTTTGAAAAGTTACTTGTGGTCATTTCTAGAGCATTCTAGAAGGTTGTTCGACGTGTATTGGGCGCCTCGAGATGGTTCATGCACTCCTATCAAAGAGGAACTTATCCCATCAATAAGGGAGCTATCCCACCCAAAGAGGGGATTATCCCATTGATGGTGGACCTGATTAACCTCCTCTTGAGTACTATAAATACAGGCATTGGGCCAGAAGGAGGAGAGGTTGAAGCTATACATTTTCTTTGGGTAAATGCTGCAGGAATTAGGACTCCCATTTAGAACCTTGTGAGGAGAGATTGTCTTTGCTTGATTCTACTTGGAAGTGGGTGAGCTTTGTCAAAGTAGAGGAAAACCCTTGATGGACCCTGGGAGGAACTTGCACAACACCAAGGCCAGGTTGTAAGAGTTTCTTTGTTTCGTTATTAATACAAACTGGTTCATTTTTCTCAATAGCTTGTGTTAATGAGTTATTTCATGTGTTCCTTGGTCTGCATGTTGAATATATGTTTTATTATATGAGATGCAAGTGCTTGGTAATTGTTTGATTGTTTGTGGTTGCAGGAATTGATGTGAAGGAGGAGCTCATCCGGATCGGCAAGGACGGACTACAACAACAGCATTTTGGAATAAGGTAAGCCTAAACATTTGTAGTTTTCATGTTTTAAAAGGTGTATTTAGAGAAAGATCACTCCATTTTGTCTTGTTTGTCGCTAGAGAGTTCAAAATCCTAGGGAGGTCAGTTGTGTCCGCACAAACGACTATTTCCGTATGACAAGGACAATAAATTTCAATAAGGTGAATGGGTTTTGTTATGTGATTCAGGATATAAAGACTTTAAGGACAAGTTAAGGACAAGATGGTTAGGGACTGATGTTATAGAGAGATGTCATGATAACGGTTTAGTGTAGACCAGAACCATAGATGCAGAGGGCATCCCTTTACTTGTTAATGTGCACAGATTGAAAACTTACAAGAGGCCACTATCAAAGCAAGGGTTTGTTGATGGTATTAATAAAATAGTGATGGTGGTTGTGCAAGTTTCATCTCCTGCCTCATCGAATCACTAAGAAAAAAAAGAAAAATAAGGTCTTAGGTGAAAACTTGCATGAAGCGCCTGAGTCCTACTATTGGGCTGAAAACCTCTTGGGGCGGCCCAATGGTGTTGTGTGTGGAGCATGATCGTTCAGAGGTCTTTGTTTCAGTCAGATGTATACACCATGAAGTTTGTACACCCCTCCACGCGGGGGGGTGCGGGGGGGACTTGTCTCCCTCGCGGGGGTCCAGGGGCACTGATCCCCCCTGGCTGGGGGGTCCGGGGGCTCGGGGGTAGCACCCCCGAAGCTAAAAATAGATGTAAAATTGCCTTGTAAAAGTATAGTAACTTCTAGTCAATCTAGGCCATTCATTAGGCGGATGATCTGACGGCAGAACTTATGCTTAGTTTAGGGTTTTTTTCCCTAGAAGGAAACCCCTCGCTTTGTATGAGGGAATTGTATTTGAGGCTATGTAATAGATGTGTATTCTGTGAGCGAGAAATAGAGAGGTGAGACTGTGTTAGAAAACAGAGGATATTACAACATATCTGTTGTAGGTTGTGTCTCTTCATTTTGCTGGATAATAGAAAGGAAGGACTAACTGTTCGGGGTGGACGTAACCCAAACTAGGTGAACCACGTATATTTGTGTCTCTCTTGTTTTATGCGTTTTTTGTGTTTATATTTCTGCAATATTTTATGTGTTTCATTGCTCTGTAATATATAATTTTATAACAACTGGTATCAGAGCCGAAGGTCTATTTGGCTGATAAACTCGCAGGAAAGAAGGGTTCCTCGTTCGAGTGGGATCAATGGTGGAAGATGGTAAGTTTAGGGCCAAGAAATTTAATGGCCAAAACTTCTCGCTATGGAAGATGAAGATGGAAGATTATCTATATCAGAAAGATCTGTACCTACCATTGAGCGGAAAAACAAAGAATCCGACGGCTATGACAGATGAACAATGGAACCTTATCGATAGAAAGGCACTCAGAACAATATCGTTGTGCCTCACTATGTCAGTGTCCTTCAACATTTCGAAGGAAAAAATGACAGAGGGTTTGATTCAGGCATTGTCAAAACTATATGAAAAACCCTCGACCTCAAACAAGGTATTTCTTATGAAACAGTTATTTAATATGAAGATGTCGGAAGGTGGATCTGTTGCAGATCATTTAAATGATTTTAATATAGTTACAAGTTAGTTAAGTTATGTAGGGGTAAACTTTTAATATGAAGTTAGAGCTCTGTTATTCTTGTGCTCATTACCAAAAAGTTGGAATGGTTTAGTAATGGCCATTAGTAACTTTGTCTCTAGATCTAGTACTTTAAAGTTTGATGATGTTGTCAGTGCTATCCTTAGCAAGGAAATGTGACGGAAAATCTCCGGTGAGAAATCAGGTAATGCTTTGAGTGGAGAGTCTACGGGAAGAAAAATGGAAAGAGGAAAGAGCTCAGGATATAGCAGTAAATCAAGGAAAGGCAGATCCAAGTCTAGATCGGGGATAGTATGCTAGAAATGCGAAAAGAAAGGACACCTAAAGAAAGACTGTAGATCTTGGAAGGAAAAAGAAGGAGATGCACAGCAAGAAAACAATCATGAAGCAAATGTGACGGGTGAGGTGTTACAAGATTCTTTGATTCTTTCTTTTGAAAATATCACTGATTCCTGGGTGGTAGATTCAGGGGCCTCATTCCATGCCACACCTGATAAGAAATACTTTCATGACTATGTTCAAGTAGATTTTGGACAAGTTCATTTGGGTGATGATAAACCCTGTAAAATTGTTGGAATGGGTAAGGTTCTTGTAAAATAGCAGAATGGAAACCAATGGCTACTAAAGGAGGTAAGGCATGTTCTAGATCTAAAGAAAAATCTGATTTCAACAGGGCAGTTAGGCGGTGAAGGTTGTGTGACAACTTTCACAGATAAATCTTAGAAGGTCACCAAAGGGGCCCTGGTAATAGCAAAAGGCGAAAAGGATGGTACATTGTATTTATGCAATGGTATTTCTAACTCTGTTAATGCTTTGACTTCCAAAGGAGTAGATGCAACATTATGGCATCATAGGCTGGACACATGAGTGAAAAGGGGATGAAGATTCTTCACTCAAGGAATTTGTTGCCAGGTTTAAAGAATGTTGATTTGGACTTATGTGAGGATTGCATTTATGGAAAACAGAAGAGAGTCAGATTTCTTAGAGTTGGGAAAGAAAAGAAGAATGAAAAATTAGAGCTTGTGCATACAGATGTATGGGGACCTGCTCAGGTATCATCTCTCAGTGGCTCTCATTATTATGTTACTTTTATTGATGATGCAACTAGAAAAACTTGGATTTATTGTATTAAGAATAAATTTGATGTATTTGATACTTTCAAGAAATGGAAAGCTTTGGTTGAGATTGAGACAAGAAAGAAATTGAAGTGTCTTAGATTATACAATGGAGGTGAATATTGCAGCAAAGAGTTTGATAGGTATGTTCAGAGCATGGAATTCGTAGAGAGAAGATAGTTCGAAGAACACCACAAGGGAATGGTGTGTCAGAAAGGATGAACAGAACAATCATGGAGCATGCAAGGTGCATGAGATTGCATGTAGGATTGCCTTTACAGTTTTGGGTAGATGCTATAGATATTGTTGTTTATCTAATAAATATAGGGCCTTCAAGTTCCTTGGATGGTGGTGTTCCGGAGGAAGCATGGATAGGTAAAAAGGTAAACTACTCCTTTTTAAAGTCTTTTGGTTGTGAGGCCTTTGCCCATATTGATAAAGAAAATAGAACAAAGCATGAGGAAAAGTCAAAGAAATGTACCTTTATTGGATATGGTGTTAATGATCTTGGTTATCTCTTATATGATTATGAAAATCACAAAATCATTAGGAGCAGAGATGTAATATTCAATCAAAAGGTCTTGTATAAGAATCAGTTAAAGGAAAAGAAACATGAAAAAAGAAAACAAAGAATACACAGTTCTTGATGAAATAACTGAGAAAGTAAAGGTGCCTGAAAATAATAATAATCAACAACCACAACAGCAACAACCACCACAACAGTAACAGGCACCCCAAACAATTGAAAGTGGTGTTAGAAGATCTACCAGGATAAGTAGACCCCCTGAACGATACTCTCCTTCATTATATTATTTATTTTTGATTGATTCTAGTGAACCCGAATATTATGAAGAAGCAATGCGGGTTGAAAGTAGGAAGAAGTGGGAGGTATCCATTGAAGAAGAGATTAACTCCTTAATGCATAACCAGACTTGGGACCTAGTCAGGTTGCCTGCAGGTAAAACTACATTGCAGAATAAATGGGTTTACAGGCTAAAGGAAGAAGATGGAGGAAAACAAACGTACAAAGCTAGACTTGTGGTGAAGGGGTTTGCACAGAAGAAAGGTATTGATTTTGATTAAATATTTTCTCCTGTTGTTAAAATGACTTCAATCAGAACTATTTTAAGTCTAGTGGGAGTTGAAGATTTGCATCTTGAGCAGTTAGGTGTAAAGACAACCTTTCTCCATGGGGATTTGGAGGAAGAGATATATATGCAACAACCACATGGATATGAAGTGAAAGGGAAGGAGAAACTAGTGTGCAGGTTGAAGAAGAGCTTGTATCGCTTAAAACAGGCTCCAAGGCAGTGGTATCTAAAATTTGACAAGTTTATGTCTGAACAAGGTTATACTAGATGTCACTCTGATCATTGTGTTTATTTGGAAAGGAAAAATGATGGCAGCTATATTATATTGTTATTGTATGTAGATGACATGCTTGTTGCAGGGTCTAACATGCAGGAAATAAATGTGCTCAAAAGAAAATTGGCAAATTCATTTGCAATGAAGGATTTGGGAGCTGCAAAACAAATCCTTCGTATGAGAATCACTAGAGACAGGAAAAATAGCAAATTAACATTGTCTCAGAATGAGTACATACAAAAGGTGTTGAAAATATTTAATATGCATAATGAAAAACCAGTTAGTACACCTTTTGCTAGCCATTTCAAACTTAGTAAGGAAATGTGCCCAAAGACCCAAGAAGACATGGATTATATGTCTAAAGTTCCATATGCATCAGCAGTTGGAAGCTTAATGTATGCAATGGTCTGCACAAGGCCTGATATTGCACATGCAGTGGGAGTTGTAAGCAGGTACATGAACAATCCAGGAAAGGAACATTGGATGGCAGTGAAATGGATTCTTAGATATTTGAAAGGTACCACAAGTCAAGCATTATGCTTTGGTGGTGCAAACATTTCTCTACAGCGATATGTTGATGCAGATATGGCAGGTGATAGAGATAATAGGAGGATTACTACAGGATATGTATTTACTGTTGGTGGAATAGTTGTCAGTTGGGTTTCAAAAATCGAAAGTGTTGTTTCACTTTCAAAAACAGAAGCAAAGTATGTTGCTGCTACAGAGGCTAGTAAAGAAATGATTTGGTTACAAAGGTTTATGGGTGAATTGGGTAAGGAGCATGATATGGGCACATTATATAGTGATAGCAAAGTGCCATTCATCTTGCAAATAACTCAGCATTCTCATTCTAGGACTAGACACATACAGCTCAAGTACCATTTCATACGATCAGTGTTGGAAGATGGAGAGTTGAAGCTGGAAAATATACACACTAGCCAGAATCCTGTAAATATGCTAACAAAAGTTGTAACCAGGGAGAAACTGAGAATATGCTCAGTTTCAATTGTTCCTCAAGGATGATCATGAAGATGAGAAACAACCAGGTCCAAATAGGAGTCATTGTCCAACAAATGAAGCAGCAGTGGAGTTGCTACAATCATTTTCCAAGTGGGAGATTGTTGTGTGTGGAGCCTGATTGTTCAGAGGTCTTTGTTTGAGCCAGATGTACACCCCACGAAGTTTGTACACCCCTCTATGCAGGGGGTGCAGGGGTGACTTGTCCCCCCCATGGGGTTCCAGGCGGGCTGGTCCCCCCCGGGTTGAGGGGTCCGAGGCTTGGGGGCAGCGCCCTCGAAGCTAAAAACAGATGTGAAATTGCCTTGTAAAAGTATAGTAATTTCTAGTCAATCTGGGCTGTTCATTAGGCAAATGATCTGACGGTAGAATTTATTTTTAGTTTAGTGTTTTTTGCCCTAGAAGGCAACCCCTCTCTTTGTATGAGGACATTGTATTTGAGGCTGTGTAATAGATGTGTATTCTGTGAGCGAGAAACGGAGAAGTGAGATTGTGAGAGAAAACATAGGATATTACAACGGATCTGCTATAGGTTGTGTCTCTTCATTTTACTAGATAATAGAAAGGAAGGAATGGCTATTCACGGTGGACGTAGCCCAAACTGGGTGAACCACACATATCTTGGTCTCTCTTGTTTTATGCATTTTCTGTGTTTATATTTCTGCAATATTTTATGTGTTCCATTGCTCCGTAATATATAATTTTATAACAAATGGTGTAAAAAAAAGAGAGAGAAATAAAAAGATATTTGGGTGAAAACCTCTATTGAGGTGCTGAGGGCAAGCAGCTAGAATTAAAACCTCTTGGAGGTAGGGTAGTTGTTTAAAAAAGAAATCGAAAAAGAAAAAAAAAATCATGAAAAATTGTTTTCAGGTCAGCAGGAGGACGATCAGAGAGCAAAGGGGAATAAAAAAAGGGACCTATTCCACTCATATTTTTTTCCCTGTCAATTACCCTTCATCATTCCACCATTCCTTTCATATTCTTCACTCATTTGCCTCAGTTTGCAAGGGTACTATTTTTTCTAGAGGATTCCCTGTAAACCTACATGATCCCCTAAGAACCTATAGGATGACCCTGTGGAAATTACAGTCGCTTCAAAATCCTAAAATGAGTAACCCTAGGGAAAGAAAATGACCTGCCCATGTCAAAAAAATTAAAAATGTACATAATAACTTCATTACCATAACTCTCTCCACCATGATCACCCTTGCATCCATCATAAAAAAAAATCATTTTTCAAAAAAAATCATAGTCTTCAAGAGAAAACACAGAGGAAAATGAAACAGGGAGAAGAGGGGAACAACACCTGAGTGTACTTCTCATTTTTCACTCTCCTAGACCTACTCCCTATCCATGTCATCATCCTCAAAGTCCCAACAGAAGAAATGGATAAAAATTCTAGGGTAGAAGTAGCTATGGCAAATCGTGTAGGAAATTCGGTAGCAGTGTATCCCACAGAATAAAAATCATGAGTAGCAGCAAGATTTCAGCATGAATATCCAAGGGTCGAAGAAGCTCTAGAGCAACAGAAGCACCATCATCTTCAACACCAGGTATCTGCATAACAAGGGAATCATCAGAAGGCAATAAAAAAAAGAGGAAGGAAAAATAACATGTAGCCAACACACAACAAGCACATCATGTCTTCAACAAACTCCAGCAAGGTATTATCACCACAGGTAAGCATCTCGCTTCACTCTAGCATTTTCATAATGTATTCGAAAGATGTAAAGGTTGTGAACAAGTTGGTTTATAAGAGAGATGTGGCCAGTTAACTTGGCCAACTTCATTCAGTCGACAAAGACAAAACAGTTGGTCCTCCCACAGGTGGCAGCAGTCAAGTAAAAAAAAAAGAGGAGGACGAAAGCAGTTAAGATTACGGATGCCTGAAGTAGGAGTTGATTACGAGGAGAGGGGAATGATGACGTGGTAGTGGGGACCAACGATTCAAAAATAGAAAATATCGTACCTCGACTGCCAACACACCACCTCACTCAACTCGACCATAAGAGAAAATAATCATTGATCCCCATGCACCCATGCATTCATCTCCTCGAGGCTCACTCTAGAAAAATCACTCCCATACCAAAGCAGCCTACAAAAGAGAAAAGAATCCATATTTATACTGCATGGGACTTCCTATAGGATCACACAGGACTTCCTACATGATTACACAAGAATCCTACAAGATACCTACAGACAGTCTACATGATTGTCGAAGAGAAGTTTCACAAGGGGAAACATACGGGTTGGCTACAACAAACACCATGAGCAGGTAGGCTCTGCATTTCATTCCATTTTTCCAAGTGAATAGAATAGAAAAATCTCCTATTTTGAGTGAATTTGATAGCTATGTAAGGGAATTGTATCCTCAAGTATTTCAGGCACATTTCCTGATGCATTAAAATTTGTATTAACCATCTCTACTCCTCAAAATTCAGTAGACAAAATGATAGGGGGGTTTAATAGAAGATTCCCACTAACACTGTGAGGATTCACCAACACCCTCCTGTGTTAGAAATCTTCATGCGGCATAATTGGATGGGGTATTTTGAGAAATTGAGGGGGTATGATGATGAGGTGGCCCAAGATTTTTCTCTCTCCCTCATTCCACTAACTAGATCCCATCCCACTATTTTGGTGGGAGGCCTCTCCAGAGAGCTCAACCCTTAACTCATAAGCATAATTACCACACTTCCCATAGGAGTGCCTTGGAGAAAGTAAGACAAGGGAGATAGCTAGACTGCCAAGAAAAAAATGTTTTTAGAGGAAGAGGAGCCCATTGAGGATAATAATGGAGTAAGGAGAACAATCCTACCATAGCCATGGAATGAGGTAAGATACCACCTTATAAAATACATGTCATGTGAAGGTAGGTATAGCGTGGTTTATGGTTATCACTTTAGGCTCCTTGAAGAATTGAGATTTGGAGCAGAAACAATGCCTCACCATAGGCTCAACATACCATACTTCCTTCTACAATCAATCATAGATACAAGAATAAAGGTATAGGAAGGAAACCACCAACAGTTAGCCCACCATGCATTAATTAAAATCATCATAGAATATGCCCTCCAAAACCTCTGAATACTTATCCAATGGGAAATTTTCAGAGACATGCAGATAGATGATGATATCAAACCCCTCATATATTGTATTATCCCTACTGTGAGTGAAAAGGATGAAGAAGAGACAGAAACAGGTGGAGAAGAAGTAGAGAGGGATGAATAGGAGATAGATGAGGATGAAGAGGAAGAGAAAGAGAAAGAAGGTGATGAAGAAATAGAGGAAGATGTCAAGGAGGAAACTTATAAACAAGATGAAGATATAGAGGGAGAAGAAGAGGGGAAAGGCATAGGTAAAAAGGGAAACAGAAAAGAGGAGGTAGAAGACAAGGAGGAGTAAGCTATACCACATAATCTATACCACAACAATTTCCTAAAACATATTTAGTTTGCAAAGGTGCACTTTTCTAATTATGAAAATGTGTGCTATATGAGGAGACTAATTAACCTTTGTGTGAATAAGAGTAAGGGAAGCCATATTGGAGATCAACAAATTATAACATCATGGATGTCACTCAAATATGAGATATGTTATTCTAGTCTTATACTTATGGAAAACAATGAAAAACAAACTACCATAAGAAATTCTTGTTATGAACAACCAATTGAATTGTAAAGGGAACACAGTAGGACCAGATACATGTAGACTTGTAAGGAGATTTTGATATGGATTGGTAATATATATGTTAAATTTCTTCATCTGTGTAGACATATTTAATCAAGGGTTAAGTTACTTATACAATAACTTGTCTTACAACAAAGTGGATGGCACAACTTGTTTTTCTACAACAATTTTTTGTTCGTGATTATTGAAAGAAGAAAAAAACTCAGCTCCTTAAATCAGTGTAGACACACAAACATGGAGAAGCGGACCGAGTGTTTAAAGATATAGTCAAAGAAGAACTGAAAAAACTACTAGATGCAGGATTCATTTACCCTATCTCAGATAGTGAATGGGTCCCTCCTTTGCTGTCGGTTCCAAAGAAAAATGGTATGTGGAGGATTTGTGTCGAATACAAGGAGTTAAAGAAAACCACAAAGAATGACCATTTCCCTCTACCTTTCAACGACCAAGTGAAAGATGGCATGACAGGGAATTTTTTTCTCTTTCCTAGATGGATTCAGTGGTTCCAATCAAATCTAGATCAGCTAAAAGACCATGATAAAACCACATTCACTTGTCCTTCGGGTACTTTCACCTATAGGGTCCTTCCTTTTGGCTTATGCAATGCTCTTGCCACTTTTCAGAGAGCATTTTTGAGTATCTTTGCCGAGTTCATCCATGATGCGGTAGAAATCTATATGGATGATTTCTCACCTTATGGAGGACTAATTTTGAGGAGGCTCTATCCATCATAGACAAGGTTATGCACAAGTGCATTGAAATGAACCTATCTCTCAGTACTGAGAAGTGTGAGTTCTTGATGACTGCAGGGACCATGCTAGGTCATTCAATATTTGAGCAAGAACTACAGGTGGACCCAAAAAAAATAGCTATCAACCAAAGGGTCCTACCTCCACAAAAGAAGAGAGATTTCAAAAGTTTCCTAGAGTTAGCAGGATACTACCGATCGTTTATAAAAGGCTTTGACAAGTTGTCTTGTCCTTTATTTGGGTTATTGGCCAAAGTCTCTGAGTTTGTATGGTCAAAAAGTTTTCAAGAAGCCCTGGAGATCGTGAATTACGAGTTAACCACTACACTGATTGTCAGAGGCCCAAATTGGGCCCTTCTTTTTCATATTCATGCTAATACCTCACACAATTCCATAGGAGCAGACCTAGGCCAGATAGATGAGAAATTTCCTTATGCCATTTACTTTATCAGTAAGAATTTGTCAAAGGCTGAACTGAACTACAGAGTGACTGGAAAGGAACCCTTGGATGTTGTGCATTCATAGGACAAATTTAGGCATTATATTATAGGCTATCAAACATTTGTACATATTGACCATGCTGCAATCAAATATTTAATGAATAAACCTGATGTGAATGCTTAGATTATTAGATGGTTACTTTTATTACATCAGTTTGTTCTAGCTATTGTTGATAAGCCTAGGAAGGAAAATGTTGTTGTAGACTTTTTGTCCAGATTAACCTTGCTTGTAGGTGAGGAGGGAATGGTTGATGACCAGTCACCAGACAAGCACTTGTTCACCATCTCAGTTCTCTCTCCATGGTTTGCTGACATAGAAAAGTATTTGGTATCTACAAAGTTCCCATCTAATTTGTCCTCCAAATAGGAAAGAAATATTGTGAGGAAGAGAACCCCCTTCACCTGGCTCAGTTTAAATTCTTGGGAATACCATGTAGATTTCCTTGTTTTTCTACAAAAAATTTCTGCTGGTGATTATGGAACAAGCGTAAAATGGACCAATGTTAAAATTAATGATTTTATAACTTCGGAACATGTCTCTAGCCTATACTTCTAGATGTGTTTTATTAGATTCCAAAGCGTTTTTATATTCATTGAGATTTATTTTATGGTTGATCTTGCTTAGAAGATTGTCTTTCAAGGTTCACCATGTGATGTAGATGTGAAATTCCTAAATATGCAATCTAAAATGATAAACAATCATTTATGTTCTTTTAGCAATGAAAATCCTAGCTACAAAGGAAAGAAGATAACAATTTTCTTTCAGCAGAGAGCATAGAGCACACACTAAATGCAATTTCCTAAACCAAATTTCGCAAGCAGTCAAAATGCAGATGCACATGGATGTATTTGTTTTCCTCTTTCTTAATGTGTGAATGAGAAAAAGAAAGATAAGTACAGATTGGAACTATTTTCTTTCAAAGCGACAATACTAACAATTTTCCTTTTCAAAAACAAAAGGAAGACTAAGATGACACTTTTTGATTTTGAATTTAAAACTATTTTCGATGCTTGAATACTAATAATTTCAAAATCAAGTATAAATGACAAAAGTACAATCAACTATCTAGAAGAGGAAGACTTTACAACACTCTTCTTTTGATTCAAAATGACAATTACGGCACTTGCATCAAAGATGACAGTTCGATTAGGCTACTTTCAACAAAGGAAAACTGTAAATGACTGACAAAGACTCAAAGACATTTACAATTCCTAACTAATGGAGGCTGAAATAATGTGAAGGAAGATGGTTTCAGCAAGAAGGCACTGATCATGAAAAGAAAACTATTGAATAAAGCTAAAAAGAAAGAGAAAAAAAACACTTTCAGAGAAGAAAAATAGTTCACTCAATCATCGCACCTGCAACATAGGGAAACATGGATGCATCTCACCTGCAACACATGGGAGGTGCGATGCATCTAGGTTGCATAGTTACAAACAGTGCAATGGGCCAGCGAGTGAAACTGAGCTTGGCTTTTGCTCAAAACTTGCAGTGAAGTTCAATGATTTGGGTTGAGTAATGATTGACAATAAACACAAAGCATAAGGGTAAGATCCGATGAGGTTTTTAGCTACCACAAGGGCACTTAGGATGCTTTGTAAGTCAGATGTTTAGTTCATAAACCAACCTGGAGATTGACTGAAGTAGCGTTTATCTACTTCGCAAATGTATAGCAAAGGAATTTCAAAGGCTAGCTAGCTAACTTCAGGCTTCGTCTGTAGTTTATAAAGCAAACAATAAACAAACAAAACAAACTATTCGTTCCCCAGTGTAGTCACCATTTTGTTACAAGGAAAAGTAGTGTCGATTTGAATTGCTAGTTCCACTAAGACGGGTAGCTATCTTAGAAACAAAAAATGAAAGATTTTCAATAATTCCTTTAAGTGTGATTGATGGAAGAGAAGAAAAGAGGACCAACCTAGATCTTCTGCTTTGATCCTAGCTTGATTTCTCCTTCCCTTGATATAATTCGCCACTCCTCTCCTATTTGTCTCGCTTCAAAGAGTACTTGTAGAGTCAAAGTAACAACAAACTATCAAAGCATCTCTATCTAAAACATCATAAATAATGCGAAATCAGAAACACATTGACCATACAATTTCATTCATAAACAATATGATTCACAAATACAAGATCATATGGAGGAAAAATCAAAGAACTTTATTAATAGTAATGTAAGTGAGGATTACAACCCAGCTATCTAATCCAGCATCATCCTCCAAGTTGTAGAAGCCATCTTCACCTCATGAACAAGAAAATCACCTAACAATGAGATGTCTCTTCTCACCAAACCAACAACACTTCTTTACAAAATAAAAAATTCCAGCCTCTAGATCTCTGAGATGATGGATCCATTTATAGAATTCTTGCAAGGGTATGAATCATCTCTGGGTTTTGATTAGTGTCATTTTATTGATATTTCTTGGTTCCACTTCGAGATTTCATGATCTCTTACTCATCCCTGGGTGAATTCAGAGGCAAGTGTCACAGGAGAAGTTTCTGGAAGATTCCATGATCATACACCTTGCCATTTGTCTATTCTTTCTCATCGCACCCCACAGAAGGCCATTTGAGTATGCATCACACCTAGCCAATTAAGTAGTTAGTATGTATCACACCTTGCCCATGGAGCAGTCTGTATGGTACAGTTTTCGCTAGTTCTAAGTAGATTTTCAGGTGGAACTTCTGGGAAATGATGTAATCAGTTGACCATGATCCTTTAGGCTGTGAAACAACACTTTTTGGGACTTAAGGAGCCCCTACTTTATGTACATATGAGTTTGGGGTTGCAGTGCCCAAATATGTCTATAACACCAGCCAAATCCACACCCGCACAATAGACAAGCACAACAAGTATACAGTGGAGAGATATCATATCTAGCTTATGTTACAAGATTCAAGAAATGAACCTAAGATCTGGGATAGTACTCCCAGACAACCAACCTATACCTCCACGTAGGGAGGTTAAGGAAGAACGAGAGGAAACTGTGCTTAAAGTAAATCCACCACCCTTTCCAAGAGACTAACGCAACCACTCCAGCCTATCCTAGAAGAGATTGAACTTTTGGGAGAATTGAAAAACCTATGTGTGAAATTTCCACTTCTCCAAGCTATTAAAATTTGTAGCTATTTACAGAAAGTTGATTAAGGAGATGTGCTTCAAGCATCCATGGAGGCAAAGAAGATATTTCCCTACCATTAATATCATTGGACAACTGTCTGACTTAATGTTGGCGCAGGTAATCTCTCCAAATTATTTGGACCCTAGAATCCCTGTAGTAGATGTGCACATCAATGGCATCATTGTCCCACACACTTTGATCGATCTTGTGGTTGCCATTAATGTGATGACCAAGGACACCATGCTCAACCTCAACCTCTAAGGTTCATTGAGGAAGACCACAACAATTCTACGAATTCCAAACCACTCCACAGTGACCCCTGAGGGGATTGTGGGGGGTGTGATGGTCTCCATTAATTCTTGGGAATACCATGCAGATTTCCTAGTTCTCGAGCCTAAGGCTAAGCTTATTGGTTACCCTCTCATCCTTGGAAGGCCCTAGTTAGCCATTGTCGATGCTTAGATTAGTTGTAGAGCTGGAAATATCACCATTAAGAATGGGCATATGTCTAAGCAATTAGTCCTATACCCTGCTTCTTAGACATCTCTAAAACATGACTTACCTTTGACGCTAGAAGAGGAGGAGAAGGATGAAGTTTGTTCTACCAACTCTATACTTTAGAACAACCATGGGAGTGGGACATTAGGAAGAAGATGATTTGATCGAACACATACTCCAAAGTCCAACTCCCAGTACATTGTCCTTAGAAGAAGTAGTAAAGGAAACCCAAAACAATCATCAAATTGATCTATGCTTTGCCGATTCCAACTCTATCCATGTCAAAAACATAGAATTCGGCCCCGAGAGAAATTTGATAATCAATCCATCTCTTTCTGTTCTCCAAGAAGAAAAGTTGTGCAACATGCTAAGGGAACATGTGGATGCCTTTGCTTGGAGTTACAAAGAAATGAAGGGAGTGCACCCCTCGGTGTGTATTCACCATATTTATATCAAGGAAGGTTGCAAGCCATGCTAACAACCCCAAAGGAGGATGAATCCAGCTCTTAAAGATATAGTCAAAGAAGAACTGCAAAAACTACTAGATGCAGGATTCATTTACCCTATCTTATATAGTGAGTGGGTCTCTCCTTTAGTGTTGGTTCCAAAGAAAATTGGTATGTGGAGGATTTGTGTCGAATACAAGGAGTTGAAAAAAACCACAAAAAAGGACCATTTCCCTTTACCTTTCGTCGACCAAGTGAAAGATGCCCTGATAGGGGATTTTTTTTCTCTTTCCTAGATGGATTCAGTGGGTCCAATCAAATCTAGATCAACCAAAAGACCAAGATAAAACCACCTTCACTTGTCCTTTGGGTACTTTCACCTATACGGTCCTTCCTTTTGGCTTATGCAATGCTCCTGCCACTTTACAGAGAGAAGTCTTGAGTATCTTTGCCGAGTTAGTCCATGATGCGGTAGAAATCTATATGGATGATTTCTCACCTTATGGAGGACTGATTTTGAGGAGGCTCTATCCAAAATAGACAAGGTTATGCACAACTTCATTGAAATGAACCTATCTCTCAGTCCTGAGAAATGTGAATTCTTGATGACTACAGGGACCATGCTAGGTCATTCAATATTTGAGCAAGATCTACAGGTGGACCCAAACAAAACAGCTATCAACCAGAGGGGCCCACCTCCACAAAAGTAGAGAGATTTCAAAAGTTTCCTAGGGTTAGCAGGATACTACCGAATGTTTATAAAAGACTTCAACAAGTTGTCTTCTAGTTTATTTGGGTTATTGGCCAAAGACTCTGAGTTTGTATGGTCAAAAATTTTTCAAGAGGCCATGGACACCCTGAAGGACAAGTTAACCACTACACTAATTGTTCGAGGCCCAAATTGGGAACTTCTTTTTCATATTCATGCTAATGCTTCACACAAATCCATAGTAGCAGACCTAGGCCAGATAGATGAGAAATTTCCTTGTGCCATTTACTTTATCAGTAAGAATTTGTCAAAGGCTGAAGTGAACTATGGAGTGACCGGAAAGGAACTCCTGGATGTTGTGCATTCGTTGAACAAATTTAGGCATTATATTATAGGCTATCAAACATTTGTACATACTGACCATGGTGCAATCAAATATTTAATGAATAAAGTTGATGTGAATCCCTGCATTATTAGATGGTTACTTTTATTACATCAGCTCGATCTAGCTATTGTTGATAAGCCTAGCAAGGAAAATGTTGTTGCAGACTTTTTGTCCAGATTAACCTTACTTGTAGGTGAGGAGGGAATGGTTGATGACCAGTTACCAAACAAGAACTTTTTCACCATGTCAGTTCTCTCTCCATGGTTTGCTGACATAGAAAACTATTTGGTATTTGCACAGTTCCCATCAAATTTGTCCTCCAAAAAGAAAAGAAATATTGTGAGGAAGAGAAACCCCTTCACTTGCATTGGGGGAAATGTCTTCAAACTTGGCACAAATCAAATTCTGAAAAAAAAATGTTTCAAGGTGGAGGAAGTCTTTGACATCCTTCTGACCTATCATGATGGGCCTTGTGGAGGTCACTTTGCAGCAAATAGGAGAACATTTAAAGTGTTACAAGTTGGGTATTATTAGACCACTCCTCATCAGGATGCGAAGGATATACTAGTCAGTGTGATCGGTGCCAAAGGATGGGAAAGCCTACTCCAAGAGATGAAATTCCTCTGCAACCTCAAGTGACCTTTGAGCCATTTGACAAGTGGGGCATGGAATTTGTTGGACCTATTCACCCTCCTTCCAAGCAAAAGTAATATATCATTGTGTGCACTGGCTGTCTGACTAAGTGGGCTGAAACCAAGGCAATTAAGGTAAAAATAGTGGAGAAGGTGGCTGAGTTCTTAAGGGAGAATGTATTTTACAAATTTGGGTAGCCTAGAGAACTGGTCACTGATCAAGGTAGCCATTTTACGTCCAACATTATTGAATACCTGCTCAGCCACCACAACATCAAGCATAGGACCTACACTCCCTATTGCCCACAAGCTAATGGGCAAGTGGAGGTAACCAACAGAGTTTTGGAGGACATATTGACCAAGGTGGTTAGCAGCAGTAGGAAATATTCGGGAGATAGACTAGTTGAGGCCACCTAGGCCTATAATACCACTTGTAAGACCACCACTGGATTCATACCCTATGACCTAGTCTATGGGAAAAAGTCCCTGACGTCGATTGAATTTGAGTATAGCACATTGAGGATGGCAACGCAACTAGATCTAGATCACAACAGTGCACCAAAAGAGAGGTTGCTTCAATTGAATGGTTTAGATGAGTTTAGAATGCAGGCCCTCCTGCACATAGAGGTAACTCAACTTCAGAGTAAGATCTAGCATGATAAGAACATCAAGGACAATAAATTTCAATAAGGTGATTGAGCTTTGTTATATGATTCAAGATTTAAAGACTTTGAAGGCATGTTAAGGACAATATGGTTAGGGCCTTATGTTATAGAGAGATGTCATGATAATGGTTTAGTGTAGATCAAAACCATAGATGCAGAGGCCATCCCTTTACTTGTTAATTTGCACAGATAGAAAGTTTACAAGAGGCCACTGTCAAAGTAAGGGTTCGTTGATGGTACCAATAAAACAGTGATGGTGGTGGTGCAAGTTTCATTTCCTGCCTCATCAAATCACTGAGAAAAAAAGAAAAAGAAAAATAAGGTCTTAGGTGAAAATCTGCATGAAGCGCCTGAGTCCTATTATTGGGTTGAAAACCTCTTGGGGCAGCCCAATGGTGTTAAGAAAAAAAAGAGAAATAAAAATATCTTTGGGTGAAAGCCTCTCTTGAGGTGCCGAGGGAAAGCAGCTAGAATGAAAACCTCTTGGAGGTAGGCTAGTTGTTTAAAAAAAAATGAAAAAAGAAAAAAAAATCATGAAAATTTGTTTGCAGGTTAGCAGGAGGACGATCAAGGAGCAGAGGGGAATAAAAAAGCGATCTCTTCCACTCATATTTTTTCCCCATCCATTACCCTTCATCATTCCACCATTCCTTTCATCTTCTTCACTTATTTGCCTCAGTTTGCAAGGGAACTATTTTTTCTGGAGGATTCCTTGTAAACCTACATGATCCTCTGAAAACCTACAGTATGATCCTTTGGAAATTATAATGGCTTCGAAATCCTAAAATGAGTAACCCTAGGGAAAGAAAATGACCTGCCCATGTCAAAAAAATTAAAAATGTACATCACAACTTCATTACCATAACTCTATCCACCATGGTCACCCCTACAGCCATCATAAAAAAAAGAAAAATCATTTTTCAAAAAAAATTCATAGTCTTCAAGAGAAAACATAGAGGAAAATGAAACAGGGAGTAGAAGGCAACAACACCTGAGTGTACTTCTCATTGTTCACTCTCATAGACCTCCTCCCTATCCATGTCATCATCCTCAAAGTCCCAACATAAGAAATGAATAAAAATTCTAATGGAGAAATAACTATAGGACATTGTGTAGGAAATGGTGTAGCAGCCTATCCCACAAGATAAAAATCATGAGTAGCAGCAAGATTCCAGCATGAATATCGAAGGCCAGAAGAAGCTCTAGAGCAACAGAAGCACCATCATCTACAACACCAGGTATCTTCACGTCAATGGAATCAGCATAAGGCAATAAAAAAAGAGGAAGGAAAAGTAACATGCAACCAACACACAAAAAGCACCTCATGTCTTCAATAAACTCCAACAAGGTATTATCACCACAGGTAAGAATCTCGCTTCACTCTCTCATTTTATAATGTATTTGAAATATGTAAATGTTGTGAGTGAGTTGGTTTATAAGAGAAATGTGGCCAATTAACTTGGCCACCTTCATTCAGTCGACAAAGACAAAACAATTGGTCCTCCCACACGTGCCAATAGTCAAGTAAAAAAAAAAAAGAGGAAGACAAAAGTAGTTAAGGTTACAGATGCTTGAAGTGGGAGTTGATTATGAGGAGAGGGGAATGATGAGGTGGCAGTGGGGACCAATGGTTCAAAAATAGAAAAAATCATACCTCGACTGCCAGAACACCACCTCACTCAACTCGACCATAAGAGAAAATAATTATTGATCCCCATGCACCCATGCATTCATCTCCTCGAGGCTCACTCTAGCAAAATCTCTCCCATACCCAAGCAACCTATAGAAGAGAAAAAATCCATATTTCTCTTGCATGGGACTTCGTACAGGATCACAGAGGACTTCCTACATGATTACACAAGAATCCTATAGGATACCTTGAGACAATCTACATGATTGTCCAAGAGCAGTTTCACAAGGGGAAACACAGTGGTTGGGTACAACAAACACCATGAGGTGGTAGGCTCTACATTTCATTCCATTTTTCCATGTGAGTAGAATAGAAAAATATCCTAGTTTGAGTTAATTTGATAGCTATGTAAGGGAATTTTCTCCTCAAGTATTTTAGGCACATTTCCTCATGCATTAAAATTTGTATCAACCATCTCTGCTCCTGAAAATTCACCAGACAAAATGACAGGGGGGTTTAATAGAAGGATGCCCGTTAACACTGCGAGGATTCACCAGCACCCTGCTGTGTGAGAAATCTTCACGAGGCATAATTGGATGGGGTATTTTGAGAAATTGAGGGGGTATGATGATGAGGTGGCTAAAGATTTTTCTCTCTCCCTCATTCCACTAACCAGAACCCATGCCACTATTTTGGTGAGAGGCCTCTCCATAAAGCTCACCCCATAACTCATAAGCATAATTACCACACTTCCCCTAGGAGTGCCTTGGAGAAAGGAAGACAAGGGAGATAGCTAGACTATGAAGAAAAAATTCTTTTTAGAGGAAGAGGATCCCATTGAGGATAAGAATGGAGTAAGGAGAAGAAAAACTACCATACCTAGGGAATGAGGTAAGCTACCACATTATAAAATACCTATCATGTGAAGGAAGGTATAGTGTGGTTTATGGTTATCACTTTAGGCTCCTTAAAGAATTGAGATTTGGAGTTGAAACACAGCCTCACCATAGACTCAACATACCATACTTCCTTCTACAATCACTGATAGATACAAGCATAAAGGTGCAGGAAGGAAACCACAAATAGTTAGGCCACCATGCATTAATTGGAATCATCATAGAAGATGCCCTCCAAAACCTCTGAATACTTATCCAATGGGAAACTTTCAGATACATGCAGACAGATGATGATATCAAACCCCTCACATATGATATTGGCCCTACTGTGAGTGAAAAGGATGAAGAAGAGATAGAAAGAGATGGAGAAGAAGTGGAGAGGGATGAAGAGGAGATATATGAGGATGAAGAGGAAGAGAAAGAGAAAGAAGGTGATGAAGAAATAGAGGAAGATGTCAAGGAGGAAACTTATAAACAAGATGAAGATATAGAGGGAGAATAATAGTGGAAAGGCATAAGTAAAAAGGGAAATGGAAAAGAGGAGGTAGAAGATAAGGAGGAGTAAGCTATACCACATAATCTATACCATAACAATTTCCTAAAACATATTTAGTTTGCAAAGGTGCACTTTTCTAATTGTGAAAATGTGTGCTATATGAGGAGACTAATTAATCTCTGTGTGAATATGAGTAAGGGAAGCCATATTGGAGATTCATTCTCCTTTGGGGATTTTAGACTAGTTTCCAACCTTCTTTGATATAAATATGGTTAGCACACACCGAGCGGTGCACTCCCTTCATTTCCTGTAACTCCAAGCAAAGGCATCTAGATGTTCCCTTAGCATGCTGAACAACTTTTCTTCTTGGTGTACAAAGAGAGAGGGGTTGATTTTCAAAGTTACTTCAGGGGCGAATTCTATGGTTTTGACACGGGTAGGGTTTGAATTAGCTAATCATAGATCAATCTGATGATTTCTCTTGGCTTCCTTTACTGTTTCCTCTAAGGACAAGGTGTTGGGAGTTGTACTTTGGATTATGTGTTCAACCAAAATCATCTTCATCTGGTTGTCCTCCACCCATGACTGTTTTTAAGGTATAGATTTAGGCTGAGTAGACTTCATCTTCTTCCTCCTCTTCTATCCATAAAGGTAAGTCATGTTCTAGAAATGGTTGAGGAGGAGGGTACATGATTGTTTGGTAGCGGATCCCCCGCATAATGGTTTTGGGGCTTAAAGCCCACAATTTTGGGTATTGCTATTGTAAAAGCTCCACGAAGTGCACGAAGCATGAGTTGGAAAGAGTCAAGTCAAAGGGTATTCCACTGTAAAATATTGTAATTTAGTCTAGAATGTGTTAGCCTACCCATGGTCTGCGGACCATGGGAATGTATAAATACAATGAGGCTCTAAGTCTAGAAGGTAGCTTTTGTGGAGATCAGAAGTGTATGGGTTTCTGAAAGTAATATTTGATCTAAGTCTATAAGTATGAGTCGTGGGTCGTAGTAGTAGAAGAGGCTCTATAGCTGTGTGCGCAGAGGCCTAGTAGAGTCTGCAGCTGTGTGCGCAGGGTAGGAAGTGGATTATAATTGGAAAAAGAATTAATAAAGATAAGTTGGTTTTCGAATATTGCATATCTGTTGTTCTATTTTAGTTAATGCATCTATTTATCGTTTATGATTGCGTGCATGTCTATTTATGATGAATGGTAAAGGAAGCATTGGGGCCATTTAAGTTAATTCATGATCTATAATAGCAATAAATCATACTAAGGGTAAGGGATCTAGACAACGTCGCCTCGGGCTCGATACTAGGGTTACGCACAGCTGCATAAAACTATACAAGTATGAAGGAATGGGATGCGAACTCTCCAAACCTCAACAAGACATCCACAGGGTGTGGAAACCTAGTTCCAACACCCTCCCATACTACCTCGGGTGAGACCTCAGTCCGCGCTCTGCAGACTATTTCCGAAAGGGCCAGTAGTTTCGGGATTTGTTTGGCTAAAACACGTTGAGCCTAGGTCAGGCCCCAATAAGCCAACAAATGGTTATGTTTTCAAGATCGAGGATTCACTTAAGGGATGTCTGATGTTGGAACAATGGAACCCTACGAAGAAGGAAATTGAAGATTGGTTGGATCAGAAGCTTCATGAGTTCGTGGTATAGGAAAACAAAACCCTGCAGATATCTAAGAAGAGGTGGCAAGATCGCTACATATATACAGTAATCCACAAGATGTTCTTTGCATCTTTCTCTTTAGGGCTATATGATTGGATCACGAGGTTAGCTGACAAATAGGGAAGGTATAAGCTATATCAACCAATATTGTGGACTCTGGAGTTGGTGTGCAGGCTAGAGGCTTCAGAAGATAAGATCACACGGGTAGTAAACCATTGGCTCGATCAGATAATAGGAGGGTTTATTACTGAATTTGTGATAGACATGTTTGTGAGCTATAGAGAAGAAGAAAGACGTTTTCTCAAGGGACCGCAAGGTAAGTACATAAAATCTTTGAATACCTGGATTAAGATGCTGTTATGTGAAAAACGGGTGATGCAAATACATTAATGAGTGGAACAACGTGGAACAATGCAGAGAAGAAAGGTCTACAAAGGTATCAAAGGGTTAGGAAACAACCCTTTATTTTCACCTCTGTGAGTGAGCGAGGATGAGTGTGCGTGGGCTTCTCCGAGGAGTGCAGTTAGTTTGATAAGGCAACTCAGTCCGCAGTTACCATCCCCACATACACCGCCACCCACATCACCTCATTCACCTCCATCCTCGCCCACACCGCCTCCACCTAGCCAGTAGTTTAGCATGGCAAGTGGAATCAAGCTTCCTGTATTCAGAGGAGTAGGTAATGAAGACCCGAATCGGTTTTGGTTCGTAGTAAGAGCAGTATGGGGAACACAGAGGGTTATGAATGACAACATTAAGAAGGCCACATTGGTAAGCACACTGACTTGGTATATCAAGCACTCAAATCATCACCTAAATGCAGGAATAACGGAGATCCAGATCGCATTGAACAAAGAATTTGGCTGGCCGAAATCTGAAACATAGTCGATCATCGAGCCTAAGGAGATCGCGATGATTCCAGGCGAAACCTACTGGGATCTACATTAGAGGTTGAAAAGTACAATCTGGGAGGCTAATATGACGCTAATGAATGCACAACACCATGAGTGGTTTATGGTGTCTTTGACACCATACCTGAGGATGGCGTTGTCATAGCAGAAGCTCTCAACCCAGGAAGAAGCATTGGAAATGGCAATGAGGTTTCATGAGATGCAGATATAGGATCCAGTGTCAGAGTCTAGAAAATCCATGCGCAGCTACAGAATCTATGCTTGGAGATGCAGATTTTGAAGCAGGATAGGGCACCCCAGCCGGAAGTGGATGAAGAAGTGTGGTGCATAAAATATAAAGGCCAAGGTCACGATAAGGATCACTGCCCAATATTTGCGAACTATTTGGCGGGAGGAGGACTGATGCCATTGAGGCTAGAGGAACAGGCAGGCCCAAGCATGGTACCCACACTATGGTGTGTGATCTGTCAAGTGGGAGGAAAGCACACAATAGACAACTGCCACCTGTTGTAGAAGTATATGTAGATTCCGAAACAACTATTTTGTAACTTTTGTAGATCAGTAGGCCACGATGAGCAAAATTGTTGAAGCTGTGAATTATTGATGGATCGAACACCTGCCTACAGGATGTAGATCGAGGTGCGATGTTAGGATCCAGCCATAGCCATAGTGCATGGTGGATTCCAAGGGCACGGACGAGGATGAGGATGAATGGGACCTGGACGAGGGTGTGAACCATTAATCTGCTACAATTGTGGAGGCCCTGGGCACTACGTGCATGACTTTACAAATCCGACCAGGACATGTTGTCCGTATTGCTATCAGTTTGACCATGGAGTAGTAGATTTCCCAATATTGATCGCACAAATGTGAGAAAGGGGTACTACAGCCTCCTTTGACACAGAATATCCAAATGATGAGGTCAAAACCGCACGAAGGAGAGCCTAATGTGAACATGGTACTTAGAAGCGACGCGACCATAGGGGACGATAAGGGAAAGCAACCTGAGGGTGATACATGGGTTCGCAAGGCTCCTACAAAGGAACCTGAATTTGATGTGGAGCATGCAAAGGACACATTTATGGATGCTAAGAAGAGCTTCACAGAGGCCTCTACTTCAAGTAGTAAGGATCAACCGGAGCTGGTAATGGATCCTTCCATGCTTACTACCTTTCTAGAGACATGCATGAAGCTGTTATGTGACAATAAGGTGGTTAAAGGACTACAAGAGTTGATCACTAGGTGCGTAGGGTAAGGACAACCATGCGTAGTTCGAGAGATGCAGAAGCATGCCTTGCGCACTGGAAGGTAAATGCGATTGACAGTGCAAATTGGTGAATATGAGATGGATCAGGTCATCCTAGAACTGGGCTTGGATGCAAATGTGTTGCCAAAGCAGACATGAGAACACATGGGCAGGCCTATGTTACAGTGGTCTCCTATTCAATTATGGATGGCGAACCAACAAAATATTGTGCCCATCAGAAGATTGCAAGGGGTAACAATGGATATCGAAGGTGCAAGCACTTTGAATGAATTTGAGGTAATAGAGATTGTGGATGATAGTAACCCTTACCCTGCACTGTTAGGGATAGACTAGGCCATGGATATGAATGGAGTCATCAACCTGAAAAGGAAAAAAATGATTTTCAAGAAAAAGTCCCTACGCGTAGTAGTTCCGCTCGATCCAGCTGAAGGGGCACACTATACAGAACCTATGTGTGAGGATGACAGTGACGATTAGCTGGATTGCATGATTCAAATAACGACGTAAGACCAGGATTGGGTGAACCTGACTGAAGATGGAAGAAACTCATGGGAGTGCAACAGTTCATGTACTTTGGATTCGGACAAAGAAATAGAACATTGGCAAAACCGGTTGCATGAATTAACAATGCTAAGTTGCAACATGATGGTTAGATCACTGTGGTGCATGAGGTCCAAAGAAAGGGAACTACCAACATATAATGGGGAGATAGGCGTGGATGAATTCTTAGACAAATTCGAAAGATCAGTACCAAAATACTAGAGGTATAGTGCGATGGAATGAGCGCTGAGTGCGACACTTGCACGATGGTGGCAAACACGCCAAAAAAATATTGGGAACTGGTATGAATGCAAAAGACAAATGTAAATACAATTTCGAAGTCCCCAGCATTGAAACCACACTGGGCAGCTAGGAAAAAGCAGTTTGCACGACCACCTGTGTCGATGTGTACAGACGAGTGCTGGGCAAGCACATCATAGGCTAAGGATTAACCTGACACTACAGTAAGAAAAGCGATGCACACCACAAATACCGCGATGAAGCATTCACAAAGCTATGTGGAATAATGAATAAAGTTTACTAGGTGGGATGAACGAATTGGGACCTACGTGTACCAAGAGTTTGATGGGCATATAGGACCAGAAGCAAAAATCGGAGCACAATAGTATCAAGAAGAAAGGAAACCAGGAAGAAAAAGAAGAGGCCTGAGACCACAGTAGGGACAGGACGTGAGGACCTGGGTAAAGGAATTAGGTAGTTGTAAGAAGACCTTCGGAGAGGGATTATGAGACTTCGTGAACTTGATGATGAGTAGGAATGACTAAGGAAGAGAAGTGTGACAATGGACGAAGAAATCGGCGAACTAAACACTGAAGTCATACAATGGGGCTACGAGAAACTAAGAATGCTGGGATCAAGGCTAGCCAACCATACTACTACATTAGAAATAGTTGCGACCCTATTATCACGGCTGCAACTGCACCTTACTAAATAAGGGAGCGTACCACATAAAAAAGACCATGGCACACCACCAAATGTAATGGTATTTGAAAGATGCTTGCAGCCAGGGCTAGCAGGAAAATAAAAGCCTCGCACCAGGGGTGCGACCACCTGAATATATCTAGGAACCATAGTCTCAGTACCCCACATAGTTGAAAGAAGGCACAGGACTATAAACAAGTCTGCAGAAGAGCTTCGCAGAAAGGAGGTTCCACGGAAGGTCATTCTGTCACAAGGATTGTGGTTGCACATAGGAATCTATGCTGCTGTGCGGGTAGGCTAAGAAGTGACCATTGATATCACGGTTTATGATAAGAGGTCTAAGTTAAGGTAGAAAGGAGCGGGCGGCAGACCATTAAGACAGGAATTAAGAGCTAGATTTGGGATGATCTGCTGCCAAGTAGGTGTTGCTGACTTAGATATGGAGGGAATGACCGAGTTCAAATTCGAAAGTTACCATAAAATTTTGTGGGGTAGTTCCGGAATGGCACTTGGTGGTTTGAGATTTGAGCCAGTACAGAATGGCGAGCACCAATCTACCTCACCGCCTGTAAGTACACGACCAAATGAACCCACTATAGACATAATGTTTAGAACTAGAGTGCGATTCATGGAAGTTAACCCAGAACCCCAGATGACCTAGGGAGAGAATGGAGAGGCAGTAGGTGAACCAGAGGTACCGAAGTCCCCACGCACGTCGCGGCCATAGAAAAACAAATAGCCAATGGGACCAGTCTGGGTATCACCACACAACCCAAGAGTTAGTAAATTGTCAATGACAGAGAAGGGCAAAGCTGTCACTGCTAAAACAGAGGAGGAGGAGGAATATTTGCAAGCCCTAATAGCCCAAATTGAGGCACAGGACGATGAGGTGGAGTATGTCTCCCAAGCACCGTTGGTGATAGAGATACCCCCTACATTCCCTCATGGAAAGGGATAGCCAAAATATCGAAGGACCTAGAGGCCACAAAGAGTGCGCTTGAGACCCCACTTCTTCTAGAGGAGATAAGATTTGATGGTCCGTCACTGGGATGGGTATCAAATATCAAATTTGAAGACTGGGACCTCACAGATAGTGAGAAGTAACCACAGTTGGCCACAAAGAAATTGCTGCAGCAGAAATGGTTGTTCGGTATGGAGATGGTCGGTTACTCCATCTGTGGTGGATACCCCACTACCACTATGCATCCATCATAATTTTTGTCATCCGAAAGATATTTTGTATAGTACATGATGGGTATAGTTGGCTCAAGGAGTTGATTCCCATCACGACTGAATTAATTCACTGAATATCACAACTGCTTATTAAAGGAAGCAATCCTGCAGACATTACAGGAAAGACCAGTGACTTGGGCCTTGAAGAAGCTATGAAGGCCAAATATAAGCTACAAAAGACGAAGCGAGGGTATGTAATAGAAATAATCAAGGGCCGAGGGGTGTGCGTCACCACCCAACTACTAGCTGACAAGTTCTAGAGGAAATGCCATGCAGACGAAGTGCCAGCATTTGTAATTGCATTGGAGGAGTAGTGTGTAGAAGGGTTCTAGTTCAATTGGGCGCAATTTCTCTGCAAGGAATTTTTGACAAACTATAGGGAAGCCCAGGACCAAGGTAAGACCTTCCACTACACTTGGTTGCTATTATCCATCCTACTTGTTGCTAGGGAGCTGCTGACGGCCATCAATTTTCCCACCATTTAAAGGAACCTACCCGAGGCTGTGAGGTACACCTCACTCTAGCCAATGTAAGACGAGGCAAGGATTTGAGAGATAAAAGTGTTTTGGGCATTCATAGAAGTGAGTTTACAAACATGGATCCACCGTAGGCCACGCTTGTCCCCAACCATATATAACAGTTTACAAAGTGTAGTAGAATTCAAGGCGGATATGCATAACTTGTATATCTAGGCATGCAAGGATCTAGCTCGAGAATGGGTAAAACGACCATTCATTGCCACAGATGATGCAATATTCAAAGTCATGGTGGCATGGTCCCTGGAGTGGTGCACCACAGACTTAACAGAACTAGAAAATATCGCAGCACAGTAAAGGAAGAGGGAGACCAAGTTGTGCATCGCCAAGCTGGCAGAGAGAAAGCATCAAGAACAAGATGCAGCCACACAGATGAATATGGTTGAAGCAGCAACAATAGAGAATCTCGTACGAACCACAGCCGGGCCCACTGAGGAAACTGAGGAAGGTCAGGAAATGTCTGTGTAGCAAGACATACAGTGGGAGGAGGAGACGCTCGAATGCACAGACCTTAAAAAAAAATTGACCCAACTCAAGATTCCACGCGTCCAGGAGCAGCCACCTGTGCGCAAAAATACAAAGACAATGAAGAATGTGGAGGGTAACCTTATTGAAAGTAGTGAACGAGTTCATGAAGTCACTAAGGATACTATGGAGGAGTTGATGACGGAGCAAACCACTGTGTTGAGGGTGCTCAGAGATCAGTTGTAGGCATTACAGGTGCGACCCCCAGAAGAAATGACACCGCACCTTGCGAAAGGTATAGCCAAAGCTGAGCAAATGGTGTGTGCCTGCAAAATGAACACTTCGGTGTTACCGGAAGGTGCCTTCTTAGCAGAAGATGAAGGAGACATGAGGGGCTAGGGATTGAGTTTGGCCACCCTTCCCATAGAAACCCTATACCAACTGCATGATGGGGTAACTGCAAAGCTTTGCACCAAGGAGGGTCGCGCTCTCCAAATCTTGAGTGAGCAGAAGGACAAGTTAGAACAGCTCAACCTGTAGCAGGAAAACATGGTTGCCGAAAACCAAGGATTAGAACAACAAGTGGAAGAGGCCTATAGCAGAATTCCAGAGTTGGTCGTGCTAGTGGCACTCCCCACCACGAAAAAAATTCATCAACTGGCAGCTGGAGTCCACAGGATATAGGAGGAGGCCCCGAAGGATCAATTGGAGCTAAACCTGCAGAGTGCGAAGTTGCAATTGAAGGTGCCATCCTCTACACCCCCAAAAGTCAGAGAGTAGCATCACCACGCCATTCAATCAGGTTTGAAAAGGATAGAGCATGCTGTATAGGACTGCACAAGGTTGTTGGACCAGACACTCATCACCCTCACTTCATTATAGGAGGACACATATCTATAGCAGTCAAAAATAGAAGCATGGGAATTACAACAGGCCTATGAAAATGTTCGAGGGACCACGCAGATGGTTGTCCTTACCGAGTGACTATCCAATATGAGGGAGGCCTAGGCTCTGAAAGAACAGGTGGATGCCACACGACAGAAAGCAGCAGGGCTTAAAGTATGCATCCAACCTTAGCTCGAAGAAGCATTCACGGTCACTACCATGATCGAGGAGAAGCTGGCCTAGATGTATGACGCATATGCAAAAAGGCAACAGGGGGCCTCTTACAATGATGCGTAAGAGAGTCACGCACAATTGATACAGCAGACAGTGGAGGAATGTGGGGTAGATGTAAGCGAAGCACAGAGATTGCTGGATGAAATTTTCCCAAAGATTACTGCGCTACCCAAGTGACTCAAGATGAGTCACAATGTTTGCGTTGGGGGCTTGTTGGGTAGCGGATCCCCCGTGTAACGGTTTTGGGGCTTAAAGCCCACAATTTTGGGTATTGGTATTGTAAAGGCTCCACGAAGTATGCAGAGCATGAGTTTAAAGAGTCAAGTCAAAGGGTAGTCCACCCTAAAATATTGTAATTTAATCTAAAATGTGTCGGCCCAGCCATGGTCCATGGACCATGGGAATGTATAAATAAAGTGAGGCTCTAAGTGTAGAAGGTAGCTTTTGTTGAGATCGGAAGTGTATGGGTTTTTGAAAGTAATATTCGATCTAAGTCTGTAAGTCTGAGTCATAGGTCATAGTATTAGAAGAGGCTCTGTAGCTATGTGCACAGATGCCTAGTAGAGTCTGTATCTTTGTGTGTGGACCCCTGCAGCTATGTGCGCAGGGTAGAAAGTGGATTGTAGCTAGAAAACGCATTAATAAAGATAAGTTGGTTTTGGAATATTGCATATCTATTTTTATATTTCGGTTAATGAATCTATTTACAGTTTATGATTGCACACATGTCTATTTATGTTGAATGGTAAAGGAAAGCATTGGGGCCATTTATGTTAATTAAAGATCTATAATACCGATAAAGCATACTAAGGGTAAGGGATCTAGACATAGTTGACTCATGATCGATACTAGGGTTACGCGAAGCTGTGTGAAACTGTACAAGTGTGAAGGAAGGATATGCGAACTCTCCAGACCTCAGCAAGACATCCTTAGGGTGAGGAAACCTAGTTCCATCACCCTCCCATACTACCTCAAGTGAGAGCTCAGTCTGCACTCCATGCATTATTTCTGAAAGGGCTGTTAGTTTCGGGATTTGTTTGGCTAAAACACTCTAAACCTGGGTTAGGCCCCAATAAGCCATCAATGAGTAACTTCTTGGACATATGCCTATTTTTTATAGTCATATTTCCAATCCTACAGCTGATGTAGGCATCGACGGTGGCTAACCAAGGCCTCCCAAGTATGAGAGGATAGCTAGTAAGCTTAGCCGTAGGCTGGAGAACTAGGAAGTCTGCAAGGTACTCCTAAGACTCAATCGAGATCATCACATCGTCAAAAATCCCCTCAGGGGTTACTATGGAATGGTTTGCAAGTTGCAACACTATTGTGGGTTTTCTTAATGAACTCTGGACTCGATTGAGTATGAGCACGGTGTCCTTATTCATTACATTAATGGCAGCCCCGATATCAATCAAAGTGTGTGGGACAATGGTGCCATTAATGTGCACATCTACTATAGGGCTTCGAGGGTCCAAATACTTTAGGAAAATTACCTACCCCAACATTAAGTCAGATAGTTGTCCAATGACATTAATGGTAGGGGTGTCTCTTTTTTGACTCCCTAGATGTTTGAAACACTTCTCTTTAATCAACTTGTTGTAAATAGGTACATTCTTGATGGCTTGAAGAAGTGGAATTTTGACACATAGAATTTTCAATTAACCCAGAATTTCATTCTCTTATAGGGTAGGCTAGACTGGATGAGTTAATCTTTCAGGAAAGGGTGGTGGATTTATAGGCATGCTTTCCTCTCTTTCCTCCTCACTCTCCCTAGGTGGAGGTGGAGGTTGGTTGTCAGGGACTACTCTCCCAGGTCTTAGGTTGATTTCCTGAATCTCCATAGCATAAGAAGGATAGGATGTCTCTCCACTATACACTTGTTCTGCCCGTCTATTATTCAAGTTTGGATTTGGTTGGGTAGGCATCTGAGGTTGCTTAGGTGGAGTAGGGTGTAAAAGATGTGGTTCAATAGGTGGTGAAGCCAATAACGCTCGAGAATTGTTGTATGGGGGTCTCCACCCGTGGGGTGGTGCATTCCACTGAGGCTATGGTGGAACATATGGATGAAATGATTGGTTGGTCAGTTGGGAATGGTACTGAGGGGAAAAAGACCAAGGAGGAGGTGTAGACCAGGAGGGATGAGTGGGGGGGGCCAAGAGGGAATGAATGTGTTATGGTTAGGGTTTTAATGTGCATGGGATAACCCTTACATGCCTTGTTGGTATGGTTGAGGCCCATGAGGTTTCCTTTTATTTATGTAGCAGATTCATTGAGTCACCCCTTTAGTTCCTTGATACAAAACTTTTAGTCCGAGTAGGGAAGGGAACTTATCTGTGGAGTGGTTTTCTTCATAGACCATGCAAATTTCAATCATATTCAATGGACAGTCATTCCTAGGGTGCCTCCTTGTGCATCTAGTGCAGAAAATGGTTAGGACTCTCTCTCCTTCCTCCTGTTTTCTCTTGATGTGCATAGTTTCCATCTATATCGAAATGGTTTGCAGCATTTCACTCTTGAAATCTTCTAGCATATTTACAATTTAACCTTTGATGGATGTCTTGGAAGAGGATGGGTTGGCCATTGGTTGACTACCCCTACAGGTTTTCCTAGCTGCGCTAAAATGGTTCCTAAAGAAAATATTGATATATTCATAGGGTAGCTGATAGATGTCCCCTCCTACCAGCAGGTTTAGGGTATCCACAAGATCTTCCCTTACCCCTTTGAGTAGGACTAGGTTTAGTGATTTAGGATCAAGTGTGCACCTAGCCCTTCTGTAGCAAAGCTATAATATTTCTTCATAATCCTCTAGGGATTCATCATGCCCCAAGGTCATCCTAAACATTTGTTCTTTAGTATCTTTGGACATGCAATAGTCCCTATACTCGTTGTTTGAGGCTTGTTGCATCTGAGCCCAAGTTGTGATGATATTCCTAGGTAAAGCCATGAACCAACACAAAGTTTCATCCTTGAGAGTGGATGGGAATAGTTTCAAATTATGTTCATTAGTGGTGTAATCATAAGTTCTGCATATGACAAAAAAATCAAACAAGAAACTTTCTGGATCTTCTAAGGTGAGGCCATGGAAATGAGGAAGAGAAGAGGGGCTTATGTTTTTCATCTTGGTATACCCATTGGTTTCTCTGATGGGGAAGGAAACCTCCATTATTTCTCTATCTCTTTTGTCATTTCTATTTTTAGCCATTAGGTTAGTTGGAATGGGTTCTCCTTCTTCTTCTCCCCCTGTAGGCTCTTCAAATATTTTTGTTTATTCACCTAAGGGGTCCTCCAATTCACAACAACCAAAGAAGGGGGGAGGTTGGCTGTTTGAAGTGGTGGGGGTATTTGGTAGAAATTTTCCTAAGTTATCCCTATTCCTATGAGGCATGAAAGAAGTGTTTTTGTTATGGTTTATGTTTTTTTTCCAAACTTTGAGACTAAGTTCATAATTGAAATCACTAACTGAATGGAAACTAAGTGCTTGAATGAAATCTCACTTGAAGAATGAAAAAGAAAGAAAAATAACTTACAATTACTTTTGTAGAAATGAAGCTAATAGTAGAATGTTAGAGATAAGAAATGGAAGAAAGAAAGTAGAAATCCCATCTTACTCAAACACCCACCCTGCAACGGTGCCAAAAGGAGATGAGCACTAGTATTGCAGCAAGAATGTTGCAACTCCTGGGGCTACCAACTTTACTTTATCAACCCGGGGTTCATACAAACTTGGAGGTGATAGTGACGTATACACAAGTAGATGCAATGGGTCCCCTCTTTTTCACTGCTAAGTTGGCGATATACCACTATGGTTTCTCAAACCATCCTTCTATTGATTGAGAAGAAGATTGATTACCAATGAGAAAACGGAAATTTGTACTAAACCAAATCTTGTCTACTGTAGTAAGGAAAAGAATGAAATCAAATGGTTAAACACACTATTCATCTAACTAAATGCTAAGAGGTTTTGCTTAAAAATAATGATAAATTAACATATGTGCAATCCTACTGTCCTATGCATGCGATTTGAAACATCCAAACGTTCTACTATTGTGGATGTAAATGAAAAAAATAACTCGTTTTTCCTTTTTGTCTTTTTTCATGTGAAAATGTGAATGTTAACTTCTCTTGGTGATGTGGTAGGTGGATTAGGGGTGATGGTGAATGTTCATATGGATTGGGAGGCAAGTAGGGGTCTTCTCCTATCTTCCTAGGTGCTTTTTCCATAGTTCAGCCTCAAAACAGGCCACTATAGGTCAACCTACAGGATGTCCTAATGCTCCTATAGGATGCCCTGTATTCCTACAAGATACAACCATGAGAAAAAGGAGGGATTTGGAAGGTGGTTTAAGGCTTAGGGAAGGTGAATAGTGAGAGAAATGAGCCAAGGGAATGGCTAGGACTCCTTCAGAGCTCAAAACATTGTTTTCGAGATGGTTGGATTTGCTCAAGAAACTTGGAGAATTATTCTTATGGAATCATGAATTTGGTGAAGGATTTAGTGAAAGAAAGTGATGATCATGGATGGATGAGGTTGGGATAGGGTTTCTAGTCATGAACTCCCTCTGCATTGCTGAAACTTCTGCACTGCATCAATCATTAAGATTTATCCATAAACCATGTAAATAAGAAGGATTTCAATTAACTAAGGAAAAATAGAATTTCATTATCTAGTTGCCTATCTCATGCATGGAAAATTTTTTAGAATAATGGGAAACATTTATGAGATCTAATGCAATGCTAAATATATCATAAATGACACTTAAATCCTATTCTTGAAAACTAGTAAAATGCTGGCCTACGTAATAGAAAACCCTAAATTCCATGAGAAATCAAAATTCTGTCTTTTTGGGGCTGCATAGGAGTTCTTTCCTCAAACCATGGTCCCTGAAGGGAGAAGTGAGTCAAAATCCAGCTACTAATGTCTTTTTGATATTCTTTTATCTTCCTAAGCTACTACTGAAGCAATGCACAAATGGAAGCAAACTAATCAAATCCACAACTACTTGCAATGAAATAATGCTAACAACAATTCAACCATTAATCTATGAAGTCAAATAAGCATACAAATGCAAGAAGAGGAGCCTTTGTTCCTAGGGTTGGTCCCTAACCCAATAGATTCAGCCCTCTGAGTCAACTTAGTGCTAGATCAAGGAAATGCTCATTCTCATTATCAAATCTGAAAATTACATAATAATGTCTTCAACAAGTCTTGAACTCAAAAACTGCTTAGTGCTTTTACATCAAAAATTCTAATCCTAATGAGGCTATAGGCCTCCTACTTTATACAAATGAAGTCCCCAATGACTTCATTAAATCTAGGGAAATCTAGCTCACAAAGTCAATATGAACTGGCTCTTTAACTGTCACTTGCTCGATTGCCTTTTGATCTTCATGGCTCGGTTGCTTGCACTACGAGCTAGTGTGATTTGATGGAGGAATATCTGAATGAGTGAGGAGTAAATGAGAAGGATCTACCTCCTATAATTTCTCCTCCTTTTCTCATTTACGTTTCTTCCCTTAATTAGCAAAAATTTCCATGATTTTATCTCCAAAACTTGCAATCAATGCACATTAATCCACTAGGCGTAATATCTCACGTTTACTCATCTCATTAAGAAAAATATAATCAAAATATGCAAGTAATTATGAGAAGAGTTGATTTAAATAATCTAGGAGGTGTATTAAGGTCCATATAGTTATTCAATGACTAGGCTCATCAGCAACCATAAGTAGCATCAGCAAACAACAATATGCACAAGTAACCATAAGAAGCATCAACAAACAATAATATGCACAAGCAACCATAAGAAGCATAAAAAAACAACAATGTGAAACAATATCCAATAATAGCCACATAGGTCAACCACCCAACATCACTAGATAGTATCAGATAATATGAACACCAACCCATATATCCATACTAGCAACACATGCCATTAGCCACCAAATATCTCTAAAAACATCATCAATCTCTCTTCTCCTAACATGAGGCAAAGAACCCAACAATCATGACATAGCATGAGACACATCATGACACCTCTAAGATGACTATACTACCAAAAATGGATGGCTAAAGTAATAAGAGAAAATAGATTCCCCCTCAACACATTTCATCTCCTAGATTAGCTATAAACCACAATGAATCTACATTGGTCCTCTTCTCACTGAGATTGGATTTACCACTTCCCAACACTCTTTTGATTTAATTACCTTAAAAAATTACATGATGAGTGTTGGTTCTCTTTAGGAAGTGAAATTTCCTCATATCTCTATACATATAGTGTGAGCATCCTCTATCAATGTACCTCATGTCATCCTCATCACAAGATAAAAGTGCAATGCCACATCGTCCAAGTTGTTTCTCCTTCTTCTTCGACATGTTCCTTGTCGGTTCTGTGGTTGTATATTTTCCTTTGTCTACTAGTTGTGAACCAAAGGCCCGAAGGATATAGGAATCTTAAATTCTTGGCCATGTGCCCAAACTTATGACACACATAACACTCTATATGACCAATATGTGTAGCTAAAGGATCTGATATTTTGTTGCTCATATTGGACATTCATCTTTTCATGCTAGATCTATAATCAATGACTTTGTGCCTAAATAGGTTACAAGCAAAACAATAACTATTAAAAGAACTTGTATACCTAAATGTAGGTCCTCTTCTTGGCTGATCATGTTTCTGCATGGATGTATACATTCTCCTCCTACAATCAACTTCCACATGACCAAAATTGTGACAGTTGAGGCACTCGATCTCATCCATGAAGGGGGAAAAGGAGTTTTGATTTCTCCTCTAAAATATGGTATCTTCAGTCATAGGAGAAAATAGTATTCTATATGTGAAAAATCCTTTTAGTTTTCTACTTTTCTTCTTCTAGTGAATTTTCTTTTTCTCTCCTTTATTGTTCTTATTTCTAGTCACATTCATTGTTGCATGCTTTCTTGGCTCATCTTTATTATTCTTTCTTGCATGCAATCTCAAATCCACTTTTTGAAAAATGTTGTCATATTTGTTTACGACTATGGTACTCTTCACTTTATCCAATTGTTAGTCTTTTTATTCAAGTTTCCTCCATTTTTCAATCACACCTTCCAGTACTTCAACGTAGTCCTTTCTATATTTTTTCTTGCTGCAATTGACTTCTTCTATTCCTTTCGGTTATGCAAATTGGGTCCTTAAGGTAGTGATCTCTTCCTTGAGACTTTTGTCCATTTCATCATAGACATACAATTTATTCTCATTCTCCTTACATACATCTATTAGTCTACCAATTTCACTTGAAAACTCTTCAATAACAACCATGGAATATTCATACTCAACCTTAAGGAGCATGAAACTACAACCATCATCTATTTCACTACCCAGATCTGAATTATTTTCAACATTTTTATTAAAAATATAACTCAAAAGTAAATAAATGTGGCTTATAAGTTCAAATACGTTGTGCTTTTGTACAACTGGTTCAACTAGAGCTCTATTCTTCTTGTATCTCATATTCTTCTTCTTTTTGTTGCTCTTCTCAAACTCTTCATTAGTGTTGCTGCAAATTTATCCAAATAACATATGCATTATCTCCCAAACCTCCTTGGCATATTTTAAATATCCAACTTTCTCCAAAATTTCACTATGGAGATTCTTGAGAATGATTCACCTTGCTTGAGTATTTTTCTTCATTACTTTAGATGGTTGTAGGTTTTAACTCCATACAGAAACTACCTGCATATGAATTCTAAAACACATAAAATGAACAATGCGAGAGCATAACACTTTAAACACATATACATAGAGATTTTTCATTATTTTCCTTTCAATGTTACAATACATATTTATACATGTCAAAGCATCCAATACCATGGACCGAAAACCATCGCATCCAAAACCATGGACCAAAAACCATCACGTCCAAAACCATGTGTGAAAAATCATGCAAAAAAACATAGGTAGGTCCGCCCAACCTAATATACGGTCCAAAACCAAAATTTTACCCCTCAAACCCCCTGTGACTCCCCCCGCTATGGAATCGACGCAACGAAGGGGGGGCTCTGCCCCCCTTGTAACCCCCCGGTTAACTACGTGGGCTAGTCGTAAAAAGAATATAACACAACCCAACAGAGGTGAATTGTCATGATATCCTTCACAAATCAATCTCCACAAGTTAGAACCACAAGAAAATAATTTATACTTCAAACTTTCTTACCATACCGTAAAATTTGTAGCAGTAAGGACAAGTATTCCTAGAGAGTTCATTCTAAAGAATTACAACTTTCTACCAATAAACCCAAGATCTACTCCTCATCGATCAAGGTGCAATAAACATCCCCACTCTGATTCAAATTGTTGTAAACCTTAAGCACAATAGAGAGGCTTAGGGTGTATCTATAGTATGCCTTATTACCAATTTTTTCCTTTTATTTACTTTATTGAATCACACACGCTAATTAGAAGCAACTCATTAAACATTTTCATATCAATGAATAACTCATTAGCAACAAGTAAACCATATCAGAAAAATAAACAGGAACAAAAACAAAAGAAAGCATCAACCATGAGACAAAAGTATTTCTGGTGGAAAATCCCTCCGGGCAAAACACCACCCTGCTGCTATTGCACTACTTTGAATCTCTATTATTTCAAGCAACTGATATTTTACATATATGACTAACTCCCATTAGTCAAGAGACTCAACCTCACATAAAATTGGCCAACACCCATTGTTGGATTGGAGGGGCCTGACCCAAGTTCAACATTAGTTAGCCTAACAAATCCCTACACTACTTGCCCTTTTGGCATCAGCCCACGGAGCACGGATCGATGTCCCACCCGAAGTAGTATCGGGGGATGTTGGAACCAGGTTTCTACACCCTGAGATGGTCATGGTGTCGATGTATTCCTGTTTTTGCTGCTTTTGTGTATGTTGTTAAGTTCTAGGGCTCTGTCTATCTAACCCTTTACTCCACCCTTTAGTACCTCCGTGAAGGGGTACGATCGGCCTTCATGCAGCCCTAACCTATGGTTCAAGTACTTTTGCACTGCTAAAGCAGCATATAGAATAGGTTTCCAAGTTATCCTTAAGTGGTTAATTATCTTACTAAATAATCATAGTGCTGTTGTAGCTCATGCACTTCTATCTCCAATTGTTGTACAATGGGGTCCTCCTGCAAGCTCATCAAGACCTCGAACGACTACTCAAAAATTTGGTTGCAGTCCGCTACTGTAGTGTCGACCAATGCTATTGCTTCTATGACAGTAGTTTCACACTGCTCCTTTATCTCTGGTGGAGTTGAAGGCTGGGCCTTCAAATGTAGCTTGGTGATTTGTAGGTTCAACTCCAACTGAACCATCACCATTTCTGTATGTGTGTTGCACACCACTGTATCCAGTTTGTGATGTGCACCTAGACTGGTTCTTTCTCAAGCATGACCAACTTGGGGACCATTCGAAATGCCTCCTCAACAACCTGCATTATACACTCGTTCTGGTTGGTCACCTCAATCACAACAGTGATGGAAGAGTCTCATTGTAGTGCCATATGCTCATTGTTAATTCATTGTTCACTAATCCCCTAGAGGGAGCAGTGCTAATGGTTCCTTAGCTTTGCAATCACTCCATCTTGCAAAAAAATAGATCAAACAAAGAGGAAGCTCTAGTTAAACCAGAGGAAGTATGTCGACATAGTATTGCAGAGGTTTAATATGCAGGATAGTAAACCGGTGAAGGGTCCTATTCCTGTAGGTGTAAAGTTATCTGTTGAACAGTGTCCCAAGACACAAGAAGAGGAAGAGGACATGTCCCATGTTCCATATGCAAGTGCAGTCGGTAGCCTAATGTATGTGATGGTTTGTACTGGGCCAGACATTGCACATACAGTCGGAGTATTGAGGAGGTTTATGTCAAAACTAGGGAAGGAGCACTCGACAACAGTGAAGTGGGTTTTCAGGTATTTGTGTGGCACTAGTGATTATAGTTTGTGCTATCAAGGAAGACCAGGATTGGACAATGTTGCATATTCGTGTCTTTGTTGATGCAGACTCGGCTGGAGATCTAGATCACAAAATATCTAAAAGTTGGTATGTTCTTAACCTATTTGGAGGTGTAGTCAGTTGGATGAGTAAGAAACAATCTGTAGTTGTACTATCAACTACAGAGGTAGAATACATGTTAACCACTCATGCAAGCAATGAAGCAGTTTGGTTGCAGAGATTGTCTTCAAGTATGGGATTAGTACAGGGAGCTATAAGGATAGGTTGTGACAGCCAAAGTGCAATTTTCTTGGCAAAGAACCCTACATATCGTTCAAAGACAAAGCACATTGATGTTCAATATCACTTTGTGAGGGATATTATAGAATACAAAATAGTTTTATTGGTAAAGGTGGATACTTTGAAGAATACTGTAGATGGATTGACAAAATTTTTGAGCTCTGAGAAGTTTTCTTGGTGTAGAGAAACAATGGGCATTGTCTTACCGGGAAAAGTGTCTATTTAGAACTTCTCTATCCCACTAAGGTGTGACAGCTACCTTAGAAACAAATAGAGAAAACTACTTTTGTATTTCCTTTATGAATTAAAGATAGAGGGGGATAGAAAGAACCGACCTGTGTCTTGCGCTAATCCTTTGATCCAATCCCTCTCTTCTTTGACAGCTTCCAGCTACCTGCTCCCTTACTTGCCCAGCTTCACCAAGTACCTGTAAGATCACAGAAGAAGAAAACTATACAAAGACATGGATCTATATTCATAAACAGCTTAGGATCAGATTTAAGCTAACCATACAAATGTAACAAGGATCAATGATACAAAAGCATGCAGGAAAAACTCAAATAGTTTTTATTGATATACAAGAAGATCCAGGAGGAGTTACAACCGATGATTCCTGACCCAGCATAAACCTCCCAGCAAAGAAGCCCCTCTTCACCTCCAACAAAGCATAAATAACCCAATAGTCTGATATCTATCTCAAAACCAACAACAATTCCTTACAATGTGCAAAATTCCAGCCTCTTGGATCTCTGGGATGAGGGATCCATATATAGATGTATGCAAGGAGGATGAGTCAGCTTGTGATTTGATTAGTGTCTTCTCTCTATCAGTTCTTGCTTCCACTTGGAGACTGAAAGCCTCTTACTCATCCTTGGTCGAATTCAGTGAGGCAAGTGTCATAGGAGAATATTCTGGAAGCTTCCATTGTCTTTCCACCTCGCGGAATGGCACTGCCATTTGTCATTTCTCGCTCAACGCACCCTCATAGTGCATTTAGGTGCGTTTCAACGCACCTAGCTAGTGTGTTTAGGTGCTATGCAACGCACCTAGCCAGTGGAGCAGCTGAAATGATCCTGTTTTGACTTATTCTGAGCAGTTTCTGGTGGAGAACTTCTGGGAGAAGCTGTAATTTGTTGACCTTGTTACTTTAGGGGTTGGAACAACACTTTTAGGGACTTAGGAGCCCTTGGTTTATGGACATTTCATGCTTGGAGCTACAAGGCACAAAAATTTCTATAACAGTTTCCCCCTAAAGTATGAGGCCGTTAATCGGGTGAAATGCTTTATTATGAGGATCTGAAGTTCTTTCAATGCTGGGAGGAGACCTGTAATAAGATACAATACAATACATTATCTTCATACTGTTTTTCATGATCTAGCTGAGGCGGGCATTCCCATGCTCAGCTTTATAAATTCATTTTCATGTACATAGGACAGACAATCGTCTGATTGTAGACTGATGATTTTGATAGAGCCATCATCCTTTTGGTAGGATGATTATCTGTGCTGCAATGCTTGTACATTCAATGTTTTTATTTCCCTGAATATATATCGCAGCCTGGATGGATGAAACTAGATCTGGGGTCTTCAATCTTGTTCGATCTTCACTCGAAGTACAAGTCGATCCATGTGAAAGATGTTTTGAAGTCGAACATGGAAAGACATTGCTTGATTACCAGTCAATGATGTAAATTGTTAACAAGCGCGAGAGGAATCACCGATAATGATAATGATCCTCAAGGTACTACAGTACAATTCACGTGGTGCGAATAAAGGACTTGGCATCGAACACCACGCAAAATCTTTCGGTCGAAGGCCATTGATGTAAACCTGTCGCCGGAAGTGAGAAACTTGCCATTAAGGCATGCAAGCTTCAAAGTACTGAATGGGGTGTTCCTAGATCAACTTCTTGGATAATGAGCTGATGTTGACAAGAAGTGATCCGTCCAAGGAGGGCCTTAATGAATCCCACATCAATGACACGGAACGGAGCAAATGATTTTGATGGAGGTGAGAACGATCTGATGATATACGGTTCAGGATGGCGGTCATGAAAGAATGGAGTATAATGTATGGTAGTGGGTGGGACACAGGTGACTTCTCTGGATGACTTCTCTTGAACATGTCAGCGACACTTATGTGATGGATTGGTAGCATTAACCCCAAATGTGGATGGTATGGTGTGACCATCGCGATGTGACCGGTGAATGAAACAACCCAACCCGACTCGGACACGGAGTGGAAGTGTCATGTTCAAGAGCGACTTGCTACCAACAAAGATTCTCTGAGTCTTCTTCCCAATTTTTCCCCAGTCATTGCTGACCAGTACCTCTTTATTTTTGTCAAGCTTGAGGAGGATAACATATGCTTGGCAAACCCATCGCTATGTTTTAACGAGCCTAGTGATAGTGAAATTTGTTCTCGTCTAAAGACAAGTTTGTCACTGTTAATCTTTTTAACGAGTTTAACGACAGAGATAACTCGGTCCTTTTCATTTTTAGAGAGTCTGAAAAGGTATGTAAAGGTAACTCCAAAATTCCTTTTTCGTCATCTAATCCCTTAATTCCGAAAAAGTATAAAACAATACAGAAGGGATGAATTTTCGATAGTTTTAACGAGCCGAACAAAACAAACGCTCGATCTTTTTGTGCAATAATCCCTCAGGTCCAAAAAGATTAAAATCTAGATGAGGGATAGCACTTCCTGTCCCTTTAACAAGCTGGAGAGGCCAATGGCTCGACAATCTTTTCATATTTTACGAGTCAGTTGAAAGAGCTTAAAGGAGACTCGTCTTTTGAGGAACGAGTGATAAAACGGGTAGCAGCTAATTCCAGGTAAGGCTTGGAATTTTCCAATCACAGCAGTGTCACAAGGATGGCTAGTGAAATCACTCTTCGCAGTTGTTCCTCAAAATGGGTAAACAATCAAATGGAGGTGAATGATCGGCCAATGTAAAAGTGGAGGTGACGGTGCAAACACGACCAAGGCTTTAACAACTGAAGTACTACATTCACGATGGTTATTTACCGGGGAATAGTTCATTTTTAACGAGCTTAAACGCGGGTGGAAACATTTGCTCATGTCTTATGTTTATTTTTTAACGAGCTTGAACTATGTGCTAAAACTTCTCGATTAATCCAGTCGTATGATAAGAATGTCTCATATAAAACGACAAATTTTAGAGTTTTGCCCCACATCCTTTCTTTATGCAAGTTAGGAGACGACTAATCCAAAAAACAGATAAATAATCGCTCTTTTCTTGCACTCCAAAAGGTTTGCATGCCCCCAGGTATAAAACAGAGTTTCAAGGTTACCCCTTCTTTAGTCCGTTAAAACATTTGTTTTACCGAGAGAGGCCTACCTCTTACAGTTTATCCAAAGATTGTTCTATTCGCGGCGCAAACAAAACATTTCTTCGACGATGTCTACCGAGATAAACAAAGGTGAGTGGCGGCGCTCGCCAACTTACATAACTTTGACAAGAGAATCCTGTACTAGAATAACCCCCTCTTCCAATCACGGACGGGGGTACAGACTAGGCATATTCTCTTGCGGAAACCTACTTTATACCCAAAGTTTTCCTGCCGAAGCAGACCAGGATGCATGCCCCCTGGGTTTCAATCATATCCCTCCGAATTACTCGCGCTCATCGGGAGGACGGACTGGAGATCGAGACATTTCTTGCGTGAAAAGACCATTCAGGGATGGTATATGACTATTTGCTCTGTATGATCTGGGAAATGAAAGCTAGTCCACGAGCTTGACCACTCTTCCTTCGTGCGGAAAACACATTACTCTAAAGAGTGAGGAGACAATGGCTCCCATGCAGTAAATATAGTCTCATCCAAGGAGTAGATTGTAATCCAGGGGTCCTTGAACTACCATTACATTCATGCGAACGGTTTTCCCTCTCAATGTTATGGGCACATCGGGAAGGATCCCTAAAGGTCGACTGGTTCCTTTATCAAAGCCTGTCAGATTTCTCATCTCAGGCAAAAGCAATGGCGAACCAAGCGCTTTCCAAGCAGTTGAGGAAAGGATACTCACAGAAGCCCCCTCATCTATGATGGTATCGACCATAACCATTCTATATATTTGAACGATAATTCGGAATGGTATGCTTGCTGGTAAACGGGGTCTGCCTAGTTGATTCCAGTCGAAGGATACAACTAGGTTGCTTGGAGGTGGGACCGAATAGACAGTCGGGTACGACTCTGACGAACTTCCTTCCTGCGGTAAAGGAACGGGTAAATTGCCCCCATGTTCGTTGGAGTCTGTGCTTATGAAAAGAATTTGGATGGTGTCATCCTTGTTCTCTTCAGTGACTGTATCATCTGAAGATGAAACCTCTGAAGGCAAGACCGGGTCAAATGCCGCCTCGACCTTTTGACTTTCGTCTGGTATGGATCCAGATGGTTTATCTTCAATGATAGGTGATTCAGCCGACCACCTGAGCGGGCCAGCCAGATTTTCAACTAGTGACGGACTCGGCAAGAGTTTTTTATATCTAGGAGGAAGTCGTAACGGTGAAACCGGACGATCATCCAAAACTCTTTTAGCTTCATCTAAGAAGGGACAACGGTGAATGGCATGGTCGGCTTCGCACAGTTTACAAGGAAATCTATATTTTCCTTTTTGTCCTGGGGCTTCACTTTCACTAGTTGACGGTGTGCTTTCAACATGATCATCAGAGGTTGACGACACCGGGTTGTGCAATCTAGGAGACCAGTTCCTTAATATCCGAGGGATGCAAGGACAATATCTGTGAAAGTGGTCTCCTTTGCAAATGAGACATGGCGATTTAGGCCTGGTCGGTGCAGTGTGTGGATTTTCGTTAGACGACACTCATTTTCCCCCATTCGCCTTTGGCTCGTTCTTCTTCTTTTCTTTCTTCTTCTTTTCCTTCTTCTCCTTAGGAACTTGACTTTTGGCTTTACCAGCCCCATCAAGCGAAGAGGAAGGAGGAGAGGAGGAATTAGAGGAAGTAGAAGGTTGGTGGGCAACTCTGGACTCGTCTAATTGCTGATTCGAATGTTCAGGAATAGTGGTGTTTTGAACGACAGAGGTTAAGAAGAGCCATACAGGCAAACCAATTGTCAGCCCTGGAAGCGACAATGTGGCCATATGGGGTGCACCAACATCTCCCCAAGAGGAGAAGGGACTAGGATTTCCTCCAAGGGGAATTCCTTGGTTGGTAGACTCCATTTTCTCAACCCAAGATCAACGTAGGAAAAGGGTAATGAATATTCCTTTTAAAATAATTTTTTATACGCTTTGACACAACTTGTTTTTTCAGTTTTTAAGAGTCGAGAAAAAACAAAAGATGACTCTAGTCTCCTTCGATTTTTAATGAGCCTGAAGTGACAAGTGCTCAGATGGACCTTTTCCGTTAAGGAGTCTGAAAAGGAACGAAAGGGACTGCTCTGGAGATCTAGGTAGAGGGAGTACCAAACCAATCGCAAAACTACAGAATACTTTTTACAGTACGGCAGTCAATCTTCCCGAATGCTGTGTTCAGTGCATTGCGATCGATAGGGCGGCAGACACGACTTCCTATGGATAAAGGATTTAAGCCTATAGGGGTCTCCCAAAATATACTCGACGGTACATGGGAGCACAAGTCCGTACTGGCACTTATCGTCTCAAAGTGGAGGAATCACCCAACCATCAGTGAGGACAACAGTTACCAGGCTTTACGACACCAGAATATGTCTCTAGCCTAGACCTCTAAATGTTGTGCGTTAAGTTCCAAAGCGTTGTTAGATTCATTGAATTTATTTTAAGTTGATCTTTCTTATGAAGTTTGCCTTTTGGGTTCACCACGAGATGTAGATGTAATTCCTAAAATGCAATCTAAAGATGATAAAAAAACTTTTATCTCTTTTCTGCAATGAAAATCCTAGCTACTAGGGGAAAAGAAAGACACAATATTTTCACAAAGAGCAAAGAGTACACTGTAAATGCACTTTCCTAAATCAAGCCAAACAGACAATCAATATGCAAATGCACATGCATGTATTTGTATTCATGTACAAATCTGAATTTTCTTTCAAGCGACAAACACAAACAAGCTGTTTTCGAAATCAAAAGATAAAGACGATTACGACACTTTACGATTTTGAAATAAGTACTCGTTTTTGACACTAGAAAGTCGCAAATTCAGACCAAAGGCAATAGTACAAGTATAATCGACCATCAACAGCAATCAAACTTTATCCTATGATTGAAATCGACACTTGCGACAGATCTAAATCAAAGGACGACAATACGACTATTCTACTATTGCAATGGAAAACTGTAAACGACTCAACAAACACACAAAAACATCTACAGTTCTTTTGTACAAAGGAGGTGGAATAACAGTAAGGAAAAGGGGTTTCTAAACAGATATATACAGATCACAGGCTGCAAAATTCAGAGACAAAACTGGAAAGAATGAAGCACAAGAACCTCAGCTGCACAGGGCTAGTCTGATAAGCGCACCTGTAACACAGATAAACTGGATTGCAGCGCAGGTTTCCCTTTCAGGAAGTGCCCTGAAATGCAGGAACTCTTAACAGTACCTGCGCTGGGCTAGAAACGAGAATCTGTCCGGGTTCTGGGTCACGGTTTGCAGTTCAGTCTTTGGTTTTTGGCCGAGTAAAAGCAATCAGTAATGCACAATCAGGGGTAGATCTAAGGAGGGTCTAAGAGCTATCACAAGGGCAATCAGATCATTTTTGAATCAGCTATTCAAATCATAAACAGATCCAGTGAATGGATTGAAGCAGCAGATGTCTACTTTGCATTTGTTATGGCAAATGCAGTTCGAATGCTACTTATAAGTTTATGAAACAAACAAGAAAGAGATACACAAACAAACTAATTAGACAATCGTCCCCAGTGGAGTCGCCATTTTGTTACCAGGAAAAGTGTCTATTTAGAACTGCTCTATCCCACTAAGGTGTGACAGTTGCCTTAGAAACAAACAGAGAAAACTACTTTTGTATTTCCTTTATGAATTAAAGATAGAGGGGGATAGAAAGAATCGACCTGTGTCTTGCGCTAATCCTTTGATCTAATCCCTCTCTTCTTTGACAGCTTCCAGCTACCTGCTCCCTTACTTGCCCAGCTTCACCAAGTAATCACAGAAGAAGAAAACTATACAAAGACATGGATCTATATTCATAAACAGCTTAGGATCAGATTTAAGCTAACCATACAAATGTAACAAGCATCAATGATACAAATGCATGGAGGTGTTGTGGTCACCAACAACCCCCCTCTTTGTTGGGTATTAGCAATAACATCAAGCAAAGGGGGACCCTTAACAAAAAATCCCAAAAACATTTTTAGGATAATTTTTGTATTTAACTCCCTAAAAGCTATGTCACATCGCAAAGAGAGAGTGAAGCGTTTTCCTATGCGCATAAATAAGCTGCAAAGAAGTGATGCGAAATTCATCGCATCGCATATTTTGAAATCACCCTTAAAAGGAAACCTAAGTAATCGCCGACGGCCGATATGCGACGTCGCATATCGCAACGTCGCATAAGCAGCGCACAGTGATCAAATGAAAAATGTGATCTTACGATTTGCGATCTGCGATCTTACAAACTGTGATCTTGCGATTTGCGATCTGCGATGGATGAGACTATTAATTGCTGCGATGACACCTCTCGACATCGCAATCCTCGATGTTGCGATGCGAATCGCAGAAACCACTCATCACAAAGTTTCCTCGGCATGATCTGTAAACCCAAAATTGAACGCGCACCTTAAGGGAAATTAATGATTGCACGCCTGAGTATCCAAAGATGATCATGTCGCGTTCTTCGAAGAGTCAAGTCATTATGAGTGTCATGATTATGCATTCATTAGAACTTAAAGCTTTCATGTCAATATTTTCGTCATTTCTCTTTTCCTTTGCGTAAACTGTAAGGCAACAACTAATATAAATCTATATGCTGGAAACATCTAAGGAAAAGGGGAAAGCGCCAATACTAGAAGAACAGAGAGGAGATGCCTTCGAAAATGGATACTGCATGCAGCAGGGCCGCGGATTCCAGAGTATCACTCAACAGACACTGATGAAAATAGACTATCCAAGACTCAGAGTCAAAGGCATACAAAAGCAGAATGTTTGCAAAAGATCCTGAAGCTCAGACTGGGTAAAGCAAAAAGAAAAACGCTAAGGAGGGAGGACGCTCCAGAGAAGCCTGGATCAAAGAACAAAAGCAATTTTCAATACGGAAGATTGTTCAGGCAACGAAATCCCTAACTCATTGAGTCATTCGCACGGCCGGAAACCGAAATAGCAACAGCACAATCAATTTGAAAGAAATCTGGGTTATACTAAGTATACACACAGCAAATACACCCAGCCAGAGGAAGATTTTCAAAAATATCTTCTAGTTTGTTAGAAAGAGGTGCCAGCTTTTGTTATTTCTACTTTTATCGCTCGAACAAAAGAAAAAGACAACCAACCGACTCTTTCCAGGCGAACCTTGCATTGCTTACAACACTAAGGAGCAGATACAGAAACGGTTAGAAATTAGATTCAATTTTTAGAAATAAATTTGTTTTAGTAAAAGGGCGGTCATTTGAAGCCGTTTCCTAAATTTGTGTAATTAAGATTAGTTAGTTAGTAGTATTTAACCCTTCTCATGGCATTTGGAGAAGGGTCCGGAAATTTGTCAAAAAACTTGTCCTCAGAACATGCACTTTTGCACCCTCGGAGGGGGTTTTTGATGAATGGATGGATCGAGATTTATTTATGTTTGCATTTTAATGTCTGCTACTGATGTTGCACTTCTGTACTCTTAGTAGATGTTAGAAGTAAGTAGAGATAAATCATTATTGCTTGAAGTTTGTGAGTAAAATCAGTCATAAATGGTACTTTTATCTCTTGATTAATTTCTGCTTATATTCTTAGAGTGATATACAGCTGAGTTGTTTATATGTTAATGTACGAATGTGTGGGTTACCATTTGGCACTTTTGTACGGTGGAGTCATTTATTTGTGCTTGACATATGAATAACTTATTATGCGATATGCTGTTCACAACTGTTTTGCCTAACTTCTTATGTAGAATGGTTTATCTTAATTGATTTATATTCTTATGATAGCTGAATGATCTTTATTACCAGTTATTGTATGAAATCTTTTTAGATCGCATGATGAAAGAATTCTACCCCGGGTTAGTATAGATTAGATGTGCTGTTTTTGTTAGATTACAGTAGCATAGAGTCAGTTTAGAGTTTAGAATTAAATTAGCTTAAAATTACCTCTAGATTAGCATCATCAAAATCTACACACACACACACATCCTTTAGATTGGGAAGCTGGTCCCATTATCCCCAGTTTGACCCGCTACACCAAACGGACAAGGAGCCGCCAACCAGGTTCCGGACCAGGTGGGTATCCCCCTTGTTGTTGACCCGATTTTAGGGCCCTCAACATATTTGGTGCTAGAAGGAGGAAACGAACTATGAATGGCAACTAAGTCAAATTCCAAATACCATTCTGAGAGTAAATCACCCTCATCAACTCCCCCGACTTCTCCAGTACGGTTAAACCCAGAGTTAGAAGTCGCTCGAGTATCCACCGTTGCTACCTACCCTAATATATTAGACCAACTCATCATTGAACCCCCTGAAATTCAAACTTTGATTCGTAAACTCCAAGGATTCTCTATTTTTTCTCAGAGGTCTGATAAATCTCACAGCAGCGTGACTTCGCAGTACAATCCTACTCATCCCCTGACCAGATTGAAGGGTGAAAAATTTGGCATTCAAGCAAGTGAACTCCCTCTCTCTACTAGGAAAAGAGCAAGGAAAACACCACTAGAGTCTGACAGTCAGACTCTTTCATCTGCTTCGTCCATTTCAACCCCCTCACCGCAAAGTCAACCACCCACATCCTCATCCCAAATCACTCATCCATCTTCCACAACCCTTCCTCTTCAATCATCAAATATCATAATATCTTCATCTTCTCAGCATCAGGGACCATCCTTTGCACTTTCATTAACTAGCGGCTCAACGATGGCCCAGTCTCCATGGAACAATCCTGGGGCGGTTTTAATGCCTCCACCCCTAAGCCCAATACCGGCCCATCCTGAGAAATGGCTACCTAAATTCAATCTAGAAACAGGCATGCTAGCTAAAGAGCATATCAATAATTTCATGCTTTTTGTTAATCTCAATGGAGTTACCAACGAGGATGCTGTTGTCCGGCTTTTTCCTTATACAATGCAAGGAACAGCCGGGTCATGGTACTTTTCATTACCTTTCGGGTCCATCACAAGTTGGGACATTTTTCAAAGTCAATTCCCACCAAGTTTGGTGATGATAGATCAGCAGCGAAATTGATCAATGACCTATCTAATCTTAAGGCTTAGGCTAGAGAACCCATTAAGGATTTCAATTTACGATTCAATAAGATCCTCAACAAAATTCCCGCTGCTTCTCAACCTAGCGAGGAAGTAAGATGTGAATGGTATATCACGGCCTTACCATCAAACTTGGCTATCTTCGTATATAGGGAAAACAAGACGACCTTAGTTGAAAACTTGACAGAGGCACTAGTAGTAGAAAAGCGCGTAGTTGCCCTAGAAAAGAGATCTATAATAGAAGAACACAAATCTAAGAAAATCTCTTTCAAAGAAGACACCAAGAAGAAGCAAACGAAAGATCCTTTCGATATGGAAGGATTACAAAAAGTGTTAAAGGCCATGTCCAATGAGATGATTGACATAAGAAAACAAGTAGCAGAAACTTCTTCAAAAAAGCCCTACAGATCTTTTAAAAGAAATCCTCCCATGGAGGTGAAACCACCCAATGCTGTCTCAAACGTCGAATCTGAAGAAGAAGAAGAAGAGGAGAATACCACTGAAGGGCAGACCGATGATGAAGAAGTTGTGGAACTACAAGGAATGTGGGATTTCATCCTCCCACAAGAAGAAGATCAAGAAGCATTTCCGGTTAGCACACGAAGCAAAAATCAACTTGATCCTCCCCAAACTACCCCTAAACAGAAGGGCGCAAGCCCTGCAACAAAAGATAAGGTCGCAACAAAGAAAACAACCGCTAGAGCGACCCAATTTAGCCCAGTCCAATCAGATCAAGCACCTCCATCAAGAACACTGATAGTGTCGGATGAAATGGAGTATAACATTATCGATGACATGAAAAAGACTAGGGCTAATATCACTCTTTACGAATTGAGCAAACTGAAACATCAACAGAAAATAATGATGAAAGAATTACATGCCGTGCCTACTACATCTTTACCTACAGATGTAGCTTCCCACAACATGGTAAGACCTCCAACCAACATGATCAATAATATTGATCCAAATGACATTGCCTTGATTGGAGGAAGATGAAGATCTCATACTCCTCCTTTTCTTCTCACTTATGAAATTTTCAATAAAAACGTGCACAATTGCTTGGTTGATTCTCGTGCTTCAACGAATATTTTACCCAGATCAATATGTGCCAAATTGAATGTTCAACTAGGAAAATCCGCAGTGCGCATAGTTCAACTTGATCGATCTCAAGTCGAAGTGATTGGTGAACTTAACCAGGTGACCATAAGATTGTCGTCTAACCCGAAAGTATGCCAGGTTATCGACATTCTAGTAGCTGATATCCCTAAATTCTATGGTTTAATTCTTAGCAGGGATTGGTCCGAAAAACTCCACAGATATTTCTCAACCGACTGGTCGCACATGTGGTTACCCTACAATGGTAAACCAAATCAAATAAGGGTTGAACAAGAGTTGCACCAAAAGTACATAGTGACTGAATTGGAACGAGAGAATGAAGCAATAGCATACAACAGCAGTATCATAGGCAATTACTCGGTAGATTCTTTCCTTGGCAATTTCAATGCTCACACCTCACCTTACTTAGAAAATTCAGTTTTGTCCCAAGTTGAAATTTTTTCCCAAACTGATGATTCAAAGTGTTTTAATTTTTTAGATAACTCTGTAAATACATCTTTGTTTTGGAAATTATATTTTGATGGCTCTAAATCTAACGAGGGAGCAGGAGCAGGATGTGTTCTGATTAGCCCAGACGGGAAAAAGATCATGCTTACATGCAGACTTGAGTTCGATTGCACAAACAATACAACGGAGTACGAAGCCTTGGTGCAAGGCCTATACAAAGCAATCGGGCTGAATGTTAAGTATCTTCAAGTCTTTGGAGATTCTGAAATTGTCGTCAAACAGGTACGTAACACCATACATTACCTGTCAAGTCATTTAAAACACTATCAATCTTTAGTACAAGATCTGACTTCACATTTCATAGCATTCAATATTTCGTCAATCCCAAGACTCCAAAATGCGAGCGCAGACCTGTTAGCTAACGTAGCCTCTAGACTTATTCCCTCCGAAGATTTTAGTCCCGATAGGTTCTAAATAGAATTAATCTTTAGACCATCCATCCCTGACAACATCACCAACTGGAGAGTATTTAACGACGATCCTGACATTGTAAATTTCCTCACTTCTGAAGGATCCTACTCAAATCAAATAATTGACGAAGACCATCATGATCACCAAATACACCAAAATAGCACTGATAATGTTATAACTAAATCAGTGGTTAAGTTAGAAGATTTATATGATTTGAAAAGTCGGTTTAAAAGGTCTGCCAATTCTAAACTCTACAGTTCAACTCTGAATTATGAATTAGTGAACCTAGGAACCGATCAGAAGCCGCAAAACGTTAATCTGGGCCACGGCCTAGCCCCTGAAGAAAAATCAGCATATATCCGTCTTCTGAGACAATACAAAAACGTTTTTGCATGGAATTATGATGAGATGAAGACATACAACACTTCTATCATTCAACACACTATCCCTATGATTGACAATGAAAAACCTGTCCAGCAGAAGCTCAGAAAAATCCACCCCAACTTAGAAAATCAGATAAAAACTGAGCTAAATAAGTTGTTGAGAGACAGAATAATTTTCCCCTTCAGACATTCCAAATGGGTATCCAATATGGTGCCCGTTAGAAAGAAAAACGGAGATATCAGGATCTGTATTGATTTCCGGAATCTCAACAAAGCCTGTCAGAAAGACAATTTTCCCCTCCCACCAATGGAGCAAATACTACAGGCAGTAGCGGGCTCAGAATTAATGTCTTTCCTGGATGGATTTTCAGGATACAATCAAGTGCTAGTACATCCCATTGATCAGTTGAAAACCACATTCCAAACCAAATGGGACACATACGCATATCCGAAGATGCCATTTGGTCTGATCAATGCCGGCGCTACCTTTCAGAGAGCCATGGACATCACGTTTAAAGGTTTAGTCAATAAATCGGTAGTGATTTACCTGGATGATATAACAGTGTACTCCAAAAGGCGAAGCGACCATCTCAAAGATTTGAAACAAATCTTTCAAAGATGTTTGAGGTATGGGATTTCACTTAACCCAAAGAAATCTTTTTTCGCATTAAGTGAAGGGAAATTGCTAGGATTCATAGTGTCGAAATCTGGTATTCACATTTAACCTGACAGAATCAAAGAAATTTCCGAAATATCCATGCCCCATAACAAAAAGGCCATGCAATCTTTCCTTGGACAAATCAATTTTGTAAAAAGGTTTGTCCCGGATATTTCACGTATTATTTCTCCTTTACAAAATATGATAAAAAAGAATTCAAATTTTAAATGGGGTCAAGACGAGCACGAAGCATTCAACTTGATCAAACAAGCTATCATCAATGCTCCATCTTTAGCCAAATTTTTCAGAATCTTTTATCTTATACACTTTTGCCTCAGAGAAATCTTATGCCGCGATTTTAACTCAAACAAATCAAGAGAAGGCGGGAGCTCCAATCGCATTCTTTAGCTCGAACTTACAAGGTGCTGAGCTCAATTATTCAGATGTGGAGAAACAGGCATATGCTATTTTCAAAGCGATCAAATATTTCAGAGCTTTCTTACTTAAAGCCCATACCAAAGTCGTAGTACCGTTTCCAGTGGTAAGAAACCTACTGGTACAAAAGGATGTGGGCGAAAAGAGAGCAAATTGGATTACCGCTTTACAAGAATACGATCTTGAGATCAAGCCAGCAAACATCGTAAGAGGTCAAGGCTTCTGCAAGATGTTAGCTGGAGCATCGCAAATTCCTGAGAACTCATCTGAAGAGGTACATACATATGAGGTAAGCCTAAACGACGCAGAATCATTATATGCGGACACCATTTATTATCTTAAGAACGGGTATGCTCCATCACACCTCGATCACACCAAGAAAAGAGCTCTGAGATTGAAAGCTAAACAATACCAGCTCATAAATGATGTTCTGTTTAAAAGGAATTACGATTCTGTACTTCTTAGGTGTCTTGAGAAAACTGAAGCCGAAAAGGTTTTGAAGGAACTCCACGATGGACCAGCAGGTGGACACTATGCTAGAGAAGCTACTGCACATAAGATCTTTCATGCAGGATATTATTGGCCCACGCTGTTCAAAGACTCATACAATTACGTAAGGAAATGCCAAATCTGCCAGACTGCTACAGGGAAATAAAAGAAATCGTCCATGCCACTACAGCCGGTTAACATCGAGCAACCATTCAGCCAATGGGGCTTGGATATAATAGGTGAGATCGTTCCTCACTCTTCTAAGCAGCATAGGTATATCCTCACGGCAACAGATTATTTTACTAAATGGGTAGAAGCAGTTCCTCTCAAGACAGTTAATTCTGAAAACATTATTGAATTCATAGATCAATTTATCATCACTAGGTTTGGATTGCGAACGGCCCTAATGTTTGATAATGCATCATACGTTTCTGGAAATACAATGATTGAGTTTGCACTTAAAAGAGGGTTCAAACTGAAGTATTCTGGCATCTACTATCCGCAAGGTAATGGGTTGGCTGAATCAACAAACAAAAACCTAATCAGGATTATTAAAAGAAAAGTCGACCAAAACCAAAAGAATTGGCACAAGGCGCTGGTAAATGCTTTGTGGGCAGATAGAATTACGAAGAAAGCTTCAATTGGAACTTCTCCCTTTAATTTAGTTTATGGGAAAGAAGTGGTTCTTCCAACTCACTTAGTCATTCCCTTTTTGTCTTTAATACAACACATCAATGAAGTATCTACTTCCTCCTTACAATTGAGACAAATGGAGATAATTAAACTAGAAGAACGACGAGAACAAGCTAAGAAAACCCATGCTCAACACCAAGCGCTAATAAAATCCTCTTTTGATTCAAGCATAATGACCAGAAAAAGCTTTCAGATGGGAGATTTAGTTTTGAAATGGGATAAGGCTCATGAAGAAAAGGGCAAGCATACGAAATTTCAGAAGCTGTGGCTTGGTCCTTTTCAGATTGTAGAAGTCATAGGCCCATCGACGTTTGTGTTGCAGGATTTGGCAGGTAGAAGAGATTCTTTGCCTATGAATGGACAGATTCTTAAAATGTATTTTCCATAGAAGATCATTCTTCTATTTTTGTAGGATAGTTTTAGTTTTTTTTATTTTGTTTTTCTCTTTCTTATAAATAAAACCGTTTGTGAATAATCATCAAAAAGGATTCATAAAAGAGCACACCAACTCTCTATCAGATTTTGATTTCACTTGTACAAATAGCAAAACTTTTCGAAAAATCTGATTTTTATTATTGACAAATAGAGTTAACTTTAACCTGAATTTGATATTAGTTTCAACCTCTCAAAAAACTTTGATGAAAGCAACCTTTGGTAAAAAATTGTTTTATGTCAGCACAATGAAAGGTATCATCAATAATAAAATAAATATTCTCTGTAAAGCTGTTGTTTTCAAACTCTATTATTGTCGTCCAGAGCTTTCTTAAGGAAAAACAATGACTTCCTCCCTGCTAAAGGAAACCGCAGCATTCAGAGAAACAATCCGAGAAAACACTATATCTCAAAGAATAAGAGGTCTCATCACGAGCCGGCTTATCATGATCACAGATATTATAACTTGCTGACTTTGCCAATACTGTCTATCAAAACAGGGCAATGACTCAAGATTGCTGCAATCAAAAGACAAGGGGTCTCATCACGAACCAGCTTGTTCAGCAAAAGTGTAAATCAAGTGAATGACTGTGTCATAATTTGGCCACCAAACCAAGACATTGTTCTTTAGAGAATAAAAAAAGGAAAAAGTTTCAAAAAGGATTTTTCTCTGAAATGTTGTAAATAACCTCAAGCAGGAAAAAGGATCATTGTTGGATAACATGGTAACCCTGTCGAGGCTATGGACGCTTGCGGGCAGCAGAGGCTCTACCTACAACAAATGAGCATATTTTAAAGCCAGTACGCAGAGAAGACCTTATTTTATCTTTAAAAAAGACCGAGTAATGTCTGGTGTGAATGAAAGAACTAAGCCTAAGGAAGCAAACAATTGGAATAAAAGAAAGGTTGAGACAAAGTATCATTGACAGGATAAGGGGTAATCTACTCTATCTGTCCATAACAAAATTTAGACATATGAAAATTTTTATGTTTCAGAAGTGGGAATGTCAATAGAAAAGCACAGATAACTGGTTCTTCACAGTGAATCGCCATTGTTGTGGTCACCAACAACCCCCCTCTTTCTTTGGTATTAGCAATAACATCAAGCAAAGGGGGACCCTTAACAAAAAATCCCAAAAACATTTTTAGGATAATTTTTGTATTTAACTCCCTAAAAGCTATGTCGCATCGCAAAGAGAGAGTGAAGCGTTTTCCTATGCGCATAAATAAGCTGCAAAGAAGCGATGCAAAATTCATCGCATCGCATATTTTGAAAGCACCCTTGAAAGGAAACCTAGGGAATCGCCGACGGCCGATATGCGACGTCGCATATCGCAACGTCGCATAAGCAGCTCATAGTGATCAAATGCAAAATACGATCTTACGATTTGCGATCTGCGATCTTACAAACTGCGATCTTGCGATTTGCAATCTGCGATGGATGAGACTATTAATTGCTGCGATGACACCTCTTGACATCGGAATCCTCGATGCTGCGTTGCGAATCGCAGAAACCACTCATCGCAAAGTTTCCTCGGCATGATCTGTAAACCCAAAATTCAACGCGCACCTTAAGGGAAATTAATGATTGCACGCCTGAGTATCCAAAGATGATCATGTCACGTTTTTCGAAGATTCAAGTCATTATGAGTGTCATGATTATGCATTCATTAGAACTTAAAGCTTTCATGTCAATCTTTTCGTCATTTCTCTTTTCCTTTGCGTAAACTGTAAGGCAACAACTAATATAAATCTATATGTAGGAAACATCTAAGGAAAAGGGGAAAGCGCCAATACTAGAAGAACAGAGAGGAGATGCCTTCGCAAATGGATACCGCATGCAGCAGGGCTGCGGATTCCAGAGTATCACTCAATAGACATTGATGAAAATAGACTATCCAAGACTCAGAGTCAAAGGAGCACAAAAGCAGCATGTTTGCAAAAGATCCTGAAGCTCAGACTGGGTAAAGCAAAAAGAAAAACGCTAAAGAGGGAGGACGCTCCAGAAAAGCCTGGAAAAAAGAACGGAAGCAATTTTCAATACGGAAGATTGTTCAGGCAACGAAATCCCTAACTCATTGAGTCATTCGCACGGCCGGAAACTGAAATAGAAACAGCACAATCAGTTTGAAAGAAATCTGGGTTATACTAAGTATACACACAACAAATACACCTAGCCAGAGGAAGATTTTCAAAAATATCTTCTTGTTTGTCAGAAAGAGGTGCCAGCTTTTGTTATTTCTACTTTTATCGCTTGAACAAAAGAAAAATACAACCAGCCGACTCTTTCCAGGCGAACCTTGCATTGCTTACAGCACTAAGGAGCAGATACAGAAATGGTTAGAAATTAGATTCAATTTTTAGAAATAAATTTGTTTTAGTAAAAGGGCGGTCATTTGGAGCCGTTTCCTAAATTTGTGTAATTAAGATTAGTTAGTTAGTAGTATTTAACCCTTCTCATGGCATTTGGAGAAGGGTCCGGAAATTTGTCAAAAAACGTGTCCTCAGAACATGCACTTTTGCACCCTCGGAGGGGGTTTTTGATGAATGGATGGATCGAGATTTATTTATGTTTGCATTTTAATGTCTGCTACTGATGTTGCACTTCTGTACTCTTAGTAGATGTTAGAAGTAAGTAGAGATAAATCGTTATTGCTTGAAGTTTGTGAGTAAAATCAGTCATAAATGGTACTTTTATCTCTTGATTAATTTCTGCTTATATTCTTAGAGTGATATATAGATGAGTTGTTTATATGTTAATGTACGAGTGTGTGGGTTACCATTTGGCACTTTTGTACGATGGAGTCATTTATTTGTGCTTGACATATGAATAACTTATTATGCGATATGCTGTTCACAACTGTTTTGCCTAACATCTTATGCAGAATGGTTTATCTTAATTGATTTATATTCTTATGATAGCTGAATGATCTTTATTACCAGTTATTGTATGAAATCATTTTAGATCGCATGATGAAAGAATTCTACCCCGGGTTAGTATAGATTAGATGTGTTGTTTTTGTTAGATTACAGTAGCATAGAGTCAGTTTAGAGTTTAGAATTAAATTAGCTTAAAATTACCTCTAGATTAGCATCATCAAAATCTACACACACACACACATCCTTTAGATTGGGAAGCTGGTCCCATTATCCCTAGTCGGACTCGCTACACCAAACGGGCAAGGAGCCGCCAACCAGGTTCTGGACCGGGTGGGTATCCCCCTTGTTGTTGACCCGATTTTAGGGCCCTCAACAGGAGGAAAAACTCAAATAGTTTTTATTGATATACAAGAAGATCCAGGAGGAGTTACAACCGACGATTCCTAACCCAGCATCAACCTCCCAGCAAAGAAGCCCCTCTTCACCTCGAACAAAGCATAAATCACCCAATAGTCTGATATCTATCTCAAAACCAACAGCAATTCCTTACAATGTGCAAAATTCCAGCCTCTTGGATCTCTGGGATGAGGGATCCATATATAGATGTATGCAAGGAGGATGAGTCAGCTTGTGATTTGATTAGTGTCTTCTCTCTGTCAGTTCTTGCTTCCACTTGGAGACTGAAAGCCTCTTACTCATCCTTGATCGAATTCAGTGAGGCAAGTATCATAGGAGAAGATTCTGGAAGCTTCCATTGTCTTTCCACCTCGCGGAATGGCACTACCATTTGTCATTTCCCGCTCAACGCACCCTCATAGTGCATTTAGGTGTGTTGCAACGCACCTAGATAGTGTGTTTAGGTGCTATGAAACGCACCTAGCCAGTGGAGCAGCTAAAATGATCTTGTTTTGACTTATTCTCAGCAGTTTCTGGTGGAGAACTTCTGGGAGAAGCTGTAATTTGTTGACCTTGTTCCTTTAGGGGTTGGAACAACACTTTTAGGGACTTAGGAGCCCTTGGTTTATGGACATTTCATGCTTGGAGCTGCAAGGCACAAAAATGTCTATAACACATTGCAAGCTAGATAAATTACTAAGCTCTCGTGTGGCCCCCTGTGGAAATAAAACAATAAGTGGGCGAATGTTGGGTTGTGTAATATTCTTTCCACAACTAGCCCATGTAGTTAACCGGCAGGTTAGAGGCGGGGCAGAGCCCCCCCCTTCGTTGCGCCGATTGCGTAGCGGGCATCTCACAGGGGGTTTGAGGGGTGCAAGTAACGCCACTCTATAGGGTTTGGAGCAGGGCCCCAGACAATTTTATTTTTGGACCTTATATTAGGTTGGGCAGACCTACCTATGGTTTTGTGCATGATTTTCAAACATGGTTTTAAACGCGATGGTTTACAGTCCATGGTTTTGGATGCGATGGTTTTTAGTCCATGGTATTGGATGCTTCGGCATGTATAAATATCTATTGTAACATTCAAAGTAATATAATGAAAAATCAAGCCAGTAGTCCCAGTTTTGGGATCCAGGGGAAAATCTCTGTGTATATGTGCTTTATGTGTTATGCTCTCACACTGTTTATTTTCTATGTTTTAGAATTCGTATGCATGTTATTTCTGTATAGGGATAAAACCTACAACTTCCAACCATACAAAAACACACACACACACAAATATATCTATAATGATGGGCCATCATTTGTGAGCAAACCTATCATTACTCGATCTTGTTACGCTATCCCTTAATGCTTTACGCTTTCAAAATTTGTTCTGGGATAATTCTTTCGAGTTGACATGTATGTGGGTGAACACTTGCACCTATCAACATAATTTTGGGCTCATGTGCTTTCCACAATAACATGGATTACTTTATCCTACTCCATTTAAGTCATATTTCACCTTTAATCTACTGTATGAACCTCAAGGCTTATGTGTGTGAGTGGGTCCACATGTTCGCTTAGTCAATGCTCCCATTAATCAACTCCAATGGCCCTTGCTCCTGCCATGAAATCTCAACGCTAAGTCATCCCAACATTCCCTTTAGCTCTTCACATGGATACCTACAAGAGATAGGTTCTGGGAAAAAAACATCTCATCTACTACTGCCATATTTCCTTTCTAATTAGGTTTGTCCTTCCACTTCCTAACACCACAATAATCTAACTCGCATGAGATATGGTTCTTTTGCAAGCCAATGCATGGTATCCACATCATCTTGGCCTTCTCCATGCTACAATCCTACCACACCATCCCAATCCTTGTTAGCCCTTGCATTTCCCTTGTCCAACCTTTTGTGGGCTTCCAAGATGTACTCCTCTAGGCATATGTCAACCCTCAGCTCCCTCTCTATCACCGATCTCTCATGTTAAGTGATAAGAATCAGATATAATGGCCTCATGCTTGGTCATGTGGCTAGTAAATTAACTTTTAAATAAATCCTTGTGCAGTTTGATACATTCATCCAAGTTCATGGGTACAATTATCAGCCTGAGTATATGGACCAACATTTTCCCCCCAATCTACAACTTGCACTATTTATGAAGGATTCATCCATAGCTTGGCTAAAATGGTTCTGTAAACATTTTGAATTGAACCAGAGCCCAACCAAATCCATTATGGCTTATGAAGCACACTCTGGTGTTATCCCTCTTGGGCTTCCCATAAGTATATTATCTCAGGGTTCTCGATGGACGAAATAAAAAACGTGTTACAAGGAGTTGTCTATGGAGGTCAAGGATTTATCCATTCAACCTCGTAGAATTATACCACTCTACACCTTGCACTATTTATGAAGGATTCATCCATAGGTTGGCTATGATGGTTCTATAAACATTTGGAATTACAATAAAGCCCAAACAAATTCATTAAAGGCTTATGAAGCACACTCTGGAGTTATCCTTCTTGGGCTTCCCACAAGTATATTATCACAAGGTTCTTGATGGATGAAATAAAAAATGTGGTCCAAGGGGTTGTCTATATAGGTCAGGGATTTATCCATTCAAGCTCCTAGAATTATATAGTACCTCGGATCATTAATTTCATATCGATAATATATTGATTTAGGTTCATAGATCTATAAGTTTCCATTGAGAGAGAAATAACTATAGCAAGCTTATAAATGTTGGAATTATTGTTGATATGTTGTCCTTCATGTCAACCCATATATATTATGATGTCAATTATGGTCCTTGATGTGAAAATGTGTTGTGCTTGATGATTATAAATATTTTCTGAATTGTTGCAAATGGCATGAATATTTATACAAGTATTACAAATAATAAGGAAGAGTATTAGCGGCTTTCTCATAGGATCCATGAGAAATAATTTTTTTGAAAAGAATATGCTACTCCTTAGTAGAAACATTGTGTGCATATGTAGGTTTAATGAACAAAAGTCGTGTACATGACCCTATCCATTGAAAATAAAAAAACCATGAACATTCCCCATGATAATATCCCATGGTTTTGTGTCATAAAAACTTATTTGATCTCATCAACAATTAAGAAAGGATTTTATTGTGGTATTGGCAAGGAAAAAATGTTATTAAAGGAGAAGGAGAATGAGAAGTAGTGTCTATTCATTTTTTGAAATATTCATTTGTGATATGATCTAAAGTAGGTGTGCATAAGGGAAAAAGGAGGAGCTTCCACATTGAGAGATCTAAAGATGTTTTAGAGAACTAATAGGTGTGCTTGTTGTAGGTGTAAATATGGGAAAATGTTTAAGTTGTTAAAAAATTCAGGATCTAGACACTTGGTCATCCTACTAGAAGAACCATCTCATGCACCAACTTCATGGTTGTTATGAAATACTACTAGTGTAACCCCTTATTGTTATTAGTACAACCCACTTATTATATTGATATACCCATGTAATGCCCATATTGTTACTATTGTGCCCCATAGAAGACCACTATTGTTATTATTGTGCCCTTACATTATTATTGTTATGTCAGCTCTGATTATGTTATGACCCCAAAGACCTCCTTTCTGTATATAGGAGTCTAAGGGGTCATAACATAATCAGAGCCGACATAACAATAATAATGTAAGGGAACAATAATAACAATAGTGGGATTCTATGGGGCACAATAGTAACAATATGGGCACTACATGGGTACATCATATAATAAGTGGGTTGTACTAATACCAATAAGGGGTTACACTAGTAGTATAGGGGCCTAACATGCCCTTCTCCTTCAAAAAGCGTTGTCCTCAATGCTTGAGTAGTTCTTGATGCTTCTGTATAAAATTCTTGTCCTCCCATGTGGAATCTTCAGCGGTTAAGTTCTTCCACTTGATGAGATACTCTGAAATTGGTCGATTTTGTAGCTGTCGAGTTCTTGTTTCTGTGACTGCTCCAGGTTCCAATATGATTTTTCCTTCCTCTTCAATTTCTGGCAATATTGTTTGAATTGGGATCTTTTGCAACTTTTGAACAAGTGGACATACTTCTTCGTCCTTCTTCCATTCATCCATTGCTTCGTTTATCCAATCTGGTTGGATAACAGAAATAGCACAAAACAATGCTTCCACGTCCTCATCCTTGAAGAGTCTTCCCATTCAGTAAGGTCGCCATTTTTTAAGTGCATGTAGTATTGCCAACATTTCCTTCTCATAAATAGCTTGCTTGAGATGTAGCAGTAAAAATACCCAATCACCTACATCAAAACATTTTTCACTATGATGTTGATATAGCTGTTGTTTCATTTGATTTTGCACCAAAGTGGCGTTATCCTTTAAAACTTGGAGAACTTGTTGTTTATGCTTGATGTGATCTTTCATTGCTTGAACCTTTTTCTTCTTGATATGTCCTTCTATCTCTAGAGTTTGAGGAGTGGTAATTTCTTCCAATCCTTTACAAGATATGGTCGGATTCATTTCTTGATGCTCGATGTGATCTTTCACTTCTTGAACATTTTTCTTCTTGATATGTCCTTCTATCTTGATAGTTTGAGGAGTGGTAATTTTGACCAATGAATTACAGGATATGGTTGGATTCATTTCTTCTTTCTCGATGTGATCTTTCACTTCTTGCACCTTTTTCTTCTTGATATGTCCTTCTATCTTGAGAGTTTGAGGAGTGGTAATTCTTGCCAATGCTTTACAAGATATGGTCTGATTCATTTCTTCTTTCTCTGGGGTGGGGTCCTGGCATATATCTTCTTCTTTTGATGTTTCTTGATCCTTTTCTTCCTCGTCTTCATATTCTATGTAAAATAATTTCTTCTCAGCACACTTATGACCTTTAGTGCATTTGATATCACAATTGTAACAAAGCCCTTTTGCTCTTTCTTCTTCCAATTGTTGTGGTGTCAACCTTATAGGTTGTGGAAGACTAGGGACAACAACACTTCCATCTTTATAGTTGTGAGTGGTATGCTTCCTCGTTGCGATAATTTTTCTTTCCATTATGTCATAAAGCCCTTTTACTCTTTCCAATTGTTGTGTTGTTGCTCTAAAGAAGGTGTTGCTCTTTGTATCCTCATAATGTGCTATCATTTCCTCCGTGAAAATTGACCACGTAACAAGTTGTTTATGAGAACAAAGCCCTTCATACCATAAAATTGATCTGGTTCTAAATATGAAGATGCAATACATACCTTTTGTAACAGTGGTACACCATGTAGATCAAAATATTTCTCCATCTGAAGTATCCAATTTACCGGATCCTTGCCATCAAACTTCCTCATCTTTCTTTTTCTTGATTTTAGGAGCTCTATCTTGAAACGATTGTAACTCTGTACTTTTGGATCTTTAAGTTCTGAAATTGCAACCTGTAGTAGCCCTCTGTGTCCTCTTTCCAATGCCACCAGTCTGATCCAAATTGGATTCTCCAAGAAAGAGTTATGCACAATCTCCCAAGATGACCTGATTATAGACCTTTCCAGAAGAGCTAAGTTGTATGAAGTGCCATGTGTCACTGTGTCGACCTTTGGCTCTAAAAAATATCCACAAGAAACTACAATCCGTCCTCTCTCTGTGCCTTCTTATGAAATTTCAATCCGATGCTCAAAGAGAAAGTTATGATGATTTTCCCCAGGTCACCTGTTTGGAATGTAATTCAAGAGTCTGTTTGGAGCAGCGAAACCCTAGAATCTGAAGCTCTGATACCAAATGTTATGAAACCAGCTCAAGAAAAGATAGAAAAGATAGATCAACGCCTTAGAATTCAGCCTCTTCGAGGGGTCAACCTCCTTTATATTACATAAATGAACAATTCTTGGATGATACAAATGAAAAGACCTCCTTTCTATATATAGGAGTCTAAGGGGTCATAACATAATTAGAGCCGACATAACAATAATATTGTAAGGGAACAATAATAACAATAGTGGGCTTCTATGGGGCACAATAGTAACAATATGGGCACTACATGGGTACATCAATATAATAAGTGGGTTGTACTAATAACAATAAGGGGTTACACTAGTAGTATAGGGGCCTAACAATGGTTTTTTTGCAAGCATCAACTTGCATCTCCTTGGATTTATGAAAACACTAACTTGTAGGAGGCAGCAACCCCTAATCCTTCTCATGCACCCGCTAAATATGGAAGCACCAAATTCCTATATCCAAGCTCCAACCCACACTCAACAGAAAACCTGCTGCTCATTATAATTGGTAGCATTTGTGCTTATTTTCATCTATGTTGTCCTCAACAGCCTTTTGGCACATGCAGCCTACTATCCTCTACTCAATCTATAGTAACTGATTGTTAACACACAACCTACACAACACCTTTTCCTATTCTCACTCCACAACAACTCGTTTTCAACTCACAACCTATGTAATACTTTGTCCTTTTCTCACTCCACAACAACTTGCTTTTTCTGCTCGATAGTATTCAATGACACACAACTCTCTCAGTGCTTTGTTCACACTGCAATATCATACTATTCTCATCCCACTGCTCTCATCATCATACATTCAAAATTCGACCCCTTATATTCCATAAGCACTGTCAGCCTCTTCTTTATAGCATAGGCTCACTCAACCTCACACAACAACAAAGTCTCTCTTGGGGTCTCTTTTTTCTACATAGGCACTCATAACCTCTTGTTTTCAACACAGGCTCACTCGACCTCATATAAAAATAGACACACAGGTAAATCTCTCCACACAGCTCGTTAGAAACAATAATTATCCTCACCCCATTTCTCAATTACAATCCTGGGTTTTGTTTCACTGAAAGATAGTGATCGACGTTGTCTCTATTAGTCACCACTCTACCATTCACACTGGCTGAGTGTACTCATTGGCTTGTCCATCCTATTGTTGCATTTCTTTCTCCAATTCTTCCATTGTATTAAACATGAGGATGTGCATCATTCACTCACCAACTATGGTTGCAGTGCAATTAATTCGGAGAATGGGTCTCTGTGTGATTCTCCATGCTGAGAATTAAATATTATTTAACTTGCACACTTCAAAAAGGCTCTTGTTCCTTCTGTGAGCAAATATCTTGTCCCTAAGGATATGATCTTCATTCAGTTCCTAGTAGAATATAAGTAAGCTCAGGGATGGCTTGTCTCAACTCACTAATAGACTCCATTTAAATCATCATGCAGAAGCATGGTCACTGCTACCTTGACCCAATTATCTTTGTCTTTATCTCTTGCCTACGATAGTCGCCATTGACTCCATCGACCAAGTTTTCTACATTCATTTACCCTTAGTTTCTGACTCATTCATCTTCCATGCACCATTGCATTGGAATTTCATAGCTTCACATATCATAACTTTACTAAGGTAGGATGTTACAAAATCATAATATTATAGTTGTCCTTTAGCCCCTTTTGCTTCACCCCTTATTGTTTTTCCTCCATGGAACTGGGTGTTGTGACTGGAAAATTTATACACATTTGTATTGGTATTTTAGAGTCCTGCATATCGTAACTTTATTAAGGTTGGACATGAAAAATTCATGAGATTTTGATATTGGCCTTTAGCCCCTTTTTCTTTTCCCCTTATCACATTCCAACCATAGGACCGGGTGTTGTGACTGACGGAATAGCACTTAGGTGCTAAGCCCTTTGGGATCCTATTGAGGGCCTTTCTCCTTGTGTCCTTTCTCTTTTCCCTTGGTTCTTTGGGCTCCATGACCAAATTCCCATCAACATCATAGCTCCCTCATATCACGACCTTATTGAAATTCGATTACGAAGGAGTTACCAAATATCCAACCTCTGCTATACTTGTGGTATCTCCATAGTACTTAGGTGTTAACCCCTTCACTATTCCCTTGGTACTTTGGGGTCCATCACCAAGTTCCAATTACATCAGGTCTCTTTGTATCATAACTTTCTCAAAAATCAATTACAACAGAGTTACGAAATCCCCAATCTCTGATATAGTTCTATGGTGAAATCATGTTGTTGTCATCATCACCACGTGGCGTCTCCTTGGTGGTGACAGGTGTCACAAGGATTTTCCTCTTTAGGCCACTTAATAATGCTAAATCTGACTTCCACATGCCCTTCATACAAACACATCATGCTGACATCATATTCCACCATTAGCTCCTAAGGGCCAATCACTTACTTCCATATGTCTTATTCGAGTAGAGAGAAAGGGTCCCTCATTTCCCTTTTTTGAAACTAAATTACTTTGTAAATTATGCTCCACGCAACCCTATATGCTTTCAAAATAATTCAATTAACAAGGAGTTACGAACGTTTAATCTTTGAAATACCAAAATTTCTAGGTTCTGATATTCCTACCTTCTGAGGTCCCAAAGTTCTGAGGGGTACCAATATTCCAACCTTCTCAGGTCTCGAGACTCCAATCTTTGAAATTCTAAAGTCACAAAATTCTGAGGGGTTCCAATGTTCTAGCCTCCTTCTGATATTCATCCTGCTCCGATATTTAGCCCTTTTGATGTCCAGAGCCTTCGAGTCTTTGAGGTCCTGTAGTTTCGAAATTCATGGCCCGAAATTTGCCCTGCGTCTGATTGACTAAGAATCTAAAAATTTGGCATACTTCCATGTTCTAAGACTTTGAAATTCGACCTGCTTCCATGTTCAAAAATTGCAAAATTTCCATGCTTCCCTAGTTCCAAAATTATGCATGCTCCTAAGGACTTCATGGTCCTTACTTTGGCTATCAATAACTTTTGACCTACATATGCATTTATTGACATTCACATACCATTGGAAAACTCTTTCTGAGCACTTACATCATGCAAACAGTATCTGACTTAATCTCTTGAGGAAGAATATCTTCTAAAGCATTGGTCTCCTAACCACCATAGTCATCATTTTATGGATTCTACCATAGGCCTACTACTATGGTGATTCTATACCAGAGATTACAACCACCATAGAACTTCCCCTGAGCTTTACGCATCAAGAACATTAATGCTAGTATCTGTGGCCATCACAATTAGCCTAGTGGAAATCATTGTCATCTTTCCTAACATCATGCTAGCACATACATCCATGCTGATTTGGTTGACACCAATGCCAACATAGTTGCTAACTCTTAGGCAATTCCATCTTCCCAACTTGATCTTCCCGCATGAATGTTGACATTAATACCAACAAACTTACTACCACTAGCTAGGCAAACAATGCCAATTTTCCAATAGAATATCCATGGAAGTTTACGGATCATGTAGATTCCTCTAGATGCACATTATTACACTTGATTAGGTACTCCATAACGGTTATATTTTGAAGAGATAGATAACACTAATCTATAAATTTCTCTAATTCAAGAATCAACTTCCCTTATACATATAATTTTGAAATTTCTATTTGCACTAGAATAGTCTATACCAAAACCTTTTATAGGAAAGACACATAAAAACTCTTATGGGTAAGAGAAGAAGGAAATATATCTCATACACCAGTTGTCAAATTTAGTGAAAAACCTTGCTAGGTCCATAAATGTTTGGAGCTAATTTATGATTTTTATTTTTCTTGTGTGTATATGTCTTATAATGTTGTAGTCTAAGAATTACCAATCGCCCTCCTAATAATTTATTTCACTTCAATGTTCATTTTCTTGTTGTTTCATCTTAGTTTGCACCATTTGAAAGTATTCCTTAGAAATTATGAAAGTTTAGTTAGTATAAGCCATATATGACTTTATTAGTTGTAATTTGGACTTATCTTGTAACAATTATGAAGTATTGGGATTGAGATAACAGTAAAGGGCCACAAATGGGGTAATGGTAGTAGATGTGTGACATATAGTATTATATCAACTTTTTGCCAAAGGAAGCCACTTCATCGATTGAGATTGTGTATCTAAAGAATAAAAATGTAGATAATGATATAATCATTTGATAAGTATTTCTAATTGACCATATGTTGATGACATGTTGAACTTATCACCAACGTTATTCCAGTCTATTCCATAAGCCTTTCCAAAAGTTTTATGATTTTGGAATCTTTGTCACTCACTATTGCCTTAGGAGAGCCATGAATTATATCAATTTCCTTCACGAACTCTTCTAGAATTTGGCTTGCTATGCATGTATTTTGAATTCCACAAATATGGAATCCATACCTTTTTATTTTGGTAACTCGTTAATGAATTCCATTCATGTATCTTCCCATATTTGATTGGGTATGTGTGATGGAAAAAGAAACCATGGACATTTTGTTGTCTCTTCTTTCTTTATTTTGCAAACCTAACATTCTCTTACAATTGTTTCAATATATTTATTCATTCCTTCCCTAAAAAAATATCTGTCTCTCCTTTAGTATCCTTAACTAACCTTGCATGTCCTGCCGTGGAAGTGTCATGGGACTCCATCAATATTTATTGCTTCATATTTGATTGAAGGAATGGAAATATTTTACATTTGTACCAAAGTATATCTCTATTCCACTCCCAATGTTCCATCGAGTTCATTCCTTATGCTATACATTATATTTTTTGTTTAGTACTATTGTCATTTTTCCATTCATGTTGAGATTCTTCCAGTCATACCATTATGGAAGGTGTAGTAGAATATAAACTTTAGGCTTCTTCCATCCTAAAAATATAATTTTCCAATACATTGTCCTCCCATTTTTTCTATATCATTTGAAAATTGAACCTATTGATTGTGCTAATTATTGCCAACATACAAAGGATCTCCTTGATGTGAAGTCCCAATGAGACCTCACATCATGTGGAGTAGGATTCACATCCGGATTATTAGTCGGGACACCATAACACAAAGATTCATCTTTCTTTAACCAGATAACATAAGATATTATATACATAAACCTTGAACAAGTAGTTAAGTTGACATTTTGAAAAATTGATTGCAATGTATAAAAGGAGACCTTCAAAAGGGGAGAGACAAAAAGTCAGCCTCTAGAAGGGAGTAATAGTATGAAAAATAGTTTACATCAACACAACGATAATTAAACCACATACAACACACCTTCAAGAAGATAAGTATTGATGCCACTAAAATAGCTCGATTTCCTTAGTACATATGAATGAAACATATAAAGAAAAGATTTGAACAATTGTTCTAAGAGATTCACAATAAATGCATGAAAATATGTTGGCTCGTCCAGCTTTAATTATAATAAGGTGGAAGATTCAAGTACACAATTACAATGGTGAGTCACTAGTTCCAATAGTGGAACATTAAGCCACTTCTTTCTTCTCCAAAGAACAGTTTTCTCTACTATGTTGTTGTAGCTACTGCAACACCCTCTAAAATTTTGGCTTACACTCAAATTTTTGAGCCTACATTGGTATTTTTCTTGATTTTTGAAAACATTCAAGCTCATTCCATGATCTTTCTTGAAGTTCTTTCGCCCCTCTTGCTTGTTGGATTAACTGTCATCTTTTGGCATGTTTGTCTGTTGTATAATGTTTGTGATCCTTTTTCTTGTGGTTTTGAAGGTCGTTCTTTGTGTATATGAGTTTTCTTAACCATGTAAACATTTGTCACATCCATACACAGAGTCTTGAGAACTGTCGCACAAGTGTTGTCACGGTCGTCCCAAAGTCTATCTTAAGTATCGCACTTCTCGCATCCTTTCATGAGGTAGTCACAAAGAGGGGAATGGTTTGTTTGTTTGTTCTAATGATCTATGTTGTTGCATCATCAAAATATGCTAAGTGTTTGATCACAATTAAAGTTCTTCATGAGTCCATCTCCCTTTCCACACTTATCCATTTTCAGAAAATATTCTCGACCAGGCAACTTAGCCTCACCAGGCCTTGAGTGAACTATGAACTGTGTAGTCACAACCCTCTTGGATGTGACGTTGTTGCCTAGAACTACGTAGTTCATAGTTACTATCCTCTAGGGTTGTTTTTCTACACAATTCCAAAGTCTAGTAGCATCCCTTGAGCTCTATAATTGCACAATTGTGCCTCCTAATTTTCCTTAAACTGCACATTTCACACTTTCAACCCTCAATATTTTCCCTTGCCTGCTATAATTTCACAATGCATAGAGATCCCAGCTTCCCTTAGCCTCCAAAACTGCACAAATTCTCCCTCTAGTGCCCTTCCCTCAGTTAGAGCTCACTACCTTTAGAAGCTGCATAGATTTTCCCTTCACGCCTCTCTGCTGCCTAGTCCCCCTTGATTGCTGAAACTACGTAGTTTTTCCTCCCAAGGCCTTGTCCTACAACTTGCACTACCTACTTGAATTGCACAATATTTTCCCTCAATGGACACTATGAAAATTTTTCCCTTAGTGGCCACTGTGAAAATTTTTCCCTTAGTGGCCATTGAGCAAATTTTTCCCTCAATGGCCACTGCACAAAATTTTCACTCACTAGGCACTACATAAATTTTTCCCTCAATGTGCACAGCACAAAATTTTCCCTCAGTGGGTACTGCATAAATTTTTCGCTAAGTGGGCAATGCAAAAAATTTTCCCTGAGTGGGTAGTGTGTAAAGTTTTCCCTCAGTTAGGACTACACAAAAATGTCCACCAGTCTGGCTTGAGCTACACACTGCACAGTCTTAGTGATCAAGGTCTCCCTTTGTCTGTTGGAACTGCACAATACATAGTCACTTATCCATTTCTCCAAGCATATGACTTGTATCGGGCTCATTTCATGGATCATAATGCATCATCTTAGACTGGGGGGTTTTTATATTGATGTTGTCACATAATGAATGACTTGATGGAACATGTACACTATCAATTCACAGCGAGATGATAAAGAAGGAACATGCGGAGGGAACCATTCCTAAATAATCTCTTCCATCTGAAATCATAACTTGATCTATCAAGGGGGAGAAAATGGACACAAGTTTGCAACTACCATCGAAGACTTAAGATCATTGAATACTTCACATTACCAAGCCATGCGGAGGAGAAGACAAAGCATATCCAAGAAGACATCTAGCACTTAGCAGTAACAATGACCTGACATTGCCACACTATCAAGCATATTATTTCGTCAGTGTCATGTCATGTAATGAGTATTCATATGCCACATCACTATTGTGGACCATGTGTATTGTATCCAAATGTATTGTAAAATTGAAGTCCAAAGGACACACATCAATATGAAGAGTCATGTAAGTCTAAAATTCATAGGAAGTTGAACAATCATGAGGGTAGACAAAGAGTCACAAAGGTGGAGCATCACCCCTTGATTATATATACTTCCTCACTGTATGAGCAGATCACTTTTAACCTTGGCTCCTACCGCAAGGAATTAGAGAGATCAGATAGCTCTTTGAGGAGCAGCGAATGGCTCTAATGTCCCACTACTACACTAGTGATGTACATTATAAACATGTGTCTTGGAACTTTTTCTTAATAATAGAAACCTTTTAAGGCCAGCACGTTCTTCATACATGGACTATTAATGTTTGTAATACTATTATGTGGACATTTGTATTTCATGTTTTCTTTCTCATGTACTAAGATAGTTGAACTACTTCAGTTATTTTATTGTTTATCTTATTGATAATGTGCTGTAATGGTTGTTATTTTTGTCCCATTCTTGTGGACTATTCCGTGGGATACTAGAGAGATCTTTCTTTGTTTATTGGTTGTAACGACCATTGTATCCACTATGGACTACTCTGTTGGATGTTAGATGGAGCCTTCTGGTTCATGCGTGTCTCTTCTTGGGGGGTACTATTACCTCTCACTTAAAGGCTAACTTTTCTCTCCCATTTTTAGTAGAAGAACCTTGACATAGTTGCAACTACAAACTCACTAGGCACACCTCCCTTTCTTTTCAAAGACACCATTGCATCACTCTCTTGTGATGACAGCTAGAGCCAAGGAAAACATTTAAGGATTTGCCAATCGAGCCTTTATACCACATGGGACTCCTACACCAAATAGTGTGAGGTCCGATTGGGACTTCAAATCAGGGACATACACTTGGTTGATGGATTTCCAGCACTGTCAACAAAATGGCACTAGAAGGAGGGCCAAATGATAGGATTTTCTCGTTGAGTATAGTTTGATTCTCTTACTTAAAATGGATCTTTCCCAAATCATAATCCCAATATCGTTTTCTAAAGAGCTTAATTGTACCATCCCTACAAAAGTTATTCATAACCTGTCTGAATTTAAGTTTGACAGTCAAGGTGAATCAACCTTTCATGAACATATATTTCAAGTTTTTCATCTTTCTCTTTCTAACCAAATACATTGCAAATATGTCATGGCTAGATTACTCAACCTCACATTATAAGGTTTTGCTAATCGACGGTGTCATACATTACCCATTCATTCTATCCATTCACTCGACCAGCTTGCCAAGCAGCGTCATAAAGCCTTTGATAAGTATAACTACCAAGATGTTTGTGGTAGAATCAATCTCTTAAGAATGAAGCCTGATGAATGAATTAAGGATTTATCTAATCGATTCCTTCACCATTGGTATGAAATTAATGAAAAACATTTGAACGAGGATTTCTTGAAACAAAAGTTTGAGCGCTTGGTTCTTGTCTCTTCATATGGTGAACCTGAACCCCGTGGATTTTCCACTACCCAAACTCTTTCAAATCATGAGACACCTCAAATTATAGAGCAGGAGCTTACTACCCCTTTTATTCTTTGTCCTCCTCCCTTTCCAGTCTCGATGCCAGTGACTCCTTATGGTGGTTGTAAAACTGGGAAATCTATAAATCAAATCTCCAGTCCATCTTCTCATTCTTCTTCCACTTTGAATGATTCAGATTCAATGGAGAAATTCTAGAATGGATCATGAAGCCTACAGTGAAGACTCACTCCTCCATTCTACAAGATGATGTCACTGTTCAAAACTCTAGTCTCAAAGCTAACCCCGAATTTCTTTTATGCTCTATCATCTACATATCATGACTCTTTGTACCATGACCAACTTGATCAATCTACTCCACCAACTAGTTCTTCACATTCTCTTGATTCACAAGTTGTTCGATCAAATTCTGATTAGGTACAAAGAATTCACATTACGTAGGTAGAGGAGCCAAAAGGTGAAGATGATTTCAATATTTCCTCTCTTTTTCACAATCTTCCATGTCAAAATAATGAGTTTCCACTCTTGGATGATTCTCAATCTTCTAATCTTGGGAGAAAATCAATTGCAATCAATTCTTTCAATCAACCCTAGCCTTGCGAAGTAATAATTCTAATGACAATGAATCTATTGTTGTATGCCAGAATGAATGGCCAAGCACATCACATGATCTTTCGGTTTCTCATGAAGATTTTAATTTAGATCTAGAATTTATTTCAATCACAGATGTTCATATCGAAACTTCCTCTTCACCTAACTATCCCTTGTGTCCTAACATTTGCAATGCATCTACTTGCGAGAGAGATACTCCATGCTCTTATGTTTCTTCATCCGATGAGTTATCCCCTCGATCGACATAAGGTGGTGAGGCTATCCATGATGAAATTGAAAACAATCAAATCATAGAGAACCCTTCCCACCCCTCATCATCTCTTCTCTTGCATGAGGAAAACTCTTCAAATCAGATTCCTCGTGAGATCTCATTGATTAATTTATATTTGAATTTTCCATCGGAAGGTTCTTTTGACTTGAGAAATCTGGTTTTTGAAGTTGAAAAATCTAGTAAAATATATGACAAAGATTGTTGTTATCCGATGAGAAATGGTCTTGCTGAAATGAGCAATAGAAGTTATCAAATAACCATGTATGATCTGGTCCAAGCTTCAAAATATGATTCTACAATCCAGGGAAGTTCTAGGAGGCACTTCAACTACTATGGATGGTTATGTCAAGATCTCGTGACTCTAGTAAGCCCCCCTGAACTAAGTCGAATCTAGTGTCTCTTGCATAATCAGTCTCTTTGCATGGTTTCACTTTATGTAAATTTCCTTGTGAAACATGTTTTGTATTTTGGGCATGTCCTTTCAAATTTTCAAGATTTTACTTCTGACTGAATTCATGAATATATTATATTTCATTCATCTTCATGCAAATCTCTTGTATCAAACTCGGGTTTGGAATGCGCATCTCTCATAGAGTAATGAAATTGTGAATCATTCTAAAGCTATATTTGCCTAAAGGAATGATCATTCTAAGGACTATCATTGCCTGAAGAAATCATACTTATCTAATGTATCCCTTAATTGTTAGCTACTAGGCCTTTTTGTGAATTTCATGTTGCAAATTTTTCCTTTCATCAGACTAGAAATCCTTTTGAGTGATAATGAATGCACAATTTTTCTCACAAATAGAGTTCTTCTCCGTTCACCATGTCCCAACTGGCCTCATGTATTTGTGCTACTAGCATCCTTTTTTAACTCTTTTGACGACTGTGATTCTTGTATAATTTTTCATCGGTTGTAGGAAATTGGTTTTTCATATTTGTATGGCAAGGAACATGGTTCAATTTTTCATAGCATTGCGCGATTTTTCAAATTGATTTTCCTTCATTTATCATAAAATGGGAATCTAATGCTTCAAGCAGCTCATCTTATCATTATTCTATCTTCAATGAGTGTCATTCAGCTTATCATATTCCCATCAACACAAGTTGTTTCACACCCCTTGATCTTCATTGTTCAACATATCTCTATTACAATTTTTGTCAAGTAGACAAGGCAGTTCAGCCTTCGCTTATGGTTATGGCATGTCCTCACTGTCCCGACATGACTACTCAAAATGATCATATTTATTTTCCCTTATAATATTCCCATCATGGTCCCACTCCTCTAATTGAAAATTCACCTTTTCCAAGATTTCAGGTTTTTCAAAAGGGCGATTATGACTTTTATGATCCAATCGTTGAATGGATGGAACAATCTTACCTAGCAAGCTTTGTAGGAAACAACAAGTTTCAATCTTTCCTCGTGCTTTCTAAGGGGCTCAATGTAGATTAAGACACATCAGCAATAAGCTTCTGATTTTTGTTAAAAAATGGTATTCATCGAAGAGGTAAGCATGTGAATCAGATGAAAGTAGTGGGTGTGACACACCTTTCTGCCCACAGGCAAGAGCTTCCTTTTCTTGTGTAAGATTTTCACGTTTTTATATCTTCTATTTGACATCACTTTTTATCTATTTTAATTTTTCATATATTTGTGGATGCAGGTCGTGAACGAGTATGGTGGCTCCACTGGAAATTTCAATATACGTGGCCCCAACCTTTTAGTTGTTAAGTTAGGAGTAGGATTAGCTGCATCCTAGTTTTCCCTTTCTTTCACTCATTCCCCATAGTTTTTCCTCCTTTTCTTATTCTGGTTCTACATCATGTTTTATTTAGCCATTTTGTTCACTTATCTACTTGTTTTGTTTCCTTATTGTGTGTTTTATTTCTTTTTGTTTCGTTTTCTTTCTTGATTGAGTTTCTTCTTGTGTATTCATCATGCGAATAAGTGTTATGCTTGGACCTGTTTTGGCTTCTCAGTAAGTGTGTGGCCGAACTATAAAGAGACTTGTGACACTTCATCATTTGGCTAGCCCTCTATCAGTGTTCCTTGTGTTGGTTACACCTTTTGGCCGATGAAGTTCCAATGGAAAATACAATTTGTATGTAAGGAGAGCTTCTGTCTAAGCATGAACCCATGTCTAGTTCGGGAACCTCATGCTTTGACTCAGTTTTTTTGCTGGTGTTCTCTAGCTTATACAATTAGTAGAAATAGAGAAGGGGAAAAATATAAATGAGAAAACCTAAATAAGAGGTCTCTATATGCTTCTCTAAAGGAACAACCTCTTCTTCTCTCAATAAGTTTGGATCCTCTTCCACCCCAAAATAAATAAGTTTCGATGCACAATTCTCTTTAAATAAATAAATAAAGGCGAAAGAAGAGAAAGGCTTCCTACACAAAGAGGTGAATCAAGAAACTCCATTGGGGTACTGTCTAGGCTCACTAGCAGTAGAGAAATGTTTGTGTTCCTGTGTGACTCCACTAGTGTATTGTTTATGCTTGCTCATAGCGGAGAAACACCATAGAAGAAAAAATATAGTTTGAAAATCTTAAGCTCGCAAGCTAAACTACCCTTTCCAACTCGAAACATTATGATTATGATTAATCTTATGTTGTGTTCAAAACAAAAGGTAGAGAGGGGACCATTTCTACCCATGGGGTAAGTGGGAAGACCAAAGTGATCTGCATGATGGATCAATCCTCCCTGATGAACCAAGGCCTTACACAAAAGAAACTAATCAATACAGAGAAGTTGGAGTTCAACCAGTGTGTCGCCAAGTGTTGTAGATGCTACAACACCCTCCAAAATTTTGGCTTGCACTAAAATTTCAGAGCCTTCCTTGTTCTTTTCCTTGATTGTTGCAAATAGTCAAGCTCATTCCATGAGCTTTCTTGAAGTTATTTGGCCCCTTTTTCTTGTTGGATTAACTATCATCTTTTTGCATGTTTGTTTCTTGTATAATGTTTATGAGCCTTTTTTTCGTGGTTTTGAAGGCAAATCTTTGTGTATATGAGTTGTCATATCCATGTAAACATATGTCACATCCATACACAAAGTATTAAGCATTATCGCACAAGTGTCATCATGGTCGTCCCAAAGTCTATCTTAAGTGTCACACTTGTCGCATGTTTTCATGAGGGAGTCACAAAGAGTCAAATGATTTGTTTTTAGTTTTGATTATCTCTATTGTCATGTCATTAAATTATTCTTAGTGTGTGATCACATTTCAAGTTCATCACGAGTCCATCTCCCTTCCTGCACTTAGCCATTTTCAGAAAATATTCCTGACCTGGCAACTTGGCTTCACCGAAACCTAAGTGAGTTGTGAAATGCACAATATGAACCCTCTTAGATATGACCCTGCTGCCTAGAACTACGTAATGCACAGTCACTCTCCTCCAGTGTCGTTGTTTTGAGTAATTCCAGAGTCCATCAACCTGCCTTGACCTCCATAATTGTCGAGTTGTGCCTCCCAGTCTGCATTGAACTACGCACTTCACACCCTCAACCCTCAATCTTTTCCCTTTACTATTGGAACTATGCAATGCAGAGAGAACTAGCCTCCCTTGGCCTCCAAACCTACACAGATGCTTCCTCTAGTATCCTTCCCTCTACCAAAGCTGACCACCTTCAGAAACTGCAAAGATATTCCCTTCAAGCCTCTCTACTACCCAGTCCCCCTTACATCCTGAAACTGCACAATTTGTCCTCCTAGGGCCCTATCCCATAGCCTCCACTGCCTGCTTGAACTATTCAATATTTTTCCTTAGTGGCCACTTCGCAATTTTTTCCCTCAGTGGCCACTGTGCAAAATATTTCCCTTAGTGGGTGCTGCACAAATTTTTCCCTCAGTGGGCACTTTGTAAAACTTTCCCTCAATAGGAACTATGCAAATTTTTCCCTCAGTGGGCACTGTAAAAATTTTTCCCTCAGTGGGCACTATGCAATTTTTTCTCTCAATGAGGACTGTGCAAAAATTTCCCTCAGTCAGGCCTAAGCTGTGCATTCTTCACTCCTAGTGATTGAGGTCTCCCCCTATCTAATGTAACTCTAAAATTCATAATCACAAAGCCCTTTCTCCCATCATGTGACCTATCCTGACTTAGTTTATGTATAATAATGCATCATCTTAGATTAGGGGGTTTTGTGATTGATGGCGTCCTGTCATGAGTGAATTGCAAGAATACGTGCACTATCAATTCATGGTGAGATAAAGAGGGAAAAGGAGGAGGGAAGAATGCCTAAAGGCTCTCTTACAGTTGAACTCACAAATTGATCTACTAAGGGGAAGCAAAGGGACTCAAGTTTACAACTACCATCCAATACTTGAGATCATTGTAGTTGCACAAAAAAATGTCACCTTGACATTTTGCAATCTGTGTGAGTCCATTACCACTCATACTTTCCTCCTTCACAAGTCTTAAGCCTCAGTTCCTCATATCAAGCCTTGAAAATAAGAGAAATCCCTCAAAAGTCTCTAAAACTCTGGTTCTACACTTTCTCTTTGCATTACCTACAGAACCGCAACTAATGGTCATATTCCCTACACATTTGACCACTCTATCTTTGTGTTATGGGTGCAAACCTCTGTAAAAGTTTAAAAGGCACAAGTGTATTCTAAAAAACTCACTTTGAGTCATTTCTAGATGCTTCTGGAAGGAATCTTGAGTGGCAAGTTCGCTATCTTAAAGTTCATGCATCCCATACCTTAAGGAGCTAACCCCTTAATGTGAGGATCTTATCCCTTCGAAGGAGGACTCTATCCCTTCATAGGTGGACCTGTAACCTCCTCTTCTGCACTATAAAATGAAGCATTGGGCTAGTTACTGGGGAGGTTGAAAGCTGAATATTTTTTAGGTGAAATGCTACTAGAACTTAGTCTTCTTTAGTTGAGTTTTCATGAGGAGAGATTACATACCTATAAGATCTCATTTGGAGAAGTGCAAGGCTTTCAAAGTAAAGGAAATTCCTATTTCGGACCCCGGGAAGAGCTTGTTCAACATCAAGGCTGAAAAGGTTGTAAGGTTTTTCTACTTCAAATTTAATACAGATAAGTTTGTTTTTCTCAATAAGCTGTTGTTTTATGGTTTATTTTATGGATTCCTTGATCACCATAATAGACATGATTTATGATATTTTCTATGCAGGTTCTATTTAATGTTTTCTTGTTTGTGATTGTAGGTTCTCAAAAGGAAGCTCTTCCGAATGGTTGAAGGATGGCTGCTACGAACAAGCGTAGGACTTAAGGTAGGGTCTAAAAACCTCTATAGCTTTTGTTTATGAATAACATATGTTTAGAGAAAGATAGATTTATTTGTCTGTTTGTTTCTAGACTATCTTCTGATACTAGGGAGATCAGCGTTGTCCACAAGATCGATTTATCTGGCCAACAAATTGGCGACTCCACTGGGTAACTCAATTTGGTTTTTGGTTTTCCTTTGTCTTTGAGTTGAGAAAATTGTTCTCGTTTTTGGTTTTTGATTGATGTGTGTTGGCTTGGGTAGTTTTTAGAATCTGGATTATTTTTTGTTTTTCTGAAGTTTTTAGAGGACCGTACTTTCTATTTAGAGACAATGCGGGCATTTCCGCAGTTTTCCTTTAGTAAACAGAGCGGGACTGCACTGTTTCTTCTGGATGCCAGCGAACCCTGTAAATTTTTCTGAAAAACATAAAATGTCTTCTTCCAGTTAAGTTTAGGTTTCATTTAGAGTTTTTAGTGTCTACCCAGATCTGCATTCATCCTGTCAAAAATCTCTTGTGAGTGAGTTCCAATGGTATTTTTGTTTTAGATGATTTTATAGAAGTTTTGCATGCTTGGAGTGGTTTTCACATGGTCTCTATAGTGACTATGTTGGGTGTGGAGCCTAATTATCTTCTATATTCAAAGGTATCACCACATAGGACCCCAGTTCAAAATTGGGGCGGCAACGCCGCCCGTACAATATTCGCTGCAGGGGGGGTCCAGAGGGGGCGACTGCGACCTTTGGGAGCGCCCCCCCTGGCGGGGGGGTTTCGGGGGCAGCGCCCCCGAAGCTAAAAACAGCTGTAAAACTGCCTTGTAAAAGTATAGTGATTTCTAGTCAATCTGGGCCGTTCATTAGGCGGATGATCTGACGGTAGAACTTATGTTTAGTTTAGGGTCTTTTTGCCCTAGAAGGCAACCCCTCTCTTTGTATGAGGGTATTGTATTTGAGGCTGTGAGATAGATGTGTATTCTGTGAGCGAGAAACAGAGAGGTGAGACTGTGAGAGAAAACAAAGGATATTACAGCGGATTTGCTGTAGGTTGTGTCTCTTCATTTTGTTGGATAATAGAAAGGAAGGACTGGGTGTTTGAGGTGGACGTAGCCCAAACTGGGTGAACCACGTATATCTGTGTCTCTCTTGTTTTGTGTGTTTTCTGTGTTTATATTTCTGCAATATTTTATGTGTTCCATTGCTCCATAATATATAATTTTCTAACAACTGGTATCAGAGACGAAGGTCTATTTGGCTGATAAACTCGCAGGAAAGAAGGGTTCCTGGTTCAAGTGGGAGCAATGGCGGAAGATGGTAAGTTTAGGGTCAAGAAATTTAACGGCCAAAACTTCTCGCTGTGGAAGATGCAGATGGAAGATTATCTGTATCAGAAAGATCTATACCTACCATTGGGCGGAAAAACAAAGATGCCGACGGGTATGAAAGACGAAGAATGGAACCTTCTCGATAGAAAGGCACTCGGAACAATACAGTTGTGCCTTGCTGCGTCAGTCGCCTTCAACATTTCGAAGGAAACCACGATAGAGGGTTTGATGCAGACGTTGTCGAAACTATATGAAAAACCCTCGGCCTCAAACAAGGTATTTCTTATGAAACGGTTATTTAATATGAATATGTCGGAAGGTGGATCTGTTGCAAACCATTTAAATGATTTTAATACAGTTACAAGTAAGTTAAGTTCTATAGGGGTAAACTTTGATGATGAAGTTAGAGCTCTGTTATTCTTGTGCTCATTACCAGAAAGTTGGAATGGTTTGGTAATGGCCATTAGTAACTCCGTTTCTGGATCTAGTACTTTAAAGTTTGATGATGTCGTCGGTGCTATCCTTAGCAAGGAAATGCGACGGAAACGCTCCAGTGAGACATCGGGAAATGCTTTGAGTGCACAGTCTAGAGGAAGAAAAATGGAAAGAGGAAAGAGCTTAGGATATCGCAGTAAATCAAGGAAAGGCAGATCCAAGTCCAGATCGGGGATAGTGTGCTGGAAATGTGGAAAGAAAGGACACCTAAAGAAAGACTGTAGATCTCGGAAGGGAAAAGAAGGAGATGCACAACAAGAAAACAATCATGAAGAAAATGTGATAGGTGAGGTGTTACAAGATGCTTTGATTCTTTCTTTCGAAAATATTACTGATTCCTGGGTGGTAGATTCAGGGGCTTCATTCCATGCCACACCTGATAAGAAATAATTTCATGACTATGTTCAAGGAGATTTTGGACAAGTCCGTCTGGGTGATGATAAACCCTGTTAAATCGTTGGAATGGGTAAGGTTTGGGTGATGATAAACCCTGTAAAATCGTTGGAATGGGTAAGGTTCTTGTAAAACAGCAGAATGGAAACAAATGGCTATTAAAGGAGGTAAGGCATGTTCCAGATCTAAAGAAAAATTTGATTTCAACAGGGCAGTTGGGCGGTGAAGGTTGTGTGACAACTTTCACAAATAAAGCTTGGAAGGTCACTAAAGGAGCCCTGGTAATAGCAAAAGGCGAAAAGGTTGGTACATTGTATTTATGCAATGGTATTTCTAACTCTGTTAATGCTTTAACTTCCAGAGGAGCAGATGCAGCATTATGGCATCATAGACTCGGACACATGAGTGAAAAGGGGATGAAGATTCTTCACTCAAGGAATTTGTTGCCAGGTTTGAAGAATGTTGATTTGGACTTCTGTGAGAAGAACGAAAAATTAGAGCTTGTGCATACAGACGTATGGGGACCTGCTCAGGTATCATCTCTCGGTGGCTCTCGTTATTATGTTACTTTTATTGATGATGCAACTAGAAAAACTTGGATTTATTGTATTAAGAATAAATCTGATGTATTTGATACTTTCAAGAAATGGAAAGCTTTGGTTGAGATTGAGACAGGAAAGAAATTGAAGTGTCTTAGATCAAACAATGGAGGTGAATATTGCAGCAAGGAGTTTGATAGGTATTGTTTAGAGCATGAAATTCGCAGAGAGAAGACAGTTCCAAGAACACCACAAGAAAATGGTGTGTCAGAAAGGATGAACAGAACAATCATGGAGCGTGCAAGGTGCATGAGATTGCATGCAGGATTGCCTTTACAGTTTTGGGCAGATGCTGTAGATACTGCTGTTTATCTTATAAACAGAGGGCCTTCAAGTTCCTTGGATGGTGGTGTTCCAGAGGAAGCATGGACATGTAAAAAGGTAAACTACTCTATTTTAAAGCCTTTTGGTTGTGAGGCCTTTTGGGGGTAAGTCCAAAAGCAAATCCATGAGGGCTTAGGCCCAAAGTGGACAATATCATACCATTGTGGAGATATGTGGTGTCCAGAGTCCTTGTTGGGTATACGACCAAAGTCCCACATTGACTAGAAGTGGGGAGGATCATGGGTATATAAGGATGGACAAATATCTCCATTGGTATGAGGCCTTTGTCCATATTGATAAAGAAATTAGAACAAATCTTGAGGCAAAGTCAAAGAAATGTACCTTTATTGGATATGGTGTTAATGATTTTGGTTATCGCTTATATGATTACGAAAATCACAAAATCATTAGGAGGAGAGATTTAATATTCAATGAAAAGGTCTTGTATAAGAATCAGTTGCAGGAAAAGAAACAGGAAAAGGAAAACAAGGAATACGCAGCTCTTGATGAAATCACTGAAAAAGTAAAGGTGCCTGAAAATAATAATAATCAACAACCACAACAACAGCAACCACCACAACAGCAACAGGCACCCCAAACACCTGAAAGTGGTGTTAGAAGATCTACCAGGATAGGTAGACCCCCTGAACGATACTCTCCTTCATTATATTATTTATTGTTGACTGATTCCGGTGAACCCAAATGTTATGAAGAAGCAATGCAGGTTGAAAGCAGGAAGAAGTGGGAGGTAGCCATGGAAGAAGAGATGGACTCCTTAATGCATAACCAGACTTGGGATTTAGTCAGGTTTCCTGTAGGAAAAACTACATTGAAGAATAAATGGGTTTACAGGCTAAAGGAAGAAGATGGAGGAAAACAGAGGTATAAAGCTAGACTTGTGGTGAAGGGGTTTGCACAGAAGAAAGGTATTGATTTTGATGAAATATTTTCTCCTGTTGTTAAAATGACTTCAATCAGAACTATTTTAAGTCTTGTAGCAGCTGAAGATTTGCATCTTGAGCAGTTAGATATAAAGACAGCCTTTCTCCATGGGGATTTGGAGGAAGAGATATATATGCAGCAGCCACAAGGATATGAGGTGAAAGGGAAGGAGAAACTAGTGTGCAGGTTGAAGAAGAGCTTGTATGGCTTAAAACAGGCTCCAAGGCAATGGTATCTAAAATTTGACAAGTTTATGTCTGAACAAGGTTATACTAGATGTCACTCTGATCATTGTGTTTATTTGAAAAAGAAAAATGATGGCAGCTATATTATATTGTTACTGTATGTAGATGACATGCTTGTTGCAGGATCTAACATGCAGGAAATAAATGTGCTCAAAAGAAAATTGGCAAATTCATTTGCAATGAAGGATTTGGGAGCTACGAAACAAATCCTTGGTATGAGAATAACTAGAGACAGGAAAAATCGTAAATTAACATTGTCTCAGAATGAGTACATACAAAAGGTGTTGAAAAGATTTAACATGCACAATGCAAAACCAGTTAGTACACCTTTTGCTAGCCATTTCAAACTTAGCAAGGAAATGTGCCCAAAGACCCAAGAAGACATGGATTATATGTCTAAAGTTCCATATGCATCAGCAATTGGAAGCTTAACGTATGCAATAGTCTGCACAAGGCCTGATATTGCACATGCAGTGGGAGTTGTAAGCAGGTACATGAACAATCCATGAAAGGAACATTGGATGGCAGTGAAATGGATTCTCAGATATTTGAAAGGTACCACAAATCAAGCATTATGCTTTGGTGGTTCAAACATCTCCCTACAAGGATATGTTGATGCAGATATGGCAGGTGACAGAGATAACAGGAGGAGCACTACAGGATATGTATTTACTGTTGGAGGAACAGCTGTCAGTTGGGTTTCAAAAATCCAAAGTGTTGTTGCACTTTCAACAACAGAAGCAGAGTATGTTGCTGCTATAGAGGCTAGTAAAGAAATGATTTGGTTACAAAGGTTTATGGGTGAATTGGGTAAGGAGCATGATATGGGCACGTTATACAGTGATAGCCAAAGTGCCATTCATCTTGCAAAGAACTCAGCATTTCATTCCAGGACTAAACACATACAGCTCAAGTACCATTTCATACGATCAGTGTTGGAAGATGGAGAGTTGAAGCTGGAAAAGATACACACTAGCCAAAATCCTGCAGATATGCTAACAAAAGTTGTAACCAGGGAGAAACTGAGAATATGCTCAGTTTCAGTTGGTCTTCAAGGATGACGATGAATATGAGAAACAACCAGGTCCAAAGAGGAGTCATTGTCTAGCAAATGGAGCAGCGGTGGAGTTGCTACAATCAGTCTCCAAGTGGGAGATTGTTGGGTGTGGAGCCTGATTATCTTCTATATTCAAAGGTATCGCCACATAGGACCCCAATTCAAAATTGGGGCGGCAACGCCGCCCATAAAATATTCGCTGCAGGGGGGGTCCAGGGGGGGCGGCTGCGACCTTTGGGAGCCCCCCCCCCCCTGGCGGGGGGTTTCGGGGACAGCGCCCCCGAAGCTAAAAACAGCTGTAAAATTGCCTTGTAAAAGTATAGTAATTTCTAGTCAATCTGGGCCGTTCATTAGGCGGATGATTTGACGGTAGAACTTATGTTTAGTTTAGGGTTTTTTGCCCTAGAAGACAACCCCTCTCTTTGTATGAGGGTATTGTATTTGAGGCTGTGAGATAGATGTGTATTCTGTGAGCGAGAAACAGAGAGGTGAGACTGTGAGAGAAAACAGAGGATATTACAGCGGATTTGTTGTAGGTTGTGTCTCTTCATTTTGCTGGATAATAGAAAGGAAGGACTGTCTGTTCGAGGTGGACGTAGCCCAAACTGGGTGAACCACGTATATCTGTGTCTCTCTTGTTTTGTGCATTTTCTGTGTTTATATTTCTGCAATATTTTATGTGTTCCATTGCTCCATAATATATAATTTTCTAACAGACTAAAAGATCAGAAGCTTGAGAAACCTTAGATTACCCTGGTGTCTTTTTGTCTTCTTGATGAGTCTGATTGAGTTGTGAAATCTGTCCTTTGTGAGAAATAGATTTAGTTTTCTCTTTGCAAATCTTTGAACAAACTTGGTTATAAGTTTTGAATTTCATTTTTCCAAAAGTAAACATATCTGGATGTTTTTGATTGATTTGTTATTCTGAACAAGCGAATCCTTAGTTTACTGAATAACTAAGTAAAACGTCCTAAAAAATAATTGAAGCTTTTATTCAATTAAGTTTCTAGATCTCAAAATTAGTTTTGTAGTTTTGAGTGTTTTCTAGAACTTGTAGATCTCTTTTGAAGAAAATTGTTTTTTGTAGTTTTGAGTTTTGAAAAGGGAAAGGGATTTATTGTGAGATTTAATTAGTAGTCTCGTTTTGAGTTCTTATTGAAAAAGACAAAAAGATTTTCTTTGCATTTCCATGTTGAAAGAAAGAATTGAATTCTCCAACTTTTTCTTTTAGCTAGAATTTCATTGAAAGAAAAACGAATTGCTTATCATTTTAGGTGCATCTTTTTAGTGTTTTTGGAGTCAAGTCTTCACACCAACAAAGTTTCATCTCCATACCTAATGACTTAAAGAAAAACCCATAAAAGCAACACTTAATTAGAATTTTTCTAGTAATCTTTTTTATTTCTAAGGCTCTTATCACCAATATAGCTTAGGCTAGCATCTTGGAGTAGGGAGTAATTAACTCTCCAATATAGTTAAAACAAACAAGTAGCTACATCTTGTGGTAGGAAATAAATTCAATTGTAATTGATACATTCTGGGAAGCTTCTCTTAAAGGAGTCAATCACGAGATCATGTCCGAACCTTTGAGACAATCAAATCTGTTTCATTGGGAAAGATAGAAGATTTGCGCGTATTTGTTACCGGGAAAAGTGTCTATTTAGAACTGCTCTATCCCACTAAGGTGTGACAGCTGCCTTAGAAACAAAAGGAGAAAAACTACTTTTGTATTTCCTTTATGAATTATAGATAGAGAGGAATAGAAAGAACCAACCTGTGTCTTGTGCTAATCCTTTGATCCAATCCCTCTCTTCTTTGATAGTATCCAGCTACCTGCTCCCTTGCTTGCCCAACTTCACAAAGTACCTGTAAGATCACAGAAGAAGAGCACTATACAAAGACATGGATCTATATTCATAAACAACTTAGGATCATATTTAAGTTAACCATACAAAATGTAACAAGCATCAATGATACAAAAGCATGGAGGAAAACTCAAATAGCTTTTATTGATAAACAAGAAAAGATCCCGGAGGAGTTACAACCAGTGGTTCCGACCCAGCATCAACCTCCCAGCAAAGAAGCCCCTCTTCACCTCAAACAAAGCATAAATCACCCAACAATCTGATGTTTGTCTCTAGAAACCAACAACAATTCCTTACAATATGCAAAATTCCATCCTCTAGATCTCTGGGATGAGGGATCCATATATAGATATCTGTAAGAAGGATGAATCAACTTGTGATTTGATTAGTGTCTTCTCTTTGTCAGTTCTTGCTTCCACTTGGAGACTGAGGGCCTCTTACTCATCCTCGGTCGAATTCAGTGAGGCAAGTGTCACAGGAGAAGATTTTGGAAGCTTCCATGGCCTCTCCACCTCGCGGAATGACACTGCCATTTCTCATTTCTCGCTCATCGCACCCTACAGAAGGGAGTTTTGAAATGAAATGCACCCTCGCAGTGTATTTAGGTGCAATGCAACGCACCTAGCCAGTGGAGCAGCTGAAATGATCCTGTTTTGACCAATTCTGAGCAGTTTCTGGTGGAGAACTTCTGGGAGAAGCTGTAATCTGTTGACCTTGTTCCTTTAGGGGTTAGAACAACACTTTTAGGGACTTAGGAGCCCTTGGTTTATGGACATTTCATGCTTGGAGTTGTAGGGCACAAAAAATGTCTATAACAGTTGCCCCCTAGAGTATGAGGCTGTTAACCTTTTGGTGTCGGGTGAAATGCTTTATTATGAGGATCCAAAGTTCTTTTAATGCTGGGAGGAGACCTATAATAAGATACAATACAATACATTATCTTCATACTGTTTTCATGATCTAGCTGAGGCGGGCATTCCCATGCTCAACTTCATAAATTCATTTTCATGTACATAGGACAGACAATCATCTGAGTGTAGACTAATGATTCTGATAGAGCCATCATCCTTTTGGTAGGATGATTATCTGTGCTGCAATGTTGTACATTTAATGTCTTTATTTCCCTGAATATATATCGCAGCCCGGATGGATGAAACTAGATCTAGGGTCTTCAATCTCGTCTGATCTTCACTCGAAGTACAAGTCGATCCATGTGAGAAATGTTCTGAAGTCGAACATGGAAAGACATCGCTTGATTACCAGTCAATGATGTAAACTGTTAACAAGCGCGAGAGGAATCACCGATAATGATAATGATCCTCAAGGTACTGTAGTACAATTCACGTGGTGTGAATAAAGGACTTGGCGTCGAACACCACGCAAAATCTTACGGTCGAAGGCCATTGATGTAAACCTGTTGCCAGAAGTGAGAAACTTGCCATTGAGGCATGCAAGCTTCAAAGTACTAAATGGGGTGTTCCTAGATCAACTTCTTGGATAATGAGCTGATGTCGACAAGAAGTGATCCGTCACAGTAGGGCCTTAATGAATCCCACATCAATGACATGGAACGGAGCAAATGATTTTGATGGAGGTGAAAATGATCTGGTGATATAAGGTTCAGGGTGGCGGTCATGAAAGAATGGAGTATAATGTATGGTAGTGGGTGAGACACAGGTGAATTCTCTGAATGACTTCTCTTGAACATATCGGCGACACTACTGTGATGGATTGGTAGCATTAACCCCAAATGTGGATGGTATGGCGTGACCATGGTGAAGTGACCGGTGAATGAAACAACCCAACCCGACTCGGACACGGAGTGGAAGTGTCATGTTCAAGAGCGACTTGCTACCAACAAAGTTTCTTTGAGTTTTCTCCCCAATTTTTCCCCAGTCATTGCTGACAAGTACCTCTTTATTTTTGTCAAGCTTGAGGAGGATAACATATGCTTGTTCTATAATTTGCCCTTCGGGCAAACCCATCGCTATGTTTTAACGAGCCTAGCGATAGTGAAACTCGTTCTCGTCTATAGACAAGTTTGTCGCTATTAATCTTTTTAACGAGTTTAACGACAAAGATAACTCGGTCCTTTTCAATTTTAGAGAGTCTGAAAAGGAACGTAAAGGAAACTCCAAAATTCCTTTTTCGTCATCTAATCCCTTAAGTCCGAAAAAGTATAAAACAATACAAAAGGGATGAATTTTCGATAGTTTTAACGAGCCGAACAAAACAAGCGCTCAATCTTTTTGTGTAATAATCCCTTAGGTCCAAAAAGATTAAAATCTAGAGGAGGGATAGCACTTCCTGTCCCTTTAACGAGCTGGAGAGACCAATGGCTCGGAAATCTTTTCATATTTTACGAGTCAGTTGAAAAGAGCTTAAAGGAGACTCGTCTTTAGAGGAACGAGTGATAAAACGGGTAGCAGCTGATTCCAGGTAAGGTTTGGAATTTTCCAATCACGGCAATGTCACAAGGATGGCTAGTGAAATCACTCTTCACAGCTGTTCCTCAAAATGGGTAAACAATCAAATGGAGGTGAATGATCGGCCAATGAAAAGTGGAGGTGATGGTGCAAACACGACCAAGGCTTTAACAACTGAAGTACTACATTCACGATGGTTATTTACCGGGGAATAGTTAATTTTTTAATGAGCTTAAACGCGGGTGGAAACATTTGCTCATGTCTTATGTTTATTTTTTAACGAGCTTGAACTATGTGCTAAAACAGCTCGATTAATCCAGTCGTATGATAAGAATGTCTCATATAAAAATGGAAACTTTTAGAGTTTTGCCCCACATCTTTTCTTTATGCAAGTTAGGAGACGACCAATCCTACGAGTTTAAAGGGTTAGAGGTCCTATAAATTTAAAAAAATAAATATTCGCTCTTCGCTTGCACTCCAAAAGGTTTGCATGCCACGAGGTATAAAACAGAGTTTCAAGGTTACCACTTCTTCAGTCCATTAAAACCAAGGATAATTTTAGGGGCGAATGTTCGCCCTTTGGCGAAATTAAGGGGTTTTAAATTTTTAGTGGGCGAATATTTTGTATCATAGTACATTTTTACAAATCACCTCAAATAGCCCACCTTATTTTAAGGGAGAGGGTAAAAAAGGTAAATTTAGCCCTTGAAATTAGGACTTACAACCTTCCATTCGCCCATTTTCAAGAATAGGTTTTATTTAAGTGAATCCATTCGCCCATTTTCAAGAATAGGTTCTATTTAAGTGAATCCTATGGGCCAAATACCATATTTATAAAAGAGGTATGGTAAATTAATAAAAATATAAATAAATGAGAGGTATGGTAAATAAATAAAACATTTTTTATATTTACTCCATAAGTCACCTTATATACATGTAAGGGTGTAAACAAATAAAAATATAAGTAAAGTGGAGGTATGGTAAATAAATAAAACGTCTTTTTATACTTACTGAAAAGGTATGGTAAATAAATAAAAATATAAATAAACTAGACATATCGTAAATAAATAAAACCACTTTTTATATTTAGTCCATAACCCTCGTTCTATTTATGAAGGCTCAAGAAAGAGGTTTTATTTAAGTGAATCCTATGGGCCAAATACCATATTTGTAAAAGAGGTATGGTAAATTAATAAAAATATAAATAAACGAGAGGTATCGTAAACAAATAAAACATTTTTTTATATTTACTCCATAAGTCACCTTATATTTACGAACACTCAAAAAATGGGTTATATTTAGGTGAAACCTATGGCAAAAATACTATGGGACAAATACCATAGACTAGATTGTTATTAATACCATGCAAAAAACAATTATTAACCCTAATATTAGAATTAATAAAAATAAAAATGGCACATGGTATTGACCCATGGTATTCACCAAAATGGCACATGGTATTGACCCATGGTATTCACCTGGAATGTAGCCTATTTAAATGGGGGAACTAAACCAGCATGTAGCCTATGCTAAGATTCACTAGGACTTTACAAAGTTTTATTATTTAGTGAAAGACTCGCCAAGATCTTACAAGATTTTATAATTGAGTAAAATATTCACCATGCTTGGTGAGAGATTCGCCAAAAAATTATATATACATATTATATTATTGATAAAATCGCCTTCAATTTTTCCTATATACCATGGAGATTCGCCCATTTATTATATTTATAAATTTAGGGGGGGTTCTTAAAATTTTCCCTGATTAAAACATTTGTTTTACCGAGAGAGGCCTACCTCTTACAGGTTACCCAAAGATTGTTCTATTCACAGCGCAAACAAAACACTTCTTCGGCGATGTCTACCGAAATAAACAAAGGTGAGCGGATGGTATGGCGTGACCGTCCCTGACACAACTTTGACAAGAGGATCTTGTTCCAGTCCAACTCCCCCTTCCAATCACGGACGGGAGTATGGAGGTCATATTCTCTCGCGGAAACCTACCTTATACCCGAAGTTTTCCTGCCGAAGCAGACCAGGATGCATGCCCCCTGGGTTTCATTCATGTCCCCCTGAATCACTCGCGCTCATCGGGTGGAGGGACTGGAGATTGAGACATTTCTTGCATGAAAAGACCATTCAGGGATGGTATATGACTATTTGCTATACGTGATCCGGGAAATGAAAGCTGGTCTACAAGCTTGACCACTCTTCCTTCGTGCGGAAAACACATTACTCTAAAGAGTGAGGAGACAATTGCTCCCATGCAATAAATATAGTCTCGTCCAAGGAGTAGATTGTAATCCAGGGGTCCTTGAACTACCATCACGTTCATTTGAACGGTTTTCCCTCTCAATGTTATGGGCCCATTGGGAAGGATCCCTAACGGTCGACTGGTTCCTTTATCAAAGCCTATCAAATTTCTCATCTCAGGCAAAAGCGATGGCGAACCAAGCGCTTTCCAAGCAGTTGAGGAAAGGATACTCACAGAAGCCCCCTCATCTATGATGGTACCAGCCATAACCATTCTATATATTTGAACAACAATTCGGAATGGTACACTAGCTGGTAAACGGGGTCTGCCTAGTTGATTCCAATCGAAGGAGACAACTAGGTTGCTTGGAGGTGGGACCGAATAGACGGCCAGGTACGACTCTGACGAACTTCCTTCCTGCGGTAAAGGAACGGGTAAATTTCCCCCATGTTCATTGGAGTCTGTAATTATGAAGAGAATTTGGACGGTGTCATCCTTGTTCTCTTCAACGACTATATCATCTGAAGATGAAACCTCTGAAGGCAAGACCGGGTCAACTGCCGCCTCGACCTTTTGACTTTCATCTGGTATGGATTCAGATGGTTTATCTTCAATGATAGATGCTTCAGCCGACCACTTGAGTGGGCCAGCTGGATTTTCAACTGGTGATGGACTCGGCAAGAGTTTTTTATATCTAGGAGGAAGTCATGACGGTGAAACCAGACGATCGTCCAAAACTCTTTTAGCCTCATCTAAGAAGGGACAACAGTGGACGGCATGATCGCCTTTACACAGTTTACAAGGAAATCTATATTTTCCTTTTTGTCCTGGGGCTTCACTTTCACTAGTTGACGGTGTGTTTTCAACATGATCATCAGAGGTTGATGACACCGGCTTGTGCAAACGAGGAGACCAGTCCCTTAAGATCCGAGGGATGCAAGGACAATCTCTGTGAAAATGGTCTCCTTTGCAAATGACATATGGTGATTTAGGCCTGGTTGGTGCAGTGTGTGGATTTTCATTAAACGAAACTCGTTTGCCCCCATTCGCTTTCGCCTCCTTCTTCTCCTTCTCTTTCTTATTCTTTTCCTTCTTCTCCTTAGGAACCTGACTTTTGGCTTTACCAGCCCCATCAAGTGAAGAGGAAGGAGTAGAGGAAGAATTAGAGGAGGTAGAAGGTTGGTGGGTAACTCTAGACTCATCTAATTGCTGATTCGATTGTTCAGGAATAGTGATGTTCTGAACGACAAAGGTTGGGAAGAGCCATACAGGCAAACCAATTGTCAGTCCTGGAAGCGACAATGTGGCCATATGGGGTGCACCAACATCTCCCCAAGAGGAGAAGGGACTAGGATTTCCTCCAAGGGGAATTCCTTGGTTGGTGGACTCCATTTTCTCAACCCAAGATCAACGTAGGAAAGGGGTAATGTATATTCCGTTTAAAATAAATTTTTAGACGCTTTGACTTAACTTGTCTTTTTAGTTTTTAAGAGTCGAGAAAAAACAAAAGATGACTCTAGTCTCCTTCGATTTTTAATGAGCCTGAAGTGACAAGTGCTCAGATGGACCCTTTCCGTTAAGGAGTCTACAAAGGAATGAAAGGGACTACTATGGAGATCTAGGTAGAGGGAGTACCAAACCAATCGCAAAACTGCAGAATACTTTTTACGGTACGGCAGTCAATCTTCCCGAATGTTATGTTCAGTGCATTGCGATCGATAGGGCGGCAGACACAGCTTCCTAAGGATAAAGGATTTAAGCCTATAGGGGTCTCCCAAAATATACTCGACGGTACGTGGGAGCACAAGTCCGTACTGGCACTTATTGTCTCTAAGTAAGGACAACAGTTACCAGGCTTTACGACGCCGGAATACGTCTCTAGCCTAGACCTCTAAATGTTGTGTGTTAAGTTCCAAAGCGTTGTTAGATTCATTGAATTTATTTTAAGTTGATCTTGTTTATGAAGTTTTCCTTTCAGGTTCACCACGAGATGTAGATGTAATTCCTAAAATGCAATCTAAAGATGATAAACAAACTTTTATCTCTTTTGTGCAATGAAAATCCTAGCTACTAGGGGAAAAGAAAGACAGAATCTTTTCACAAAGAGCAAAGAGCACACTGTAAATGCACTTTCCTAAATCAAGCCAAACAGACTGTCTATATGCAAATGCACATGCATGTATTTGTTTTCAACTTTCTTAGTATTGATGCTAAAAAGAAAGTTGATGTACAAATCTGAATTTCTTTTCAAGCGACAAATATAAACAAGCTCTTTTTTCGAAATCAAAAACAGAGATGATTACGACACCTTACGATTTTGAAATGAACACTCGTTCTTGACACTAGAAAATTGCAAATTCAGACCAAAGGCAATATTAACAGTATAATCGACCATCAATAGCAATCAAACATTCTCCTATGATCGAAATCGACACTTGTGACAGATTCAAATCAAAGGACGACAATACGACTATTCTACTTTTGCAATGGAAAACTGTAAACGACTCAACAAACACACAAAAACATCTACAGTTCTTTTGTACAAAGGAGGCGGAATAACAGCAAGGAAAAGAGGTTTCAAATAGACATATACTGATCACAGACAGCAAAATTCAGGGATAGAACTAGAAAGAATGAAGCACAAGAACAACAACTGCACAGAGTCAGTCTGATCAGCGCAACTGTAACACAAATAATCTGAAATGCAGCGCAGGTTGTCCACACAGGAAGTGCGCTGAAATTCAAAATCTCTTAACAGTACCTACACTGGGCTAGAAACGAGACTCTGTTCGGGTTCCGGGTCACAGTTTGCAGTTCAGTCCTTGGTTTTTGGCCGAGTAAAAAGCAATCAGTAATGCAACAATCAGGGGTAGATCTAAGGAGGATCTAAGAGCTATCACAAGGGAAATCAGATAGTTTGTGAATCAACTGTTTAAATCATAAACAGATCCAGTGAATGGATTGATGCAGAAGTTATCTACTTTGCATTTGTTATGGCAAATGCAGTTCGAAAGCTACTTATAAGTTTATGAAACAAACAACAAAGAATGATACACAAACAAAATAATTAGACATTCCCCAGTGGAGTCGCCATTTTGTTACCAGGAAAAGTGTCTATTTAGAACTGCTCTATCCCACTAAGGTGTGACAGCTGCCTTAGAAACAAACAGAGAAAAACTACTTTTGTATTTCCTTTATGAATTATAGATAGAGAGGAATAGAAAGAACCAACCTGTGTCTTGCGCTAATCCTTTGATCCAATCCCTCTCTTCTTTGATAATCTCTAGCTACCTGCTCCCTTGCTTGCCCAGCTTCACAAAGTACCTGTAAGATCACAGAAGAAGAGCACTATACAAAGACATGGATCTATATTCATAAACAACTTAGGATCAGATTTAAGTTAACCATACAAAATGTAACAAGCATCAATGATACAAAAGCATGGAGGAAAAATCAAATAGTTTTTATTGATAAACAAGAAAAGATCCAGGAGGAGTTACAACCAATGGCTCCGACCCAGCATCATCCTCCCAGCAAAGAAGCCCCTCTTCACCTCAAACAAAGCATAAATCACCCAACAATATGATGTTTGTCTCTAGAAACCAACAACAATTCCTTACAATATGCAAAATTCCAGCCTCTGGATCTCTGGGATGAGGGATCCATATATAGATATCTATAAGGAGGATGAGTCAGCTTGTGATTTGATTAGTGTCTTCTCTCTGTCAGTTCTTGCTTCCACTTGGAGATTGAGGGCCTCTTACTCATCCTTGGTCAAATTGAGTGAGGCAAGTGTTACAGGAGAAGATTATGGAAGCTTCCATGGCCTCTCCACCTTGCGGAATGACACTGCCATTTGTCATTTCTCACCCATCGCACCCTACAAAAGGGAGTTTTGAAATTCAATGCACCCTCACAGTGTATTTAGGTGCAATGCAACGCACCTAGCCAGTGGAGCAGCTGAAATGATCCTGTTTTGACCAATTCTGAGCAGTTTCTGGTGGAGAACTTCTGGGAGAAGCTGTAATTTGTTGACCTTGTTCCTTTATGGGTTAGAACAACACTTTTAGGGACTTAGGAGCCCTTGGTTTATGGACATTTCATGCTTGGAGTTGTAGGGCACAAAAATGTCTATAACAGTATTATAAATGGCAAACCTCGGATTAACCATTGTCGAGGAGCCTGGGGTCACTTGTTGGTAAACCTCGAATTGGTCATGTCGAGGAGCCTTCAAGGGGATTGAGCTTTTTTACTCTACCCTTGCGCGTAGATCGGATCATAGACTGTTCCCCCAATTGTATTTGTTGCTATTGGTAACCTTAGTGTCCATAAACATAAGATTTCTTCCTAAGGTGACGGTGAAGGATAGGTCTCACTGTACCTGGAGCAGACATCGACTAAACTCACTTGGACTCTCTAGGGGATTCTCTTCACTCGAGATGGTTTTGTGAAGAAACTTGTGCCATTCTGTTTCATTAAGTAGGTTGTTGGGGTAACTGTTCCAACTGCCCTTTCTGTATTAAAATTCTATGAAATTGGATTTCATCACCAACTAGTGTTTTTAGTACGGAAAGTCACTGTTTGTGTGTGGTTTAAACTCCTAGAATTTTTAGGCATTTGATTCAGTTGTTTGTTTCTTTAGAGACTTTAGGTGCTTGTATTGAAATTTCTTTGTTTGCGTGTGATTATTTTCATCCTACACCCAGAGATTATTATCCTTGATCAATCATGTCAAGACAGTCATCTATGTTTTTCCAATCACTCGAAACATTTTTATATGGCAGTCCTTCTATTCCTTCGGGGTACCAGTCACTCACTAGTATTTTTTCAGGAGCGTCTCCTCGACCCACTGAACATCAGTTATCAACTGGTAGTCATGAAACTAAAATGTTGAACAAAGAACAGATTTTTATGATGTCAGGTAGTATTCCAAATCCTCAACCTCAAGGTAGTCAGTTACTGCCTTGGGGGTAATGTATTCAGTTACCGCCTGGGGGGCAAGGTAGTCAGTTACCACATGGGGGGCAAGGTAGTCAGTTACCTCCTGGGGGGCAACCTCAAGGTAGTCAGTTACCGCTTGGGGGGAAACCCCAAGGTAGTCAGTTTCCGCCTGGAGGGCCAACCTTCAGGACAGTACATACCCCAAGGTCAACCCCAGACTCAGTATATTCCTCAGGATGCTTATCAAACCCAGATTTAGTACATGCCTCAGGGTTATCAACCTCAAGGTCAGTACCCAACTAAAGGTTTCCAACCACCTTCTGGTCAATCATTTTTATAGGGAGCAGGAAATGTACTGCTTAATTATCAGCCCTATGTTCAACCACATTATGGTCCTCCATATGCACAACCTTTTATGGGTCCGGGAATGAATATGGTGTGGGATCCGTCTCAAACTCAATAGTCTATGCAACCTAATGTGCAGTTATCTAATCAATCTGGACAACTTTTGGTTTTTGGTCCAACCTAGCAACCTGTCCAACCTACGGTTCAAACCTCTACACCTAGCTTAGTTCAGTAGCCTAGGCCTTGCTCACCTCAGACTCCGCCTTGAATTGTTGCTGCAACTGCTGTGATTTCTGTTCAACCTACCAGACTTTTTTCTAGAGTATCTGTAGCTCCGGTTTCTACTATCCTTGCATCAGTGCAAACTCCTCAAGTCTTTGTACCACAGTTAGGACCTACAGTTTAGACTTCGGTCCAAATGCCTTAGGACAAGCTGGTCCAAGTACGATTGCTACAAGTCAACTGCAATTCACTTATCAACCGTTCCAGGGATAGTATCAATCCGGTCGTACTGTACAAAACCCAGTTTATCAATATCAACCATACCCTGGCTATACTTATCCACAGCCTCAACAACCCCAGTTTGGTTTGGTTAATCCTAGTTTCCCGGGAGGTTATAACATTCTTAATGCAAATCCAATTCCAGGTTATCCTAGATATCCTCCTTCTGGGGCTAGTCTTGTTACTCAAGATTTTCACAACCCTAACCGTCAGTTACCATTTATTGCAACTTTGGATTTTCCTGATTTGTCACGCCTTACGAACGATCTGATTTACTATCTTCCGTATTGGCCACCAATGGCTAATAAGTTGCCCAGTGATATCCCGAAATTCGAGGGTAAGTCAGGAGAGGATCCGTCGAATCATGTTATGACTTATCACCTCTGGTGTGTATCTAATTCAATCATTGATGATTCAATTCGATTGCATCTTTTTCAAAGAACTCTTATTGGTCTTGCTACCAAATGGTACATTGAGTCACCACGAGGCTCTTTTTATAATTTTAGTCAGTTAGCCACTTCTTTCTTAACTCATTTTCAGTTGCCTGTCAGATACAAAAATGGCATGGAACTCTTAACTTCACTAAAACAATCCACGTCCACATATATTTCTGATCATATTCATGAATGGCGATGTAGAAGGCGTTTAGTGAAAGTTTTCATTCCAGATCAAATTTTAGCAAAATAGTTCATTAAATCATTGTTACCTAAGATCACTGAAGATGTAGCTAAGGCAGGAATTGTCATTGAAGAGCAAGTCATTGATCAGGCTCAGTACCTTGACCTTGTTTATACGCAGCCAGGTACTTTACATGAAAAAATCCCTGATCTTCCAAAAACTACAGCTGCTTCAGGGTCTCATGCCACTAATGGTATGATTGGTTAAGTTAGTATTAAAAGCAAGAAGAAATCTTCAAAGAATTCTTCTCCTACAATAACTTTACCTGATTCCCGAAAGGAGATTCTTTAGCTGAAGTTTCTGTCGATGTCCATGTCGTAGATTCATCTACGACGAAATTCGGTAGTAAAGAGGAGGGGAAGAACAAAAACAATCAAAATTCAAAAGATAAAACAAATAAAAATGAATCTATTGACAAAAAACGAAAACCTCGCTATCCTTGCTTCATTTGCAACAAGGATCATTTTACCAAAGAATGCCCATATCGAGAAGAGTTTTTGAAATTTGTTAAAGGTTCTCAAATGCCTGTTGTCTTGAAGGATCCCTTTCCTACTCAAGATAGTAAGGTGGTTGCTTCTTCCTCGAATACCTCAAAATAACTCATTACGATGATGTCTCATGTCGGGATTACGATGCGATCGCAAGATTATGGTAGTAAAAATCATGTTGTTGGTAAAGAAGCAAAATCTTCTAATTCAAACACATCAACTACACCTCCTCCTGGTTCTGATCCACTACAGATCGATAAACCCAACCTTGACTTAGTAATCAAATTTCCTGCTAAAGGTATACTTCAAAAATCAGCTTTCAATCCACATGCGAGAGCTGCTCAGAATTATAACATTGTTCAAGACTTAGCTATTGCCCCTTCAGCAATGTCAGTTTTGGATGTGCTGCAATGATGCCCAGCATAGTGTAAATTACTATTGTCTGCTATAGGAGCTATTGATATTCAGGATCCGAACCTAATTTTTTTTAATTTATAGAATAGTACACCCCGCCTTCCTCATCAAATGACTTTTGAGATTCCAATGTTAGTAAAAAACAAACCTTTCTTTTGGACTCTGATTGATGAACGGACTTCAACGTGTATTATTTCAATCCAGTGTTGGAAATCATTTGGTTCTCCCACACTCAATTAGTCTCCAACAATTCTAAAGGCTTTTTATGGCTGAGGGTTCCATCCTTTTGGTATTTTAGAGGATTTAGCAATAGTGGTTGAAGGCAAAACCGTAAATCTAGATGTGGAATTAGTTGAAGCCCCTCTAGATTACAACCTTCTCTTGGGTCGCAATTGGTCTTATGCTATGACTGCTATTGTTTCATCGGTCTTTCGGCTTATTATGTTTCCTCATAATGGAAAGATCATTATGATAGACCAGCTGACCTATATCTCATCCGACCCAACCTCTACAAATAGTGTTCAGCACATCGGTAAAACAACTATCCCTTACAAATATGTTGGAGTAGGTTTTATTAAAGACTCTAGTTTATTAGGAACTTTTTCCTTCCCTCCTCCTAATGTATCACCTTCTATTGCAAATATTCATATGATTTCATCGAATACTGTTACTTTTGATGATCCTCAAATCGTACCTTCCGATTCTAAGGTGGATTTATTTAATGGGGCGATGCCTATGAGTCCCTATGAAATTGCATATCAAGCTGTACAGTCTTTTTCTGATTCCTGACGAGTCTCGAGTATAGTTTGTTCCTATGTCAACCTCGTTAAAAAATGAAACAAGGAGTCTCGAGGATAGTTTATTGTTGTGTCAACCTCGTTAAAAAATGAAACTGGGTGTGTCGAGCATAGTTCCTTCTTTTTTGTCAAGCTCATTAAAAAATGAAACAAGGGTTAGGAGCATAGTTCCTTGTCTTGTGTCAAGCTCATTAAAAAATGAAACAAGGGTTATGAGCATAGTTCTTTGTCTTGTGTCAAGCTCGTTAAAAAATGAAACAAGGGTCATGGAGCATAGTTCTTTGTCTTGTGTCAAGCTCATTCAAAAAATGAAACAAGGGTTATGAGGATAGTTCTTTTACTGTGTCAACCTCATTAAAAAATGAAACAACCCCCTTTCCAAATCGAGTCTTTGAGTCTTTCCAAGATCTTGAAAGTGAACTTTCATTCCATCCACCTTGTTGAATGAAATGAAGCTTGGGGTGCATGTACCTTGATTTGCGTCGTTATGATGGGGGCATGCGAACTTATAACAAGCATAGTTTTTCATTTCAAGCTGGTGTAAACATGAAACTGAATCCAAGCAGGGTTCTCTATGGTTCAAGCTTGTGTAAAAATGAACCCATACTCGTTTTACATCTCGTGATCACCATATCTGCTAATTTATGCTAGATGAGCCTTGGTTGTTTTCATTCCATCGCCACCATCTCTTTGGCTCATCATATGCTTTCACTTGGTTGTTTTTCCTTTCCCAAGGGACCGCAGTGACGAGTGGTTTTATTAGCTAGCCTCTTAACCATTACATGTTTTGACCAGTTCCAACATTGCCGAAACCAGTTGCTACCCTTTATACGAGTCTTCTTTAAGCTCTTTTTTGATTTGTAAAATATGAAAAGATTACCGAGTTTTTCCCTTTTAACTCGTTAAATAGAATAAAAAGGTTGTCCACTTACAGCTCTTTTCTGACCGTATAAACATGAAAAGATCGTCGGACTTTTTTCCTTTCAAGTTTGATATTGGTTATAAAACGACGTGTCTTCGATTGCATTTTTACTTTCTCGGATCGAAGCCACTAATTAGGAAAAGTACTCCTTGATCGTAATGGTCAAGTGGTTCTCTCAAGTATTATTTTATACCTTTTCGGGCTTGGGGGACACAAATTTACGAAAAATGACACCCATGGAGTTTTCTTAAGTTTTTCTTCTGACTCCCTAAAATTGAAAAACACTTAGTTTTTCCTATACTGGACTCGTTAAAATTTAATAGTAAAGGACTTGTTCAATTTTAAATAGGAACAAACCACTCCTTCTTAGGGTTAGAATTTTAAACTAAGTTGGACTCATTTGACGGATGAGCTTATAAACAACCAAATGTTATCCTCCTCAAGCTTGTCAAAAATAAAGAGGTACTTGCCAGAAATGGTGGGGGAAAAGAGAGAAAAATGAACTTGTTTGTTACACTTTGTGTTTTAGAAAAGTCGTTAACCACTCTTGAACATGACACTTTTTGTTCACCTAGTTTGGGAAATCCTTTGCCTAACAGTTAATCAAACCATACTGAAAGTCTTCAACTAGTTTCTGGGTATTGGCTTTGGGTCAATTGTCACCAAACTATTTGCAGTGTCGTTATGTGTTCAAGAGGTCAGTTCAAATAAACCATTCATCTGCAAAATATCTGTCATCCATTTTGACCATCCCTGAGTCAGTCCTTGCCAATATATTTCTTCAAAACTTGATCTATGATTTCGTGTTGTGGGCTTGCCTAAGACATATTGCTTTCTATCGATTTCAGCTCATTATCTAGAAAGATGATCTAGAAATCGTTAGTACCATGAAATCTGCATGCCCTAATGGCAGGTTTCTCGCCTTCAACGATAGGTTGCATCATTGACCTTCGATCAAAGGATTCTATGACATGTTCGACATCAACTCATTTATTCACATTTGATCGATTGTACTGAGTACTTTGAGAGCCATTGACATTACTGGTGGTTTCTCTCACACTTGTTAACAGTTCACGTAATTGACTGGTAATCAAGTGGTTTTTACCATGTTCGACTTCGACACATTCATTCACATGGATAGAATCGTACTAGTTCAGGAAGCATAAATCAAGACCCTGGATCTAGTTTCTACCATCCAGGCTGCAAGGAATTTTGATATTCATTATATAGTGGACTATTCATAAACAAATGGTTGTTCCCATACTATGTCTACATATGTCTATACTCTTGATGTATTACAAAATCATTCTTGTATTAGAACAATAGTTTTCTAGTTAGTTTTAATCTGAGTATGGGAATGCCTACCTCAGCAATGATATGTTCACATATATATATACATATATATATATATATATATATATATATATATATATATATATATATATATATATATATCTTGCATTGAATGTTTTTATAGGTTCCGACTGGGGTGTCCACAAGATGATCCTTGAAATAATAAAGTACTTCACTCTTCATAGATCACAAACTCTATCTTCATCTATTATAGACTCCGCACTTTAGGGGGTAATATGTTGCACAAAAAATCGTCACTTTGACATTCTGCAATCTGTGTGAGTCCATTACCACTCATACTTTCCTCCTTCACAAGTCTTAAGCCTCAGTTCCTCATATCAAGCCTTGAAAATAAGAGAAAGCCCTCAAAAGTATCTAAAACTCTGGTTTCGCACTTTCTCTTTGCATTACCTATGGACCCACACCTAATGGTCATATTCCCTGCACATCTGACTGCTCTGTCTCTATGTTATGGGTGTGGACCCCTGTAAAAGTTAAAAAGGCACAGGTATATTCTAAAAAACTCACTTTGAGTCATTTCTAGAAGCTTCTAGAAGGAATCTTGAGGTGGCAAGTTTGCTCTCTTAAGGTTCATGCATCCCATAACTTAAGGAGCTAACCCCTTGATGTGAGGAACATATTTCTTTGAAGGAGAACTCTATCCCTTCATAGGTGGACCTGTAACCTCCTCCTCTACAGTATAAAATGAAGCATTGGTCTAGTTACTGGGGAGGTTGAAAGATGAATATTTTTGAGGTGAAATGTTGTTGGAACATAGTCTTCTTTAGTTGAGTTTTTATGATGAGAGATTACATACCTCTAAGATCTCATTTGGAGTAGTGCAAGGCTTGTCAAAGTAAAGGAAATTCCTATTTCAGACCCCGGGAAGAGCTTGTTCAACATCAAGACTGAAAAGGTTGTAAGGTTCTTCTACTTCAAAGTTAAAACAAATAAGTTTGTTTTTCTCAATAAGTTGTTGCTTTATGGTTTATTTTATGGATTCCTTGATCACCATAATAGACATGATTTATGATATTTGCTATGCAGTTGCTATTTGATGTTTGCTTGTTTGTGATTGCAGGTTCTGAAAAGGAAGCTCTTTCGAATAGTTGAAGGATGGCTGCTACGAACAAGCGTTGGACTTAAGGTAGGGTCTAAACACCTGTATAGTTTTTGTTTATGAATCACATATGTCTAGAGAAAGATAGATTTATTTGCCTGTTTGTTGCTAGACTATCTTCTGATACTAAGGAGATCAACCTTGTCCACAAGATCGATTTATCCGGCCAACAAATTGGCGACTCCACTAGGGAACTGAATTTGGTTTTTGGTTTTCCTTTGTCTTTGACTTGAGAAGCTTGTTATCATTTCTAGTTTTTGATTCATGTGTGTTGGCTTGGGTAATTTTTAGAATCTGGATATGTTTTTTTTTTTTTTTTTCCGAAGTTTTCAAGGGACTGCACTTTCTATTTACAGACAGTGCTGGCATTTCCGCACTTTTCCTTTAGTAAACAGAGTGGGACCGCACTGTTTCTTCTGGATGCCTGCGGACCCTATAATTTTTTTTAAAAACTTAAAATGTCTTCTACCAATTATTTTTAGGTGTCATTTAGAGTTTTTAGTGTGTACCCAAATCTGCATTCATCTCGTCAAAAATCTCTTGTGAGTCAGTTCCAATGGTATTTTTATTTTAAATGCTTTTCTAGAAGTTTTGCATGCCTGGAGTGGTTTTCACATGGTCTCTGTAGTGACTCAAAGATCAGAAGCTTGAGAAACCTTAGATTACCCTGGTTTCTTTTTGTCTTCTTGATGATTCTAAATGAGTTGTGAAATTTGTCCTTTGTGAGAAATAGATTTAGTTTTCTCTTTGCAAATCTTTGAACGAACTTGGTTATAAGTTTTGAATTTCATTTTTCCAAAAGAAAACATATCTGGATGTTTTTTGATTGATTTGTTATTCTGAACAAGTGAATCCATAGTTTACTGAATAACTAAGTAAAATGTCCTTAAAAAGAATTGAAGCTTTTATTCAATTAAGTTTTTAGATCTCGAAATTAGTTTTGTAGTTTTGAGTGTTTTCTAGAACTTGTAGATCTCTTTTGAAGAAAATTGTTTTTTGTAGTTTTGAGTTTTGAAAAGGGAAAGGGATTTATTGTGAGCTTTAATTAGTAGTCTCTTTTTGAGTTCTTATTGAAAAAGACAAAAATATTTTCTTTCCATTTCCATGTTGAAAGAAAGAATTGTTTCTTAAAGAATTGCATTCTCCAATGCTTTCTTTTAGCTAGAATTTCATTGAAAGAAAAACAAATTGCTTATCATTTTAGGTGCATCTTTTTAGTGTTTTTGGAGTCGAGTGTTCACATCATCAAAGTTTCATCTCCATACCTATTGACTTAAAGAACAATCAATAAAAGCAACGCTTAATTAAAATTGTTCTAGTAATCTTTTTTATTTCTAGGGCTCTTATCACCAATATATATTAGGCTAGTATCTTGGAGTAGGGAGTAATTAACTCTCCAAGATAGTTAAAACAAACAAGTAGCTACATCTTGTGGTAGGAAATAAATCCAATTGTAATTGATACATTCTGGAAAGCTTCTCTTAAAGGAGTCAATCACGAGATCATGTCCAAACCTTTGAGACAATCAAGTCTGTTTCATTTGGAAAGATAGAAGATTTGCGCGTATTATAAATGGTAAACCTCGGATTAACCATTGTCGAGGAGCCTAGGGTCACTTGTTGGTAAACCTCGAATTGATCATGTCAAGGAGCCTTCAAGGGGATTGAGCTTTGCTACTCTGCCCTTGCACGTAGATCGGATCGTACACTGCTCCCCCAGTTGTATTTGTTGCTATTGGTAACCTTAGTGTCCATAAAATTAAGATTATTTCCTAAGGTGACGGTGAAGGATGGGTCTCACTGTACCTAGAGTAGATGTCGACTAGACTCACTTGGACTCTCTGGGGGGTTCTCTTCACTCGAGATGGTTTTGTGAAGAAACATGTGCTAGTCTATTTCATTAAGCAGGTTGTCGGGGTATCTGTTCGAACTGCCCTTTCTGTATTAAAATTCCACGACATCGGATTTCATCACCAACTAGTGTTTTTGGTATGAGAAGTTACTGTTTGTGTGTGGTTTGAACTCCTAGATTTTTTAGGCATGTGATTGAGTTGTTTGTTTCTTTAGGGAGTTTAGGTGCTTTTATTGAAATTTTCTTTGTTTGCGTGTGATTATTTTCATCCTACACCCAGAGATTATTATCCTTGATCAATCATGTCAAGACAGTCCTCTACGTTTTCCCAATCACCGGAAACATTTTTATATGGTGGTCCTTCTGTTCCTTCGGGGTACCAGTCACTCATTGGTATTTTTTCAGGAGCATCTCCTAGACCGACTGAACATCAGTTATCCCCTGGTAGTAATGGAACTAAAACATTGAACGCAGAACAGTTTTTTATGATGTCAGGTAGTATTCCAAATCCTCAACCTCAAGGTAGTCAATTACCGCCTAGGGGGCAAGGTAGTCAGTTATCGCCTGGGGAGCAACCTCAAGGTAGTCAGTTACTGCCTAGGGGGCAACCCCAAGGTAGTCAGTTTCTGCCTGGAGGACTACCTCAAGGTTTTCAACCTTTAGGACAGTACATACGCCAAGGTCAACACTAGACTCAGTATATTCCTCAGGATGCTTATCAACCCAAGATTCAGTACATGCCTCTGGGTTATCAACCTCAAGGTCATTACCCGCCTCAAGGTTTCCAACCACCTTCTGGTCAATCATTTTTATAGGGAGCTGGAAATGTACCGCTTAATTATCAGCCCTACGTTCAACCACGTTATGGTCCTCCATATGCACAACCTTTTATGGGTCCCGAAATGAATATGGTGTGGGATCTGTCTCAAACTCAACTGACTATGCAACCTAATGTGCAGTTATCTAATCAACCTATACAACTTTTGGTTTCTGGTCCAACCCAGCAACCTGTCCAACTTATGGTTCAAACCTATGCACCTAGTTTAGTTCAGCACCCTGAGCCTAGCTCACCTTAGACTCTGCATTGAATTGCTGCTGCAACTTCTGCAATTTCTATTCAACCTACCACACCTGTTTCTGGAATATCTGTAGCTCCAGTTTCTACTCTCCCTACATCAGTGCAAACTCCTTAAGTCTCTGTACCACAGTCAGGACCTACAGTTCAGAAATCGGTTCAGACGCCTGCAGGACAAGCTGGTCCAAGTACGATTGCTACAAGTCAACCACAATTCACTTATCAACCATACCAGGGACAGTATCAATCTGCTCCTACTGTACAAAACCTAGTTTATTAGTATCAACCGTACCCTAGCTATACTTATCAACAGCCTCAACAACCCCAGTTTGGTCCGGTTAATCCTGTTTTCTCGGGAGGTTATAACATTCCTAATGCAAATCCAATTCTAGGTTATCTTGGATATCTTCCTCCTGGGGCTGGTCTTTTTACTCAAGGTTTTCACGACCCTAACCATTAGTTACCATTTATTGTAACTTTGTATTAACTTGATTTCTCATGCCTTAGGAATGATCCGATTTACTATCTTCCGTATTAGCCACCAATGCCTAATAAGTTGCCTAGTGATATCCCAAAATTCGAGGGTAAGTTAGGAGAGGATCTGTCAAATCATGTTATGACTTATCACCTCTAGTGTGCATCTAATTCAATTGTTGATGATTCAATTCGATTGTGTCTTTTTCAAAGAACTCTTATTGGTCTTGCTTCCAAATGGTACATTGAGTTACCACGAGGCTCTTTTTATAATTTTAGTCAGTTAGCCACTTCTTTCTTAACTCATTTTCAGTTGCCTGTCAGATACGACAATGGCACGAAACTATTAACTTCACTAAAACAATCCACATCTACATATACTTATGATCATATTCATGAATGATGATGTAGAAGGTGTTTAGTGAAAGTTTTCATTCTGGATCAAATTTTAGCGGAATGGTTTGTTAAATCATTGTTTCCTAAAATCACTGAAGATGTAGCTAAGGCAGTAGTTGTCACTAAAGATCAAGTCATTGCTCAGGCTCAGTAACTTGACCTCGTTTATATGTAGTGAAGTACTTTACATGAAAAAATCCCTGATCTTCCAAAAACTACAGCTCCTTTAGGGTCTCATGCCACTGATGGTATGATTGGTTCAGTTAGTATTAAAAGAAAGAAGAATTCTTCAAAGAATTCTCCTCCTACAATAACTTTACCTAATTCCTCGAAAGGAGATTCTTCCGCAGAAATTTCTGCAAAAGTCCATGTCATAGATTCATCTACGACGAAATTTAGTAGTAAAGAGAAGGGGAGGAACATAAACAATCAAAATTCAAAAGATAAAAAAAAATAAAAATGAATATATTGACGAAAAACAAAAACCTCACTATCCTTGTTTCATTTGCAACAAGGATCATTTTACCAAAGAATGCCCTATCGAGCAGAGTTTTCGAAATTTGTTAAAGGTTCTCAAATGCCTGTTGTCTTGAAGGATCCTTTTCCTACTCAAGATAGTAAGGTGGTTGCTTCTTCCTCGAATACCTCTGAAGAACCCATTATGATGATGTCTCATGTTAGGATTGCGATGCGATCACAAGATTATGGTAGTAAAAATCCTATTGTTGGTAAAGAAGCAGAATCTTCTAATTCAAACACATCAACTACACCTCCTCCTGGTTTTGATCCGCTACAGATCGAGAAGCTCAACCCTGACTCAGTAATCAAACCGCCTGCTAAACGTATACTTCAGAAATCAGCTTTCAATCCACATACAAGAGCTGCTCAGAATTATAGCATTGTTGAAGACTTAGCTATTTCCCCTTCAACAATGTCGGTTTTGTATGTGCTGCAATCATGCCCAGCACAGCGTAAATTACTATTGTCTACTATAGGAGTTGTTAATATTCAGTATCTGAACCTATTAATCTTTGATTTAGAGAATAGTACACCCTACCTTCCTCATCAAATGGCTTTCCAGATTCCAGTGTTAGTAAAAAACAAAGCTTGATTTTGGACTGTGATTGATGAAGGGACTTCTACGTGTATTATGTCGATCCAGTGTTGGAATTCGCTTGGTTCTCCCACACTCAATCAGTCTCTGACAATTCTAAAGGCTTTTGATGGCCGAGGGTTCCATCCTTTTGGTATTTTATAGGATTTACCAATAGGGGTCGAAGGCAAAATCGTAAATCTAGATGTGGAAGTGGTTGATGGCCCTCTAGATTACAACCTTCTCTTGGGTCGCAGTTGGTCTTATGTTATGACTGCTATTGTTTCATTGGTATTTCGGCTTATTAAGTTTCCTCATAATGGAAAGATCGTTATGATAGACCAGCTGACCTATATCTCATCTTACGCAGCCTCTACAAATAGTGTTCAACACATCGGTAAAACAACTATCCCTTACCAATATGTTGGAGTAGGTTTTATTAAAGATTCTGGTTTATTAGGAACTTTGTCCTTCCCTCCTCCTAACGTATCACCTTCTATTGCAAATATTCATATGATTTCATCGAATACTGTTACTTTTGATGATCCTCAGATCGTACCTTTCGATTCTAAGGTGGATGCATTTCATGGAGTGATGCCTATGAGTCCCTTTGAAATTGCGTATCAGGCTGTACAATCGTTTTCTGATTCTTGACCAGTCTCTAGGATAGTTTGTTCCTGTGTCAACCTCGTTAAAAAAGGAAACAAGGAGTCTCGAGGATAGTTTATTGCTGTGTCAACCTCGTTAAAAAATGAAATCGGGTGTGCCAAGCATAGTTCCTTGTCTTGTGTCAAGCTCGTTAAAAAATGAAACAAGGGTTAGGAGCATAGTTCCTTGTCTTGTGTCAAGCTCGTTAAAAAATGAAACAAGGGTTATGAGTATAGTTCTTTGTCTTATGTCAAGCTCATTAAAAAATGAAATAAGGCTCATGGAGCATAGTTCCTTGTCTTGTGTCAAGCTCGTTTAAAAAATGAAACAAGGGTTATGAGGATAGTTCTTTTACTATGTCAACCTCATTAAAAGATGAAACAACCCCCTTTCCAAATCGAGTCTCTGAGTCTTTCCAAGATCTCGAAAGTGAACTTTCATTCCATCCACCTTGTTGAATGAAATGAAGCTTGGGGGGCATGTACCTCGATTTGTGTTGTTATGATGGGGGCATGCAAACTTATAACAAGCATAGTTTTTCGTTTCAAGGCAGAGTAAACATGAAACCGAATCCAAGCAAAGTTCTATATGGTTCAAGCTTGTGTAAAACTGAACCCATACTCGTTTTACATCTCGTGATCGCCATATCCGCTAAATTCTGCTAGATGAGCCTTAGTTGTTTTCATTCCATCACCACCATCTCTTTCGCTGATCATATGCTTTCACTTGGTTGTTTTTCCTTCCCTGACGGACCACAACAATGAGTGGTTTTATTAGCTAGCCTCTTAACCATTACATGTTTTGAGTAGTTCCACCTTTGGCGAAACCAGTTGCTACCCTTTATACCACTCGTTCCTCTAGGACGAGTCTTCTTTAAGCTCTTTTTTGACTCGTAAAATATGAAAAGATTTCCGAGTTTTTCCCTTTTAACTCGTTCAACAGAATAAAAAGGCGGTCCACTTACAACTCTTTTCTGACCTTGTAAACATGAAAATATTGTTGGACTTTTGTCGTTTCAAGTTTGATATTGGTTATAAAACGACGTGTCTTCAATCATTTTTTTACTTTTTTAGATTGGAGCCACTAATTATGAAAAGTACTCCTTCATCTTAATCGTCAAGCGGTTCTCTCAAGTATTATTTTATACTTTTTCGGGCTTTGGGGACACAAATTTATGAAAAAGGACACCCATGGAGTTTTCTTAAGTTTTTCTTCTAACTCCCTAAAATTGAAAAACACCAAGTTTTTCCTATAATGGACTCGTTAAAATTTAACAGTAAAGGAGTTGTTCAATTTTAAACAGGAATGAACCACTCGTTCTTAGGGTTCGAATTTTAAACTAAGTTGCACTCATCCGAAGGATGAGCTTATAAACAAGCAAATGTTATCCTCCTCAAGCTTGTCAAAAATAAAGAGGTACTTGCCAGAAATGGTGGGGGAAAAGAGAGAAAAATGAACTTGTTTGTTACACTTTGTGTTTTAGAAAAGTCGTTAACCACTCTTGAACATGACACTTTTTGTTCACCTGGTTTGGGAAATCCTTTGGCTAATAGTTAATCAAACCATATTGAAAGTCTTCAACTAGTTTCTGGGTATTAGCTTTGGTTCAATTGTCACCAAACCATTTGCAATGTCGTTATGTGTTCAAGAGGTCAGCTCAAATAAACCATTCATCTGCAAAATATCTGTCATCCATTTTGACCATCCCTGAGTCAGTCCCTGCCAATATATTTCTTCAAAACTTGACCTATGATTTCGTGTTGTGGGCTTGCCTACGACAGATCACTTTCTATCGGCTTTAGCTCATTATCTAGAAAGAGGATTTAGAAATCGTCAGTACCATGAAAGTTGCATACCCTAATGGCAGGTTTCTCGCCTTCAACAATAGGTTGCATCATTGACCTTTGATCAAAGGATTCTATGACATGTTCGACATCAGCTCATTTATTCACATTTCATGGATTGTATTGAGTACTTTGAGAGCCATTGACATTACTGGTGGTTTCTCTCACACTTGTTAATGGTTCACATCATTGACTAGTAATCAAGTGGTTTCTACCATGTTTGACTTCGACACATTCATTCACATGGATAGAATCGTACTAGTTCGGGAAGCATAAATCAAGACCCTGGATCTATTTTCTACCATCCAGGCTGCGATGGATTTTATTATTCATTATACAGTGGACTATTCATAAACAGATGGCTATGCCCATACTGTGTCTACAGATGTCTATACTCTTGATGTATTACAAAATCATTCCTGTATCAGAACAATAGTTTTCTAGTTAGTTTTAATCTGAGTATGGGAATGCCTACCTCAACAATGATATGTTCACACACAGATATATATATATATATATATATATATATATATATATATATATATATATATATATATATATATATATATTGCATTGAATGTTTTTAGAGGTTCCGACTGGGGTTTCCACAGGATGATCCTTGAAATGATAAAGTACTTCACTCTTCATAGATGACAAACTCTATCTTCATCTATTATAGACTTCGCACTTTAGGGGGCAATCTGTTGCACAAAAAATCATCACCTTGAAATTCTACAATCTGTGTGACTCCATTACCACTCATACTTTCCTCCTTTGCAAGTCTTAAGCCTCAGTTCCTCATATCAAGCCGAAAATAAGAGAAAGCCCTCAAAAGTCTCTAAAACTCTGGTTCCACACTTTCTCTTTGCATTATCTGTGGAACCGCACCTAATGGTCATATTCTGTTAGGCCCCTATACTACTAGTGTAACCCCTTATTGTTATTAGTATATCCCACTTATTATATTGATGTACCCATGTAGTGCCCATATTGTTAGTATTGTGCCCCATAGAAGCCCACTATTGTTATTATTGTCCCCTTACATTATTATTGTTATGTTGGCTCTGATTATGTTATGACCCCTTAGACTCCTATATATAGAAAGGAGGCCTTTTCATTTGTATCATCCAAGAATTGTTCATTTATGTAATTTAAAGGAGGTTGCCCCCTCGAAGAGGCTGCATTCTAAGGTGTGGATCTCTCTTTTCTATCTTTTTGTGAGCTGGTTTCATAACATTTGGTATCAGAGCTTTGGATTCTAGGGTTTCGCTGCTCCAAATAGGTCATCGTGGAATTTTCGCCATAACTTTTTTTCTGTGACATTTCAAAAGTTGAAAAACAAACCCCTTTGAGAAGAAATCACATTGAACCCTGGGTCCGAATTTCATAGCTTTTCGCGCTATATTTACAGAGATATGATCTAAGGAAGTTGGTCTTTTTGCAGACTCCTGAATTACATTCCAAACTGGTGACCTGGGGAAAATCTTCATAACTTTCTCTTGGGAATCAGATTGAAATTTTGTAAGAAGGTACAGAAAGAGGACAGACTGTAGTTTTTTTTATATCTTTTTTAGATCCAAAGGTTGAAACAGTGACACGTGGCACTTCATACAAGTTCGCTCTTCTGGAAAGGTCTATAATCAGGTCATCTTGGGAGATTGTGCATAACTTTTTCTTAGAGAACCCAATTTGGATCAGACTAGTGGCATTGGAAAGAGGACATAGAGGGCTACTATAGGTCGCTATTTTAGAACTTAAAGATCTGAAAGTAAAGAGTTACAGTCGTTTCAAGGTCGAGCTCCTAAAATCAAGAAAAAGCAAGATGAGGAAGTTTGATGGCAAGGATCCGGTAAACTGGATACTTCAGATGGAGCAATATTTTGATCTACATGGTGTACAACTCTTACAAAAGGTATGTATTGCATCTTCATATTTAGAAACAGATCAATTTTTATGGTACGAAGGCCTTTGTTCTCATAAAAAACTTGTTACGTGGTCAATTTTCACGGAGGAAATGATAGCACATTGTGAGGATACAAGGAGCAACACCTTCTTTAGAGCAACACCACAAAAATTGGAAAGAGTAAAAGGGCTTTGTGACATAGTGGAAAGAAAAATTAGGGAAACCAGGAAGCGTACCCCTCACAACTATAAGGATGGAAGTGTTTTTTCTCCTAGTCTTCCACAACCTACAAGGGTTACGCCACAACAATTGGAAGAAAAAAGAGAAAAAGGGCTTTGTTAGAATTGTGATAGCAAATGCACTAAAGGTCATAAGTGTGCTGAGAAGAAATTATTTTACATAGAATATGAAGAGGAGGAAGAAAAGGAACAAGAAACATCAAAAAAAGAAGATATACGCCAGGACCCCACCCCAGAGAAAGAAGAAATGAAACAAACCATATCTTGTAAAGCATTGGCAAGAATTACCACTCCTCAAACTCTCAAGATAGAAGGACATATCAAGAAGAAAAAGGTGCAAGAAGTGAAAGATCACATCACAAAAGAAGAAATGAATCCAACCATATCTTGTAATTCATTGTTCAAAATTACCACTCCTCAAACTATCAAGATAGAAGGACATTTCAAGAAGAAAAATGTTCAAAAAGTGAAAGATCACATCGAGCATCAAGAAATGAATCCAACCATATCTTGTAAAGGATTGGAAGAAATTACCACTCTTAAAACTCTAGATATAGAAGGACATATCAAGAAAAAAAAGGTTCAAGCAGTGAAAGATCACATCGAGCATCAACAACAAGTTCTCCAACTTTTAAAGCATAACGCCACTTCGGTGCAAAATCAAATGAAACAACCAGTAGATCAACATCGTAGTGAAAAATGTTTTGATGTAGGTGATTGGGTATTTTTACTGCTACATCTCAAGCAAGCTATTTATGAGAAGGAAATGTTGGCAATACTACATGCACTTAAAAAATGGCGACCTTACCGAATGGGAAGACTCTTTAAGGATGAGGATGTGGAAGCATTGTTTTGTGCTATTTATATTATTCAACCAGATTGGATAAACGAAGCAAGGGATGAATGGAAGAAGGATGAAGAAGTATGGACACTTATTCAAAAGTTTCAAAAGATCCCAATTCAAACAATATTGCCAGAAATTGAAGAGGAAGGAAAAATCATATTAGAACCTGGAGCAGTCACAGAAACAAGAACCCGACAGCTACGAAATCGATCAATTTCAGAGTATCTCATCAAGTGGAAGAAATTACCTACTAAAAATTCCACATGGGAGGACAAGAATGTTATACAGAAGCATCAAGAACTACTCAAGCATTGAGGACAACGTTTTTTGAAGGAGAGGGGCATGTTAGGCCCCTATACTACTAGTTGTTGTGGCCAGCAACAACCCCCCCCTTTTTTCATTTAGTATCAAATCATGATACCGAATGAATGGGGACCCTTAGATAAAAATTTTAAGAAAAGCTAGACTTTCTTTTACTTACAAATCATAATTTAGAAAAGGCATCTTAGATATTTTTCTATGGAAGACGATAGGTCTTTTAAAGTCGCATATACAAAAAGATGGGAAACATCTTTGTTACTCTTCTAAAAATCAAAATACGCGCCATCCTCATGATTAATAACTACATCGCATCGCACCATACTGATGTCCATAACGAAAAACCAAGAAATTCGCCGATCTGCGATATTGCGATCGCTAGATCGCATATCGCATAAACAAGCCAGACGAGATTTGACAAGCACTAGGTTTTGCGATCTGCGATATTGCGATCGTACAACATGCGAGGGTGTGTCAACAAATCATAAAATCACCTTAGTATGAATCCTCCGGGCGCGCCTTTCAAAGGAAAAGCCACTTACCATTACCTGACCTGAAATCATGCGCTTTTAATATTAGTAAGTAAATTGGTTGTCAGTCATTAAGAGGATTAAAGACGCGTGCCTTGTTGGATATTTGCCTCACGTAAGGTGGCGTAATTGATTTATCTCTTGCATTTAAAACTCTCCCATCACCTTTCTAATCGGACATTCCATTTCACTTGTACTCTGCAGGAACAAAGTGCAAAGACAACTCAGAAAGAAACACAAAGTAAAAATGGGAAAGAAGAACAAGGCTCAGAGCTCCGAAGCAAGAGAGAAGACCAAGGAGATGGCGTCCCTATACACAGATACAGCCTGCAACCGAGATGTAGGAATATCCACATGGGAAGGCATGTACAGACTATTAGAAGAGGAGAAGCCGAGAATAATGAAAGTGACTGTCATTGCAGGTGCACCACGCTCCTCTGAAGCAACCCTAGAAGACCTAGCATGTTCATTCCTTCACAAAATAGCGGCAAGGCCTAAGATTCTACCATACATAGATATGGTCAAGTGGATTCTGTATGATGTAGAATTAAACAACAGACAATTCAAGATTCAGGGACATGGGATCATGGGATCTTTCGCTGCCCAAGATCTGAAGCTAATGTACCATCTGCCCGAACCGCAAGTGACCTATAATGCAGAATTTCTTAGGAAATTCGCAATGGAGAACCCAGATCTATCGGACACCACTAAAGAATGGTCTAGAAGAGATGAGCCGTTAAAAAAGGATAAGAAAGGTATGTATAGCACTGGTTCCCTTACTTCTCCATATTGTTTTGCTGCAGCCATGCTATGTAGGTTGTTTGGTATGCCCGATATCAACAAGTTTTCATCTGAGTGGCTGCCATTAATCGACGCTGCCACAAATGCAGATTTAGTAGATTGGGCTAAAATTCTTTCCGATACTCTATATACGGCTGTGGTTAATTACAGGTCCAAAAGATCCTTTTCTCAAAGGTTCTATCCTCCTTTCTATTTGGCTGCCTATATTATGGATTCTGTTTGCCTTGTATCTAATTTCCCCATTATGGGATGGAAATGGACTACCCAAGACCCGTTGCCTATTCACATCTATCACAAAGTCTTGTGGGATTCCCAGTTTGCCCCTCATTTTTACCATATTTTCCATGGGCTTATATTGCCCATATATAGAATGATATATGGTAAGGACCCCCCAAGGTGCTCTCCCGAAGCCGAGACAGACATCATCTCCATCGCAAGATGGTTTGGGGAAGAATGGTTTACTTACATTCGAGTTTATGGAAGCACTGTACCTCCACATGTCCTACCCTTGTATGTCCCAGATAAGCTTTTGGCTCGAGAAATCGCCTACCAAACTTGTTCTGAAGGCGGCTTAACCAAAGAATTAAAAGATAAGAAAAAGGCCATTTGGCCTCAATTTCCCGTCAATTGTGGGGCCTTCTCTTTATTCGATGCAGGACACGCTTTTGATGAGGTGGAAAACGTGACGTGCCTTCAATTATATAAGTTCCCGGTGAGGCCATTCGACCCAAATAAAGTTGCCCAAGAGTTTACTACGAACGTCAAGATAAGAGTGTTCTGCGGACACAAAGATTTGTTTGACGATCTCTTTCAGGGTAAGAGCTCACTCAAAGAGATTTTGCGAGAAGCTCAGTCAAGGTTATCTCCAGGTGAACTCCAGAAATTCACATCATATAGAGATACAAGGCTGGCCAGCATTCCACTAGAAAGGCTACGAATACCTACTAGAGAGCCAACTCCGAGCGTCAGCCTCAGCGAGAACTCCAGCACTTCTAAATCTAAGTCCAACACCGCGCGAGAAGGCTTCGAACACCATGAAGAATCTGTGCATGACAAAAGAATTAACGAAGAAGCAGTCAAAGATACAGCTCGGTCCAGTGTAATGTTTCAGCGACAAGTTATCACCTCGCCACCAAGAGATGTTCCCCCTCCGGTTATCAAAGCTCCTCTTGTCACAGTAGAGCTAGATAAAGAGTGGGAGTCCTTCAATGAATTAATCAACCTCAAAGGGCAAGTCCCAAAGACGCCCGTGAACGATACACAGGAGGTGCAAGAAGTTGCTCGAGCCATAGTCAGCGTTACCACAGAAGCAGAAGATCTCTCCATCACTCCATCCTCAGAACTTCTACTTAACGTAGAAGAAATTCCCCCGCTAGATGTGTTCTACAGTCCCCAGCACAAAGCAGTTGTGAGAAGACAAAGAAAGAAAAGAAAGCTCGAAAATGCACTGTCTCAAGACGCTAAACATTTAGACGTCTTATGGAAATACCCAAGTAATAATCCTACAGAAAATCTTACGAAGCTGTCTCAAATTGCAGGAGCGTATGCTTCTGCAACTATCGACAAGGCCTCTGAACAAGGAAAATTTTAAGAACCCCCCCTAAATTTATATGTATAATAAATGGGCGAATCTCCATGGTATATAGGAAAAATGGAAGGCGATTTTATCAATAATATAATATGTATATATAATTTTTTGGCGAATCTCTCACTAGGCATGGCGAATATTTTATTCAATTATAAAATCTTGTAAGATCTTGGTATTACCATGGGTCAATACCATGGGTTATCATAAACCTGAAGCTTAAAAATTACTATTAGTAATTTATAAAAATTAATAAAATTAATAGTTGACCCCTTTTTTTTTTTTTTTTTTTTTTTTTTTTTTTTTAACCAAGCTAAAATGTTTAACATACATTAAATTACAACATCCATTTTTACTCTTGATCCAAGCCCCGAGAGGGATCAAATATTTTTTCACTCTATGTTAGTTTGCATATCACGATATTTGATACCTCTCATGTGATAGTAGATCCAGAGTAAAAATGGATCTATGCGGTTTAATTCCCCTATTTAAATAGGCTACATTCCAGGTGAATACCATGGGTCAATACCATGTGCCATTTTGGTGAATACCATGGGTCAATACCATGTGCCATTTTTATTTTTATTAATACTAATATTAGGGTTAATAATGTTTTTTTGCATGGTATTAATAACAATTTAGTCCATGGTATTTGTCCCATAATATTTTTCCCATAGGTTTCACCTAAATATAATGCATTTTTTGAGTGTTCTTAAATATAAGGTGACTTATGGAGTAAATATAAAAAAATGTTTTATTTGTTTACCATACCTCTCGTTTATTTATATTTTTATTAATTTACCATACCTCTTTTACAAATATGGTATTTGGCCCATAGGATTCACTTAAATAAAACCTCTTTCTTGAGCCTTCATAAATAGAACAAGGGTTATGGAATAAATAGAAAAAGAGGTTTTATTTCTTTACCATACGATCTAGTTTATTTATATTTTTATTTATTTACCATACCTTTTGAGTAAGTATAAAAAGACGTTTTATTTATTTACCATACCTCCACTTTACTTATATTTTAATTTGTTTACACCCTTGCATGTATATAAGGTGACTTATGGAGTAAATATAAAAAATGTTTTATTTGTTTACCATACCTCTCATTTATTTATATTTTTATTAATTTACCATACCTCTTTTATAAATATGGTATTTGGCCCATAGGATTCACTTAAATAAAACCTATTCTTGAAAATGGGCGAATGGATTCACTTAAATAAAACCTATTCTTGAAAATGGGCGAATGGAAGGTTGTAACTCTTAATTTCAAGGGCTAAATTTATCTTTTTTACCCTCTCCCTTAAAATAAGGTGGGCTATTTGAGGTGATTTGTAAAAATATACTATGATACAAAATATTCGCCCACTAAAAATTTAAAACTCCTTAATTTCGCCAAAGGGCGAACATTCGCCCCTAAAATTTTCTATGCCTCTGAAGTTCAGCAGCTCTTAAAGGAATGAGAAAATCACATACAACTGCTGCAACAACAGTTACAGCAAACCAACGCAAACAATGAAGCTTCCAGACAGCTCGAAAAGCTCCAAGAAGACTTCCAACAGATGCAAATAGGCTACCAAAAGAGTCTTGAAGAAAAAGAAAAACAACTGCAGGCGGAGCAAGAAATACACAGAGATGAACCTAAGCTTGCAGAGTTTATTTCAGAGTCCATCGGCCTGAACGAGCAACTACTGCAACAACAAGAAGAATTGGGGCGTAAAATATCACAGTGGAGGCACTTCTGTGAGCTAAGCAACAAAATCACCAGTCAGGTGGTGGAATTGCGAAGCGAATATGATCAGAACGACAAGAGAGTGACAGAGTATCTGACTTGGCAAGACGATGAGAAGGGAAAAAGAGCAGGAGCACCTAGAATTAATGAAAATCATAAAGAAATGCTCTTTAATAAATGGGACGAGCAGATCACATAGGCAGAGCAAGCAGCAGAAGCAGCAGCGACACAGGCAAGTATTCTTATCGACTGTGTAAATGAAAATTTACACAGGGCCAATTTGATTTCAGAGACCACCCCGGGATACCTACCAAACAAGTTGCAATTGGAGACAGAATGGACGCAAAAGGCACAGGAAAAAGGGAAAGTTGTCCAAGCACTGGCTAGACTGAATTGGGAAAGTTACTGGATGTATCTGGTTAAACCACATAGCCAATGGATGACGGTAAAGTGCATCATGAACGCAGCCGAGAAGGTAGCACCAGCTCTTATAGATGTCGTTTTCGCAGCCCAGCTCAGAACGGAAATAAGCCAGCCGACTCTTCTCAAGCCTATGTTAGAAACATGCAACTTCAAAGACCAAGTCCACAAGTAGTTTTATTTAGAATGTTATTTCTTTTTGTTTTAGTTATATTAGAAAAAGGACGGTCGTTTGAAAACCGAATCCATAATTTTGTAATAATACTATTATTAGGATTAAGACATAGTATTTTAACCCTTCTCATTGCATTGGAGAAGGGTCCAGAAATTTGTCAAAAAACTCATCCTCAGAACATGCATTTCTGCACCTCAGAGGGGGTTTTGATGAATGGAAGGATCGGATTTATTGATATTTGCATCTTAATGGCTGCTACTGATGTTGCATTTCTGTACTCTTAGTAGGTGTTAGAAGCAAGTAGAAGTAAATCACTATTACTTGAAGTTTGTGAGTAAAAATCAGTCATAAATGGTACTTTTATCTCTTGATGAATTTCTACTTATTTGCTTAGAGTGATATACAGCTGATGTTATTTATATGTTAATGTATAAATGTGTGGTTACCATTTGGCACTTTTGTACAATGGAGTCATTTGTTCATGCTTGACATATGAATGATTTATCATGCGATATGCAGTCCACAACTGTCCTGTTTAACTTCTTATGCAGAATGGTTTATCTTAAATGGTTTATATTCTTATAGTAGCTGAATAATCTTCATTACCAGTTATTATATGAAATCCTTTTAGATCGCATGATGGAAAAAGATCTACCCCGGGTTAGCGTAGATTGCACATGTTGTTTTTCATTAGATTTTAGCAGCTTATAGTCAAATCATGAGTTAGATTTAAATTAGTTCTCAAAAGTTCTCAAACAAACAGCGTAATCAAACCCTACACACACACACACCCCTTAGATCGGGAAGCTGGTCCTGTTATCCCCACTCGGACCCGCTATACCAAACGGGTAAGGAGCCGCCAACTAGGTTCCCGACCGGGTGGGTATCCCCCTTGTTGTTGACCCGATTTCAGGGCCCTCAACATATTTGGCGCTAGAAGGAGGGCCTGAGCTTAATACCTGTTGGAATGTTTTTTTTTTTTGAATTATAAATCTTGAAACAGGATGACTACTCATGAAGTTCCTATTTGGAGTTGCATCTATGTTCATACCTCTTCCAACATTCCACCGGACGTGGTAAGGCTATTGTCTTAGGTAAAGTTCAATGGTAAGAAAAACTCTTCCGCATTCAATCACGCCCTTCAGTTCATACAAAAAGTTTCAACTTCTGATACTCAGAAAATTGATGAAGGCGTTTTGTGCAGGATTTTTACTCTTACCTTCACAGCAGAAGCTACAAAATGGTGTAGAACCCTCCCAGTTGCATCAATTCACAGCTGGAACCAATTCGTTAAGATTTTCATCTTGGAATTTGATTGTTATGATTACCACCAGGTATATGATGAAATTGACTATCTTAGAGAACAAGACGAACCCGTAAGGGATTTCAATATGCGATTTCATCTTAAATGCCTACAGTATGATCTCGAAAATGAGCTCACAGACGAAGAATCTTCAGGTTACGATGAGTATTTCCTACCTCCTGTGTCTGACCAATCAGAAATTAATTCTACCTTTGTTAGCTTTTCTTCTAATATGAATGATCATTCCAAGTTAAATACACAAAGCATCCATAATGAAGAAAATCTACAAAGCCTGGGAGTCATGCATGCTCTACTACCAGAAAAGAGAGATGAAGATGCTAAGAGCAAAATTACCTTGGAAACAGAAGATGACGCTGACAATATCATTTCAAGTCAACGAATGCAGATGCCAAGGTTAGATCAATCTAATGTTTCTCTTTCAAAAAGTATCAGCGCAAAAAGGTATGATCTAAAGCCCGACATTTGTGATGGATCTGATGAACAAAGTTTCTTTTATGATGTTTTTAAATGCATTGTTCCAGATTTACATTTTTCCCTTTATCCTGATGTTTTTAGTGATGACAACCTTTCCCCTCTTAATATTCAAGATATCTCAAAAACTACAGAGGGTTATTTAAATGACTCATCATTAGGTTTTCAAGTTAAAGGGATTGCATTAACACAGCTTCCGATCAAGGATAAAAAGGAATTGCCTGACCTCCCTTGTCAGAAAACATACAATGAAAAAGAGGAACCTAGGGAAATCTGTAGAGTCTTTTGTGATGGTTACTTTGACAATGATAATGTTGTTGGGTTTTCTCAGATAACTCAACTAGGGTCAGAGGATAAAGGACATCTTAAATCAGAAATCATGTCAGTCCACCCTCATCTCGAAGTAGAAGATCACTTAAATGATTTTACTATCCCAGGTAATACCCCGATCTATGATTCGTATCATGAGGAAAGCTCCATCCCAGTTTGTAATCATGACCTAGTTCCCTATTCACAAGACCTGGCCAGTTTTTGTGAAAAACAAGATGTTACAAGTAAAGCCCAGTCGTGTTGTAACACTATTTGTATAAATTCCCAATCATTCCTTTCTCACTCAAACTCATTATGTACAAAATCGGATTTCTTTTCAAATCTTCAAACTTTAGATAGATTATGTTTTAGCGACTTACATATGAGAATTTTCCTCTCAAACAAAATCACAAAAAATTCGAAATTAACAGATAAAAGGTTACAAGTCATTGAAATCAAAAAATCTTGTCCACAATTTGACTTGCTGTCTTTCCTATTGCGACATCATCAATTCACAACTGAAATTCATCCTGATTTTTATGATCCAATAGGTACCCAGTTGGAAACAACTTTGCATAAGAAAAGAAAATCAGCCGGAATTCCAATTGATGTTCTGTGTTTTTATTTCTTAGCCAACAATCACGATCCAAGAAAAATTCGATTCTTTTTATTAATGCTTGGAAGATTCATTCGGCTGGAGATAAAAATGAATAGATGGTTCCATTGGAAATATCATTTCACATAGTTATTTCCTGTATATGGTTAGAATAGGAGTAGGAGTAGGAGTAGTTAGGTTTTTGTTTTTAATAACTGATAGGCAAAGCTATACATATTCTCTTCATAACCTCAGAAAATATTTGCCTATCATTCCTTTTAATTTCCTCCATAAAAATGTGTGTTCTGGTTCAATGACATTTGACATTTACTGAAGATACCTTGTCTCTGTTTAAAATTTGGAACTTCTGCTACTATCAACAGCGAATCTTTTAAGAAAATTTGATCTTTATTATCATTAGAACTTCAACCCATATATGATGATAGTTTCAAACTCCAAAATTTTAAAGAAAGCTATCTCAGTGTAGGATTTGTTTTAGGTCAGCACAATGAAAGGTATCAATCTTAAGATAAGTATTCTCTGTCAAAACAGCCTTTATCGCCCTATCATTGTCGTCCATAACTTTCTTAAGGAAAAACAATGACTTCCTCCCTGCTAAAAGGAAATTACAGCATTCAGAGAAACAACCCAAGAAAAACACTATATCTCAAAGAATAAGAGGTCTCATCACGAGCCGGCTTATCATGATCACAGATATTATAACTTGCTGACTTTGCCAATATTGTCTATCAAAACAGGGCAACGACTTAAGATTGTTGCAATCAAAAGACAAGAGGTCTCATCACGAGCCGGCTTGTTCAGCAAAAGTGTAAATCAAGTGAATGACTGTGTCATAATTTGGCCACCAAACCAAGACATTGTTCTTTAGAGAATTAAAAAAGGAAAAGTGTGTAAAAAGGATTTTTTTTCTCTGAATGTTGCGAGTAACCTCAAGCAGGATAAAGGATCATTGCTGGTTAAAAGGTAACCCTGTCGAGGCTATGGATGCCTGCTGGCAGCAGAGGCTCTACCTGCGACTAAGGAGCAGACTAAAGGACTGATAAACAGAGAAGACTTTATTTTATGTTTTACAAAGACCAAGTAACAGCTGATTTAGATGCAAAGACGAACTGGGTGTACAAATAATTGAAACGGAAAGAGTTTGAAACGAAACATCATAGGGAGTGTGAAGTCTCATTTGTCTTATCTTTTTATAATAAAGTTCAAAATTTTTAAATTTTTCAGAAGTTTTTAAAAGCGTCAAATAGAAATAACAGAGATAACTGGTTCTCCCAAGTGAATCGCCAATTGTTGTGGCCAGCAACAACCCCCCCCTTTTTTCATTTAGTATCAGATCATGATACCGAATGAATGGGGACGCTTAGATAAAATTTTTAAGAAAAGCTAAACTTTCTTTTAGTTACAAATCATAATTTAGAAAAGGCATCTTAGATATTTTTCTATGGAAGACGATAGGTCTTTTAAAGTCGCATATACAAAAAGATGGGAAACATCTCTGTTACTCTTCTAAAAATCAAAATACGCGCCATCCTCATGATTAATAACTACATCGCATCGCACCATACTAATGTCCATAACGAAAAACCAAGAAATTCGCCGATCTGCGATATTGCGATCGCTAGATCGCATATCGCATAAACAAGCCAGACGAGATTTGGCAAGCACTAGGTTTTGCGATCTGCGATATTGCGATCGTGCGACATGTGAGGGTGTGTCAGCAAATCATAAAATCACCTTAGTACGAATCCTCCGGGCGCGCCTTTCAAAGGAAAAGTGACTTACCATTACCTGACCTGAAATAATGCGCTTTTAATATTAGTAAGTAAATTGGTTGTCAGTCATTAAGAGGATTAAAGACGCGTGCCTTGTTGGATATCTGCCTCATGTAAGGTGGCGTAATGGATTTATCTCATGCATTTAAAACTCTCCCATCACCTTTCTAATCGGACATTCCATTTCACTTGTAATCCGCAGGAACAAAGTGCAAAGACGACTCAGAAAGAAACACAAAGTAAAAATGGGAAAGAAGAACAAGGCTCAGAGCTCCGAAGCAAGAGAGAAGACCAAGGAGATGGCGCCCCTATACACAGATAAAGCCTGCAACCGAGATGCAGGAATCTCCACATGGGAAGGCATGTACAGGCTATTAGAAGAGGAGAAGCCGAGAATAATGAAAGTGACTGCTGTTGCAGGTGCACCACGCTCCTCTGAAGCAACCCTAGAAGACCTAGCATGTTCATTCCTTCATAGAATAGCGGCAAGGCCTAATATTCTACCATACACAGATATGGTCAAGTGGATTCTGGATGATGCAGAATTAAACAACAGACAATTCAAGATTCAGGGACATGGGATCATGGGATCTTTCGCCGCCCAAGATCTGAAGCTAATGTACCATCTGCCCGAACCGCAAGTGACCTATAATGCAGAATTTCTTAGGAAGTTCGCAATGGAGAACCCAGATCTATCGGACACCACTAAAGAATGGTCTAGAAGAGATGAGCCGTTAAAAAAGGATAAGAAAGGTATGTACAGCACTGGTTCCCTTACTTCTCCATATTGTTTTGTTGCAGCCATGCTGTGTAGGTTGTTTGGTATGCCCGATATCAACAAGTTTTCATCTGAGTGGCTGCCATTAATCGACGCTGCCACAAATGCAGATTTAGTAGATTGGGCTAAAATTCTTTCCGATACTCTATATACGGCTGTGGTTAATTACAGGTCCAAAAGATCCTTTTCTCAAAGGTTCTATCCTCCTTTCTATTTGGCTGCCTATATTATGGATTCTGTTGGCCTTATATCTAATTTCCCCATTATGGGATGGAAATGGACTACCCAAGACCCGTTGCCTATTCACGTCTATCACAAAGTCTTATGGGATTCCTAGTTTGCCCCTCATTTTTACCAGATTTGCCATGGGCTTATATTGCCCATATATAGAATGATATATGGTAAGGACCCCCCAAGGTGCTCTCCTGAAGCTGAGACCGACATCATCTCCATCGCAAGATGGTTTGGGGAAGAATGGTTCACTTACATTCGAGTTTATGGAAGCACTCTACCTCCGCATGTCCTACCCTTGTATGTCCCAGATAAGCTTTTGGCTCGAGAAATCGCCTACCAAACTTGTTCTGAAGGCGGCTTAACCAAAGAATTAAAAGATAAGAAAAAGGCCATTTGGCCTCAATTTCCCATCAATTGTGGGGCCTTCTCTTTATTTGATGCAGGACACGCTTTTGATGAGGTGGAAAACGTGACGTGCCTTCAATTATATAAGTTCCCGGTGAGGCCATTCGACCCAAATAAAGTTGCCCAAGAGTTTACTACGAACGTCAAGATAAGAGTGTTCTGCGGACACAAAGATTTGTTTGACGATCTCTTTCAGGGTAAGAGCTCACTCAAAGAGATTTTGCGAGAAGCTCAGTCAAGGTTATCTCCAGGTGAACTCCAGAAATTCACATCATATAGAGATAGAAGGTTGGCCAGCATTCCACTAGAAAGGCTACGAATACCTACTAGAGAGCCAACTCCGAGCGTCAGCCTCAGCGAGAACTCCAGCACTTCTAAATCTAAGTCCAACGCCGCGCGAGAAGGCTCCGAACACCCTGAAGAATCTGTGCATGACAAAAGAATTAACGAAGAAGCAGTCAAAGATACAGCTCGGTCCAGTGTAATGTTTCAGCAACAAGTTATCACCTCGCCACCAAGAGATGTTCCCCCTCCGGTTATCGAAGCTCCTCTTGTCACAGTAGAGCTAGATAAAGAGTGGGAGTCCTTCAATGAATTAATCAACCTCGAAGGGCAAGTCCCAAAGATGCCCGTGAACGATACACAGGAGGTGCAAGAAGTTGCTCCAGCCATAGTCAGTGTTACCACAGAAGCAGAAGATCTCTCCATCACTCCATCCTCAGAACTTCTACTTAACGTAGAAGAAATTCCCCCGCTAGATGTGTTCTACAGTCCCCAACACAAAGCAGTTGTGAGAAGACAAAGAAAGAAAAGAAAGCTCGAAAATGCATTGTCTCAAGACGCTGAACATTTAGACGTCTTGTGGAAAGACCCAAGTAATAATCCTACAGAAAATCTTACGAAGCTGTCTCAAATTGCAGGAGCGTATGCTTCTGCAACTATCGACAAGGCCTCTGAAGTTTAGCAGCTCTTAAAGGAACGAGAAAATCACATACAACTGCTGCAACAACAGTTACAGTAAGCCAACACAAACAATGAAGCTTCCAGACAGCTCGAAAAGCTCCAAGAAGACTTCCAACAGATGCAAATAGGCTACCAAAAGAGTCTTGAAGAAAAAGAAAAACAACTGTAGGCGGAGCAAGAAATACACAGAGATGAACCTAAGCTTGCAGAGTTTATTTCAGAGTCCATCGGCCTGAACGAGCAACTACTGCAGCAACAAGAAGAATTGGGGCGTAAAATATCACAGTGGAGGCACTTCTGTGAGCTAAGCGACAAAATCACCAGTCAGGTGGTGGAATTGCGAAGCGAATATGATCAGAACGACAAGAGAGTGACAGAGTATCTGACTTGGCAAGACGATGAGAAGGGAAAAAGAGCAGGAACACCTAGAATTAATGAAAATCATAAAGAAATGCTCTTTAATAAATGGGACGAGCAGATCACATAGGCAGAGCAAGCAGCGGAAGCAGCAGCGACACAGGCAAGTATTCTTATCGACTGTGTAAATGAAAATTTACACAGGGCCAATTTGATTTCAGAGACCACCCCGGGATACCTACCAAACAAGTTGCAACTGGAGACAGAATGGAGGCAAAAGGCACAGGCAAAAGGGAAAGCTGTCCAAGCACTGGCTAGACTGAATTGGGAAAGTTGCTGGATGTACCTGGTTAAACCACATAGCCAATGGATGACAGTAAAGTGCATCATGAACGCAGCCGAGAAGGTAGCGCCAGCTCTTATAGATGTCGTTTTCACAGCCCAGCTCAGAACGGAAATAAGCCAGCCGACTCTTCTCAAGCCTATGTTAGAAACATGCAACTTCAAAGACCAAGTCCACAAGTAGTTTTATTTAGAATGTTGTTTCTTTTTGTTTTAGTTATATTAGAAAAAGGACGGTCGTTTGAAAACCGAATCCTTAATTTTGTAATAATACTATTATTAGGATTAAGACATAGTATTTTAACCCTTCTCATTGCATTGGAGAAGGGTCCAGAAATTTGTCAAAAAACTTGTCCTCAGAACATGCATTTCTGCACCTCAGAGGGGGTTTTGATGAATGGAAGGATCAGATTTATTGATATTTGCATCTTAATGGCTGCTACTGATGTTGCATTTCTGTACTCTTAGTAGGTGTTAGAAGTAAGTAGAAGTAAATCATTATTGCTTGAAGTTTGTGAGTAAAAATCAGTCATAAATGGTACTTTTATCTCTTGATGAATTTCTACTTATTTGCTTAGAGTGATATACAGCTGATGTTATTTATATGTTAATGTATAAATGTGTGGTTACCATTTGGCACTTTTGTACAATGGAGTCATTTGTTCATGCTTGACATATGAATGATTTATCATGCGATATGCAGTCCACAACTGTCCTGTTTAACTTCTTATGCAGAATGGTTTATCTTAAATGGTTTATATTCTTATAGTAGCTGAATAATCTTCATTACCAGTTATTATATGAAATCCTTTTAGATCGCATGATGGAAAAAGATCTACCCCAGGTTAGCGTAGATTGCACATATTGTTTTTCATTAGATTTTAGCAGCTTATAGTCAAATCATGAGTTAGATTTAAATTAGTTCTCAAAAGTTCTCAAACAAACAGCATAATCAAACCCTACACACACACACACCCCTTAGATCAGGAAGTTGGTCCCGTTATCCCCAGTCAGACCTGCTATACCAAACGGGTAAGGAGCCGCCAACCAGGTTCCCGACCGGGTGGGTATCCCCCTTGTTGTTGACCCGATTTCAGGGCCCTCAACACTAGTGTAACCCCTTATTGTTATTAGTATAACCCACTTATTATATTGATGTACCCATGTAGTGCCCATATTGTTATTATTGTGCCCCATAGAAGCCCACTATTGTTATTATTGTGCCTTTACATTATTATTGTTATGTCGGCTCTGATTATGTTATGACCCTTTAGACTCCTATATATAGAAAGGAGGTCATTTCATTTGTATCATCCAAGAATTGTTCATTTATGTAATGTAAAGGAGGTTTCCCCCTCGAAGAGGCTGAATTATAAGGTGTGGATCTCTATTTTCTATCTTTCTGGTTTCATAACATATTCCCTGTGCATCTGACCGCTCTGTCTTTGTGTTATGGGTGCGGACCCCTGTAAAAGTTAAAAGGGCGCAAGTATATTCTAAAAAACTCACTTTGAGTCATTTCTAGAAGCTTCTAGAAGGAACCTTGAGGTGACAAGTTCGCTCTCTTAAGGTTCATGCATCCCATACCCTAAGGAGCTAACCCCTTGATGTGAGGAGCTTATCCCTTTGAGCAAGGACTCTATCCCTTCATAGGTGGACTTGTAACCTCCTCCTCTACACTATAAATTTAAGCATTGGGTTGGTTACTAGGGAGGTTGAAAGATGAATATTTTTGAGGTGAAATTCTGATGGAACTTAGTCTTCGTTAGTTGAGTTTTTATGAGGAGAGATTACATACCTCTAAGATATCATTTGGAGAAGTGCAAGGCTTGTCAAAGTAAAGGAAATTCCTGTTTCGGACCCCAGGAAGAGCTTGTTCAACATCAAGGCTGAAAAGGTTGTAAGGTTCTTCTACTTCAAAGTTAATACAAATAAGTTTGTTTTTCTCAATAAGCTATTGTTTTATGGTTTATTTTATGGATTCCTTGATCACCATAATAGACATGATTTATGATATTTTCTATGCAGGTGCTATTTGATGTTTGCTTGTTTGTGATTGCAGGTTCTCAAAGGGAAGCTCTTTCGAACAGTTGAAGGATGGCTACTACAAACAAGCGTTGGAATTAAGGTAGGGTCTAAACACCTGTATAGTTTTTGTTTATGAATCACATATTTCTAGAGAAAGGTAGATTTATTTGTCTGCTTGTTGCTAGACTATCTTCTGATACTAGGGAGATCAACCTTGTCAGCAAGATCGATTTATCTGGCCAACACTTGAGCTGTGCAATCTTCATTCCCAATGATTGAGGTCTCCCCCTCTCTAATGTAACTCTAAAATTCATAATCACAGAGCCCTTTCTCCTATCATGTGGCCTATCCTGATTTAGTTCATGTATAATAATGCATCATCTTAGACCAAGGGGTTTTGTGATTGATGTCATCTCGTCATGAGTGAATTGTAGGAATACATACACTATCAATTCATGGTGAGATAAAGAGGGAAAAGGAGGAGGGAAGAATGCCTAAAGGCTCTATTACAGCTGAACTCACAAATTGATATACCAAGGGGGAAGCAAAGGGACTCAAGTTTACAACTACAATCCAATACTTAAGATCATTGTAGACTCTGCATTACCTGGCCATATGGAGGAGAAGAGAAAGAATATCCAAGAATATCCAAGAAGACGTATAACACTCAACAACAACAGTGACCTGACATTGCCACATAATCAAGCATTCCATGTCAGAAGTGTCATGTCATGTCATGAGTAGTCATATGCCACATTACTATTGCAGACCATGTGTATTGTATCCAAATTTATTGTAAAGCGGAATTCCAAAGGACACACATGAATATGAAGATTCATGTAAGTTGAAAATGCATAGGAAGTTGAACAGTCATGAGTGTAGTCAAAATGTCACAAGGGAAAGCATCACCCCTTGGTTATATATACCCCCTCATTTTATGAGAATAAAACTTTTCACCTTGGCTCCTCACGCAAGGCATTAGAGAGATCAACTATCTCTTTCTAGAGCAAGAAGTGGCTCCAATGTCCCACTACTGGAGCTAGTGATGTACATTGTAAACATGTGTCTTGGAACTTTTTCTTAATAATAGAAGCCTTTTAAGGCCAATGTGTTCTTCATGCATGGACTATGAATATTTTTAAGACTATTATTTGGACGTTTGTATTTAATGTTTTCTTTCACATGTAGTAAGATAGTTTGACTATTTTGGTTATTTTAGTGCTTACCTTATTGAGAATGTGATGTAATGGTTGTTATCATTGTTCCATCCTTGTGGAATATTCCACTAGATGTTAGATAGAGTCTTTTGGTTCATGTGTGTTTCTTCCTAGGTGGTACTATTACCTCTCACTTAGAGGCTCACTTTTCTCTCCCCTTTTCAGTAGAATAAATTTGAAACAGTTGCAACTTCACACTCACCAAGCACACCTTCCTTGCTTTTTGAAGACAACATTGCATGACTCTCATCCACTGACAGCTAGAGCCAAGGAAAACCTTTAAGGATTTGGAAACTGACCCTTTATACCAGATGAGACTCCTACACCAAATACTGTGAGGTATGATTGGGACTTCATATCAGGGAGATCCCCTTTGTTGACAAATTATGAGCATCGTCAACATATGCCAAGTAGAAAATCTAGGACTAGCTCTCCAAAGATTAAACCTTCAAAAGCATCTTTCTTGAGTTATGAGGTTTATTTTATAACAAGGTCGATGACCTTTCATATCCACATGACTCTTGAATTACCCTCATTACTCTTAGATTTCTAATCTGTTGTTTGGACTCCTAAACAACTCTTCAAATTCTAATGAATTTTGTACTTCTCCTCAAGATATTCTTTCCATATATGACTAATCGACTTTTCATATTTCACATATGACTCTTGGACTTCCACAAATTACAATTTGTCCTTTACTTGAGAATACTGATATCATTACATTCCACATGATGATGTGGCATGACACATGGACACATATTTACCATTATGATGAAACTTATACAAATTACAACTTGAAAATGATGACATGGACTTCATGATGAGATGGCAATCATAAGCTTTCTTCCTTGGTAACTCATCTTGCATTATTGATGATACATCTAATTTATGCTTCATCTGTATGAATGATCTTACTTTTTCTTCATTTTCACCCTCCATTAGGTTTTTGATTAATTTCGTAATCTCATGAGTCATCATGTAAGGTCTTCTTTTTTTGTTGGTCCACAATCTACTTCCTATCTCCATGATAGCTTTCTTTTGTTATTCTTCAACGTAGGTGTTTTTTTATGTATTCTCCTTGCTATATTCTCTTGAGCAACACCTTTTCATGCTAGGAAGGTATTCCCCGCCAATGAAAATCACTCATGACTAGGAAGAATCATCCTAAAAACATCTATTTTATCACTACCTAGCTCATGGAATCATCTGCTCATGATAGGCCTCTAACAGGGTTAAAATAAGAAGGCTTGATTAGGAGGGCATAATCGAACTGATCGAGGCTCACAAGAGGCCTTCAATGTGTGCTTTTGTTCTGAATGAAGAGAGGGAAAAATAAATGGTGTAGGGCGCAACCCTGAAGCATGAAGGAGAATGAGCCATTGGTTCACGATGTGCTCAAGGAAGCTAAGGAGGGTGTAATGGTGCACATCGAAGGAATGAAGGGGTCAGGATACAAGCCTTCCAAGTGCACTCATGTGTTCAAAGGAAACAAGGAGGTCACAAAGGCACAAACCAAAGGGATGAAGGGGTTAGGCTTTGAGTCTTCACAGTGCACTTATGAGCTCAAGATGAACTACGAGGGCATAGTTCGTCAAGCCGAAGGAGTGTGCTGAAATAAAGTATTTGAGGTCCATGATTGCACCATGCGCTATTTAAGATAATGATGAAGCATTCATGCTTGAAGAGTCCACTAGATGCTCAAAGGCTTTAGGCTTCAAGAGTGCACCATTCGCTCAATGGAAAGGGTGAAGGCTTCGTGGTTCAGGAGTGTGCCATGCACTCTAATGGAAGGCTTATTTCTTCGTGATTGCACCATGTTCTAAAAAATATTTAGGATTTAGGACTGCGCTATATGCTGAAAGGCTTCATGCTTCAAGATTTCACCATCCACTTTTTAAGACTCATAGGATCCTTTATTGTTTTGAAGTGCGCTGAAAGAATCATTGTTGTTATGAAGTGCGATTTTTCACTGAGCATTTGAAGTGCACTTCATTTTTCAAAGTGTGCTTCATTGTTTCAAAGTTCACTTCATTGATTCAATGTTCAATTGGTTGTTTAAAAGTGCATTCAGGTTTTGGAGGGTACAATTATATGCAACAGTGGTTACCATTTCATTTGTAATGCACTTTTCACTAAGGGACACAACAAAATTCTAGGTTACTTATCCTTAGGAAGTACTAATGCATTGTGAGAGGGAGGATACATTAGAAAATACTTATTGCACAAGCATGGGAGGAAGGTAGCTCACTGAGGCTCATGAATAAGTTACGCTCATCACCTAGTAAGATGGTTAATATCTTTAGAACTTACACTGGACTAAAGGATTAAGAATAGCTCTCAAAATGGCTAAGTGTGGGACTAGTAGAGTAGGAGAAAGACATACATTCTCACACAACTAAAACATGGACCACACACATAAATGTCATTAATATAAGAAAATATAATGCATAGGAATCATGAGAAATAATCACCCCTTGAAAACAACAACAAAGCGACACCTATTTATAAGTGCAACAACTGAAACAACACATTACAACACTTAGAGCAAAAGTTGCGAGAGGAGTGAAAACTATGACCAAAAGGTGTGCTTAGCTATAATAATTTGTCTAGCACATATTGTAATGATATGCATGACCACGTAATGCAGAAGGGTGTGCTAGAAATATCTTTGGTTATGTGCAAAGGTGTGACACATGCAGGAGTGGAAATCCCAAAAGCAACACCTGCGACCTCATGAAAAAAATAAGAAGACACTTGAAAAATGTGAATTCCTTTGAAATAAACACATGCTAGAGAAACGCTATCATGAAAATGACACTTGTTAAAGTGAACGTGAGCAAAAGCAACATTCGTAAACATGGATGCAGCACTTGTGAAAGAAAAGGTGCACGAAAGTGAAAGATGATAATAATCACCATAATAAAAGTACAAACACAATCAAAGTGAAGGAGAATATCAATGAAAGTGTAGAATGAATATGAAAATGATTTGATCATTGAGAAATCACTGTCTAAACTTGTTGACATAGCCACAACCTTGATCATTTTAAACTACCAATCCAGGCAAGGGCCCTTGCACCCTAACCACGGACACCCACAACAATGGGTCTGCGAGTCATGTCTGTCCCCTCCAGGCCCACACGTTTTTTACCACCGTGTGGTAAACCTCCCATTCAGGCAAGGTCTCATGACTCCACAAGCTCTCGCAAGGAAAAGAGAATGTGGGTCCATGAGACCTGCTCATCAACCCAGCTAATGACTGTCCCAGCCCTGTTTCTCGTTTCAGTACCCTGAGGATGGCACCTGGGGGTATTGACTTTTTTGGCGGTGATGGGTATTTGAGGAGTCTTTTCTTGTGAGGGTAGCCTTGAATATATTGTGCGGTGGGTGGGTAGGGAGTGGTACTTGATGAAGTGGTTGGGCTCTGAATCTGAAGCTGCACTTGATCAGAGGATAGAGAGGGGACATATCAACTATGGAGAGATTTCTTACGATAGGGACTTTATTACAATGACCTTCTGAACACCTTTCTTGGAGAAACATATTTCAATCAATGCATGGGGATTCAATTCAAGAGTTGATACAACTATCCTAGCCTTGTTTCTTATTTCGGTACCCTGAGGATGGCACCTGGGGGACTGACTTTTTTCGACGCATTTACATTTATTGCCTCTACAAACATAGTAACACAATAATCCCATTGCGTTACATAGGGTAGATATTGTTCAGTTCTAAACAATTTACTTCCTCCCCCCCATGTAAACTGATGAGCGATGTTATGCTTGTTCAAGATTACATAAAAGAAGTGTGTTATGATGAACCCATGAGAAGCTGAGCATGTGTGTGTAAGTGACTTGAGAGTTTGGAACTAGGAATATGACTTAAACGCTCTAAAAACCATCAAATTACAATGGATTAACCATAAGGTGATAGACTATAAGATCCTTAGTAGGCTTCAAAATTCAAGTGTGAGGAAAATTTTGGAGGGTGTTGATCGCAGTGTCAACAATTGGTGACACACCAGTAGAACTCTAGCTTCTATGTATAGGTTTAGTTATCTAAGTGCAAGGTCTTAGTCTTTGAGGAAGTATTGGTTCATCCTTCGAATTAACTTAGCATCCATATTTAACCAATTTATATATATAGTATCCTCTATTTCCTTACTCCATTAAATGTAGAAATTTAATAGAAATTTCAATTGCTCAAGAAATCGAACTAAAATTAGGAGACACAAATTTTACTCTACTAATTTGTGGAATGGAAATCATAGTTTAGAACAAAATGCATAGACATGCAACAATCAAAACAAAAATTACATAGTGATTTTTAGGGGAACCTGATTGGGAAAAATCTCTCAAGACTCTTTGAATTAATCAATTGAAAATAGAACCTATTATAATTGCATGTTCGAGGTCTTAACACCACCTACAAAGGTAAAATTGTTCTCCCTATTGAATGAGAAATTCTAGCCACAAATTATCCATTTTATGCCTCCTCCAACCTCCTATTTCCTTGCACAAATATGAACTAATTCAAGCTCCTAAACAATAGGGAAGTCCTTATTTCCTTGCATAATTCCCAAGAAAGTGTTCTCGTGACTACATGCAACAATTGTACACTCAACTAGTGTACAACTCATGCTACACTAGAACTTTTCTCCTCCACTCGAGCTGAGCAATTCAAATTCCATGCAACCATGAGATATTTTAGTTTGATTGATTAGTTAACTGATAGATCTCTAGTTTAGATTGTTGCCACACTGAACAACTAACCTTTAGCTGACTCTATTAATTAGAATAGGTCACCTAACTGAGTATAGATAAAAATAATTGAGCTACATTGCTAAAATTTAGTAATCAACACATGTATGACTAAAATCCAAGCTAAGTAACTAATTTTTTTATTTCTAATTGAGCGAAAAATGCCATGTCACACTAGTTAACTGCATCCAAGTTGTCCTATAATGTGGAAATTTGATTTACACAGTTTGACTAAGGCTAAAGTCAGATTGAGCCTTTCTTTCAATACTTTCTAACACTCCCTCTTAGAGAGAAATGGATTTTTCACCACCCCTATCCAACACCTGTTGAATGTACTGTAGCACTAATTCTCACTTTGTTGTTATTACTGCAACAACTACAACTGAGAAGAATTTGAAAAAAAAACACATTGAATCAACTGTGTCTCTGGAACTGTCTACTACGAAAATTGCACTGATGTTGATTTTGCATTAAACCACCTACAATACTATCAACACTGCTCTATTCTCCTCCCCATATGTCTACAAAAAATGACGTCAATCCTTCTATAATTGAATATTTTGGGCCCCTGTAGTAATGCAATGATCCATGAGGAAAGTATACTGCAATTTCTACTATTGTGTTATGGATCCTCCCCAATTTTATAACTCTAGGGTTAAGGATCTAGATTGCTGCAGATCACTCTTGGAGGTATAGGTGCATTAAAATCCAACTCGGATATACTCATATTATTGTAGATACTTCTCTATTGCTTATTTTGCACTACTACTGTAACTACTACAATAATGAGGTTGATCTCCCCAGATCTTAAAGTACTAGCTTCCATAGGGCTACTCCCTCTGAGTCTCCATCTCCCCGTGGAAAATATTGCTCCTCCTTAATCTTCCAATATCAATTATCACAACTCATTTTTGTGTCACTAAACATTGGTTAATCAATATTCCCACTATTAGCATTATAGCTCCATTAAGAAGTCTGCACATAGGGTCTTCTATATCTACCTTGAACTAGGTATCCATAACTCTGCCTCCTAATAGTTCATTAGTTCTTCAATGATCATTGTACATAAGGAGTTCAAGGACTGCAAACTTGTAAAGATTTTGGCTACTCTAGAATGTTGCTCCTAGGGCACTTGTGATGATCCTAAATCTGTTCCAAGCTCAAAAATTCGAACTTCCCTCCAAAGAATACTCCAATCTTAGTCTGTTGAAAGGAATTCTCTCAAATATGAAGAAAAATTCTACATTGAAGATGTAAATTCAAAATTCCTGAGGGACAAAATAGAAACACTGGTTATAATGTGATTTTAGGGCATTTAATACCAATTGTATAATTTCAATAGAAATTATAATTGCTCAAGAAATAGAACTAAAATTAGGAGACATAAATTCTACTCTAATAATATGCGGAATGGAAATCATAGTTTAGAAAAACATGGATATACATGTAACAAGCAAAACCACAATTACACAATGATTTCTACAGGAACCCAAGTGGGAAAAACCCCTCAAGCCTCTTTGCATTAATCAGTTGAATAGAGAAACTATTACAATTACATGATCCATCTCTGAGCACCACCTGCAAAGATAAAATTGTTCTCTGTACTGAATGAGAACTTCTTGCCAACACTTATGCATTTTATGCCTCCTCCAACCTACTATATCCTTGTGAAAATCTGAACTAATTCGAGTTTATAAACAATGGCGAAGTCCCTATTTCCTTTCACAATTCCCAAGGAAATGATCTCCTAACTGTATGCAATGACTATACACTCAACTAGTATACAACTCATGTTACACTAGCCTTTGTCTTCTCCACTCCAGTTGAGAAATTTGAGGTCCATGCATGCATGAGATCTTTTGGGCCAGTTGATAAGTTAACTGACATATCTATGAGTTATACTATTGTCTCACTGCACAAATGATCTTAATATAACTCTATTAATTGTTAGAGGTTAGTTAACTGAGTAAAACTGAAAATAATTAAACTAGATTGCTAAAAATTTAGCAATCAACACATGCATGACTAAACTAGAAGCCCACTAACTTGAATTTGTTAATATAATTGAGTGACAACAGTCATGTAACACTAGTTAACTGCCTCTGAGTTATCCTTCTGATCTATAAATTTGATTTACTCAACTTGACTAAGGCTAAACTCAAATTGAGCTTTTCTTGTTACACTTTCTAACATTAAATGCATATCAAGACTTGTCAAATCATAATTGTTTCAATCTAGGAAAGGGTAATATGTGTGGAAATTTTAAGATATTCAATGTATGAGTCTCATATCTAGTGTTTCTCTACTACCAGAAAGCCTAGAAAATTCCCCAACTGAGTCACTATAGGAGCACAAGCATTGGTTAACTTCCATCGAGCCTAGACAATACCTCAACGAAGTCACTTGCTTCACCTCCTTAAACAGGAAGCCTTTCTCTTCTTTCCCACTTTATTTATTGATTTAATAGGATTTTAACTCAACATTTATTATTTTCAATAGGCGGAAGGGGGATCCTCACTTATTGAGAGTAGAGGAGGACGCCCCAATAGAGAATTATTTATAGACCTATGATATTGGTTTTCTCACTTTAGATATTCCCCTTCTCCTTTCTCTACTAGTCTCGATCAACAAGAAAAAAAATATTTACTTATAATACTGAGTTGAGGAAATAGAATCCTATAATAGATATGGGCTTTGCATTTGAGTGGATCATATTTTCCATTCATACATCATTGACTTCAAATATATGTAAACCCAATATAGAGAAGAGGTAACAGATTAACCAAACATTGTTTGTCAACATAATTTCCATTTTCAAGTTATGTCACATTGTCTTTTGAACCAAAGGAACATCTTTCATGCAAAGTATTATTGAAAAAAATAAAAGGAACATACATGACATGAAAAGAAAACAAAACCGAAGAACAAATCAAATGGAGACAGAACATAAAAAAACATGTAGAATATACAATAGAAAAAACAAAAAAAATGTATCGACACAATGTAGAAGGTTAGGTTTAAGTATAATGATATTTCCAATGCACCCACTGTTGTTCCCAACTTGAAACCATAAAGATACGAACAATTAAAGAAATATAAAACAATGTGCAATAGAAAATATAATAACATTGAAAACTTGAACAACTAACTAGATGTCTTTCTTATTACCAAAATGATGTGACATGTCGACTACTTTGATCATGTTTCTAACTTTACCTTGTTGTTTGAAATGACGATTATACAAACCTTGCAAGCTGCTTGTGAATACACATTCATTTGTGCTCCCAGGTTTTTCCAACATTAAGAAATATGAAAACTTAATAGGAGCTTTCCATGTAGGATTGCTCCAACCATTCAGAAATTGGAACCTTATATTCAAAACAACCAATTTGAAGACCATGGAGCCTATGGAAAAAAAAATTCCAATTAATGCTTCTAAATCACAACAATAATATCAAATTGGTCGATTAGCATATAATTTTCTCGATTCTCTATTCGTTCCCTTTGTATCCAATTACACATGAGACCAAAAAATATGAAACCTATAGGTCTTAATAAAATAACTGAGCATAGCGGTCTCATACTTATCTAAGAATTGCTAAGAAGCATTGATGCCTCAACACATTACATAGAATTTCATCTATTAGGTCATAGATACATTGTTCATTCATTTACAAATTAAGACATGAGGAGATCCATACATGATCATTGTCATAAAATATGCGTATAAGCAACATACTAACAACATAAATATCAAGGATACCTCAGCCATCAAATCTACATATAAACCAATACATTTACACATGAAATAACAAGGAGAAATAACCTCATATTAATGACGCAAAGGCCAACCAGGTTTGGGACTTCCACAAACCACCAGACCGTAGACATGGTTCAACCAAATCTCTCTTCAACCAGTCACCCCTGTGCCATATTCTAAGGATGAATTTGGGATCTCATAAAACACATCAATCAAAACCATCGAAGGTTTCCAAAGGGTAAACCACCTCAACCCTTCAAATAGTGATTCCACCTCATGGTTGGACATCACAAAACCATCACCAGATTGGTCTCTACCCAAGACTTCCAGGGCTACAAAGCATTTGTTCCAACCAAGGCTTCTAGGACTAGTAACTCAACCCACATATGATACAGGGCTTCAGATTGTTTTTCCAACCATGGCCCTAGGACTAATAACTCATCCCACTAAGGGATCGTGAGTGTTTTTTCAACCAAGGCTCTACGACTAGTAAGTCAAACCAAGTTGTTATATGGCTCCAAAGTGTTTTTCCAACCAAGGAAATCGGAACTAGTAACTCAACCCAAGTTAAAGGAAACATGAGAAACAATCATAAACACAAATAAGTGAACCCACAACACCATGCCTATCTAGGAAATGGAAAGGCTAGGAAAATCCAATGTCAATCTAGGCATACCTCCTTGTCAATGATAGATCATGACCAATAAAGAACATGCATATGCCATGCATACCAAAACTAGGGAGAAAAACATACATGCAACTCGGTACTTGTAAGCCAAATCCACTATAGTTGCCAAGCCAAATAAACTCAGTTCTCTTCCTTTGCCTTCTTGCTCCAACACTCCAATTATGCCACACTCTCCAAGAGTGCTCCAAGAAAAATCTAAGTGTCCAAGAGTGTGAGAAAGAGAGAATATAGAGAGAGCTCCAAAACTCACCTGACAAAAATTCGTGAGCTAATCCTCAGAAGCCTTTTTATTAATGAGTCCTTTGTTTTTTTCATTTCCAATTATTTCCCTTAATTTTCCTCCTCACATGCAGCGTGTGACCTTTCACCTCCCTTTTATACTAATTTCCATTATTTTAATAAATAAATGTGCCAAAATCCCATCTTTCCTTTCCAAATCCTTTTGCGATCACATTCTAAATTTCCTTAACCATTAATACATCACCAGTGATCCCCATTACTGTGTGTTTTCCCAACATTGAACTTGGAATATGTGTCTCGTTAACCGTGGTTATTATTTTTCTTTTATCAACTTTTATTATATGGAATATTCACCAGGGCTATTATAGAACCCTCCCCGTTGGGTGAACATCGTCCTTAGTCTTAAACAACACCTACAACCAACAAGGTTGCTGTTAGAAAAACATACTTCCCATGGAGCTTTATAACTTAGCTCATTGTAGTATTTACATCCACACACACACACACACACAGATATATATATATATATATATATATATATATATATATATATATATATATATATATATATATATATAGCTTAGCTCATTGTAGTATTTACATCCATATATATTTACACACCAATCATCACTAAAACATATACCAAAACATCCCCTCAACTAGTGAAAGGGAGGATACATAGCCCACATCTGATCTGCCATCTCCCATCTCACTTCATTGGGCCCAAAGTGATTCCATTGTACTTTAACTTGCATGATTTCTCAGTTCCAGAGCATGAGCATCTTTCTCTGCAAAATACGTTGTGGTTTCCATTAGAATTCTCCTTCTAACTCCACCTGCAATACATACTAGTCATTCACATTATCAACATATTTAACATACTTCATAAGAAATAACACATGGAAAACATCATGGGATTTCACTATCAAAGGTAGTGCATGTCGATAGGCTACTAGCCAAATCCTCTCAATAATCATGAAAGGTCCACAAAACGAGGGTGTCAGCTTGGAACATGATCCAATCCATAAGGAGCTCTTCTTGGGTTTGATGCACAAGTACACCTCTTCCCCAAACTAGAACTCCTTGAACAACCTATTCCGATCTGCATAGATCTTCTGCCTATCCTGTTCTGTTTTCAAATTCTTTTTTATTACCTACATTTCAAGCTCCATGTCTTCCAACATGTCTGGTCCAATTAATACCATATTAACTAGATCACTCCAACTAATGGGAATATTACACATCTGCCCACACAATGCCTCAAATGGAGTCATCATCAAGGACTCCTGATACCAATTGTTATAAGAGAACTCTACCAGTGGAAGGTACTCTTCCCACTTCCAATATTGATGCATCACATACATCCTCAAGATGTCCTTCAATATGCCTTTTACCCTCTATATCTATCCATCTGTCTACGGATGATAAGTTGTACTGAAGGCCAACTTTATGCCAAAACATGCAAATAACTCTTCCCAAAACTTAGAAGTGAGCTTCACATCCCTATCTAAAAAAATCTTCTTCAAAACTCCATGCAATCTAACCATGTCCCTAATGAAGCACTGTGCTACATCACTCGCTGAGAATTTATATTTCATTGGAATGAAGTGCACTACCTTTGTCAAACTCTCCACCAGTACCATGATTGAATCATGGTGTCTCATTGTCCTCAGAAAACTTGTCATAAATTCCAGGGAAATGAACTCCCATTTCCACTCTGGAATTGGAATCTTCTATAGCAGTCCACTTGGATGCTTACACTTTGCCTTCACTTGCTGAAAATCCAAGCACCTAGCCACAAAATCTACTACACCTCTCTTTAAATTCAGCCAGTAATATAATTTCTTCATTGTTGTCAGCATCTTCGGATAACCTACATGAACTGAATGTGGTTTCATATGAAACTCCTTCAATATCACCTTCTTGATATCATTGTTATCTGAGACGTATGCTATGTTTCTAAACCTAACCAATCCATCTGTCGTGAGATGATAATCCACATCATGTGCACCTGCATCTGTACCTATACCTATACCATTACTTGTACCTGTACCTGTACCACTAACTATACATGTACCTCTACCACTACCTGTACCTATAGTTGTACCACTACCACTCCGTGTACCTATACCTATACCTGTACTCTGTTACAACATGTGCCGAATCTCCATATAATTGACATCCTTTAGAGTTTGTAGGTTTTTGTGGTGAGGATTTTGATTTTGAGATCTCAGAGCATCCATAGTATTCATTTTTATGTTTCGACGTTTCAAGTCAATACCATGACTCATCATCAGGAAAAACATGCAAGGAGGAGAAGATAAAGGATGAGATAAATATAGAAGGAAAGATGGGAAGAAGGAAGAGAGCCGACCAACAAACCTAACCAAAATAAATGAAATAACAAGACAAATAATATTAATTTTAAATTTTTTCTTTTTTATTTTCAATTATTATTATTTTAAATTACAATTATCATAAATAATTTTCAATTATATTTTTATTTTTATATTTAATTTCCAATTATATTTTTAAGGTCAATAATATTAATTAATTTTCCATCTTTAGCTCATAGAATTCTATCCCATAGGATCTCATCCTATCGTGTAAATCTATCCCATAGGATCTCATAGTTGTTATGTGATTTACCTATATCCGCTTGCTAATAACATCTGCCACCCTATTCTCTTTACCTTTGATATACCTGATCTCAAAGTCAGATTCATTGATCGTGGCCAACCACCAAGCCTTCCTGTGATTCAGATTTAGTTGGTCAAACAGATATTGCAAACCATTGTGATCACTTATCAATACAAACCTCTTTCCAAGAAGATAGTTCCTACACATCTTCAGTTCATGTATGATCACTCCTAACTCAAGATCATGTGTCGGGTAGTTTCGCTCATGCTCATTAAGTTTTCGTGACTCATAACATACCTCCTGTCCATCTTACATAAGGACTCCACCATGTCCTCTTTTGCAATAATATGTACCTACTAGAAACTCTTTGTCTTGATTTGCAATCCTTCACACTAGTGTATGTGTCAAAAACGAATTGAGATGCTTAAAATTGGCCTCACACTCCTTTGTCCCTTCAAAATTCTTACCTTTCCTCTGCAATGATGTGATAAGATAAGAAATATGCAAGAATTTCTTGATGAACCTCCTATAATAACCTGCTAACTGCATGAAATATCTCACCTCATCCACGTTCCTGGGAGTTGCACATTCCATGATGACTCTTACCTTTTCTGGGTTTGCTGCTATTCCATCCTTGGAAACCACATGTCCCAAAGTCTGTACCTCATTCTGAAAGAAGCTACACTTGTTGAGCTTAGCATACAACTGATTCTCTCTCAGCAATATCAACACTGCTACTAAATGTTTGACATGCTCTTCTTCATTTTTTTAAATACCAATATATCATCAATGAACACAATAAAAAACTTGTCCAAGACTTGATATGAAAACTTATCCACGAGAGCCTTAAATTATTTAAACCTATCCAAGACTTCATATTTATTCTTAAGGAAATATATCCATGTATTCCTTGAGAAGTCATCTATAAATGATACATAGTACACAAACTTACCCAGTGATGGAACCAACATAGGTCCAAACACATCACTGTGCACAAGCTTTAATATCTGTTTTTCCCTCTTACCACCAGAGGGGAAACTCATCCAATTCTTCCTCCCATACACAAAATTCATAGAAATCAAAATCCAGAGACCTATTAGAAATACCTTCTGCCATACCTTTACCATGAAGTATTCGAAGGCCCTTCTCTCCAATATGTCTGAGCCTTTGATGCCATAGGATGGTCTTTTCTCTAGAGACCACTAGATTTTCTGCTCCACTTTCAGGAACCACAAAAATGTTGCACCCATCAATAATAGTGCTACCTTGCAGCTAGTAAAAAGTCACAATACGAACTCCCCACATCAATACTAGTGCTCCCTGAACCATCTCACAGGTACCTTTCTCGAACACTGTTTTTACACCTGCATCATCCAACTTGCTTATAGAAATAAGATTTTTGGCTAATGTAGGAATATGCAAAACACCCAGAAGTGTTCTAATCCTTCCACCTTGAAAATTCAACTTAACTTTTCTATGACCAATGATTCTAGCCTTCCTGTCATCCCCTAAGAAAACATCACCACCATCATATTTCTCAGACTCACAAAACCACAATTTATGGGGAGTTAAGTGAAAGGATGCACCTGAGTCAATCAACCATGCCTCATGATCTACATGTGTACTTTAAGAAGAAGCTAGGTACACATCCCCACCTTCATTTGAGGTCATTTTCACCTCTGCAGAAGGAGCATCATCAGATCCCTTTCCTTTCTCAAGAGATTTAGATTTACGGTACCTATTGTAGATCCCTTCCTTTCCACATGTCTATCACACCTTTATAGGCTTTCCTGGAGATTTAGATCTCCCACTCAAGGACTTATTCTTGTTTCTTTTCTGGGACCGTCCTTGTACAGACAACATCACCATTTTGGCTCTCCATATTTTTCCATCTCATCTCCTCCGTCAGCAAGGATGAGACTATTTCATCAAACTAAAAGGAAGTTGCATTATTACCTATTGCAACAACCAAGCTATCCCACGAATCTGGTAGAGAACACAACAAACTAATGCACTTATCTCCATCTGAAATTTTAATATGAATAGATAATAATTGGCTTACCACATTATTAAATGCATTCAAATGCTCTGTCACCGAGTCTCCATCTTTCATCCTCAGGTTATATATATTTTTCCATAGGAACAGTTTATTCACTAAAGACTTAGATTGATATAAAGTCCCTATCTTCTCCCACAAAGCCTTCACCATAGCTTCCCCTAATACATTCAACAATACTGAATCTGAGACACATAATTGTGTTGTGCCTTTTGCCTTCTGTTATAGACGTATTTGGGCACATCAATCCCAAACTCATATGTCGATAAACTAGGGCTCATCAACCCCTAAAAGATTTGTTTCATTCCCTAAAAGAGCTTAGTCATCTGATTACATCATTCCCCAAAAGTTCCACCTAAGAAACCATCCAGAATTGGCCTAAACTAAACCATACTGACTGCTCCAATGGCAAAGTGTGATGCATACTGAGTGTTACACTACTAGGGTGTGATGTATACTATTTGGGCCTTCTATAGGGTGTGTGGGTGAGGATGGACAAATGTCTGAGACAGTTTGCTAGGTGGTAGCTCATGCAATCTTCTATAAACTTCTTCTATGCCACTTACCTCTCTGAATTCGCGCAGGGATGAGTAAGAGATTGAATAAATCTCCAAGTGGAGCCAATTGTAACAAGTGGAATGACACTAATCGAAACCCCAGAGATGACTCACACCCTTGCACACATCTATAAATGGATCCCTCATCTAAGAGATCTAGAGGCTGGATTGTGGTGAATTGTAAGGAAGTGATGATAGTTTGTATTTGAGGAAAGAGCATTGTATTGTTGTTGTGATCTTGCTATTTCATGAGGTGAAGAGGGATTAAGCTGGGAGGATGATGTTGGATTAGACAACTGGGTTTTAATTCTCCCTTCTATTTAAAAAAGTTCTTCAAGTTTTCTTCCATATGATTGTGCAATTGTGAATGTTATCATTTGTGAATGCTATCATCTGTTCATTATATGTCTGATTCTGTAATGTTTATGTTGTAATAGATCAAGATGCTTTGATGGTTCTTTGTTACTGTGTTTCTGCAGGTACTCTCCAAGCAGGTTAAGTACGAGGAGGAGTTGCAAGCTCTGTCAAGGGGGAGAGAGATCAAGCAAGGGATTAAGCGAAAGTTCCAGGTTGGTCCCGCTATATTTCTCTTATATATTACGCATAGAGGAAATCGTTGAATTGCTTTAAACTATTGTTTCTAGGGTAGCTGCCAAACCTAGAAGGCTACTCGTTCAACAAGACACTAGTTTTCCCATAAACACTTATGATCCAACTTCTTCCAGTCTTCATTCGACATCGTCATTTGTTTAGTACTCAGATCTACTACGATCCACTGATCTTTATCCACCAATAGATCCTCCATCTTGAGTTTCCACAGTTAAAAACTCTGGCCTTTAAATTTCTCGATCTCTATCTTTCCACTGCTCGCCATCTTCTTTCATCACAATAATCGAACCCACAAATCTCCCATTGAACAGGGTCTACCAAAGGCCCGAACAAAACCCCTTAGCACCAAAGGTGTCCCCTTAAAGCCAAAACAACTTTTATACCAAATGTAGGTTTTAACCCCATACATAAATTACCTGCATACGAATTCTAAAAACTGAAAATAAACAATGGCGGGAGCATAACACATAAAATAAATATACACAAATATTTTCCCCTAGATCCCAAAACCGGGACTACCAAATTTATTTTTCATTATGTTCCTTTCAATGTTACAATACATATATATACATGCCTAATAAAACATAAACCCCAATCCATTAAACCTAGATTAGAACATAATCGTAGTTCCCTTTACCAGATATACAAACTACCATGGACCGAAAAACATCTCGCCCAAAACCATGTTCGAAATCCATGCACAAAACCATAGGTAGGTCCGTACACCTAATATAGGGTCAAATTGTTTTTTTTCGGGCCCCCCCTCAAACCCCCCGACAGGGGGGGCTTTTGCCTCCCCTGTGACCCCCCCACTAATTGACTACTGAGGCTAGTCATGGAAAGAATATAACACAACCCAGCACAAATGACTATCTTGAGCGTTGAGCAATCCATAATGGCATCAATCCTAGAGAGGTCTAACCTCAGCTCGCCTTCTCTAATATTATGGCCCAAGTACATCAGAGAAAATTTTCCCAACTCCTATTTTGACATCTTCAAATAACAAATGTTTTTGACTTATGATATAGTGTACTTTTCTCTCATGCATGACATGTTCATAATCTAATTTTCTGAAAATGAAAATGTCATCTAAGTAGACTATCATGTCTAGAAATGGGTTCATTACATATTTCTTCATATGCATGAAAGTAGTAGTAGCATAGAAAATAATAAAAATAACAACAATCCATTCAAACAAACCTTTCTTGGTTTTGAATTTCGTGTTCCATATTTCTTCTTCAACAACTCTACTTTGATGATAGCCACTCCTTGAGTCCCATTTAATGAAATGCTTTCCATTCCTCTTGGGCACCAAAACAATAGGTGCACCACATGGTGAAGGACATGGTTGAATGATCCTTTTGTTCAACAACACTTGGATTTGCTTTCTTATTTCCGCACATTCCCTTCTTGACATCTTGTGCATGTCAATATTAGTAAGAAGAAACTTTTGTTGAAATGGTATTTCATGTTGGATTCTCCTATTGGGAGGAAATCCCTTTGCTTTCTGAAACACCTCATAATCGTGGTTAAGTACATCAACCAAATTAGTTTTAAATTTTGAATTAAAACCATCAAACGCTTCATAATCAACATGACTATCAGGTTTGATCATAACAAACACTAAATTCTTGCTTGAATTCACTAGTCTTTTCATTTTCCCTGCATTAACTAATGAAATATTTAGTTTCTTGCGATTAGGTCTCACAATATACTCCACACCATATTTTAACAAGTGGTACTTATTTTCATGATGATAGAAGATTGCTTTTATATCATAGAGGTAAGGACTACCCAAAACAATTCAAGAAATATCAAGCGGTACACCTGATCTAATTCAACTTTGTCAATGAGGTTTGATGTGATTGCAAAGCGAAGAATACATTTTCTTATAACCTGTAAGTTTGTGTCATTGCATATCCAACCCAATGGATATGGCTTAGGATGTAGAATGGTTTCAAGATTAAGTTTCTTGACTAAGTCTTCATATATCAAGTTGGCTTGAGACCCACTATCAAATAGTGTGTTGATTTTTGTATGTTTTGAGATTACCCTCACATGAAATAATTCAATCTTGTTTCTTAATTTGGAGTGCTAGTGTGACAATTTGATATATTAGTGCTAGTAATGGGTTCTTTTCCTTTTATACCCATGGCTGTAATTTTAGTTTCATCACCTGAATCGGATCTCAAATACTCTTGAATGATTGCAGTTGTCTTTTATTTTCCTTTATTCTTGAGTTTCTTAGGCCTCCTCTCATGATGAAGCTTCCAACAATGAGCTTCATTATGACCTTGTTTGGAACAATGTTTACATATTGTTTTCTCTCCTTCCTTTTGAATGGATGTATTTTTCTTTCCTTTGAAACCGTTTTCTTTTTCTTTACCCTTAAATGGCTTTTTACTACCCTCTTCTGGAGTATTTTTCCCTCTTGCCTCAAGATGAGTGGCTTGCACACACACCTCACCTAGATTATTGGGATTAAACATAAGGATAGTATGCCTAAGGTAATTGTGTAAACAACCCATATACTTTAGCAACGTGTCTTGTGATTCGAAATCTACACCTAACATTAGAGACGTTATTCTAAATTCTTGGTTGTAATCTTGCGCATTTTGACCTTTAAGTTGTCTAAAGTTCTTCCAATTCATGACGGATTTATGCACATGTGCTAGAGGGTAAAATTTTCGTTTCATTGCAGTAATGAAATCAAACCGAGAAATTGAGATCTTACCATGTTTTTGTATCTCTTCTTGTGTTTTTGATTCGCACAATACTAGTGTTGCACCCCCCGGCCTCAAGGAAGCTAGATGAATATTTATGTCATCATCTTGAAGGTTTTGAATTCTGCAATAGACCTCCAACTGACGAACCCACTTTTCAATCTTCCCTACATTCCCTTCACCATTATAAATGGGTAGTTCAAATTTAACATCAACTTTAACATGGGTGTCTTTCGATTTCCTTTTGAGGTATGTTGATGAGTATGAGTAAGGGTTGTATTAGTGGAAGAGGGTGAAGATGCCTATGAAGATGAAGATGAAGAAGATGGTGGAGAGGGTGGACGTTTACCTCCATTTCCATTCCCTTCTCCTCCTGAAGAAGCTTCTCCTTTTGGAGGCTTGGAGATTTCACCCTGCAGTCTGGTATTCCTCTCTTCATAGAGGACCTTCACCATCTCTGTCACGTCATAGAAAGCCTTCCTAAAGACCTTTTCATCCTATGTCATGTTTGTAGGCTCTTCTTCATGTGACATGCTCATTGAAGCTTCAATTGTAGCTTGAGGAAGAACTGGTGTTGGAGATTGTAGCAACCTTGCACTCCTTCTCCTTGACCCAACTTCAAGGCTTTCAACCAGATTCCCTTCTCCTCTCTTGAGATTCAACCTTGTAAGCATGAAATTCACTTGCAAACAATTAAATCCTTCTTGCACAAAGAAAACCATACTATTAGTTTGATATAAACTAATTAGTACATACAAGTTTATTAAATAAGAATTTTAATTAGTTTAATATTAATTTTTATTAGTTTTTTTTACTAAATTCATTTTCAGAATATGTTGAAAGTTCTTAAGGATTAATGAGGTTAATTGGAAGTTAAAACATGACTTTTTTGAGTGTTTTTATGTAAAATTTATGTGTAAATTAACATAAACAAATAATTGAACAAAAGCATATAATAGACATGAACATCACCAAAACAGTATTACTACAGCACATGATGGAGTTCACCCTGTCTAGGCTACGTCTCCTTGGTCCATATTCCAATGCCTTGGCCCTCTCTGTTATGCTCAAAAATGTCAATACACTAGTTTACAATCCTTAGATAGCTCTGAAACCTATGCCAATGGCTCCAGAATGCCTAAAAGTACCTGTGTAGCCTCTTTCTGCTCTTGATTTGGTCAAAAATTGAAGAAGTTATGTCTTCCCCAAGTCTTTCTACTAATCACACTGCAAATTCCCCAAAATCTGGCACCAACCTAAAATTTCGCTCGTATTTCTGCTAACCGAGTGCCATTTCTTCCGATTTCAGGGTGAAATTATCAGACAATTTAAATGTCCTCTAGTGCCTAAAATATGTAATTTGTGTCCACATGAGGGCCACATGCCCAGGGCTAAGGCTAACGACCTACCGCCACTAGTAGGCCCCCCTACTCTATTTGTCGGTGGTTGCATTGTGTTGGCGTGTCCAAGGGTTGGACCTTTCCCTGGGATGACACGAACTCCTGTTTAAATAAAAGTCACATACCATATCTATTCAGCAAAAAATGCATGGTGTATTGGCAATGACTTTGGGCTTGGACTTGGACTTGGACTTTGGCTACCTGCACACTTGATCAAAATTTTGGTTGCCCCTTGGTTGCCACGTCGCAACCCCTGGTTGGGTCACATGGTAGCGTGTGGTTGGCCACCTTTCAACTAGTAAATTTCATCCAAATTCAAACCAATAACAAAATGCCACTTGGCATCATATGATTCGCTATAGGATGCTGACCAATTAAACCTACGACCTCAACTTACACAGTCAGCGCCACATCCGCAATACAGACTGCTGACTGGGCTGTTAAATTTTGAACCAACTCACCTATTTGGGAAATCAAACAAAACATGTTTCTGGGAGCATACGGTGTTTGTTTCATGCTAAACGAGTTGCATAAGATTTAGAATGACGAGCACTACACTATCATTTAGTTTCCACACCGATCCAACAACTTTCAATTTTGAGCTATTTTTTAAGCACCTAATCATTCGTCCCCACTAGAAGCCTTTTGGATCCGAAAAGATCACTTTCAATTGTCCAACAAGTGAGGGTACAGTTCCCTCAACTTTAAAATCTTGATCCACTTGGATTTTGAAGGATTTGTTCCTTTGAGCCCCACTCGAAGGTAGTGCACACTCACTCATTTGAAGACCTTGTTCTTCTATAATGAATGGTGTCTTGTTGTATTTCATCAAGGTATTCAGGAGAAAAATCCTCAATGGAATGAATTTGGACATTTTCTCCTTGATCTTCAATCAAAAGAGGCTTATACAACCTTAATTTCTCAACATTAACAACAACATAAATTTGCATGTGTGAAGGAAAATCCAACTTGAAGTTACCAATCTTTTCCAGAATTCTGAATGGACCATATTTAATTGGTTTCAACCTCCTACCTTCTCCTTGGAGCCTCTCTTTGCTAATGTGAAGCCAAACTTCATCACCGACTTGGAACTTGTGATCTACACGATGCTTCTCATGCCTTGCTTTGTATTTGTGTTTCTTATTTTCAAGTTGACCTTGCACTGTTTTATGTACCATTTGGAGTCATTCAATGAACTCCTTGGCTTTGTCCATGTTACCATCAATAGAAACATAATTCTTACCAAAATGATACAACACATTATGATGCAAATGGTAAACAAATTCCTCTTCTTGATTCCTTTGACTCAAACTTGAATGTAGATCTTGAAAGTATGTATTTTTATGATCATAACTTTCATGCAAAACAAAATGATGCTTAAGGCAAGTATTTACACAAACAACAGGCCTAAAAAGCATATCAAAAAGCTTGTCACTTATATCTTTCTTATTCATTTTGACCAAGTGAAATAGTAGAATAAAACCCATCCAATGAAAGTGTCATTGTTATTGCAACTTAATCACCGCACCATTGAAAAGTTATGAATGAAATGGAATGGGATTACCATGTTGCATAAGGACTGTGCCGATGGCATAGTCACATATATAAAAATAATATAAATTAGTTTAAATAGCATAGATTAAACTTGATCTTAATGGGATAATTAGTTTTCTATACTAAATTCCTTTTGAGAATATGTTAAAAGTGTTTAAGGATTCATGAGGTTAATTTCAAGTTAAAACATGAGTTTTTGAGTGTTTTTATGTAAATTTTATGTGCAAATTAACATAAACAAATAATTGAACAACAACATGTAATAGACATGAACATCACCAAAATAGTATCACAGTAGCACATGACGAAGGAATTCACCCCGCTTGGGCTACGTCTCACTGGTCCAACTTCTAATGGCTTGACCCTCTCTATTATGCTAAATAATGTGAATACATCAGTTTACAATGCTCAAATAGCTTTGAAACCTATTCCAATGGCTCTAGAATGGCCAAAAATGCCCGTGTAGCCTCTTTCTGCTCCTGATTTGGTCAAAAAATGAAGTTATGGCTTCCCCGAGTCTTTCTGCTAATCGTACTGCAAATTCCCCAAAATCAAGCACCATCCTACAATTTCACCCAGATATCCGCTAACTGAGTGCCATTTCCTTCGCTTTGAGGGTTAAATTGGTGGACATTTTAAATGTCCTATAACACCTAAATTCCGCAAATTGTGGCCACATGGGGGCCACAAGGTCGGGGCTTAGTTGAACGGCGTCCCCCTGCGATTTAGGACCCCGCTCCATTCGCTGGTGGTCACGTATGGTGGCGTGTCCAATGGTCAGCCCCTCTGGGCTTGTCGCTCCCTGGATTGGCACAAACTTCAACTTCAAATAAAAATCACGGACTATAATGGTTAAGAACTTCTTGTATGATGCGTTGGTGGAAGGCTTTGCACTATCGCTTGGTGGTCACGAGTTCGACCCCCGCTACCTGATGCAGGAGCATTCAGCTCAGTAATTTCATTATATTGTAGCTAACTTAGGGGGTCTTGTGTTTTCAAGGAAGTTGGATTCCTATGTATCAAATTAATGTAATTATAAATGCTTTGAGTGATCAGAATAGGAATTAATTAGATATTGTGAGGATATTTGTAAATGCTCTCGAATGTAGGAGAACATGAGTGATGATGAGTGATTAGTGGGGATTGAGAGATTTGGAAATCAATTACAAGTCTTAGATTAAGAATTGGTTTCGTGATTTGTGGAATTAAGGAGGATTCATAGGGATTACTAGAGTCAAAAGTGGACTTAGATGATATTCAAGATTTAGTTGGCCAGATTACAGTTGTGAACCAGAATTGGTTAACAAAACCTTTTGTATAAATGTAAGCCTAAAAGGCATAGAGTGATTCATTCAGTTAGTTAGAGTCAACAGTTAGTCAGTCAGTCAGAGTCAATAGTCAGTCATTCAGTCAGTCAGTCAGTTAAGCCTACGGGCAGGAAAGGAGAGGCCGCTGATATTGAAAATCAGGCCGAGGAAGAAATTCCTATGCAAGTGTTTGCTTATTAATAAAAATAACTCGATTTATGAGTTTATGTGGTGTGTATTGAGTAATTGAATTATAATATGTGTGTGGACTAGAGTATTTGTAAATAACATAAGTTGCAAGTGTGCAGAATCAGAGAAGAAGTGCAGAGAAGAGTGTTACGGTTTTACACCCTGACAGTATTGGGGAAAACCTTCAATGTTACAGTGAAGGTATAACTGTAAGGTTTCTAAAAACCTAAGGATTTATGAAGGAAGCATAATGCATGAAGAAATGAAGTAACAGAGGAGAGATTGAGATTAGAACAAGTGAAGATCGTAAGGCGAGAACAAATATACAAGAAGAAAGCCAAATGGGTTATTACACAGTAAGAAATAAAGGAATGTAACAATGCATAGGAACTGTTGGATTAGTCAAATCAATGAATGAGAGTGAGGGAGATAGACGGCCAGGATTAAGTCACGCAAAATAAATTCAAGAGTTTAAGGTATAGAGTGATTAGACCATCCATTTAATGGGTCATCGGACACATATCGTTTCCGAAAGTAAGCACAGGTTAATGTGTTAGTCGTTTCATCAGGTGGGATCGATCAACAGTGGAAATCGACTAAGCTAGTTGGTGAGTAGATGACACGATAGCCATTGGATCGGATGGGACAGATCAATGGTGGAGATTTGAAGCGTAGGTTGGGCGTCGGTATATGTGCAATGATTTGTGGAATGGTGGAAAGGTAAGGTTTTAAGTGTGGGTTATGAAATATTTCTATTATATGATGATTATAATATAAATAAGTGGGATTAATGTTTTATAGTAAGGTTTGATAGCTTCCCCTTAGATATTCAATTAAAAGACTTAAACATTGGTTTAAGAGGGTTTCACCATTGATATTGGTGTCCATCTTGGGACATGATAGACACATAGTGTGACATGAAATTTTATTTGCATACTGTGGGTATTTGTGGCTTAGGCTGCATTATTAAGTATATTCGGCTTAGACTAGCATCATTTTCTATCAAAGAAGAACAAGGAAATTTTGTGTGTAAGAATACTTTTAGAAAACTTAGAACAGAGTTATGTTTTAAAGGTTTGTATGCAGGCAAGAGATAAAGTGTAGTATAATTTGTAAATGCAAAGGAAACAGAGAATAATCCATTCAAAATGTAGGTGAATGGTAGAACAAGATTGTTATAGACATTTTTGGGCACTGCAACCCCAAGCATAAAATGTCCATAAACCAAGGACTCCTAAGTCCCTAATGGTGTTGTTCCAACCCCTAAAAGAACAAGGTCAACTGATTACAGCTTCTCCGAGAAGTTCTCCATGAAAAACTACTCAAAACTGGTCAAAAATGGACCATTTCACCTGCTCCATAGGCAAAGTGCGTTGCATCTAACCTAAATACACACAGTAAGTGCGTTTCATTTCAAAAATCCCTTCTATGGGGTGCGATGGGAGAGAAGGGACAAATGGCAATGTTAATCCGCGAGGTGGAGAAGCATGGAATCTTCCAAAAACTTCTCCTGTGACACTTCCCTCTCTGAATTCGACCATGGATGAGTAAGAGATCATCAATCTCCAAGTGGAAGCAAGAACTATCAGAGGGAAGACACTAATCAAATCACAAGTTGACTCATCTCCCTTGCAGACATCTATATATGGATCTCTCATCCCAGAGATCCAGAGGCTAGAATTTTGCATCTTGTAAGGAATTGTTGTTGGTTTCTTGAGGCAACATCATAGTGTTGGGTGATCTAAGCTTTTCATGAGGTGAAGAAGGGCTCACTTGCTGAGAGGATGATGCTGGGTCAGAATTATTGGTTTTAACTCTCTTGGCTCTTTCTTGATTAACAATAAAGCTATTCAAGTTTTCCTCCATACTCTTATGTGATTTATGTTTTTATGCATTTGTATGGTCAATTTACATCTGATCCTAGATTGTTTATGACAATAGATCTATGTTCTCGTATAGTGTTATGGTGATTTGATTCTATAGGTACTCTGTGAAGCTGGGTATACGAGAAAGCAAGTAGCAAAGGACTATCAGAAGAGAGAGGAATTGAGCAAGGAACCAAGCGCAAGACTTTGGTCTACTTTGTTTGTTTCTAAGGTAGCTACCAGCCTTAGTGGGATTAGCAATTCTGCATAGACACTTTTCCCTGTAACAAAATGGCGACTCCACTGGGGAGAGAATATATTGATTGTTTATCTACATTTGTTTACTTTATAAACTTACAGACGGAGCCTAAAGTCAAGCCAGCTAGCCTTCAAACTGCATTTTCTATGCAAGTGCAAAGTAGATCAACGCTGCTTCAGTCAATCTCCGAGTTTTGTTTATGAATTAAACAATTGATTTACAAGCTTTCTAATTGCCCTCGTGGTGGCTCTAGTAACCTCCTTAGGTCCACCCCTATGATTGATTTACTGATTACCACTTGCTCGGCCAAAATCCCTGAACTGAACTGCAAACTGTGACCCGGAACCCAATCAAAGTCTCGTCCCTGGTCCAGCGCACTGTCTGTTCTGTGAACTTCAAATGCAGCGCACTTCCTGAGTGTAGCAGGTCTGTTGCATTTCAGTTTCACTGTGTTACAGGTGCGCTGATCAGACAAGGCCTTGTTCCTGAATTTTGGTTTTTTTGTTCACTCTTTTCAGATCTATTCAGGAGTTTTGCTGCCTGTAGTCAGTACACCTCTGTTTTAAACCCCTTTCCTTGCTGATATTCCGCCTCCATTGTGCAAAGAACTGTAAATGTTTTTATGTATTTTTTGAGTCATTTTCAGTTCTCCTTTACAAAAAAGTAACGTAATTGTACTGTCGTTTCTTGATTTGAAAGTGTCACAAGTGTCGTTTTCAGTCATAGAAGAGAATTTGATTGTTCTTGATAGTCGGTTACCCTGTTACTATTGTATTTGATATGAATTACTAGTTTTTCTAGTGTCTAATGCAAGTTTTCAATTCCGAATCGCAAAGTGTTGCCATTGTCCTCATTTTGTTTTGAAAAGAAACTTGTTAGTAATTTTCGCTTTGAAAAATAATTCAGATTTGCGCATTAGCTTTCTTTTTATTATTCACATATTAAGAAGGCTGAAAACAAACACATGCATGTGCATTTGCATTTAGACTATTTGATTGGTTTCATTTAGGACAGTGCATATAGTGTGTGCTCTTTGCTCTTTGTTGAAAGAATATTGTCTCTCTTTCCTTAGTAGCTAGGACTTTCATTGCACAAAGAAGATAAAACGATTGTTTATCATCTTAGATTGCATTTTAGGAATTGTACATCTACATCACGTGGTGAACCTGAAAGGCAAATTTCTTAAGCAAGATCAACTATAAAATAAATTTAATGAATCTAACAATGCTTTGGAACCTAACGCACAACATCTAGAAGTCTAGGCTAGAGACGTATTCCGGCGTCGTAAAGCCTGGTAACTGTTGTTTTCACTGTTGGTTGGGTGATTCCTCCACTTTGAGACGATAAGTACCAGTACGGACTTGTGCTCCCATGTACCGTCGAGTATATTTTGGGAGACCCCAATAGGCTTTATCCTTTATCCCTAGGAAGCCGTGTCTGCCGCCCTATCAATCGCAATGCACTGAACACAACATTCAAGAAGATTGACTGCCATACCGTAAAAAGTATTCTGCAGTTTTGCGATTGGTTTGGTATTCCCTCTGTCTAGATTTCCAGAGCAGTCCCTTTCGTTCCTTTTCAGACTCCTTAACGGAAAAGGTCCATTTGAGCACTTGTCACTTCAGGCTCATTAAAAATCGAAGGCGACTAGACTCATCTTTTGTTTTTTCTCGACTCTTTAAAATTGAATAAACAAGTTGTGTCAAAGCGTCTAAAATTTATTTTAAACGGAATAATCATCACCTTTCGTACGTTGGTCTTAGGTCGAGAAAATGGAGTCCACCAACCAAGGAGTTCCCCTTGGAGGAAATCCTAGTCCCTTCTCCTCTTGGGGAGATGTTGGTGCACCCCATATGGCCACATTGTCGCTTCCAGGATTGACAATCGGCTTGCCCGTATGGATTTTCTCAACCTCCTTCGTTTAGAACACCGCAATTCCTAAACAATCGAGTCAGCAACTAGACAATTCTAGAGTTACCCCCCAACCCTCTACCTCATCCAATTCTTCCTCTCCTCCTTCCTCTTCGCTTGATGAAGCTGGTAAAGCTGAAAATCAAGTACATGAGAAGAAGAAGGAAAAGAAGAAGAAAGAGAAGAAGAAGAAGGAGCCAAAGGCGAAAAGGGGCAACCAAGCGTAGTCTAGCGAAAATCCACACACTACACTGACCAGGCCTAAATCACCGTGCGTCATTTGCAAAGGAGACCACTATCATAGAGATTGTCCTTGCATCCCTCAGATCTTAAGGGACTGGTCTCCTCGTATGCACAACCCGGTGTCATCAACCTCTGATTATCATGTTGAAAACACACCGTTGACTAGTGAAAGTGAAGCCCCTGGACAAAAAGGAAAGTGCAAATTTCCTTGTAAACTGTGTGAAGGCGATCACGCCATCCACCGTTGTCCATTCTTAGATGAGGCTAAAAGAGTTTTGGACGATCATCCGGTTTCACCGTTACGACTTCCTCGTGGATATAAGAAACTCTTGCCGAGTCCGTCACTAGTTGAAAATCCGGCTAACCCGCCCTTGTGGTCGGCCGAAGCTTCTATCATTGAAGATAAACCATCTGAACCCATACCAGACGAAAGTCAAAAGGTCGAGGTAGTAGTTGACCGGGTCTTGACTTCAGAGGTTCCATCTTCAGATGATATAGTCACCGAAGAGAACAAGGATGACACTGTCCAAATTCTTTTCGTAAGCATAGACTCCGAAGAACATGGGGGCAGTCTACCCATTCCTTTACCGTAGGAAGGAAGTTCATCATAGTCATATCCGGCCATCTATTCGGTCCCACCTCCAAGCAACCTAGTTGTCTCCTTCGACTGGAATCAACTAGGCAGGCCCCGTTTACCGGCTAGTGTACCATTCTGAATCATTACTCAAATATATAGAATGGTCATGGCCGGTACCATCATAGATGAAGGGGATTTTGTGAGTATCCTTTCCTCAACTGCTTGGAAAGTGCTTGGTTCGCCATCGCTTTTGCCTGAGATGAGAAATCTAACAAGCTTTGACAAAGGAACCAGTCGACCGTTAGGGATCCTTCCCAATGTGCTCGTAACATTGAGAGGGAAAACCGTTCAAATTAACGTAATGGTAGTCCAAGGACCCCTCGATTATAATCTACTCCTTGGACCAGACTATATTTATTGCATGGGAGCCATTGTCTCATCACTCTTTAGAGTAATGTGTTTTTCGCACGAAGGAAGAGTGGTCAAGCTCATAGACCAGCTTTCATTCCCCGATTCACGCATGGAAAATAGTCATATACCATCCCTGAATGGTCTTTTCACGCCAGGAATGTCTCATCAATCCCTAGTCCATCCACCTTATGAGCATGAGTGATTCGGGGGACATGACTAAAACCCAGGGGGCATGCACCCTGGTCTGCTTTGGCAGGAAAACTTCAGGTATAGGGTAGGTTTCTGTGAGAGATATATGACTAGATTGACACTCCCGTCCATGATTGGAAAAGGGGGTTAGACTAGAATAAGATTCCCTTGTCAAGTTATGTGGGTGGAGGCGTCTGCGCCACCCGCCTTTGTCTATTTCAGTAGGCATCGCCGAAGAAGTGTTTTGTTTGCGGCGCAGATAGAACAATCTTTGGTAACCTGAAAGAGGTAAGCCTTTCCCGATAAAACAGTTGTTTTGTCGGTAGATTGAGGGGTGACCTTGAAACACTATTTTATACCCGGGGGCATGCGAACCTTTTGAAATTCAAGCGAAGAGAGACCATCTATTTTTTAAATTTGTAGGTCCTTTAAGCCTTTAAACTCGTAGGATTGGTCGTTTCCTAACTTGCATAAAGAAAGGATCAAGAGCGAAGTTTAAGCTTCTAAAAAATGGCATCTTAGATGAGACATCCCTATTATACGACTGGATTGAGCAGTTTTAACGCGGACTTCATGCTTGTTAAAAAATAAACATAAGCAATGAGCAAATGTTTCCCCCAGCATTTAAGCTCATTAAAAAATGAACCAATTTCCGGTAAATAACCGTCGTGAATGTAGTACTTCAGCATTTAAAGCCTTGGTCGTGCTCTCATCATCACCTCCACTCTGTATTGGCCGATCATTCAACTCCATTTGATTGTTTACCCCTTTTGAGGAACAACTGCGAAGAGTGATCTTGTTAGCCATCATTGTAACACTACCGTGATTGGGAAATTCCAAACCTTACCTGGAATCAGCTGCTACCCGAATTTATCACTCGTTCCTCAAAAAACGAGTCTCATTTAAGCTCTTTTCAGCTGACTCGTAAAATATGAAAAGATTGCTAAGCCATTGGCCTCTCCAGCTCGCTAAAGTGACCGAAAGTGCTATCCCTCCTTTAGATTTTAATCTTTTTGGACCTGAGGGATTATTACACAAAAAGATCAAGCGCTTGTTTTGTTCGGCTCGTTAAAAGTATCGAAAATTCATCCCTTCTATATTGTTTTATACTTTTTCGGACCTAAGGGATTAGATGACGAAAAAGGATTTTTGGAGTTTCCTTTACGTCCCTTTTCAGACTCTCTAAAATTGAAAAGGACCGAGTTATCTTTGTTGTTAAACTCGTTAAAACCTAATAGCGACAAACTTGTCCATAACAGGAAAGAACGAGTTTCACTATCGCTAGACTCGTTAAAACATAGCGATGGGTTTGCCCGAAGGGAAAACTATAGAACAAGCATATGTTATCCTCCTCAAGCTTGAAAAAAATAAAGAGGTACTGGTCAGCAATGACTAGGGAAAAATTGGGAAGAAAACTTGAAAAAACTTTGTTGGTAGCAAGTCGCTCTTGAACATGACACTTTCGCTCCGCATCCAAGTCGGGTTGGGTTGTTTCATTCACCGGTCACATCACCATGGTCACATTACACCATCCACATTTGGGGTTAATGCTACCAATCCATCATGTCAGTGTCACTGATATGTTCAAGAGAAGTCACTCAGAGAATTCACCTGTGTCTCACCCGCTGCAATACATTTACGCTCCATTCTTTCATGACCGCCACCCTGAACCTTATATCACCAGATCGTTTTCACCTCCATTAAAATCATTTGCTCTGTTCCGTGTCATTGATGTGGGATTCATTAAGGCCCTCCTATGACGGATCGCTTCTTGTCGACATCAGCTCATTATCCAAGAAGTCGATCTAGGAACACCCCTTTTAGTACTTTGAAGCTTGCATGCCTCAATGGCAAGTTTCTCACTTCCGGCGACAGGTTTACATCAATGACCTTCGACCGAAAGATTTTGTGTGGTGTTCGACACCAAGTCCTTTATTCACACCACGTGAATTGTACTGCAGTACCTTGAGGATCATTATCATTATCGGTGATTCCTCTCGCGCCTGTTAACAGCGTACGTCATTGGCTGGTAATCAGGCGATGTCTTTCCATGTTCGAATCCAGAACATCTCTCACATGGATCGACTTGTACTTTGAGTGAAGATCAAATGAGATTGAAGACCCCGGATCTAGCTTCATCCATCCAGGCTGCGATATATATTCAAGAAAATAAAGACATCAAATGTACATCATTGCTGCATAGATAATCATCCAATCTAAGGGATGATGGCTCTACCAGAATCATCAGTCTACACTCAGATGATTGTCTGTCCTATGTACATGAAAATGAATTTATAAAGTTGAGCATGGGAATGCCCGCCTCAGCTAGATCATGAAAGTATTATGAAGATAATGTATTGTATTGTATCTTATTACATGTCTCCTTCCAGCTTAAAAGAACTTCGGATCCTCATGATAAAGCATTTCACCCGACATCAAAAAAGATTAACGACCTCATGCTTTAGCGGGCAACTGTTATAGACATTTTTGGGCACTGCAACCCCATGCATAAAATGTCCATAAACCAAAGACTCCTAAGTCCCTAAAGGTGTTGTTCCAACCCCTAAAAGAACAAGGTCAACTGATTACAGCTTCTCCTAGAAGTTCTCCATGAAAAACTACTCAGAACTGGTAAAAAATGGACCATTTCACCTGCTCCATAGGCAAAGTGCGTTGCATCTCACCTAAATACACACAGTAGGTGCGTTGCATTTCAAAAAGCCCTTCTATGGGGTGCGATGGGTGAGAAGGGACAAATGGCAGTGTCACTCCGCAAGGTGGAGAAGCATGGAATCTTCCAGAAACTTCTCCTATGACACTTTCCTCTCTGAATTCGACCAGGGATGAGTAAGAGATCATCAATCTCCAAGTGGAAGCAAGAACTATCAGAGGGAAGACACTAATCAAATCACAAGCTGACTCATCTCCCTTGCAGACATTTATATATGGATCCCTCATCCCAGAGATCCAAAGGCTGGAATTTTGAATCTTGTAAGGAATTGTTGTTGGTTTCTTGAGGCAACATCATAGTGTTGGGTGATCTAAGCTTTTCATGAGGTGAAGAAGGGCTCACTTGCTGAGAGGATGATGCTGGGTCAAAACGATTGGTTGTAACTCTCTTGGCTCTTTCTTGATTATCAGTAAAGCTATTCAAGTTTTCCTCCATACTCTTGTGTGATTTATGTTTTTATGCATTTGTATGGTCAATTTACATCTGATCCTAGATTGTTTATGATAATAGATCTATGTTCTCGTATAGTGTCATGCTACTTTGATTCTACAGGTACTCTGTGAAGCTGGGTATATGAGAAAGCAAGTAGAAAAGGACTATCAGAAGAGAGAGGAATCGAGCAAGGAACCAAGCGCAAGACAGAGGTTGGTCTCCTTTATTCTTCTCTCATCTATCTTTCATAAAGGAAAATGAAAGTAGTTTTACTTTGTTTGTTTCTAAGGTAGCTACCAGCCTTAGTGGGATTAGCAGTTCTGCATAGACACTTTTCCCTGTAACAAAGATCATGCAAAGGTCTTGAAGGTAGCGGTATAAGAAGGTGATAAGATTGCAGCAACCTAGAGCAAGGAGTGCTCAACTGGTTCCAGAGGAGGGAACTAGAGACATGTCGAAAGACTAAGCTCAGAGGAGAGAAGCTTAGTGAGGCATGTGTACCAAAGGGGACATGTTACTGTAGAGGTTTTGTTGCAGTTCACGGAAGGATCATAAAGGAAATTCCATAGAGGATGTGGATAGAATTGCTAAGGGATGAAGAAAGCTGGTAAGAATTTCTGAGTGAAGGAAGAGGTGGCCAAAACCTAGTATTTCATTGCGATTGAAATACAAGAGGACAGTTGTGTTCTTAAAATGTGCGGATGAGTTGAAGCCTAGCAGGAGCAGAGAGAAGTGCTCAAAGAGGTTCGAGAAAATAGAGAACCAAGTACTTGCCAAAATACCAAGTACAGAGGAGATCTTGGTGAGGTAAGTGGTAGTAGGAAGGACTTGCTGTTGCAGAGGCTTTAATGCAGCTCATAGTAAGTTAGTGAGTAACTAATGAAGATAGAGAATAAGATGACTATTGATAGTCATAACAGAGATAATAGAGGTTCTGAGCAAGACCACAGCAGAATAAAAGTGAAGAAGGAGAATGCCAAGGCAAATGGCAAGAGAATGAGTCAAGAGGAGCTTGACAAGGAGATTGTGGAGTTAAAAGAACAACTCAATGTACTAAGGATGCTACTAGAGGAAAACCAAAGGCAAGGTTGGGTCTTGAGGAAAAAGGCAGTGAAGTGGTCTAAGTTATCGAGAAGGCTACAACAGAGGCAAGTGAAGTGGATGGTGGAAAAACTCAGAGAAGCTGAGTTGGACATGAAAGTTTCCATTTGTGAAACAGAACATGGTGAATTTGTGGGAAAAGATGAAGACTTGAGATCTGTGGAAGATCTTATGAATTATTGTGAGAATTAAAAATAGCAAGGAGATATTATGACTGAAGCATCAAGTGAGACCACAAGGTCTTATGTTCTTAAAACTGATAATTTGTGTATGATTGCAGGTATTGCAAGTGAAAAGAAACTTTGTCAAGATGTCTTCACGATGAATGAAGATCTTGGAGTAAAATGTGACAAAGAAAATTTCTCAGAAGAGGAAGAATTTGACTGGTTACATCAGGAAGAGTCGATGGATGAGTTACTTAATGAGAGAAGACACTCATTTAAAGATGTCATAGAGATGGAAGATCCAGATCTTATTCTGAGGAAGAATGGAGGAATATTGTCTTAGAGAGGTAATCTAATGAATTTTGATGAAGAAAAAATGTAGGAGAATATTAATGCAGATGATGGGGCAAGAATAGCTCCTGAAGAAGGTTTATAGAGAGACAACAAGCAAAAATGTATTGAAGAAGAAGGACATTTACTGAAAGATGTTAAGAAAGAAGAAGATTATTAAAAAGATTTTAAAAAGGGATAAAGGACATTTGATGATTGGTCAATAACAAAGGAAGGTTTTGCAGAGGATGAGTAGTCTTTTGAAGCTGTCAAAACTATGGAAGAGTATCTTTCATAAGATGAATACTTTGAAGTAAAGAAGGATGGAGAATGTCCCTTAAATGGGAAAAGCAATGAATTATTGTAGCAGAAAGAATTTAGTAATACATTGACGTTTGAAGCTGTTACAACCCATGAACAATTTCTTGTGAAAGAAGGAGATGAGAATCAGTCTAAAGAGCTGATATGTGAAGCAATAGTTGAGACTGTTGACCCTTGTAATTTTCAAATTGATAATTTGTGTATAAATGCAGGAATTATAAGCGATGATGAAGTACTTATTAATTGTCAAAAAGAAATTGAATTATTGCAATATTTGCTGGAAAAATCAGAGTATGACAATGTGATTGTAGACGATGGAGTTCACTACAGTGGACAAGAGCAAAAAGACATCATTGAAGTAGATGGCGTGAAAGAGAGACTTGCTGACAATTTCTAGAGTCCTTTAGAATATTCTTTAGAAAGTTATTTGAAGAATCAGCATACTGATGTGCTGATAAAAGAGGAAAAATCAGAGAAGCATACTGAAATGTTGCCAAAGGAAGAAGAGGAAATGAGGCCTGATATTTTTAACTCTAATAATTGCTTTATGATTACAGGATTTGATGAAAACGAGACAAACATGTTCCATGTTGAAGAGTCAGTTTTAGAATTGAAGAAGACTAGAAGTTGCCAAGTCAGACATGCTGATGAGGAAGATGAAAAGTACGAAGATACCATGCTTGAAGAAGTTAAACTGATTGTCAAAATCAGTCAAGGAAGTGAAGGACAATTCCTGAGGGTTGTCAAAGAAGAGGAAAGAGAATATGTTGGAATCGATGAACAACATAGTGATGTATTTGAAAGGAATCAAGTACAAAGGAAATTGCAGGACAATTTATTTTTTGAAAATAAATTTACAGATATTGAACATAGGTTGTTTGGAAAGTCACAAGAGAGTAAGTATGAAACTACGGTAGTAGGAATCCAACAACTTCAAAGAGAAGACAACAAACAACAGTTTGAAGATGAGTGGACAGAGTACAACAACAAATGGCAAAGTAAATTATCATTCAAAAGATAAATTGGACATAGAGATTGAAAGAATAATAAGATTGATGATGAAGGTGCCTCAGAAGAAAGTAGCAGTAAGAAGGTCAAGCAGAAATACGAGAAACACAACAACAGACTATGAAAGTATAGCTAGTGGGGCAAAGCAACATAAAGTGTGGAAACCTAGACAACATCAACAAACAATAGCAGCAACCAAAGACAAATTACAGAACAAAGTATGGGATCCAGGAGGACAAAGGACGGAAGCACATGATTAGGAGATCATGATTATTTTAACCTTGGGAGTCTAACGTAGGAGCATTTAGCTTAGCAATTTCATTATATTATAGTTAACTTAGGGGATCTTGTGTTTTCAAGGAAGTTGGATTCCTATGTATCAAATTAATGTAATTATTAATGTTTTGAGTGATTAGAATAGGAATTAATTAGATATTGTGAGGATATTTGTAAATGCTCTCAAATGTAGGAGAATATGAGTGACGATGAGTGATTAGTGGGGATTGAGAGATTTGGAAATCAATTGTAAGTCTTAGATTAGGAATTGGTTTCTTGATTTGTGGAATTAAAGAGGATTCTTAGGGATTACTGGAGTCAAAAGTGGACTTAGAGGATATTCATGATTTAGTTCAGCAGATTACATATCTAAACCAAAATTGGTTAATAAAACCTTTTGTATAAATGTAAGCCTAAAAGGCATAGAGTGAGTGAGTCGGTTAGTGAGAGTCAGTAGTCAGTCAGTTAAGCTACAGGCAAGAAAGGAAATGCCATTGATATTGAAAATCAGGCCAAGGAAGAAATTCCTATGTAAATGTTTGTTTATTGATACAAATAACTCAATTTTTGGGTTTATGTGGTGTGTATTGAGTAATTGAATTATAATCTGTGAGTAATTATGTGTAACATAGGTTGCAGGTGTGCATCATCAGAGAAGAAGTGCAAAGAAGAGTGTTAAGGTTTTACACACAAACAGTATTGGGGAAAAACTTCAATGTTACAATGAAGGTATAGTTGTAAGGTTTCCTAAAACCTAAGGATTCATGAACGAAGCATAATGCGAGAAGAAATGAAGTAAAAAACCGGAGATCAAGATCAAAACAAGTGAAGATCGTAAGGCAAGAACAGATATACACGCAGAAAGCTGAATGGGCTATTACACAGAGAGAAACAAAGGAACGTAACAGTGCACAGGAACTATTGGATTAGTTAGATCAACAAACGAGAGTGAGGGAGATAGATGGCCACAATTAAGTCGCGTAAAATGAAGTCAAGAGTTTAAGGTGCAGAGTGATTAGACCATCCATTTAATGGGTGATCAGACGCATACTACTTCCGAAAGTACGCTCAGGTTAACCTGTTAGCAGAAGGATGGAGCGGTCTTGAAAAGATGGTAAGTGGTATCTCACACGTCCTAAAGGTGGGAAGTGGTATTCCTAAATTCTACGTGATTACCTTTAACGGGTGACATGTAGCATGAGAAAAGTACTTTTCTCACGCATTCTCAACCTGATAACAACCATGCAAGATTTCACAAGACATTGTGCGATAGCCGTTGGATCGAGCGGGATCGATCAATGGTGGAGATTGGCTAAGCTAGTTGGCGAGCAGATGATGCGATAGCCATTGGATCAGATGGGATAGATCAATGGTGGAGATTTGAAGTGTGGGTTGGTCGTCGGTATATTTGCAATGATTTGTGGAATGATGGAGAGGTAAGGTTTTAAGTATGGGTTATGAAATATTTCTATTATATGGGAATTATAATAAAAATAAGCAGGATCCATGTTTTATAGTAAAGTTTGATAGCTTCTGCTTAGATATTCAATTAAAAGACTTAAAATTTGGTTTAAGAGGGTTTCATCATTGATATTGGTGTTCATCTTGGGACATGATAGACACAGTGTGACATGTAATTTTATTTTCATACTATGGGTATTTGCGGCTTAGGCTGCATCATTAAGTATATTCGGCTTAGGCTGGCATCACTACCACTGCCTGAACCCTTGACCAAAATTTTGGTGGCCCTTGGGCTACCATGTGGCTGTCTTGGGTTGGGAGACGTGTCAACCTGTGGTTGGCCACCATCCATCCAATAAAAAACCGCCAAATGCACCCAATGAGATCATGCCACTCGGAACGACATGATTTTTCGAAGGTCCATTGAGCTGTTAATCCTGCCAACTCAGCCTGCACAGTTAGCACCATGTTAACAGTACTGACTCTTGACTGGACTATCACATTTTAGCCAAAATTTTCCTGTTTGGGAAAGTCAACATAACATGATTCTAGGAGCATACGGTGTCCTTTTCGTGTGAAACTAGTTGTGCTCAATTCAGTATGAAGAGCACTACGTGGTCGTTCAGGTTCCACACTGATCCAACAAATTTGAATTTTGAGCTAGTTTTTGAGCACTTGGTCATTCCTCCCCATTGGAAGCCGTTTGGACTCAAAAGTATCACTTTCAGTTGTCCAGCAAGTGAGGGTATAGTTCCCTCACCTTTCTAGTCTCGATACGTTTGGCCTTTGAAGGATTTTTTCCTTTCAACCCCAATCAAAGGTAGTCGACACTCCCTCCTTTTGAAGACCTTGTTCTTTTGTCCAAAATCGTGTCTTCTTGTAGTTCATCAAGGTAATCCAGAGAAAAATACTCAATGGAAGGAATTTGGACATTTTCTCCTTAATCTTTAATCGAAGGAGGCTCATACAACCTTAAGTTCTCAACATTAACAACAACATAAATTTTCAAATATGAAGGAAAATCCAACTTGAAGGCATTATCACCAATCTTTTCGAGAATTCTAAATGGACCATATCTAATTGGTTTCAATTTTTTGCCTTCTCCTTGGAGCCTCTCTTTTCTAATGTGGAGCCAAAATTCATCACCAACTTGGAATATGTGATCTACATGATGCTTGTCGTGCCTTACTTTATAATTGCCTAGTCTCTTTTCCAATTGTTCTTGAAATGTTTGGTGTACTAATTGGATTTATTCAATGAGCCTTCTTTCTTTGTCTATGTCAGTATGACCATCAATAGAAACATCCTTTCATAAAATGAAATCCAAAGGAGACTTAGGCAAGTATCCCAAACATGCTACAAATGGTGATGTTTGAGTTGAAGAGTGCCTGGCCCGGTTGTAAGCATGTTGAATGTAGTGAAAATGTTCATCCCACAACTTAGGATGCTTGCTGCAATACCCACGAAGAAGATGTATCACTGTTCTATTCACCACCTCTGTTTGACCTTGTTTGTGGATGAAATGTTTTACTATTTTTAAATTTGGTGTCCATGAATCCCCACAATCTTGATAACAAATTCCCAAAAAAGCAAGAATCTCGATCACTAACAATGGATGTGGGAAACCCAAAATGAACCCATACATTTTGAAAGAATAACTAAGCATTTTGTTCAGTTGTAATTTTCTTTTTACATGGCATCAAAATACACATTTTGCTGAACCTATACATAACTACATAGAAATAATCATGACCTCTATTAGACATTGGAAGACCTCCTACAAAATCCATAGAAACACTCTCCCATGGTCGTGAAGGAACCGGAAATCGTGTCTACAATCCTAACTTCCTATTGCTAGGCTTATGGACTTCACATAATGAACATCCTTTAATAAAATGTGACTCAGTTTCAAGCATACGAGGCCAATAACAATACCTCTGTATATGTACCACTGCCTTACTTACACTGAAATGACCAACAATAAGAGAAGTTGACTCTTTCTCTCTATGGAATACAAATCTTACCAAGATGGTACAACAAGTTATCATGCAAATGATAATCCAATTCCTCCACTTGGTTACCTTGACTCAATCTTTCATAAATATCCTAAAAGTCATTGTCTAATGCATATTGCTCAATATACATTTCATGCAAAACAAAATTATACTTGAGTAAAGTAGCTACAGCAATAATAGGCCTAGAAAGCATATCAACATATTTATTGTAAATACCTTTCTTATACCTTATTACCAAGTGGAATTGTTGAAGAAAACCCATCCATTGGAAGTGACTTGATTTCTGCAACTTAAATTGAGATTGCAAGTATTGCAATGGCTAATGATCAATGTGAATGATTGTTTCCTTACCCATCAAGTAGTGTTTCGATTTTTTCACACTTTGCAACAATGCATACAATTCCATGTCATATGTAGGATAATTAATCACTGCACCATTGAAAGTTTCCAAATGAAAGCAGATAGGCTTAGCATGTTGCATGAGGATTTCACACACGACTTAGTCACTAGCATCAGTCTAGATCTCAAATGACTGTCTCAAGTGTGGAAGTGTAAGTATCTAAGCTGAACTAATATTTCCCTTCAATGCATCAAAGGCCTTTTGTTGTTTGCCTCCCCACTGATAAACCTTTTTCACACTAGTCAATGCATGCAAAGGAGCTATTATAGAAGAAAAGTTAGCAATGAATTTCCTCCAGTATTGGGATGCTCCCAAAAAATTCTTACCTCAGTAACTATTTTGGGCCTTGGCCAATTCAAAATGACATCAACCTTGGACGGATCTATTTTCAACTCACGTCCTCCAACAATATGACCCAAGTAAACTAAAGAATTTTTTCCAAACTCACACTTTGAAATCTTTAAATAGAACTATTCTTTCTTTAAGACATCAAGTACTTTTCTCACTTGCATGACATGTTCATCACGAGATTTACTAAAAATTAAGATTTTATATAAGTAGAATATAACAAGCTCATCAAGAAATGGCCTCAACACATCATTCATCACATGCATGAAGGTAGTAGGAGCATTACGCAAACCAAAAGGCATAACTAGACATTCAAACAAATCTTGTTTTGTTTTGAATGTTGTCTTTGAAATGTCTCATTCAGCAATTCTAATTTGATGGTAGCTACTCCTTAAGTCCAACTTAGTAAAATACTTTGCATCTTTCAATTGATCAAGCAATCATCTATTCTAGGCATTGGGTGATGGTTCTTTGCCATAATCTTTTTCAATGCATGGAAGTACACACACATGCTTCATGTTCCATCCTTATTTGGCACCAAAAAAATAGGTGATCCACATGGTAATGAAATTGGCCTGATGATCCCTTTATCCACCAACTCTTGAATTTTCTTTTTAATTTTTTCACTTTTAATCACTAACATCCTGTACATGCCAATGTTAGAAAGAGGACTATGTTGTTGCAACTGTATCTCATGTTGGATTCCTCTCTTAGAAGGAAATCCTTTTGGTTCCTGAAACATCTCATCATATTGTTTAACAACGTCAACCAATTCAGATTTCAATCTTGAGTCACAACCTTGAAAAGCTTCATTATCAATATCATTTTTGGGTTTGATCATTAGAAGCACAAAATTCTTGCTAGAATTCACTAGTATTTTCATCAGCCCCGCATTAACAAGTGAAAGATTTAGTTTCTTTCTATGCACTCTCACAATGTATTCTACTCCATCTTTGAACAAATGGTATTTTTTTTCATGTCTATGGAAAATAGCTTTTCTTTCATAGAGATAAAAGCCACCCAAAACTATACCACAAATTTGTAATGGCACAACATCAAGATCCACTTCATCTATGAAATTTGCAGTAATGGCGAATTTTAGTTTAAACATTCTAGTTGCTTGCAATTGTGCATTGTCAGACACCCATCCTAATGGATATGGTTTATGATGTGAAATGGTTTCCAAGTTTAAACTTTTGACAATTTTTTTAGAGATGAGATTTCCTTGAGAGTGACTATAAAAAAGAGTCTCAATTTTGCTATGTTTTGAGATTACCCTTATGTTAAAAAGTTCTATCCTCTTCTTTTCATTTGGAGTTTCATTGTGTAAATTTGAAGTACTAGTGCTAGAAACGAATTCTTTTCCTTTCATACCCATGGCTGTAATTTTAGTTTCATCACCCGAATTGGATCCCAAATCATGTTGAGTGGTTGCAGTTGTCTTTTCTTTTCCCTTGTTGTTGAATTTCTTTGGTTTCATCTTAGGATGAAGCTTCCAACAATGATATTCATCATGACCCTCTTTGGAATAATTCTTGCATGTTAATTTCTCTCTTTCCTTCTTAATGCATGCATTTTTATTTCCAGTCCCTTTGAAACCCTTTTCTTTTCCTTTACCCTTAAGTGGATTTTTACTACCCTCTTCTCGAGTATTTTTTCCTCTTACCTCAAGATGAGTGGCTTGCACACACACATCATCTAGATTATTGGGATTAAACTTAAGGATAGTATGCCTAAGGCAACTATGTAAACCCCCTATGTAATTCAACAACATGTCTTGTGATTACAAATCTACACCTAACATTAGAGACCTTTTCTAAATTCTTGGGAGTAATCTTGTACATTTTGAACTTTAAGTTGTCTAAAGTTTTTCCAATTGATTATGGCTCTCTGCATTTATGCTAGAGTGTAAAAATATCTTTTAATTAGAAAAATGAAATCAAACCAAGAAATTGAGATCTTACTAATTTTTTTCTATCTTTTGTTGTGTCTATAATTCCCACCATACTAGTGTTGCACCCTGCAACCCCAAGGAAGCTAACTGAATCTTTATGTCATCATCACTTCACCATAATACATGGCTAGTTCAAATTTAACATCAAGTTTTAACAGGGGTGATTTACCAATTCATTTTTAGGTATGTTGATGAGTATGAGTAAGTGTTGTACTAGTGGAGGATGATGAATATGCCTGTGAAGATGAAGATGAAGAAGATGGTGGAGAGGGTGGATGTGTACCTCCATTTCCATTACCTCCTCCTCTTGAAAAACCTACTCCTTTTGGAGCCTTTGATATTTCACCATGCAGTCTGGTATTCCTCTCTTCATAGAGGACCTTCACCATCTCTATCATATCAAAGAAATCCTTCCTAAACACCTTCTCATCCTCTGCTATATTTGTAGTCTCTCCTTCCTGTGACAAGCTCACTGAAGGTTCAACTGAAACTTGAGGAAGAACTGGTGGTGGATATTGTGCCAACCTTGCACTCCTTCTCCTTGACCCAACTTTAAGGCTTTCAACTAGCTTCCCTTCTCCTCTCTTGACCTTAAACCTTGTAAGCATGACATTCACTTGCAAACAAATAAATTCTTCTTGGACAAGGAAAACTAAGATATCTGATACCAAACTTGATATGAATGGGATGATTAGTTTCCTATACTAAATTCATTTTTAGAATATGTTAAAGGTGCTTGAGGATTCATGAGCTTAATTACAAGTTAAAAAATGATTTTTTGAGTGTTTTTATGTAAATTTTATGTGAAAAATAACATAAACAAATAAATGAACAACATCATCTAACAGACATGAACATCACCAAAACAGTATCACAACAGCACATGATGAAGGAGTTCATCCTGCCTGGGCTAGGTCTCCTTGGTCCAACTTCCAATGGCTTGGCCCTCTCTATTATGCTAAAAATCTGAATACATTAGTTTACAATGCTTAGATAGCATTAAAACTTGAATGCCCAAAAATTCCTATGTAGCCTCTTTCTACTCCTGATTTGGTCAAAAACTGAATAAGTTTTGTATTCCCCAAGTCTTTCTGCTAATCGCACAGAAAATTCCCCAAAATTAGGAACCATCCTACAATTTCGCCTGAATTTTTGCTAACCGGGTGCCATTTTTGCCGATTTCAGGGCAAAATTATCTGAGACTTTAAATGTCCTGTAACGCCAATGGGATAATTAGTTTGTTGTACTAAATTCCTTTTCAAAATATAGTCAATGCTCAAGATAGTCATCTGGATAAGAGGTTTTTTGGGAGCAGCCCAATGTTGGAACAATTTTTTTATTAATTTTTCTTCTATTGTAGCTCATTTGCATTCATTGGCAGTTGTGAAAAGGTCTTCCACTAGGGAGGAAAACAACAAGAGGCATTTGATGCTTTGAAACAAAATATCAGTTCACTCTTTATACTTGCTCTTCTAGGCTTGAAAAATCATTTGAGTTTCAGGTTGATATATGCGACTATTCCATGGGCATAGTCCTTATGCAACATGGTAAGCCCATTCCATTTCAGTCAAAAATTTTCATTGGTGCAGTGATTAAGTTGCAGTGACAATGGAACTATCATTAAATGGGTTTTCGTATACTTTTCCACTTGGTCAAAAGGAATAATAAACATATAAGCGACAAGTTTGTTGATATGCTTTCTAGGCCTATTGTTTCTGTAAATACTTTCCTCAAGAATAATTTTATTTTGCATGAAAGTTATGATCAACAAAATACATAATTTCAAGATGTACATTTAAGCTTGAGTCAAAGGAATACCGTAGAGGAATTTGTTTACGATTCGCATCATAATGTGTTATATCATTTTGGTAAGAAGGATGTTGCTATTGATGGTGACATGGATAAAGCCAAGGAGTTCATTGAACGACTCCAAATGGTACATGAAACAGTGCAAGATCATCTTGAAAAGAGCAAAGGAAAGTACAAAGAAAGGCATGACAAGCATAATGTAGATCACAAGTTCCAAATCAGTGATGAATTTTGGCTTCCCATTAGCAAAGAGAGCCTCCAACGAGAAGGTAAAAGTTTGAAACCAATTAGATATAGTCCATTCAGAATTCTAGAAAGGATTGGTAACAATGCCTTCATGTTGGATTTACCTTCATATATGCAAATTTATGTTGTTGTTAACTTTGAGATATTAAGGTTGTATGAGCCTCCTTTGATTGAAGATTGAGGATAAAATCTCCAAATTCCTTCCATTCAGAATGTTTCTCTTGAAGACCTTGATGAACTACAACAAGACACCATTCTTGACAGAAGAACAAGGTCTTCAAAATGAGGGAGTTTGGACTACCTTCGAGTGGGGCTCAAAGGAACAAATCCTTCAAAATCCGAATGGATCGAGATTCGAAAGGTGAGGGAAGTATACCCTGTTATGAAACTGGCTCAAAAAAAGATAGAAAAGATAGATCAATGCCTTAGGAATAAGCCACTTCAAGGGGGAAACCTCCTTTACATTACAAAAATTAACAATTCTTAGATGATTCAAATGAAAAAACCTCCTTTCTATATATAGGAGTATAAGGAGACACAATATAACCAAAGATGACCTAACAATAATAACATAAAGGCACAAAAATAATAATAGTGGGATTCTATGGGGCACAATAATAACAATATGGGGACAATAGGGGCACAAAAATAACAATAATAGATACAACGACAATAGTAATGGGGGAATCACTAGTACTATAGGTACCTAACATGCCCCTCTCCTTAAAAAAAAGTGTTTTCCTCAATGCTTGAGTAGTTCTGGATGCTTTTGTAAAATATTCGCATCCTCCCATGTGGAATCTTCAATGGGTAAGTTCTTCCACTTGATGAGATACTCTGAAATTGATTGATTTCGTAGCTGTCGAGTTCTTGTTTCTTTCACTGCTTCATGTTCCAACATGATTTTTCCTTCCCCATCAGGTTCTAGAAATATTGTTAGAACTAGAAGCTTGTCACCTATAACCTTCTTTAAGCATGAAACATGTAAAACTAGGTGCACTTGGGAAGCTGCAGGAAGCTCTAATTTGTATGCCATAGTACCTATGTTTTGCAACACCTTGTACAGACCATAATACTTTGGTGATAATTTATTATCCTTCTTAGCTTGCTTGAGGGACACTTGTTTATATGGCTGTCACTATAGGAATACCCAATCACCTACATCAAAACTTCTTTTGCTACAATGTTGATCTACCTACTGTTTCATTCTATTCCACGCCAAAGTGAGGTTATCCTTTAAGAGTTGGAGAACTTGTTGTTGATGCTCGATGTGATCTTCCACTGCTTGAACCTTAGAATTTTCTCTTAAATATGATGTGATGGATGGTGGATGATATCCATAAAGTTCCATAAATGGGGTCATTTTTGTTGCAGTATGGAAGGAAGTGTTATACCACCATTCAACCAAAGGAAGCCATTTGACCCATTGTGTATGTTTATTACATACAAAGCAATGAAGATATCCTTCTAAAAAATTGTTTAATATCTCAGTTTTCCCATTAGATTGAGGATGATAAGATGAGCTATGAGCTAACTGAGTGCCAAGACAAGAAAATAATTATGTCCAAAAATTTCCAATGAAAATGGGATCTTTGTCACTTACAACAACATTTGGGTTTCCATGTAGCTTTTGAATTGTTTCCATAAATATAGTATAAATTGCACTCACTTTAAATGGATGAGATAATGCACAAAAATGTGCATACTTGGTAAGTCTATCAACTAACACCATGATAACACTCTTTCCTTCAAACTTGGGTAAACCTATGATAAAATCCATTGAAACCTCCTCCCAACATTGGCTTGGAATGGATAAAGGTTGTAATAGTCTTGGGGTATTATTTGTTTCAACTTTATTTTGTTGGCAAACCAAAATTTCCGCCACAAACTTTTGAATATCCGATTTAAGGCCATCCCAAAAAAAATCCTTCTTAACCGTGTGGTAGGTTTTTAGAAATCCTGAGTGCCCTCCTAAGGGAGAGGTGTGCAATTCCCTAAGAATCTTTTGTTTGAGTTGTGAATTCTTACATAGGTATTACTAATCCTTGTACCATAACGAACTATTTTTCTAGCTAAATGTATTAGATGTACGAGGATCTTGTTGTATCTTTTGAATGATTGCCCACACTTCCTCATCATTTTTCCATTCATCCCTTGCTTCGTTTATCCAATCTAGTTGGATAATAGAAATGGTGCAAAGAAATGCTTCCACATCCTCATCCTTTCTTGAGAGTGCATCTGACACAACATTTTGCTTCCCTTTTTTGTAGATGATTTCAAAGTCATAATCCAAAATCTTTGTGACCCTTTTCTATTGCTCTTATGAAGATAATCTTTGTTATAAAAAATATTTAAGACTATCATGATCTGTTTTTACCTTGAAGTGTCTTCCCATTAGGTAGGGTCGCCATTTCTTAAGTGCATGTAGTATTGCCAACATTTCCTTCTCATAAATAGGTTTATGTAAATACTTTCCTTTGATTGGATGACTTTCGAAAGAAATGGGTCTTTCTTCTTGCATTAAAACAACACCAATTCCTTTTCCTGAGGCATCACATTCCACAATAAAGGTTTTTTTGAAGTTCGTTGTAGCTAAGACTAGTGCTTGGCACATTGCCTCTTTAAGATATTCAAAGGCCTTCATTGCTTCTGGACTCCATGAAAATGCATCTTTCTTCAATAATGTTGTTAGAGGTGCTGCTATCCTCCCATAATTCTTAACAAACTTGCGATAATACACTTTCAACCTAAGAAATCCTCGTAGATGCTTTATGGATGTGGGGATTTTTCATTCCTTAATGGTTTTAATTTTGCTAGGCTCTACCTTAACACCTTCATGAGATACAATATGACCCAGATATTCCACCTCTTGTACTCCAAAGAAACATTTGGAGATTTTTGCATATAATTGTTTCTCCTCCAATAGTTTGAGCACCATGTCAACATGTTGGACATGATCCTTCCAAGACTTGTTGTAGATTAGTATATCATCAAAAATTAGTAACACAAATTTTATAAGGAAGGGTTTGAGAATGGAATTCATCAAACCTTGAAATGTAGAAGGTGCATTAGTAAGGCCAAAAGGCATGACCGAAAATTCATAATGACCCTCATGAGTTCTAAACGTTTTTTTGGAATGTCTTCAATCTTCATTCTTATTTGATGATATCCTGAATGAAGATCCAACTTGGTGAAGTCAATCGATCCATGTAATTCATCCAATAATTCATCAATGACAGGAATGGGATATTTATCTTTAATAGTGAGGTTGTGGAGCTCCCTATAATATGGACACATGCGCCATGATCCATCCTTCTTGTGAACCAATACTACTGGATCAGAGAAAGAACTTTGACTAGGTTGAATTACACCAGCCTCTAGCATTTCTGCAACCATACATTCAATTTCACTCTTTTGGACATAGGGATATTTGTAAGGCCTGATGATTGGAGGAAAACTTCCTGGAATCAAATTAATAGCATGATCATGATCACGAATAGGTGGGAGGCCTTTGGGAGTCTCAAATACCTTAGAATGATTGTCCAAGAATTTTTGGAGGTTTGGAGAAATGGATGATTTCGATGTGGGAACCTCTAGTGAACATAATTGTGAAATTATGCCTAGTTGTTTTTTCTTTAGAAGCTTTGTCATTCCGTTAGAGTTGATTATCTTTCCCAATTTCCCTATGATACCCCTTAATTCAACTTCCTTTCCTTCTAAAGAGAATTTCATGAAAAGTTCTTGAAAATTAAAAGCTATTGTACCCAAGGATTGTAGCCATTAGACTGCTAGTACAACATCAGCACCACCCATTGGAATGGAAAGCATTGGGCTATTCAATACATATTCTCCCATGGATAGCTTGATATTATGGCACTTTCCTGAGAAATTTATGGTTCCTCCACTTGCAACCATCACTTGACACTCTAGTGCCGGATATAGGAAGAAATTCAATTCCTTGGCTATCTTATAATGAATAAAATTATGGGTACTTCCAGAATCAATAAACACTATACCATTTTCTTCTTTATATGCCCTTCTATCTTAATAGTTTGAGGAGTGGTAATTCCAATGAATGCATTACAAGATATGGTTGGATTCATTTCTTCTTTTTCTAGGGTTTGTTCCTAGTGTATATCCTCTTATTTTGACGTTTCTTGTTTCTTTTCTTCCTCCACTTCACAATCTATGTAAAATAATTTCTTCTTAACACACTTATGACCTTTAGTGTATTTTCTATTACAATTGTAACTAAGCGCTTTCGCTCTTTTTATTCGAATTGTTGTGGTGTCAACCTTGTAGGTTGTGGATGGCTAGGGGCAGCAACACTTCCATCTTTATGATTTTGAGTGGTAGGCTTCCTTGTTGCCATAATTTTGCTTCCCATTTTTCTTGCCAACCTGAATGCCTTCTCCAATGAATCTGGTTCCCAAAGGCGAACCTCATGTTGGATGTTATCTTTTAAAGTCCCTATGAACACATCAATCCTATGCTCCTCTGGAATATATTTTACCCTTACATTCAATTTTTCAATGTCCTCAATGTGCTCCATCATTGAACCATTTTGTTTGAGATTTATCAATTGGCTAAAAAAAGTGTTACTCTGTGTATCCTCATAATGTGCTATCATTTCATCAATAAAAATAGTCCAAGTGACAATTTGTTTATGAGAGCAAAGCCATCGATACCATACAAATTGATTTGGTTCCAAATATAAAGTTGCAATGTGTATCTTTTGTGTTTTTTGCACATTATGTAGATAAAAAAATTGCTCCATCTGTAGTATCCATGTTTTGGGATCCTTGCCATCAAACTTCTTCATATTGATATTTGGAACATGGTGGTTCTTCAATCCAATGTTAGAGTATATGAAATTATGATTAAAATATATTTTGTTCTCCTCATGATTTTACTTTACTACCCTTTCACCATTAGTAAGCATTCGAATCTGTCTTCAAATCTGTCTTCAATTCTTCCATGCCATTCTCTAAATCATCCATCTTAGCTTCCATGCCATCCATCTTAGATTCCACACCATCCATCTTAGCTTCCACTCTGTCCATATTAGATTCCACATCATTCATCTTAGCTTCCATGCCTTTCTTTAAACCATCCATCTTAGCTTCCACGCCATACATCTTAGCTTCTACGTATTTCTTTACACCATCCATCTTAACTTCTTTTACTTTTTGTGCGAGTGAAATTTGTTTCACTTGGTCTCGTAATTTTGATATATCATGTTGCATTTCTTCCTCTTCTTCATGAGTCATGTTAGAGCTTTCAGGTTGCTTAATAGGTGTTTCCATTTTCTTTCTTCGAGGCATCAATTACCACTAATAATGCTTCACTATGTCCTTTGAATTCCTTCAAACTAATTTTTCAAACCAAGCTTATGCAAAAATTTGAAAAAAAAAACTACACACCTTTTTTCACTTTGTTGGAGCTCGATATTGATCTGATGTATCTCTATAAGTGTGGATCTCCAAGGTCTAAAATTTCTTCCTGTGGTAACCCTCTGAGTAATCTTTCTAACCCCTAAAGTTTGATCAATATTGGATTCTCCAATGAAGAGTTATGCCCAATCTCCCACGATGTCCTTAGTATAAACTGGTTCAATAGAGCGAAATTGTATGACATGTTGCGGGTCACTGTTTCAACCTTAGGTTGTGAAAATGATACCCAAAATAACTACAATCCGTCCTCTTTCAGTAACTTCTTACGAAAATTCAATCTGATGCTCAGAGCGAAAGTTATGATGATTTTCCTAAGGTCACCTATTTGGATTGTAATTTGGGGGTCTACAAAAACGCTAACTTTCTCAAATTATATCTCCGAAAATATACCGTGACAAGATTTGAAATTTGGGCCCAAGATTTAGTGAGATTTCATCTCAAATGAGTTTTTTCTATCTTTTGAAATGTCGCAGAAAAAAGCTATAGATAGAATGCCATGATGACCTATTTGGAGCAACGAAACCCTAGAATCCAAAGCTCTGGTCCCAAATGTTATGAAATTGGCTCACAAAAAGATAGAAAATATAGATCAACGCCTTAGAAATAAGCCACTTCGAGGGGGAAACCTCCTTTACATTACACAAATGAACAATTCATAGATAATTCAAATGAAAAAACCTCCTTTCTATATATAGGAGTCTGAGGGGTCACAATATAACCAAAGCCTACCTAACAGTAATAATATAATAATAGCGGGATTCTATGGGGCACAATAATAACAATATGTGGACAATAAGGGCACAACAATAACAATAAGGGATACGACGAAAATAGTAATGGGGGAATCATTAGTATTACTGGTACCTAACATACCCTCATCTGCTGGACAACTGAAAGTGATATTTTGGGGTCCAAAAGGCTTCCATTGTGGAGGAATGATCAAGTGCTCAAAAAATAGCTCGAAATTCAAAGTTGTTGGATTAGTGTGGAACTTGAATAGTCTTGTAGTTCTCATCATCCCTAATCCTGTGTAACTCGATTCACACGAAACAAACACCGTATGCTCCCATAATCATGTTATGTTCACTTTCCCAAACAAGCAAATTTTGGCACAATGTGATAGCTCGGTCAACAATCCGTACTGCTGGCATGGCACTGACTGCACAAGATGAGGTGTTAGTTTTGGCTAGTGATCCGAATTGGATCCTCAAACAATTCCATGATTGGTAAGAATGAATGACAGACTTCAAGAAATCTTATAGCTATCAGAAATAACCTCTGAATAATGGCAATTTGCAGCCAGCACAGAGTAACAAGGACCTTCAGTCAAAGCACACTGACCGTTGGCCCATGGAGACCACACATGGCGCAAAAATGGAATTGGAAAGCTCATATCTGGAAATGGAGGCAAAACACCTCAAGAAGGAGAGACCCCGAGTGCTCGGTCACAACGAAAACTAGAAAGCCATGGGAAAGTGTTAAAACCAACAAGGCAGGTCCCGCACTCAAAACCAGCAGAATATCAAAGGCATTTCAGGTGGTAAGAAGATTTGGGAAAGCACCATGTGATTCCATACACTAAGTGACGCGTGTCCAGTGGGGAGAGAGAGAAACCGCTTACATCACGGACTAATGGTCGAGAAACTCAACCGCCCAATATAAGCAAAGACCATAAGATCTGGGGGCTCTAGATCAATGGCGGAAGTTCAACCCGATCGATGACTAGACCCGAGGGAGAAATAAACTACATTGCATAAGATCTGAAGTCCAATTTGACTGATGAATCGACAGAAGGATCCGTTTCACAGGCATCTGGGATATAACGGAAAAAAACGACCGTTCAGGAAGAACTGACACTCAGCTCGTAAAGAGATAGGTGGCCACCTCTCTGTGAAGCGTTACATAGTGATGATGATGCAGGGCAGAGAAGTCCTAGTGGACAAAGGCAGGTGATCCAGAGAGCCGGAAGCAGAAACAAATAGTCAGAGGAATGAACTGGCTTTAAGGCCACGAGCTAACAGGAAGCACGGAGACAGTGAGGTAGAGAAGCAGTGAAGAAGCCGAAGGCCGAGAGACATAGAAAGAGAGGCAAAGTTGTAGAGGGAAGAGAAGCCGAGCTAACCATCAGTGTGAGGGAAGCATCGAGCAGACAGTGACCAATTGAGGTCAAAATTCGGTAAGGGGAGTCTGTGAACTCTAAGGACTTGGGAATTCCAAGTGCCATCCTACTGATCATCCTCTGTCAAGTGAGACTCAGATTGAATTGGGAGACTCTACTTTAAAAACATAATAAAAAGGCCACCATTGAAGTCTAGACCAGGATACGTAAGCCTAGGAGAATTGGGTGAACTCCTTATTAAATTTTGTTGTGTTTATGTTTGCTTAATGTGATCTCTTACTGTTTCAAGTGTCTGTGTATTTCGCAATCTTATCGATCTGTTGCACAATATAACATAGACACACACACCAACACATGAGTCTGTAATACCTTCATTAATTTCCTAAGGTCACCTAGGGGTGATTTCAGATCAAGTGGTATCAAAGCTATAAGTTGTTAAGGTTAGACAAGCTTGTGTTGGATTTAGCTGTTGAATGCTAACTAGATCGAAGCTCAAATTAGGAGAAGGAGAGTTGGTCGAAACTAATCTTGAAATTGGAAGAGTCTACCCTCAGAGGACAATGTCGGAGAAAGGTTCTATGGGTCCGGACCCTCAATTTATAGATAGTTTCCTGGCCATGAGATCCATCGTAGAGGAAATGTATAAGGACTTTAGAAAACATAAAGATGAGGAATCATCAAGCTCCAAACAAGATAAAGGAGAAGAAAAGTCTCTCCAGCATGACCACTCAAAAGGCAAAGGGAAAGAAGAAAACTTTCTCACACCTCCTAATAGCCATGAACATAAAAAGAAGACATCTTTGACTAAACTAGATGTTAAATTTGATTTACCAATATATGATGGAGAGTTGAATGCAGAAAAGCTGGACAATTGCATCAGACAAATTGATGTTTATTGCAAAGTGTAGAGTATCGACTCAAACAAGAGCAAGATTCAGCTAGCTAGCCTACACCTTGGGGGCACTGCCTTGGTTTGGTGGGAAGGCATGACCCAAGCTGACATGAAGATACATGGTAAGAATCTTTCTATCTGGAGTGAATTTGTTTCTGCAATCAAAAAACAGTTCTATTCACTGGCCTACATGCATCAATCCATGATGAACTGGCAAACTCTTCACCAATTGAAAGGGCAAAGTGTACAAGGTTACACCCAAGAATTTAGGAAGAGAGCTTTGATTCTAGGAATCTCATTAGACTCACCTGAGACTCTATTTAAGTACATCGATGGTCTACATAGCTACATGAGGCACACTATCCTCATCTTTAATCCCACTAGTATAGATGGGGTATTTGTTCAAGCTGCGCATCTAGAAGCTAGAGGAAAGAATGGGAACCAAGAGGTTGGAGGATCATCCAAGCCCATTGCAAGCAACAAGAAGGAGAAAATAAAATAGAAATGGAAAGAGAGGAAGGCCAACACTGCACAGAAAAGCAAGTCTTCATGCACTCACTGTAAGAAGGATGGGCATGATGATGAGCACTATTAGATTCTGCATCTGGAGCTGAGACCTAAGAAGTTCAAGGGCAAGAAGAAGAATACTGTTGCAGCTATTCAGAAATATTTGGGGTTAGACTCAGGAGATGAAACAACCCTTGCAGCCACAGGTATAAAAGGTAAGAATTCTGAAGCATCTACTAGTAATTCTGCACAATCTACTATTGATGAAGAAAATGAGAGAAAAAGACATGAACTTTTCCATATTTGAGTTATTTCCAAACATCAAATTATTGATACTTTGTTTGATAGTGACTCACAAGTAAATTTAATTTCTAAAGCAATTGTAAAGAAGTTGGGATTACTGACTACACCTCACAAGAAATCATACCCATTAGGTTGGTTAAGTGATAAAGCACAACTACAAGTGACTAGACAATGCAAACTCAAGTTTTCTTTGGGGTCAGCATTTGAAGATGAGGTTGAGTTAGATATAATTCCTTTGGATACATGTGGAATTGTTTTAGGAAGTCCTTACTTGTATGACAGAAAAGCTATTTTCTATAGAGCTGAGAACAAGTATCTACTCATTAAATATGGAATCGAATACTTTGTAAGAGCTCATAAGCTCAAGAATAATTATACTCTCATAAACTCAGGGTGGATGAAACGAATTGTAAATTCAAGAAAACAATTTTTACTGATGGTTGTAAAGGAAAAGAAACTTGATAAAAGCAATGTATTTGAGGGCTGTGATGCTAAACATCAAGCTAATTTAGAAAAATTTGTTTCAGAGTATGATATCTTGTTTCAAGAACCTAAAGGTCTGCCACCCAAAATGGAAATAGTGCATGATATTAATTTGCAGCAAGATGCTCCATTGCCTAACATTGGGATGTATAGGTTGTCTAGTTTAGAGAATGCAGAAATCAAGAAGCAGGTGCATGAGTTTCTTGAGAAGGGGTTCATCAGACCTAGCACATGACCATGTGGGTCACCAATCATTTGGGAGAGAAAGAAAGATGGCTCATGGAGAATGTGCATTGATTATTGAGCACTGAATAAAATAACAATAAAAAATCGTTATCCCCTTCCTCGCATAGATGATCTATTAGATCAGTTAAAGGAAGCTGATTATTTTTCCAAGTTAGACTTGCATAGTGGATATCATCAGGTCAGAGTTGCAGAACAAGATGCATGGAAGATTGCTTTCAAAACAAAGCAAGGATTGTATGAGTGGTTGGTTATGCCTTTTGGCTTAACTAATGCTCCTGCTAATTTCATGAGAATAATGAATGATGTACTCAGACCTTTTTTTGATGATTTTGTTATTGTATATCTGGATGACATTCTTATATTTAGCAAAACATGGGAAGAACATTTAAAGCATGAAAAAAAAACACTAGATGTTTTGGAAAGAGAAAAACTTTATGTTAAACTCTCAAAATGTGAATTTGGCAAAACATCTTTGAATTATTTGGGGCATATAGTAGGGGGTGGTGAATTGAAGATAGATCCCTCTAAGGTGGCAGTCATTGTAAACTGGCCTAAACCCAAATCTGCTACAGAAGTTAGAAGCTTCTTAGGAGTAGCACAATATTGGAGAAAGTTCATTTCTAACTTTTCCTTAATTGCAGCTTCCTTACATGCTTTAACACGATTGAACAAGGTGTTTCTATGGGGAGGAAAACAACAGAAAGCCTTTGACACCTTGAAAGAAAAGATTAGTATAGCACCATTACTAGCACTCCCAGATCTTCAAAGACCGTTTGAGATCCCAAGAGATGCCAATGACTATGCCATGAGAGCAGTGTTGATACAGCACGATAAACCCATATGTTATCATTCTAAGACATTTAATTATGTAGCAGTTAACTATCCCACATATGATAAAGAATTGTATACATTAGTATAAAGTGTGAAAAAGTGGAAACATTACTTAATGGGCAAAGAGATAGTTATACATACTGATCATCAACCACTTCAATATCTACACTCCCAGACTAAGTTGCAGCAATCAAGACACTATAGATGGATGGGTTTTCTACAATAGTTTCATTTAGTCATCAGATATAAAAAGGGCATACATAATAAAGTTGCATATATGTTATCTAGACCCATTATAAATGCATCTACTATATTTAAGCATGATTCTATATTACATGAAATCTACATTGAACAATATGCTCAAGATATGGAATTTAAAGATGTATATGCAACTTTAAGTCAAGGAAAATGGGTGGAATAATTGGATTATCACATTAAGGACCAACTCTTGTATCATTGTGGGAAGCTGTGAATTCCACAAACTGAAAGAGTAAAGATAATTCTAGAAGCACACACTTCTATAATATCAGGTCACTTTGGGGTAAGAAAAATAGTTACACAACTGCAAAGATTTTGTTATTGGCCAAAAATGAACGAGACAGTTTCTAGATATGTAAGAGGGTGTACTATGTGTGCTAAAAGCTAGCCCAACAATAGGAAACTAGGCTTGTACACTCCATTGCCAGTTTCTTCTCATCCTTGGGAAAGTCTTTCCATGGACTTTGTTGGAGGACTCCCTAAATCTAGGACGGGTCATGATTATCTATATGTTGTTGTGGATAGGTTCAGAAAAATGTGTATTTTGATACCTTGTTATAAACAGATTATAGCTAAACAAACTACAAAATTGTTCTTTCAACATGTATGGGTTCATTTTTTATTACCCACTTCCATTATATCTGATCGAGACACTAGATTTGTGGGGAAGTTTTGGTCAAGTCTGTGGGAACTGATGGACACCAAACTGAAGAAAAGCACAACTTTCCATCCACAAACCGATGGCCAGACAAAAGTAGTCAACAGGACAGTGATCCAGTTGCTTAGGGGATATTACTGCAAACATCCCAAGCTTTGGGATGAACATTTGTGTTATGTGCAGCATGCTTATAATCGAGCCAAACATTCTTCCACACAGAGATCTCCTTTTGAGACCTGTTTTGGTTTCACACCAATGTCTCCCTTGGATTTTGTCTTTGGTAAGGACACAATAGTTGAGGGACACAATGATGTGGACAAGGCAACTAGGTTCATTGAACAAATTCAAGGGATCCATCAGGCAATACAAGAACAGCTGGAAAAGAGCTAGGCCAAATACAAGGCAAAGCATGACAAGCATCGAATGGAGCATAGTTTTGAAGTTGGTGATCAAGTCTGGCTGTATATCAGCAAGGATAGGATGCAAGGTGAAGGTAAAAAGATAAAACCAATAAGGTATGGACCTTTCAGGATCCTTGAGAAAATTGGTGAGAATGCTTTTCGCCTTGATTTGCTAGCTTTTATATGCACATCTACTCAGTCATCAATGCAGACAGCTTCAGACTATTTGAAGCTTTGTTAATTGAAGATCTTGAAGAGTAGAGTCAATTGCCTTCTATTGATGATATGTAGCCTTAATATCTTAATGAATTGTAGGAAGACACAGTTCTAGACAAGAAGGTGAGAACGACATGCAGGGGAGATGTTGAGTACCTCAGAATTAGGCTCAATGGTTCAAAGCCAAGCAATGCAAAATGGATAGAGATTGTACATGTGAGAAATTTGTATCCTCACTTAGTCGATGCTTGAAAATCAACTTTTGGTGGTCCAAAATATTTTTCAGTGGGAAGGCCGTGATCCGAATTGGATCCTCAAACAATTCCATGATTGGTAAGAATGAATGACAGACTTCAAGAAATCTTATAGCTATCAGAAATAACCTCTGAATAATGGCAATTTGCAGCTAGCACAGAGCAACGAGGACCTTTGGTCAAAACGCGCTGACCGTTGGCCCATGGAGATCGCGCATGGCATAAAAATGGCAATTGGGAAGCTCAGATCTGGAAAGGAGGTTGTTTTTAATCGTGTATCGCTAGGAAAAAACCCTCGAGAAGGAAAGACCCCGAGCGCTCTGTCACAATGGAAACCAGAAAATCGTGGGAAAGCACTAAAACCAACAAGGTGGTTCCTGCACTCAGAACCAGTGGAATATCGGAGGCATTTGGGGTGGTAACCGGATTTGGCCAAGGACACAGTGATTCCATACACTAAGTGATGCATGTCTGGTGGGGAGAGAGAGAAACTGCTTATATCGCGGACTAACGGTCGAGCAACTCAACCGCGCAATATAAGCGAAGACCGTAGGATCTAGGGGCTCCAGATCAATGCTGGAGGTTCAAACTGATGGATGGCCAAACTTGAGGGAGAAATAAACTACGATGCATAATATTTGAAGTCCGATTTAACCGATGAATCGACAGAAGGATCAGTTTCATAGGCATCTGGGAAATAATGGAAAAAAATGACCATTCAGGAAGAACTGACACTCAGTTCACAAAGATATAGGTGGCCACCTCTCTACGAAGCATTACACAGTGATGATGACGCAAGGTAGAGGAGTCCTAGCTAACAAAGGCAGGCAATCCAAAGAGCCAGAAGCAAAACCAAACAGTCAGAGGAATGAACTGGATTTAAAGCCACGAGCTGACAGGAACCAGGGAGACAATGAGGCAGAGAAGCAGTGAAGAAGCTGAAGGCTGAGAGACACAGAAAGAGAGGCAAAGTTGCAAAGGTTAGAGAAGCCGAGCTAACCATCAGAGTGAGGAGAGCATTGAGAAGACAGAGACCGATTGAGGTCGAAATTCGATAAGGGAGTGTGAACTCTAAGGACTTGGGAATTCCAAGTGCCATCCTACTAATCATCCTTTGTCAAGTGAGTCTTGGATTGAGCTCCTTATTGTAAGACTCTGCTTTAAAAACATAATAAAAAGGCCACCATCGAAGGCTATACCAGGAGATGTAGCCCAGGAGGATTGGGTGAACTCCTTATTAAATTTTTTCGTGTTTATGTTTGCTTACTGTGATCTCTTACTGTTTCAAGTGTCTGTGTATTTCACAATCTTATCGATCCGTTGCACAAGATAACATAGACACACACACCAACACATGAGTCTGTAATACCTTCATTAATTTACTGAGGTCACCTAGGGGTGATTTCAGATTAGCTGGTCAACAGGCCTTCGGTTAATCACGTGGTGCCAAGTGGCATGATGTCATTGGGTACATTTGGAAAATTTTTATTGGATGGTTGGTGGCCAACCACAGGCTGATATGTGGCCCATCCAAAGGCCACCATGTGCAGCCTAGGGGCCACTAAAAATGTTTTCAAGCGTCCAAGCAGCACTAGCGGGGATCAAACCCATGACCACCAAGTGATAGTCCAAAGCCTTCTACCAATGCACCATACGAGAAGTTCTTAATCATTATAGTCCATGAATTTTATTTGAAGTTGAATTTTGTGCCAATCCGGGGAAGGGCCAGTCCCTGGACATGCCACCATACATGACCACAAACAAATGGAGCGAGGCCCCAACCAGCAGGGGTTGGCCGTTGGCCTTAGCTCCAGGCATGTGGCACCCATGTGGCCAAAAATTGCGGAGTTTAGGCGTTAGAGGACCTTTATAGTGTCCAACAATTTCACCTTGAAATTGGTGGAAATGGCGTCCGATTAGCATTTATACAACCAAAATTATAGGATCGCGTCGTATTTTGGAGAATTTTTGGTGCGATTAGTAGCAAGACTTGGGGAAGACATAACTTCTTCTGTTTTTGACCAAATTAGGAGAAGAAAGAAGGCTACACAAACCTTTTTGGGCATTCTGATGCCATTAGAACAAGTTTAAGAGATATTTGAGCATTGTAAACTGATGTATTCACACTTTTGAGCATAATAGAGAGGACCAAGCCATTGGAATCTCAACCAAGGAGACATATCCCAGGCAGGGTGAACTCCTTCATCATGTAATGTTGTGATATTGTTTTGGTGATGTTCATGTCTATTATATGTTGTTGTTCAATCATTTGTTTATGTTAATTTGAACATAAAATTTAGATAAAATTACTCAAAAGCTCATGTTTAAACTTACAATTAACCTCTAATCCTTAAGCACTTTTAACATATTCTGAAAAGGAATTTAGTACAAAAAACTAATTATCCCATTCAGGTCAAGTGTGCCCTGAATATATTTTTCACGCTCCATATATTTTTACTATGTGAAAAAAGAACAAAAGTGACCAACTTCATATCAACTATTGAAATATAAATAAGTTCCTTTTAAGAGACTAAAAAATACAATTAAAACTTAGTAGATTAAACAATTTTTAATAGTTCAAGAACCTATAAAGAAAAAAAAATACTCAATGACTATGAAATCAAGTCAACATAAAATGGTTAACAAAATCCATATAAATCGTCATCAATATGGAAGCAGGATTTGCACAAAACCTAGGTTCATTATAATACAATATTATGATTCTTCGGCTTATAAAGAAGAGTACCTAAATAAAAGATAACATAGAATAACATATTCTCAAGAGAAAAAATCTTCATGCATGAATGACACAAAATCTATTAATTCAGTCTAAACTCTCATCACTTAGCATTAGAAACAAGAAGATAGAAAGATATAAATCACGAAAAGTCTATGCTTCCTTTTGAGGTGAACTCTCATCACCTAGAATTGGAAACAAGGAGATATAAATAATAAATCAAGAAAATTATATTCTTCCCTCCTATGCAAGGAGACATTGATGATGAATGTCTCCTTGCATAGGAGGGAAGCATATAATTTCCTTCTATGTCTCCTTGCATAGGAGGGAAGGAGAGATATATGTTATGACATTTAGATTGCCTACAGACCATCCAACTTTCCCATCCTATATAAAAAATTCTAACAATAACCACTCAAGTTGCTCTCCAATTTCTAAAACCCCTACCCATGCTGTGGAGATCAGAGTGTAAAAGTAAATGTTCCTGTTCTTTTTTTAAAGGTTTTATATACATAAAAAATAACGAGAAAGTCAATATTGAGATATAATAATTGAGATTTGAATCATTGTGACAAACAAAACATCACATTAGCTCACTTATTTTTGAATCATGATAACTAGGTGACAACCAAAACTAAGTTGTAGCCACAAGAAAAACATCACATCATCTCATAGAATATATCCAAGGCTACAATGAACCCCCATACATAGTTTAGGACCTCACAAGTATTTTAGTTCACATAGGTCACCACCCAAAAAATTCTATACTCTTGATCAATTAAGAATAGCCTAGGATGTCTACAATGGCTGCCAATGTGGGTGGTACAAGAATTGAGGATTATTTTTAAAGGGTAATGGAATTTAGATACTTTGTTTGATATAAATCACAATGCTTCTATTATTAGGCATAAATTACTATTAAGGTAGGAAGATAGGGAAAATAATGTTATAGAAGAAAGAACCCGAAATACACAGTTCATTTTCATTTATTAAAACATAGCATATTGAGCATGCTTCTCAAGTTAGTCCATCGATTCTAAGTTACAGGATTGATACTGAGTCGGAAAAATAAATTCTTAGTGGTCATTCTCCAAGGTTGAGTCTAGATGTTCAGGAGAAGGGAACTCCTATAATAAGGATACATTCTCTTCCAACAACTCTTAATTGGAAACCCAATTTTGTATCACCAAGGACTCAAAGGTTGTTGCCATAAGTTCAATCAAGCAGGAGGCACAAAAAAAGTGTCGATCTTTAGCACTGGTAGGAAGTCAATTCTATCATGATTTGGAGATTTATCTGTGTTCATCTTTCTTTCGTGAAATTTCTTTAAATGCTGACATTTTGTCTTTTTTATTTTAGAAAAGGCAATCCCTGTTTACATTGATTGGAGAAGGTGATAAATATTTGAGCTTCTCTTGACATTTTGTTCATTTGGAGTGTCTTCTCAATTAGTAATGAATGTGAATCTCTAGCGAGACCTTTTATATGTTATGAGTTTAGATTATGTGTGTTGGACTTGATATTCACTTCAAATGTCTTGTGAACCCTAAAATTCACCAAATTATGTTGTATATACAAAGAATATACCACTTTGCATATTCATGATTGTTAGCGCTTGAATTTGGCCTCAGGCTGGAAAAGACAAAATCCAAGGCAACATCAAACCACTTAGCCTCGTAGCTAGCCCTACGGGGCAGGAGAGAGCTCTCTCCGGGTCTATCTCGGCAAAAGGTCTTCAAAGGGCGGAGATGACCAATAAAGAACACTGATTTTAGGCTAGTAAACTGATTGAGAAGGTTTGATTTCAGATTTTTTGGGTTTTGGTGGAAAACAAGAGGAGAGCAATTTTGGGGCGGGGATGGGACACAGCTTTTGCAGAGGTCTTTTTGGGGCAAGGTAGGAGATTGTCTTGATGCCTTTGATTTAAGTGAATGAATAGGAATGACCGGTGAGGAGCTAAAGAGAGCAAAAAACTTTCGAGAGTTCTCTTTAGACAGAGGAAAACATAGATATTAAGCAAACTTAAAGGCAGAGCATAAAAATTATGAATTCTACCTTAACACTTCATTTACTTAATGTGAAGAAAAGAAAAGTGGGAAAATGATACACCTAACACACTTACAAGTACATGAGAGAAGCACACCATCAACAAAAATAACCACAGGAATCCCAAAAAGTGTTGCAAAACCCTGGTGTTTCCTTTGCCAAAATTGCAGAGATACAAAGTGTAATACAATAGAAGCTTATCCCTCAAGAGTCCAACCTCTCCAACCATGAAAATGATTTGGAAAATAAATAATATAGACCATGCCAACCCATTCCCTAGCCTCTAGGGTTCGAGCTCATCATCCTAGGAGCTGTTTCAACCAATTCTAAACTGAGCACTACAATCTAGGCAGTCAAAACAACTTGCCTCTATAAGCTAGGAAACCAATTCATTCATTAATTTTTTGCCATTTTATGATTGAATCTTCTAGAATAGGTAAAAAAGTGTCATGTCAACATGAAATTACATCAAGGAGGATGAAAAATCCCACCAAAAAGTCAAAACTGGTCAAATGCTGCGTTTTCCTGAGCTGAAGGTGAAAAATTGAGAAAATGTCCTGATGCGTAGCGCGCCATTTCTCAACGCGTAGCGCACATTTGAGCCCACTTTTGGGGCACTTCCCGGCATCCAAATGAGGCAAAAGTGGGCTTGTTGGAAAGGTCTGGATGTCTACACTCCAACCCAAGTAGAATTGCTCAATTTGGTGGCCATTTGCCCCTCCAAAATTGCAATCTCCCAAGACTGCTTCCTGTGTGTCCAAAAAGTGGCAGAAAGTCATTTTTTGCTTGTTTTTTGACCTTTTGGGGGCTCAAATCTCCATGAAACTTCTTGGTAGTGGCTGATCAAGTGTATTTTGTCATGAAAAATCCAAAAATGTTGAGTTTTTGTGAAATAGACCTCCCCAACTTAAGGGTAGCGCCCGGCACGCTACGCGTTGAGGGCAAAAACCTGTTTTTTATATAAAAATTTCAAAATTGACAAAATTTTCCCCAAATTTTTTGAAATTTGGGCTGAAGGTGCCTCATCAACTGACATGCTCAGCCAAAGAGGCTTCGGCCAAGATTCGGAGTCTATCCTCCCTTTTCGACATTTTAGTGCCCTCCCGATGCATGCAATTCTGTTGTAGAGTCGTTGTCTTGGTCATATGATGTATTGGTGCCCGCCTCCATGGTATTGAAAGTCTATGCCAAGTGTATGTTAGATTTGTTGAAAATGAGGAATGAAGGCTTGATGTCTTTGTCTTCAAGTGACAAATATGCCAAAGGGAAATGAGGAAGAATACAACCTTGGTAACACACTATTTTCAAACCCTACAACACTTTTTATATTGGCAAAAGGAGTGCTTCAAACTTGGATATCCACGGCAAACTTTTCGTGAACCCATTACATTTATCTTTCAAAATCCAAGCACAAGTGGTGGATGTGAGCCTACCTAGAATTTGCTTGAGAGAAAAGAGGATTTGGTAGCTTGCTGGCAGTTTATTGGGCGAAAAACCCAACGCGTAGTGCGCCTTGCCCAATGCGTAGCGCCCCTCTGATGCGTAGCGCACGTGCAAAATAACACTGAGAAAAGCTCCCTGACGCGTAGCGCGCCCCTGACGCGTAGCGTGCCCTTCCTGACGCATAGCGCGCCCTCAGCAACATAGTGAATTTTGCAGGAGGCTTTTGGAGGCCTTCCCGGTGTCACAATCGGGCACAGGATAGCTCGTTGGAAAGGTATTTGAGTCTAATTTCCAACCCAATTAGAATTTTTCAATTTGGAGTTTATTTTCCTTGTCAAAAATCAAATCTCCCAAGACTGGTAAAAATGTGCCAAATGAGGCTGCCTCAAGGAAGAGTGCTGTTGCAGTCAACTTTTGAATGCCTTTCTCAACTCCCAATTGAGCTCATGATAGCTCATTGGAAATATCTTTGTGTCTAGTTATCATTTGACTCATCAATAAAGTCATTTTGCCAACCAAGCTAGGAGAAAACATGATTTTCCCAAGGTCACTTCAGAGGTGCATTCGATTCTCCTGAGGCAACGATATTTTTGACATTTCTCTAAAACCATGACACCTGTGTAAAAAGTGAAGAATTTTTTTTTGCCTTGGAATGTTTTGGACAAAAACCTCTCTTAGTTTTCCCAAATTCATTTTTGATTGCTCAGAAACATCATGTGAGTAAAACCTATCCCGATGTGTGAAACAAGGGATTTTGTCGAAATGAAGCAAAATGAAGGGGATAAGAGGCTTCTAAATTCTTGGGGAAATTTTGGGAAGTAGGGAGGGATGTTAGGGAGCAGGGGAAAGTGGAATCATGGAGATCGAGTGAGGGGAAGGGGTCCAAAAGAGCAAAACACAGGCCCAACCTAGAAAATTGCCAAGTTGTAGCAAGAAACTAGGGTTTGTGCGAAAATGAGGAATTTGGGGAATCTCAGTGATGGAAAGTGTTTTATAAGGTACTTTAAGGATAGGGGAAGGTGTATGAACATCAGGATATAAGTTTTGCTGATGATTTGTCCATCCAAGAGAAATTGCCTTCAAAACCCTAGGAGAGGGAAATGACCTTACCTAGGCGCAACTGAAGCATGAACAAGGTGTAAAATGACTTATTAGACACTGACATGATAATGAAAACCCTATGAATGATGATAGAATCAGCTGAATAGTGACATAGATTGGCATTTGGGCAATTTTGAAAAGAGTGAAAGAAAACCCTAGACCTAATGCCTAGTGACCAAATTTTGCTTGAAGACTCATTGAAATGACAAAATTTGACCTAGACACTCTGAGACCACTTTGTAAGAGCATATTTGATCACTGGAGGAAGGCTGGAAAGACTGACACTAACAGTGACATGACTTCCAGGTACATTTTTACTGGTTCACATGGGACAACTAATTCATTCACTACAAACTTTTAGAATGAATATATTTTCTAGATTCAAAATGTTTTGAGAAGGGTGTGGATATTATGCATGCTTTGAGCTAGTATCTGTTTGATTTTATGATGTATAATAATATGTGCTTTGACATCAGAGCTAATGAATTTTACTTGAGAAAGAAGAACCAAATTTTTCTTGGAAGGAAACACATGAAGTTTTCTCAAGAAGTATAGTTAATGCTATTCTTGGGTTCAATTTCTAGATAGGTAATATGTGTAGTTTTATTCAAGGGTAAATATTAATTCACATAAAAATTCAAAATTTATTTACGAAATTTTTATAGTACTTTGTTGACACATGTTTCAAACTATAAATAATTTTATTTGTACATATTAAGGTTGTCTATAGTAGAAGGAAGTGATCAAGAAGAGATATGGAGGAATTGTACCAAAACAACCTTTGACTTCAGAGGTAGCAAATCACAATCTACTTCTCTATTTACTACTTCTTTAATGAGACAAGGTATTTAACTTCAACATATGCCTCATGATTTGTAAGGCTCAAGGAAGAAATATTGTAGTAAGATTTCATTATAGCATTGTCGATGGATGTCATAAAATAAATTGGACTTGATAATGACTAAATTCTCATGGGACCACAAAGGTCACTATGTGCAATTTCCACATGCATGTTTTTTGTTCATCCAACTTTTTTTCTCAAATTTATCCTTATGTTTCTTATCTAAAATGAAAAATTCACAATAACTCTTTCATGTTTTTCCCAGTCAAATAGACGAGTGGGTTATAGAAATTTTGTGGCCATTATTTTAAATCCAAGGTGAGGTGTGTAATTTTGATGTGTCGTTCTTATGAACCATATTTGCTTGATTTTGAAGATAAAATCGTTTAAATGTAGTTGAATGATCTATACATTATTTTCAACTGCATGACATGGGTTAGATTTACATAAGCATAATATGTTGGATTAAAACAAGAAAATGGCAGACAGAAAGGATATTAGTGGTAAAGAGTAGTGTGATCTTTTGAATAGTTTCAAGAATCATGAAGAAAATAATACAGGCATGAGTCAAAATTCAGAAATGAAACATAAACAATTTTCTCAAGGAGAGGTGTAGTTGATGCTATTCCTGGGTTCAATTTCTAGATTGGATATATGTGCATTTTTATTCAAGGGTAGATCTTAATTCACATAGAAATTCAAAATTTATCTACAAAATTGTTGTAGTCCTTTGTAGACACATGTTTCAAACTATAAAAACTTTGCTTTGTACTGATTAAGGTTGTCTACAACAAGAGGAAGTGATCAAGGAGAAATATGTAGGAATTGTACCAAAACAACCTCTAATTTAGAGGGTAGAAAATCACAAGTTTCAAGAATCATGAAGAAAATAATACAGACATGAGTCAACACTCAGAAGAGAAGCATAGGCAATTTTCTCAAGAAGAGGTGTAGTTGATGCTATTCTTGGGTTTAATTTCCAGATTGGATATAAGTGCATTTTTATTCAAGGGTAGATCTTAATTCACATAAATTAAAAATTTATTTACAAAATTGTTATAGTCCTTTGTAGACCCATGTTTCAATCTATAAAAACTTTTCTTTGTACCAATTAGGGTTGTCTACAACAAGAGGAAGTGATCAAGAAGAAATATGTAGGAATTGTACCAAAACGACCTCTAATTTAAAGGGTAGAAAATCACAATCTATTTCTTTATTTACGAGGAATACATGTTGGCATAATTAGACAAGGTCTTTAACCTCAACATCGGCCTCATGATTTCTAAGGCTCAAGTAAGCATTATTGCAATAAGATTTCATCGTACCATGGTCCTCGCCTTTTGTTGATATTTTTATGTCTTTAATCAATTGTCAAAGAATCATTAATTAATTTTATATACTATTGCCTTACAACATTTCCTTTGCAGCACCTAGGGCAATTTCTAGTTTGTTTTCAAATATAATACAATTGAAATATACTAATCTGATTTAACATTAAATTATAATATAAATAATATAACAACATGAAATCATCAATTGCTTATTAGTTCCTATCACTTCTTTTCTTCAGTTTTATTTTTTTTGGATATTAAATGGTTGTGGTTTAGGTGTTGTTGGAACTTTGTTAAAGGAATCCATGATCCCAAAGAGTAGTTGAGACATTTAGCAAACAGTGTGGGGTTTTAGGCGTCTAGCTGGATAGGAAGTGAAGGAAAGTGATCTGCGTAGGTGTATGCAAATTGTGAATACGGTCTATGGTTAAAAGGGAAGTAAAAACCACTTCGTGGTGAGTGAGGTAGGCATGATTCAAAAGCATGGGCCAACCCATTGAAGTGGTTGTCAGAGAAGCCAAGAGGAGGTCAACATGGTTGGAAGATGGATGACAGTGAGGAGCTTGCACATCAGTCGAGTAACTCACCAGTTGGGGTTGACCTATTGCCACACTTTGATGTTCTTGAAGCTCAAATTCATCAACTGTCATTCATGATGGAGAAACTGGCCCATGATAGACACGCCGATTATAACAAGATCATTTATTTCATGGATCATATCCAACATAACCAATGGAACATGTTAGATAAAATGGTTTCTCTCTGATGGGGTCATAGGAGACTTCAGGCAAGGGTCGACAACATTGAAGGATGAATGGTCCATACAGAGGCTCATATTCATGAACCCTTCCAGCAACCACGTGGAGACAGAATTGACGAACTGTGGTCAAGTAATCTCATTTGTTAGATATGAAAATTGGGTGTATTTTGATTCTAGGCCTGTTTTGGTCTCAGTGGGTAGTTCCTGTTTGGTGGACTATCTTTGTTATGTTGTTATCTTTATATTTCTGTCCATGTCTTTTGATGAATAAGCCTTGTAGCAATGAGGCCAATGGCATTTTGATTAAAATCCCAACACGATGTAATATTTTCCTAAATTAATAGAAAATTAAATTAAAAAGAGGAAAAATATTAGATATTAATATAGTTCATAATGTATTAAATGACGTTTAGATAAGTCTAAATTAAACTTAATTATTTATTTTGAAAACTAAGAAATTTTAAAAAGGAATACCTAGATAGTTAAACTTAAATTTATATTTTGAAAAAGAAGAAATTTTAAAAAGTAAAACCGTGATAAAAGTTATTGATCTTTATTAAAGACGTTGTTATTATTATTATTATTATTATTATTATTATTATTATTATTATTATTATTATTATTATTATTATTATTGATTTAATTATAATTATAATTATTTATTTAATTGTGTTCTTTGATTTTATTTAAAAAATTAAAATTTTCAAATATGAATGACTTATATTATTTTATTTTTACATTAAAATATACAATATATCATATAACAAATACAATTCCACCAAAATTAAAATTTTCAATTGTTGGTACGTTCAAAGTTAAGAACGATCTAAATATGTTTAATTTCCACTTTTAAATAGGCTATATTCTACATGAATACCATGGGTTATTAATATCATAGATCATATTTATTGTTATTATTATTATTATTATTATTAGTTAGTTTTATAGGGTATTTTTATTTTTATTTTTATTTTGACTGAGTTAAAATGTCTACATTATATTACATTACCTTACATTACAACATCTATACCATAATGAGCATTACATTTCATTACTAAGAGTGTCCCTTGACACAAAAAGTCACAAATCATTAAGCCATACCTTTCTTAGTAGTTCGAACCGCTTTTTTTCTTAAAATTCTTACATATTATAGATCATAATTGCATTTGCCTCGTGATCAAAATGCATTCATTATTCACAGTGAAATATTTTATTGTAATCTCTACACAATGAAACATCCATCCCTGCAACTGTGACTTACATGCATGCATCCATAAATGACACTAAACACTTTGTACAATGTTTCAATGTTGCTTGTTTCACATTTCAGTTGATCCCACACTTCACGTGCACCCTTTCTCTGCACAACAAAATAATAGTAGTTAGTCACATCCTCCCTCACCCCAACCCCCCCTCCTGTGGAGCTCTCGCTTATGTAAGGGACCTACAAGCTCGTCAGTTCTAACATCTTAGCAATAGTAGTGTTCAGTGTCAAAGAACTCACTAATGTAATAACCACTCAAAATATTTGTTTTTTTTAATTATTTGTAGATAAAATAAATCTCCCTCCTCCAAGGTAATTATGTCCCATCAAGACCCGCTCAACCAATGGAAAATTAGAAATAAGATTTCGAAAAACTAGAAAATGAATTTTGAATTTACAAGAAAATAGAGATATTCAACGTTTTCCCCAAACTTTTGTTAAAATTGACTAAAATTGGAAAAATAAGGAGAAGTAAATGCACTTTGATGGCAAGAAGATGTTGGCCAGGTAGAGATTTATTTTTTACAAACTATCAAATTTTGGAAAGTGAAACTAGAAAAATTATTGATCTATATAGTAGTTTTATTAATACTTTCTAAAATATCACAAAAAATTAAATATATAGTATTAATAAGAGTTTTATCATTAGTTTAATTAGAATATTTAAAATTATTGGTTTATTTATTTATATTATTATTATTTGATTTAATTGTATGAAGAGAGCTATAATATTGGTGGAAAATATAATTTTTAAATTTTTTTATTGAAAAAATGTTTTGTATTTTCTCTAGGTTTAAAATAGTTAATATAGAATATGCTAGTAAATTTAATTGTAAATTTTAAATAATTGACAAGTTTGATGAACATGAGTGAAATCAAACCAAATATTAATCAAATTTTCAAAATATTTTCAAATCTATAATCAACATACAAGTTATCTTCCAATTTATTTTGAAAATTTGTTTATCCAATTTCCAAAATACAACAAACTCTCAAATAAATGAATGAACAAACAAAACAAATATATTTATCAATATGATCCCAAAAAAAATTGTTGGAAAATGGTCAGTAAAAAATAAAACTTGACACTATAAGTGCTTGAATCACGTTTTTGATTAACCACTATCAAAAAAATTGCTGCAAAACATTTCCAAAAATATCTACCATATTTTATTAAATCATATTGAAATTTCCATGGTTTTATGAGGAAAAAGAAAGGGTCCTTACACTAAGGCATTAATATCATCGTATCAAGATTCATTTCTGCCATATTTTATCGAAATCATATTTAAATTTCCATTGTTTTATGTGAAAAAATGAAACTTCATTACACTACGACATTAATATCATTGTATCAAGATTCACACCCTCCTCAATGGACAATCCCCATGTCAATGCATAATGTGCTAAAATACAATCCTATATTCTTGAAAAGCTGACATAATGCGTAACTCTGGAGGAAACTGTCACAGGTCAATTGTGGTTTCTTGGAACAAGAAGAATTTGAACCATATGAATATAGGAATTACAAGCGACATTGAAATGAATGATTATTAGCCATATATTTCAAGTCGATATGTTAATATAGACCCTATGCATCCAAATCGTACATAATGCCTGCAAATAGGATCACCTATCTAAACCAAAAACTTCAGAAACATTCTATTAGATTTACTACTTGCATCAATTGGATTTACAACTTGCAACAACTAATCAAAAATATCTCTGACATGATCACAGACCAACTTTGTCTAGGAGAAAAGAGAAATTACAATTTGACATTTAACTAGACTAGGACTTTAAATTAAAAATATTATTAAAGCTATCAGGATGATAGTTAAAAAGGTCAGGATCTTCACGGTATTTGGCATACTTGTCATCTGATCTAGTGATTGTGGGACTTTATGGTAAGAGCATTGGATGGGATGGTTCATATGAGTTATGATTTTTAGCAACTGGCTCCCCTACAAATGGAGATTCCTCGTGTGCAAGTCCCCCTTCTCTTCCCTAATGCTGCCTCAACCATTGCCAGAAAATTTTAGAAAGAGGACAAAGAGGACTCCCTATCTGGTCCCTTCTGCCACTGCAAAATCTTCAAAGAAACTAAATATATTATTTTCATAATAAATCAATTTGCATGAACAGTGAATTCAATAACTGAATGTTAGTGTACTACTTAATCCTAGTCCTCGCTCCAAATTATTTGTTAACACCCTTTCCCTTCCCTTCTTCGTCTCTTAAAACACTAAATATTGAAACCCATTTTACATTACATCTTCTCCATCACCATTTGAACAATGCATGAATTTGCAACAAATACTTATTAAAAAGTGTATTGACTCTTCAAACAAAGATGCACACTATAAACTCTCTGTCTGAAACAAAACAAAACTGGAATTGGAAACCAAGCAATGAAAGGTTATGGTCTTCCTTAGCTTGTTTTAGCACATTTCTCATCCATATATATTATGGTATATTACTACATCCGATAGAAGAGACAAACCTCATCTCACACATTGATATGGATCCAACAAGAATAACCAATATCATTAGTTTTTTTTATTCCAATTACTTGTTCAATGTTGAAGGGTTGAAAAAATTTAATAGGATTAACGAGCACCTTCCAGTTGGATTTTCCAACTCTGATCTACCTGCCTTCCTTGATGAGGAAGAAGGGAACTTGAGAGTGCAGATTCATATCACAATGACCCTTGTTAAAATATATCTTTGGAAAGAAAAAATGACAAGAAACATATCCTAGAAAACAAAATCTGTCAAATCACCATTCCAAAACCCTCTCTCTTGCCCCCATGTCCAAATTAGAGAAACTTGGTGCTAGAATTTAACCAACCTAGATCCATCTTAACCCGTCATTTATCAAGCTCTGAGAGGGATCAAATCTCTTAATATATTGATATAAAAATAGAGAGAGAACATTATCACACACATAATTCACTTGATATATTTATTCATCATAACAGTTACAAATATATAGGTCATAAAACACTCATTTTGATACATCTAGATCATGACTACAACTCATACATAGGGAACAACAACTTCTAGATTGACACTTGGGAACTCACAATGACAACTCAGAACACATGGAAGCATTACTTCCAACACCCTCCTTTAATGATTACATAGAAAACATTGAAAACACATATTACAACAACAAGGATAATGTATCCCTAACCTGTCTTTATCAGCACTCAGATCCACTCATGAATCTTGCAAACACCGCTCCTTCACCACCACATATTCGAGATGTCACTTGACCTCCATTTAAAATGTAACCAACTTTGACCATCGTTGATGAACTTTGTAAGATAAACAATATTGACACCTTAGCTGGTTAGGGCTTCCCCAATATGAGTCATCAAGTAATGAACAATCTTATGGATTAACCAACATCTGTCAGATATTTTTCTTTTAGCTATCCATTAGTTGCTATGAGAGAGGTCTAGATACTGAATGTGTTAAAATTTTGATCAAAGAAATTGAATTTACTATGTTAGCTCCCTATAATACTAGTGTATTCCCTTATTATTATTGTCATTGTACCCCTTATTGTTATTGTTGTGCCAGTGTTGTCCCCGTATTGTTATTAGTCTACCCCATAGAAGCCCACTATTGTTATTTTTGTTCCCTTATATTATTATTGTTATGTCAGATCTCATTATATTGTGACCCCTTCGACTCCTATATATATATATATATGAGATCTTGTCATTTGTATCATCCAAGAATTGTTCATTTGCGTAATGTAAAGGAGATCTCCCCCTCGAAGAGGCTACTTTTGAAGTCCTTAATCTATCTCTTTCTTCTATTTTCTGATACTAACACATAAGAATTGATCTTTCAGAAACTGGGGCTTCTAGTTTAAAAAACAACAAACCATTTTTATAACTAATAAAAACACAAACACCAACCACCAAAATGTATAGAGTCAAAATCAATGACTTCTCTTTATTGATCTGTATAGATAAAATCAAATATAATAATAATAACTTTTCATATTGGTATTTTCCATCAGATCTGCAGTGTTTAGATCTCGATATCTCGATAAAAAATACCACAATGTTTTATTAGTTCATATCGAGTAGTGAGAAATGGAAACATTACATATGCATGTAGCAACAATAAATCTTGCACCATCTGATAATCTCGAGAAACACCATTTAAAACAGGTAGACATTACTCTCAATTGTAGATCTACACTAGATCAAACCAAATATATGTTGATCCAACTTCGTCACAAGAAGATCTCTTATTTTACGAATATTTTTCCACAATGGAACTTCACACAACAACAACATTGGATCTTCGCAATTCTCCTTTGGATTCAACTATCCATAATCCACACACAAATCAAATATTCGCAGAAACAATAGATCAAAAACTTTATTAGACTAATATCTTTAAAAAGGATTAACCTTCACATCTCTTTCATTTTCCTGACCTTCCCATAAGGGAATCAAGCCAAAACAAACTCTGATACCATGTTAGAAAAATAGAGAGAGCACATTATGACACACACAAATCACTTCTATATCTTTATTCATCACAATAGTTACAGACATATAGGACATAAAACATTATCTTTGACACATCTAGATCACGACTACAACTCATACATAGGAAACAACAACTTCTATATTGATGCTTGGGAACTCAAAACACATGGAAGCATTACTTCCAACAAATATAAACCACTTTTAAAGTGAAAATAGATTTGGTCCCTCTCGACACTTCATAGATTTGGGGTTCAAATGGATATAGGTTGGTTTTTATATACACAAATACCATATCTAGGTTGGATCCATATCTCCATATCTCTCTCTCTCTCTCTCTCTCTCTCTCTCTCTCTCTCTCTCTCTCTCTCTCTCTCTCTCCCCCTCTTACTCTTCTCTCCTTCCCTATATCGAGTCCTCTGGCTTCTTTCTCTCTCTCTCTTTCTCTCCCCCCTACCTCTGTATCCCCCCCCATCTCTCTCTCTACCCTCCAACTTTGTCACTATCTCCTCCCTCTCTTCTTATCTCTCTGTACCTCTCTATCCCCTCCATCTCTATGTCTCCCTATCTCCATCTCTTCCTTTTCTCTCCCTCTCTCTATCTTCCCTCCTCTCCTCTGTCCCTCTTTCTCCATCTCTCCCTTGTCACTTACTCTCTTTCTACCTTTATCTCTCTATGTATTTGTTCTTCCCTCCCTCTCCCTCCCCTCCAACTCCATTTCTCTCCCCATCCCTCTCTCCTCTCTCTCTTCATTCCTCTCTCCATCACTCTCTCTATCTCCTCCCTCTAGGTTTGTCACTATCTTTCTCCATGTGATGAAAATTTTTCACTCTATATAATCAATGCTATATGTAATGTCTGAAATATTTTACAATTTTTTTTTTTTTTGTGAAATGACTTCTGGTTTTTAGACACGTGGTAATGATAAGACATGGTATTGTAACAAAATTTATTTAAAAGCTAATAATATCCATGGTAAAGTGGGGTTGGATATCCATGGTTAAGAAACTTGTTATATTGTAAATTTATTGTAAGTATTAAGTTTCTATGGGGTAATTAATTAAATTTAAATATGGTTATGGAATCATTATTAGTCCCTACCAAGGCATGGCTATAACAATCGATTTGTATGTTGATCACTATTAGTTTAACATTGAGAAATGTAAATTATAATGTTTAATTTTGAAAAATAAATATTCATTTTTCAATATTGTTAAAAAAAATAGATTTCAAACATTTCATTGTAGTTTAACTTCAAAGTCTTATTATAGTCTTTTCACACCATGTGGATAACTACCTTACATATTTTATGCCATACTTTATGGATATGTTTGCAATATTCATGAATGATTTGTATATATTTATTTTAAGCTTTGCAGCAAAACCATACAAAAACAAAATACTTGAAAATAACTTATACTCAAGTAAATAGCATATCTACCATCAATTACTTCCCACCATTATTTAAGTAGTCTTTGCATAAAAAATGGATAGTAATAAGGTATACAAAATATACTTAGAGGAGTTACTTCCCAACATTATTTATGTTTTCTTCAGCGCTTATGGAGGAGTGAAATTGTAAATGTGTAGACTTGCTAATGGTTACTACCCATCAAAATTTAAGCAAGTTCCTGCTTCAGAAAGCAATTTACTTATCCACTTCACATCTCAATTTATTAGTTACTGCCAAAGCAAGAATATAGGATGATTTATCTATCAGCCATTTTTAATTTACCATTGACCAATGTAGCTTATAATTAATTATGAAATTTTTTCTAGAGCATAATTTCTTACTTGAGTTTGAGGGGCTAGATTTCCCTACAAAACAAAATTGCAATATAACAAATTGAATTTTATTACTTTTAAGTTTTCATTATTAGAAGAGCCCATATTTAATTCTTACAGTACAACATCTCCACCATACTTGGCTCTATATTAATTTTAACCTTTTATTATTATTTTAATTATGTTGACATATAAATGCTAAATGTTAAACATTTACGCCTACACATCTATCCCTATACTAGGTTGTAGAATTCCTCTTCATGCAAACATTAGCAAGAAAACCTGCAAAAATATAAAACGAAAATAAGGGGTTGTGGCAGTCTATCACAAACAGTACGATAGTCCATCTTGCTCTCAATATGAGGTATAAAAGATAACATGAGATAACATGAAAATTCCAAATATTTTCCTCAAGTCCATAGAACTTCCAAATTCTCTGAGATATATGGAATCATGGTCCATACGTAAGATCCAAATAATAGCAAAACGCACTTCACCTAAGGAGTCTACATAACATAATCATTAGAATGGTGACACCACATTTGGAGCTGGAAAGACTTAAAGAATTGTTTGCACACACACAAAATTATTTATATATTCAATTTGATATATGATATATTTTTATAGTTGGAGTGAGATCCAACTATTTCCAAATTTAGTAAGAGAGGCTAAGAAAATATCTCAACAACCTCCAACAAAACCAAACCAAACCAACAAACCAAATCTACTAATGTAACCATTAATTATAACCACCTCCCTTAACAATTACATTAAAAAGAACAACACTACAAAACATGAGCATAATTCACTTTGATCTTGTTTGTTCTAGTCTTCACTAACACTTCTATCCACTTTAGGATCTCATAGCATACACTCTTTCTTCAACACCAACTTTGAGCTACAACTTGACCCATTTACAGTATAATTTCTTCTGACCATCATTGACATATTTGTAAGAATCATTGGTTCTTGACTTAATTTCATATGTCGCTATGCGAGAGAAGAAGTCACAATAGTAAATCACTCTATTGAAAAACTCCCATCTCACAAAAATAAAGTGCATTGAATTCATCAGTTATATAGAAAAGAAATATGAATGCAAAATGTATCAAGTAATCAATCTTACAAAGTGACCCGTTTTACACAATCTTACTAACACATAGGAATCACCAGTATTTTTTTCTTGGATTTCCAAATTCCAAGCACCATAAATTGTAATAGACTATAGATACAATCAAACTCGTGACATATTCTAGGGTTTCTCAATTCAAATAACCTCCAATTTAAATTATGTTACATTGTTCTATGATTGGTTCTTCTTTATATAATTTTACAAAATGAATACAACATACATTACCAAATATAAATTGAAATATTATGAAAGCATACACATTCCGCTTACTGTTATTAGCTAAGCGGAGCCATCATCGAAGAATAAAGCATCGTGGTTCTCATGTTCATCGAAATCAACATTCAACATGAAACATGAAATGCGTGCATAGCACATTGAACCCAACCATCACAGAACCTGCCTATCATTGCCTCAAAACTTCATCTTTTAGATTTAATAGTTACACAACATGCCAATCTTTTTGGCTTTCTTGTTAGCTTCCTTTCGTATAAATTTGTTATCTTGGCTACCAATCTCAATCTCTCCTAAATAACACTGAATATCTTTGGGAGGGGATGTAGAATCATTGTTCGATTGCTCTTCATTTGAGGATAAAAGTGAACAAGGATTTGTATTATGTTCTATGGGGTACTGATAAAACTAGCAGTCCTTAATTAAATATTTCCTCTCCTTTATAATGTTCTCAGGTCTAGTCCACGTGATGACTAATTGGTAACTACCCCAAGCCTTTGAACATTTTGGGGTGGAATCTTTATTTTTTGTTGTTTTCACATTATGGTTCCTTAATATTAAGCACTCAAATTCCAACAACATGAAGTGTAATAATCTACGAGCACACTTATATAGTGTGCATCCCCACTTGACTGACACCATATGTATGACAACTTAGATAGAATTCGTCTCATACACATATTTACACAAAGGCATGTGTTTGAAGTTGGAACCAAATGATCCAAGGGGAATTGACATCCAAGTCATCAACATGATTGAATAAAGGAGTAATAGATATTAAGCGCCCAAGAAGTTCTCACATTGTATATCCACCTGGATTACATTTGATCAAATAAAAGCAATGATGTGAGGGATTCAACAATGACACAACAATCCACTAAACACTAATTCTCTACGCAAAACCAAACTATCAGATAAAACAATTGACCCAAAAATAAAATATTCTTATGACACTAATAATTTATTCACAAAAAAAATAATTTACTTTCCTATTCTCACATTTCCTTCATATCCCTGGGCCCTCATATGAGGGAGTAAACCTAGAGCTACCAACTTTGATAACAACTTAAAAATTTGTTTGCGAACACACACAAAATTATTCATATATTCAATTTTCTATATAATACATTTATATAATTGGTGTGAGATCCAACTATTTCCAAAATTGGAGGAGAGTGACTGAGAGAATGTCTCAACAACTTCCAACAAACTCAAACCAAACCAACAAACCAAAACTACTAATGTAAGCATTAATCCTAACAAAAAGGGCCAACTTTACCTTGATTTTCTATTTTTAGAATATTCCAGAATTTGATGAATAGCAGTGAGATTAAGCAACTCACTTTATTTTTTGTTGTTAAAAATCCAACATATTCTCATAATTTACAATTTATTTAAATTTAGCAAGTTAAAAATGGTTACCATATAAATTAATCCACAGAACTTGATTATGCAAGGCCATATGCTCAATTTTAGTTGTGCTATGAGTTCAATATGAAAGAGATGTTGCACTGTCCATAAAAAATAATAAGGAAAAAAATAATAATAAAACATAATATAAACTCAATTAAAAATGTAATAGAAAGAAAAGATAATAAAATTAATAAATTGATTCAATTTGTATTGTTATATTGTTATTTTGTTTTAAATAATAAAATTAAAAACATTTTTCCCCAAAAAAATCATAACTTGTATACATGTTAAAATAATTTTTAATAATAAAGATTCATAATCATAATATTTAAGAACATATAGTACAAAAACATATAAATAATTAATATAATTATTTTTAAATATAAAAATCTAAAAACACAGAGACACACATATATATGTCAATTTAGCCATATAAGTTAAAATTACAATTATTATAATTGAGAACTTTATATTTAAGTTTAATTCATAATGTAACACCCTTATGTTGCATCATATTTACTTTTATTTTTACCAAGTTTATGAAGAACTTAGAAACTTTTAAATTAACTTAACATGTTTGTTACGAAGTTAAGGCTGGAAAAGCCAAGTATCATGACATTTTTTGTTTAAAGAAATTAAACAGGGTTAATTAAGGAAAAAACTGAATACAAAATAGTTATAACAACTCCTTGAACAATTACAAATGCTTTCCACCACTTTTCCCCAAAAGGGAAAGGAAAGGGTAGCAAGGGGGCTGCAGGAATTTTTCCTTGAGCTGGGTTGTGATACCAATGGGAAGATTTCAATTATGGCAAATAGTCGAATGGGTATGCGACTTGAGGTTGGACAGTAGTCCTGACGCCCAAGATACCCAACTTCTTTTATTCAAACTGTTAGGAGCAGGAAGTGCTCGGTGGGGGACCGTGGACGTGATTGCCAGGTCCATGGTTGGGTGGTGAGACCTTCCAGAAAGATTATTGATTACACAGTGTGAATAAATCAGAACAGATAAGTACCAAAGGATTATATTTATTATGACAGTTTAAATGGTGTGTAACTAGGAGTAATGATTTCGTTTTCTTCTGTCTTTAAGCTAGGTACTATTAATTATGGATAACATCTTGTATACTCTATTACATTCATCATAGAGAAGGATTGATTCCATAATTTTTCTCTAGTTTTATATTATGATTAAATCTAAACCATACAATATTATAATTTTACAAACCTAACTAATACATTGTTGTATTATAGACAAATGCAATGATAGTAGAGTTATAATCCCTACTTAGACTCTGATAGCTATACATATTTTTGGAACTAAAACCACTAAAATTATTTGTACATGTAAGTACCGAATCACCAAGAAAGAAAGAAACATAATATTCATTACTTTCTTAACAGAGAAAGCCATGCAGCCTAAATGCACAAATTCCTTTCGATGTGTAAAACAGGAATGAAATCAGATTCAATATATGCCCTGACTTAACATATATTCGAGATTCAGTATACACACAAGACTCATTACAATTACGGGCACTTTTCTTATTCACTAACAGGTTATCGCCCATTAAAAATAAATAGTAAGAACAATAATGTATAAACTAAATATCTTTAAGAGCTATAACAAATATTAAATATTCTATTCAGAATGCTCAGCACAACGGTTTCCATTCAATATACAGGACAACCTAGACTATGAATATATTCATATATTCGCAAACTTGTTCATATACCCGACTTGTCCATGGCAAGGTTCGAGAATTGGCGAATATTATCCATAAAACCCCAACAAACATTCAGCAAAATAAAAAAATAAACAGAGTAGCACTATTGGGCAGCGTATGCCATAAAGCAACATCTATAAATAAATTCAGTTCGAAACCATTCGAAAAAGTCCAAGCAGCCAAGTTGCGAATCCAAATTGGCCACAACCATATGACATTTCCATCATTCCTTAAACATTTGCGAATTCCAGGTTACGGTGAGGGTTTGGCCATGCCGAGAGCCAGCAAACCCTCCAACCCTCAAACGTGGAACTTAATCTAGTTTATCAGTCAAGCATGTTGTCGATTCGAGAATTTTAACCAACTTATAAATAACAGAGAACTATTGAATTAGCTCAAGTATAGATCCTTCTCGAAGGCTCATTAGCTCCGGGAATAGGGTCGATCTATTACCTGTAAACCCAAAAAAACCCATAAGAGGTTAGTTGTAGGGAAGATTAAACCTGCAGTTAACACTTAAAAATTAAACTATGCTAATGATGTCTGTACCTCGGAGGAACTATGCCATCATTGGAGCACTACATACTGAAATCTAGCACCAAAATGTCAACCACAACTTCTTAGAAGAAAAAAATGGTGTTTGTATTAATTCCGAAGTAGAGAAAACCTGGTTCCCGTGACAAAATGGTATCCCTGTTCCGCCACCGGGGTCGAGGGAAGAACCGAGACCATGCACCTGAATATGCCTGCAACAAACATTATGGTCAGTATCATTGAGAAGGAACGAGGGTAACTGCGAATACAAACAAATATTGTATCACTGGTTAGATTACCTCGTTGTCATAGTTTGTCTGAAGGTGATAGCCATTTGTTTTTAGAACCATAGGATGGCACACAGATGCAAAGGTAGAAACCCTCATTCCCTTTCTTCACACACTGCTCATTACATAGCTTCACCCTTCTCGCCACCGACAAAATGAAATGGAATAGAAAGGTAAGGTTAGGGTTTTACAACGGGTTAGATTTCCCATGTCTGAGCTACCCTGTACTAGTCGGACTCAACATTCAAACCCTTTCAACTCTGCATTTAATGAAACGAGGCAGAAGAGCCATCGCCTCTACCAAGGTGAGGACAGGTGGAACTCATCTATGACATTTGACAGATAGCAGTGTAGATGCACCCAGATTATATTAAATCCAAATCCTTAATATGCGCCAGTTCATTTTGTTATTAATGACTCAATTAAAAATCGAATAAGCTGTGTATTCCATAGGGTAAGATTGAAAGTTAACTATGGGAATTAAGGAAGGGAAAGATTTTTTTTTATTTGGAGGTGTTACAAATGGTATCAGAGCCCATATTCGTACAATGAGGCTTTTGTTTTAACTAATACACAATAAAAAAAAAAAAAAAAAAATGGCTATCATGCTTAAAATATGCAATAAACAATTGAGTTGTAAATGTCAACACAGAGAGACAGAGATAGAAGTCCACATTCAACATGCAAAGGAGCCTCAGAATCTCAAACCCGCTAGAGGTACCTTATGTAGAGGCCAATTCGGATATATGGATACAGTTGGGAGAGTTGTCTCGACAAGCTAATGGTGTGCTACTAGAAACAATGCAGCAACTATGTATAGAAATGATAAATTTGAGGTCAGATAATGAACGCATGAGACAAGAGCAAGAGAAGATTCTCAAGAGCCTATCTGACTGACAGAATCGGTGAAGGCCAAACCCCAGTACGGAGGACAGAGAATGAACACCAACAACTCACCATGGTGAGGATATTGTCGAGTCATCAAAAGGACATAAGGAGGATGAAGAAGGGTGTTTGGATAATGTTTCAGACCAAAGGAAAACCAAAAAACAAAAGATAGAATTACATGGTGAGTTTAAGAAAATAAAATCATCACTGTTTGAAGGAGAATCTGAGGAGGCAACCGAAGCATGGCTAATTGATATGGGGAAATATTTCAAAATTTATTAATACACTGACAATCTCAAAGCACGTTTAGCGGATTGTCAGTTACAGGGAAAAGCCACTCTTTGGTGGGAAGAAAACAAAACAGTGAGAAAGATTGATGAAGAATAGGTGACATGGCAAGAATTCCATAAACACTTTAAGGATAAATACTTGATTAAGTGTTACTACGACAAAAAAGCGAAGGAGTTCCAGGAGTTAAGATTGGGAACCTTGACTATGGATGAATATGTGAAGAGGTTCACCTCCTTGTTACAATATGTTCCATACATGCAGGAGGAAAAAGCAAAAATTTAGTGATTTATCAGTAGTCTGCCTAATTTTAGTTGGAATTTGAGTATTGGATATCAATGGATGATGTGGTGAGCAAGGCTCGTATCTGTTACCAGTAGATGAAACAGAAAAATGAGGCACCCAAAGGAAATTCAAGCAAAAAAATGAGGAATCTACCCCCAAATAGACAACAAAAGTTAGGAAATGGTCAGAATAGTCAGCATAGAACCTTTGGAAAATTTTCTAGAAATCCACCCAAGTTTCCAGCATACCCTGAAAGCAAACAGACAGAGGGAATTAATAAGCCTGTGACCGAACAACCACCTAAGCCACCTCTACAATGTTGGGGCTGTGGAGAATCTCACTATTATAAGAACTGCCCACACAAGGCCCGAACTGAACAACTTTCCAATATGCAAGAAGCTTCTACAGTTGGAGATATAGCAAGGAGTATGCCCAGAATTAATGCCACTTTGGATGACCATCAGGCAGAATACCAACCCACCATGATCGAGTGCGAAGGTATGATTGCTAATCAACCTGTTTCTGTTTTATTTGATCCAGGTGCTAGCCTGAGTTATATTAGCCCCAAGGTGGTAGAAAAATGTTAGCTGCCCAGTAGCAAATTTAAGAAATCCTGGCTAGTACAACTAGCCACCAGAGCTAAGAGGAAGGTGTCTGCCAAATCAGAAAACTGTGCTATCATAGTTTCAAGGCAGCTCATTCATGTCAATCGAAATATATTACCCTTAGGTTCCTACGATGTACTGATATGAATGGAGTGGTTAGAAGGATGTTGGTCCTTAGTGGATTGTAAAAATAAATCTATGAACTACCTTACAGAACTGGGGCAAAGGATAGAAATTCAGGGAATCCAAAAAAGCATGAAGTTACGCCCCATCACTGCTAACTAGGTAGGGAAGTAGATTAGAAAAGGCTGCCAGATTTACGTTGTTCAGGTAGGATACTCTAATGGTAGAAACAAGATGACTTGTTTAGAAAAATTCCTTTAATCCAAGAATTTGTGAATGTATTTCTAGAAACTATTCCCGGGCTTCCCCCTAGATGTGACATCAATTTTACTATCGAACTCATACCTGGAGCAGCCCTGCTTTCAAAAGTCCCTTACCACATGAGTGTTCCTGAGTTAATAGATGTCAAAATGCAGTTGCAAGAGCTTTTAGATAAAGGGTACATTTGTCCCATTGTATCACCATGTGGAGCATAGGTATTGTTTGTTCGAAAGAAGGATGGGACTTTAAGGTTGTGCATTGATTACCAACAGCTAAACAAACTCACCATCAAAAATATATATCCTTTACATTGGATTGACGACTTACTTGACCAAGTGTAGGGGGACAGCATATTCTCTAAGATCGATATAAGATCTGGTTATCACCAAATCCAAATAAAGGACGAGGACATATGTAAGACTTCCTTCCCAACTTGTTATGGTCATTACAAGTTCAATGTACTGACTTTCAGCCTTGCAAATGCCCCAACTACTTTTATGAGCCTGATGCACAGTATATTTTAGCCTTTCCTAGATAAGTTTGTGATAATTTTTATTGATGATATATTGATTTATTCAAAAAATCAGGAGGAACATGAACAACACTTAAGAATCGTGCTGCAAATTTTGTAAGATAATCAGCTAAACGCTAAGTATAACAAGCATGATTTTTACAAAGATTAAATTCAGTATTTGGGTCATGTTATATCAGCTGAGAGCAGAGCGGTTGAATCGGAGAAGATCAAAAATAATAATGGAATGTACAGCCCCGAAAAATGTTGCAGATATCAAATCCCTTTTTGGCCACACAGGTTATTACCATTGATTCATTAAAAAATTTCAAAAATAGCTTTTCCTATGACCTCCTTGTAGAAAAAAGGGCATGCCTTCCATTGGACAGTAGAATGCCAACAAATTTTTAAGCAGCTGAAGCAGTTACTCACCACGGCACCGGTGTTGAAAGTAGAAGATCCGAAAAAATCATTCGTTGTTTGCACAAATGAAAGTAAGGAAGGATTTGGTGGAGTATTAACTCAAGAGGGAAAGGTCATCGCATATGAATCACGTAAATTGAAAGACTATGAACAATGGTACTCTGCTTATGATCTAGAGTTAACAATAGTTGTACACGTGCTTAAAATGTGGTGGAACAACCGTTTAGGAAAGAAATTTCTACTGTTAACCAATCACAGTATTTTAACAAAAAAAATTAATCAGTCAAGTTTGAATGCTTGGCCGACCCGATGGACTGCATTTCTAAATGAATTCAACTTCGATATGAACCATCTTAAAGGAAAAGAAAACTGAATGGCTGATGCATTAAGCAGAAAAATGCATTTTGTTTATGAGATACAACCCGGTCAGGCACAATCTAATCTCCTTGAAATTATCAAGGAAGCATCCCTCAAGGATCCAGAATACGCTTTTGCATTGCAACAAGTAGTAGAAAATCAGGAAAAGGGAAAATAGTCTGATTATGATATAACTTCTGGGGAATCGCTCACATTTAGAAACAAAAATTATGTTCCCAATCAAAAGTCCGTTAAGCAATTATTAATGGATGAATTTCATAGCAAGCCTTATGTTGCCCATCCAAGATATTAGAAACTTTTAGCAGTTATCCAGAAAAGTTACTTCTGGCCAGGATTAAGAAAGGATGTTACGGAGTACTTATCCAAGTGTCTGGAATGTCAATTAGTAAAGGCAGATCATCAACATCCCGTGGGTCTCCTACAACCATTAAACATTCCTTAATGGAAATGGTATACAATTACTTTAGATTTTACTACAGGATTACCCAACACTAGAAAACAACATGATTCAATTATGATGGTAGTGGATAAGCTTAGTAAAAAAACCATTTTATACTGGTGAAATCCACCTACAAGACAACAGAGGTAGCAGATATATTCATGAAGGAAATCTTCCGATTACATGGGATACCCCGGGTTGTGATTTCCAACAGAGATGTAAAATTCACATCCACTTTTTGGAAAACCCTTTCTGCTGGGTTGGGTACCCAAATTCAATTCAGTATCGCTTACCATCCCTAAACAGATGACCAAATGGAATGAGTAAACCAAGTCCTTGGAGATATGTTAAGAATGTTCATTATGCAGCAACCCCACAAGTGGGAGTATTACCTCCATTTAGTAGAGTTCTCGTATAAAAATGGCCATCATGATTCATTGGGCATGAGCAGATTTGAATTGGATCCATAGAAGATTGTTAAAGAACCATGACTGTATCAAGTCAAACAAATCTCTAAAGAATTTCATAACAACGATCAAAAGCACCCTGAACCAGTGGCAATGGCATCCAACGTGGAACAGCGAGGACCTCAGTCAAATCGCACTCACCGAGGTCCATGGAGACTACACAGGACGCCAAAGTAGCCCCTGGCAGCCCTGGAATGGGAAAAAGAGGTGATTTTTGATGTGTGATTCCAAAATGGGAAACCCGAGCACTCGGTCGCGTGGGGGAACTAGAGGAATGCGGGCGAAAAAGGGAAAAAGAACTAATCGTACTAGGCGGGACCACGCTTTGGAAATCAGCGGTTTTGATCGGGGCACCCTTAAACACTAAGAGGTTTTGGAAAAAAGCGGAGCAATTCCATACAATGATCGACGCATGGTAGGCGGAGGTGAGAGAAAACTGTCGTTGATCGCGCACTACCAATCGAGCAAGTCAACCGCGAGAAACGTGCGTATGGCATCAGATCTAGAGGGCCCAGATCGGACGAATGGGATCGCGCCCGATGGGAGGAAGCAGAATCGAAAAGGAATTAAGCCGCATTTTAAAGGGATTTGGAATCCATTTGACCACCATGGTGGAGGAAGAACGTATCCACGACGTAACTAAAGGAACGAACCGACGAAGCATGTTGGCACCATTGAGAGGAAGACAAGTGGCAACTCCCTGAGCGTTGATGATGACGCCAAATAGGGAACTCCCAGCGCAGTTGCAGAAGGTGAATCGATAGAGGCAAAAGAGGAACCAAACAAGCATAGGGATCGAATGGCTAAAGCCATGAATAGAGGCAGTCGAATGAGAGAGGAGTTAGACACAAAAAGACAGAAGTTGAGAGATGAAGAATTGGAGTAGTGAACCCTGAGAGGACGACTGAACACAGAGAACAGTAAAGCAGAGCAGAGGAGACAGAGGGCTGATCTAATTAACAGTAGCATCGAGCACTAGAGAGCTTGAAGATTCAAGCCATCCCCTAGAGGATTTGTTCGGGATGAGCACCACATTGGGATCTTGCCATTGTAGACCAGAAGGTCACAGAGTTGGTAGGAAGAAGAAGAGTCTGTGTACTCCAGTGGCTTGGGGAATCCAAGACCACCTTGCCAAGCGAATATACTTTAGGAGAACTCACATTGAGTCCCTGTATTGTAAAATTCTCTGCCCATAGGCACAATAAAACAAGTAGACCGGACACATAGCCCTGGAGCATAAGGTGAACTCCTTATTAAAAAAAATTGTGTCTTTTTGTTTGCTTACTATATTTCTTTCCTGTCTTTCCATTTTATTGTTTGTGTATTAGCAATCTGATCAATCTGTTGCTTCAATAACACAGAACACACACCAACACATGCGTTTGTGATACCTTAGTTTAATAAATCTTTAACTGATGTCATTCATAGGGTGAATATCAGATCGAGTGGTATCAGAGCTCTAGGTTGTAAGGTTAAACAAGCTTGTGTTGGTTAGCTATGAATGCTCACAAGATCAAAGCTCAAATTAGGAGAAGGAGAGTTGGTGGAAACTAATCCTGAAATTGGGAGAGTCTATTCTTGAAAGACAATGTTAGAAGAAGGTTCTATAGGGCCAGACCCTCAATTCATAGAGAGTTTCCTAGCTATAATGTCTATGGTTGAAGAAATGTACAGAGAATTTAGAAAGCATATGGTGGAAGATGCATCAAGCTCTAAACAAGATAAAGAAGAATATGAGTCTCACTTCCATGACAACTCCAAAGGAAAGGGGAAAGAGGAAAGCTTTCTCACACCTCCTAATAGCCCTGTGCATAATAAGAAAGCATCTTTGATTAAGTTAGATGTTAAATTTGATTTGCCTATATATGATGGAGAGCTAAATGCTGAAAAGTTGGACAATTGGATTACACAGATTGATGTGTATTGTAGGGTATAGAACATAAACTCAGACAAGAGTAAGATTCAGCTGGCAAGCCTATGCCTAGGAGGCATTGCCTTGGTTTGGTGGGAAGGCAGAACCCAAGCTGATATGAAAAGACATGGTAAGACCATCTCTATCTAGAGTGACTTTGTTTCTGCAATCAAAAAGCAGTTATATCCATTGGCCTACATGCAACAAGCCATGATGAGCTGTTAAACTCTTCGGCAGCTGAAAGGGCAAAGTGTGCAAGGGTATACTCAAGAGTTCAGAAAGAGAGCATTGATATTAGGTATCTCATTAGACTCACCAGAGACTCTTTTGAAGTACATTGGTGGTCTACACAGCTACATGAGGCATACCATCCTCAAGTTTAATCCCACTAGTATAGATGATGTATCTGTACAAGCTACTCATCTAGAAGCTAGAGGAAAGAATGGAAATCCAGAAGTTGCGGGACCATCCCAACCCACTGTAAGCAAGAGCAAGGAGAAAAGAAAACAAAAGTGGAAGGAAAGGAAGGATAACATTGCACAAAAAGCTAAAGCTTCATGCACTCACTGTGAAAAGGAGGGGCATGATGATGAGCATTGTTGGATTCTGCATCCAAAGATGAGACCTAAGAAGTCTAAGGGCAAGAAGAAGAAGACAACTGCAGCTATTCAGAAAGATTTGGGGTTGGACTCGGGATATGAAACAACCATAGTAGCCATAGGTATAAAGGTAAGAATTCTGAAGCATCTACTAGTAATTCTGCTCAATCTGTTATTGATGAAGAAAATGAGAGAAAAAGACATGAGCTTTTCCATATTTGAGTTATTTCCAAAAACCAAAAGATTGATACTTTGTTTGATAGTGGCTCACAAGTAAATTTAATTTCTGAAGCAATTGTAAAGAAATTGGGATGAGTAAATACACCTCACAAGAAACCATCCTAAAAACCATGCCCATTAGGATGGTTGAATGATAAAGCACGACTACAAGTGACTAGACAATGCAAACTCAAGTTTTCTTTTTGGTTAGCATTTGTAGATGAGGTTGAGTTAGACATAATTCCTTTGGATATATGTGGAATTGTTTTCCGAAGTCCTTACTTGTATGATAGAAATGCTATTTTCTATAGAGCTGAGAACAAGTATCTACTTGTCAAAGATGGAATTGAATACTTTGTAAGAGCTCATAAGCTCGAGAATAATTACACTCTAATAAACTCAGGACAGATGAAAAAAATGATTAACTCATGCAAACAATTCTTATTGATGGTTGTAAAGGAAAAGAAACCTAATAAAACCAATGTATTTGAGGGTTGTAATGTTGAACAACAAGTTGATATAGAAAAGGTTGTTTCAGAGTATGACATCTTATTTCAAGAACCTAAAGGTCTGCCACCCAAAAAGGGAATAGTACATGATATTATTTTGCAGCAAGATGTTCCATTGCCTAACATTGGGATGTACAGGTTTTCTATTTTAGAGAATGTTGAAATCAAGAAGCAGGTGCAAGAGTTGCTTGAGAAGGGCTTCATGAGGCCTAGCACATCACCATGTGGGTCACCAATCGTTTTGGTGAGAAACAAAAATGGCTCTTGGAGAATGTGCATAGATTACTGAGCACTGAATAAGATAACAATCAAGAATCATTATCCCCTTCCTCACATAGATGATATTTTAGATCAATTGAAGAAAGTTGTTTATTTCACCAAGCTGGATTTGCACAGTGGATACCATCAGGTCAGAGTTGCAGAGCAAGATGCATGGAAGACCGCTTTCAAAACAAAGAAGGGATTGTATGAATGGTTGGTTATGCCTTTTGGCTTGACCAATGCTACTGCTACTTTCATGAGATTAATGAATGATGTACTCAGACCTTCTCTTAATGATTTTGTTATTGTGTATCTGGATGACATTCTGATTTTTAGTAAAACGGGGTAAGAACATTTAAAGCATGTTAAGCAGACACTGGATGTTTTGAAAAGAGAAAAACTTTATGTTGAACTCTCAAAATGTGAATTTGGAAAAACATCTATAAACTACTTGGGTCATATAGTAGGGGGAGGTGAATTGAAAATAGATCCCTCTAAAGTGGCAGTCATTATGAACTGGCCTAAACACAGGTCTGCTACAGAAGTGAGAAGCTTCTTAGGAGCAACACAATATTAGAGGAAGTTCATTTCTAACTTCTCCTTGATTGCAACTCCCTTACATGCTTTAACAGGATTGAATAAGGTGTTTTAGTGGGAAGACAAACATTAGAAGGCCTTCGACGCCTTGAAAGAGAAAATTAGTTCAACACCTATACTAGCACTACCTGGTTTACAAAGACCATTTGAGATCCAAACTAATGCTAATGAATATGCCATGGGAGCAGTGTTGATACAGCACAATAAACCCATATGTTATCATTTTGAGACTTTTAATCCTGCAGTAGTTAGCTATCCCACATATGATAAAGAATTGTATGCATTAGTTCAGTGTGAAAAAGTGGAAACATTACTTAATTGGAAAAGAGACAGTAATACATATTGATCATCAGCCACTTCAATATCTACACTCGCAAACTAAGTTGCAGAAATCAAGACATTACAGATGGGTGGGTTTTCTACAACAGTTTCATTTAGTCATCAGATATAAAAAGGGCATACATAATGTTAGGGTCAGTCTGGTCATTCCTCCATCAGAGATCAAAGCTCTTTTTGCATTTCATTTTTAGGTGTCCCATCTTGGTGGATCAGTTGCATTCCGCTAGGAGCATGCCATAAATCTGACGGAAGGGCTTTTGTCATTCATCCCCCTCATGCTTTGCACAGCTGGCTCAGGTCTGTTCATCAAAATCAAGTCTTAAAAGTCATTTGCAGTCTTGTTTCAGTTTCTAGGTCATAACAGTCATTTTAGTCATTAGGTCTAGGGTTAGTCAATTAGGTCTTCAACAAGGTCTAGTAAAGCTAGCAGGCCAGAGGGAGGTTCTTAATAAGTTGTTATTACAAATATTTTTATCATCATATGGATGGATTATGACTTTTCTTCAAAACTTTGTTTTGAAGACAAGTCGACATTTCGTTTTTTGTAATAATTTTCAAAAAAATTCAGTTCTTGAATTCTTCAGGCGCAGCCCTAGTCTCCTTTTCCAAATTCCATGAAAACTATCCCTGCAAAAAATTACCAAGAAACTCATCATTCAAACCAAAAACAAGGAGGAAACAGAAAAAATAGAGTTGTATTAATTGTGCAAAAGTGCCAATTTCAAAACATTACAAAAATGGGTTTTGAAGAACCAAAAATAAAATCAATGTCTTTATAAAGGTTTTGCCATGAAGATCAATGTCATTCTGCATGCGAAGGTCAAAGAGAAGCATTTCAAAGTGAATTGGGTGAGCAAGTGTGTGTTTTGGGCTGAAGTTGCTTGCAACTAACCGACGAGACGCACAGAACAGGTGGCGCGACGCACTGGAAGCGCGCGACACACTGGGAGAAACTGCCCATTGTTATTCTAAACGGGCACAACGCACTAGGAGCGTGCAGTGCCCTGGGTTCTTGGCACGGCACATACAGTCCACAGCCCGAATTTGCTTGAAATTTCACCAATTTGCTCATTCCTTGCGTGGATTTGCCAGGTAGAGCCTTCTTCTTGATGTTGCATCAAATTTTGTGATAAGTGATGTTGGTTTATGGGTGATAACGGTTGAAACAAAAATCCAAAACCTACATCTAAAAGTTCCTTCAAAGGAAGATTGTTGTGGGTTCTTAAAACTTTGATTTGTCACCAAGGACTCTCCTCCTTCCCCATTTCTCTCTTCTTTCATCATTTCCTACCCCCCCCCCCCCACTAAGCTCATCAATCCTACATTTTCTTTCCTACATTCAAATACCACAACCCCAAAACCCTAGCCCTTATAAAAATCTCCCGACCCTATACAAAAATCCCAAACCCTATTCCCATACATAAAACCCCTTAAACTCCCCTCCTCTCCCTAACAAAATTTATTCTAATATTCCCTAATCCCTTACTGTTTTCCCCTTCCTAACACTCCCTTGTTGCATTTTTTCCCCTTGGTGGTAGAATGCAAACTATATTGCATTACAACACAGTAGTTTCATACATCATTAAAGAGCAGTCCAAGCACAGTTCATATACAGCAGCATCTTTTATTCAAGGTATTTTGTACAGCAGTCATGGCATCTGAGCATTTATCGGACTATGAAGTGGAAACCCAAAGTGACTCACCCTTGGAAAAACAGGCACCCCGGAGGCCTCATAAAGGTGGCAGACATGTTAGAGAAGAACCAACCACCCTTACAGAATTGCAAGCCTACCCTCTTGCCATGTTTTGTTTTCAGCATCAGTCATGCTATGAGTTTTGTCAAAAGGTGGCTAGTGTTCAATTTCATCATGAGCTGGCTCATATTTTTGTGCTGCAGTTACATGGAAATAAAGCTACCTTAGCTGGTGTCACCTTCATGCTTACACTAGAATCTGTCTCATTAGCAACCGGCATATCGAACATTGGTGAACCATGGCACAAGAAACAGAAGATTGACCGGCAACATTATGAGCCATACATTAAAACTAGTTTCTTGAGGCAGCTCAAGAGAGTGTTCTCATTCCAATATCTCAAAGATGAATATGCTCCACTAATGAAGTTGATCATGAAATATTTCAGCTATGAGGGACGGTTCTCTCGTTTATATGCTTATCACATCAGGTTGCTCATGCATTTCACCAGGGTATGGATGATGAACATTTCGTATTTCATTTGCCAGAACATAGAGAGGATGACCACCTTTATGCAGCACAAAACCTCTCAACAGCAACTTAACAGTGTCTATCATTTTGCTCTTATTAAGATTTTGGTGGTTCATTAGCTTGGATTGCAGGGCATCACTTGGGATGATTTCATCTCTCGTGACTTCTTTAGAGCTTCACAGGGATTATTAGAGGTTAAGCATGAAGGTGGACCTTCTCATCAGTATGAGCGCCATGAGACCGCCAGTGTGCCAGTATTCATCACATATCAGAGAGGCACTAGACATTTGTTTGCAACGACAAAGTGAGTGTTATCTCCACCCGGGGTGGAAGGGGCCTCGCTTCCTCCATCAGCACCACAGGTACAGGACAAAGGCAAGAGGCCAATGCAGGATGAGGGGCCTTCAGGTGAAAGAGAGATTGACTTCATTCTCATTCATGATGATGATACAGATACGGGCCCACAAAGTACCAAACTTAGGGAGATCATCCATGAGCAGCAAACAGAGATAGAAGCCTTATCCATTGACTTGGAGAGTGCTAAGTGGACCATGAAGTACTTGGAGCAAAGGAACAAACAACTTGAAGATTAGCAAGCAATCATGGAGCTACAAAACATTCGCGAGAATCGCCGAGCTACACAAAGGAGAAGAATTGAGCTCACATCATTGGAGCAAGAGATTAATGAGGATCGGGAGGCCAATCTAAAGAGAGTTAACATGCACTTAGAGAGGCTGTTGGACAAGGCTGACAAAGACCATGCATTGCTGAGACACATGGCTTTCCACTACATGGCACGAAACAAGGTGTGCAAGGCCCGAATCAGGAATTTGAAGGCAAAATTGAGGAAGGCAATAAAGAAGCAAAAGAGGCAAAGGGAGCTCGATCGTCTTCTGATATTGGTCAAAGCCTCTTTAGCCTAGCATAAAACTTAATGAAGAAGCTCCAGCCCAAATTTCAAGAAATTTGGGGTATTTTTGGTATTTTTGCAAATTTTTGTACAAAAAATAGGGTTTTTCTCCCTGTGCGTCGCGCCACGTGGCGCGCGCTTATGATAGGAGGCTCCAAATGAAAAAAAGTTTATATTTTTGGATTTTTCATGAAAAATCATGACTGCTGGTGCATGGCCAAGAATTTTGGGCAAGTTTTGAGTCTTCAGGAGGTCAAAAACACCTTGAAAATGACCTCTCTGCCCCTATTTTGACACACAGGAAGTAGTCTTGGGAGATTGAGGTTTTGGAGGGGCAAATGGGCACCAAATTCAGAAATTCCACTTGGGTTGGAAAGTAGATAGGTAGGTCTTTCCAAAAAGAACACTTGGGCTCAATTTGGACTTCAAAAAGTGCCTCAAAATCAGCATCAAAGTGGCGCGACGCATACAGAAATTGGCGCGGCGCACAGAGGTTTTTTGCCCAATTTTTCACCTTCCAGCTTAGAAATTCGGCCAGTTTGACTAGTTTTGCTTTGTGATGTAATTTTTGATCTAACTTGATGTAATTGGATAAACATGATGTAATTTTGGCACTTATTTACTTGTTCTAGAGGATTCATTCACCAAAAAGTGAAAATTTAATGAATGAATCAGTTTCCTACCTTATAGACGCAAGTTGTTTTGACTGCCTAGATTTTAGTGCTTTGTTTAGAATTTGTTGAAACAACTCCTAGAATGATGAGCTCGACCCCTAGAGGCAAGGTAATGGGTTGGGCTAGTCTATATCATGTAATTTCTAAGTCATTTTCAGGGTTGGACTCTTGGGAAAATTTTGGCACTCTATTGTACATTCATTTTTGCATTTTTGGCAAAGGAAAGACCAGGGTTTTGCAGCACTGTTTGGGATCCATGTGGCTTTATGTTTTGATGGTGTGCTTCTCTGAGTAATTATAAGTTCATTAGTGTTATGTGTATCATTTTCATGCTTCTTCTTCTGAATTTGAACAAATGAGTGATTAAGGTAGAATCCATAACTGTTATGCTCTGCCTTTGAATTTGTTTAAATTTTCATGTTTTCATCTGTTTAAGGAGAATTCTTGAGACCATCTTTCTCTCCTTAACTCCTCACCAGTCTGATCTATACATTCAATCAATTTAAAGCATCAAAACGATTGCCTTCCTTGCCCCAATCAGAACTCTGTAGAAACTGTGCCTCATCCCTGAGCCCAATTTTCCTTTCCCTCTTTCCAACACAAAACCCTCAAAAACTCAAATCAAATCCTTTGCACTTAATACCTAGCCTAAAATTAGCTTTTATTTCAGTCATCTCGAGCCCCATCGCTTGTCTTTTGCCAAGATCGACCTGGAGAGAGCCCTCTCCTGTCCTCATAGGGCTAGCTACGAGGCTGAGCGTGGTTTGATGTGGACCTAGAACCTTGTCTTTTCAGCCTAAGACAAATCTAGGCTCTAACACATAACAAGGTTGCAGACATGTTATCTAGACCCATTATAAATGCATCTACCATACTTAAGCATAATTCTATGCCACATGGAAGCTACATTGAACAATATGCTCAAGATATGGACTTTAAAGATGTATATGCAACTTTGAGTCAAGGAAAAAGAGTAGAAGAATTGGACTATCATATAAAGGACCGAATCTTATACCATTGTGGGAAACTTTGCATTCCACAAACTGAAAGAGTAAAGATAATTATGGAAGCACACACTTCTCTGATATCAGGTCACTTTGGAGTAAGTAAAACAGTTGCACAATTGCAAAGATTCTGCTATTGGCCGAAAATAAATGAGACAATTTCTAGGTATGTAAGAGGGTGTGCCATGTGTGCTAAAAGCAAGCCTAGCAATAGAAAACTAGGCTTGTACACTCCATTGCCAGTTCCTTCTCACCCTTGGGAAAGTGTTTCCATGGATTTTGTTGGAGGACTGCCTATCTAGGAAAGTTCATGATTATCTATATGTTGTTGTGGATAGGTTCAACAAAATGTGTATTTTTATACCTTGTAGTAAACAGATCATAGCTAAATATACTGCAAAATTGTTCTTTGAACATGTATGGGTTCATTTTGGATTGCCCACTTCCATTATATCTGATCGAGACACCCGATTTGTGGGGAAGTTTTGGTCTAGTCTGTGGGAACTGATGGACACCAAACTGAAGAAAAGCACAGCTTTTCATCCACAAACAGATGGCAAAACAGAAGTAGTAAACAGGACCGTGATCCAGGTACTGAGAGGATATTGCAGTAAACATCCTAAGCTTTGGGATGAACACTTGTGTTATGTGCAGCATGCTTACAACAGAGCCAAACACTCTTCTACATAGAGATCTCCTTTTGAGACCTGTTTTGGTTTCATACAAAGGTCTCCTTTGGATTTTGTCTTTGGTAAAGACACCATGGTTGAAGGACACAGTGATGTGGACAAAGCAACTAGGTTCATTGAATAGATCCAGGAGATCCACCAAGCAGTACAGGAACAGCTGGAAAGGAGCCAGGCCAATTACAAGGCTAGGCATGATAAGCATCGGATGGAGCATAATTTTCAAGTTGGAGACCACGTCTAGTTGTATATCAGCAAGGATAGGATGCAAGGTGAAGGTAAAAAGCTAAAGCTTATCAGGTATGGACCTTTTAGGATACTTGAGAAGATTGGTGAAAATGCTTTTCGCCTTGATTTACCAGCTTACATGCACATCTACTCAGTCATAAATGCAGATTGCTTGAGATTGTTTGAACCTTCAATGATTGAGGACCTTGAAGAGCAAAGTCAATTGCCTTCTATTGATGACCTGCTACCTGAGTATCTTAATGAGTTGTAGGAAGACACATTGTTGGACACGAAGGTGAGGACGACGCGCAGAGGAGACGTTGAGTACCTTAGGATTGGGCTCAAAGGTTCAAAGCTGAGTAGCACAAAGTGGATTGAGATTGGACAAGTGAAGAAACAGTATCCTCACTTAGTCGATGCTTAAAAACCAACTTTTGGTCATCCAAAAGCTTTTTCAGTGGGAAGGCCGTGATCCAAATTGGATCCATAGAAGACTGTCAAAGAACCCTGACTGTATCAGGTCAAACAAATCTCTAAAGAATTTCATAACAGCGATCAAAAACACCCTGAACAAGTGGCAATGGCATCCAATGTGGAACGACGAGGACCTCAGTCAAAGCGCGTTGATCGTGGCCCATGGAGACTGCGCAGGAGGCCAAAGTAGCCCCTGGGAGACCTAGAATGGGAAAAAGAGGTGATTTTTGATGCGCGATTAGCACCGCCTAGGGCTAATCATTCATCGTTGGGCGATTAGGGCCAACATGGGAAAGTTGAGCACTCAGTCACGTGGGGAACCGGAGGACCGTGGGCGGAAAAGGGAAAAAGCGCTAATCGTACAAGGCAGGACCTGTGCTCTGGAAACCGGCGGTTTTGATCGGGACGCCCTTAAATGGTAAGATGTTTTGGACGAAAGTAGAGCGATTCCATACAACGATCGACGCGTGGCAGGAGGAGGTGAGAGAAAACCATCGTTGTTCGCGTGCTATCGGTCGAGCAAGTCAACCGCGCGAAACATGCGTATGGCATCGGATCTGGAGGGACCAAATCGGACGGCTAAGATCATCCCCGATGGGAGGAAGCAGAATCAACAAGGAATTAAACCACATTTTAAAGGGATTTGGAATCCGTTTGATTGCCACGGTGGAGGAAGAACGCATTCGCGACGTAACTGAAGAAACAAACCAACGAAGCATGCTAGTGCCATTGAGAGGAAGACAAGTGGCAACTCCCTGAGCGTTGATGATGACTCCGAACATGGAACTCCCAGCGCAGCTGCAGAAGGTGAATCGATATAGGCGGAAGAGGAACCGAACAGGCATAGGGATAAAATGGCTAAAGCCATGAACAGAGGCAGTCGAATGAGAGAGGAGTTAGACACAAAGAGATAGAAGTTGAGAGACGAAGAAGTGGAGCAGTGAACCCTGAGAGGAGGAATGAACACAGAGAACAGTGAAGTAGAGCAGAGGAGACAGAGGGCCGAGCTGATCAGCAACAACATCGAGCACTAGAGAGCTTGAAGATTCAAGCCATCCCCTAGAGGATCTGTCTGGGATGAGCACCACATTAGGCTCTTGCGATTGTATACTAGAAGGTCACAGAGTTGGTAGGAAAAATAAGAGTTTGTGTAGCGCAGTGGCTTGGGGAATCCAAGACCACCCTGCCAAGCGAATCTACTTCAGGAGAACTCACATTGAGTCCCTGTATTGTAAAATTATCTGCCCAAAGGCACAATAAAACAAGGCCACCAATGAAGTTGGACCGGAGACATAGCCCTGGAGCATAGGCGAACTCCTTATTAAAAAAAATTGTGTCTTTATGTTTGCTTACTGTATTTCTTTATTGTCTTTCCATTTTATTGTTTGTGTATGGGCAATCTGATCGATACGTTGCTTCAATAACACAGAACACACACCAGCACATGAGTCTGTAATACCAAAGTTTAATAAATCTTTAACTGATGCCATTCATAAGGTGAATATCAGATGACCAAATGGAATGAGTAAACCAAGTCATTGGAGATATGTTAAGAATGTTCATTATGCAGCAACCCCACAAGTGGGAGGATTACCTCCATTTAGTAGAGTTCCCATATAACAATGGCCATCACGATTCATTAGGCATGAGCCCTTTTGAGGTATTGTATGGAAGGAAGTGTCGGATACCCATAGATTGGAATAACCCGGTTAATAAGTTGGCATTGGGTCTGGATATGTTAGCTGAAATGGAGGCCACAATGAAAAAGGTTTGGCATAACTTAAAGGTCGCGCAATATAGGCAAAAGGTTTATGCAAATAAAAAGAGGACTCATAAAGAATTTCAGATAGGGGATCATGTATACTTAAAAGTTAAACCCCGGAAATGCACTCTACAGTGGAATGGTTGCGCCAAACTGGCACCACGGTATTGTGGACCATTCGAAATCTTGGAACGAATTGGACCAGTGGCATATAAATTAACACTTCGAGGCCACATCTAGGTTCACAATGTCTTCCATGTATCCTTGCTGAAAAAATATGTATACAACCCCAACATATAATTAAGTGGGAAAACATACAGGTAATAGGAGCAAATGAATATGTGAAGTCAAAATTGTTGTTTGGCTCAATTCTAACTATCAATTATGATTTGTGCAGGTCAAGCTCGAGGGAGAGTTCCTGGCAGAGCCTCTTCATATTCTAGATCGGAGAGAAACCACCTTACAGAAGCAAACCATCCCCCAGGTTAAAGTGCAATGGAGGCAGTTTGGCCCAGAGGAGACCACGTGGGAAGAAGAGGAGATCATGTTGCAGGCCTATCCAACATTATTTTCTTAGAAGAACATAGAGGATGGTGTTCCTCATAAGGGGGGAGAGTTGTAACACCCTTCTGTTGCATCATATTTACTTTTATTTTTACCAAGTTTATGAAGAACTTAGAAATTTTTAAATTCACTTAACATGTTTGTTAAGAAGTTAAGGCTCGAAAAGCCAAGTATCATGACATTTTTTTTTAAAGAAATTAAAGAAGGTTAATTAAGGAAAAAACTAAATACAAAACAGTTATAGCAACTCCTTGAACAGCTACAAAAGGTTGCCTCCACCTTTCCCCAAAAGGGAAAAGGAAAGGGTAGTAAGGGGGCTACAAGAATTTTTCCTTGAGCTGGGTTGTGATACCAGTGGGAACATTTCAATGATGGAAAATAATCGAATGGGTATGCGACTTGAGGCTCGACAGTAGTCCAGATTCCCAAGATACCCGACTGCTTTTATACAAACTATTAGGAGCAGGAAGTGCTCGGTGGGGGAACATGGACGTGATTGCCATGTCCATGGCTGGGTGGTGAGACCTTCCAAAAAGATTATTGATTGCACAATGTGAATAAATCGGAATAGATAAGTACCAAAGGATTATATTTATTATTGGTAGTTTAAATGGTGTGTAACTAGGAGTAATGATTTCGTTTTCTTCTGTCTTTAAGCTAGGTACTGCTAATTATGGATAACATATTGTATACTCTATTACATTAATCATAGAGAAGGATTGATTCCATAATTTTTCTCTAGTTTTATATTATGATTAAATCTAAACCATACAGTATTATAATTTTACAAACCTAACTAATACATCGTTGTATTATAGACAAACGCAATGATAGTAGAGTTATAATCCCTACTTAGACTCTGTTAGATGTACATATTTTTGGAATGGAAACCACTAAAATTATCTATACATGTAAGTACCGAATCACCAAGAAAGAAACAAACAGAATATTCATTACTTTCCTAACAGAGAAAGGCCTGCAGCCTGAATGCACAAATTCATTTCGATTTGTAAAACAGGAATGAAATAAAATTCAATATATACCCTGACTTAACATATATTCGAGATTCAATATACACGCAAGACTCATTACAATTAGGGGCACTTTCTTATTCACTAACAGGTTATCGCCCATTAAAAATAAATATTAAGAACAATAATGTATAAACTGAATAGATTTAAGAGCTATAACAAGTATTAAATATTGCTTTGTTCAGAATTCTCGGCACAATCATTTCCATTCAATATCCAGGACAACCTAAACTATGAATATATTCATATATTCACAAATCTGTTCATATACCTGGCTTTTCCATGGCAAGGGTCGAGATTTCGCGAAGGTTATCCATAAAACCCCAACACACATTCAGTACAATAAAAAAAAATAAACAAATTAGCATTGTTGGGTGGCGTATGGCACAAAGCAACATCTATAAATAAATTCAGTTTGAAACCATTCGAAAAAGTCCAAGCAACCAAGCTACGAATCCAAATTGGCCACAACCATATGACATTTCCATCATGCCTTAAACATTTGCGAATTCCGGGTTACGGTGAGGGCTTGGCCGTGCCGAGAGCTAGCAAGCCCTCCCACCCTCAAACGTGGAATTGAATCTAGTTTATCAGTCAAGCATGTTGTCGATTCGAGAATTTTAACCAACCTATAAATGGCAGAGAACTGTCGAATTAGCTCAGGTATAGATTCTTCTCGAAGGCTCATTAGCTTCGGGAACAGGGTCAAGCTATTACCTATAAACCCAAAAAAGAACCCATAAGAGGTTAGTTGTAGGGAAGATTAAACCCGCAAATAACACCTAAAAAAAACTATGCTTATGATATCTGTACCTAGGAGGAATTTTGCCATCATTGCAGCACCGCATATGTAAAAGCCAGCATCAGAATGCAACCCACAACTTCTCAGAAGAAAAAAAAGTGTGTTCATATTAATTCCGGAGTAGAGAAAACCTGGTTCCCACCGCAGAAGTGTATCTCTGTTTGGCCACCAGGGTCGAGGGAAGAACCAAGACCATCCACCTGAATATGCCTGCGACAAACATTGTGGTCAGTATCATTGAGAAGGAACGAGGGTAACTACGAATACAAACAAATATTGTATCACTGGTTAGGTTACCTCATTGCTGTAGTTTTTCTGAAGGCGACAACCATTTGTTTCTAGAACCGTAGGATGGCACGCAGATGCAGAGGTAGAAACACTCATTCCCTTTCTTGACACACTGCTCGTTACAGATCTTTACCCTTCTCGCCACCGGCAGAGTGAAATGGAATAGAAAGATAAGGTTAGGGTTTTACAACGGGTTAGATTTCCCATGTCTGAGCTACCCTATACTGGCCAGACTCAGCATTCAAACCCTTTCACCTCTTCATTTAATCAAACCAGGCGGAAGAGTCATCACCTCTACTGAGGTGAGGACAGGTGGAACTCATCTATGACATCTAACAGATAGTCGTGCAGATGGACCCAGATTATATTAAATCTAAATCCTTAATATGCGCCAGTTCATTTTGTTATTAATGACTCAATTAAAAAGTCAATAAGTTGTGTATTCCATAGGGTAAGATTGAAAGTTAATGATGGGAATTAAGGAAGGGAAAGTTTTTTTTTTTTTTTTTTTTTTGAAGGTGTTACAAATAAGCATATAAAATGTATATCATTAGTACTATATATAGTAAAATAAACAATTAAATTGAAAAAAAAAAAAACATGTGAAATAAAACACACACACACATATATATATTACCACGGTTTAAATAAAATTAACAACAATTATATATATATACATATAGAGAGAGATGTGAAATTATATAAATATAAATAATATTATTAAGAACAAGTAGATTTGAGAGTTAGCTCAAATGGTTGAGTCTCCATCATTAAAACATATTTACTATTGAGAGGTCAAGGGTTCAATTCTTTCAACACGCTCATGGTCAAGTTCCATGGTCGATCCCGTGGATATAGCTGTCACTGATTTTCACAGTCCATGACATATATATACATAACTTTCAATCTACAAAGCTCTAAGAGAAATTAAATCATGTAAACATTTCTCCATATTTTACTAAAAAAACATATCTACTTTTTGTGAAATTGGTGGATATGCTTGGTAAAAATATTTAGTGGATACATAACTTTCAAGAAATTAAATCGTGTAAACATTTCTCCATATTTTACTTAAAAAACATATCTACTTTTCGAAATTAGATTCCTCTTTACACTTGGTATATCAAAATTGATATATCAAAATTTAAAAGAAATCTATATAAATCATTATCAAAATTATTATATTTTATAACTAAACCAAAAGCCTTGTCTATAGTAATATTTATCCTGACAACACTGTTTAGATTAAATCTGAATAGGTGTCCCCCTCCACTCACTCCCCTGTACTTCTGTAACTTGAAAGTCATTTCCTCCTACCTCCTGATTAAACTGATCCCAATCGCCAACACCGATAGCAAGATCCGAGTTTAAAAGCAAAGGATTGTCCTTGCCATGGAGTCGTGGCTAGATGCAATGACACGTTTTTCTTTCCCAGATATGGTACATGTTCATCATCTGTGGCATCTCCCATCATTGAATCAAAATTACCTTGGCTATCTAAATCTGAAAGCTTCTCTTACAGAGATCATACATCTATGTCCATAATGTCCTCACAGATAACTCTCCCTCGAATGCAGACCCTTCGTTTAAAGTCGTCGACTTTTCTGTGCACAGTAATGTGCAAATACTAGTAGTATATTTTCTAATTATATTCCTTGAATGGGTAAAAAAGGTTGGAATCACTAAGGTAGTGCTAGCTCACCTTCAGTAGTATCACTATTATTTGTACGTTCAACTCGTTTCATTACTGATAGATAGTGTAGTATCACTATTACTTGTACGTTCAACTCCTATGACTGGGATAGAACTAATGGTAATGAAGTACATTTTGCATTTTAATATGGATGAAATTATATATGTGACTCGGTTCACCAGACATTGATAATAAAATAACCTGATATCGCCAAAGATTTTTTAAATTTTCAAATATTTACACATTAAACCTTTTAAGAATTTTCACTGATTAATAAATATGAATTAACTTGAATCTATTATGATATAAGAAACATTTAAGAGAATCATAATAAACATTTCGTTATTTTGAGTAAATATCGTTATCGGTTTTGGTAAAAAAGGCGCCATTCTTCTAGTTAACATATATACATCTAATACATGTTTCAAAAAACGAGAAATTGGATTTTTTTGGGATATAATACGCATATGGAACACATTTATAAGGTACTAATGCGATGTAGTATCAATATGGGAATGGGGACCAACTTACAATGTAGCGGTTAGATGAGAATGAGAATTCAATCACTACTATGTCAATATGGGAATGGTAACTAGAGCTTAAGCATCAATATGGGAATGGTAGCTAGAGCTGGAGCTTGAATGAATTGGGAAATGGGTTTTTTACTTAAGACTTTTGGTAACATAGATTTTACTATTTCTTACTAAGAGAATATTCAATTAGTGAATTTAACTACTCGGTATGAACCAAATTATTATCTGGTGTAACAATATCTATTTTTAATTTAACTAACATAATCACATTGAAAAATGACAATTGACTTTATTTTTATATGTAAATTAACATTTAAATGGTGGAAAATGTTGCTAATCGATGTATATCAACTAAATTATTAAATGTCGTTGTGCTAGTTACAACTAACGTGGGTGGGGTTGCTTCAATGACCATGGTTGACCATGGTTGATGAGGGTTGATGAGGTTGATCAAGGTTGACCATGGTCAAGCTTATGATAATGTTAATGCTAATCTTACAAAAATGGTTATCATTCATGTTTGACATGGTTGATGGGGTTAACCATGGTTGAAGATGGTTGACCATTATTGACCATATTTAACCATAGGGATCTTGATTGACGATTATGGTTGACTATATTCACCCATAGAGACCTTGGTTGACCATGTTCGACCATTCTAATCATAGTTGACCACAGTTGGTCATTAGGAGACGATAGAGCATGGAATTTTTGATCTTAGACTTTTGTCATCTACACTTTTGTGATCTACATTGATTCTTTGATATTTACTTTCAGATTAATCACATCATTAATATTTGTTAGTGGACATTTCAAACCCTCTAATATGGTTCATCCTCAAGACCAAGTTATATATAATATCCTATTATAATTTGTCCCTAATAATATTAATTTTTATTTATTTATTTATTTATTATTATTATTATTATTATTATTATCTTTAAAATCTATAATTATCTTTTTCTTTTGTTTTAATGATCACATTATATTTTAGTTTAACTTTTAATTATTTTTGATCTTATTTATCTCTTTATTAACCTTATTATTTTTCTTTTTGGCTTTTAGTAAATTTAGTAGTCTTTTCTTTAGAATTTAATAGCTTATATAATAATGTTATATAATTATTTGTACTAATGTAACAATAAAATTATAATTTTCGTTCATTTTCTTTTCCTTAATTTAATATGTAATATGATAATTTATTATTAATTTGGTCAATTGTATGTATTCTTTCCTTTTTTATATATTAATTTTCGCTATTTTTCGATTTTTCTATTTCTATTTTCTAGTTTATTTTATTTTTTAATGGCTAATTTTGGAACATGATGCATCTCTGTTATTTAGTCCTAAGGTTTATCATCCAACAAATATTAATAATGTGATTAATTTGAAAGTCAATTTCAAAGAGCATGGAATATTCTAGATTAACTATGAGTGACCAACAATTAAGATGCTTGATCATGGCTGACCAGGTTGACCAACAATGATCTTGCCTGATCACAGTTGACCATGGTTGACCATATTCAATCATGTTTGAGCATGGTTAACTGCCGTTAATCATGATGGACCACGGTGAACCGTGGTTGATCATGGTTGAGCATGGTTGACCATAGAGACCTTGATTGACCCTTACGGTTGTCATAGTCAACCATAGAGACCTTAGTTGGCAATATTTGACCACTCTAACATAGAGGTTTTGATTGAGCATTATGATTAATCATGGTTCATCATGGTTGACCATGGTCGCTGATGGTCGATAATGGTTGACCTTGGTTGACCATGTTTGACCATTCTGAGCATGTTCATGATGGTTGACCATAGTTGACGTTGGTTTACCATGGTTTATCTTGTCTGACCATGCTTGACCATGTTTGACCATCGTTCACCATGGTTGATCTTGGTTGATCTTGATTGATCACAGTAGACCATGGTTGACCATGGTCGACCTTGGTTGACCATGGTTGATCATAGTTAATGTCAATTGACCATGGTTAATCATAGATGACTATCATGGTTGACGATTATATTTGACCATGGTTGATCATCATTGGCCATGGTTGACTAGGGTTGACCCTAGTTGATCATGTTTGACCATTTAAACCATGTTGATCTTAGCTGACCTCAGTTGACCATGGTTGATCATGGTTGACCTTGGTTAACTATGGTTGATTATCGTTGACCATGGTTAACTATGGTTGATCACAGTTGATCTTGGTTAATCATGGTCAGCCATGGTTAATCTTAGTTCTCTTGATTGTCCATGCTAACCATGTTGATCATGGATGACCTTGGTTGACTGTCGTTGATCATGGTTGGCCATAGTTGACGTTGGTTGACCGTGGTTGCTAATCGTTAGCCATGTTTGACCATGGTTAGCTATGATTGACCATTATGGTTGACTTTTTTTTATAATGTTTGACTACATTTGACTAATTGATTTATTATTTCAAATATTAATACTAAGCAATAATATCAAAACGTGATTATGTTTGGCTGAAGTTGAAGAGTGTTTGTTGTCAAGCATATTCAAACATAGTTGAACATAGTCAACAACATTAATAAATGTGGTTGACTAATTTTCTAATGTCATCTTGCGACATTGGATAAATTGCAAATGTAATGTAACATTGCGATAATGTTTCTCATAGTGCAACGTTGGATAGATTTATGTACCATTCCAATGTTATAATAGGCTTGATTATTAATATTAATCAATAATAGTAATAGGTGATTAGGTTTGATAGAAGTTAAAAAGTGTTAACTAGGAAACATAGTCAACCACATTATTACATGTGGTTGACTAATTTTGTAATGTCACATTAGAACATTGGATAAATTACAATGTAATGAACATTACAACAATGTTTGTCATATTGCAACATTGGTTAGATTTTTGTACCATTCCGATGTCACAATATTAATATTATTATTTTTATTAGTTAACATTATTAATATTAATATTGTTATTATTAAACATTTTAAAATCTTGATTGTGAATGACCAAGGATGACCTTAGCTCACTAAGGTTGAAAATGTTTGAATTTGGTCAACCATAGTTGACTATAATTGAATATGGTTGAGTTATCTTGATTGAGGAAGACTATGTGTGAACAATGTTCATTGTTGTTAAATATCGTAAACATAGGGTTGATCGAGTTTCATCATGGTTAATTATTTAAACATCGACTATAAACGTTAACTTTGTTTCACTATGTTTGACTATTTTTGACTATTTATATTAATCAATCATAATAATAGGTAATTATGTTTGGCAAAAGTTGAACAGTATTGACTATCAAACAAAGTCAACCACATCAATAAACCATTGTATTTCAAACTATATTCTTAATAATATTATTAAACATTTTTAAATATTGACTATGGATGAGCATGGTTTGAATAGTTTGACCATGGTTGAGTTTGTTTTAATGTATTTGATAAAAATTATTAGAATGTAAATATTATTAATATTTTTATTAGTACAAATCTTAATATTATTTATATTAACAATGATAATGCTAATAGTATTAATATTTTCATTAATACTCTTAGTCATATTGTTAGAGTGAATAGAAATTTTTATTTTTATTAGTAATTCTATCATTATTAAATACAAAGTAAGTATTATTAATATTATTTATCAATATTAATGTTAATACTATTTATATTAACAATGTTAATATCATTAATTGTATTAATATCACTAATAATATTAATATTATTAATCAGATGTTATTAATGTTATTATTATAATTTAAATGTTATTAATAATATTAATAGTGTTATGTTAATATATTACATGTTAATAAATTTACAAATTTATTGATTACTAATAACATGTAATGTTAATATTTTGTTATTGATATTATTATTATTATTATTATTATTTAATACTAAAAATGTTATACTTTTAGCATTATTTAGCATTAGCTTGAGTGGGCCTAATGGTTAAGAGCATGTGTTTCCTCTTAACAGGTAACGTGTTCAATACTAGAGGGGGGTAGAGTATGTATGCCTTCGTAGACATAGGACTCAAACCATTGCACAGTGGTGGGTCCCTTGTCCCACAAAGAAGGCGGTCTCAAACACCAATTTAGTGTCTCGCTTGGTCGTGACCTTAAAATTGGATAATAATAATAATAAGTATATATAATATTATAGTAAAGGCATTCAATAGTAGTATTATTTTTGTTAATAATATTAATAAATGGTATTATTAATCATGTTAATATCAATAATAATGATATAAAGATATTAGTAGTGTCAATAATAATAATAATAATAATAGCAGTAACAATTGTTAATAATGTTATTATTAATGATATTAACATTAATAATAGTAATATAAACATATTAATATTATTTTTAATATTATTTTTTTAATATTATTTATATCAATATTATTATTAATGAGAGATGGGGTGGGGAACAATTAGTTGATGAGTGAGGGGAGAGAGAGAGTGAGAGTAAGAAAGTGAGATAGACAAGGAAATATGGTGGGGAAGGGAAAGGGACGGTGATATTTCTTGTTGACATGTGGAGAAAGAGAGAGAAAAAGTTAGAGTGGGATATTGTGAATGAGATAGAGGGAGAGGGGGAGGAGGGAGAGACATTATGAGAATGAGTGAGAGTGGATGGGAAGAGGATGAGAGAGAGGGAGAGAGTGGAAGTTGAAGAGAGAGGAAGAGTGATAGATAGCGAGATGGCACATGAGGGAAGAAAATGAGAGAGGGGGAGGAAGTGAGGGAGGCAAAGATAGAAAAGGAAAAAGGGAGGGTGATAGAAATAGAGAGAGAGAGGGAGAGAGGTGGGGGGAGGAAGTGAGGGAGGTAGAGATAGAAAAGGAAAAAGGGAGGGCGAGAGAGACAAAGCTAGAGTGAGAGAGAGAGATATATTTGGATGGGGGTTGTTTTGAACAGGGGACTTAGTGAGGTAGGGAGGGATAGAGAAATAGCGCAATGGGAAAGGGAGAGGGAGAGAGAAGGGGAATAAAGAGATGACAAAGAGTGAGAGGAAGGCAGAGAAGGAGGGAGTGAGAAAGAGATAGATATATATGGGGAGAGAGAGCGAGAGAGAGAGAGAGAAATTTGGATGTATTCTTCCTTATTTTTCTTCATATGTTCCCAATAGTAACCTCATTCTAGAAATTCCTTTATCCTTCATTTTCCTAGGTAGACTTCTAATGAAAATCATGGAACTTGCTCGACAGTTCCTTTTGAAGGATAGGCGATTTAAGAACATATATGTTATAACTGATGTCTAGACATCCACTATCCTTACATAATTTCCTTTTTTTCCCACCTTCGCATACTCCATGATTTTTAAAGCTATGGGATGTTTGTGCACTCCCTCTTAGGTATTTTCATACAAGTTTTTGAAAATTTGAGCTTAACTACCCATAGGAACCCACAACTCATTGATTCCTCATCTAAGGTTGCATGCTACACCTTCCTACTCAAGGCATTTAATGCTATTTTCTGTTTGCATGGTCAATAGATAATGGTCATGTCATATTTTAGTAAGAAGTTTTGTCAATGTTCTTTCTTAGTGACAAATTTGGTTGGATGAACAAGTAACTTATTGCCACTTTTTTCATATTCACGATAAACTATTTTCCCAAGTAGTAGTTCCTTAATGTTTGTAGGAAATGTACAATTATAGTCATCTCTTTGTCAAAGACAAGGAACCTCCATTCATGATCATTCATATTTTCTCTCATAAGGTGGCATTGGGAATGACGCCCATAAAAATTAATAGGAAATTTGAATGATGTCCTTAAATAATGACAAAGGTGGACAATCTAAAACACATAAGAACAATGGCAATGGCATGGAAGTTAATGATTACAAGATTTTCCCAATTAGGCAATTATATAAATTAAACAACACATGTTAATAAATAGATACTCTATTCTAGAATGAATTAACCACTTCTAAAAACAACTATGTCACCCTACACCATGTTCCTTACATTAAGAAATCCAAATAAACTCCAAATATAAAGCGATCAAGTTAGAGAAAAAACTATTGTATAAAAATAGGACGTTTTTAAAAACATCAGGGGATTAGAATTCACTTGAGCTCTTAAAATGCATCATACAACTAGATAATTAGATCATTTTGTGAATAGGAAGCAATCAAATAATATTATGTTGTAAAGGAAGATTACTAAGCTAGAGGATACATTGAATCTTGAGCCATTCTTCACATAGCCTCTTTCGATTAAGGATCATGTTGCTAATAATGAATATATACCGAAGAAATTCTTGAATGGTACTCACGCATTTAAGAAAGAAAAAACCTCGAGGGGGTCTGAGACATATTCCATTGGGTTCGATAACTCCCATTTTTACTAAGCCAGATCGATTATTTCATGCATTTCAGATTATTCCATCCATCGTGTTTCCTTTGGTCTCACCTGATCACCCATATCCTGTCTTCCTAGTTGAATTATTTGGTGGGGGTACTATCCACTAGCTCTCTTTACTTGCCTCTACGCGTACCTGTTTATTGAGACTAAACTCTCTATTGAGAATAAGCGGCTAACAATTGTTGGGAGTTTGAAGAACTATAGCTGCTCACATTAAAAAATGAACAGCGTTATTTTTTGAATTTCATTTACACTTTCTAGAATTTCATTTAGCTCAAGTAGTTATAATCACTGTGGCTGCAGGGTATAACGCATTTGAAAATGCGCTTACCCGCAACTATTTTCAGTTGACTAAAAATAAAACTAAAATAAATTTTTATAAGGCAGAGATTAAGGAAAATAAATAATTAAGTTTTTAAAATTTTGATTGGCCTATAAAATTAAAGTCTTATTTGGCAATTATTATTAGCGCCGCCGGATTGTTTGGGTACTCCTGTCACATGTGCAGGAAATATAAATCTGATGAGTTTTGTCTTAAGCATGGTGAGCATCGTTCGTAAGATTACTTAATGATTACTTTAATAACTTTTATATTTTACACCTCAGCATATTTTCGGCAAAGGCATATTTATAGGATTACTTTGTATTTATGAATCATGGATTTTAACCATTTGCGAATGTATTTGGATCCACAATTAGATACCAAAGAGTAATAGTATGACAACTCGATTGTTATACTTTAACTTATAATAATAATTCTTTAGGTAAATATTTGTTTCAATTGCATGATTAATCGTTGGATAACTTTAGCGCAACAATAATTGATAATGAAATATATTTGTATCTTGTGTTTTTATTTTTTTTTTATTTTTTTTTGCATATACGAATTGCAAAATACCTCTAGTTTAATTCAAGCTATATATTTCTCATCATTTAGATGAAAAGAGATGTTTTTTTTTTTCCTTTTTTCTTTTTTTATCAATCGCATATAATAAAAAAAAATTTAAATTAGTTTTATAAAGTAATATAAAAAAGGTAATTAACAAAATACATAAATATATTATATAATTTATTTTGTATATGACTTTTAATAATAGAAAATTTGAAATAATATTTATTTAATATTAGTAAGACAATTATAGTAATTTGAAAATGAACAAAAAAGATGTTAATTATATAGAAATATGAAAATATAATCAATATAAACTCATAAAACTATTTAAAGTTTAAAATTCATTAAAAACATTGAGGTAAATCTTTGTCAACATAATTTTATAAAGTAAAATATAACGTAATGTAAAAATCAATTTTAATTTTATGTATCAATTATATTTTCTACCAAAGCAGTATCTAAGGATTGGATTTATCTTAGTTTTTAATAAATTGGAAACTAATTTTTATGATATGTATATTTCATTAACATTTAAAATAACTTAATTGATAATAAAATTACTAAATAATTTTTTAATATAAAAAAAATCAAGAATTTCATTTTTCTTAATCTCAAATAAATTTAAAATAACATCAATATATTTTATTAAAATTTTGAAATGAGTTAATTATAATTATGGCTTTATTTCTTTTCCCATTTTCCCATTTACTTTTTTTGTGGTAAATAAACCTATTAAAAATTCTATTATGAGACATAGATTTCTGTTATTTCTTTTCCAATTTTTCCATTATTATAATTGCTTATTTTTAATTTTCCTATTTAACATTTTTTTAAGATTTATTATTATAAATATTATTTACATACCTTTGTCACTCTCATCATAATCATTAGAATATATTGAATTCACAATTTTATAGTTTCATAAATGACTAGCATTTATTTTGTAAGGTATTGCCAAAACATAAATATATACTCGCAAAAAAATATATTTCCAACCTAAATTATTAGAAATTTTCTTTTCAAAATTTCGAATAAAAATATAATGTTTTTCTAAATATTATGTTTTGAAATAATTGGAAACATAAATATGATTGTTAAATTTGCACGTATAAAAATTATGCATTATCATGAACATAAACTCCAAGGAAATTGTTCACCAAACACAACAAACTCACACCAATCCCTTTTATAGTCCACACTATACCCTCTAGATATGGGCTTCCCAAATTAAAAAATTACAAAAGTAACATTACTTCCATTGAAATTGGAAAATAATTAAATCAATTAATGAACATATTTATCTCTAACTAACGTGATTATGGAAAATTAACACATTGGTTTCAAGGCTGAGCACCATTTTTCCATGAGTTTGTTGAATGTGATTTTGGGTCGAAATATTTATTGGTTAGAAGACATTCTACTTATAATACAAAAGACGAATGTTAACATGTTATATAGAGCATCGAATTTGTCCAACAATGATGTAATTTCAAATATTTTGTTTGGTTGTGTAGGTGCTCTTATGTTAGATTACAACAAAACAACTAATATTAAAGGTAAATTTCAATATTTTTATCCATTGGGGTTTATATTTATTTTATTTTTAAACTTTTTATGATTAAATAATATTAAAACAATAATATTCCAAGTTTTAAGATGAATCAATACTATATATATAGCTAAGCATATATATTTATTAATATATATTTAATTTACATTAAGTGATATTAATATATACCATTGATTTATTCAATTATTATTTAATTTTAATTCATTTTACAATTTTATCATTGTTGGGAGTATTTTTTACAACACATCATGACATCAAAATATTATACTTAAGCTAAGCGACATAGAGTGAAAATTTGTTTATATTATGCACGAACTTCATCTTTCTTGAGAGCCCCATCTTAGCTAAATATTCCTCAGCCAAGTATTGAAAGAAAAATAGTTAAAAATTAGTATACTTATTAGCTACAAACAAAACTATGGTCATTAAAAAGGGTAAAAACGGGTATAATTATTAATTACAAACAAAACTATGGTCATAACTATGGTCATGGTCATGGAGAAGTGAAAAGTATATAGCCAATTGCAAGAGCGGTTCATAATCTATCCTTTAACCATCATTAAAATTACATGTCACCCTTAGAAAGGGCATATTGGTATCAATATTAGTTATTAAATAATTTTTCGTTAAAATATTTAATATATTAATCCATTCCTTATTTACAAGTATATATTTTCATTAATTTAATTCAATCCATTTGTATTTATATTTGGTTGTTCATAGTTAATATATTAATTAATTTAATTTAACAACACAAGTTTAAGTTAATATATTAAATGTTTGGTCTTATAAAGCAAAACAAGTTACCATAGCAATGACTTTCTCTATTGATAGTGAGTTTGCAAAATAATTAATAACATGACCATAATTCATTAAAGTAGTTTATACATTAATTAGCTATAAAAATTAAATAAGTAGTAAATGTTTAAAAAAATATTTTCTAATATATCTCATATGGTTAAAAGAAAAAAGATAAAAACTAATTAAATGATAATAGTTTTAAATTACATATAGAACAAAAAAATATTATTAATAATAAGCAATAATTTAATATTATAAAAAGATAATAGAAATATAATTTACACATGATATTATTTTTTATTAAATTGAAAATTGAAGAAGCTCAATTAAAAAGGCATAACTAGTTTTGACATAAATTTTAACTTGTTATTTTTTATTATTATTAAAATTAGAGTAACCATATAAATTAAATGGTTCACAAACACATATAGAAATCAAAATACTTATCTTATAATATATCTAGCATTGCCCACTTTAAATAGAAATAAAAAAAGAATTATAACTTCATTATTATTAATACTATTATTATTGATAATAAAAATAATATATATATATATATATATATACCTATAAATAGATTTTGGTACAATACCATGACTTGCTAATAGCACATGCTCCAAAATCCTTAACTCGTGTTCATATGATATATGTTTTTTTAATTAACCAATTTAATTAAAAAAGAAGAAAGAGCTTAACTACTTTTTTAATACCTCATACTTTAGAAACCTATAACTCATTTCATATGACATTTATTTAATTAATTAAATTAAATGGGAAAATAGTCAACTATTTGGAGTTAAATCTTAAATATCTTAATTTTTTCTTTTATTTTACATATTAAATATCTTGAAATTTTAATTGTTAAATTTTTCTTCAATATTTTTAAAAAAGATGTAGTAAATATGTCATAAAATTACCATTTCATTTATTAGTTAAATTAGACAAATATAGTTGCTATGGACTAGCTCAATTTTGTTAGCATATATAGTGAATCCACCATATATACCATCTATAGCATGTGTAGCCCTTGTTCAAATGTGGAAGCTCGTTCATATTTTTCAAATTTCAATAAATAAACAAAGAGGCATGAAACACTAGCTATGCAAACTTGTTCAATGTTAAGTTATGAAAGGACATCCTTTGATGATGACTTCATTTGTGTATATTTAATGAAAAACTCATTTATATGTTGTGATTTGCTGAGATGAATAGTGTAAAAAAACAACTTAGGTGTACAAATTTGACATAGATAGAACTATAAATTTGACACAGTGTAACAATTGATTATCACTTATGAAACATGGGCATATAGGATAATTTTGTTATTCTTCATTGTAGTTGATGTTGTGAAAGAACCGGAGGGATCTACCCTAAAAAAAAAATGATAAGCATCCTACAATGGAAGCCGTGGAAGAAGAATTATAAAAGCTAAAATCATATTCGGGCTTACGATTTGATGGTATCTTGAGTTTTCCTTATCTTAAAATAAGAAAACTATTGATATACTTTGTTATCAATAACACGGAAGTTGGTTCCATTGCTTGTGAGCAATGTTTTGATAGAAATTTGATTGAAAGAGATTCTTTCACTTCAAGTGAAAGAACACATGATAGGCCCCTTGCATGAGTTTACTGAGACGTGGGAAAATAAAGTGATGAAAATTATTGTCAAGATTTCATGCGTCCGTGAAGCTAGTTGTGAAGTATTTTAAGCTAGTGAAATAATTTGGGTCATTATATTTTGTGGAGTATGAAATTATACAAAACAAGTTTTTTTGAAAAACCTAAACGGGTTCATATATTTTTTATTTTATATATATATTTTATTGAAAAACCTAAACGGGTTCATATATTTTTTATTTTCTTTTTTAATATATATATTTTATGATTATAGATTTTTAATTTTTTTTTGTTTTTTTTTCATTTTTATTGACTAAGTCATTAAAGTTTTTTCTTTAAAATGTTTGTATCACTTGTTCATCGGTTGTGGATAGACAATGATCTAGTACTTTGTTAAGACACTCCTTAATGTGAAGTCACTAGCTCAATTCCTCAACCCTGTGATATATTGGACATGATGAAGATGTAGTTCCACCAAGATTGAAAAAAAAATACTTGTATCACTCATCCTACCTATCTATTGATATCCTTGCTTTTCTCTAGGTTATTTTATATGGTGTATAAATGCAATTCGTAAAATTTGTTATGAAGTAACATAAATCATTATGAAGTACTGAACTCTTTTTTTTATGTAGATCAATTATATAATTAGTGCAGTTATGTAAATTGAATGGCTGGTAGGTATTGATAAAAATCAAAACACTTAAGCCATGATAAATGTCACATTTTCAAAATTATAAAAAAGTTAAAAAAGAAATCATTAATAATAATTTTATTATTATTATTAAAAAATAATTAATATATGTGTTAAAAGGATTTTTGAGTTGTAAATAGATTTTGTTACAATAATATGGCTTACTAATACTACATTTCCAAAAAACCATAATTCATGTTCATATGACATTTTCTTAATTAATCAATTTAATTAAAAGGGATGAAATGACCTAATTACTTCTGAAATAAATTTCAACATTTGATCTCGGAATTTTAATAAAAATATTTTAAAATATTCCATGGAAATTAAATTTCTACCATTCAATTAATAATCATTAATAGTCCCCGGATGCGGGTGCCACGGGCGAGGAGATGGATCTGCCACATGGTAACCATGGGCAGCACCAAGATTAAAAGAGGTACTCATGGCAATCTGTCGTCGCGGATTGCAAGTGTGGGAGCCGAGGAGAGAAGGGACGGCAATTTAATGCCCAGTCCGGTTTACAGCTCTGAGTTCTGTGAGCAGTTATGGTTCGCGAGGGCCGAGACGCTGCGGAGAGGCATAAGTATGGTGCAGGTAAGGAGAGCGGTGCATTGGAATGTCGGCAGTTTATGGAATTGGAAGTCTGTGCATTGGAATGTTCACGAGGTCTGGCTCAAGGTGCCCCCGCTGCCATTGAAGTTGGTTGCAAAATTGCAAGAGTGGGCGACGAGTACGTTTCTATCGCCACCAGTGGGTGAAGAGTGGTTTCTATCGCCACCATGGTCAAGCCCAGACAACGCCTTATCAGTCGTCGAGGCTCTGGCAAAGGCGGCACTTCTCGCCCTTCTGTCGACAATGCCTCTACCCGCTGCTGTCGCTGTCTCTGTCATCGTGTGGAAGAAGCGAATCCCCTGCAATCGAGCCAGTTCATGGACTCTGGCAATCCTGAGGCGGGCACTAAGTCCCTTCCGGCGTTTGGCACAACGGTTTTTTCCTTCAACAGCGCCCCGGCCAATTCTCGAATTAATGCTCATGTCTCTGTCTTGTTTATGGAAGAACCAGTGGAGGAGGTCGAGGAGCAGCCTCGCCCACAGCTCCATCAGGCTGAGAGCTCCAGGGCAGCAGAAGGACTGCCAGAAGATAGTTTCAAGCCGGACCTCGACCCGCCAGCTTCTCAGGAGGTGCCTCCGTCCGGAAAAGCCAAGGTGGATTGGGGCCCTCCTCCGGAAGGAACGTGCTGGATATATGAAGAGGAGCCTGAAGATTAGAAGCCCGCTCATTCAGTCTCTTCATCACACTCGGTGCTCTGGTTCTGCCCTGAATTGTCATATAAGCCGCTATGGCAGCTGGTATGTTTTGAACGACTCTGTTTTGTATGCGAATTATAGTGTCCACTGCGTCTCCAAGCCCTGTTTTGTAAGTCTCTGTTTTGCGAGGGCAAGTGATAAATTTTTTCCTTTTCTCATCCACGCCCCTGAGTGGAATGACAACTCTGCCCCTCTGATTTTCAAAAGGTTAAAGCCCCTGCGTGGGCTCTCTATTTTCATGGCAATTCCCCTGTGTGGGTGTTTTGATCTCAAGGAAGCTGCCGCGGTGTGGGCGTTTTAGTTTTTTGGTTAAGGCCCCTGCATGGGTATGCAAGACTGTGGCGTGGACCCTGTACGGGTGGTTCTTCTTTTGTTTACTGTAAGTCCAAAGGCCATCCCAGGCCTCTGACAAATGATAGCATGGATGTAACTGTTTTTTCTTTAATGTAAATATTAGCATAGTATTAACGAGAAAAAAAAAAAATCATTAATAGTCAAAATAGAATTGTGAAACCCCTATTACAAAATAAATACGCCTACCTATATAAGAAATTACTACATAAATTAGTACATGAAAATGTTAAGAAGAGGAACCATCAATATTTTATCATTTTATCAACTACTCAAATTTCATTAACCTTCCATTTTGTCACTATTTATGGTTAGTTTATATTATTTTTGGTCAAATGACTTTAAATTTTCATTATTTGTTTATTTGTTTGAGTTTGCAGAAAGGTTTTAAAATTATATATATATATATATATATATTAAATTATAAATTTTTGAAATTCATATTTATATATTTGTTTATTCGGTACAAAATCAGGTTAACATTTAGAAAACCCAATATCTTTTTAAAATGTCACCTATCCGTCCAATTTAATGTCATGGAGACAAAAGAACCATTTAATAGGTTTAATTGTCAAATCTCATTGAAGAGATGTGCCTTAATCTTCCATGGAAAATATATTGATTTGTATGTAAATATAAATGCATTCCTCTATCCTATGCCAATATTCCTAGCACTCATTGCTAAAGTAGTAGTCAACTGAAGGGGGTAAAACTAGAGTGAAGGATTTCACTTTCGCTCCTTGAGTTCACCTATGATGAGAAATAGATGATGTCATAGTATTAAAAGTAATAAAGAACATCACAATTGGAAAAACAAATGATGTTGCATAGTTAACATCATGAGTCATAAGTAATATTGGCTCCATGTTCAATCATAGTCAACCATAGGCATCAAGGCCATAGTAAACATGGGCATCATAGTCAACAATAGTCATCATGTTCAATATTGGCTCCATGTTCAACCATAGTCATCCAAGGGCATAATATTCAATATGTCCATAGTGAATCATAGCCATCAAGCCCATAGTCAACCTGGGCATCATGCTCATCCATAGTCAACATGGGCACCATAGTCAACCATAGGAAACATTGGGGCCATGGTAAACCACACTGACCATGGGCATTGTGGTCAACCATGATCAGGGACAATCATCTATAGGTAAACACCAATAAACAATAGTCAACCATACTCAACATTGTTGACTATGATTGACATAGCTAATGGAAGTCAACATGGGCATCATGTTAGACCATAGTCAACTATAGGCATCATCTTCAACATACCCATAGTCAACCATACTCATCATATTCAACATGCCCATACTTAGCTATAGCCATCATTCCAATAGTCAACATGGGAATAGACATTAATACAATCTTTCATGTTATTAACTTTACTAAATTTAATACCTTTAATATTATTTGATATATAAAAAATTTCAATATTTATTTTTTAATATAACTTTTATAATGATATTATAACATTAAAAACTTCATATCATTAATAATTGTATTATAAATTACTAAATTAAAATTTATATTACTATCACTTTAACTTTCATATAGTTCACAATGTGATGAAAAATAAACAACATTGGAATGTGATGAATAAAAAATGACATTGTTATGTGATAAACAAAAAAAATGATGTCGCACTATCAAAAACAACAAACAATGTTGCAATTGGACAAGAAAATGATGTCACATAGTTAACATGGTCAACCATACTCAACATGAACAATCATAGTCAATCATAGTCAACGTGGGCATCATGTTTAACGATAGTCAACATAGGTGTCATAGCCAATCATAATCATGATGGATGCCATGGTGAACCATACTCACCATAAGAATCATTATATCACCATGGCATCATGGTCAACCATTGTTGACCACAATCAACTATATGTAAATGTTTACAAATAAACCCAACATTGTAGTGTGATAAACATAGTTGATGTCATAGTGTGATGAATAATAAATGATTCATCTTCTATTGCCACAATGTGATGAACATAAACTCATTTTGCAAAATAATGAAGAATAAATGATGTCACAACATGATGAACAACAAATGACATTACTGTTTTACAAATAATGAATGTCATTGCAATGTGATAAATGACATACAACGTCACAACATGACAAACATTAAATGTTATTGAAATGTGATGAACAACAAATGAGATAAGAATATGAAAAACTTCAAACATCATCACAATTAGAAAAAAAAATGATTTCTCAATGCAATCAACAAAACCATTTTCAAACATAACAAATCCTTGGTTGACCATGGTCAAACATAGTCAACCATGGTCAAGATGGCCAACTATGTTCAATCAAGGTCAATCATTGTAAAACCAAATTCAACAATTGTGTACATGATCAACATTGTTTACCATGGTTAATGTGGTCAATATGGACAACCAAGGTTAACATGGGCATCATGGTCAGCTATGGTCAACCACAATCATCTATAAGTAAATGCTAACACACCTAGAGTAGCATATTCAACAAGAGTTAACCATATGATGACCATATTCAACCATGGTTAAATAAACTCAACCATTGTCAAACATGGTCACTAATTTCAGACATGATTTACCATCCCCATACAAGCTCAATGATAGTCAACCATGTTCACCAATGGTCAACCATAATTAACCATGGACAACATGGTCAACCATTCTTAAACATGGTCATATTGTCAAACCATGGACTTATGGTCAACCAAAGTCAAACCAAGGAAAACCATGGTTTACATGGTTAAACATCATTAAGCATGGTTAGCATTTCCAACCACACTCAAAAGTAATCATTTATTGTCAATTGTAGTTATACAATTACAACCATGGTCACCCATAACTTCACCATATTTAACCATAGTTAGCCATATGTTGACCATAGTTAACCATGGTTGAATAAGCTTAACCATAGTCAAACATGGTTGATCTTGTTTTCGTATCGTTAAACAATCTCAACCATGGTTGACCACTTTCATACATGGTCACCCATTATCATCAATGGACAACATGTCAAACATGGGTTACCATGGTAATCATGCCCATCAAATTAAAACATGGTAAACCTTGTTCATGTATGGCCAAACAAGCTTAACCAGTCTACCATTTTCATCCTTGGTCAACCATAGTCAATCATGGACAAAATGGTTAAGCATGGAAAAACATCATCAAACCATGGACAATAATGGTTGACATGGACTACCATGTAACTTATAGTCAACCAAGGTTAACATAGTCAAACTAAGGTCAACTATGGTCTCCATGGTCAAACATCATCAAGCATGGTCAACAGTGATCAACAATAGGTAACCATAACCAATCATAGTCAACTATAACTACAAATTTGTAATCATTATCCACTATAATATGACCACATTGAAACAGAGTTAACGAAGATGAACCATGTGAAAAATGGTCAAACCATTGTCAACCATCCTCATCACGTTGAATTATGGTTAACATGTCAAAACATAGTCAACCATTATTAGATATGATGAACATGGAAAATAATAATTAACCACGAACAAACATGGTCAAAATGTTGTCAACCATTTTCACCCACGCTCAACCACAATCACAAGAGGCAACACGATCAACCATGGTCAACTATTTTTTGACCATAATCTACCATTGTCAGCCATAATTTTATCATATTTAACCATAGTAAACTAAGCTTAACCATGGTCTACTAATCCTCCCTATGGGCTTCAACCATCAACTACCAGAACCACATATTAATGAAATGGTTGATATACACCAATCAACATCATTTTCCACCTTTTGTATGCCAATTGATGCCATTGGTTTCAAAAGGTAAAAAATAATGGTGACCAATGCATATCAAAAGTTTTATTAATGTGATTATGCTATTATGTCGTCGACTGAAAGTAAATGATCAATGTTGTGGATCCATATAGTAGCTCATTTATAATTGTTAAAATATGAAAATAAACTTATAATTAGTATTATAATGGTTTATTTTTATTATTTTAATTAAATGTGTAATTAAAAATATCAATTTTTTTCTTAATAATATTAAGTTTAAGCAAAAACATTTTGTTTTTTTGTCTTCTAAAGGACATGTCTCTCTTTAGAATAATTTATTTCATTGTTCTAACAAAATGTTGTTTCTACATTTTAGTGTCAAATAAATGTGCAATTCCTTCCCTTCTCATTATGGATTTGACATATGGGATTTAAGAATATATTAATAAAAACAGAAATATCTCAATATTAGCTATAACATATTTGAATGTCCACTTTTAAAGTAATTGAAAGTAGCATCAATCACTCTCTGAAGGGGGTGTGATCTAAGAGCAAGATGTATATTTCAAAATATGTGCCTCAAGTAACACTTGTCTCTTCCTTGTCCTCGCGTGTCTTGAAAACCATTCTCTTGGAATTACCAACTCGTGTCCACTCATTATAAATGCATGAGGATAGTTGAGTTTTGGTGGAGGTATGATGTTATCCATCACACGGTGGTTTATATTTTCTCAGTTGAAATGAGGCAGGTATGTTTGGATGGATTGACTTCGGCCTCTGGTGAATTTGATAGTGGTTCGTGTGTGTTCATTAATGAGCCTATGAGTAAATAGAGGAATTTTTTTTTCAAATTGTGTGATCCGATTAACACTTGTCCCTTCGTGGACGTGGTGTGTCATGGAAAATGTTCTCTTAGTTGGAGTCATCAACTAATGTCCTCTCATTATAAATGCATGGGGTTATTTGAAGGGTGGCAACTGTACAACATTATCTGGGGTGGTGGGGAGGAGGCAATCTCACCTTGCTGCTTATGATGCTCGATACACTATACATGTCTGGGCCGCTTGGCTCCTTCCTTTGGTAGAAATGATAGTAGTTTATGTTTTGGTGGCAAGACGATATTTGTTTAGTTCATTTCCATAACTTTTAGGAGTATTGAATTAGGTCAATTTTCTTCATTTTTTTTTTTGCACAATACACTGAGTGGGTCAATCTTCAAATTGGTGGTTGTTCTAACCATCTCGACACTCCAAGGAACTAATTCCATAGGTATCTCATTTAACTATCCTGTCTTGGTTTCTGGTGTATGGTATCGAGGCAATTTGTCTATATGGTTCTAGTGCTAGAAATTTAACTTTTAGTTTAGTAATTCAATTCAAGTTTTTGATGTTTTATGCCTCTTTGTATCTATCAATTTGGGTCTCATTATGTGTTGTGAAATTGGCGTGTCACAAGTTTGAGGGGTAAATATTTTCATTACATCCCATTACAGATCTTAAGTGATGATTTTGTGGTCTATCTTACTCTAAAGTGGGTTATTCACCTTATAGTGTAGTTGGCCTCAGTTTATGTTGACTATCCTTTGTGGGGTTTTCAAGGGTGTCTGCATGTAGTTTGTCAGGTTTGTTCAACACTTACTATTCTTGGGTTCCAATTGTGGAGTCTAGGAGACCACCTACTTGTGCTATGGTTGACGTTCGAAGAGCCTAAGGTTTTTTCTTTTGGTTTTCCTATTGATCATTTATTTACCCATATTTGTGTGGACTACTCATTTCTCTCGGTAACTATGCCTCCTTGACGGAGAATGGTTAGTCGCAGAGGAGGCACGAGTAGTTCTATCCCCCATTGTGGAAGGTTGTCTAGTTGGGATTCATTTTCAAATTATTTTGATTTGGTCCCTCTGGAAGTCAGGAGGGAAATTCTCCACGTTGAATCAAAGGAGTTTGGAGACCGTCCATACTTATTTGACTTTGAGGTGGGAGGAGATGCCATTAAATCGATTCTTGATTCGGGAAAATTCAGTAAATGACGATAACATTTTCTACATTCTCTTTTAGTGCACCAACATATGGATACTATCTCCTGTATGGTTCTCAGAGATAAGAAAGTGCACAATTATATATAAAAAAAATAGGATAAGAGGATATTAAACAACTTCTCTGGAATGTATGTTTCTTCCTCGATGATATACTCTCATGTTTGAGATCGGTCGAAAAATATGTGGTCTTTGACTTTGATTCTGAGGAGAACATTGATCCCCTAGTAGACATCAATGCTCCACGTGCTAAAATATCTCCAACTACTAATTCCTCTCCTCTTTCTCTATTTATTATATTAGATTGATGTGGGATTTGGTGCTTCATCTTTTTTACTACATCTAGTAACAATATCACTCTACTTTGTGGAACTCTTGAAGGTGATCTTGGTGTCTTTCGTGATGATATGATAAACAATACCACTATTTTCCACATCTGACATTAAATTTGGCCTCTGTTTTTTGCAAAGGGTTGGAAAGCGCTAGTTTTTAGTCTTCCAAATAAGCTTTTAATTGTTTTTTTTTCTCAAGGCGCATGGTTTTATTCAAGTATGTTTCAAAAGAAACTTCTATTTACTCTGGTTTGATCTTTGTATGGAAATAGTGGAAGTGGCCTATGGATATATTATGATGTCAATCCCTTGGTCTTATGGTTTTTTCCAATGGTACTGTAGCACCCAAGTTTTCATCTTGTTATATACAAAAACGGTTCTTAATTTGTTTTACCAGGTTGGAGGCTTGCACTCCGAGGTTAGTCTTTTTGGGATGCCAATAGCTATATTCTATCAATGTAAAGCCTCTCTTTATTAATAGAAATCATTTGCATCTCCTTACAAAAATAAAAGTAACATGAATCACATGTTCTTGACCATTAAGTCACTGATTCTCACTCATGTTATACACACACAACCCAATTGAAAGTAAACCGTTTCTTCTAGTTAAAACATTTTAATATTGTCGTTTCAGTGTCAAGGAGATATGTAATTCCTTCCATCGTCAACATGTAGTTGACATGTCACATTTAAAAAGATATTAATGGGACAAAAGAAAATCGGCATTCACTAAAATATTTCAATATAAACTTTATTCATTTATAGTGGTAGTAGGTGTAGGGAATCACCTCCAACCATAGAGTGAAAAAGGTATCTTCCTTCATCTACAATCATAGAGCATTTTCCAATAATGTGCCAAAATCATATCGTTTACTTCAAGGTTTAATGCTCATAAATGCCATCCAAACCTTCATGCTTACTGTGACAGGGACTCGACTCTAATCATCATCATATCCATGCTCTTCAACTATGAATCACAATATTACTTCCCAAGCTTTGTCTTAAAGCACATCAAACAAGCAAAAATAATCTATGGCATTGGTATCCTTCTTTCATGTCCTTATATATCAAAATAAATAGAATAGCCGTTCAAATCAAGTAATGAATAAGAAAACATGGGTGATAGTAATAACTCTGAATGAATATGGGAAACCAATATGTTAACCTCACAAATTCTCTTACACATTACATGATTTTAGACTTACATATGGCTCGCTAAGTGGATAATAATTATAAGAATAATGAGAGTGAGTTTGTATGTCCTCATCTTTCACCATTCCCACATATGAATCATTATCCTCTACTTGATAGGGTGCATTCAAGGTTAATTTTATGGTTATTAGTTTTGATAGATCCTAATCTTTCTCCTCTAGTTGTGTTGCTTATCACCCTAGTGCACTTTGGCTTAGGGTTTCCTTGTTTACTCTTCATCCCCCCATTCCCTACAAAATATCTCTATTTAACAGGATGGAAACTAATTGGCTTGTTGATCTCAAACGGGATTTCCTATAACCAACTTTCAAACTCAATCTCATTCCTCACTTAGGTTGCATCTTCTTATCTTTCGTGGTTTGTTATATGCATGTAATACTTTCAACGTGTTGTGTTTATAAGTAAAGTTGGGGGTTACATCCTCTCTATTTTAATCTTAGGTCCTCCTTTCTTCAAATTCTTTGTATGAGATATCTTCTCTTGGGAAACATGCATCCTCTTAGAAAAAATCCCTTGGTGGTGCATATAGGCAAACTCTCCTCTTCTATATCTCCATATCTCTAGGGCTTATGGTTCAATTATCTTCACTACTGATTCATCCACTCAGATCTATAGCCTCTTTAGGTCACCATATTGGCCAAAAAGTGTTGTAGCAAGGCTTTAAGGAACATTAATTTAGTCACGGAACATGGACTACTCCAAGTTAAGGAAGAAAAAACAAGCGTTTGAAAGTCATGAAGCTAGACTGACCTACTTGACACCCGTTGGGAAGATATTTCTATAAAATTTGAGGAATTGTTAGCCAACCTTAATATTCAGTGACTCAAAATGATGACAAATGAAGTTGTCATGAGTTTCGTCATCCATCTTAGTTATGGAGAAGGAAAGTTCATCACTTCACACATTCCATCAATCAATCCAAAGTTCATCTTTGTCACCATCAAGATGTCTTGCTAATAGCTCTTCCCTCCGCAAATGGAGAAATTGGCCAAAGAAGACAATAAGAAATAATAGTAAAAGCATACCAAGATACTTTATCATTTGATGGATGTCTTGACTGCTAACTAAACAAAGCATGAGACTCCTCATGACTTACTCTTCCTCTTTTGAAATTTGAATGTACTTTCACATTTGTACTCTCATAGAACCTTTCATAGAGTCAAAACCTCTAGAATTTTCAAATTTTAATATATGGTATCAATCCTCACCAATATTATCAAGACACTTCTTAAAATCCAATTACATTGTTTTAAAATGATAAAGAAAGTAAAAAAAAATAAAAACCCTAATAGTGTACTTCTAAGGTAGCCCTAATGCAACACTCTTATAATTCCTAAATTTCTCAAGCTTCAATTATAAATATATATATGTTTTACTTTCTTCTTAAATTAAGCTTACTTTCCTAGTTTTTCCAAAGGTAACCCTTTTATAATATAAAATTTCCCAATTTGCAATAAATAAATAAATATATCTATATATATGATTATGATAAGGCCGAAGAAATAATTTTAAAAAAGCAAAGAGAGTTTATCAAAAGGGTTTAAAGAAATTTGGGTTAGTTAACGTTAAACATCACCATCGACGATTGACGATTGTTCATTAGCTCAGTCCATGAAAACAAGGATTTAATAATTGAAGTATTTCAGATCGATATGTGAATATTCAAGTCCTACAAGCTGAACATGTTAACAGATATATTCAGTTGTAGACATAGAAGAATCTCTCTTATTTTCTCAATTCTTGGAAAGCATAATTACGCCTTCGTCATCGCACCTGACAAGACTACTTGTGTCCATTGGTAATGTCTCATATGGAGGAATCTGTGACTGGTCATTGAGAGTTTATTGCAAAGATAAATCATAGGAATACACTCTGCAACTTCAGCTTACTCTATCAGTGGACATCCTTTGACAAGTGAGGAAGGATGAAATTCGGGTAAAACCACATGTACACTCTTCCTTTTTAAAGGCGTGAATTACAAGTTACATTTAAATGAGGATTTTTTGTTTTTCTACAAAATAATCACTACAAAATCAAAGAAAAGTTAAGATAATCGGTAAGAAAGCCTTTCCGAATGAAACATCATGTCATTATGAGATTTGAGATTTGAGACTATGGGGAAGTTAACATTAAACCTTAAACAGGAAAAGTTAATCGTTCCGAATAAAACATCATGTCACTATGTTACCATTAAACCTTCCAAAACTCAATACTCTTGCAATATAATTGATTAACATTTAAATAATGGATTTCATGAAAACATAATTTCCAATTAAATTTAAGAATACTGTATTTCATGAATACAAAGGAGAACATTACATATACGTGGAAGACAAAGGAGAAGATCGTAAACCTTTCATCTTGTAAAGAAAGAAATAAATTATATTTATTCGACATGACATCTTTATTATGGTTGTTATTATTATCAGGCAGCTCTGCAAACTATCATGTTGAGGTTATCACTGTTCTGACAAGTTAAGTTTCTGATCAGTTGATGGGGAGGAAAGAACCTTAGCCGAAGGAGCAGAATGCACTTTACGAATACCTTTTTTGTTTAGCTTGTTCTTTACCGCAGTAGTCGAAACCACGACAGTGACAACACTGGTGACTACAAGAGCAATTTTCGCTGCCAAAGAAACAGCATGACCTATTGGCTTTTGAATCATTTGTATGTTGTTGCATAAAACTTTGAAAAAAATTCCCTTGCACCCTGTCTGGTCATTTTCTATGTACACATCAGGAACTAATCGCTTGCATGTTTGGGAGTTTGCCAAACCAGAATCCATTCCATCTTCAGTCTCTGTTCTCCATCCCAGCAACTTCATGGCATCATTCCTCAACAAAAGGTTGGGATCTTCATAGTTTTTGGCGTGCTCCTCATCTGACCTAGCGAATGAAAGGCATTCTCGTAAGTGCATGGGGTGAGATGGTTGATGCGAGTTATCATTTTCAACAACTTCCTCCCCTGCGAATGCAAGTGCCTCCAGCACAACGTCCCGTTCTCTTCCCTGATGCCGCCTCAAGCACTCCACGAAAATTCTCTTACATTCCTCAAGATCATACAAAGCTGCCTCCCTATCAGCTTGCTGCTGCTGCAGCAAAATCTACAAATAAACAATATATATTATTTGCATAATCAAGCAATCCACATAAACTGTTAATTCATAAATCTTAGTCCCGTATCTGAGTTATTTGCAAGTCCTTTTCAATGCTTTCATCTTATATACAGACAGAGGAACATTGAATTTGCAACAACTGAATATTCAATTTGAATCTTATTTGTAACCCACTTTATATCTGCGCCCTCACATTTTTTCAAGAATTTGCAATAACTGCTTATTATAAATAGTTTGGATGCCTCAGAAAAATATGCATGTTACACGGGGAAAGATTCATGTTGCAAACCTTTTGTAGGAAAATTTCTGAAATTTAAATGGTTTGGATGCTTCAGACAAAGATGCATGCTGCAAACCTTTTGTAGGAAAAATTCATACATTTAGTAAACGAGCGAATTCAACTGTTTGAACAAAGATAACTTCACTTACATCTCTCAAACTTCCTTAATATTTCTGAATCTGCAACGAAATTATGCTAAGGTGCACTAAAACAGGATTTAGAAACCGGGCAATAAGAGATTGCTGTGCTCCCTAACTTGTTTTAGCACATATTTCATCGATCTATGTTATGGTATAATACTACAGCTGACAGAGGGGAAATTACCTCTTAAACATTGATATGGGTCCAACACGAAAACCCAATGTCATCATTGTTGTTATTCTGATTACCTGCTTAATGTGTTATGTGTTGAAAAGATTGAACAGGCTAGTAGGAAAAAATTGAACAGGCTGAGGATTCAACCAGAGTATTTTTCAAGCCAATGGGCTGCTTTACATCCGAGCCACATGCCTTCCTTAATGAGGGAGAAGCTGACAGAGTGGACTGATATCACAACATCCCCGGTGAAACCAGATCACGGGAAACGACAAAATGACAAGAAACCCCTCGTGCCCCAAAAATCTTGGAGAAGCTTATGTCCCCGGAATTTAACAAATTAGCAAGAAAATCTGCACAGTCCATGGAACTTCCCAATCCGCTGCGATACATGAAACCATTGCCCATAAGTAAGATTTAAAAATGAACAAAGCACCACGCTCGGTGTAAACGAGTCGATACTCCCTCAACTTAGCTTGATTATGAATTTTGGAATACAATTCTAAGGACAGGAGTTAGGTCAGATCTGGCTCTTATTTATGTGATTCTAAAATATTCTCAAATATATGCTATCTGATTCTAAATTCTAGATAAAAATAATTATCCCTCCCCTATCTGATTATAAAATATTTTCAAAATTTACTTATCTAACTCTATAATTTTAAATAAAAATGACCATCTATATTAAAAAATTCCACAACATAATCATTAAAATGACTACTCTGCATTTGGAGTTGCATATGATGACCAGATAAATTTAACCGGACTGATCACCTTGGGTGCAGCTTTTCCAGCCTGTTTATGCAACATGGTATGGTCATAGAAGAACCAGAACATGGTATGGTCAACATGAAGAGTAATCTGATATAACAGCGCCTATTGTGCATCTAATTCATAATTATTTTAAATTTGTATATCCAAACCTGCAAGCAATCGAGTTGTTCTTCAAGAACCTCTAAAGCATCTCGAATAGAAGAGAGGCTCCTCGCTTCCATGGATCTATCGACGCCCACTTCAGACTGCGAGAAGTTACCTCCATTCAGACAGCCTCTTTTATCACCGTCCACAGAAGGTGCTGTGTTTTCGCCGTTGATTGCAGTGTCACAATGGAACACCCTCTCTATGGCGTCCTCAATTTTCGCATGCAGTTCTGATGCCTGGCCCAACACAATTGTTATCTCATCCATCTCCATTGATATTATGATAAGATTATTGATATCCAATTCAGCGACTGCGGCCTTCGGTTATACAATTCATTCAAAGCTTATGAATACTGAGCAACTGACCAAGTACAATATGGGAATCCAAAGCTTCGGTACCTGGTAAAACTAAGCAAAAAAAGAAGAGAAAACCTTATATTTAAGGTCAGCTAGGTAGCTAGCTTAACAGTCGGAAAGGAGAGTGGTGAGCGAATTTCAAACAACAGCATGGCTCAGTACCAACCATACACTTACATAGATTCCTTACAGGTCAGCTCGGTTGGACAGTAGAAAAGGAAGGGGGTGAACGAATTTCAAACAATGGCGTGTCTCAGTACCAACTATACACTTACATAGAATTTTTAAAGATGGGAGAGCAGGTAATTGAGGCAAAGCACATGCCACGAAGACCTTATAAAGGCAACGGAAGGCGAGATGTAAGAACCATCAAGTGGAGAGGGCTCCCTGAGTTGGAGTTCCCAGATGAAATCGGCTCGACACGTAATTTATTCTTGGACTTCGCAGAGGCTACTATCCCAACACTTCAGAATTCGATCCTCCCTTACGTTTTGCTCGCCTGATTAGACAAGTCTACAAGACTTTGCGACGGTTACTGTGTATTTTTTGGTACCGTAGCAACGATCATGTATTCTCTAGATTTGGCTAGAAACGTCAAGTACGATCGCCCTTCTCTCGATTCGACTGGAAATGTCAACAAGGTTCTCAGATGGATTAATTATTATCAACGTTGTCTGCAGGTCGATTTGACTGCTAAAATGTACGATTATATAATATTTTTTATAATTATATATACAAAAGTGGGCAGCATTCAATTCAATTTTGATCATGTTTAATGGATTATAATATAATATTTTTTATAATTTTATAAATCTATTTTTATAAGTATAGCAGGACTCCACTTTCATCATGTCTAATATATCACTCCAATTTGGGCACATAATTGAATCTGTGACTTCACATCAAAAAGTACCTTAATAAAAGCACATGATCACCGTTTATCCAAAATCCCCTTGACCTTTTATAATCTTATATTATATAGACATTTTTATGATTTTAAATAATTTATTTATTTTAGTTAAATTAAATTTTTTATTTTAATATATGAATGTCTACCAAAAGATTACCACATTATTAGTGAGTTCTATAGGGAAAATTGCTACAATAATTGACTAACAATATTAGATATTTTTAGAAACATACCATCCATTAATTATGTTATTAAATTATTTCTCTATTATCCTCTTGAATTCTTAGATTTTATTTTTCATTATTTTTCTATGGCTTATAATCTATTTTTATAATTTTTTTTCATCTCTTCTGATTCTTTGATTTTATCCTTTCTTTTTATTTTCCTCATCATGTATCTATTTACCATTTCTTTCCTCTTATTCTTCTAAACATTTCCCTTTTTGACGCTCTACTTTCTTCTTATGTTTCTAATTATATACCTCATTAATCTTATTCTCTCGTTTTTAAGTAATATATTTTTCTATTTTCTCCATTGTGCTTTCTGATCCAACCCTTCCATTCTATTTATTTTCTTTCCTTTAATATTATCTTGATTTTTTTTGTGTATATAGAAGAATTGAACTTGGTCGAGCTCTTACCGCCATGATATCGGGTCATTCCAACAACTACTACTATAACCTCTCTTACTTGCATGATTTTCCACATCTATAATATATAAGTGAGCCCACACTAGTGTGACCCATAAAAGGTCCACAATATTAATCAAGTGGATTTGAATCTTAAACCACATACTTCATATTAGACTTCATATCATTGTTGTTGCTAATAAATATCATAAAAAATATATTTATTAGAATACTATTTTAATTTGATTTTGAATTTATATCTATTTTATTATTATTTTATAAAGATAAAGTAAAAAGGTTTTATTAAATTTCCAAATAATTTTATTTTATATTTTTCAAATAAAAAAATTATAATTAGCATGTTAGTAGTCATGCTGGAAAATAAATTCACATCTCTTGAAGACAAGATCCAAAAACAAATAGAAAATAAAATAGAACTATTGGAGAAGAAGATTGAGGCAATGAAGACTAGGTTGCATGTTATAGAAAAACAAAACCAAGATATGAACCAAACATCCTAGCAAGTAGATGTTGATACTTTAGAGAGTATTAAAATGAAAGACATGATTAAAGAGCTAGAAGAAAAAGTCAATAGACGCCTCACACTAAATAGTGTTGCAGGTAAATTAGAATCAAACCAATTAAAGATGAAATGAAAAAATTGATAGAATTATAGAGCGTAACAAAAGTGCCTTCAACCTTATAATCTTTGGTTTGAAAGAGGAGGTAGATAAGGATACTTTAGGCATAGCTAAGACAGAATTACATAACAGATTACAAATTGAAACAACGTGTCTCATAGAAGCAACAAGGTTGGGAAAACTAACTGAGAATAAAGGAAGGCTGATTCGAGTAAGGGTGAGCTCCACTGACCATAAGTATGACATACATAGTAAAAACTCAAGTCTAAAAGGAACGCGAATATTTATAAATGAAGATCTCATTCTAGAAGATCAAGCAGAATTGAGAAAGGAGGTTCAAAAGGTAAAGGAAGCTAGGAAGGAAGGGAAATAGGTAATAATCAGAAATAGAAAAGCCGTTATTCGAGATAGAAACCAAAAAGATAATAATAAATAGCAATTCAACATGCTCTATATTCTTTCTTAGAACTATCGGGGCTTTCCATGGAACAAAGGCCCTAAGCTAAGTTGGATCTCGAATGATGTTGATATTATTTTGCTTGTTGAAACTTGGGAGCACGAAGAATCTAAGGTCCCCAACAAAGATGGCTTTACATTATGGTCTACCTGGAATAAGCGATCCTCCCGTAGAGGCATTGGAGGTATAGCTTGTTACATTAAGAAGAACATCTCTCCCCATGCTATGATTTATAAAAACGACCCTTACAACTAATATAGTTGGATAGAAATTACTGACATTTATGATAAAAAGACCTACATAGCAATCTTTTATTTTGCCCCCATCAATTCTAACTTCTATAAGAAAAAGAATCTAGATAAAAATAGTCCTTACAATGGTTTAGAGAATGATATTTATAGTCTAACGAATGAATGAAATATCCTTTTAATGGGTGACTTTAATGCTCGAACTTCAAGCAACCAAGCCATTCTTCTAAGCAATCATTCTAACCCTAATCCTCTTTGGTTAGACGAAGACCTTCCTCTGGCTAGCCGATACAAAAGGAGCTCTGAAGACCTCGGGGAGAATCTGTTTGGGTCGGAGCTAGTCAAGTTCTGTAGTGCTTAGGATCTCATAATTTGCAATGGTCTAAAGAAGTGGTCCAAATCTAGCCAGATGACCTATATCTATGGGCTTGGTAGCAACGTGGTAGACTATGTTATCTGTGATCTCCCTCTATACAACGAAATAACAAATTTTTGACATCTTAAATGACCACGACCCTGACTCTGATCATAGAACTTTACTTATAACTCTCAATTTTTTCATGCATAGAGATCCCATAGAAGATAATCCTTATAGCCAAAAGAAGTTAATCTTTGATAGAAATAGAAAAGATCTCTTTCTAAATGAATTAAAAACTAATTTGCTTCCTTTATCTAGTATAGACAACATAGAAGATCTCTATCATAATTTTACTACAACCCTCTCGTATTCTATTAACAAGTTCTCAATTGAAGTTTTAAGTAATAAAAGAAATGGCAAAACCAACCCATGGTATGACAAAGATTGTAAAAGTGAGTGGAGAGAAATTAAGGAAGTTGTTGATGAATCTCTTAAAATTGGCAACATAAAAATATACAAAGCCCTAACTAAAAGGAAAAAAAGGTAGTATATTTGTAAAAGACAAGAGAATCTCTTACACCTCTCTAAGTTAGCTCCTAAGAAATTTTGGAGGTAGATTCTAACTAGGAAAACTAAAGATAATAATAAAATTGCTTTACATGACTGGAATTCCTATCTTAAAAATCTTTATGAATCTCCAAATGTCATGGACAACTTTGAAACCCTGCTCACAATGAAAGAAGTTTTCTCATTAGAAAACATTGATTTTGGGGTTAATCGCTTGGCTAATGGGAAAGCTAAGGACATTGAAGGTTATCGGGTGGAAATCTTAAAAATTGGAGGTCCTGTCCTCATCCCCCACATTCACAAGCTTTTCAGTCAAGCGATCAAGCAAGGGTTCCATAAACCATGGACTGAAAGCCTCATTATCCCTATTTTTAAAAGTGGGGATACAAATAACCCCTCTAATTATCGGACAATTATTATCAGCCCTATTCTAGCCAAGTTATATGGTATTATTTTGGAAAGGAAGTTGAGCATATGGCTTGAAAGTGAAGGTAAGTGGGCTAAAGGCCAGGCGGGTTTTAGAAAGCAACACTCAACAACAGACCACCTCATTACACTTAGGATCATTGTGGAGGAATTCCGCAATGATAAATCCAATCTCTTTTGTTGCTTTGTAGGCTTTAGAAAGGCTTTCGATACAGTTCCTAGAAACAACCTTTGGAACAGATTAGAAGAGCTAAAGTTTCCTTTTGAGTTGAGAGCTACCGCTCTAAGGTTATACGATAATGTAATTGCCAAGTTAAAGAGCAATGAGGGGTGGTAAAAAGATATTAAGTGTATTATCGAAGTTAAACAAGGTTTCCCCTATCCCCTACCCTATTTGGCATTTACATTGACAAGCTAAAAGGTTGTTTAGAGGAAGCAGGATGTGCTGGCATGATCTTAGCTGGGATATTCATCATCGTTCTTCTCTACGTTGATGATATTGTTCTTCTCGCAAGGTGCCCATCGAATCTTGATAAGCAACTTATACATCTTGAGGATTTTTGCTCTACCATGGGTATGATTGTTAACACTAACAAAACAAAAGTTATGATTATCAAATCCAAGAAGGACACTTACGCTAATTTTATGTATGACAATAGTAACTTGGAGGAAGCGTCTTCCTACAAGTACCTAGGAATTGATATTCATCACAAGCTCAACTGGAACTATAGCATTGAGAAAAGGATTAATGTTGGAAATAATACTCAGAGGGGGGGTGAATCAGTATTATCAGATCAATAAAACTTTTTCAATGCTCAGAAACATATACGCTACTTCAGTTAAGTGAACCAGTGTGTACACGCTACTGTGTCTAAAGAAACCAACGTATAACCATAAATCTTATAATTCAGTTAGTTTATCTTCAGTTAAATGCATCAGGACATTATTCATCATATTAAGAGTAAAGAGATGCAGTATAGCAGAACAGATCATCACACAAAAGCCACACACATGAACACCATGATATAAGGTGGAAACCTAATGTGGGTGAAAACCACCTGCTGCAAGTCGTCTCTATCTTTCTTTAATAAGAACTTCAGTTTACAATCTTTTGTACTGGTGCAACCTTATACCAGTACGCAGGCTACAACCTGCAGAAGGCTTCAACCTTCTCTCGTTCTCCAAACTTCCTTGGAAGGGAGCTCCAACCCCCTTTGCTCTTGTACTAGCTAAGATACTAGTACGTAGGTGCTGGCCTACAATCTTCTTTCCTTCAGGTACCACTTTTCATCAATTTTCAGACTGGATACTCCTGAAGCACAACATTACAATCTGAAGACCATGATTCATTCACAAATCATTGAAGCATAAAACAACCAATACTAGCATCATCAATCTTTGAATCACTGAACCACTGAAACCCTGTCAAACCCAGTCACCAGAACACGGAGCAGACTACAGAACTCTGCAATAACAGTCAGATCCAGCTGCAACCCAAAAATCAAGCTCCAAAAGATATACGCTACTATAATGAAGGCAACCCGCGTATACACGCGGTTTTACCAAAGACAACCTGCGTACAGATCTAAAAATAATTTTTCATAACTTGCAGCTGTACCAGATTTCAGTTATACCCAGAACATAACATTGCGTCAGTATGCAGATCTAGAAATACGCATAATCAACCATATAAAGATAGTTCATTTCAAACCATTTGATCTCGATCTCTCCTTAGATCTTGTTCTCCATCAACCGATGAGATCTCTCCTTAGCTCAGATCAAGCAATACATCATCAACCAATAACCTGCATACTAGATCTAATACTTCATCATATATTCAAGACTTTTTCAGATACACTTGCCTAATGATTTCCTTCTCCTTATATAGCCTTAGGCCTTGTTCAATACCAAGGGCCAAAACCATAGAAATCCAATACCATTATCTTCAAAACTAGGGATCAACACGTCCGTCGAGACACCAAGGTCCAAAACCATAGGCACAACTTCCAAGGAATAACCGCCGTGGACCAAAGATAAGTTTTCCACATACACGCGCTTTTACTGAAGCCAACCAGCGTGTACACACGACTTGGTATATAGCGAACCTGCGTATACGCGACTTGGTATATAGTGAACCTGCTTGTATACGCGACTTGGTATATAGTGGACCAGCGTGTATATATTTTTCTTCATACTTGTAGACTGATCATCAATTCCTTGCTGCTATCCTTCTGCACTATGATTTGTTATCAGTGTGATTTGCCATCAAGGACAATACTTGTCTCATAATGCCAACAATCTCCCCCTTTGGACTTGATGGCAACAACACCAAATCAAATCACTCTCCCCCTTTGTCATCAAGGGCAAAGGGCTGTGCTCCCCCTGAGTACATGCTGATATCTTTGCTTGGCTGTGCTGAAACATGCTCCCCCTGCAAAGGATGTTCTTCAAAAGAACCAAGACTTATACATCATAAGGGACCTTCCTATCACCAAAAGACTCAATACATACATCCATGCTCCCAACCAAGAGGGGATACATCAGAAACAACCAATTATATTACATCATTCATCCCAGGCATAGTGGGGAAACCAACATAGGTCGTTACATGACCTTGACACCATAAAAGAGATATCACAGAAGAGATACATGACATAGAGACAAAAAATCTAGACCAAGACTTATGAAAGTCATAAGCAGCATCTGATACACATCTTTTAGATCAGCAACCAAGATTTCCTTTTGAGCTCCTTCTCCTGAAACCAACAAAGTTGTGTACTAGAACCAAAAGCATCTAAATGCCAACAATGCTTTATGAGACTTTAAGCTGCTCCCCCTGAACCTGTGCCTGCTGCACCCCCTGAAACTATGCCTGAAGAATTCTGGCATACTCATCTCAGACCTTCTCCAACCGAAGTCTGCCCTTGCTGTTCAGAACTCCATATACACAACTTCTCCTGCATAAAACAACGTATGCACGCGGATATTCTTTCTGCAACACGCGTACACCATACACGCGACTTTCCCATCATAAATCGGCGTATATACGCGGATATCCCTTACGTAACTTGCGTATACCACTTTTATGTAGAACAGATAAGCTTCAACAGCAGGATGAAGCATCAACTACTCCCAGTTTTTGTCTGAGATATTCAAAAGTTTCCCTGGGCAGTGGTTTTGTGAGAATATCAGCAACTTGTTCCTTAGAAGGAACATACTCCAACTTGACCTTCTGCTCAAGCACTTGTTCCCGAAGAAAATGGTACTTGATTGGTATGTGCTTAGTCTTTGAGTGCATGACTGGATTCTTTGAAATGCTGATTGCACTTGTATTATCACATAAGATAGAGACTGGTGGAGTGCAAGTGATTTGAAAATCCTGCAAGGTCTGCATCATCCAAAGAAGTTGTGTGCAGCAAGATGTCGCAACCACATATTCTGCTTCAGCTGTAGATAAGGCAATCGAACTCTGTTTCTTGCTGAACCAAGATACTAATCTGGAACCCATGAAGAAAGCACCACCACTTGTGCTTTTCCTATCATCCACACTTCCGGCCCAATCTGCATCTGTGTAAGCATGAAGAGTGAGATCTGTATCTCTAGGATACCATAAGCCATAGTTTTGGGTCCCTTGAAGATACTTGAAGATTCTTTTGACTGCCTAAAGATGAGTTTCCTTTGGGTTGGCTTGAAATCTTCCAACAATTCCTACTGCATGCATAATATCTGTTCGGGTACCTGTCAAATAAAGCAAACTCCCAATCATGGATCTATAAGTGGGTTGGTGAACTGCTGCTGATTCGTCATTTGCACTGAGGCTGCATCCTGTAACCATGGGGGTACAAACTGGATTTGAATCTTCCATGCCATACTTCTTCAAGATCTGCTTGAGGTACTTGGTTTGAGACAAGAAAATACCTCCTTCATTTTGTTGGATTTGCAATCCAAGAAAGTATGTCAATTCTCCAAGTAATGACATTTCAAATTCTTTCTGCATAACCAAGGCAAAGTTCTGACTCATAGCCTCTTCATTGCTACCAAAGATAATATCATCTACATACACAACAAGTATTAGCAATTTGTTATTTTCAACTTTCATATAGAGATTGCTATCTGTTGATCCTTTTGAAAAACCTTGTTTGTGAAGATATTTGTCCAAACGATAGTACCAAGCCCTTGGAGCTTGTTTGAGACCATAGAGAGCCTTTTTCAATCTGCATACAAGGTTTGGATCGTTCCCAAGAATGAAACCATATGGCTGCTCAATATATACTTCTTCTTCTAAGTCTCCATTCAGAAAGGCTGATTTCACGTCCATTTGGAATACCTTGAAGTTTTGAAAGCTTGAGAGAGCAAGGAACATTCGGATGGCCACAAGTCTTGCAACAGGAGCAAAGGTCTCTTCAAAATCTATTCCTTCTTGCTGCGCATACCCTTTACAAACAAGTCTGGCCTTGTTTCTAATTTTCTCCATTTTCATTCAATTTATTTTTGAAGACCCATTTAGTCCCTATGACATTTTTATCTTTTGGTCTAGGAACCAATTCCCAAGTATTGTTCTTTTCGATCTGCTCAAGTTCTTCATCCATTGCTTTGACCCAACATTCATCTTTGCATGCCTCTTTCACATTTTGTGGTTCAGTGGAAGAGAGTAATGCCAAATAGCTTGAAGCTTCTGCAATTCTTCTTCTTGTTTGTATTCCTGCTTCTTTCTGCCCCACAATCTGAGATTCTGGATGATTCTTTTGAACATATCTGGATGGATTCTTCTCTTCTATTCTTGTCTACTCCTCTGGTTCTTCTTGAGGTTCTTCTTCTTCTTGAGGTTCTTCTTGAGGTTCTTCTTCTTCATCATTCTGCCTTTGAGGGTAGCCTTCATCTTCTTCAATGTCTTCATGATGAACTTGCCTAGGAATATATCCCTTCTCATCAACCACTACATCAATGCTGTCAACAATTCTGCCAAGTCTTTTGTTGTAGCACTTGTAAGCTTTGCTATGTGGAGAATAACCAAGAAGAATGCCTTCATCTGCTCTTGGTTCAAGTTTTCCAAGTTGCTCATCAGTATTCTTAATATAACATTTGCTCCCAAAGATTTTGAAATGCTTCACTGAAGGAGTCTCACCACTCCAGAGCTCATGAGGTGTTTGAGTGTTGTTTACTTGGACATTTGTTTTGTTAAGAATAATAACCGCAGCATGTGCAACCTCACCCCAGAAAGTTGCGGGAGTACCTGATTAATCAAGCATAGCACGAGCCATTTGTTGGATTGTTCTGTTCATTCTTTCCACAACCCCATTTTGCTGAGGAGTTCTAGCTGTAGAGAATTCTCTTCTTATCCCATGTTCTTCACAGAAATCGAAAAATTCGTTTGAGGTAAACTCCCCTCCTTTGTCAGATCTGAGGCACTTAATTTTGTGTCCTGATTCATTTTCAACCAAGGCTTTGAAGGATTTGAATTTTTCGAATGCTTCATCCTTGTGCTTCATAAGCCCTAACCAGACAAACCTGGAGAAATCGTCAATGAATAATATCAAATATTCTTCTCCTCGAGGTGTCCTTTTCCTAAATGGACCACATACATCTGTATGGACTAGCTCAAGAGGTATGTTGGCTGATCCTTCCTTCTCTGGAAAGTTAGTTCTGGTTTTCTTTCCAAACTGACAAGATTTGCATATAGTGTTGTCTAGAATTTTGATATATGGAAGACCACGAACTGCCTGATATTTGCATGCTTTCCTTATTTGTGAAAAGCTTAGATGCCCCAACCTTCGATGCCATAGCCAGTGTTCATCATCCTTGCTCAAATAGCATTGTTGTGGTCCTTCTTCAAATATGTATAGATTATTTGGAGTCCTTCTTCCTTTGATCACTGTTTTACCTGTATCAAGGTCACGAACACAACATCCATTTGATCTAAATATTACTTCTGTTCCTTGATCGCACATCTGACTGACACTCAGAAGATTATGCTTCAATCCATCAACATACAAAACATTTCCAGCTTTGACCTTCTCTTTCAATGGAGCAACACCTTTTCCTTTTATGGCTGCAGAGATATCGTTTCCATTATATCCAAGACCTGTCTTGATCAGAGGAGATCGTTGCACATTGATAATCTCATCCAACGTTTCAGATCCTTTAACAAATTTAAGATTAATCGCTTTTGTTTTCTCAATCTCCTTTCTAAGACAAACAATCTCACATTCCAATTTTTCAAGATGTTTTTCCTTTTCAGCTAGTTGACATTGTAGAGAATCAATAATAGCACTCTTCTCTTCTAAGCAAACTTTGAGATCTTTCATTTCTTCACAAAAGCCTTCTACATCTATAGCATCCATATAGTCATCATCTTCAAAAGCCATTAACAATTTATATCTATTACCTTGTTCATCTTCATCACTATTTGAAAGACCATCACTATCTTCATGAGTGTAATAGCTTTTCTTCTTTTCATTTTGTTTCTTGTTCCATTTAACAGATTCCTTTCCCTTGTCATTCTTATTTTTGTGAGGACATCTGGTAGCATAATGACCTACTCTTCCACAAGTAAAGCATTTAAAAGGTAACTTACCTCTGAACCTTCTAGAACCCCTTTGAAGATTTCTGACAAAATTTGATTCCTCTTCTTCATCTTCTGGCACGTGACTTGCTTCATAATACTCTTCTTTTCCTGAAGCCTTGAAGGCAGCTTCTCTTCTGTCTGATGGACCTCCCTTTCTCATTTCATAAGCCGTTAGAATCCTGTGAAGCTGAGACATAGTAAGAATTTGCAGATTTTCCTTTTCTTCTATGGCAGACACTTTAGATTCAAACTTGGGGGACAAAGATCTTAGAACCTTTTCAACCACAATAGCCTCTTTTATTTCTTCACCCAAGTTTTTCATGCAATTAACAATCTCATATACCCTAAGGAAATAGTTAGCCACACTTTCATCATTATACATTCTGAGAGTCTCATACTTAATCCTGAGAGTTTGAAGTTTAGCACGCTTTACCTATTCGTCTCCTTCATAGCTCGTGACAATTTTGTCCCATATTTCTTTTGAAGATTTATAGTGCATTACCTTCATGAATTCTGATTGAGATATACATCCCAATAGAGTATTGACTGCTTTCGCATTTGTTTCATATTTCTTTTTCTCGGCTGCATCTGTAGGAGTAGCTGAAGGAAAAGTGTAGCCTGTCTCTACGATGTCCCAAACTTCTGTACCAAGAGATTGAAGATAGGCAGTAACTCTTACCTTCCAATAATTGAAGTTTGTCCCATCAAAAACCGGCGGCCTGATTGATGCTTCTCTCTCGTAGTTTCTCATGATGAACGATCTTCCTTCAAGCGATCAAGCTTCTCTGAAGGACCTACTCTGATACCAATTGTTGGAAATAATACTGAGAGGGGGGGTGAATCAGTATTATCAGATCAATAAAACTTTTTCAATGCTCAGAAACATATACGCTACTTCAGTTAAGTGAACCAGTGTGTACATGCTACTGTGTCTAAAGAAACCAGCGTATAACCATAAATCTTATAATTCAGTTAGTTTATCTTAAGTTAAATGCATCAGGACATTATTCATCATATTAAGAGTAAAGAGATGCAGTATAGCAGAACAGATCATCACACAAAAGCCACACACATGAACACCATGATATAAGGTGGAAACCCAATGTGGGTGAAAACCACCTGCTGCAAGTCGTCTCTATCTTTCTTTAATAAGAACTTCAGTTTACAATATTTTGTACTGGTGCAGCCTTATACCAGTACGCAGGCTACAACCTGTAGAAGGCTTCAACCTTCTCTCGTTCTCCAAACTTCCTTGGAAGGGAGCTCCAACCCCCTTTGCTCTTGTACTAGCTAAGATACTAGTACGTAGGTGCTGGCCTACAATCTTCTTTCCTTCAGGTACCACTTTTCATCAATTTTCAGACTGGATACTCCTGAAGCACAACATTACAATCTGAAGACCATGATTCATTCACAAATCATTGAAGCATAAAACAACCAATACTAGCATCATCAATCTTTGAATCACTGAACCACTGAAACCCTGTCAAACCCAGTCACCAGAACACAAAGCAGACTACAGAACTCTACAATAACAGTCAGATCCAGCTGCAACCCAAAAATCAAGCTCCAAAAGATATACGCTACTATAATGAAGGCAACCCGCGTATACACGCGGTTTTACCGAAGACAACCTGCGTACAGATCAAAAAATAATTTTTCATAACTTGCAGCTGTACCAGATTTCAGTTATACCCAGAACATAACATTGCGTCAGTATGCAGATCTAGAAATACACATAATCAACCATATAAAGATAGTTCATTTCAAACCATTTGATCCCGATCTCTCCTTAGATCTTGTTCTCCATCAACCGATGAGATCTCTCGTTAGCTCAGATCAAGCAATACATCATCAACCAATAACCTGCATACTGGATCTAATACTTCATCAGATATTCAAGACTTTTTCAGATACACTTGCCTAATGATTTCCTTCTCCTTATATAGCCATCGGCCTTGTTCAATACCAAGGGCCAAAACCATAGAAATCCAATACCATTATCTTCAAAACTAGGGATCAACACGTCCGTCGAGACACCAAGGTCCAAAACCATAGGCACAACTTCCAAGGAATAACCGTCGTGGACCAAAGATAAGTTTTCCACATACACGCGCTTTTACTGAAGCCAACCAGCGTGTACACGCGACTTGGTATATAGCGAACCTGCGTATACGCGACATGGTATATAGTGAACCTGCTTGTATACACGACTTGGTATATAGTGGACCAGTGTGTATATATTTTTCTTCATACTTGTAGACTGATCATCAATTCCTTGCTGCTATCCTTCTGCACTATGATTTGTTATCAGTGTGATTTTCCATCAAGGACAATACTTGTCTCATAATGCCAACAATTAATGGGGGATGGAAAGCTTATTTTGGTCTTGAAAATAATTGTAAAACGGAAAACCTCGTAATGTGGGATACAAAGAAGTTCATCTTTGAAACTTTATTCACTCTGGTTATCTTATATGGATGTGAGGTTTGGGGTTGTAGCATCTCTAGAGAATCCTGGAGAAATATTGAGCAAATCCAGAAGCGTTTTATAATGTATAACCTCAAAATTAAAAGCAACACACCCTATCCTATTCTCCTTATAGAAGTGGGTCTTTCCCCTATCGAGAGCCTAGCTATGACTAGGCTTCTATTGTACAAGCACAAACTCAATAACATAGGAGACCATAAACTTCCTAAGCTAGCTTTAAATTCTAGCCAAAACCACCTAAGACTCAAATGAGGTTGGTATAAAGACATGAGGGCCTTGTTAAACCATTGGGAGATTGACGAGAATGTTGCATTGAAAAACATTAATAACATTAAAATAATTGTTACTTCTAAGTTCAAAAAAAAAATGTGGTGTGAGAAAGATTTAGCAACTAAAAGAAAATTAAGATATTATAAGGAGGTCATCAACCCCACCCTAGAAGATCAAAAGTATCTCTTTGTTTTAACTATTTCAAAGAATAAAATTAATATAGCCAAGATTTCAACGAACTCTCATGAGCTCCATAGTGAAACGGGTTGTTGGGTAGTTCCTAAAACACCATGGATGGAAAGGTTCTGCCCTATATGTGAGAATACAAACATCGAGGATGAAAATCACTTCCTCTTAGAGTGCCCCACGTACAACCACATTAGATCTCAGTTTCAAAATATTTGTTGCAATATTGACCTTCCTAGCCTTTTACATTGTCAAAATTACAGTGAGCTCACGAGGCTTCTCTCCAAGCTTTTTGAACATAGGAATAAAATCTTAAATCAAACTAAATAATTCATTTCTTTAGGTCCGATAAACCAAAATTTGGTCTCAGTGAACGTTAACCACCACCATCATTATCATCATCAATAATAATAATAATAATAAAAATAATAAAAATAAAAATAAAACTATTTAAATATATATTAAAAAAATTATAATTATAATTATATATATATATATATATATATATATATATATATATATAACAAATTAAATTTCAATTGCAATGATGGTTAAATCATTTTAATTTTAAACTTTAAATAATAATATTTTTATAAAAATAAATAACCAAAATTTATTATTATTATTGTTTTATTTAAATAATAAAAATGAAATTATTGTTAATCTCAAATTATTGTTAATCAATTATCTTACTTCATTTTATTATTCAAAAAAATTAAAATGTTTTCACTTAGTAAGTTTTATTGAATTGTGATGAATTTAACTATAAAAATATATAAATTAAAGACAATGTTATTTTAAATTTTAAATTTCACATATTACCTATTTTTTCTAATAATATATATTGTTTTATCTATCCATTTCTATATTTATATATATCTAAGAGATGAATGCCATTACGAAAATCATATATATAGATATTTTTTCTAATAATATATATTGTTTTATCTATCCATTTCTATATTTATATATATCTAAGAGATGAATGCCATTACGAAAATCATATATATAGATAGAGGTGAATACTATTAAACTAAAAATATATATTTATTTTAAGAAAATCTTATATATCTTAACTTTATAATTAAGAAATATTTGTTTAAATTTTCACAAATTTATTGAATAAATGATAGAAATAGTAAACCATTAATAATTAACCATTAAGTTATTATAAGAAGGTCATCAACCCCACCCTTGAAGATCAAAAGTATCTCTCTATTCTAACTAGCTCAAAAAAGAAAATTAATATAGCAAAGATTAGAACGAATTCTCATGAGCTCCATAGCGAAACTGGCCGCTGGGTAGTTCCTAAAACGCCATGGATGGAAAGGATCTGCCATATTTGTGAGAATGGGAGCATCGAGGATGAAAACCACTTCCTCTTAGAGTGCCCAGCATACAACCACATTAGATCTCAATTTCACAACCTTTGTTACAATACTGACCTTCCTAGCCTTTTACAATGCCAAAATTATAGTGAACTCGGGAGGCTTCTCTCCAAGCTTTTTGAGCATAGGAATAAAATCTTAAATCAAAATAAATAATTTGTCTTTTTAGGTCCGATAGATCATTATTTGGTCTCAGCGGACGTTAACCACCACCACCATCATCATCATCAATATATATTTTATTAAATATTAAATTTATCAATAATTCATATTTAATAAATAAACAGTGATTTAATAATAATAAAATTATATTTTGGTGTTATAATATTTTACTAAATAAATTATATGGAAAAAATATATTTTTTAACGGTTAATAAATTATTAAGTTAATAAATTGAATATAAATATTTTATTGAAATAAATTATTAATTAAAAAAATAATTTAATACTAATAATTTCTTCTCTTCTTTTCATTTTACTTCAAAAATCTGTAGTACTTTATCACTTTCAAAAACTTAATACTATATTTATAAAATTAAATAAGAAATATTTTATTTAACAATAAATTTTCAAAACTACTTTCCTAACAAAAATAATTTATATAAATTATTTTATCAAATATGAAATATAACACTTTATTCTTTAAAATATAAAATATATGGTATAAAATATATGATATGATATCTATAAAAATAATATTTACATAAACAAATTCGTTAAACAAATAGTCAAAAGAATAAAAAAATTAATAATGTATATAATTTGCTAAATGTCTAAAAAACTTGCTACATTATCAATTATATTCACAAGAATAAATAACATAAAAATAAAAACATCAATAACATAATACTTTACACCATCCCAAATCTCAAAATGATTTTGTTGAGCTACAACAAATCTATTTACATTAAGCAGAATAATTTTTAAAAATTGAAAGTTCATGATGTGATATTTTATTGAACATTGATTTTTAAAATTATTTTACCAAATTTTTAATAAATCTATTTAAAAAAATAAAATATTAACCAAATTTAATCTATTAACTTTATATTTATAAAAAATTAAAATTAATACTATATTAATAAAATCTTACTTTATTAAAATGAAAACACTATAAATATTTAATATTATATTTCTTCTCATTTTTTTTCAAACTAAAACATCTCTAAAACAATCTTCCCTAAACATCGACAATTTTATCATAAATACTCATAATAGCTAATAAAAAAACTATATTAACATGATACCATGTCTAAGGCCGAACTATAATCAATCTTTTTGAAATACTTCGCATAAACAAAAGCTTAGAAGCACAAATATTTGTGCTTTACCTTAATACTATGTTATGGTTAAAAACGAAGACCCATAATTCATAATGCTTTTAACAATATTTGAATATTGTACTTTGTCTTCGGATACCTACAAGGTCGGCGGAAACGACTATGTAAAGTTGAAAAGGATTGAAATGCGGACCATTCTCAATCTCGATTCAATTGTCCCATTTGTATTTTGTATTTAGGTGTTTTAATTTTTCTGAACATGTACGACCACTTAGATTGTATGTTTGTAAGTGAAATTATTGACCTTTTTTCCATTATAGGCAAAACATATCTTTGACTATGAATTTCATGTTGACTACTCAAATTTTAGAGAGCAAACAACTCATCTCATATATGTTTTCAATCTTGTCATAATACAAAAGTTGTTATTATATACGATATTTTTGGTTTGAAAAAGTGATGATTATTTATTTAATGTGATAATTATATGATTGATATGGCCATACTAAGAGGTAGAGATGATGGGGAATTTCAAGGGGTTAGGGTTTGAATACATCAAAGGAGGCTAGGGTTAATTACCAGACCGCATCAATTTGGAAGGGCTCTGACCTCGCGGTGCCTTAGATCGGCAGGTGTTCATTCCCTTAGTTGTTAACCTCTTAGGGGTTTCGGGTGAACGTACAACTGCTTCAGTTTTCACCATTTTCACTATTTTCACCTAGTTTTTTCCTAGATTGTCTACAATCTCTCGGTATTCCTAGTGCCTTAGGTTTTTTTCCTTATTCACTATTTTTTGATACGCTAGCATATTTTATTCTAATGTTGATGGATTTGGACCTTGTGGACTATAAACTAGAAAGTCCAATGGAGGGGTCTCTATTTTCTATGCCAATTTTTTCTAGGGATCTGAGCTCGATGGAGGATTTAAACTTGATTCCAAGGTTGTGGTTTGGTTTCACCCACATTTGGACTCGTCTCCATGTTCTATCGCGCATGCCACTTAATGCCTCAAGGAGCCAATTGTGTCCTCTAGAGGCTCAAATTTCTTATTAGGTATTTCATCCTCGGTCGGACCCTCTAAGTGCTTTTTCCACTTACCCCCTATATAAGGCGATGTTTCTGAAGGTATTTTTTTGTGGGAAGAATACATGACCGTGAGAAAAGGGGTCGATTCTTCTCAGAGTGAGGGGGATCTTTCAGACATATTTGGGTCTCGGGGTAGTCTCCCCAGTGAAGCAGGTTAGGGATCTGTGGAAAGTCAAGGGGTTTTCACATTAGATCCTTAGCGGATCACTAGGCTTGAGGGTGTGGGTTCTGAATCTTTCCCCTTTCGGATGGAAGTGGGTACAAAGCCCTGGTTGGTGGAGATTTGTACTCAGTTGTTACCCACACTTCAAGGAGAAACCCTCCCTTCAACCCTTGTGGAGTGTTCCAAAGATGAAGAGCAGGGCGTTCCAAAGGTTCAGGTTGGTGGGAAAAGGAATGCAAAGAAGGGGAAAAAGAAAGAAAATATATTGAAGAGTGAAGATGGTTCTATACAGTATTGTCTCTGTGTTGGTGATGACGTGGAAATGTCTAAAGTTGCAGAGATGGCGGAAAAATCTTTTGTTGGAAGGGCTAGAAAGAGGATTTTGAACATTAGTACCCTGGAGAAGTGGTGTGACCTGAACATCAATGGCAAGGTTACGACCCCTCCTGAGGCTTGTTGTCTAGTCAATGGTTCGATTCAACTCATATGCCAGTCTAAGGAGGATGCTAAGAAGATAGAATAGAAGGTATAGTTCATTGACTCCACTCTTGTTGCTTTGAAACTATGGACTCCCCTATTTGATTCTCGGTGGGAGAAAATGGAAATTATGCCAGTCTAGGTCCACCTTTTGGGTCTACCTGCACACATGTGGAATACAAAAAGCTTCACCAACATAGGGAACACCCTCGAAATATTTCTCGTGGCATAATATTCTTATAAGGAAACCAAGTATTTCTTAGTGGCTAGAATACTTGTAAATTTGGACCTGACCCAAAAGCTTTACCAAGCCATGAACATGAACATATGTAAGGAGGAGTGGTTAGTGGAGTTGGATTATGAAGGGATTCCATTCATATGTAACGCATGCCATAAATATGAACATTTTTCTAGCAACTACTCTTTTCCTTTCAACCTGAAGAAGATTGTATCGGGACCTAACACGAACCTGAGGAATATTGGTGACTCAAAGAGGTTGGGCGATCCAAGAAAAAATGTCGTTGTGGCTCCTAGTTAAGTAAAAGCTAGAGTGGGTTGTACAAATGAAGTTGGGCCAAGCTTCAAATCTAACAGGGTGGAGAACTATGCCGACGGGCTTAGGGGAGGCTGCTCCTACTTATGGTGTGCAAGAGATCAAAAGCATTGAAATTTCAAAGGATGTTGCGGAGGTAGAATCCACTTTGGGGGAATAAACACTATTGGATGTTAGCTTTTTTTCAACTGTAGCAGTGATTGCCTCACATGGAACTTCTTTTCCCTTATCCTCAAGTCCTTTTTTCTTGTACATTTTCTACTTTGGATTTGAACATGGAAATTACTCCCTGCTTTTTTGTGTCGAGAGTCTCCCATCTTCCAAATGCCTTCATGTGTCATGCCAAGCATAGCTGGGGAAAATGTTTCTCCCTCTTTAACCTCAGACTCTAAATCTTCTGAAGGACTTTCTTTAAGGACTTGAATCTTAAGGAAAGGAATTTGTTAAGAATTCCTTTCAGTTGAATTTAGTATATTTCTTTTTCACAACTAACACATTTATTGCATGAATGACCATGAAGGATTATGGTGAAGGAAAGAAGCATTTAGTGTGAAAATATTGCAATGATTTCTGTAATGCATCCAAAAAAATGGAGAGCTAAATTTCCCATGAGTTTGATGATATACATCTCTCATTTTTTGCTCCTTGGGGCTACTGGAATAAATTATTGGAATGAATGTGATGCACATATATAATGCTTTGACAATTTCAATTTAATCTATTTGAATTTAGAGGATATTTATAAAATTATTATCTGTAAAAATTATGAGATCACTTCGGGATGTCGTGAATTTTTACAGTGAAGAGATTATATGTATGAACACTCAAAACTACTTGGTTGATTGAAGGATCATAATGTAGGTATATTGCTAGAATGGGGTGCAATATAGAAGCCACCAGGATAGAGTATCACCACCTACAAGGGAGCCCAATAAGATGACTAAAAGGCTCATGTTTATGAGATTTGATTTCTAAATAAAGAACATTCAGGAAATTAAAAAATTATGGTTTGAATTTTTTACGTATTTCTCATGGGAATTGAATGTTGTGACACATGTGAAAAAATGTAGCAAGGAGCTTAAGATAAATACCACTATGGTGGCATTTTATCCTTGTGGCACATTTATTACCTCATGGGAGTAAGTTATAATGAACACCTTGATTATAAGACTCCTTAAGCAATGTAGGGGAGCATGCCAAGAATGTACTTGGCTATAGACTCCATGTATGATATAATTGAGAATGTGAGAATGCCACCTATATATAAGACTATAACAATAACCCCCATGTGGGAAAACCTCTGGGAAGGTATACTACTTGTAATGGGAACTTAATTTGGGTTTGGAAGGGTGACTAACTCATGAGGGCTCATGGAGGAAAACCCAATGTAGGTAGACTGCCAAAAATAGGGGCTTATTGGGTGCATAAGGGTTAGTAACTAATGGGTTCCCATGTAGGAAAGCCCTCATGTTTGTGGACTTCCTAGAATGGGTGTTTCTTGGGTTGGGAAGGGTGGGTAATTGATGGGAGAAGAAACCTGTCACATATTTATTGGGATGTGAGCACAAGAGGGCCCGTTCAATGAAAACAATGAGTTTAAATTTTTAGCTATGGATTAAGGGATTCTAATAATTACCACAGAAACAAGTATCAGTTCAAAGCATTAATTGTTGAAATTTCAGCTTAAATTTATTATGATTAATCTCATGAGAACTATATGCTTGTGATATAGGTGAGCTAATGAACTATACAACAAGGAGAGATGATTATAATTACAATATTACATTAGAGTAGTGAAACAAGAACATAATTTAGCTTAATACCCTAGGGACAAGGCCATTGTGGTGATAGTACAATGTTGTCATACGCACAAACTGCCGTGAGTTATGTTATGACCAATGTGTGGTGTTATTAGAGAAAGTCAAAGGGATTCCCTAGCTATAGTAATTCATTAAGAATCTTCCTATATGATGAAGCCTTATAAAGGAATGGATCACCTAAGGGAATGATGGAGAAGCAAAGGGGGTACCTGAATGTCACAACTCCTACTTCTAAATTTTATTTATTTATTTTTTATTTTTTTACTCACATAGCTATGCCTAATTGTGTTATGCATATTATGGATGGGCAAGTTTACATATGTACTATTCTATCTCTTCTACAAAATTAGACAATGATGCCCTTACCCATATACGGGTATCTATTTATGCACTCAATACTCTACCTTGGAATGATTTCATTAGCATTATTCCTTATCCTCATATACCTATCATCAAAATTCCAATAGTCGTTATCATTTTTCTGATTCCTTTGTATTATGTGGCACATGACGTAGTACAAGAACCGAGACCACATATTTTTGTATCTATGTTATGGAAGTATTTTTTTATAAGACCATCGCCCCCATTTACCAAATAAACATACTATATGATATATTATCATGTCCCAATTCCTATTAAATCCCTTTTCCTCCCTCCTTACATAGAGGAGCTAGTTTAATCTTATGTCATCCATGGCCATTACATAGATGTTGACGCATCTTAAGTGGTACGCCTGTAAGGATTTCAATGTTATTGAATTATTTCCTATAAATGTCACCACTATATATATATATATATATATATATATATATATATATATATATACATATATATGTTTGTATATAGATATGTATGTATGTATATATATATATATACATACATACATATCTATATATATATATATAGATATGTATGTATGTATGTATGTATATATATATATATATATATATATATATATATATATATATATATATATATATATATATACATATCTATATATATCTATATATATATATATATATATATATATATATATATATATATATATATATATATATACATATCTATATATATCTATATATATATATCTATATATATATATATATATATCTATATATACAAGTGATTTTTTCCACCATGCTCCGTATTAAAACAAATTTAACATTTAAATTCTTAATTGGTGCATTCTTCATGAGTTATGCGCTAACTCCAATGCTAGTTTGCATCTTTCTCCTTTGGAAGATTAACCTAGAAATGAGGGTCTTCCACCTATGTATTCTTCACACGGAGACCATGTGACCATCATGATAACTAGGGAACAATTGTTATAGACATTTTTGTGCCTTACAACTATAAGCATGAAATGTCCATAATCCAAGGGATCCAAAGTCCCTAAACATGTTTTTCCTACCCCTAGAGGAACAAGGCTAACAAACCACAGCAATTCACAGAAGTTCTCCACCAGAAACTGCTCAAAAACAAGTCAATTCAGGATCAATTCAGAAGCTCCACTAGCTGCATGCGTTAAAATGCAGAGGTTACACTGGCCAGTTGCATTGCAACGCAGGTGGAAGCACTACCAGGGTGCGTTGAGTGGGAAATGACAAATGTCAGGGTCCCTTGTGAGAGGTGTCAAGACTGTGGAAGCTTCCAGAATCTTCCTCCATGACACTTGCCTTGCTGAGTTCGACTAAGTGATGAGTAAGAGGCTCTTAGTCTCCAAGTGGAAGTAAGAACTGACAGAGAGAGGACACTAGTCAGATCACAAGCTGACTCATCCTCACTCCAAACATCTATATATGGATCTCTTCTCCATGAGATATAGAGGCTAGAATTTTGTTATTGCAAAGAATTGCTGTTGGTTTGAGATTGGAATCATTGGGTGCTTAATGCTTTGAAGGGAGGTGAAGATAGGAATTTCATTTGCTGGGAAGGAGATGCTGGATTGGAACTCTCTTGGTTGTATCTCCTCCTAAACCTTGTTATTCATCAATAAAGCTATCTTGGTTTCTCCTATATACTGATGTGTCTTTGATGTATGATTGCATTAGTATGTTTAGTTTATTTCTAATCCTGAACTAGTTATGAATATGAATCCATGTCTTTGTGTAGTGTTCGCTTCTTGTGATCTTGCAGGAACCTGTTGAAGCTGGGCGAGCGAGAAGGCGAGTAGCTGGGAACTCTCAAAGAGAAGAGAAACTAGATCGAGGGACAAACGGAAGACACCGGTTAGTCCATCCATCTCTCTTCATTCTTAGTTCATAAAGGAAGAATAGTAGAATAGTTGTTTCTGTTTGTTGCTAAGGCACTGTCACACCTTAGGTGGATAGGATCGTCCTGCATAGGCATTTTTCCCAACAACAAATTGGTGACTCCACTGGGGACATCTGTTTAGTCATTTTATTTGTGTTTCTATCATTGTTTGTTTCATAGACTCAAGAGCAGCAATCGAACTGCATCTGCTATTCTTAGATGCAAAGTAGACAGCTGCTGCTTTGATCCAATCACTGGATTTGTCTATGATCTAAACAATGGACTCACAAGTGATTTGATGATCCTTTGTGATAGATCTTAGCCCTCCTTCAAAGAATCCCTTTGATTGTACCTTGCTTGTTGCTTTGATTTGGCCTGAAACTGTAGATTAAATAGCAAACCGTGACCCAGAACCCAGTGAGAACTCTCGTTTCTCCTTCAGCGCAGGCTCTGTGAAGAGACTCTGCATTTCAATGCAGTTCCTGTGAAGGCTACCTGCATTGAAATTCAGTTTCCCTGTTATACAGGTGCGCTGATCCAGTTAGGCCTTGTGCAGCTGGGGTTCTCTGCTCTGTTTTGCCTTGTTTTGATCTCTGATTTTTGCAGCCTGTAACCAGCATAGGTACCTGTCTGATAGCCCCTTTTCTCTGCTTAAATTCCGCCTCCTTTTGTACAAAATACGGTGAGTGTTTTTATGTGTTTGTGGCATCATTTACGGTTTCCTTTTGCAAGAGTGAAATAGTCATCCTGTAGCCCTTGATTCAGATCTGTTGATTGTGATCTTAGGAGAGAGTTCATTGGCTGTTTAGAGTTGGTTATACATTCATTTTTGCTTTTGGTTTGAGTTTGTCTCTTTTAAGTGTCAAAACAAGTATTCATTTCGAAAATCGTTAAGTGTTGTAATCTCTTCTACCCTTTCTGATTTCGAAAAAGTAAACTTGTTTGTATTTGTCATTTAAAAACAAATTCAAAGTTGTGCAAAAAGCTTTCTTTCTAGGCATCAATATTAAGAAAGCGGAAAACAAACACCTGCATTGTGCATTTGCATCTTGATAGTTTGCATGATTGATTTAGGGAAAGTGCATTTAGAGTGTGCTGATTGCTCTCTAAGAAAAGATGGTGTCTTTCTTTTCCCTTTGTAGCTAGGATTTTTATTGTTGAAAAAGAGATAAAATTTGCTTATCATCTTTTAGATTGCATTTAGGAAGTTGTCTATACATCTCGTGGTGAACCTCAAAAGGCAAACTTCTAAGAAAGATCAACATAAAATAAACTGAATGAACTTAATAACACTTTGTAACATAATGCACAACATAGAGGTCTAGGCTAGAGACGTGTTTCGACATCGTAAAGCCAGGTGACTGTCGATCTCGCTAATGGTGGGTGATTCCTCCTGAGGGACGATAGCGCCAGTACGGATTGTGCTCCCACGTACCGTCGAGTATATATTGGGAGACCCCTATAGGCATAAAACGTTTATCCTTAGGAAGCTGTGTCGGCCTCCCTACTGATCGCAATGCACTCAACACAGCATTCAGGAAGATTGACTGCCCGTACCTTAAAAAGTATTCTGCGGTTTTGCGAAAAGTTTGGCACACCCTCAACCTAGAACTCTAGAGAAGTTCCTTTTGGCCTTTTTCAGACTCTATAATGGAAAAAGTCCATCCGTGCATTTGTCACTTCGGGCTCGTTAAAACATCGAAGGCAACTAGAGTCATCTTTAGCTTTTTCTCGACTCTTTAAAATTGAAAAAGCAAGTTGTGTCTAAAGCGTCACTAAAATTTATTTTAACGGAATAACAAATCAACCTTATTCCCGCATTGATCTTTCAGTTGAGAAAATGGAGCCCTCCAACCAAGGAATTCCCCTTGGTGGAAATCCTAGTCCCTTCTCCTCTTGGGGAGATGTTGGAGCGCCCCATATGGCCACATTGTCACTTCCAGGATTGACAATCGGCTTGCCTGTCTGGCTCTTCTCAACTAATGTTGTTCAAAACACCACTGTTCCTGAACAATCGAATCAGTAGTTAGACCAGTCCAGAGCTGCCCACCAGCCTTCCACTTCCTATAATTCTTCCTCTCCTCCTTCCTCTTCGCATAATGGAGCTGGCCAAGCCAAAAGCCAAGCTCCTAAGGAGAAGAAGGAGAAAAAGAAGAAAGAAAAGAAGAAGAAGGAGCCAAAAGCGACTGGGGGCAAGCGAATGGCGTCTAATGAAAATCCACACACTACACTGACCAGGCCTAAATCGCCATGTGTCATATGCAAGGGAGACCACTTTCACAGAGATTGTCCTTGCATCCCTTGGATAGTAAGGGACTGGTCTCCCCGCTTGTACAATTCGGTGGCGTCAACCTCTGATAGCCATGTTGACAGCACACCGTCAACTAGTGAAAGTGAAGCCACAGGACAGAGAGAGAAAGCTAAATTTCCCTGCAAACTGTGTGAAGGTGACCATGCCATCCACCATTGTCCCTTCTTAGACGAGGCTAAAAGAGTTTTGGAAGATCGCCCGGTTTTACCAGTGCAAATTCCTCATGGATATCAAAAACTCCTGCCAAGTCCTTCACAAGTTGAGAACCCGACTGGCCCGCTCAGGTGGTCAGCCGAAGCACCTATCATTGAGGATGAACCGTCTGAATCCATACCTGACGAAAGTCAAAAGGTTGAGGCGACAGTTGACTCGGTTTTGTGTTCAGAGGCTCTATCTTCGAATGATACCATCACAGAGGAGAATAAAGACGACACCGTCCAAATTCTCTTCATCAACACAGACTCCGACGAACAAGGGGGCAATTTGCCCATTCCTTTATCGCAGGGAGGAACTTCGTCAGAGTCATACCTGGCCATCTATTCGGTCCCACCACCAAGCAACCTAGTTGTATCCTTCGACTGGAACCAACTAGGCAGACCCCGGTTGCTGGCAAGCATACCATTCAGAATTATCGTTCAAATATACAGAATGGTAATGGCTGGCACCATCATTGATGAGGGGGCATCTGTGAGTATCCTTTCCTCTATTTCTTGGAAAGCGCTTGGTTCGCCAGCGCTTTTGCCTGAAATGAGAAATCTGACAGGCTTCGATAAAGGAACCAGTCGACCTTTAGGGATCCTCCCCAATGTACCCATAACATTGAAAGGGAAGACCGTTCAAATGAACGTGATGGTCTTTCAAGGACCCTTGGATTATAACCTACTCCTTGGATGAGACTATATATATTGCATGGGAGCCATTGTCTCCTCACTCTTTAGAGTAATGTGTTTTCCGCACGAAGGAAGAGTGGTCAAGCTCGTGGACCAGCTTTCATTTCCCGGATCACGCATCGCAAATAGTCATATACCATCCCTAAATGGTCTCTTCACGCAAGAAATGTCTCAACCCACGGTCCGTCCTCCCGATGAGCGCGAGTAATTCGGAAGGATATGACTGGAACCCAGGGGGCATGCATCCTGGTCTGCTTCGGCAGGAAAACTTTGGGTATAAGGTAGGTTTCCGCGGGAGAATATGACTAGTCCGTACCCCGTCCGTGGTTGGAAGTGGGGTTGTTCTGGAATAAGATTCTTTTGTTAAAGTTATGTGTTTGGCACTCGTTGTCACTCACCTTTGTCTATCTTGGTAGATATCGCCGAAGAAGTGTTTTGTTTGAAAGATTAACAGAACAATCTTTGGGTAACCTGAAAGAGGTAGGTCTCTCTCGGTAAAACAATTGTTTTAGCGGAAGTGAAGTAGAGGTAACCTTGAAACTCTATTTTATGCCTGGGGGCATGCGAACCTTTTGGAGTGCAAGCAAAGAACGGTTATTTATCTGTTTTTTGGGTTAGCCATTTCCTAACTTGCATAAAGAAAGGATGCAAAGCATAGCTTTGGTAAGGCGCAAGCTACATAAAAAATGGAATTTTACATGAGACATTCTTATCATATGGCTGGATAATCGAGCCGTTTTAGCACACAGTTCATGCTCGTTAAAAAATAAACGCAAGATCCGAGCAGTTTTAGCGCATAGTTCATGCTCGTTAAAAAAATAAACATAAGATCGAGCAAATGTTTCCACCCGCGTTTAAGCTCGTTAAAAAATGAACTATTCCGGTAAATAACCACCGTGAATGTAGCGACATCAGCCATTAAAGCCTTGGTCGTGTTTGCCCATCACCTCCACTTTTCCATTGGCCGATCATTCACCTCCATATGATTGTTTACCCATTTTGAGGAACAGCTGCGAAGAGTGATTTCACTAGCCATCCTTGTGACACTGCCGTGATTTGGAAATTCCAATCCTTCCCTGGAATCAGCTGCTACCCTTTTATCACTCGTTCCTCAAAAGACGAGTCTTCTTTAAGCTCTTTTCATCTGACTCGTAAAATAGGAAAAGATTGCCGAGTTTTGGCCTTCCAGCTCATTAAAGTGACCGGAAGAGCTATCCCTCCTCTAGATTTTAATCTTTTTGGACCCGAGGGATTATTGCACAAAAAGATCGAGCGCTTGTTTTATTCGGCTCATTAAAACTATCGAAAATTCACCCCTTCTGTATTGTTTTATACTTTTTTGGACTTAAGGGATTAGATGACGAAAAAGGACTTTTGGAGTTAACTTTATGTACCTTTTCAGACTCTCTAAAAATGAAAAGGACCGAGTTATCCTTGTCGTTAGACTCGTTAAATGCATTAAATAGCGACAAACTTGTCTTTAGACGAGAATGAGTTTCCCTATCGCTAGGCTCATTAAAACATAGCGATGGGCTTGCCCGAAGGGAAAGTTATAGGACAAGCATATGTTATCCTCCTCAAGCGTGACAAAAATAAAGAGGTACTGGTCAGCAATGACTGTGGAAAAATTGGGAGAAACTCAAGAAAACTTTGATGGTAGCAAGTCGCTCTTGAACATGACACTTTTCCTCCGTACCACAATCGGGTTGGGCTGTTTCATTCACCGGTCACATCACCATGGTCTCGCCATACCATCCATACTTGGGGTAATGCTACCAATCCATCACATTAGTGTCGCCATATGTTCAAGAGAAGTCATTCAGAGAAGTCACATGTGTCCCATCCACTACCATACATTATACTCTTTCATGACCGCCACCCTGAATCATATGTCGTCAGATCGTTTTCACCTCCATCAAAATCATTATCTCCGTTCCGTGTCATTGATGTGGGATTCATTAAGGCCCTCCTTTGACGGATCGCTTCTTGTCGACATCAGCTCATTATCCAAGAAGTTGATCTAGGAACACCCCCTTCAGTACTTTGAAGCTTGCATGCCTCAATGGCAAGTTTCTCACTTCCGGCGACAGGTATACATCAATGACCTTCGACCGAAAGATTTTGCGTGGTGTTCGACGCCAAGTCCTCCATTCACACCACGTGAATTGTACTGCAGTACCTTGAGGGTCATCTTCATTATCGGTGATTCCTCTCGCGCTTGTTAACAGTTTACATCATTGACTGATAATCAAGTGATGTCTTTCCATGTTCGACTTCAGAGCAATTCTCACATGGATCGACTTGTACTTAGAGTGAAGATCAGACAAGATTGAAGACCCCAGATCTAGTTTCATCCATCCGAGCTGCGATATATATTCAGAAAATAAAGACATGGAAATGTACAGCTTTGTAGCAAGATAATCATCCTACCAAAAGGATGATGGCTCTTTCAGAATCATCAGTCTATCATCAGACGATTGTCTGTTATATGTACATGAAAATGAATTTATAAAGCTGAGCATGGGAATGCCCGCCTTGGCTAGATCATGAAAAAAGTATGAAAATAATTTATTTTATTGTATTGTATTACAGGTCTCCTCCCAGCATTGAAATAACTTCGGATCCTCCTAATAAAGCATTTCACCCGATAAACGGCCTCATACTTTAGGGGGCAACTGTTATAGACATTTTTGTGCCTTACAGCTATAAGCATGAAATGTCCATAATCCAAGGGATCCAAAGTCCCTAATCATGTTGTTCCTACCCCTAGAGGAACAAGGCTAACAAACCACAGCAATTCACATAAGTTCTCCACCAGAAACTGCTCAAAAACAAGTCAATTCAGGATCAATTCAGAAGCTCCACTAGCTGCCTGCGTTGAAATGCAGAGGTTACATTGGCCAGTTGCATTGCAACGCAGGTGGAAGCACTACCAGGGTGCATTGAGTGGGAAATGACAAATGTCAGGGTCTCTTGTGAGAGGTGTCAAGACTGTGGAAGCTTCCAGAATCTTCCTCCATGACACTTGCCTTGCTGAGTTCGACTAAGTGATGAGTAAGAGGCTCTTAGTCTCCAAGTGGAAGTAAGAACTGACAGAGAGAGGACACTAGTCAGATCACAAGCTGACTCATCCTCACTCCAAACATCTATATATGGATCTCTTCTCCATGAGATCTAGAGGCTGGAATTTTGTTATTGCAAAGAATTGCTGTTGGTTTGAGATTGGAATCATTGGGTGCTTAATGCTTTGAAGGGAGGTGAAGATAGGAATTTCATTTGCTGGGAAGGAGATGCTGGATTGGAACTCTCTTGGTTGTATCTCCTCCTAAACCTTGTTATTCATCAATAAAGCTATCTTGGTTTCTCCTATATACTGATGTGTCTTTGATGTATGATTGCATTAGTATGTTTAGTTTATTTCTAATCCTGAACTAGTTATGAATATGAATCCATGTCTTTGTGTAGTGTTCCCTTCTTGTGATCTTGCAGGAACCTGTTGAAGCTGGGCGAGCGAGAAGGCGAGTAGCTGGGAACTCTCAAAGAGAAGAGAAACTGGATCGAGGGACAAATGGAAGACACCGGTTAGTCCATCCATCTCTCTTCATTCTTAGTTCATAAAGGAAGAATACTAGAATAGCTGTTTCTGTTTGTTGCTAAGGCACTGTCACACCTTAGGTGGATAGGATCGTCCTGCATAGGCATTTTTCCCCACAACAACAATGTGGATGTAACAATGGTCCATCAAGGGTCACGATTTGTTTGTTGAAACCCTAATCCCCTCTAAACCCTAAATTATTTTTTGTTGTGTCATTTCACTACGCCTTTTCCCTCAGGTGGCACTATAACAAATATTTTTTTTTCTTTTTGGCATATGGATCCTTTTGACACACACAGGTAATGAATTTGAACAACGTTCAAATTCCCACCTTCCTAAACCTTCCAGTGATTATTAAGGTAACCTTTACTATTTCAGTGGTGAAATTCATCATTTGTTATCTATGTTTTCTCTATGCAAAATTTTAATAATTTTTTCTACCTTTGCTGCAATGTGGAAGACAAAGCAAGAAGTAATTCCACTACAAGGGTGACGCTATTCCAAGAAATTTCATCTTTACAGGTTAAAATCTATAATTTAATAGTTACTGGTTATGGTTCAAGTTTTCGCTTCTTGTCCTTCGTTGTCTGTGGTTGATTTAGCCTATGCCATTCTGGTTATTTTCCTTTCCACATGATTTCTTGGCCCGCCAAGTCATTGGCTATAAACAAGGATGCGTGGAAGTTTTTACCATGTGAGTTTTCTACAACATATATTTAAATTTTGACTGTAATCCAAGAAATGATTCGGGGATTTTGATTTACAGTCAACTTCTGATGACGCAAGATCACATTTTTCGCTGAAGTAACTTTTGTGCTCACCAACCACAGATAAGGAACTGGTTTCTCTTATTTTAAATATACAGATGACTCCTTTCCGGCCCAGTCATAACTTCACTATTGAGGTTAGTATATTTTGGTTGTAGTTAATCTATTTGTTCCTCAATTCATATTGTTGCGATTTTCTGCACCTATGGATGGGGGGTTTTCTATTCTTTTTTCTTTGGTATTATGTTTAGTATACATTTTGGGCCTAAGGAATGTTAGAGGTCTCTTTCATCATTCGTGCACCCTTTCCCAACATACAGTTAAGAAAATCAAGATAGGTATGTTAATTGTGTTTCTAAACTCGTGGGTAGAATGTCTTATCATGTTCCTAGTTGTTATTTTAGTTTCCTTTTTCTAGGAGGTGAGAATTCACTGCCGACTTAGTTTCCCATTCGATTGTTTTGTCTTTGGTCGAGCTACAGGTTGGTGGATGTGGCTTGTTACCTTATTTGGTATCTCGTCCAAACTAGGTAACCCAGTTATATTCCCTTCTACTGTTTTAAACCCCTCGTAAAGATGATGCTTCTAGTTTATTTATTGACTACTTTTCTTTACTCTATTCCCTCTTTTATAGGTATTGAATCATTCTTAGTTCACCCTTAGTTCGTCCTGGGTAGAGAAAAAGGTTGAGCGTGTATCTAATGTTACACTCCATCAATTATTTTGGTACAGGTCGGTACAAATTCCACTATTGGGGTTTCTAAGAATGTTGGGTTAATTCAAGATTAAGGTTTTTATAGTACTCCCTATCTTCTGGGTTGAAATAGTTTTGTTTGTTTAATATTGTTTAGAGGTTTACTAACGCAGGAGGCCAATTGAACAACAACTGAATGACAATTGAACAACAACTGAACATCTGTAGGTTTTAACCCTGTACAGAAATTACCTGCATACGAATTCTAAAACACAGAAAATAAACAATGCGAGAGCATAACACATAAAACACATATACACAGAGATTTTCCCCTAGATCCCAAAACCAGGACTACCAGCTTGATTTTTCATTATATTCCTTTCAATTTTACAATACATATTTATACATGCCGAAGCATCCAATACCATGGACCGAAAACCATCGCCTCCAAAACCATGGACTGAAAAACCATAGGTAGGTTTGCCCAACCTAATATAGGGTCCAATTTTTTTTTTTCTCGGGGCGCTGCCCCGAACCCCGTAGAGGGGGCCTACCCGCCACCCTCAACCCCCTTGTGACCCCCCCGCTGCGCAATTGGCACAACGAAGGGGGGGCTCTACCCCGCCTCTAACCCCCCGGTTCACTACGTAGGTTAGTCGTGGAAAGAATGTAACACAACCCAACAATCTCCCACTTGTTGTTTTCTTTCCACAGGGGGCCACAGGAGAGCTTAGTCATTTTTCCAACCCTGAAATGCCCATTGTTTCTCTACACCAAGAGAACTTCTCAGAGCTCACAGATTTTGTCAATGCATCTGCAGTATTCTTCAAAGTGTCCACCTTTACCAGCAACACCTTTTTGTCTTCTATCATATCCCTGACAAAGTGATATTGAACATCAATGTTCTTTGTCTTTGAATGATAAGCAGGGTTCTTTGCCAAGAAAATTGCACTTTGGCTGTCACAGTCTATTCTTATAGCTCCCTGTACTAACCCCATACTTGAACACAATCTCTGCAACCAAACTGCTTCCTTGCTTGCATGAGTGGCTGCCATGTATTCTGCCTTTGTAGTTGATAGTGCCACTACAGATTGTTTCTTACTCATCCAACTGACTACACCTCCAAATAGGTTAAACACATACCCACTTGTAGATCTTCTCTGATCCAGATCTCCAGCCCAGTCTGCATCAACAAAGCCACGAATATCCAACACTCTGTCCAATCCTGGTCTTCCTTGGTAGCACAAACCATAATCACTAGTGCCATGCAAATACCTGAAAACCTGCTTCACTGTTGTCCAGTGCTCCTTCCCTGGTTTTGACATAAACCTGCTCAATACTCCCACTGCATGTGCAATGTCTGGTCTAGTACAGACCATTGCATACATCAGGCTACCGACTGCACTCGCATATGGAACATGGGACATGTCCTCTTCCTCTTCTTGTGTCTTGGGACACTGTTTAGCAGATAACCTCAAACCTATAGGAATAGGAACCTTCACCAGTTTACTATCTTGCATATTAAACCTCTACAGTATTGTCTCAACATACTTCCTCTGGTTTAACCAGAGCTTCCTCTTTGCTCGATCTCTTTTAATTTCCATGCCCAAAATATAGTTTGCAGCACCAAGATCTTTCATGTCGAATTTGGAGGACAATTGTGTCTTCAAATCCTGGATAACTTCTTTGTCATTTCCAACCAACAACATATCATCCACATACAAGACCAGATAAATAACACGGTCACCAATTAATTTAAAATACACACAGTGATCTGCTTTTCTTCTGGTGAAGCCAAGTCCCCGTATAAATGTATCAAATTTCTGATACCACATCCTTGGTGACTGTTTTAACCCATACATAGACTTCTTTAACTTGCATACCAGTTCTTTCTTACCCTTCACCGCAAAGCCTTCAGGTTGCTTCATGTAGATTTCGTCTTCCAAATCCCCATGAAGAAATGATGTCTTCACATCCATCTGTTCTACCTCAAAATAAAAAACAGTAGCAACGGATGAAAGTAACCTAATAGAAGTTACCTTGGCAACAGGAGAAAAAATATTACCAAAATCAATTCTCGGCACCTGGGAATAACCTTTTGCTACCAACCGAGCTTTGTATTTCTCCATCTTCCCTTCTGCATTTGTCTTCTTTTTGAACACCCATTTGCTACCAATGGGTTTCCTTCCAGCTGGCAACTCCACCAGATCCCAAGCCTCATTTTTGTGCAAAGATGCCATTTCATCAACCATGGCCTCTTTCTAGAGTTTTCCATCCTCTGAATCTACTGCTTCCTTCACAGTTCTGGGATCATCATCAGTAATAGACAAAGCAAAATTTGAACAGAAAGTAGAAGGACTATTCCTTTCTGGCTACCTTCTTTCTCGAACTGATCTTCCCACAGCGGGAGTTTGTGGCTCTTCATCTTCTAATTCCTCCTCTGCTGCAGAGTCTGATTCTTCCTCCTTTAGCTCAAACTCTATCTTCTCAGGTTCCTTTGGTTGGACTTCATGTTTAATAACATCTTTTACTCTGAACACCACATCTCGGCTATACACAACCTTCTGTGTGACTGGGTTCCAAATCTTATAACCCTTTAAACCATCCTTATACCCAATAAAGGTGCACTTTTCAGATTTACTATCCAACTTGGTTTGTTTCTCCTTTGGAACATGTACATATGCATCACATCCAAATACCCTCAGATGTGAAAGAGAGGGTTTCTTACCAGTCCATACTTCTTGTGGAGTCTTATCCTCCAACGCTGATGAAGGTGACCTGTTGACCAGGTAACATGCAGTATCCACCGCCTCTGCCCAGAATTCCTATCCTAACCCGGCACCACTGAGCATGCTTCTTGCCCTTTCCATCAACGTCTTGTTCATTCTTTTTGTGACTCCATTTTGCTGAGGTGTATATGGAGTAGTCTTCTACCGTGCTATACCACACTTCTTACAGAATTCTTCAAATTCCTTGCTACAAAACTCTCCACTATTATCTGTCCTCAGCACCTTTATCTTCTTCTCTGTCTGATTTTCCACCAAAGCTTTAAATTCTTTAAACCTGTCAAAGACTTCAAATTTCTTCTTAAGGAAATATATCCATGTATTCCTTGAGAAGTCATCTATAAATGATACATAGTACACAAACTTACCCAGTGATGGAACCTTCACAAGTCCAAACACATCACTATGCACAAGCTCTAATATCTTTTTCGCCCTTTTATCACCAGAGGGGAAACTCACCCGATTCTGCTTCCCATATACACAATTTTCACAGAAACCAAAATCCAGAGAGCTATTACTCATACCTTCTACCATACCTTTACCATGAAGTATTCGAAGGCCCTTCTCTCCAATATGTCCAAGCCTTTGATGCCACAACATGGTCTTCTCTACAGAGACCACTATATTTTTAGCTCCACTTTCAGGAACTACAGAACTGTTGCACCCATCAACAACAGTGCTACCTTGCAGCTTGTACAGAGTTTCAGTCCGAACTTCCCACATCAATACCAGTTCTCCCCGAACCATCTTGCAGGTATCCTTCTCGAACACTGTTTTTTCACCTGCATCATCCAACTTGCTTACAGAAATCAGATTTCTGGCCAACGCAGGAATATGCAGAACACCCGGAAGTGTTCTAACCCTTCCACCTTGCAACCTCAACTTTACTTTTCCGCAACCAATGATTCTAGCCTTCCTATCATCTCCTAAGAAGACATCACCACCATCGTATTTCTCATACTCACAGAACCACTCTCTATGGGGAGTGAAGTGAAAGGATGCACCTGAGTCAATCAACCATGCCTCATGATCTACATGTGTACTTGAAGAAGCCAAGTACACATCCCCACCTTCATCTGAGGTGGTTTTTGCCTCTGCAGAAGGAGCATCATCAGATCCCTTTCCTTTATCAGGAGCTTTAGATTTACAGTCCCTTTTGAAGTGCCCTTCCTTTCCGCATTTCCAGCACACCACCTTTACAGGTTTTCCTAGAGATTTACATCTCCCTCTATATTTAGATCTCCCACTCGATGACTTATTTTTGTTTCTATTCTGGGACTGTCCTCGTACAGACAAGGCATCGCCATTCTGGCTCTCCATATTTTTCTGTCTCATCTCCTCCATCAGCAAGGCTGAGACTATTTCATCAAACTGCAAAGCAGTTGCATTGCTACCTATTGCAATAACCAAACTATCCCACGAATCTGGTAGAGAACACAACAAACTGATGCACTTATCTTCATCTGAAATTTTAATATCAACAAACACTAATTGACTTACCACAGTATTAAATGCATTCAGATGCTCTGTCACCGAGTCTCCATCTTTCATCCTTAGGTTATACAGCTTTTTCCGCAGGAACAGTTTATTCACCAGAGACTTAGATTGGTACAAAGTCCCTAACTTGTCCCACAAAGCCTTCGCCGTAGCTTCCCCTGATACATTCAACAATACTAAATCTGAGACACACAATCGTATTGTGCTCTTTGCCTTCCGATCCAACTTCTTCCATTCTTCATCAGTCACTCCCGTTGGTTTAGTACCTGGATCTACCGCAATCCACTGATCTTTATCCACCAACAGATCCTCCATCTTGAGTTTCCACAACTCAAAACTCTGACCATTGAACTTCTCGATCTCTATCTTTCCACTGCTCGCCATCTTCTTTCACCACCAGAATTTATCTCGCAGATCTCCCACTGAACAGGGTCTACCACAAGCCCGAGCAAAACCCCTCAGCAACAAAGGCGTCCCCTTGAAGCCAAAACAACTCTGATACCAAATGTAGGTTTTAACCCTGTACAAAAATTACTTGCATACGAATTCTAAAACACAGAAAATAAACAATGCGAGAGCATAACACATATACACAAAGATTTTCCCCTGGATCCCAAAACTGGGACTACCAGCTTGATTTTTCATTATATTCCTTTCAATGTTACAATACATATTTATACATGCCGAAGCATCCAATACCATGGACCGAAAACTATCGCGTCCAAAACCATGGATCAAAAAACCATAGGTAGGTTCGCCCAACCTAATATAGGGTCCAAAAAGAATTTTTCTCGGGGCGCTTCCCTGAACTCCGTAGAGGGGGGCTACCCACCCCCCTCAAACCCCCCGGCAGGGGGGGCTGCCACCCCCTGTGACCGCGTCGCTGCGCAAACAGTGCAATGAAAGGGGGGCTCCGCCCCCTCTCTAACCCCCTGGTTCACTACGTCGGTTAGTCGTGGAAAGAATATAACACAACCCAACAACATCAATTGAACAACAATTGAAAAACACTGAACATCAATTGAACAACAACTAAATAGCAATTGAACATCAACTATCCCATGTTGACTTCCGCGTTGACTTTCCCTTTTGAATAGCAATTCACTCTATGTCGTTGATTTCATCTCTCTAGATCTAATGGTCAGTAGTGACATCGCATATCGCAAATCACAGTTTCTCTAGGCCAGGGTCGTTAACTCATGAATGATGTGATGTGATATGATCGAATAGCCAGCAATCAACAGTCATGCAACAGTTTACGTGATATCGCATAGGGAACTTGTGCGATGCTTCTCGCTTCACATTGCTGATATGACTTATAAACCTTGATCTATAGAAATTTGGGTCTGGGTTTAGACTTAACCTTCGACCACTTTAAAACCTGATATCCCTTGGATAATAGAGTTCCTCAAATCCTTCGGCTAGCGGCTCTTCATCTAGCACATGGTTTAAACACAGGCTTAACCTCACTGTTGACTATGACATAAGCAGTTGAAACTTAAATCGATAGTTAGGATGGAGTACAGGCCTTCAATCACAATCAAACATTTCTGTGCTTTTCTACCCCCGTCATTAACACTAATGACTGTGATTAACAATTAAATACTGAGATTAACAATTAAAACATGAAAGGGGGAAAATACTCGAATGCACTTGAGAATGCAGGTTCACATAGTAAATGAGAGTTTCCACCAGGATCAACACACAGATGCACACTAAAACAAACTCATTCAATATAATATTGGTTACAGAGTCTTGGCCCTCTCAGCTCAATCTCAACGAATTAACAAACCTTTGTTTCAATCTCAAAACCCTCTCTATCACTCAACTCTCGCTCTCTCTCAATCCTGGATCATCTTAGCTAATCCCTCTTCATTACATTTTCTTCTTTTTTTATGAGTTGAATCCTACTCTAACCGTACGAACAACTCAATCTCTATTTTAAAGAATCTAACAATCAAATCTCCATTTTCAAGGTCCATTAGACACCTACACTAACAACTTATCCTTCAATCTAAAATAAGACAATTTCCTAACTATTACAATAATGTATTACAGAGATCCAACCCTCTCGACTAAAGTTGACTTTTACCACTCAAGTTATTGAAATTCACTCTTTTAGCCACAACATGTGAACAAACCTTCGCATTGATGGCTAAGTCCGGATGCTCCTGCATCAGACTCCCGAGGAGGAAAAGAATAATCCCTCATACTTTCAGGGTTTACTCCATACTTCTACAACTCTTCTGTTGTCAACCAACTAGCATCCTCCACTGGTTGTCCTTTCCATTTGCTAGATATTGATAATAAACCTATCCTCTGGTTCTTTTGGACACTCTTTTCTCCAAACTAGCTTCTACCTCTCTCTTAACTGTCTTTGGCATTTGTTCTTCCCACTTCAAAGTTTGAAATTCATCTTCTGTAGTTTGCTCTTGTAGCTTTGTCTCTCTCTCTCTTTGTATGGATACAAATATGTAACATTGAAGATAGGTGATATTCCGATCCCTTCTAGCAATTCAATTTCATAAGCATTAGTTGAAAACTTTCTTACAATTCTAGATGCTCTTATCTTTTTCATTTTCAATTTACTGCAAGTCTTAGTAGGAATTATTTCTTTTCTGAAATACATCATCATTAAATCTCCCACTTAGAATTATTTCTCTCTTATTTTCATATCTGCTCTTTGTCTGTATTTTCCACTGCTTTCCTGTAATCTGCCTTTAACATCTTGTTGTAGTCTCTGCATCTGCTTTGCAAACTCTTCAGATTTTGCACTTCTTGTCTCCTACTTACCCAAATTTCTAAGCTCATACACACCTCTTGGATTCATCCCAAAAACAATCTGAAATGGACTCATTCTAGTACTTCGGTTTGGAGTGTCATTATAATAAAACTTAGCTTGAGCTAGTGCTAAATCCCACTACTTAGGATTTTGATACACTAAACTTTTCAATATGTTTTCCAAACTTCTCTTTACCACTTCCGTCTATCCATAAGTTTAAGGATGGTACGCTGAACTGGAACTAAGTTTAGCTTCTATTTTTTTCCAAAGATTCCTCCAGAAATGCCCTACAAAATTTGTCTCTATCAGACACAATACTTATAGGCAATCCATGTAATCTTACAATTTCTGAAAAATATAGATTAGTAATATGTGTTGCATCACTAGTCTTTTTACATGCAATGAAATGTGCCATCTTGGAAAATCTATCTACCACAACATAAGCAGAATCATTCCCCCTTTCGGTTTTAGGTAACCCCAAAACAAAATCCATGCTAACCGCATCCCATGGTCGGTCTGGTATTGGTAATGACTGGTAAAATCCTGTATTCTGGCTTCTCCCTTTATCATGCTAACATATCCTGCACTTCTCAACAACTCTCTTATCATTAGTCTGCATCTTCGACCAATAATAAAAAGCATTTACCTGAGCAAAGGCTTTGACTTGTCCAAAGTGACCAGATAATCCTCCACTATGTTTCTCTTTTATTATGTTTTCCCTCATATAACATTTGGGAATACAAAACTTGTTGCCTTTAAATAATAAACCTCCTTGGATAAGATAATCTAACCACTGACTTCGGTTATGAGCTATTGGATTTTGAACTTCTATGTAAATATCCTTGAAATTTGCATCATTTTTATGATGATGATGATGATGATGGTTAACGTCCGCTGAGACCAAATAATGATCTATCGGACCTAAAAAGACAAATTATTTATTTTGATTTAAGATTTTATTCCTATGCTCAAAAAGCTTGGAGAGAAGCCTCCCGAGTTCACTATAATTTTGGCATTGTAAAAGGCTAGGAAGGTTAGTATTGTAACAAAGGTTGTGAAATTGAGATCTAATGTGGTTGTATGCAGGGCACTCTAAGAGGAAGTGGTTTTCATCCTCGATGCTCCTATTCTCACAAATATGGCAGATTCTTTCCATCCATGGCGTTTTAGGAACTACCCAGCGGCCAGTCTCACTATGGAGCTCATGAGAATTCGTTCTAATCTTTGCTATATTAATTTTCTTTTTTGAGCTAGTTAGAATAGAGAGATACTTTTGATCTTCAAGGGTGGGGTTGATGACCTTCTTATAACAACTTAATTTTCTTTTAGACGCTAAATCTTTCTCACACCACAATTTTTCTTTGAACTTAGAAGTAACAATATCTTTAATGTTATTTATGTTTTGCAAAGCATCATTCTCATTGATCTCCCAATAGTTTAACCAGGCCCTTGTGTCCTTATGCCATCCTCGGTTAAGCCTTAGGTGATTTTGACTGGAATTTAAAGCTAGCTTAGGAAGTCTATGATTGTCTATGTTATTGAGCTTGTGCTTGTACATCAGAAACCTGAGCATAGCTAGGCTCTCAATAGAAGAAAGACCTGCTTCTATAAGGAGAATAGGATAGGGTGTATTACTTTTAATTTTCAGGTTATAAGTTATAAAACGCTTCTGGATTTGCTCAATCTTCCTCCAAGATTCTCTGGAGATGCTGCAGCCCCAAACTTCACAGCCATACAATATAACAGGAGTGACTAAAGTTTCAAAGAGGAACTTCTTTTTATCCCACATTACGAGGTTTGCTGTTTTACAATTATTTTCAAGACCAAAATAAGCTTTCCATCCCCCATTGATCCTTTTCTCAATGCTATGGTTCCAGTTGAGCTTGTGATGGATATCAATTCCTAGGTACTTGTAAGAATACACTTCCTCCAAGTTATTATTGTCATACGTAAAATTAGCGCAAGTGTCCTTCTTAGATTTGATAATCATAACTTTTTTTTTGTCTGTGTTAACAGTCATACCCATGGTAGAGCAGAAATCCTTAAGAAGCTTGAGTTTCTTATCAAGATCAGAAGGGCACCTTGCCAGAAGAACAATATCGTCAGCATAGAGAAGAAGGATAATGACTATCCCAGCTAAGATTGTGCCACCACATCCTACTTCTTCTAAATAACCTTCGAGCTTATCGATGTAAATGCCAAATAGAGTAGGGGAGAGGGGGCAACCTTGTTTAACTTCGATGTTACACTTAATATCTTTTGACCACCCCTCATTGTTCTTTAGCTTGGCAATTACATTCTCGTATAGCCTTATAGCAACAGCTCTTAACTCAAGAGGAACCTTTAGCTCTTCTAACCTATTCCAAAGGTTGTATCTAGGGACCGTATCGAAAGCCTTTCTAAAGTCTACAAAGCAGCAGAATAAATTGGATTTATCATTACGACATTCCTCCGCAATGATCCGCAGCGTAACAAGGTGGTCTGTTGTTGAGTGATGCCTTCTGAAACCTGCTTGGCCTTTAGCCCACTTACCTTCACTTTCAAGCCATATGCTTAACTTTTTTTCCAGAATACTACCAAGCAGGTAGTATTCTAGAAAAAATACTACCTATACATGTCAACCATTTCTTCAAATCCTACAAAACCAACTTTTAATTCTTGCACAATGAAATTTACCCTGCTTAAAGCATCAACAACCTTGTTTGACTTACCACTTGTGTTCTTTATCACAAAAGTAAAGTTCTGCAAAAGCTCTACCCATTTGGCACTTTTCTGGTTCAATTTCGGCTTGCTGTTTATGAACTGCAATGCATGATTGTTAGAATATAATATAAACTCCTTTGGCAGCAAATAATGTCTCCATTTTTTTAAAGCTTGTACAATAGCATAAAATTATTTATCATAAGAAAAATACTTCTTCTTAGCTTCATTTAATTTCTCACTGAAGTACACTATTGGTCTCTATTCCTGACTCAAAACTACTCCAATTGCAACTCCACTAGCATCAGTTTCGACTTGAAGTACTTTCTCAAAATCGGGTAGAGCTAAAATTGGTTGCTCTATGATTTTCCTCTTCAGAAACTTAAAATTCTTGTCTGCTGCTTCTGTCCACTTGAATGGCTGATTAGTCTCCTTGGTTGTTTCAATAATTGGTGCACAAATTTGACTAAACCCTCTCATAAATTTCCTATTAAAACTTACAAGACCATGAAAAATTCTTACCTCAAATATATTCCTTGGAATAGACCAGTTCCAAATTGCTTGGACTTTCTCTGGATCCATTTTCAACCCTTATTTAGAAACTACGAATCCCAAGTAAATTAATTCTTCTTTCATGAAACTAAATTTCTTCAGATTTATCAGTAGCTTCTCTTCCAGCAGAGTTCTTAAAACCAACTTAAGATGCTCTAGATGTTCATCCTTACTTATGCTAAAAACTAGAATATCATCAAGATAAACAATAATAAACTTGCCTGCATATTCCTTCAAGACTTCATTTATCAATCTCATGAACGTGCTAGGTGAATTAGTGAGTCCAAAAGGCATCACTAACCACTCATACAAACCACGGTTTGTTTTAAATGCATTATTCCATTCATATCCTTCTCTAATTCTTATTTGATGATATCCACTCTTCAGATCTATTTTAGTAAAATACTTTGACCCACTCAAACAATCCATCAAATCATCTATGTGTGTTAAAGGAAATCTATACCTAATAGTGATCTTGTTTATTTCTCTAGAATCTATGCGCATACGCCATTCACCTCCTTTATTTGGACTGAGTATTGTTGGCACAATACATGAACTAAGACTCTCTCTGAATAGTCCCTTATCCATCATTTCTTGCACTTGTCTTCCAACCTTTTTGATTCTCTTGAGGAGTTAATCCATACGCTGTTTTGTTTGGCAAACTTACTCCTGGTATTAGATCAATATGATGACTAATAATCCTGATTGGCGGCAATGCATTTAGCAACTCATCCACGATAATATAAGAAAAATCATTTAACAGTGTTTTGTTTTCTTCAAGTAAATCATCTAAGTTTGTGGAAGTTAAAATTACCTTAGGTCTCCCTACGACAATAAAATGAATTTCTTCACCTTTTCCTACCTCTTGCAACAACTCCTTTCCACTCATCAGCATAACACTGTTTCGAGGTGTTCCTTTGTCAGCGTCATCCTTCAACGACATCAGTGTATGTTTATTTCCATTCTTTTGCAGAGTGTAAGTATTTTCCCCCCATCATGGATAGCTTTCTGATTAAACTACCATGGTCTTCCTAGCAATACATGGCATACATCCATTGGCATTACATCACACAATATCACATCTTTATACGTACCAATCTGTATCTCTACCTTGCATTGTTCTATCACAATAATCTGATGTCCATTCTGCAACCATGACACTCCGTAAGGAGTAGGGTGTATTGTCTTCACCAATCCCAGCTTGTTCACCATCTATGTAGAAACAAGGTTATCGGTACTTCCATTGTCAATTATCACTTTACAACATTTACCTTTTGATTTGCACGTAGTTCTGAATATACTCTTCCTATGTGCTAGTTCTTCAGCCTCTTTCTCTACCTTCAGCAATGCCCTTTTCGACAACATGGATTCTCCTACTTTAGGGGACTCTTCATTTTCTATAAGTTGAGGTGTTTCTGGCTTTGCCTTAGCCACATTCACATTCCTCTGACTTGCTGGTTTATTATGAGGACAATCCCACGATACATGTCCCCATTCTCCACACATGTAACACTGAATATCTCTTCCTCAACCTCTTCCTCTTGGTGCAAATCTTCCTCTATTGAAATCTCCCCTTTGTGGTGGTCTACTACTTGAACTTCCTGCTTTGGGCCGACGTTGTTGAAACCTTGGTCTAGTAGCTCCTATACCTCTTACTGAACTTTTCCGTCTATTCCTCTGACTTTTTTTTCTCAACATCTTCTCTTCTGCCTTCAAACCTGCTTGATAGGCGTCTTCAATAGTCTTCAGACTCAGTAAGATGATCTCATCCTATATGTCATATCTTAAGCCATTAATATATCTGGCTACCTTCTCCATATCATCCTCTGCATGTCGTGCTCTAATATTCAGTCTATAAAAACTCTTCTATGTATTCTTTAACAAACATTCTTTTTTGCCTTAAATTCTGTACTTGTTTCAAAATATTTAACTGATAATATTTTGGCATAAATTTAGCTTTCATTTTACTCACCATTTTATCCCATTTCTTGATCTTGGACGTTCTTTTTCTTGTTTTGGATGTTTGTAGCTCATCCCACCCAATAGCTGCATGACCCTTCAATCTGGTAACTGCAAACTTCACCTTATTTCTGTCATCAACCTCTTCATAGTCAAAATATTTGTCCAGTGCACAGATCCAATCCATTAGCTCTTTAACATTGAGACTCCATTCATACACAGGAATTTACACCTTTGTTTTTCCACCTACTTTAACCAACATCTTGATAACTTCGGTAGTTTCATTTTCCTCCTCTCCTTCTTCCTCAGAAGATGCTTCTGCAACACTTTTAACCCCTTCATTAGGTGCTCTCCTGTGTGTAATCTCCATTGTATCCATCCTTGTACGCAGACTCCAGATCTCCTCTAGAAGAACTGCATTTACTTCAGGTCTTCCTCGACCTATGCCAACTCTTCTCCTTGGCGACATGTTTACTACAATCAAACTCAATCTCTGTGCTCTGATACCAAAAATGATGTAGGAGGTCAATTGTACAACAACTGAATGACAATTGAACAACAATTGAACAACAATTGAATAGCAATTGAACAACAACTTAACAATAATTGAACAACACTGAACAATAATTGAACAACAATTGAACAACAATTGAATAACAACTATCCCACATTGACTTCCGCGTTGACTTTCCCTTTTGAACAGCAATTCACTCTACGCCATTGATTTCCTCTCTCCAGATCTAATGGTCAACAGTGACATTGCAGATCAAAAATCATAGTTTCTCCAAGCCAGGGTCATTCACTCATGAATGATACAATGTGATATGATCCAATGGTCAGCAATCAACAGTCATCTAATGGTTGACGTGATATCGCATAGGGAACTTGCGTGATGCTTCTCGTTTCACGGAGCCAATATGACTTATAAACCTTGATCTATAGAAATTCAGGTTTGGGTTTAGACTTAACCTCCGACCAATTTAAAACCTAATATCCCTTGGATAACAGAGTTCCTCAAATCCTTCGGGTAGTGGCTCTTCATCTAACACAAGGTTTAAACATAGGCTTAACCCCGCTGTTGACTATGACATAAGTAGTTGAAACTTAAATCGATGGTTAGGATGGAGTACGGGCCTTCAATCATGATCAAACCTTTCTGTGCTTTTCTAGCCTGGCCATTAACACTAATGACTGCAATTAACACTTAAATATTGATATTAACAATTAAAACATGAAACAAGGAAAATACCCGGATGCGCTTCAGAATCCAGATTCACAGAGTAAACGAGAGTTTCCACTAGGATCAACAAACAAATGCACACTAAAAAAATTTCATTCAATATAATAATGGTTACAGAGTCTTGGCCCTCTCGGCTCAATCAAAACGAATTAACAGACCTTCGTTTCAATCTCAAAACCCCCTCTATCACTCAACTCCCACTCTCGCTCAATCCTCAATCATCTCAGCTAATCCCTCTTCATTACATTTTCTTCTTTTTTTATGAGTTGAATCCTACTCTAACTATACGAACAACTCAATCTCTATTTTAAAGAATCTAACAATCAAATCTCTATTTTCAAGCTCCATTACACACCTATGCTAACAACTTATCCTTCAATCTAAAATAAGGCAATTTCCTAACTATTACAATAATGTATTACAGATCATTGTCAAGAGATCCAACCCTCTCAATTAAAATTGACTTTTTACCACTCAGGTCAGTGAAATTCACTCTTTGAGCCACAACATATGAACAAACCTTCACATTTATGCCTAAGTCTAGATTCTCCTGCATCATTTACCGTAACCCCAACATTAATGTTCATCACAAAGTGAACTACGGAGTTGAGATAATTCCCAACTGAGAATTCTCTTTGTGTAACCCTTGTTTTTTTTGTTTATAATAGAATTTTCTTTGCAAAAATATGGTCTTAACTAATTCATTCTTGAAGCCTTATGGAATTAGGTGTATACCTCTGCCTTTTGGCATCAGAGTAATTCTTCCTTGACTATATAAAATATGTGTTTGATTTCACTGGGTGCCCATTTATGATTACTAGTCTATCTATTTCCTTCTGGAAAAAGCTAAGATGTTTAATACTTTGGTTCTGAAAATTAAAGCTCAGACATTGAATACTTTTGTTCTAAAAATTTGTAAAAAAATATACTGTTAGTGTTATGGTAGCTATGTTCATTCACTGTATCATGTTCCTGATTATTTCTATTCCCTTTGTTGTTATCTTTCACACTGCTTCAGGTGTTTCTTGTCCATTTTTCTAGCACTATAAGGATAACACCATTTACTTAGGAGGCTGATATACACCCTATATCAATAATAAAATAGTTTCTTGTTTTCTATTGTGGAATTTGTGCAATAACAATATTTTCTCTGCATCTATGGAACAATTATCTAATGTTATACAGTACCTCTCGGTTCACTCTCTCTTTGCTCCCCCTCATGTGTATTGACAATCTACAACTGTAGCATGCGTAGTGCATAATTGTATATCATATAACTGGAACATTTGTGTATATAATTAACCTAGAAGAGAAATAGAGGATCTATTTCCCCTGAGAAAACCATCTTCCTTCTTCTTCCAAAACTTCAATGCCTAAGTCCTAACAGGAGCATTAAATTATAGCTTCTTCTTTTCCCATGTTTGGGCTTTATCTTGGTTGCACATGGCTAAAGGAAGCTTCTCCTTCAAGTCCTCTTTCTTAATACAAGTCTTATTGTTGCCTTTCTGTCTTACAGAGGGGTTTTGCTACAATAGCAAGAGGATATTTATTTTTCTGATTTCTTCCTCATCTTTTCATCTAGCTCTTTTGACACCGAGTATTGAAGACAAACTTGTATTCGTCAATTCCATTGTTTCTTCTTGTCTTCAAATCTTGAGTTGTTACATTTTCATGCATATGTTGAGAAGCATACTTTTTCTCCCCATGTTTGTAGTGTGTTGCCTCATGCCCCAAGTTGCCATAGTTGTAGCATTCAATTTGGATTAAGAATGGGGAAAGGAGTTACTATTCATGACAACTCTCTTGTCCTAACCTCTTTATTCTTGGGTTGCTGCTACCCAACACATCTTGTTTTCTTGTACAGTCCATGGATTTATGTCCAAAATTATTGCAAGAAAAACAATACCCATAAAAGGTATTTTGAGAACTGAAGAAACCTTTTCCTTTAAGGTTTTGTCCTTGAATTGGAAAGGACCTCTGTTGGTTATTCATATACCTTATGTGGCAAATTGTGCTACTACCTTGCACTCTTTCATTTTGCTGAGTGGCTCTCTTCTATTGCTCTCCTTGTTATTGATGATTAGCATGTTTTTGTTTCTTTCCTTGCTGCTATTGTTGTCCAACAACCTCTTTTCCCTTGTTGTTGTTAGAACCTCCAACTACCCTTACTTGGATAGTTGTCCCTTTAGTATTTTCCTTCTTGGAGCTTTATTCTTCTTCGAAACCCAATCCTTGATGAATGTGGATATTTGTTTGACAAGCATTTCATTCGAAGCCTTTTTTCTCTCCTCAAGATTTTGGTATTGAGACAACTCTTTATTTTAATTTTCTAAGTCGTGTCTCAATGAGACTACAAATTATAGTCTCTCATACTGAGCTTCTATTTCATCTCGTTGAATGGTTATCCTTCCATTCAATCTAGTAGCCTCTTCTTATTGAGCATTTAGATCAACGTTTTTCCTCAACTTCTCATTCTCAAGCTCATATTTGTGTAACTTCTCCTTTTTCTTGATATTTTCTTTTGAGAGCTCCTTGATATCTTTTAGAGCAAAGATAAACTTATTCCTCAAATAGATCCTTTCATCTAGAAAAGTTTATTCACTATCAAAACTGTTGGATGAGTCACCACAGAGATCTAAAACAATCTTTGTGTCCATAGAGTCTTCCACAAGTCTAATGGGTATCCCTTCTTCATCACTACTAGTGAAACTCTTATTTTATCCTACAGATGATCACACCTGGGGTTTATCTTCTTCCTCTGAGATACCCTCATTGGCTATTGCTACAAGTATAAACCTCTCTTCACAAACACTAGATGTATGACTATATTTATCTTCACAAAGGAATATGCACATCTAATGTCTAAGTGACCCATCTCTTCAGAATTATGATAAAAAAATAGCTTACGTTCAGAGCCGCATAAACTCTCATCCAAGTCTTCTTCTTGACTACCCTTGGAGTGAACATTAGCAATTTTCTCACATGAATAAATATATTAAATATTTCAAGCATATTTCCTTTGGGATACCTTCTTATTCCTCTTCATTCTCTTCTTCTCATTATTAGCAGATTTCACATATTTAGGTTTACCACTTGAAAAACAAGGTTCCTTGACCTCCTCTTGAGTTGTGTAGCTTTATCCTCCATATAGACATTACAAGTTGTCCAACATTTCCTTTTTTGACTCACAATGCCTCACTTTATCAACATGTTTCTTAGAAACCCCTTTCATGATGATTTCCTTGGCTTATGTATTAAAGCCATTCCTATCTTCATCTATCAAAGACAATGAAATGTTACCATTTACTACCATCAAGTAGGATTCCATTATGATCTTCTAGAGCTCATAGTCTGATCCATTTAAAAATGGAACTCCTTATTCTGTTAGGAAAACTTGATTAGCCATTGTTTCCCTTTTATCTACCTTTGATAGATTAAGCTATTATTGGAGGAACTTGGCTCTCATACAAATTGTTGGAAACAATGTTAATACCAAGAGGGGGGGATGAATCGATATTAACGCTAATTTTAACTTTTATGCTAGTTTATATTTACTCATTCAAATTTGATCATCCATTGTATGAGAAAAACAATTAAAAAACCATAACAGCAACCATATTAGCCAATACAATCATACACATCATGAGAAACAAACACATGCAGAGACACATAGGTTTAATGTCGAAACCCTTTCGGGAAAAAATATCCAAAGCTTTTTGTTGTTATTGATGTAAAAATAAGAGCACCTGCTCTATTACATCAATCTATTTGTGAGACACCACTCATAGGAAGCACCAACTCCCTTTTATTTTTTCTAGCACCCACTAGCAGGAAGCACCAAGTCCATCCTTTTGCAGACACTTGGTCATCCTACTAGAAGAACCATCTCATGCACCAACTTCATGGTTTTTTTGCAAGCATCAACTTGCATCTCCATGGATTTATGAAAACACTAACTTGTAGGAGGCAGAAACCCCTAATCCTTCTCATACACCCACTAAAGATGGAAGCACCAAATTCCTATATGCAAGCTCCAACCCACACTCAACAGAAAACCTGCTGCTCATTGTAATTGGCAGCATCTGTGCTTATTTTCATCTATGTTGTCCTCAACAGCCTTTTGGCACATGCAGCCTACTATCCTCTGCTCACTCTGTAGTAACTCATTGTTAACTCACAACCTACACAACACCTTTTCCTATTCTAACTCTACAACAACTCGTTGTCAACTCACAACCTATGTAATACTTTGTCGTTTTCTCACTCCACAACATCTCGCTTTTTCTACTCTATAGTATTCAATAAGACACAACTCTCTCAGTACTTTGTTCACACTGCAATATCATACTATTCTCATCCCACTGCTCTCATCATCATACATTCAACATTCGACCCCTTATATTCCATAAGCATTGTCAGCCTCTTCTTTACAGCATAGGCTCACTCAACCTCACACAACAACAAAGTCTCTCTTGGGGTCTCTTTTATCTACATAGGCACTCACAAACTCTTGTTTTCAGCACAGGCTCACTCGACCTCATACAAAAACAGACACACAGGTAAATCTCTCCACACAGCTCGTTAGCAACAATAATTATCCTCCCCCCATTTCTCAATTACAATCATAGGTTTTGTTTCACTAAAACAAAGTGATCGACATTGTCTCTGTCAGTCATCACTCTGCCATTCACACTGGCTGAGTGTACTCATTGGCTTTTCCATCCTATTGTTGCATCTCTTTCTCCAATTCTTCCATTGTATTAAACATGAGGATGTGCATCATTCACTCACCAAATATGGTTGCAGTGCAATTAATTCGGAGAATGGGTCTCTATGTGATTCTCCATGCCGAGAATTAAATCTTATGTAACTTGCACACTCCAAAAAGGCTCTTGTTCCTTTTGTGAACAAATATCTTGTCCCTAAGGATATGATCTTCATTCAGTTCCTAGTAGCATAGAAGTAAGCTCAGGGATGGCTTGTCTCAGCTCACTAATAGACTCCATTTAAATCATCATGCAGAAGCATGGTCACTACTACCTTGACCCAATTATGTTTGTCTTTGTCTCTTGCCTACGACAGTCGCCATTGACTCCATCGACCATGTTTCCTACATTCATTTACCCTTAGTTTCTGACTCATTCATCTTCCATGCGAAATTTTATTGGAATTTCATAGCCTCACATATCATAACTTTACTAAGGTAGGATGTTACAAAATCATAATATTATAATTGTCCTTTAGGCCCTTTTTCTTCACCTCTTATTTTTTTTCCTCCATGGAACCGGGTGCTGTGACTGGCAAATTTATACACCTTTGTATTGGTATTTTAGAGTCCCGCATATCGTAACTTTTTTAAGGTTGGACATGACAAATTCATGAGATTTTGATATTGGAATTTAGCCCCTTTTTCTTTGCCCCTTATCACATTCCAACCATAGGACCGGGTGTTGTGACTGACGGAATAACACTTAGGTGCTAAGCCCTTTGGGATCCTATCAAGGGCCTTTCTCCTTGTGTCCTTTCTCTTTTCCCTTGGTTCTTTGGGCTCCATGACCAAATTCCCATCAACATCATAGCTCCCTCAGATCACGACCTTCTTGAAATTTGACTACGAAGGAGTTACTGAATATCCAACCTTTGCTATACTTGTGGTATCTCCATAATACTTAGGTGTTAAGCCCTTCACTATTCCCTTGGTACTTTGGGGTCCATGACCAAGTTACAATTACATCAGGGCTCTTTGTATCATAACTTTCTCAAAAATCAATTACAACAGAGTTACGAAATCCCCAATCTCTAATATAGTTCTATGGTGAAATCATGTTGTTGTCATCATCACCACGTGGTGTCTCCTTGGTGGTGACAGGTGTCACAAGGATTTTCCTCATTAGGCCACTTAATAATGCTAAATTTGACTTCCACGTGTCCTTCGTACAAACACATCATGCTGACATCATATTCCACCGTTAGCTCCTGAGGGACAATCACTTACTTCCATATGTCTTATTCGAGGAGAGAGAAAGGGTCCCTCAGTTCCGTTTTTTGAAACTAAATTACTTTGTAAATTCTGCTCCATGCAACCCTACATGCTTTCAAAATAATTCAATTAACAAGGAGTTACGAACTTCTGATCTTTGAAATACCAAAATTTCTAGGTTCTGATATTCCTACCTTCTGAGGTCCCAAAGTTCTGAGGGGTACCAATATTCCAACCTTCTGAGGTCTCGAGACTCCAACCTCTGAAATTCTGAAGTCACAAAATTCTGAGGGGTTCCAATGTTCTAGCATCCTTCTGATATTCATCCTGCTCCGATATTTAGCCCTTTTGATGTCCAGAGCCTTTGAATCTTTGAGGTCCTACAGTTTCGAAATTCATGGCACAAAATTTTCCCTGCGTCTGATTAACTGAGACTCTAAAAATTTGGCCTACTTCCATGTTTTGACACTTTGAAATTCGACCTGCTTCCATGTTCAAAAATTTCAAAATTTTCCTGCTTCCCTAGTTCCAAAATTATGCATGCTCCTAAGGAATTCATGGTCCTTACTTCGGCTATCAATAAATTTTGACTTAGATATGCATTTATTTACATTCACATACCATTGGAAAACTCTTTCTGAGCACTTACATCATGCAAACAGTATCTGAGTTGATCTCTTGAGGAAGAATATCTTCTAAAGCATTGGTCTCCCAACCACCATAGTCATAATTTTATGGATTCCCCCATAGGCCTACTACTATGGTGATTCTCTACCAGAGATTGCAACAACCATAGGACTCCCCCTGAGCTTTACACATCAAGAACATTAATGCTAGTATCTGCGGCCATCACAATTAGCCTAGTGGAAATCCATGTCATCTTTCCTAACATCATGCTAGCACATACATCCATGCTGATTTGGTTGACACCAATGCCAACATAGTTGCTAACTCTTAGGCAATTCCATCTTCCCAACTTGATCTTCCAGCATGAACGTTGACATCAATACCAACACACTTACTGCCACTAGCCAGACAAACAATGCCAATTTTCCAATAGAATATCCATGGAAGTTTATGGATCATGTAGATTCCTCTAGATGCACATTATTCCACTTGATTAGGTACTCCATAACGGTTATATTTTGAAGAGATAGATAACACTAATCTATAAATTTCTCTAATTCAAGAATCAACTTCCCTTATTCATATAATTTTGAAATTTCTATTTGCACTAGAATAGTCTATACCAAAACCTTTTATAGGAAAGATACATAAAAACTCTTATGGGTAAGAGAAGAAAGAAATCTATCTCATACACCAGTTGTCAAATTTAGTGAAAAACCTTGCCAGGTCCATAAATGTTTGGAGCTAATTTATGATTTTTATTTTTCTTGTGTTTATATGTCTTATAGAGTTGTAGTCTAAGAATTACCAATCACCCTCCTAATAGTTTATTTCACTTCAATGTTCATTTTCTTGTTGTTTCATCTTAGTTTGCACCATTTGAAAGTCTTCCTTAGAAATTATGAAAGTTTAGTTAGTATAAGACATATATGACTTGATTAATTGTAATTTGGACTTATCTTGTAAAAATTATGAAGTATTGGGATTGAGATAACAGTAAAGGGCCACACATGGGGTAATGGTAGTAGATGTGTGATATATAGTATTATATCAACTTTTTGCCAAAGGAAGCCACTTCATCGATTGAGATTGTGTATCTAAAGAATAAAAATGTAGATAATGATATAATCATTTGATAAGCATTTCTAATTGACCATATGTTGATGACATGTTGAACTTATCACCAATGTTATTCCAGTCTATTCCATAAGCCTTTCCAAAAGTTTTATGATTTTGGAATCTTTGTCACTCACTATTGCCTTAGGAGAGCCATGAATTATATCAATTTCCTTCATGAACACTTCTAGAATTTGGCTTGCTATGTATGTATTTTGAACTCCACAAAAATGGAATCCATACCTTTTTATTTTGGTAACTCATTAATGAATTCCATTCATGTATCTTCCCATATTTGATTCGGTATGTGTGATGGAAAAAGAAACAATGGACATTTTGTTGTCTCTTCTTTCTTTGTTTTGCAAACCTAACATTCTCTTACAATTGTTTCAATATATTTATTCATTCCTTCTCTAAAAAAATATTTTTTTCCCCTTTAGTATCATTAACTAACCTTGCATGTCTTGCCATGGAAATGTCATGGGACTCCATCAATATTTATTGCTTCATATTTGATTGAGGGAATGAAAATATTTTACATTTGTACCAAAGTATATCTCCATTCCACTCCCAATGTTCCATCGAGTTCATTCCTTACGCTATAAATTATATTTTTTGTTTAATACTATTGTCATTTTTCCATTCATGTTGATATTCTTCCAGTCATACCATTATGGAAGGTGTAGTAGAATATAAAATTTAGGCTTCTTCCATCCCAAAAAGATAATTTTCCAATACATTGTCCTCCCATTTTTTATATATCATTTCAAAATTGAACCTATTGATTGTGCTAATTATTGCCAACATACGAAGGATCTCCTTGATGTGAAGTCCCAATCAGACCTCACATCGTGTGGAGTAGGATTCAAATTCGAATTATTAGTCGGGGCACCATAACACAAAGTTTCGTCTTTCTTTAACCAAATAAAATAAGAGATTATATACATAAACCTTGAACAAGTAGTTAAGTTGACATTTTGAAACACTGATTGCAATGTATAAAAGGAGACCTTCAAAAGGGGAGAGACAAAAAGTCAGCCTCTAGAAGGGAGTAATAGTATGAATAATAGTTTAGATCAGCACAACGATAATTAAACCACATACAACACACCTTCAAGAAGATAAGTATTGATGCCACTAAAATAGTCTGATTTCCTTAGTACATATGAATGAAACATATATAGAAAACATTTGAACAATCATTCTAAGAGTTTCACAATAAATGCATGAAAATCTATTGGCTCATCTAGCTTTAATTATAATAAGGTGGAAGATTCAAGTACACAATTACAATGGTGAGGCACTAGTTCCAATAGTGGAACATTAAGCCACTTCTTTCTTCTCCAAAGAATAGTTTTCTCTACTTTGTTGTTGTAGCTACTACAACACCCTCTAAAATTTTGGCTTACACTCAAATTTTCGAGCCTTCATTAGTATTTTTCTTGATTTTTGAAAACATTCAAGATCATTCCATGATCTTTCTTGAAGTTCTTTCGTCCCTCTTGCTTGTTGGTTTAACTGTCATCTTTTGGCATGTTTGTCTGTTATATAATGTTTGTGATCCTTTTTCTTGTGGTTTTGAATGTTGTTCTTTGTGTATATGAGTTTTCCTAACCATGTAAACATTTGTCACATCCATACACAGAGTCTTGAGAACTGTCGCACAAGTGTTGTCACGGTTGTCCCAAAGTCTATCTTAAGTATTGCACTTCTCACATCCTTTCATGAGGTAGTCACAAAGAGGGGAATGCTTTGTTTGTTTGTTCTAATGATCTATGTTGTTGCATCATCAAAAATTGCTAAGTGTTTGATCACAATTAAAGTTCTTGACGAGTCCATCTCCCTTCGCGCACTTAGCCATTTCCAGAAAATATTCTCAACCGGGCAACTTAGCCTCACCAGGCCTTGAGTGAACTATGCACTGTGTAGTCACGACCCTCTTGGATCTGAACCTGCTGCCTAGAACTACGTAGTTCATAGTTACTATCCTCTAGGGTTGTTTTTCTACACAATTCCAGAGTTCAGTAGCCTCCCTTGAGCTCTATAATTTCACAATTGTGCCTCCTAATTTTCCTTAAACTGCACATTTCACAATTTCAACCCTCAATATTTTCCCTTGCCTGCTAGAATTTCACAATGCATAGAGATCCCAGCTTCCCTTAGCCTACAAAACTGCACAGATTCTCCTTCTAGTGCCCTTCCCTCAGTCAAAGCTCACTGCCTTTAGAAACTGCACAGATTTTCCCTTCATGCCTCTCTACTGCCCAGTCCCCCTTGATTGCTGAAACTACATAGTTTTTCCTCCCAGGGCCTTGTCCTACAGCCTGCACTACCTGCTTGAACTGCACAATATTTTCCCTCAATGGACACTATGAAAATTTTTCCCTCAGTGGCCACTGTGAAAATCTTTCCCTTAGTGGCCATTGAGCAAATTTTTCCCTCAGTGGCCACTGCACAAAATTTTCACTCACTAGGCACTACGTAAATTTTTCCCTCAGTGTGCACAGCACAAAATTTTACCTCAATCGGTACTGCATAAATTTTTCGCTAAGTGGGCAATGCAAAAAATTTTCCCTGAGTGGGTAGTGTGCAAAGTTTTCCCTCAGTTAGGAATACACAGAAATTTCTACCAGTCTGGCTTAAGCTACACACTGCACAGTCTTAGTGATCAAGGTCTCCCTTTGTTTGTTGGAACTGCACAATACATAGTCACTTATCCCTTTCTCCAAGCATATGACTTGTATCAGGCTCATTTCATGAATCATAATGCATCATCTTAGACTAGGGGGTTTTTATATTGATGTTGTCACATGATGAATGACTTGACAAAACATGTACACTATAAATTCATGGCGAGATGATAAAGAAGGAACATGCGAAGGGAACCATTCCTAAATAATCTCTTCCATCTGAAATCATAAGTCGATCTATCAAGGGGGAGAGAATGGACACAAATTTGCAACTGCCATTGAAGACTTAAGATCATTAAATACTTCACATTACCAAGCCATGCGAAGGAGAAGACAAAGCATATCCAAGAAGACATCTAGCACTTAGCAGTAACAATGACCTGACATTGCCACACTATCAAGCAGATTATTTCGTCAGTGTCATGTCATGTCATGAGTATTCACATGCCACATCACTATAGTGGAACATGTGTATTGTATCCAAATGTATTGTAAAATGGAAGTCCAAAGGACACACATGAATATGAAGAGTCATGTAAGTGTAAAATTCATAGGAAGTTGAACAATCATGAGGGTAGACAAAGAGTCACAAGGGGGGAGCATCACCCCTTGATTATATATACTTCCTCACTGTATGAGCAGATCACTTTTAACCTTGGCTCCTCCCGCAAGGACTTAGAGAGATCAGATAGCTCTTTGAGGAGCAAGGAATGGCTCTAATGTCCCACTACTACGCTAGTGATGTACATTATAAACATGTGTCTTGGAACTTTTTCTTAATAATAGAAACCTTTTAAGGCCAACACATTCTTCATACATGGACTATTAATGTTTGTAATACTATTATGTGGACGTTTGTATTTCATGTTTTCTTTCTCATGTACTAAGATAGTTGAACTACTTCAGTTATTTTAGTGTTTATCTTATTGATAATGTGTTGTAATGGTTGTTATTTTTGTCCCATTCTTGTGGACTATTCCGTGGGATACTAGAGAGATCTTTCTTTGTTTATTGGTTGTAACGACCATTGTATCCACTGTGGACTACTCTGTTGGATGTTAGACGGAGCCTTCTGGTTCATGTGTGTCTCTTCTTGGGGTATACTATTACCTCTCACTTAAAGGCTAACTTTTCTCTCCCCTTTTTAGTAGAAGAACCTTGACATAGTTGCAACTACACACTCACTAGGCACACCTCCCTTGCTTTTCAAAGACACCATTGCATCACTCTCTTGTGATGATAGATAGAGCCAAGGAAAACATTTAAGGATTTCTCAACCGAGCCTTTATACCACATGGGACTCCTACACCAAATAGTGTGAGGTCTGATTGGGACTTCAAATAAGGGACATACACTTGGTTGACGGATTTCCAGCACCATCAACAAAATGGCACTAGAAGGAGGGCCAAATGATAGGTTTTTCTTGTTGAGTCTAGTTTGAATCTCTTATTTAAAATGGATCTTTCCCAAATCATAATCCCAATATCTTTTTCTAAAGAGCTTAATTGCACCATCCCTACAAAATTTATTCATAACCTGTCTAAATTTAAGTTTGACGGTCAAGGTGAATCAACCTTTCATGAACATATATTTCAAGTTGTCCATCTTTCTCTTTCTAACCAAATACATTGCAAATATGTCATGGCTAGATTACTCAACCTCACATTATAATGTTGTGCTAATCGACGGTGTCATACATTACCCATTCATTCTATCCATTCACTCGACCAGCTCGCCAAGAAGCGTCATAAAGCCTTCGATAAGTATAACTACCAAAATGTTTGTGGTAGAATCAATCTTTTAAGAATGAAGCCTGATGAATCAGTTAAGTATTTTTCTAATCGATTCCTTCACCATTGTTATGAAATTAATGAAAAACATTTGAACGAGGATTTCTTGAAACAAAATTTTGAGCTCTTGGTTCTTGTCTCTTCATATGGTGAACCTGAACCCCATGGATTTTCCACTACGCCAACTCTTTCGAATCATGAGACAACTCAAATTATAGAGTAGGAGCTTACTACCCCTTTTATTCTTTGTCCTCCTCCCTTTCCAGTCCCGATGCCAATGACTCCTTATGGTGGTTGTAAAACTGGGAAATCTATAAATAAAATCTCCAGTCCATCTTCTCATTCTTCTTCCACTTTGTATGATTCAGATTCAATGGAGGAAATTCCAGAATGGATCATGAAGCCTACAGTGAAGACTCACTCCTCCATTCTGCAAGATGATGTCACTGTTCATAACTCTAGTCTCAAAGCTAACCCCGAATTTCTTTTATGCTCGATCATCTACATATCATGACTCTTTGTACCATGACCAACTTGATCAATCTACTCCACCAGCTAGTTCTTCACATTCTCTTGATTCACAAGTTGTTGGATCAAATTGTCATTAGGTACAAAGAATTCACATAACGTAGGTAGAGGAGCCAAAAGGTGAAGATGCTTTCAATATTTCCTCTCTTTTTCACAATCTTCCATGTCAAAATAATGAGTTTCCACTCTTGGATGATTCTCAATCTTCTAATCTTGGGAGACAATCCAATGCAATAAATTCTTTCAATCAACCCCAGCCTTGTGAAGTAATAATTCTAATGACGATGAATCTATTTTTGTATGCCAGAATGAATGGCCAAGCACATCACGTGATCTTTCGGTTTCTCATGAAGATTTTAATTTAGATCTAGAATTTTGTTCAGTCAAAGATGTTCATATCGAAACTTCCTCTTCACCTAACTATCCCTTATGTCCTAATGTTTGCAATGCATCTACTTGCGAGAGACATACTCCATGCCCTTATGTTTCTTGTTCTGATGAGCCCTCGATCGACACAAGGTGGTGAGGCTATCCATGATGAAATAGAAAACAGTCAAATCATAGAGAACCCTTCCCACCCCTCATCATCTATTCTCTTGCATGAGGAAAACTCTTCAAATCAGATTTCTCGTGAGATCTCATCGATTAATTTATCTTTGAATTTTCCATCAGAAGGTTCTTTTGACTTGAGAAATATGGTTGTTGAAGTTGAAAAATATAGTAAAATATATGACAAAGATGGTTGTTATCTGATGAGAAATGGTCTTATTGAAATGAGCAATAGAAGTTATCCTATAACCATGCATGATCTGGTCCAAGCTTCAAAATATGATTCTACAATCCAGGGAAGTTCTAGGAGGAACTTCAACTACCATGGATGGTTATGTCAAGATCTCGTGACTCTAGTAAGCCCCCTGAACTAAGTCAAATTTGGTGTCTCTCGCATAATCAGTGTCTTTGCATGGTTTCACTTTATGTAAATTTCCTTGTGAAACATGTTTTGTATTCTGGGTGTGTCCTTTCAAATTTTCAAGATTTTACTTCTGACTAAATTCATGAATATATTATATTTCATTCATCTTCATGCAAATCTCTTGTATCAAACTCATGTTTGGAATGTGCATCTCTCATAGAGTCATGAAATTGTGAATCATTCTAAGGCTATCTTTGCCTAAAGGAATGATCATTCTAAGGACTATCATTACCTGAAGAAATCATACTTATCTAATGTATCCCTTAATTGTTAGCTACTGGGCCTTTTTGTGAATTTCATGTTGCAATTTTTTCCTTTCATCAGACTAGAAATCCTTTTGAGTGATAATGAATGCACAATTTTTCTCACAAATAGAGTCCTTCTCCGTTCACCATGTCCCAACTAGCCTCATGTATTTGTGCTACTAGCATCCTTTTTTAACTCTTTTGACGACTATGATTCTTGTATAATTTTTCACTAGTTGTAGGAAAATGGTTTTTCATATTTGTATGGCAAGGAACATGGTTCAATTGTTCATAGCATTGCACGATTTTTCAAATTGATTTTCCTTCATTTATCATAAACTGGGAATCTGATGCTTCAATCAGCTCATCTTATCATTATTCTATCTTCAATGAGTGTCATTCAGCTTATCATATTCCCATCAACACAAGTTGTTTCACACCCCTTGATCTTCATTGTTCAACATATCTCTATTACAATTTTTGTCAAGTAGAAAAGGCACTTCAGCCTTTGCTTATGGTTATGGCATGTCCTCACTGTCCCGACATGACTACTCAAAATGATCATATTTATTTTCCCTTATAATATTCCCATCATGGTCCCACTCCTCTAATTGAAAATTCACCTTTTCCAAGATTTCAGGTTTTTCAAGAGGGCCATTATGAATTTTACGATCGAATCGTTGAATGGATGGAACAATCTTACCTGGCAAGCTTTGTAGCAAACAACAAGTTTCAATCTTTCCTCGTGCTTTCTAAGGGGTTCAATGTATATTAAGACACATCCGCAATAAGCTTCTGATTTTTGTTAAAAAATGGTATTCATCGAAGAGGTAAGCATGTGAATCAGATGAAAGTAGTGGGTGTGACACACCTTTCTGCCCACAGGCAAGAGCTTCCTTTTCTTGTGTAAGATTTTCTAGTTTTTATATATTCTATTTGACATTACTTTTTATCTATTTTACTTTTTCATATATTTGTGGATGCAGGTCGTGAACGAGTATGGTGGCTTCACTGGAAATTTCAATATATGTGACCCCAACCTTTTAGTTGTTAAGTTAGGAGTAGGATTAGCTGCATCCTAGTTTTCCCTTTCTTTCACTCATTCCCCATAGTTTGTCCTCTTTTTCTTATTCTGGTTCTACATCATGTTTTCTTTAGCCATTTTGTTCACTTATCTACTCGTTTTGTTTCCTTATTGTGTGTTTTATTTCTTTTTGTCTCATTTTCTTTCTTGATTGAGTTTCTTCTTGTGTATTCATCATGCGAATAAGTGTTATGTTTGGACCTGTTTTGGCTTCTCAGTAAGTGTTTGGCCAAACTATAAAGAGTCTTGTGACACTTCATCATTTGGCTAGCCCTCTATCAGTATTCCTTGTGTTGGTTACACCTTTTGGCCGATGAAATTCCAATGGAAAATACGATCTGTATGTAAGGAGAGCTTCTGTCTAACCATGAACCCATGTCTAGTTCAGGAACCTCATTCCTCGACTCAGTTTTTTTACTGGTGTTCTCTAGCTTATACAATTAGCAGAAACAGAGAAGGGGAAAAATATAAATGAGAAAACCTAAATAAGAGGTCTCTATATGCTTCTCTAAAGGAACAACCTCTTCTTCTCTCAATAAGTTGGGATCCTCTTCCACCCCAAAACAAATAAGTTTCGATGCACAATTCTCTTTAAATTAATAAATAAAGGCAAAAGAAGAGAAAGGCTTCGTGCACAGAGAGGTGAATCAAGCAACTCCATTGGGTACTATCTAGGCTCACTAGCATTAGAGAAATGTTTGTGTTCCTATGTGACTCCACTAGTGTATTGTCTATGCCTGCTCATAGCAGAGAAACACCATTGATGAAAAAATATAGTTTGAAAATCTTAAGCTCGCAAGCTAAACTACCCTTTCCAACTCGAAACATTATGATTATGCTTAATCTTATGTTGTGTTCAACACAGAAGGTAGAGAGGGGACCATGTCTACCCATGGGGTAAGTGGGAAGACCAAAGTGATCTGCATGATGGATCAATCCTCCTCGATGAATCAAGGCCTTACACAAAAGAAACTAATCAATACAGAGAAGTTGGAGTTCAACCAGTGTGTCGCCAAGCATTGTAGATGCTACAACACCCTCCAAAATTTTGGCTTGCACTAAAATTTTAGAGCCTTCCTTGTTCTTTTCCTTGATTGTTGCAAATAGTCAAGCTCATTCCATGAGCTTTCTTGAAGTTCTTTGGCCCCTTTTTTCTTGTTGGATTAACTATCATCTTTTGGCATGTTTGTTTCTTGTATAATCTTTATGAGCCTTTTTTTGGTGGTTTCGAAGGCCAATCTTTGTGTATATGAGTTTTCCTATCCATGTAAACATATGTCACATCCATACACAAAGTATTAAGCATTATTGCACAAGTGTCGTCATGGTCGTCCCAAAGTATATCTTAAGTGTCACACTTGTCGCATGTTTTCATGAGGGAGTCACAAAGAGTCAAATGATTTGTTTTTTAGTTTTGATTATCTCTATTGTCATGTCATTAAATTATGCTTAGTGTGTGATCACATTTTAAGTTCATCATGAGTCCATCTCCCTTCCCGCACTTAGCCATTTTTAGAAAATATTCCCGACTTGGCAACTTAGCTTCACCGAAACCTGAGTGAGTTTTGCAATGCACAATATGAACCCTCTTAGATATGACCCTGCTGCCTAGAACTATGTAATGCACATCACTCTCCTCTAGTGTTGTTGTTTTGAGGAATTCCAAAGTCCATCAACCTGCCTTGACCTCCATAATTGTGGACTTGTGCCTCCCAGTCTGTATTGAACTGCGCACTTCGCACCCTCAACCCTCAATCTTTTCCCTCTACTACTCAAACTATGCAATGCAGAGAGAACCAGCCTCCCTTGGCCTCCAAACCCACACAGATGCTTCCTCTAGTACCCTTCCCTCTACCAAAGTTGACCACCTTCAGAAACTACAAAGATATTCCCTTCAAGACTCTCTGCTACCCAGTCCCCCTTACTTCCTAAAACTGCACAATTTGTCCTCCTAGGGCCCTATCCCATAGCCTCCACTGCCTGCTTGAACTATTCAATATTTTTCCTTAGTGGCCGCTTCGCAATTTTTTCCCTTAGTGGCCACTGTGCAAAATATTTCCCTTAGTGGGTGCTGCACAAAATTTTCCCTCAGTGGGCACTGCAAATTTTTTTCCCTCAGTGGGCACTACGCAAATTTTTCCGTCAACGAGGACTGTGCAAAAATTTCCCTCAGTCTGGCCTGAGCTGTGCATTCTTCACTCCCAGTGATTGAGGTCTCCCCCTCTCTAATGTAACTCTAAAATGCATAATCATAGAGCCCTTTCTCCCATCATGTGACCTATCCCGACTTAGTTCATGTACAATAATGCATCATCTTAGATTAGGGGGTTTTTTGATTGATGTCGTCCCGTCATGAGTGAATTGCAGGAATATGTTCACTATCAATTCATGGTGAGATAAAGAGGGAAAAGGGGGAGGGAAGAATGCCTAAAGGCTCTTTTATAGTTGAACTCACAAATTGATCTACTAAGGGGAAGCAAAGGGACTCATGTTTACAACTACCATCCAATACTTGAGATCATTGTAGTTGCACAAAAAATCGTCACCTTGACATTCTGCAATCTTTGTGAGTCCATTACCACTCATACTTTCCTCCTTCGCAAGTCTTAAGCCTCAGTTCCTCATATCAAGCCTTAAAAATAAGAGAAAGCCCTCAAAAACTCTGGTTCTGCACTTTCTCTTTGCATTACCTGCGGACCCGCAACTAATGGTCATATTCCCTATGCATTTGACCGCTCTATCTTTGTGTTATGGGTGCAGACCCCTGTAAAAGTTAAAAAGGTGCAAGTATATTCTAAAAACTCACTTTGAGTCATTTCTAGAAGCTTCTGGAAGGAATCTTGAGGTGGCAAGTTCGCTATCTTAAGGTTCATGCATCCCATACCTTAAGGAGCTAACCCCTTAATGTGAGGATCTTATCCCTTCGAAGGAGGACTCCATCCCTTCATAGGTGGACCTGTAACCTCCTCTTCTGCACTATAAAATGAAGCATTGGGTTGGTTACTGGGGAGGTTGAAAGCTGAATATTTTTGAGGTGAAATGCTGCTAGAACTTAGTCTTCTTTAGTTGAGTTTTTATGAGGAGAGATTACATACCTATAAGATCTCATTTGGAGAAGTGCAAGGCTTGTCAAAGTAAAGGAAATTCCTATTTTGGACCCCGGGAAGAGCTTGTTCAACATCAAGGCTGAAAAGGTTCTAAGGTTCTTCTACTTCAAAGTTAATACAAATAAGTTTGTTTTTCTAAATAAGTTGTTCTTTTATGGTTTATTTTATGGATTCCTTGATCACCATAATGGACATGATTTATGATATTTGCTATGTAGGTGCTATTTAATGTTTGCTTGTTTGTGATTGCAGGTTCTCAAAAGGAAGCTCTTCCAAACGATTGAAGGATGGCTACTACGAACAAGCGTTGGACTTATGGTAGGGTCTAAACACCTCTATAGTTTTTGTTTATGAAATAGATTTATTTGTCTGTTTGTTTCTAGACTATCTTCTGATACTAGGGAGATCGGCCTTGTCTGCAAGATCAATTTATCCGGCCAACAAATTGGCGACTCCACTGGGAAACTGAATTTGGTTTTTAGTTTTCCTTTGTCTTTGACTTGAGAAACTTGTTCTTGTTTCTGGTTTTTTATTGATGTGTGTTAGCTTGGGTAGTTTTTAGAATCTGGATTATTTTTTGTTTTTCTGAAGTTTTCAGGGGACCGCACTTTCTATTTAGAGATAGTGTAGGCATTTCCGCACTTTTCCTTTAGTAAACAGAGCGGGATTGCACTGTTTCTTTTGGATGCCTGCGAACCCTGTAATTTTTTTTGAAAAACCTAAAATGTCTTCTTCTAGTTAAGTTTAGGTTTCATTTAGGGTTTTTAGTGTGTACCCAGATTTGCATCCATCTTGTCAAAAATCTCTTGTGAGTGAGTTCCAATGATAATTTTGTTTTAGATGATTTTCTATAAGTTTTGCATGCCTGGAGTGGTTTTCACATGGTCTCTGTAGTGACTCAAAGATTAGACGCTTGAGAAACCTTAGATTACCCTGGTGTCTTTTTGTCTTCTTGATGAGTTCGATTGAGTTGTGAAATCTGTCCTTTGTGAGAAATAGATTTAGTTTTCTCTTTGCAAATCTTTGAACGAACTTAGTTATAAGTTTTGAATTTCCTTTTTCCAAAAGTAAACATATCTGGATGTATTTTGATTTATTTGTTATTTTGAACAAGTGGATCCTTAGTTTACTAAATAACTAAGTAAAACGTCCTCAAAAAGAATTGAAGCTTTTTTTCAATTAAGTTCTTAGATCTCAAAATTAGTTTTGTAGTTTTGAGTGTTTTCTAGAACTTGTAGATCTCTTTTGAAGAAAATTGTTTTTTGTAGTTTTGAGTTTTGAAAAGGGAAAGGGATTTATTGTGAGATTTAATTAGTAGTCTCGTTTTGAGTTCTTATTGAAAAAGACAAAAAGATTTTCTTTGCATTTCCATGTTGAAAGAAAGAATTGTTTCTTAAAGAATTTAATTCTCCAACTCTTTCCTTTAGCTAGGATTTCATTGAAAGAAAAACGAATTTCTTATCATTTTAGGTGCATCTTTTTAGTGTTTTTGGAGTCGAGTCCTCACACCATCAAAGTTTCATCTCCACACCTATTGACTTAAAGAACAACCCATAAAAGCAAAACTTAATTAAAATTGATCTAGTAATCTTTTTTATTTCTAGGGCTCTTATCACCAATATAGCTTAGGCTAGTATCTTGGAGTAGGGAGTAATTAACTCTCCAAGATATTTAAAACAAACAAATAGCTACATCTTGTGGTAGGAAATAAATCCAATTGTAATTGATACATTCTGGGAAGCTTCTCTTAAAGAAGTCAATCACGAGATCATGTCCGAACCTTTGAGACAATCAAGTCTGTTTGATTTGGAAAGATAGAAGATTTGCGCGTATTATAAATGGTAAACCTCGAATTGATCATGTCGAGGAGCCTTCAAGGGGATTGAGCTTTGTTACTCTACCCTTGTGCGTAGATCGGATCATAGACTGTTCCCCAGTTGTATTTGTTGCTATTGTTAACCTTAGTGTCCATAAACTTAAGATTACTTCCTAAGGTAACGGTGAAGGATGGGTCTCACTGTACCTAGAGTAGACGTCGACTAGACTCACTTGGACTCTCTAGGGGGTTCTCTTCACTCGAGATGGTTTTCTGAAGAAACTTGTGCTAGTCTGTTTCATTAAGCAGGTTGTTGGGGTAACTGTTCCAACTGCGCTTTCTGTATTAAAATTCTACGACATTGGATTTCATCACCAACTAGTGTTTTTAGTACGGGAAGTTACTGTTTGTGTGTGGTTTGAACTCCTAGAATTTTTAGGCGTTTGATTAAATTGTTTGTTTCTTTAGAGACTTTAGGTGCTTGTATGGAATTTTTCTTTGTTTGCGTGTGATTATTTTTATCCTACACCCAGAGATTATTATCCTTGATCAATCATGTTAAGACAGTCATATATGTTTTCCCAATCACTGGAAACATTTTTATATGGTAGTCCTTCTATTCCTTCGGGGTACAAGTCACTCACTAGTATTTTTTTAGGAGCGTCTCCTCGACCCACTGAACATCAGTTATCACCTGGTAGTAATGAAACTAAAATGTTAAACGTAGAATAGATTTTTATGATGTCAGGTAGTATTCCAAATCCTCAACCTAAAGGTAGTCAGTTACCGCCTGGGGGGTAATGTAGTCAGTTACTGCCTGGGGGGCAAGGTAGTCAGTTACCACCTGGGGGGCAAGGTAGTTAGTTACCTCCTGGGGGGTAACCTCAAGGTAGTCAGTTACTGCCTGGGGGGCAACCCCAAGGTAGTCAGTTTCCGCCTGGAGGGCTACCTCAAGGTTTTCAACCTTCAGGACAGTACATACCCCAAGGTCAACCCCAAACTCAGTATATTCCTCAAGATGCTTATCAACCCTAGATTCAATACATGCCTCAGGGTTATCAACCTCAAGGTCAGTACCCGACTTAAGGTTTCCAACCACCTTCTCGTCAATCATTTTTATAGGGAGCTGGAAATGTACTGCTTAATTATCAGCCCTATGTTCAACCACGTTATGGTCCTCCATATGCACAACCTTTTATGGGTCCCGGAATGAATATGGTGTGGGATCAGTCTCAAACTCAACAGACTATGCAACCTAATGTGTAGTTATCTAATCAACCTGGACAACTTTTGGTTTCTGGTCCAACCTAGCAACTTGTCCGACCTACGGTTCAAACCTCTACACTTGGTTTAGTTCAGCAGCTCGGGCCTAGCTCACCTCAGACTTCGCCTTGAATTGCTGCTGCAACTGCTGCAATTTCTATTCAACCTACCACACTTGTTTCTAGAGTATCTGTAGCTCCGGTTTCTACTATCCATGCTTCAGTGCAAACTCCTCAAGTCTTTGTACCACAGTCAGGACCTACAGTTTAGACTTCAGTCCAGATGCCTACAGGAGAAGCTGGTCCAAGTACGATTGCTACAAGTCAATCACAATTCACTTATCAACCATACCAGGGATAGTATCAATCCAGTCCTACTATACAAAACCCAGTATATCAATATCAACCGTACCCTGGCTATACTTGTCCACAACCTCAACAACCCCAGTTTGGTTTGGTTAATCCTGGTTTCCCTGGAGGTTATAACATTCCTAATGCAAATCCAATTCCAGGTTATCCTGGATATCCTCCTCCTGGGGCTAGTCTTGTTACTCAAGGTTTTCAGGACCCTAACCGTCAGTTACAATTTATTACAACTTTGGATTTTCCTAATTTGTTGCGCCTTGCGAATGATCCGATTTACTATCTTCCGTATTGGCCACCAATACCTAATATGTTGCCTAGTGATATCCCGAAATTCGAGGGTAAGTCAAGAGAGGATCTGTCAAAGCATGTTATGACTTATCACCTCCGGTGTGTATCTAATTAAATCATTGATGATTCAGTTCGATTGCATCTTTTTCAAAGAACTCTTATTGGTCTTGCTGCCAAATGGTACATTGAGTTACCATGAGGCTCTTTTTATAATTTCAGTCAGTTAGCCACTTCTTTCTTAACTCATTTTCAGTTGCCTGTCAGATACGACAATGGCATGGACCTCTTAGCTTCACTAAAACAATCCACGTCCACATATATTTCTGATCATATTCATGAATGGCGATGTAGAAGTCGTTTAGTGAAATTTTTCATTCCGGATCAAATTTTAGCGGAATGGTTCATTAAATCATTGTTACCTAAGATCACTGAAGATGTAGCTAATGTAGGAGTTGTCACTGAAGAGAAAGTCATTGCTCAGGCTCAGTACCTTGACCTTGTTTATACGTAGTCAGGTACTTTACATGAAAAAATCCTTGATCTTCAAAAAACTATAGCTCCTTCAGGGTCTCATGCCACTGATGGTATGACTAGTTTAGCTACTATTAAAAGCAAGAAGAAATCTTCAAAGAATTCTTCCCCTACAATAACTTTACCTGATTCCTTGAAAGGAGATTCTTCGACTGAAGTTTCTGTCGACGTCCATGTCGTAGATTCATCTATGACGAAATTTGGTAGTAAAGAGAAGGGGAAGAACAAAAAAAATCAAAATTCAAAAGATAAAACAAATAAAAATGAATCTATTGATGAAAAACGAAAACCTCGCTATCCTTGTTCATTTGCAACGAGGATCATTTTACCAAAGAATGCCCATATCGAGCACATTTTTCGAAATTTGTTAAAGGTTCTCAAACGCCTGTTGTCTTGAAGGATCCCTTTCCTACTCAAGATAGTAAGGTGGTTGCTTCTTCATCGAATACCTCAGAAGAACCCATTATGATGATGTCTCATGTCAGGATTACGACGCGATCTCAAGATTATGGTAGTAAAAGTCCTGTTGTTGGTAAAGAAGTAGAATCTTCTAATTCAAACACATCAACTACACCTCCTCCTGGTTCTGATGCACTACAGATCGAGAAACCCAACCATGACTTAGTAATCAAATTTCCTGCTAAAGGTATACTTCAAAAATAAGCTTTCAATCCACATGCAAGAGCTGCTCAGAATTATAACATTGTTGAAGACTTAGCTATTGCCCCTTCAACAATGTCGGTTTTGGATACGCTGCAATCATGCCCAACACAGTGTAAATTACTATTGTCTGCTATAGGAGCTATGATATTCAAGATCTGAACCTAATTTTTTTTGAATTAGATAATAGTACACCCCGCCTTCCTCATCAAATGACTTTCCAAATTCCAATGTTAGTAAAAAACAGACCTTGCTTTCGGACTGTGATTGATGAATAGACTTCTACGTGTATTATGTCGATCCAGTGTTGGAAATCATTTGGTTCTCCCACACTCAATTAGTCTCCAACAATTCTAAAGGCTTTTTATGGCCGAGGGTTCCATCCTTTTGGTATTTTAGAGGATTTACCAATAGGGGTCGAAGGAAACACTGTAAATCTAGATGTGGAAGTGGTTGATGCCCCTCTAGATTACAACCTTCTCTTGGGTCGCAGTTGGTCTTATGCTATGACTCTTATTGTTTCATTGGTCTTTCGGCTTATTAAGTTTCCTCATAATGGAAAGATCATTATGATAGACTAGATGACCTATATCTCCTCCGATCCAGCCTCTACAGATAGTGTTCAACACATCGGTAAAACAATTATCCCTTACAAAGATGTTGGAGTAGTTTTTATTAAAGATTCTGGTTTATTAGGAACTTTTTCCTTCCCTCCTCCTAATGTATCACCTTCTATTGCAAATATTCATATGATTTCATCGAATACTGTTACTTTTTATGATACTCGGATCATACCTTCCGATTCTGAGGTGGATTCATTTCATGGCGCGATGCCTATGAGTCCCTTTGAAATTGCATATAAGGTTGTACAGTCATTTTCTGATTCCTGACCAGTCTCGAGGATAGTTTGTTCCTGTGTCAACCTCATTAGAAAATGAAACAAGGAGTCTCGAGGATACTTTATTGCTTTGTCAACCTCGTTAAAAAATGAAACCGGGTGTGTCAAGCATAGTTCCTTGTCTTGTGCCAAGCTCGTTAAAAAATGAAACAAGGGTTAGGAGCATAGTTCCTTGTCTTGTGTCAAGCTCGTTAAAAAATGAAACATGAGTTATGATCTTAGTTCTTTGTCTTGTGTGAAGCTCGTTAAAAAATGAAACAAGGGTCATGGAGCATAGTTCCTTGTCTTGTGTCAAGCTCGTTTAAAAAATGAAACAAGGGTTATGAGGATAGTTATTTTACTATGTGAATCTCATTGAAAAATGAAACAACACCCTTTCCAAATCGAGTCTTTGAGTCTTTCCAAGATCTTGAAAGTGAACTTTCATTCCATCCACCTTGTTGAATGAAATGAAGCTTGGAGGGCATGTACCTTGATTTGTGTTGTTATGATGGGGGCATGCGAACTTATAACAAGCATAGTTTTTCGTTTCAAGCTGGTGTAAACATGAAACCGAATCCAAGCAGAGTTCTCTATGGTTCAAGCTTGTGTAAAAATGAACCCATACTCGTTTTACATCTCGTGATCACCATATCCGCTAAATTCTGCTAGATGAGCCTTGGTTGTTTTCATTCCATTGCCACCATCTCTTTGGCTGATCATATGCTTTCACTTGGTTGTTTTTCCTTTCCCGAGGGATCGCAACGATGAGTGGTTTTATTAGCTAGCCTCTTAACCATTACATGTTTTGACTAGTTCCACCATTGCCGAAACCAGTTGCTACCCTTTATGCGAGTCTTCTTTAAGCTCTTTTTTGATTTGTAAAATATGAAAAGATTGCCGAGTTTTTCCCTTTCGACTCGTTAAACAGAATAAAAAGGTTGTCCACTTAAAGCTCTTTTCTGATCGTATAAACATGAAAAGGTCACCGTACTTTTGTCGTTTCAAGTTCGATATTGGTTATAAAATGACGTGTCTTCGATCGCTTCTTTACTTTATCGGATCAGAGCCACTAATTATGAAAAGTACTCCTTGATCGTAATGGTCAAGTGGTTCTCTCAAGTATTATTTTATACTTTTTCGGGCTTGGGGGACACAAATTTATGAAAAAGGACACCCATGGAGTTTTCTTAAGTTTTTATTCTGACTCCCTAAAATTGAAAAACACCGAGTTTTTCCTATACTGGACTCATTAAAATTTAATAGTAAAGGACCTGTTCAATTTTAAATAGTAACGAACCACTCCTTCTTATGGTTAGAATTTTAAACTAAGTTGGACTCATCCGATGGATGAGCTTATAAATAAGCAAACGTTATCCTCCTCAAGCTTGTCAAAAATAAAGAGGTACTTGCTAGAAATGGTGGGGGAAAAGAGAGAAAAATGAACTTCTTTGTTACACTTTGTGTTTTAGAAAAGCCGTTAACCACTCTTGAACATGACACTTTTTGTTCACCTAGTTTGGTAAATCCTTTGCCTAATAGTTAATCAAACCATATTGAAAGTCTTCAACTAGTTTCTAGGTATTAGCTTTGTGTCAATTGTCACCAAACCATCTGCAATGTCATTATGTGTTCAAGAGGTCAATTCAAATAAACCATTCATCTGCAAAATATCTGTCATCCATTTTGACCATCCCTGAGTCAGTCCTTGCCAATATATTTCTTCAAAACTTGATCTATGATTTCGTGTTGTGGGCTTGCCTACGACAGATCGCTTTCTATCGACTTCAGCTCATTATCTAGAAAGATGATCTAGAAATCGTTAGTACCTTGAAATCTGCATGCCCTAATGGCAGGTTTCTCGCCTTCAATGATAGGTTGCATCATTGACCTTCGATCAAAGGATTCTATGACATGTTCGACATCAGCTCATTTATTCACATTCCATCGATTGTACAGAGTACTTTGAGAGCCATTGACATTACTGGTGGTTTCTCTCACACTTGTTAACAGTTCACATCATTGACTGGTAATCAAGTGGTTTCTACCATGTTCGACTTCGACACATTCATTCACATGGATAGAATCGTACTAGTTCAGGAAGTAGAAATCAAGACCCTGTATCTAGTTTCTACCATCCAGGCTGCAAGGAATTTTGTTATTCATTATATAGTGGACTATTCATAAACAGATGGTTGTGCCCATACTGTGTCTACATATGTCTATACTCTTGATGTATTACAACATCATTCTTGTATCAGAACAGTAGTTTTCTAGTTAGTTTTTATCTGAGTATGGGAATGCCTACTTCAGCGATGATATGTTCACACACACACACACACACAGATATATATATATATATATATATCTTCCATTGAATGTTTTTACATGTTCTCACTGGGGTGTCCATAGGATGATCCTTGAAATGATAAAGTACTTCACTCTTCATAGATGACAAACTCTATCTCCATCTATTACAGACTTCGCACTTTAGGGGGAAATCTGTTGCACAAAAAATCATCACCTTGGCATTCTACAATCTGTGTGAGATCATTACCACTCATACTTTCCTCCTTCACAAGTCTTAAGCCTCAGTTCCTCATATCAAGCCTTGAAAATAAGAGAAATCCCTCAAAAGTATCTAAAACTCTAGTTTCGCACTTTCTCTTTGCATTACCTGTGGACCCACACCTAATGGTCATATTCCCTACACATCTGATCGCTCTGTCTTTGTGTTATGGGTGCGGACCCCTGTAAAAGTTAAAAAGTCATAGGTATATTCTAAAAAACTCACTTTGAGTCATTTCTAGAAGCTTCTAGAAGGAATCTTGAGGTGGCAAGTTTGCTCTCTTAAGGTTCATGCATCCCATACCTTAAGGAGCTAACCCCTTGATGTGAGGAAATTATCCCGTTGAAGTAGAACTCTATCCCTTCATAGGTGGACCTGTAACCTCCTCCTTTGCACTATAAAATGAAGCATTGGTCTGGTTACTGGGGAGGTTGAAAGCTGAATATTTTTGAGGTGAAATGTTGTTGGAACTTTGTTGGGTCCCTATAATACTAGTGATTACCCCATTAATATTGTAGTTATACCCCTTATTTATATTTTTGTGCCCCTATTACCCCCATGTTGTTATTTCTGTGCCCCATAGAATCCCTCTATTGTTATTTTTTTGGCTTTATATTATTATTGTTAGGTCGGCTGGATTATATTGACTCCTTAGACTCCTATATATAGAAAGGAGGTTTTGTCATTTGTATCATCAAAGAATTGTTCATTTATGTAATGTAAAGGAGGTTGCCCCCTCCAAGAGGCTGAATTCTAAGGCGTTGATCTATCTTTTCTATCTTTTCTTGAGTTGGTTTCATAACATTTGGTATCAGAGCTTTGGATTCTAGGGTTTCGCTGCTCCAAACAGGTCATCGTGGCATTTTTGCTATAACTTTTTTTCTGTGACGTTTCAGAAGTCGAAAAAAAAACCCATTTGCGAAGAAATTGTGCTGAACCTTGGGTCTGAATTTTGGATAATTTCGCGTGATATTTGCGGAGATATGATCCAAGGAAGTTGGTATTTTTGCAGACTCTTGAATTACATTCAAAACAGGTGACCTGGGTAAAATCGTCATAACTGTCTCTCTAGGGATCGGATTGAAATTTCGTAAGAAGGTACAAAAAGAGGATGGACTGTAGTTTCTTGTATGTGTGTTTCAGATTCAAAGGTTGAAACAGTGACTCGTGGCACGTCGTACAAGTTTGCTCTACTGAGCTAGTCTAAAAGCAAGTCACTGTGGGAGATTTCACATAACTCTTCCTTGGAGAATCCAATTTGGGTCAGACTTGTGGCATTGGAAATAGGACGCAGAAGGCTACTACAAGTCACAATTTTAGAACTATATGATCCGAAATTACAGAGATACATCAAATTAAATATCAGGCTTCTATAAAGTGAAAAAAGGTGTGTAGTTTTTTTAAAAAAAAAATTTGTAAGCTTGGTTTAACGAAACTCAAAGGGCATAGTAAAGAATTATTATCAGTAATTTATGCCTCGAGGAAAGAAAATGCAAACACCTAGTAAGGAACCTGAAAGCTCGAGCATGACTCATGAAGAAGAGGAAGAAATGCTACATGATATATCAAAATTACAAGAACAAGTGCAACAAATGTCACGCTCACAAAAGCTAACAGAAGCTAAGATAAGTGGCGTGGAATTTAAGATAAAGGGCATGGAAGCTAAGATGGATGATTTGAAGACATATTTGAGGACAGATTTGAAGACAGACATGGCAGATTTGAAGACAGATTTGACAAATTTTCTACAAGAAATACTTACTAATGGTGAAAAGGTTGTAAAGGAAACTCATGATGTGAACAAAAGTAATGTTAATCATGATTCCATAGATGCTAATGTTGGATCGAAGACCCACCATATTCCAAAAATCGATATGAGGAAGTTTGATGGCAAGGATCCCGCCACATGGATATTACAGATGGAGCAGTTCTTCGATCTCAATAATGTGCAAAACACACAAAAGGTACGTATGGCAACTGTATATTTGGAACCAAATCAGTTTGTATGGTATCAATGGCTTTGCTCTCGTAAAAAATTTATCACTTGGGCAATTTTTATGGAAGAATTGATAGCACATTATGAAGATACAAAAAGCAACACTTTTTTAGCCAATTGATAAGTCTCAAACAAAAGGGTTCAGTAATGGAGCACATTGAGGAGTTCCAAAAATTGAACATAAGGGTAAAAGATATTCCAGAGGAGCATAGGATTGATGTGTTCATAGGGTCTTTAAAGGATAATATCCAACATGATGTTCGCCTTTGGGAACCTGATTCATTAGAGAAGGCATTCAGGTTAGCAAGAAAAATGGAAAGCAAAATTATGGCAACCAGGAAGCATACCACTCACAACTATAAAGATGGAAGTGTTGTTGCCCCTAGTCTTCCACAACCTATAAGGTTGACACCAAAACAATTGGAAGAAAAAAGAGCAAAAGGGCTTTGTTACAGTTGTGATAGCAAATACACTAAAGGTCATAAGTGTGTTGAGAAGAAATTATTCTACATAGATTGTGAAAAGGAAGAAGAAAAGGAGCAAGAAAGGTCAAAAGAAGAAGATATACTCTAGGAACAAAGCCTAGATGAAGAACAAATAAATCCGACCATATCTTGTAATGCATTGGCAGGAATTACCACTCCTCAAACCATCAAGATAGAAGGACAAATCAAGAAGAAAAAGGTAATAGTGTTGATTGATTCAGGAAGCACCCACAATTTTATTCATTGTAGGGTAGCAAAAGAATTGAATTGCTTCCTATATCCAGCACCAGAGTGTCAAGTGATGATTGCAAATGGAGGAACAATAAATTTCTTTGGAAGGTGCCATAATATCAAGCTATCCATGGGAGAATATGTATTGACTAGCTCAATGCTTTCCATTCCAATGGGAGGTGCTGATGTTGTACTAGGAGTCCAATGGCTACAATCCTTGGGTACAATAGCTTTTAATTTTCAAGAACTTTTCATCAAATTTTCTACGGAAGGAAAGGAAGTTGAATTAAGGGGTATTGTAGGGAAACCAGGAAAGATAATCAGCTCTAATGGTATGACAAAGCTTCTAAAAAAGGAGCAAAGAGGTGTAATTGCACAATTATGTTCGCTAGATGTTTCCACATCGGAATCATCTATTTCTCCAGATCTCCAAAAAGTCCCGGACAATCATTCCAAGGTATTTGAGACTCCCAAAGGTCTCCCACCTATGCGTGATCATGATCATGCTATTCATCTGATTCCAGGAAGTGTTCCTCCAAACATCAGGCCGTACAGATATCCCTATGTCCAAAAAAGTGAAATTGAACGTATGGTTGCAGAAATGCTAGAGGCTGGTATAATTCAACCAAGTCAAAGTTCTTTCTCTACTCCAGTAGTATTGGTGCACAAGAAGGATGGATCATGGCGCATGTGTCCGGATTATAGGGAGCTCAACAAGCTCACTATTAAAGATAAGTTCCCCATTCCTGTCATTGATGAATTACTGGATGAATTGCATGGATCAATTTACTTCACCAAGTTGGATCTTCGTTCGGGATATCATCAAATCAGAATGAAGATTGAAGACATTCCGAAAACGGCATTTAGAACTCATGAGGGTCATTATGAATTTTTGGTCATGCCTTTTGGCCTTACTAATGCACCTTCAACTTTGATGAATTCAATTTTCAAACCATTCCTTAGAAAATTTGTGTTAGTATTTTTTGATGACATACTAATCTACAACAAGTCTTGGAAGGATCATGTTGAACATGTTGACAGGGTGCTACAACTATTGGAGGAGAAACAATTATATGCAAAAAGATCCAAATGTTTCTTTGGAGTCCAGGAGGTGGAATATTTGGGTCATATTGTATCTCATGAAGGAGTTAAGGTAGACCCTAGCAAAATTAAAGCCATTAAGGAATGGAAAATCCCCACATCCATAAAGCATCTGCGAGGATTTCTTGGGTTGACAGGGTATTATCGCAAGTTTGTTAAGAATTATGGGAGAATAGCAGCACCTCTAACAACATTATTGAAGAAAGATGCATTTTCATGGACTTCGGAAGCAACAAAGGCCTTTGAACATCTTAAAGAGGCAATGTGCCAAGCACCAGTCTTAGCTACACCGGACTTCACAAAAACCTTTATTGTGGAATGTGATGCTTCAGGAAATGGAATTGGTGCTGTTCTAATGCAAGATGAAAGACCCATTGCTTTTGAAAGTCGTCCAATCAAGGGAAAGTTTTTAAGCAAAGCTATTTATGAGAAGGAAATGTTGGCAATACTCCATGCACTTAAGAAATGGCGACCCTACCTAATGGGAAGACACTTCAAGGTAAAAACGGATCATGATAGCCTTAAATACTTTTTAGAACAAAGATTATCCTCTGAAGAGCAACAAAAGTGGGTCACAAAGATGTTGGGTTATGACTTTGAAATCATCTACAAAAAAGGGAAGCAAAATGTGGTGGCAGATGCACTCTCAAGAAAGGATGAGGATGTGGAAGCATTGTTGTGTGCCATTTCTATTATCCAACCAGATTGGATAAACGAAGCAAGGGAGGAATGGAAGAATGATGAAGAAGTGTGGGCACTTATTCGAAAGCTACAACAAGATTCCAGTATGTCTGATACATTTAGCTGGCAAAATGATTCATTATGGTACAAAGATCGCTTATACCTCTGTAAGAATTCCCAGCTAAAACAAAAGATTCTTATGGAATTGCACACTTCTCCCTTAGGAGGGCACTCAGGATTTTTAAAAACTTACCACAGGGTTAAGAAGGAATTTTTTTGGGATGGCCTTAAATCAGATATTCAAAAGTTTGTGGCAGAATGTTTGGTTTGCCAACAAAATAAAGTTGAAACAATTAAGACACCGGGTCTATTACAACCTTTATCCATTCCAAGCCAACGTTGGGAGGAGGTTTCAATGGATTTTATCACAGGTTTACCCAAGTCTGAGGAAAAGAGTGTCATCATGGTGGTAGTTGACAGACTTACCAAGTATGCACACTTTTGTGCATTATCACATCCATTTAAAGCCAGTACAGTTTCTACTGCATTTATGGAAACAATTCAAAAGCTACATGGAAACCCAAAGATTATTGTAAGTGACAGAGATCCCATTTTCACTGGAAATTTTTGGACAGAATTATTTTCTTGTCTTGGTACTCAGTTAGCTCATAGCTCATCTTATCATCCTCAATCTGATGGGCAAACTGAGATAGTAAACAAATGTTTGGAAGGATATCTTCGTTGCTTTGTATCTGATAAACAGACACAATGGGTCAAATGGTTGCCTCTGGCTAAATGGTGGTATAACACTTCCTTCCATACAACAACAAAATGACCCCATTTATGGCACTTTATGGGTATCAACCACCATCCATCACATCATATTTAAGAGAAAATTCTAAGGTTCAGGCAGTGGAACATCACATCGAACATCAACAACAAGTCCTCCAACTCTTAAAGGATAACCTCGTGTTGGCACAAAATAGAATGAAACAACAAGCAGATCAACATCGCAGTGAAAGAAGTTTTGATGTAGGTGATTGGGTATTCCTACGGCTACAACCATATAAGCAAATGTCCCTAAAGCAAGCTAAGAAGGATAATAAATTATCACCAAAGTATTATGGTCCGTACAAGGTGTTGCAAAAGATTGGTACTATGGCATACAAATTGGAGCTTCCTGCAGCTTCTCGATTGCACCTAGTTTTCCATGTTTCATGTTTAAAGAAGGTTATAGGCGACAAGCTCCCAGTTCAAACAATATTTCCAGAACTTGATGAGGAAGGAAAAATTATATTGGAACAGGAAGCAATCACAGAAACAAGAACTCGATAGCTACGAAATCGATCAATTTCAGAGTATCTTATCAAGTGGAAGAACTTATCCGCTGAAGATTCCACATGGGAGGATGAGAATTTTATGCAGAAGTATCCAGAACTACTCAAGCGTTGAGGACAACACTTTTTTGAAGGAGAGGGGCATGTTGGGTCCCTATAATACTAGTGATTACCCCATTACTATTGTAGTTATACCCCTTATTTATATTGTTGTGCCCCTGTTACCCCCATGTTGTTATTTCTGTGCCCCATAGAATCCCTCTATTGTTATTTTTGTGGCTTTATATTATTATTGTTAGGTCGGCTAGATTATATTGACTCCTTAGACTCCTATATATAGAAATGAGGTTTTGTCATTTGTATCATCAAAGAATTGTTCATTTATGTAATGTAAAGGAGGTTGCCCCCTCGAAGAGGCTGAATTCTAAGGCGTTGATCTATCTTTTCTATATTTTCTTGAGCTGGTTTCATAACAAACTTAGTCTTCTTTAGTTGAGTTTTTATGACGAGAGATTACATACCTCTAAGATCTCATTTGGAGAAGTGCAAGGCTTGTCAAAGTAAAGGAAATTCCTGTTTCAGACCCCGGGAAGAGCTTGTTCAACATAAAGACTGAAAAGGTTGTAAGGTTCTTCTACTTCAAAGTTAATACAAATAAGTTTGTTTTTCTCAATAAGTTGTTGTTTTATGGTTTATTTTATGGATTCCTTGATCACCATAATAGACATGATTTATGATATTTGCTATGCAGGTGCTATTTGATGTTTTCTTGTTTGTGATTGCAGGTTCTCAAAAGGAAGCTCTTTCGAACGGTTGAAGGATGGCTGCTACGAACAAGCGTTGGACTTAAGGTAGGGTCTAAACACCTCTATAGTTTTTGTTTATGAATCGCATATGTCTAGAGAAAGATAGATTTATTTGTCTATTTGTTGCTAGGCTATCTTCTGATACTAGGGAGATCAACCTTGTCCACAAGATCGATTTATCCGGCCAACAAATTGGCGACTCCACTGGGGAATTGAATTTGGTTTTTGGTTTTCCTTTGTCTTTGACTTGAGAAGCTTGTTCTCATTTCTAGTTTTTGATTGATGTGTGTTGGCTTGGGTAATTTTTAGAATCTGGATTATTTTTTATTTTTTAATTTTCTTTTTTAATTTTTTAATTTTTTAATTTTATTTTATTTAATTAATTATTTTATTTATTATTTTTATTTATTTATTTATTTATTTTCTGAAGTTTTCAAGGGACTACACTTTCTATTTACGGACAGTGCAGGCATTTCCGCACTTTTCCTTTAGTAAACAAAGTGGGACCGTACTGTTTCTTCTGGATGCCTGCAGACCCTGTAATTTTTTTTGAAAAACTTAAAATTTCTTCTTCCAATTATGTTTAGGTGTCATTTAGATCATTTAGTGTCTACCCAGATCTGCATTCATCCTGTCAAAAATCTCTTGTGAGTGAGTTCCAATGGTATTTTTATTTTAGACGATTTTCTAGAAGTTTTGCATGCCTGGAGTGGTTTTCACATGGTCTCTGTAGTGACTCAAAGATCAGAAGCTTTAGAAACCTTACCCTGGTGTATTTTTGTCTTCTTGATGAGTCTAACTGAGTTGTGAAATCTGTCCTTTGTGAGAAATAGATTTAGTTTTCTCTTTGGAAGTCTTTGAACGAACTTGGTTATAAGTTTTGAATTTCATTTTTCCAAAAGAAAACATATCTGAATGTTTTTTGATTGATTTGTTATTCTGAACAAGTGAATCCTTAGTTTACTGAATAACTATGTAAAACATCCTTAAAAAGAATTGAAGCTTTTATTCAATTAAGTTTTTAGATCTCAAAATTAGTTTTGTAGTTTTGAGTGTTTTCTAGAACTTGTAGATCTCTTTTGAAGAAAATTGTCTTTTGTAGTTTTGAGTTTTGAAAAGGGAAAGGGATTTATTGTGAGCTTTAATTAGTAGTATATTTTTGAGTTCTTATTGAAAAAGACAAAAGATTTTCTTTCCATTTTCATGTTGAAAGAAAGAATTGTTTCTTAAAGAATTACATTCCCCAACTCTTTCTTTTAGCTAGAATTTCATTGAAAGAAAAACAAATTGCTTAACATTTTAGGTGCATCTTTTTAGTGTTTTTGGAGTCGAGTCTTCACACCATCAAAGTTTCATCTCCATACCTATTGACTTAAAGAACAACCCATAAAAGCAACGCTTAATTAAAATTGATCTAGTAATCTTTTTTATTTCTAGGGCTCTTATCACCAATATAGCTTAGGCTAGTATCTTGGAGTAGGGAGTAATTAACTCTCCAAGATAGTTAAAACAAACAAGTAGCTACATCGTGTGGTAGGAAATAAATACAATTGTAATTGATACATTCTGGAAAGCTTCTCTTAAAGGAGTCAATCACGAGATCATGTCCGAACCTTTGAGACAATCAAGTCTGTTTCATTGGGAAAGATAGAAGATTTGCACATATTATAAATGGTAAATCTTAGATTAACCATTGTCGAGGAGCCTAGGGTCACTTGTTAGTAAACCTCGAGTTGATCATGTCGAGGAGCCTTCAAGGGGATTGAGCTTTGTTACTCTGCCCTTGCGCGTATATCGGATCGTACACTATTCCCCCAGTTGTATTTGTTGCTATTGGTAACCTTAGTGTCCATAAACTTAAGATTATTTCCTAAGGTGACAGTGAAGGATGGGTCTCACTATACTTGGAGCAGATGTCGACTAGACTCACTTGGACTCTCTGAGGGGTTCTCTTCACTCGAGATGATTTTGTGAAGAAACATGTGCCACTCTGTTTCATTAAGCAGGTTGTTGGGGTATCTGTTCGAACTGCCCTTTCTGTATTAAAATTCTATGACGTTGGATTTCATCACCAACTAGTGTTTTTGGTATGAGAAGTTATTATTTGTGTGTGGTTTGAACTCCTAGATTTTTTAGGCGTGTGATTCAGTTGTTTGTTTCTTTAGAGACTTTAGGTGCTTGTATTGAAATTTTCTTTGTTTGCATGTGATTATTTTCATCCTACACCCATAGATTATTATCCTTGATCAATCATGTCAAGATAGTCATCTATGTTTTCCCAATCAACGAAAACATTTTTATATGGTGGTCCTTCTGTTCCTTTAGGGTACCAATCACTCATTGTTATTTTTTCAGGAGCGTCTCCTAGACCGACTGAACATCAGTTATCACCTGGTTGTAATGGAACTAAAACGTTGAACACAGAACAGTTTTTTATGATGTCAGGTAGTATTCCAAATCCTCAACCTCAAGGTAGTCAGTTACCGCCTGGGGGGAAAGGCAGTCAGTTACCGCCTGGGGAGCAACCTCAAGGTAGTTAGTTACCACCTGGGGGGAAACCCCAAGGTAGTCAGTTTCTGCCTAGAGGACTACCTCAAGGTTTTCAACCTTGAGGAAAGTGCATACCCCAAGGTCAACCCCAGACTTAGTATATTCCTCAAGATGCTTATCAACCCCAGATTCAGTACATGCCTCAGGGTTATCAACCTCAAGGTCAGTACCTGACTCAAGGTTTCCAACCACCTTTTGGTCAATCATTTTTATAGGGAGCTGGAAATGTACCGCTTAATTATCAGCCCTACGTTCAACCAGGTTATGGTCCTCCATATGCACAACCTTTTATGGGTCCCAGAATGAATATGGTGTGGGATCCGTCTCAAACTCAACTGACTATGCAACCTAATGTGCAGTTATCTAATCAACCTGGACAAATTTTGGTTTCTGGTCCAACCCAGCAACCTGTCCAACTTACGGTTCAAACCTTTGCACCTGGTTTAGTTCAGCAGCCTGGGCCTAGCTCACCTTAGACTCTACATTGAATTGTTGTTGCAACTGCTGCAATTTATATTCAACCTACCACACCTATTTCTAGATTATTTGTAGCTCCGGTTTCTACTATCCCTACATCAGTGCAAACTCCTCAAGTCTTTGTACCACAGTCAAGACCTATAGTTCAGACATCGGTCCAGATGCCGACAAGACAAGCTGGTCCAAGTACGATTGCTACAAGTCAACCACAATTCACTTATCAACCATACCAAGGACAGTATCAATCTGGTCCTACTGTAAAAAACCCAGTTTATCAGTATCAACCATACCCTGGCTATACTTATCAATAGCCTCAACAACCCTAGTTTGGTCCGGTTAATCCTGGTTTCTCAGGAGGTTATAACATTCCTAATGCAAATCCAATTCTAGGTTATCTTGGATATCCTCCTTGTGGGGCTGGTCTTGTTACTCAAGGTTTTCGCGACCCTAACCATCAGTTACCATTTATTGCAACTTTGTATTTATCTCACTTTTCATGCCTTACGAACGATTCGATTTACTATCTTCCGTATTGGCCGCCGATGCCTAATAAGTTGCCCAGTAATATCGCAAAATTCGAGGGTAAGTCAGGAGAGGATCCGTCAAATCATGTTATGACTTATCACCTCTGGTGTGCATCTAATTCAATCGTTGATGATTCAATTCGATTGTGTCTTTTTCAAAGAACTCTTATTTTTCTTAGTGCCAAATGGTACATTGATTTACCACCGGGCTCTTTTTATAATTTCAGTCAGTTAGCCACTTCTTTCTTAACTCATTTTCAGTTGCCTATCAGATACAACAATGGCACGAAATTGTTAACTTCACTAAAACAATCCATGTCCACATATATTTATGATCATATTCATGAATGGTGACGTAGAAGGTGTTTAGTGAAAGTTTTCATTCCGGATCAAATTTTAGCGGAATGGTTCGTTAAATCATTGTTACCTAAAATCACTGAAGATGTAGCTAAGGTAGGAGTTGTCACTAAAGAGCAAGTCATTGCTCAGGCTCAGTAACTTGACCTCGTTTATACGCAGTCAGGTACTTTACATGAAAAAATCCCTGATCTTCCAAAAACTACAGCTCCTTCAGGGTCTCATGCCACTGATGGTATGATTGGTTCAGTTAGTATTAAAAGCAAGAAGAAATCTTCAAAGAATTCTTCTCCTACAATAACTTTACCTGATTCCTCGAAAGGAGATTCTTCCGCTGAAGTTTCTGCCAAAGTCCATGTCGTAGATTCATCTATGACCAAATCCGGTAGTAAAGAGAAGGGGAAGAACAAAAACAATCAAAATTCAAAAGATAAAAAAAATAAAAATGAATCTATTGACGAAAAACAAAAACCTCGCTATCCTTGTTTCATTTGCAACGAGGATCATTTTACGAAAGAATGTCCATATCGAGTAGAGTTTTTGAAATTTGTTAAAGGTTCTCAAACGCCTGCTGTCTTGAAGGATCCTTTTCCTACTCAAGATAGTAAGGTGGTTGCTTCTTCCTTGAATACCTCAGAAGAACCCATTATGATGATTTCTCATGTCAGGATTGTGACGTGATCGCAAGACTATGGTAGTAAAAATCCTGTTGTTTGTAAAGAAGCGAAATCTTTTAATTCAAACACATCGACTACACCTCCTCCTGGTTCTGATCCGCTACAGATTGAGAAACCCAACCCTGAATTAGTAATCAAACCGCCTGCTAAACGTATACTTCAGAAATCAGCTTTCAATCCACATGCGAGAGCTGCTTAGAATTATAACATTGTTGAAGACTTATCTATTGCCCCTTCAGCAATGTCGGTTTTGGATGTGCTGCAATCATGCCTAGCACAGTGTAAATTAATATTGTCTACTATAGGTGTTGTTGATATTCAGGATCTGAACCTAATAATCTTCGATTTAGAGAATAGTACACCCTGCCTTCCTCATCAAATGGTATTCCAGATTACAATGTTAGTCAAAAACAGACCTTGCTTTCAGACTGTGATTGATGACGGGACTTCTACGTGAATTATATCGATCCAGTGTTGGAATTCGCTTGGTTCTCCTACACTCAATCAATCTCTAACAATTCTAAAGGCTTTTGATGGCCGAGGGTTCCATCCTTTTGGTATTTTAGAGGATTTACCAATAGGGGTCGAAGGAAAAACCGTAAATCTAGATGTGGAAGTGGTTGATGCTCCTCTAGATTACAACCTTCTCTTGGGTCATAGTTGGTCTTATGCTATGACTGCTATTGTTTCATCGGTCTTTCGGCTTATTAAGTTTCCTCATAATGGAAAGATCGTTGTGATAGACCAGCTGACCTATATCTCATCCGACCCAACCTCTACAGATAGTGTTCAGCACATCGGTAAAACAACTATCCCTTACAAAGATGTTGGAGTAGGTTTTATTAAAGATTCTGGTTTATTAGGAACTTTTTCCTTCCCTCCTCCTAATGTATCACCTTCTGTTGCAAATATTTATATGATTTCATCGAATACTATTACTTTTGATGATCCTCGGATCGTACCTTCCGATTCTGAGGTGCATTCATTTCATGGCACGATGCCTATGAGTCCCTTTGAAATTGCATATTAGGCTGTACAGTCGTTTTCTGATTCTTGACCAGTCTCTAGGATAGTTTGTTCCTGTGTCAACCTCGTTAAAAAATGAAACAAGGAGTCTCGAGGATAGTTTATTCCAGTGTCAACCTCGTTAAAAAATGAAACTGGGTGTGTCGAGCATAGTTCCTTGTCTTGTGTCAAGCTCGTTAAAAAATGAAACAAGGGTTAGGAGCATAGTTCCTTGTCTTGTGTCAAGCTCGTTAAAAAATGAAACACGGGTTATGAGCATATTTCTTTGTCTTGTGTCAAGCTCGTTAAAAAATGAAACAAGGGTCATGGAGCATAGTTCCTTGTCTTGTGTCAAGCTTGTTTAAAAAATGAAACAAGGGTTATGAGGATAGTTATTTTACTGTGTCAACCTCATTAAAAAAAGAAACAACCCCCTTTCCAAATCGAGTCTTTGAGTCTTTCCAAGATCTCGAAAGTGAACTTTCATTCCATCCACCTTGTTGAATGAAATGAAGCTTGGGGGGCATGTACCTCGATTTCTGTTGTTATGATGGGGGCATGCGAACTTATAACAAGCATAGTTTTTCATTTCAAGCTGGAGTAAACATGAAACCGAATCCAAGAAAGTTCTCTATGGTTCAAGCTTGTGTAAAAATGAACCCTTACTCGTTTTACATCTCGCGATCACCATATCCGCTAAATTCTGCTAGATGAGCCTTGTTTTCATTCCATCGCCACCATCTCTTTCGCTGATCATATGCTTTCACTTGGTTGTTTTTCCTTTCCTGAGGGACCGCAGCAATGAGTTGTTTTATTAGCCAGCCTCTTAACCATTACATGTTTTGAGTAGTTCCACCATTGCCAGAACCAGTTGCTACCCTTTATACCACTCATTCCTCTAGGATGAGTCTTCTTTAAGCTCTTTTTTTACTTTTAAAATATGAAAAGATTTCCGAGTTTTTCCCTTTTAACTCGTTAAACAGAATAAAAAGGCGGTCCAATTACAACTCTTTTATGACCATATAAACATGAAAAGATCGCCGGAATTTTGTCGTTTCAAGTACGATAATGGTTATAAAATGACGTTTCTTCGATCACTTTTTTACTTTTTCAGATCAGAGCCACTAATTATGAAAAGTACTCCTTGATCGTAATGGTCAAGCGGTTCTCTCAAGTATTATTTTATACTTTTTCGGGCTTGGGGGACACAAATTTACGAAAAAGGACACCCATGGAGTTTTCTTAAGTTTTTCTTCTGACTCCCTAAAATTGAAAAACACCGAGTTTTTCCTATATTGGACTCGTTAAAATTTAACAGTAAAGGACATGTTCAATTTTAAACAGGAACAAACCACTCCTTCTTAGGGTTCGAATTTTAAACTAAGTTGGACTCATCCGAAGGATGAGCTTATAAACAAGCAAATGTTATCCTCCTCAAGCTTGTCAAAAATAAAGAGGTACTTTCCAGAAATGGTGGGGGAAAAGAGAGAAAAATGAACTTGTTTGTTACACTTTGTGTTTTAGAAAAGTTGTTAACCACTCTTGAACACGACACTTTTTGTTCACCTGGTTCAGGAAATCATTTTCCTAATAGTTAATAAAACCATATTGAAAGCCTTCAATTGGTTTCTGGGTATTAGCTTTGGGTCAATTGTGACCAAACCATCTGCAATGTCGTTATGTGTTCAAGAGGTCAGTTCAAATAAACCATTTATCTGCAAAATATTTGTCATCCATTTTGACCATCCCTAAGTCAGTCCTTGCCAATATATTTCTTCAAAACTTGACCTATGATTTCGTGTTGTGTGCTTGCCTACGATAGATCGCTTTCTATCAACTTTAGCTCATTATCTAGAAAGATGATCTAGAAATCGTCAGTACCTTGAAATCTGCATGCCCTAATGGTAGGTTTCTCACCTTCAACGATAGGTTGCATCATTGACCTTCGATCAAAGGATTCTATGACATGTTCAACATCAGCTCATTTATTCACATTTCATGGATTATATTGAGTACTTTGAGAGCCATTGACATTACTGGTGGTTTCGCTCACAATTGTTAATAGTTCACATCATTGACTGGTAATCAAGTGGTTTCTACCATGTTCGACTTCGACACATTCATTCACATGGATAGAATCGTACTAGTTCGGGAAGCATAAATCAAGACCCTGGATCTAGTTTCTACCATCCAGGCTGCGAGGAATTTTGTTATTCATTATACAGTGGACTATTGATAAACATATGGCTGTGCCCATACTATGTCTACAGATGTCTATACTCTTGATGTATTACAAAATCATTCCTGTATCAGAACAATAGTCTTCTAGTTAGTTTTTATCTGAGTATGGGAATGCCTACCTCAGTGACGATATGTTCACACACACACACACACACACACATATATATATATATATTTTGCATTGAATGTTTTTAGAAGTTCCGACTGGGGTGTCCACAGGATGATCCTTGAAATGATAAAGTACTTCACTCTTCATAGATGACAAACTCTATCTTCATCTATTACAGTCTTCACACTTTAGGGGGCAATCTGTTGCACAAAAAATCGTCACCTTGACATTCTGCAATCTGTGTGAGTCCATTGCCACTCATACTTTCCTCCTTCGCAAGTCTTAAGCCTCAGTTCCTCATATCAAGCCTTGAAAATAAGAGAAAACCCTCAAAAGTCTCTAAAACTCTGGTTCTGTACTTTCTCTTTGCATTACCTGGGGACCCGCACCTAATGGTCATATTCCCTGTGTATCTGACCGCTTTGTCTTTGTGTTATGGGTGCGGACCCTTGTAAAAGTTAAAAAGGTGCAAGTATTTTCTAAAAAACTCACTTTGAGTCATTTCTAGAAGGAATGTTTAGGTGACAAGTTCGCTCTCTTAAGGTTCATGCATCCCATACCTTAAGGAGCTAACCCCTTTATGTGAGGAGCTTATCCCTTTGAACAAGGACTCTATCCCTTCATAGGTGGACTTGTAACCTCCTCCTCTTCACTATAAAATGAAGCATTCGGTTGGTTACTGGGGAGGTTGAAAGATAAATATTTTTGAGGTGAAATGCTGATGGAACTTAGTCTTTGTTAGTTGAGTTTTTATGAGGAGAGATTGCATACCTCTAAGATCTCATTTGGAGAAGTGAAAGGCTTGTCAAAGTAAAGGAAATTCCTGTTTCGGACCCCGGGAAGAGCTTGTTCAACATCAAGGCTGAAAAGTTTGTAAGGTTCTTCTACTTCAAAGTTAATACAAATAAGTTTGTTTTTCTCAATAAGCTGCTATTTTATGGTTTGTTTTATGGATTCCTTGATCACCATAATAGACATGATTTATGATATTTTCTATCCAGGTGCTATTTGATGTTTTCTTGTTTGTGACTACAGGTTCTCAAAAGGAAGCTCTTTCGAATGGTTGAAGCATGGCTACTACAAACAAGCGTTGGACTTAAGGTAGGGTCTAAACACCTCTATAATTTTTGTTTATGAATCGCACATGTCTAGAGAAAGATAGATTTATTTGTCGATTTGTTCCTAGACTATCTTCTAATACTAGGGAGATTGACCTTGTCTGCAAGATCGATTTATCCGTCCAACACCTGAGCTGCGCATTCTTCATGCCCAGTGATTGAGGTCTCCCCCTCTCTAATGTAACTCTAAAATGCATAATCACAGAGCCCTTTCTCCCATCATGTGACCTATCCTGACTTAGTTCATGTATAATAATTGAGGTCTCCCCCTCTCTAATGTAACTCTAAAATGCATAATCACAGAACCCTTTCTCCCATCATGTGACCTATCCTGACTTAGTTCATGTATAATAATGCATCATCTTAGACCAGGGGGTTTTGTGATTGATGTCGTCCCATCATGAGTGAATTGTAGGAATACGTACACTATCAATTCATGGTGAGATAAAGAGGGAAAAGGAGGAGGGAAGAATGCCTAAAGGATCTCTTACAGTTGAAATCACAAATTGATATACCAAGGGGGAAGCAAAGGGACTCAAGTTTACAACTACCATCCAATACTTAAGATCATTGTATACTCTGCATTACCAGGCCATATGGAGGAGAAGAGAAAGCATATCCAAGAAGACGTATAACACTCAACAACAACATTGACCTGACATTGCCACATAATCAAGCAGTCCATGTCAGAAGTGTCATGTCATGTCATGAGTAGTCATATGCCACATTACTATTGCGGACCATGTGTATTGTATCCAAATTTATTGTAAAGTGGAATTCCAAAGGACACATGAATATGAAGATTCATGTAAGTTGAGAATTCATAGGAAGTTGAACAGTCATGAGTGTAGTCAAAATGTCACAAGGGAAAGCATCACCCCTTGGTTATATATACCCCCTCATTTTATGAGAATAAAACTTTTCACCTTGGCTCCTCACGCAAGGCATTGGAGAGATCAACTATCTCTTTCTAGAGCGAGGAGTGGCTCCAATGTCCCACTATTGGAGCTAGTGATGTACATTGTAAACATGTGTCTTGGAACTTTTTCTTAATAATAGAAGCCTTTTAATGCCAATGTGTTCTTCATGCATGGACTATGAATGTTTTTAAGACTATTATTTGGACGTTTTTATTTAATGTTTTATTTCACATGTAGTGAGATAGTTTGACTATTTTGGTTATTTTAGTGCTTACCTTATTGAGTATGTGATGTAATGGTTGTTATTATTGTCCCATCCTTGTGGAATATTCCACTAGATGTTAGATAGAGTCTTTTGGTTCATGTGTGTCTCTTCCTAGGTGGTACTATTACCTCTCACTTAGAGGCTCACTTTTCTCTCCCCTTTGCAGTAGAATAAATTTGACACAGTTGCAACTTGACACTCACCAAGCACACCTTCCTTGCTTTTCGAAGACACCATTGCATGACTCTTGTCTACTGACAGCTAGAGCCAAGGAAAACCTTTAAGGATTTGGAAACTAACCCTTTATACCAGATGAGACTCCACCAAATAGTGTGAGGTATGATTGGGACTTCATATCAGGGAGATCCCCTTTGTTGACAAATTATGAGCATCATCAACATATGCCAAGTAGAAAATCTAGGACTAGATCTCCAAAGATTAAGCCTTCAAAATCATCTTTCTTGAGTTATGAGGTTTATTTTATAACAAGGTCGATGACCTTTCATATCCACACGACTCTTGAATTACCCTCATTACTCTTGGATTTCTAATTTGTTGTTTGGACTCCTAAACAACTCTTCAAATTATAATGACTTTTGTACTTCTCCTCAAGATATTTTTTCCATATATGACTAATTGACTTTTCATATTCCACATATGACTCTTGGACTTCCACAAATTACATTTTGTCCTTTACTTGAGAATACATCATTACATTCCACATGATGATGTGGCACGACACATGGACACATATTTACCATTATGATGACACTTATACAAATTACAACTTGAAAATGATGACATGGACTTCATGATGAGATGGCAATCCTTAGCTTTCTTCCTTGGTACCTCATCTTGCATTATTGATGATAGATCTGATTTATGCTTCATCTATATGAATGATATTACTTTTTCTTCATTTTCACTCTCCATTAGGTTTTTGATTAATGTCGTAATCTCATGAGTAATCATGCAATGTCTTCTTTTTTTGTTGGTTCACAATCTACCTCCTATCTCCATGATAGCTTTCTTTTGTTATTCTTCAACGTAGGTGTTTCTTTATGTCTTCTCCTTGCTATATTTTCTTGAGCAACACCTTTTCATGCTAGGAAGGTATTCCTCGCCAATGAAAATCATTCATGACTAGGAAGAATCAGCCTAAAAAAATATATTTTATCACTACCTAGCTCATGGAATCATCTGCTCATGATAGGCCTCTAACAGGGTTAAAAGAAGAAGGCTTGATTAGGAGGGCATAGTCGAACTGATCGAGGCTCACAAGAGGCCTTCAATGTGTGCTTTTGTTCTCAATGAAGAGAGGGAGAAAGAAATGGTGTAGGGCGCAACCCTGAAGCATGAAGGAGAATGAGCCGTTGGTTCAAGATGTGCTCAAGGAAGCTAAGGAGGGTGTAATGGTGCACATTGAAGGAATGAAGGGGTCAGGATACAAGCCTTCCAAGTGCACTCATGTGTTAAAGGGAAACAAGGAGGTCACAAAGGCATAAACCAAAGGGATGAATGGGTTAGGCTTTGAGTCTTCGCAGTGCGCTTATGAGCTCAAGATGAACTAGGAGGGCATAGTTCTTCAAGCCAAAGGAGTGTGTTGAAATAAAGGATTTGAGGTCATGATTGCACCATGCACTATTTAAGAGAATGACGAAGCATTCATGCTTGAAGAGTCCACTAGATGCTCAAAGGCTTTAGGCTTCAAGAGTGCACCATTCGCTGAAGGGAAAGGGTGAAGGCTTCGTGGTTCAGGAGTGTGCCATGCACTCTAATGGAAGGCTTATTTGTTCATGATTGCACAATGTTCTAAAAAAAGTTTAGGATTTAGGAGTGCGCTATATGCTGAAAGGGTTCATGCTTCAAGATTTCACCATCCACTTTTTAAGGCTCATAGGACCCTTTATTGCTTTGATGTGCGCTGAAAGAATCATTGTTGTTCTGAAGTGTGATTTTTCACTGAACATTTGAAGTGCACTTATTTTTTTCAAAGTGTGCTTCATTGTTTCAAAGTTCACTTCATTGATTCAATGTTCAATTGATTGTTTAAAAGTGCATTCAGGTTTTGGAGGGTGCAATTATCTACAACAGTGGTTACCATTTCATTTGTAATGTGCTTTTCACCGAGGGACACAACAAAAGGCTAGGTCACTTTTCCTTAGGAAGTACTAATGCATTGTGAGAGGGAGGATACATTAGAAAATACTTATTGTACAAGCATGGGAGGAAGGTAGTGATGAGCCCCAAATTTGGTAACATTTTGGGCTCATTTGGCCTCACTACCCTTGCTCAACCCTTCATTTTTCATGACTTATGCATCATTTTTTAGTATATTTATGTTATTTGTACGAATGAAGGGCAGTCACTATTCCTAGGTGGCTAATACATGTTTATTTCAGGTTTTTTGACATTTAATGGAGCAAAACCACGCAGATGAAGGCTAGGAGACAGCCAAGGTGGCATTGAGGTTTTGTAGGAAGGTTGTCCATGACATTGAATGGTCTTCCTCGTGATCTCCACCCACAACTCCGAGCTCCAACAGCTATCACCACCGAGCTAGAAGGCAGCCAACGGATTCTAAGGGAACAACAGTTTACTTTTAGTTGGTCAGCCAAGCCCCACTAATTTAGGAGGCCAGCTTGGCCCTCATAATGTATAAATATTGAGTCTATAGCCTTCGAAAAAGGACTTTTGAAACTTTGTTGCGGATTCTGAATTACGAGCTATAGCCCTGTTTTGCTCTTTGTAAGCCATTTTTGGCATGTTATCAGACTTTTGACTATTATCTTTTAACGAATAAGCAGGCACATTTGAGGCAGCTCTGAGTTCTTAAAGGAGCTTAAGCTCTCAGGGTTGGGCCCAACCTGAGAGCCTAAGGCTTCCTTCCTTTGTATTGTTACCTTTATTTCTTTCAACATTATATTTCTTTTCCTTTACATGCACTTGGAAACACAGTTTGCTGATTCGAATTTCTGGGTGTGGTTACATAGGTTAGTGTTATGAACAAAGTTTCTTCAGTAGTTTAGATTAGAGTAGGGAGATTGAAGTTAATCTAAGTTCCACAAAGGGTTGAATGCACACTCACTTTCACCTCTGTTTGGGGACTGGGAGTGCAGACCGTGCCAACTACCAAAAACACAGCTTTACATGTTCATGCAAGCTTTAACGTAATATTTCTGTTTGTGGAAGTGTCCATGCATTTAGATCTTGAGCAATAACTCTTTGTTTCAGCACCATGCACGATTTTCCCTTAAAAACGACATTGCTATTCTTTGGTTTGTAATAAAACAGTTAGAGTAGGTTGATGACATTTCGGTTATACGCAAGACAGGGGTGATTTGTTTCATTTACACTGCGCAGCACCACTCCATCATTTCCTTATCCTTCTAAGCCGTGCCTAGGCCATCTACTTACCTCCCAGTTAGATCATTTTCCTCCCAACTCTTCTATCATCCACGTTGTTTTATCTTTTCGGCCTTCCATTGCCCCTACCCTCCTCTAGACCAACCAGCTTTACACAGCCCCTCTCCATCTCATCTCTCTGTCCATAAGCCATCACAAGCTCCCCTCCTACCTCCCTATCCACCCATACATCTCATTCACTCATCCATCACCCAAAACTCCGATTGCAGAACATCTTGTAGAAATTACGGGACTTCCTGTAGAAATCCTGAACTTCCTGTAGAACCCCCTGCAGACATCCTTTAGAAGCTTGAAAACACGGTTGCCAGGCATCTGAACTTTGTGAACTTCTGTGGAATGATGTTAGGGATCCCTTGGCCCCTCTCAGAGTGCTCCTGACCGTTTCCAAGCCTTCCTCCCCTTGATCTACCCATGCACAGTCAAGACCCAGTAAGAAGCACAGTCATAATAACTCCAACAACTTGAGCAAAAATACAAAAACATGTTCTCTTCAGATGAAAGTAGTTTAGACACATGCATCTCATCTCAATACAAGTAATGGCATCACTTTTAGAAGTTGCATTCCCACCATTGCATCATAAGGATTAAGCTGGTAGAATTAGGGTTTACTAGGGTTTCCATGTTTTGTTGGCTTTCAGTTCATTCTTGCAAAGTAGGTTAATTTCCTTTGAGATAGCTTTCGTTCATCACATAAAAAGCTTCTTCTGAGAACATATAGAAGTTGACTTGAGCCCTAGCGGACTTGTGCCAGCTGACCAAGTGATAGCTGCGGCAAGAGCTAGTACTTGTGCATACAGCACCGTCGCTTCCAAGTTTGTTACGAACTACTGGGTTGATAAAATTAGAGAAGGAAGCTCCAGGAGTTGTAGCATTATTGCTACAATACTGGAGCCCACCATCTTTTTGGCACCGTTGCCGGGGAAGCGTCAGAGTATTAGTAATTGTTGCTTTTCTTCTATTTTCCTACTCTCACCTTCTGCCAAGTAGTTTATTTCATTTCCATTCTGCAAAAGTAGCATAGACATTTCCTGCTTTCATAGATTAACACTTCAATTCCGCAATTTCATTTTTGCAAGCATAGATTAGCATTTCAATTCTGCAAGCGTAGACTAGCATTTCCATTCCTGCAATTTCATTTGAGCAAAGTAGATTAGTTCTTTCCTGCTTTCATTTCAATTCTGCATTTTCATTTCAGCAAGATAGTTAGTTGTAGATCAATCTGTTTCAGTTTTTTTGCAGATACCAGAGAGAAAAAAAAACAAAAGCAATCAAAAGTCTTTCATTTCATGCCTCGTAGGAATCGAGATAAAACAGAAAAATTCTTACCCAACACCCCCACCACATCACTGAGTCGCCCTTCTCTCTTCTTCGGTGACAGTGATCCAAAAGAACCTATAGGTGAACCTCCTGAGATATACGAAGATCCTATAGCAGAAGAAGAATTAGAGACCATTCCATCTGAAGCTATGGCTGACAATAGAGGAGAAGATGAGAGAATAGAAGGTGCCTTCACCATCCGAGAGACCAATGGAGACATGAAAATGAAGAACATTAGCCCCTCCGCTTTACCTCACTTCCATGGACTGACTACTGAAGATCCTGATACCTTCCTGTTTGAGTTTGTTGTCCTTTGTCGAACCTATGACTATACTGAAGATGAGCAGAAGCTGAAACTCTTCCCCTCAACCCTTAAGGATGCAGCCTTACGCTGGTTCATGGGCTTACCTAGGAACAATATCACCACTTGGGCTCAAATGCAGCAAGCTTTCAATACCAAGTATCGGGACTATTGTAGGTCCAAGGAAACCAAGGGGGAAATCTTCCGGACGACCATGGGAAATGATGAGTCCTTAGAGGATTATGAGGAAAGGTTCCAACTTACCTATAAACGGGCCAGGTGCACACTTGACCCTGAATCTCTCAAGTTGGTCCTGCTCCGAGGAGTCCCTGAAGACCTTTTAGATACCCTTCACATGTTAGCTGGAGGAGATATTTACCAACTGCCTTATGAGGACATAAAGACTGTGTTTAGAAACCACTCTAGGGCAGCGCGGAAACGAGGTAGAGGAAACCTCCTCTCAATCGGTCTTCCTTCCTTCAAACATGAGTTTGCAAATCAATTAGAGGATCTCAAAAGTGAGGTGAGACAGACCATTGCAATGCAACTTGATACATTCAGGATCCAGCAGAAGAAGGAAGAAGCTGAGAGGGCCTTGGCTATCTTCCGCCCTAGGTGTACAAGGAGACACCCTAAGAACGAATGCCCATTACATTCGGTTGAAGTATGTTTCGTTTGTGAGGAGGACCACCCCACAAACCAATGTCCAACCTTACCTGGGCTTAAAGCCATGTATCAAGGGACAGAAGCCCCCACCGAACCTCTCTATTTCCTCAACCAAAGGAGGCCACAAGGACCTAGACCTTACCAGCATGGGATGCAAGGGGCACCCCAAGCTTATTACAGCCCCAACCAATCTACTCCTATGCCTTCCTAGGGTCCCCATGCTCATCCTTCCTGGTCTATGCCTCCTCCATGGTCTTACCCACCTCAGTATCATACTCAACCCACTACGCATTCGTATCACTCACCTGCCCAGCCACAACCTCAGTGGAATGCACCTCAATCGGGGTGGAGGCCCCAATAAAATACACCTCCCGCCATTTTGCCTCCACCACCAGCTCAACCACAACCATTACCTCCTGCTCCCCCAAGGCAACCTCAAATGCCTGGTCAACCGAACCCGAACCCCAACAACAGACAGGCCCAATAGGTATATACTGGGGAAACATCATGCCCTGCCTATGCTGTGGAGATCCAGGAGATCAATCTTCGATCTGGAAAGACTCTTCCGGATCGCCAACCTCCTCCCCCAGAGGATGAGGAAGATAAACAGGAAAGTGAACCAAAGGCTATTCCACCCTTTCCTGAGAGACTAACGGCCACCACACAACCCAACCCAGAGGAGGATGAGCTTCTGGGAGAACTCAAACAGTTGTGTGTGAAAATTCCACTTCTCCAAGCCATCAAAGATGTACCGATATACAACAAACTGGTTAAGGAAAAGTGTTTCAGACACCCAGGCAGGCGAAAGAGAGATGCTTCAACCATCAATGTCTTAGGACAGCTGTCTGACCTTATGTTAGGACAAGTCATCTGCCCAAAGTATCTAGATCCTGGGAGTCCTGTAGTAGATGTCCACATCAATGGCACCATCATACCTCACACCTTGATTGATCTCGGGGCTGCCATTAATGTGATGACCAGGGATACCATGCTCAAACTCAACCTTCATGGTTCCTTGAGGAAGACCTCGACAGTCCTACAACTAGCAGACCGCTCCACTGTGACTCTCGAAGAGATTGTGGAGGATGTCTTGGTCTCTGTTGACTCTTGGGAATACCCTGCAGATTTCTTGGTTCTGCAACCAAAGGCAAAGCTTACTAGATACCCTCTCATTTTGGGAAGGCCTTGGTTAGCCACTGCAGATGCTTACATAAGCTGTCGTGCAGGAAACATGACCATCAAAAATGGTCCTATGTCCAAGCAGCTAGTCTTATACCCTCCTGCCCAACCCTCCTTAGAGCATGACTTACCACTTTGGTTGGAGGAAGGAGAAGAGGATGAGGTGTACTCAGCACCTTTGTGCACCCTAGACACCACTAGAAGAGACCCCCCAACTGAGGATGACTTGATTGAGACCTTGATCCAAAATCCACCTCCCAGTGCACTATCCTTCGAGAAATTGGTGGAGGATGCCCAAGCAAGCACCCTAGTGGATCTTTGTGCGACCAACCTTGTCACTCCCAGAATCAAAAATGTGGAGTTCGGCCCTGAGAGAATGTTAAAGATCAGCTCCTCCTTATCTCCTTCCCAGGAAATGGAGCTGTGTAGCCTGTTGGCCAGTCATCTAGATGCTTTTGCTTGGAGATATAAGGAGATGAAAGGAGTCCATCCTTCGGTCTGTACCCATCACATATACATCAAAGAGGACTGTAAACCAGTTAGGCAATCCCAGAGGAGAATGAATCCATCCCTTAAGGACATTGTCAAGGAAGAACTGAAAAACTGTTGGATGCCAGATTCATCTACCCCATCTCGGATAGCGAATGGGTGTCCCCTCTGGTGTTGGTTCCCAAGAAAAATGGGAAGTGGAGAATCTGTGTGGACTACCGAGAACTAAACAAAGCTACCAAGAAAGACCATTTTCCGCTACCTTACATAGATCAAGTGTTGGATGGACTGGCAAGAAAGAAGTTCTTCTCTTTCCTAGATGGGTTTAGCGGGTACAACCAAATCCAAATCAGCCCCGGAAGACCAAGATAAGACCACCTTCACTTTTCCTTGGGGTACCTTTGCCTACCGAGTTCTTCCTTTTGGTCTGTGCAATGCTCCTGCTACCTTCCAGAGAGCTGTCTTGAGCATCTTCTCGGAGCTGGTCCATGATGCAATGGAAATCTATATGGATGACTTCACTCCCTATGGGTCCAACTTCCAGGAAGCATTTTCCAACATGGGAAAAGTCCTAACCAAATGCATTGAGATGAACCTGTCCCTTAGTCCTGAAAAATGTGAATTCCTGATGACTGAAGGGACTGTGCTAGGCCATACCATTTCTTGCCAAGGGTTACAGGTGGATCCTAACAAAATTGCTCTCATCAAGAAGGTTCCACCTCCTCAAAAGGTAAGGGATGTTCGGAATTTCTTAGGATTAGCAGGGTATTACAGGAGATTCATTAAAGACTTCAGCAAGTTAGCCTCGCCATTGTTTGGCCTCTTGGCAAAGGATGTGGATTTTAAATGGACTAACGACTGTCAGAGGGCTCTGAATGAATTAAAGGACAAGTTGGTGTCTACCCCAATCTTGAGAGGTCCAAACTGGGCCCTACCTTTCCACATCCACACTGATGCCTCGAACAAAGCCATGGGGGCAGCCTTAGGACAAGTTGAACAAAAACTTCCATATGCCATTTACTTTGTTAGAAAAAACTTATCCAAAGCTGAACTGAATTACACTGTAACTGAGAAAGAATTCCTGGCCATGGTCCATGCACTAAACAAGTTCCGACATTATATCACTGGCTATCAAACATTTGTACATACTGATCATGCTGCAATTAGATATTTAATGAATAAACCAGATGTGAATGCTCGTATTATTAGATGGTTACTTTTGTTGCAGCAGTTTGATTTGACCATTGTTGACAAACCAGGTCAAGAAAATGTTGTTGCTAACTTTTTATCTAGATTGGACTTGTCTGCAAATGAGGATGGAACAGTGGATGACCAGATGCCCGATGAACATCTGTTTGCTATCTCAGTACTCTCTCCATGGTTTGCTGATATAGCAAACTACCTTGTTTCATCACAGTTCCCTCCGCACCTATCTTCAAGAGAGAAGAGCAGAATCATCAGAAAAAGTGCCTCATTCACTTGGATCGGGGGCAACCTGTTCAAGCTTGGCCTTGATCAGATCTTAAGGCGTTGTGTAAGGGAGGAGGAAGTCTTTGATATCCTCCTCACTTATCATGATGGACCTTGTGGAGGACATTTTGCAGCAAAGAGGACCGCCTTCAAAATCTTGCAGGCAGGCTATTATTGGCCCACACTTCATCAAGATGTCAGAAGGTATATCAGCCAATGTGACCAATGCCAAAGGATGGGAAAACCAACTAAAAGGGATGAAATGCCTCTCCAACCTCAAGTGACTCTTGAGCCATTTGAGAAGTGGGGTATGGATTTTGTGGGTCCCATCAACCCTCCTTCGAGGCAGAGATCTTACATCATTGTGTGCACCGACTACCTGACAAAGTGGGCAGAAACCAAGGCAATCAAAGCAGCAACAGAAGAAAAGGTGGCTGAGTTCTTAAGGGAAAACATCTTCTACAAGTTTGGCTACCCAAGAGAGCTAGTCACCGATCAAGGAAGCCAGTTCACATCCAACTTAATTGAAGACCTACTAGCTCATCACAAAATCAAGCATAGGACTTCCACCCCCTATCACCCTCAAGCAAATGGGCAGGTGGAAGTCACCAATAGAGCATTGGAAGGGATTCTGACCAAGGTAGTGAGCAGTAGTAGGAAAGATTGGGCAGATCGCTTGGTTGAGGCCACATGGGCTTACAACACCACTTGGGAGACCACAACCGGCTTCACACCTTATGAGCTGGTCTATGGGAAGAGAGCTTTGCTGTCAATTGAATTTGAATACAACACTTTGAAGTTGGCAGCTCAGTTGGACCTAGATCTCAGCCATGCCCAACAAGAAAGGTTATTGCAGCTGAATGGATTGGATGAGCACCGAATGCAGGCCCTTCTTCACACAGAAGTGGTTCAACTTTAGAGGAAGGTGTGGCATGACCAACACCTCAATGACAAGCAATTTCAGCTACGAGATTGGGCACTGTTGTATGATTCCAGGCATAAAGATTTCAAGGGGAAGCTGAGAACTAGATGGCTGGGACCATATGCAGTAGAGAAATGTCATGACAATGGATCTGTCCTCATTCGGACCATTGACGAGGAGGCCATCCCCATGCTTATCAATGGGCATCGACTGAAAATCTACAGGAAACCTCTCTCAAGACAAGAATTCATTAAAACTGTGGAGAAATAAGTGCTGGTCATAGAGAAGGGTTCTACCTCTGTTTTGGGCATACCCTGAAGATCTTAAAAAAAAAAAAAAAAAAAAAAAAAAAGAGAACCCTTAAAAAAAAAAGAGAAAAAATAAAGATCCTTGGGTGAAAACCTCTCTGAGGCTCCCAAGGCAGACGGTAGGGGTGAAAACCTCATTGAGGCGCCCCTGCTGTCTTTCAAAAAAAAGAGAAAAAAGTATGAAAAAGACCCTTGAGTGAAAACCTTTCCGAGGCGCTTGAGGCAGATGGCAAGGGTGAAAACCTCATTGAGGCACCCCTGCTATCATTCAAAAAAAAAATAAAAAAAAATAGGGATAGCAAGTTCACAATGTGGTAATGCATGCAGGTTGCAGGTTTATGAAGGAAGAAGAGGTCCCTCAACTTGAAGAAAAGGGTCCATATCATGCTGCCAGGAGACCCTACTAGCACCTCCTCCGAGAACACTCATCTTCTCCAAGTTATGGGCACGATTTCATCACAGCTTAGTCTTCTACAGGAAGTTACAGACTTTCTACAGGAAGTTACATACTTTCTACAGGAAGTTCTGTATTTCTACAGGAAACTTCCTATAGAAGTTTTGGATGGCCCAGAACTAATTGTATGAGGAGATCTAACGACCAAGGTCCGGTATGGATGCATGCAAGCTAGTATTTTCTCCCTCACACACTGTTGTCACCTCCTTCTACCACCACTGTCGACATGCAATGAAGATACCTGCACAATCAAAGCAGATCAGTGAATTATCAAGAGGAAGCAATTCTGAAATGAAAGAAGACGCTGAGATGCCATACAATACGCAACCCAGCTATCCAAGGGCCCTGCGAGTGTGATCGTTATGCCACTATCTTCATCGTTCAGCATGCACACAAGGAGGACAAACTGCTACAGGACATCCTACAGGAATCCCGTAGCAGTTTAGCCAACTAGAGTGTACACAATTCGCTCGCCTGCAACATGCAATAACAAAGTGGCCACATGTAGCGGAGTCATACGCTTCATCATCAGCAGCAGTAAGCAAATCTGGACCTATGCAAATAGCAGCAGCAACAAGCAAATCCGGACCTGTGCAAATAACAGCAGTAAGAAAATCTAGTCATCGTCGTCCTGAAGCCTGGAAAATCATGTCGCGGCCGCACAGGTAAGTGCCTCGCCCTTTCTTTCGTCGAATTACATGAATATTACTTTGAAATGTTTGCAAGCATGAAATGAACGGGTTGAGCAGTTGCATGGACATTCAACTGGCCACGTCGACCAGCCAGCTGGTCTAGTCGGATGTGTATAATGGTGGTCGTGGAAAAAGAACGGGTAGTGGACACGTGAGAACCGTCCAGTCAGGGAGAACCACGTTTTAACAGAAATAGCGGCGGCGGATCTGCGGAGAATGATGCAGAAGTCAGGGAATTTGCAGGGGAATGAGTAGACGACGTCATCCAACGGTCCGGCAGGGACAACTCACCCCCGTGCCACGAATTCCGTCGGATTCAAATCTATCGGCTAGATCGCCACCCCACGCATTTATCATGAGCCATTTGGAAGTCGAGTGAGCATCCGCATTCCTCTGAAGCTTGACAATCCAAGCCTTCGGCCATTCGAACGTCTGATAGCAGCACAGAAGGTGCAGACCCACTGCAGTATCCTCCAGAATTCGTGCGCTGCTTCTACAGGAAAGATGCTTCTACAGGAAATTGGGTTCTTCACGACAAAAGGTGGTAGATTAAAAAGGTAAGCCCGAACCTTCCATGCAATTGGTTTCGAGGGTGGCAGAGTCGACGTTCTACAGTCTGGTCGTAAAAAATTGCAAGTATTGTCTGCCGTTTGCATGAATTGTCGTCCTACAGGATGTGAGTTATAATTAAGCCATGTTAAGGCTCATCGGGAGATAAGTTTTCGTGAATTGTATGCGTGGCAGAGGCGTAATTCTATGCTCTGTCCCAGTAGGCCAATTTTCTTCCGCACTCGCCACCTCTAGCTAACGCAGTAGTTTTTCACCATGCCGGGTGGGTTCATCAGAAGGGAACCAACTGACTCAACAAAGCTAAAAGAGAATCCTAAGGTGGTGGAGCTGTTCACGCAAGCGCAATGGATGTAATTCTGCGACAAATTGCAGGGCTATGACGATGAGGTGGCAGAGGAGTTCTTGCAAGCTCTGAAGCCGAAATCCAAAACATTGGCCACCGTCAACTTCAAGGGTTTGAGTCTTAGACTCACCCCACAATTCATCAGCCGAGTTACTGAGCTCCCAATGGGATTACCATGGGATAAAGAAGAGAGGAAATTGGCCAGAAGGCTAAGAAGGAATTCTTCCCCCCAGAGGAGGAATTCTCAGAAGATAAAAACGGGGTTCGTAGAAGCAGCTTACTGCCACTTTGGAGTGAAGTTAGCCTCCAGATTATGAAGTACATTACCTGCGAAGGTCGGTTTAGCATTGCATATGGGTACCATTTTCGGTTACTCACGGAATTAAGGCATCAGATGGACCTACCTGTAGAAAACAAACTAAGTATCCCCTACTTTCTACTACAGTCTATGATTGAATGTGCCACCAAGTTGAAAGAAGGCACACCAGACCAGGTAGCCCACCATGGACTCATTAAACTCCTCGTGGAGGATGCACTCCACATATTCAAGGTTCCTCTCTCATGGGAAGCCTTCAAAAATTTGACCAAGGATGGTGATATAAAGATGTTGACCGAAGAGCTCGGTTCATCCAATAGTGAGGAGGAGTCAGTGCCCGCAGGGAAGAAAGAAAAAGGCCAGAAGACCACGACCACGGAGCAGAAGAAAGAGCAAAAGAAGAAACAAGAGAAAAAGGGTGCCAAAGAGAAGGATGACACACCCATGTTGACGGCCAGAGAGAAAAGATTACAAAGCAGAGTGGACAAGGTTGAGCAGGTCCACGTCAGCAAAGGCACCTCGACAGTAGCAACAACCAAGTCAAAAAGTAAAACACATTCAGCAAAACAAACTAAAGCGGTGCCACCTGTTTCTACAGGAACACCAAAACCGGCTTCTACAGGAAGCCAGAAATCAACTGAAAAAGGGTCTTCTACAGGAAGCCCTGAGAAAGCGAAACCCAAGGAGAAGAAAGCTGACATTCTTGCAAGGGAGGCAGCAGCCATGCTGGCCGCCCTCAGTACACCTCCTAAGCCAAAGGAGAAGAGAAAGAGGGAGACCCCTCTATATTTCAAAGCTAGGAGAAGTGTGAGAATAAAAACGGGCAAGCCACAGCCTCCATCCAGCAGCCCAATCACTATAGAGGATGCCCCTACTTCGCCCAAGGAGAGGTCCCCCTCAAAGATATCAGTCACCTATGAGAGGGGGAGCCCGAAGAAAACTACTTGGAAGGATAGGTTGGACCAGTTGGCCTCAAAATCCCGGCTACAGGATGCTGAGGATTCTCTACAAGAAACCTTAGCCCAGCTTAAGGAGACCGAGAGGATGGAAGGAGAAGCACCCTCATCACCACCGAGGGAGGGCGAAGTAGAGCCACCAAAAGAAGTAGAGAAAGAGCATATTCCAGAGCCTAGCCCTCAGCCAAGTCTAAGTTCATATTACAACTTCTTAGAGGCTGGCAAAATTATACCTCAGAAATTGACTGTGCCACTGTTCTTTGCATTGGAGGAAGAGCGAGTACGAACCCACACGTGGATGAAAATAGCCAAATCAAAAGGTGTGGTAGACATAGGCCCCTTGGAGGAACAACTCAAGGAGGCTAGAAAGGAATTGGCTATGGCTAAACACGTGGCAAATTGCCAGCGGGTGTTCCTATAGGAAGAAGACGAAAAACTTAGACTGCAGCTACAAGAGCTGAGGAGAGGAACAGGCACACCCTCAGGGGACAGCACAACAGAATAGCAAGGAAAAAAGGAACTGCAAACCGGTCTTGGGGAGCCAACCTTGCATCTACAGGAAGCAGAACAACAAACACAAATTAAGGTGCAAGCTCTCAGACAACAGCTGCAGCAGAAAGAGGCACAATTGGCCTGCATGGCCAGTTGGGCCATGGATGCTATACAATGCAGACAGCCGGCCAAATCCTATGGCCTGTACCTGAAAGACCAATGGCTGCAATTTCAAATCAATACCTTGGCGCAAAGGGGTATCTCTCAGCTCCAAGACCCGCAGCAATTCACTGAATTATGCAGTACCAGCTCATCAGAGGATAAGGCCAAATTAGCGGAGTTCTACCTCCATAATTTGGCCCTGCCTAATGTAATTTCATGGGATCCCAATACGGCCTTAGGAGATATGCAATTAATGGCATTTGCCTCATGGTTGAACCATGAGGACAAAAGAGTAGTAGAAGCCAAAGCGGTCATGAACCGAGAGCTGAATGAGCCATTGCTAATTAGAGCAGAACCAGGGGATCCAGTTGCACTAATCTCGGCACACCAACACTTGTCCACCGACCCTCAAGCTTCATTGAGATATATGGATCAGCAGGCCCAGGCCATAGCGCATTTTGAGGACATGGAGAGACTATTAGGAGACAACTCTGTCCAAGCTTGCACCCGCCGATGGAATACATTGGCCCACAGTCTGAAAATCAGAGAGTATCATACCCCAACTCGGATGACTGAAGCTCTAGTACGGGTGGCCCTCTATAAGAAATCCATGCAAAACCTCCAGGCCAGCTGGATTTGCCTCAAGCTAAGCCCACCACTGCTGCGAGGATTGATGGAAGGCAGCACAGAGAAAGATGATAATGAACAGTGGGAAGAGGTGAACAGAAAGTCTAGGTTCGATATCAGCAAGGAGGACACTACTACAGAGGCTTGGGATGTAAGGGTGGCAGTAAAGGCAATGAAGGATGAGGAGCTGGATTAGTTGCTAAAGGATGAGCAAATATTTTAGCTGGGGGGGTGATGATGAGCCCCAAATTTGGTAACATTTTGGGCTCATTTGGCCTCACTACCCTTGCTCAACCCTTCATTTTTCATGACTTATGCATCATTTTTTAGTATATTTATGTTATTTGTATGAATGAAGGGCAGTCACTATTCCTAGGTGGCTAATACATGTTTATTTCAGGTTTTTTGACATTTAATGGAGCAAAACCACGTAGATGAAGGCTAGGAGACAGCCAAGGTGGCATTGAGGTTTTGTAGGAAGGTTGTCCACGGCATTGAATGGCCTTCCTCGTGATCTCCACCCACAACTCCGAGCTCCAACAGCTATCACCACCGAGCTAGAAGGCAGCCAACGGATTCTACGGGAACATCAGTTTACTTTTAGTTGGTCAGCCAAGCCCCACTAATTTAGGAGGCCAGCCTGGCCCTCATAATGTATAAATATTGAGGCTGTAGCCTTCGAAAAAAGACTTTTGAAACTTTGTTGCAGATTCTGAATTACGAGCTATAGCCCTATTTTGCTCTTTGTAAGCCATTTTTGGCATGTTATCAGACTTTTGACTATTATCTTTTAATGAATAAGCAAGCAGATTTGAGGTAGCTCTGAGTTCTTAAAGGAGCTTAAGCTGTCAGGGTTGGGCCCAATCTGAGAGCCTAAGGCTTCCTTCCTTTGTATTGTTACCTTTCTTTCTTTCATCATTATATTTCTTTTCCTTTACATGCACTTGGAAACACAGTTTGCTGATTCGAATTTCTGGGTGTGGTTACATAGGTTAGTGTTATGAACAAAGTTGCTTCAGTAGTTTAGATTAGAGTAGGGAGATTGAAGTTAATCTGAATTCCACAAAGGGTTGAATGCACACTCACTTTGACCTCTGTTTGGGGACTGGGAGTGCAGACCGTGCCAACTACCAAAAAGACAGCTTTACATGTTCATGCAAGCTTTAACGTAATATTTCCATTTGTAGAAGTGTCCATGCATTTAGATCTTGAGCAATAACTCTTTGTTTCAGCACCATGCATGATTTTCCCTTAAAAACGACATTGTTGTTCTTTGGTTTCTAATAAAACAGTTAGAGTAGGTTGATGACATTTCGGTTATACGCAAGACAAGGGTGATTTGTTTCATTTACACTGCGCAACACCACTCCATCGTTTCCTTATCCTTCTAAGCCATGCCTAGGCCATCTACTTACCTCCAAGTTAGATCATTTGCCTCCCAACTCTTCTATCATCCACGTTGTTTTATCTTTTCGGCCTTCCATTGCCTCTACCCTCCTCTAGACCAACCAGCTTTACACACCCCCTCTCCATCTCATCTCTATGTCCATAAGCCATCACAAGTTCCCCTCCTACCGCACTATCCACTCATACAGCTCATTCACTCATCCATCACCCAAAACTCCGATTGCAGAACATCCTGTAGAAATTACGGGACTTCCTGTAGAAATCCTGAACTTCCTGTAGAACCCCCTGCAGACATCCTGTAGAAGCTTGCAAACATGGTTGCCAGGCATCTGAACTTTTTGAACTTCTGTGGAATGATGTTAGGGATCCCTTGGACCCTCTCAGAGTCCTCCTGACCTTTTCCAAGCCTTCCTCCCCTTGATCTACCCCTGCACAGTCAAGACCCAGTAAGAAGCACAGTCATAATAACTCCAACAACTTGAGCAAAAATACAAAAACATGTTCTCTTCAGATGAATGTAGTTTAGACACATGCATCTCATCTCAATAGAAGTAATGGCATCACTTTTAGAAGTTGCATTCCCACCATTGCATCATAAGGATTAAGCTGGTAGAATTAGGGTTTACTAGGGTTTCCATGTTTTGTTGGCTTTCAGTTCATTCTTGCAAAGTAGGTTAATTTCCTTTGAGATAGCTTTCGTTCATCACTTAAAAAGCTTCTTCTGAGAACATATAGAATTTGGCTTGAGCCCTAGCGGACTTGTGCCAGCTGACCAAATGACAACTGCGACAAGAGCTAGTACTTGTGCATACAGCATCGTCGCTTCCAAGTTTGTTACGAACTACCGGGTTGATAAAATTAGAGAAGGAAGCTCCAGGAGTTGTAGCATTATTGCTACAATACTGAAGCCCACCAGGTAGCTCAATGAGGCTCATGAATAAGTTACGCTCATCACCTAGTAAGATGCTTAATATCTTTAGAACTTACACTGGACTAAAGGATTAAGAATAGCTCTCAAAATGGCTAAGTGTGGGACTAGTAGAGTAGGAGAAAGAAATGCATTCTCACATGACTCAAACATGGACCACACACATAAATGTCATCAATATAAGAAAACATAATGCATAGGAATCATGAGAAATAATCACCCCTTGAAAACAACAACAAAGTGACACCTATTTATAAGCGCAACAACTGAAACAACACATTATAACACTTAGAGCACAAGTTGCGAGAGGAGTGAAAACTGTGACCAAAAGGTGTACTTAGCTATAATAATTTGTCTACAACATATTCTAATGATATGCATGAGCACGTAATGCTCTTTGGTTATGTGCAAAGGTGTGACACATGGAGGAGTGGAAATCACAAAAGCAACACCTACGACCTCATGAAAAAAATAAGAAGACACTTGAAAAATGTGAATGCCTTTGAAATAAACACATGCTAGAGAAACACTAACATGAAAATGACACTTGTTAAAGTGAATGTGAGCAAAAGAAGCATTTGTAAACATGGAAGCAACACTTGTGAAAGAAAAGGTGCATGAAAGTGAAAGATGAGAAAAATCACCATAACAAAAGTACAAACACAATCAAAGTGAAGGAGACTATCAATGAAAGTGTAGAATTAATATGAAAATGATTTGATCATTGAGAAATCACTGTCTAAACTTTTTGACATAGTCACAACCTTGATCATTTTAAACTACCAATCCGGGCAAGGGCCCTTGCACCCTAACCATAGACACCCACAACAATGGGGCTGCGAGTCATGTATGTCCCCTCTAGGCCCACACATTTTTTACCACCGTGTGGTAAACCTCCCATTGAGGCAAGGTCTCATGAATCCACAAGCTCTTGCAAGGAAAAGAGAATGTGGGTCCATGGGACTTGCTCATCAACCCAGCCAATGACTGTCCCAACCCTGTTTCCCATTTCGGTACCCTGAGGATGGCACCTAGGGGTATTGACTTTTTTGGCAGTGATGGGTATTTGAGGAGTCTTTTTTTGTGAGGCTAGCCTTGAATATATTGTGTGGTGGGTGGGTAGGGAGTGGTACTTGATGAAGTGGTTGGGCTTTGAATCCAAAGGTGCGCTTGATCAGAGGATAGAGAGGGGACATATCAAATAGGGAGAGAGCTCTTAGGATAGGGACTTTATTACAATGACCTTCTGAACACCTTGCTTGGAGAAACATATTTCAATCAATGCAGGGGATTCAATTCAAGAGTTGATACAACTGTCCTAGCCTTGTTTCTTATTTCGGTACCCTAAGGATGGCACCTGGGGGTACTGACTTTTTTGGGCACATTTACATTTATTGCCTCTATGAACATAGTAGCACACTAATCCCATTGCGTTACATAGGGTAGATATTGTTCAGTTCTAAACAATTTACTTCCTCCCCCCCATGTAAATTGATGAGCGATGTTATGCTTGTTCAAGATTACATAAAATAAGTGTGTTATGATGAACCCATGAGAAGCTGAGCATGTGTGTGCAAGTGACTTGAGAGTTTGGAACTAGGAAGAAGACTTAAACGCTTTAAAAACCATCAAATTACCATGGATTAACCATAAGGTGATAGACTATAAGATCCTTAGTAGGCTGCAAAATTCAAGTGTAAGGAAAATTTTGGAGGGTGTTGATCGTAGTGTCAACACTTGGTGACACACTAGTAGAACTCTAGCTTCTATGTATAGGTTTAGTTATCTAAGTGCAAGGTCTTAGTCCTTGAGGAAGTATTGGTTCATCCTTCGAATTAACTTAGCATCCATAGTTAACCAATTTATATATATAGTATCCTCTATTGCCTTACTCAATTAAATGTAGAAATTTAATAGAAATTTTAATTGCTCAAGAAATCGAACTGAAATTAGGAGACACAAATTTTACTCTACTAATTTGTGGAATGGAAATCACAGTTTAGAACAACATGCATAGACATGCAACAATCAAAACAAAAATTACATAGTGATTTTTAGGGGAACCTAATTGGGAAAAATCTCTCAAGACTCTTTGAATTAATCAATTGAAAAGAGAACCTATTATAATTGCATGTTCCAGGTCTCAACACCACCTACAAAGGTACAATTATTCTCCCTATTGAATGAGAAATTCTGGCCAAAACTTAGCCATTTTATGCCTCCTCCACCCTCCTATTTCCTTGCACAAATATGAACTAATTCGAGCTCCTAAAAAACAGGGAAGTCCTTATTTCCTTGCACAATTCCCAAGAAAGTGTTCTCCTGACTACATGCAACAATTGTACACTCAACTAGCGTACAACTCGTGCTACACTAGAACTTGTCTCCTCCCCTTGAGCTGAGCAATTCAAATTCCATGCAACCATGAGATATTTTAGTTTGATTGATTAGTTAACTGATAGATCTCTGATTTAGACTGTTGCCACATTGGACAACTAACCTTTAGCAGACTCTATTAATTAGAATAGGTCAGCTAACTAAGTATAGATAAAAATAATTGAGCTACGTTGCTAAAATTTAGTAATCAACACATGTATGACTAAAATCCAGGCTAAGTAACTAATTTTTTTATTTCTAATTGAGTGAAAAAAGCCATGTCACACTAGTTAACTGCATCCAAGTTGTCCTATAATGTGGAAATTTGATTTACTCAGTTTGACTAAGGCTAAAGTCAGATTGAGCCTTTCTTTCTACACTTTCTAACACTCCCGCTTAGAGAGAAAGGGATTTTTCACCACCACTATCCAACACCTGTGGAATGTATTGTAGCACTAATTCTCACTTTCGTTGTTATTACTGCAACAACTACAACTGAGAAGAATTTGAAAAAAAACACATTGAATCAACTGTGTCTCTGGAACTGTCTACTAGGAAAATTGCACTGATGTCGATTTTGCATTAAACCACCTATAATGCTATCAACACTGCTCTATTCTCCTCCCCATATGTCTACAAAAAATTACATCAATCCTTCTATAATTGATTATTTGGGCCCCTGTAGTAATGCAATGATCCATGAGGAAAGTATAATGCAATTTCTACTATTCTGTTATGGATCCTCCCTAATTTTGCAACTCTAGGGCTAAGGATCTAGATTGCTGCAGATCACTCTTGGAGGTATAGGTGCATTAAAATCAAACTCTGATATACTCATATTGTTGTAGATACTTCTCTATTGCTTATTTTTCACTACTACTGCAACTACTACAATAATGAGGTTGATCTCCCCAGATCTTAAAGTACTAGCTTCCATAGGGCTACTCCCTTTGAGTCTCCATCTCCCTGTGGAAAATATTTCTCCTCCTTAATCTTACAATATCAATTATCACAACTCCTTTTTGTGTCACTAAACATTGGTTAATCAATATTCCCACTAGCAGCCTTATAGCTCCATTAAGAAGTCTGCACATAGGGTCTTCTAGATCTACCTTGAACTAGGTATCCATAACTCTGCCTCCTAATAGTTCATTAGTTCTTCAATGATCATTGTACATAAGGAGTTCAAGGACTGCAAACTTGTAAAGATTTTGGCTACTCTAGAGTGTTTCTCCTAGCGCACTTGTGATGATCCTAAATCTATTCCAAGCTCAAAAATTCGAACTTCCCTCCAAAGAATACTCCAATCTTAGTCTGTTGAAAGGAATTCTCTCAAATATGAAGAAAAATTCTACACTGAAGATGTAAATTCAAAATTCCTGAGGGACAAAATAGAAACATTGATTATAATGTGATTCTAGGGCTTTAATACCAATTGTATAATTTCGATAGAAATTATAATTTCTCAAGAAATCGAACTAAAATTAGGAGACATAAATTCTACTCTAATAATATGCGGAATGGAAATCACAGTTTGGAAAAACATGGATAGACATGCAACAAGCAAAACCACAAGTACACAATGATTTCTACAGGAACCCAAGTGGGAAAAACCCCTCAAGCCTCTTTGCATTAATCAGTTGAATAGAAAAACTATTACAATTGCATGCTCCATCTCTGAGCACCACCTGCAAAGATAAAATTGTTCTATGTACTAAATGAGAACTTCTTGCCAGCACTTATCCATTTTATGCCTCCTCCAACCTACTATATCCTTGTGAAAATCTTAACTAATTCAAGTTTATAAACAATAGCGAAGTCTCTATTTCCTTGCACAATTCCTAAGGAAATGATCTCCTAACTGCATGCAATGACTATGCACTCAACTAGTATACAACTCATGTTACACTAGCCTTTGTCCTCTCCACTCCAGTTGAGAAATTTGAAGTCCATGCATGCATGAGATCTTTTGGGCTAGTTGATAAGTTAACTGACATATCTATGAGTTAGACTATTGTCTCACTGCACAAATTACCTTAATATAACTCTATTAATTGTTAGAGGTTAGTTAACTGAGTAAAATTGAAAATAATTAAACTAGATTGCTAAAATTTAGCAATCAACACATGCATGACTAAACTAGAAGCCCATTAACTTGAATTTGTTAATATAATTGAGTGACATCAGTCATCTCACACTAGTTAACTGCCTCTGAGTTATCCTTCTGATCTATAAATTTTATTTACTCAATTTGACTAAGGCTAAACTCAAATTGAGCTTTTCTTGTTACACTTTCTAACATTAAATGCATATCAAGACTTGTCAAATTATAATTGTTTCAATCTAGTAAAGGGTAATATGTGTGGCAATTTTAAGATATTCAATGTATGAGTCTCATATCTAGTGTTGCTCTACTACCGGAAAGCCTAGAAAATTCCCCAACTGAGTCACTATAGGATCACAAGCATTGGTTAACTTCCATCGAACCTAGACAATACCTCAACGAAGTCACTTGCTTCACCTCCTTACATAGGAAGCCTTTCTCTTCTTTCCCCCTTTATTTATTGATTTAATAGGATTTTGCTTCAACATTTATTATTTTCAATAGGCGAAAGGGGGATCCTCACTTATTGAGAGTAGAGGAGGATGCCCCAATAGAGAATTATTTATGGACCTATTGTATTGGTTTTCTCGCTTTAGATATTCCCCTTCTCCTTTCTCTACTAGTTTCGATCAACAAGAAAAAAAATATTTACTTATAATACTGAGTTGAGGAAATAGGATCCTATAATAGATATGGGCTTTCCATTTGAGTGGATCATATTTTCCATTCATACATAATTTACTTCAAAGATATGTAAACCCAATATAGAGAAGAGGTAATAGATTAACCAAGCATTGTTCGTCAACATAATTTCCATTTTCAAGTTATGTCACATTGTCTTTTGAGCCGAAGGAACATATTTCATGCAAAGTATTTTTGAAAAAAAAAAGGAACATACATGACATGAAAAGAAAACAAAACTGAAGAACAAATGAAATGGAGACAGAACATAAAAAACATGTAGAATATACAATAACAAAACAAAAAAAAATGTATCAACACAATATAGAAGGTTAGGTTTAAGTATAATGATATTTCCAATGCACCCACTGTTGTTCCCAACTTGAAACCACAAAGATACGAACAATTAAAGAAATATAAAACAATGTGCAATAGAAAATATAATAACATTGAAAACTTGAACAACTAACCAGATGACTTTCTTATTACCAAAATGATGTGACATATCGACTACTTTGATCATGTTTCTAACTTTACCTTGTTGTTTGAAATGACGATTATACAAACCTTGCAAGATGCTTGTGAATACACATTCATTTGTGCTCCCAGGTTTTTCCAACATTAAGAAATATGAAAACTTATTATTTACATAGGAGATTGCCATGTAGGATTGCTTCAACCATTCAGAAATTGGAACCTTATATTCAAAACAACCAATTTGAAGACCATGGAGCCTATGGAAAAATAAATTTCCAATTAAGGCTTCTAAATCACAACGATAATCTCAGGTATTATGATCAAATTGGTCGATTAGCATATAATTTTCTCGATTCTCTATTCATTCCCTTTGTATCCAATTACACGCTAGACCAACAAATATGAAATCTATAGGTCTTAATAAAATAACTGAGCATAGCGGTCTCATACTTATCTAAGAATCGCTAAAAAGCATTGATGCCTCAACACATTACATACAATTTCATCTATTAGGTCATAGATACATTGTTCATTCATTTACAAATTAAGACATGAGGAGATCCATATATGATCATTGTCATAAAATATGCTTATAACCAACATAATAACAACATAAATATCAAGCATACCTCAGCGATCAAATCCACATATAGACCAATACATTTACTCATGAAATAACAAGGAGAAATAACCTCATATTAATGATGCAAAGGCCAACCAGGTTTGGCACTTCCACAAACCACCAGATCATAGACATGGTTCAGCCAAATCTATCTTCAACCAGTCACCCCCGTGCCATATTCTAAGGATGAATGTGGGATCTCAAAAAACACATCAATCAAAACCATCCAAGGTTTCCAAAGGCTAAACCACCTCAACCCTTCAAATAGTGATTCCACCTCATGGTTGGACATCACAAAGCCATCACTAGATTGGTCTCTACCCAAGACTTCCAGGGCTACAAATCATTTGTTCCAACCAAGGCTTCTAGGACTAGTAACTCAACCCACATATGATACAGGGCTTCAAATTGTTTTTCCAACCATGGCTATAGGACTAATAACTCATCCCACCAAGGGATCCAGAGTGTTTTTCCAACCAAGGAACTAGGAAATAGTAACTCAACCCAAGTTAAAGGAAACATGAGAATCAATCAGAAACACAAATAAGTGAACCCACAACACCATGGCTATCTAGGAAATGGAAAGGCTAGGAAAATCCAATGTCAATCTAGGCAAACCTCCTTGTCAATGATAGATCATGACCAATAAAGCACATGAATATGCCATGCATACCAAAACTAGGGAGAAAAACATACATGCAACTCAGTACTTGTAAGCCAAATCCACTATAGTTTCCAATCCAAATCAACTCAATTCTCTTCCGTTGCCTTCTTACTCCAACACTCCAATTATGCCACACTCTCCAAGAGTGCTCCAAGAAAAATCTAAGTGTCCAAAAGTATGAGAGAGACAGAATATAGAGAGAGCTCCAAAACTCACCTGACAAAAGTTCGTGAACTGATCCTCAGAAGCCTTTTTATTAATGAGTCCTTTGTTTTCTTCATTTTCCATTATTTCCCTTAATTTTCCTCCTCACATGTAGCGTGTGACCTTTCACCTCCCTTTTATACTAATTTCCATTATTTTAATAAATAAATGTGCCAAAATCCCATCTTTCCTTTCCAAATCCTTTTGCGATCACTTTCTGAATTTCCTTAACCATTAATACATCACCAGTGATCCCCATTACTGTGTGTTTTCCCAACATTGAACTTGGAATATGTGTCTCGTTAACCGTGGTTATTATTTTTCTTTTATCAACTTTTATTATATGGAATATTAACCAGGGCTATTACAGAACCCTCCCCATTGGGGGAACATCATCCTTAGTCTTAAACAACACCTACAACCAACAAGCTTGCTGTTAGAAAAACATACTTCCCATGGAGCTTTATAACTTAGCTCATTGCAGTATTTACATCCACATATATATATATATATATATATATATATATATATATATATATATATATATATATATATATATATATATATATATATATATATAGATATAGATATATAGATAGATAGATACACACACCAATCATCACCAAAACATATACCAAAACATCCCCTCAACTAGTGAAAGGGAGGATACATAGCCCACATCTGATCTGCCATCTCACTTCATTGGGCCCAAAGTGATTCCATTGTACTTTAACTTGCGTGATTTCTCAGTTCTAAAGCATGAGCATCTTTCTCTGCAAAATACGCTTTGGTTTCCATTAGAATTCTCCTTCTAGCTCCACCTGCAATACATACCAGTCATTCACATTATCAACATATTTAACAAACTTCTTAAGAAATAACACATGGAAAACATCATGGAATTTCACTATCAAAGGCAGTGCATGTCGATAGGCTACTAGCCAAATCCTCTCAATAATCATGAAAGGTCCACAAAACGAGGGTGTCAGCTTGGAACATGATCCAATCCACAAAGAGCTCTTCTTGGGTTTGATGTGCAAGTACACCTCTTCCCCAACCTAGAACTCCTTGAACAACCTATTTTGATCTGCATAGATCTTCTGCCTATCCTGTTCTGTTTTCAGATTCTTTTTGATTACTTGCATTTCAAGCTCCATGTCTGCCAACATGCCTGGTCCAATTAATACCATATTAACTAGATCACTCCAACCAATGGGAATATTACAACTCTACCCACATAATGCCTCAAATGGACTCATCATCAAGGACTCTTGATACCAATTGTTATAAGAGAACTCTACCAGTGGAAGGTACTCTTCCCACTTCCAATATTGATGCATCACATACATCCTCAAGATGTCCTTCAATATGCCTTTTACCCTCTCTATCTGTCCATCTATCTACGGATGATAAGTTGTACTGAAGGCCAACTTTATGCCAAAACCTGCAAAAATAACTCTTTCCAAAACCTAGAAGTGAACTTCACATCCCTGTCTAACAAAATCTTCTTCAAAACTCGATGCAGTCTAACCATTTCGCTAATGAAGAAATGTGCTACATCACTCGCTGAGAATGTAGATTTCATTGGAATGAAGTGTGCTACCTTTCTCAAACTCTCCACGACTACCATGATGGAATCATGGTGTCTCATTGTCCTCGGAAAACTTGTCATAAAGTCCATGGAAATGAACTCCCATTTCCACTCTGGAATTGGAATCTTCTGTAGCAGTCCACTTGGATGCTTACACTTTGCCTTCACCTGCTAAAAATCCATGCACCTAGCCATAAAATCTACTACACCTCTCTTTAAATTCAGCCAGTAATATAATTTCTTCATTGTTGTCAGCATCTTCGAATAACCTACATGAACTGAATGTGGTTTCACATGAAACTCCTTCAATATCACCTTCTTGATCTCATTTTTATCTGAGGTGTATGCTATGTCCCTAAACCTAACCAATCCATCTGTCGTGAGATGATAATCCACATCATGTGCACCTGCATTTGTACCTATACCTATACCACTACTTGTACCTGTACCTGTACCACTAACTATACATGTACCTCTACCACTACCTATACCTATAGCTGTACCACTACCACTCCTTATACCTATACCTATACCTGTACTCTCTTACAACATGTGCACAATCTCCATATACTTGACATCCTTTAGTGTTTGTAGGTTTCTGTGGTGAGGATTTTGATTTTGAGATCTCAGAGCATCCATAGTATTCATTTTTATGTTTCGACGTTTCAAGTCAATACCATGACTCATCATCCGGAAAAACCTGCAAGGAGGAGAAGATAAAGGATGAGATAAATATAGAAGGAAACATGGGAAGAAGGAAGAGAGACGACCAAAAGACCTAACCAAAAGAAATGAAATAACAAGACAAATAATATTAATTTTAAAATTTTGCTTTTTTATTTTCAATTATTATTATTTTAAATTACAATTATCATAAATAATTTTCAATTATATATTTATTTTTATATTTAATTTCCAATTATATTTTTAAGGTCAATAATATTAATTAATTTTCCATCTTTAGCTCATATAATTCTTTCCCATAGGATCTCATCCTATCATGTAAATCTATCCCATAGGATCTCATAGCTGTTATGTGATTTACCTGTATCTGCCTGCTAAGAACATCTGCCACCCTATTCTCTTTACCTTTGATATACCTGATCTCAAAGTCAGAGTCGTTGATCGTGGCCAACCACCAAGCCTACCTGCGATTCAAATTCAGTTGGTCAAATAGATATTGCAAACCATTGTGATCACTTATCAATACAAACCTCTTTCCAAGAAGATATTTCCTCCACATCTTCAATTCATGTATGATCACTCCTAACTCAAGATCATGTGTCGGGTAGTTCTGCTCATGCTCATTAAGTTTTCGTGACTCATAACATACCTCCTGTCCATCCTACATAAGGACTCCACCATGTCCTCTTTTGCAATAATATGTACATACTACAAACTCTTTGTCTTGATCTGCAATCTTTAACACTGGTGTATGTGTCAAAAACGGCTTGAGATGCTTAAAATTGGCCTCACACTCCTTTGTCCCTACAAAATTCTTACCTTTCCTCTGCAATGATGTGATAAGATAAGAAATATGCAAGAATTTCTTGATGAACCTCCTATAATAACCTGCTAACTGCATGAAAGATCTCATCTCATCCACGTTCCTGGGAGTTGCACATTCCATGATGACTCTTACCTTTTCTAGGTTTGCTGCTATTCCATCCTTGGAAACCACATGTCCCAAAGTCTGTACCTCATTCTGAAAGAAGCTACACTTGTTGTGCTTAGCATACAACTGATGCTCTCTCAGCAATATCAACAAAGCTACTAAATGCTTGACATGCTCTTCTTCGTTTTTTTAATATACCAATATATCATCAATGAACACAATAAAAAACTTGTCCAAGACTTCATATGAAAACTTATCCACCAGAGCCTTAAATTCTTTAAACCTATCCAAGACTTCATATTTCTTCTTAAGGAAATATATCCATGTATTCCTTGAGAAGTCATCTCTAAATGATACATAGTACACAGACTTACCCAGTGATGGAACCAACACAGGTCCAAACGCATCACTGTGCACAAGCTCTAACATCTGTTTTTCCCTCTTACCACCAGAGGGGAAACTCATCCAATTCTTCCTCCCATACACAAAATTCACAGAAATCAAAATCCAGAGACCTATTAGACATACCTTCTACCATACCTTTACCATGAAGTATTCGAAGGCCCTTCTCTCCAATATGTCTGAGCCTTTGATGCCATAGGATGGTCTTTTCTCTAGAGACCACTAGATTTTCTGCTCCACTTTCAGGAACCACAAAACTGTTGCACCCATCAATAATAGTTCTACCTTGCAGCTAGTAAAAAGTCCCAATACAAACTCCCAACATCAATACTAGTGCTCCCTGAACCATCTTGTAGGTACCTTTCTCGAACACTATTTTTACACCTGCATCATCCAACTTTCTTATAGAAATAAGATTTTTGGCTAATGTAGGAATATGCATAACACCCAGAAGTGTTCTAATCCTTCCACCTTGAAAATTCAACTTGACTTTTCTAGGACCAATGATTCTAGCCTTCCTGTCATCCCCTAAGAAAACATCACCACCATGATATTTCTCATACTCACAAAACCACAATTTATGGGGAGTGAAGTGAAAGGATGCACCTGAGTCAATCAACCAGGCCTCATGATCTACATGTGTACTTTAAGAAGAAGCTAGGTACACATTCCGACCTTCATTTGAGGCTGTTTTCACCTCTGCAGAAGGAGCATCATTAGATCCCTTTCCTTTCTCAAGAGATTTAGATTTACAGTACCTATTGTAGTTCCCTTCCTTTCCACATTTCTATCACACCTTTATAGGTTTTCCTGGAGATTTAGATCTCCCACTCGAGGACTTATTTTTGTTTCTATTCTGGGACCATCCTCGTACATACAACATCACCATTTTGGCTCTCCATATTTTTCCGTCTCATCTCCTCCGTCAGTAAGGATGAGACTATTTCATCAAACTAAAAGGAAGTTGCATTGTTACCTATTGCAACAACCAGGCTATCCCACGAATCTAGTAGAGAACACAACAAACTAATGCACTTATCTTCATCTGAAATTTTAATATCAATAGATAATAACTGGCTTACCACAGTATTAAATGCATTCAAATGCTCTATCACCGAGTCTCCATCTTTCATCCTCAGGTTATACAGATTTTTCCATAGGAACAGTTTATTCACTAGAGACTTAGATTGATATAAAGTCCCTAACTTCTCCCACAAAGCCTTCACCATAGTTTCCCCTCATACATTCAACAATACTAAATCTGAGACACATAATTGTATTGTGCCTTTTTCCTTCTATTAAAGACGTATTTGGGCACATCAATCCCAAACTCATATGTCGATAAACTAGGGCTCATCAACCCCTAAAAGAGTTGTTTCATACCCTAAAAGAGCTTAGTCATCTGATTACATCATTCCCCAAAAGTTCCACCTCAGAAACCATCCAGAATTGGCCTAAACTAAACCATACTGACTGCTCCACTGGCAAAGTGCGATGCATACTGAGTGTTACACTACCAGGGTGTGATGCATACTGTTTGGGCCTTCTATAGGGTGTGATGGGTGAGGATGGACAAATGTCTGAGACAACTTTCTAGATGGTACCTCATGTAATCTTCTAGAAACTTCTCCTATGCCACTTACCTCTCTGAATTTGCCCAGGGATGAGTAATAGATCGAGGAAATATCCAAGTGGAACCAATTGTAGCAAGTGGAATGACACTAATCAAAACCCCAGGGATGACTCACACCCTTGCACACATCTACAAATGGATCCCTCATCTAAGAGATCTAGAAGCTGGATTATGGTGAATTGTACGGAAGTGCTGATAGTTTGTATTTGAGGAAAGAGCATTGTATTGTTGTTGTGATCTTGCTATTTCATGAGGTGAAGAGGGATTAAGCTGGGAGGATGATGCTGGATTAGACAACTGGGTTTTAATTCTCCCTTCTATTTAATAAAGTTCTTCAAGTTTTCTTCCATATGATTTCGCAATTGTGAATGTTATCATTTGTGAATGCTATCATCTATTCATTATATATCGTATTTTGTAATGTTTATGTTGTAATAGATCAAGATGCTTTGACAGTTCTTTGTTACTGTGTTTCTGCAGGTATTCTCCAAGTGGGTTAAGTACAGGGAGGAGTTGCAAGCTCTGTCAAGGGGGAGAGAGATCAAGCAAGGGATTAAGAGAAAGTTCCAGGTTGGTCCCGCTATCTTTCTCTTATCTATTACACATAGAGGAAATCATTGAATTGCTTTAAGCTGTTGTTTCTAGGGTAGCTGCCAAACCTAGAAGGCTAGTCGTTCGACAAGACACTAGTTTTCCCAGAAACACTTATGATCCAACTTCTTCCAGTCTTCATCGGACATCGTCATTTGTTTAGTACTCGGATCTACTGCGATCCACTGATCTTTATCCACCAACAGATCCTCCATCTTAATTTTCCACAATTAAAAACTCTGGCCTTTAATTTTCTCGATCTTTATCTTTCCACTGCTCGCCATGTTCTTTCATCACAATAATTGAACCTACAAATCTCCCATTGAATAGGGTCTACCAAAGGCCTGAACAAAACCCCTTAGCATCCCTTTAAAGCCAAAACAACTTTTATACCAAATGTAGGTTTTAACCCCATACATAAATTACCTGCATAATTCTAAAAACTAAAAATAAACAATGGCGAGAGCATAACACATAAAATAAATATACACAAAGATTTTCCCCTAGATCCCAAAATTGGGACTACCAAATTGATTTTTCATTATATTCCTTTCAATTTTACAATACATATATATACATGCCTAAGAAAACATAAACCCCAATCCATTAAACCTGGATTAGAACATAATCGTAGTTCCCTTTACCGGATATACAAAATACCATGGACCAAAAAACATCTTGCCCAAAACCATGTTCGAAATCCATGCACAAAACCATAGGTAGGTCCGTACACCTAATATAGGGTCCAATTGTTTTTTTTTCAGGGCCCCCCCTCAAACCCCCCGACAGTGGGGGCTTCCGCCTCCCTTGTGACCCCCCCACTGATTGACTATTGGGGCTAGTCATGGAAAGAATATAACACAACCCAACGCAAATGACTATCTTGAGTGTTGACCAATCCATAATGGCATCAATCTTGGAGAGGTCTAACCTCAGATCACCTTATCTAATATTATGGCCCAAGTACATCAGAGAAAATTTTCCCAACTCATATATTGACATATTCAATAACAAATGTTTTTGACTTATGATATAGTGTACTTTTCTCTCATACATGACATGCTCATAATGAAATTTTTTGAAAAATGAAAATTTCATCTAAGTAGACTATCATGTCTATAAATGGGTTCATTACATATTTCTTCATATGCATGAAGGTAGTAGGAGCATGGAAAATAATAAAAATAACAACAATCCATTCATACAAACCTTTCTTGGTTTTAAATTTCGTGTTCCATATTTCTTCTTCAACAACTCTACTTTGATGATAGCCACTCCTTGAGTCCCATTTAATGAAACGCTTTCCACTCTTCTTGGGCACCAAAACAATAGGTGCACCACATGGTGAAGGAGATGGTCGAATGATCCTTTTGTTCAACAACGCTTGGATTTTCTTTGTTATTTCTGCACATTCCCTTCTTGACATCTTGTGCATGTCAATATTAGTGAGAAGAAACTTTTGCTGAAATGGTATTTCATGTTGGATTCTTCTATTGGGAGGAAATCCCTTTGCTTTCCGAAACACCTCATAATCGTGGTTAACTACATCAACCAAATTAGTTTTCAATTTTGAATTAAAACCATCAAACGCTTCATAATCAACATGACTATTGGGTTTGATCATAAGAAGCACTAAATGCTTGCTTGAATTCACTAGTCTTTTCATTTTCCTTGCATTAACTAATGAAAGATTTAGTTTCTTGCGATTAGGTCTCACAGTATACTCCACACCATATTTTAACAAGTGGTACTTATTTTCATGATGATAGAAGATTATTTTTATATCATAGAGGTAAGGAATACCCAAAACAATTCAAGAAATATCATGCGGTGCACCTGATCTAATTCAACTTTGTCAATGAAGTTTGATGTGATTGCAAAGCGAAGAATACACTTTCTTATAACCTGTAAGTTTGTGTCATTGCATATCCAACCCAATGGATATGGCTTAGGATGTAGAATGGTTTCAAGATTAAGTTTCTTGACTTGGACTTTGGCTGCTTGCACACTTGATCAAAATTTGGATTGCCCCTTGGTTGCCACGTCGTGGCCCCTGGTTGGGTCACATGGTAGCCTATGGTTGGCCACCTTCCAACCAATAAATTTCATCCAAATTCAAACCAATAACAAAATGCCACTTGGCATCATATGATTCACTAGAGGATGCTGACCAATTAAACCTACAACCTCAACTTACACAGTCAGCGCCACATCCACAATACAGACTGCTGACTGGGCTGTCACATTTTGAACAAACTCGCCTATTTGGGAAATCAAACAAAACATGTTTCTGGGAGCATACGGTGTTTGTTTCATGCGAAATGAGTTGCACAAGATTTAGAATGACGAGCACTACACTATCATTTAGTTTCCACACCGATCCAAAAACTTTCGATTTTGAGCTATTTTTTAAGCACCTAATCATTCGTCCCCATTAGAAGCCTTTTGGATCCCAAAAGATCACTTTCAATTGTGCAACAGGTGAGGGTACAGTTCCCTCAACTTTAAAATCTTGATCCACTTGGCTTTTGAAGGATTTGTTCCTTTGAGCCCCACTCGAAGGTAGTGCGCACTCAGTCATTTTGAAGACCTTGTTCTTCTATCAAGAATGGTGTCTTGATGTAGTTCATCAAGGTATTCAGGAGAAAAATCCTCAATGGAAGGAATTTGGACATTTTCTCCTTGATCTTCAATCAAAAGAGTCTCATACAACCTTAATTTCTCAACATTAACAACAACATAAATTTGCATGTGTGAAGGAAAATCCAACTTGAAGGCTTTGTTACCAATCTTTTCCAGAATTCCGAATGGATCATATTTAATTGGTTTAAGCTTTCTACCTTCTCCTTTGAGACTCTCTTTGCTAATGTGAAGCCAAACTTCATCACCGACTTGGAACTTGTGATCTACACGATGCTTCTCATGCCTTGCTTTGTATTTGTGTTTCTTATTTTCAAGTTGACCTTGCACTGTTTTATGTACCTGTGGAGTCGTTCAATGAACTCCTTGGCTTTGTCCATGTTACCATCAATAGAAACATCATTCTTACCAAAATGATACAACACATTATGATGCAAATGGTAAACAAATTCCTCTGCTTGATTCCTTTGATTCAAACTTGAATGTAGATCTTGAAAGTATGTATTTTTCTGATCATAACTTTCATGCAAAACAAAATGATGCTTAAGGCAAGTATTTACACAAACAACAGGCCTAAAAAGCATATCAAAAAGCTTGATACTTATATATTTCTTATTTGTTTTGACCAAGTGAAATAGTAGAATAAAACCCATCCAATGAAAGTGCCATTGTTGTTGCAACTTAATCACCGCACCAATGAAAAGTTATGAATGAAATGGAATGGGATTACCATGTTGCATAAGGATTGTGCCAATGGCATAGTCACATATATAAAAATAATATAAATTAGTTTAAATAGCATAGATTAAACTTTATCTTAATGGGATAATTAGTTTTGTATACTAAATTCCTTTTGAGAATATGTTAAAAGTGCTTAAGGATTCATGAGGTTAATTTCGAGTTAAAACATCAGTTTTTGAGTGTTTTTATGTAAATTTTATGTGCAAATTAACATAAACAAATAATTGAACAACATCGTGTAATAGACATGAACATCACCAAAATAATATCATAGTAGCACATGACGAAGGAGTTCACCCCGCCTGGGCTACGTCTCCTTGGTCCAACTTCTAATGGCTTGACCCTCTCTATTATGCTAAAAAATGTGAGTACATCAGTTTACAATGCTCAAATAACTTTGAAACCTGTTCCAATGGCTCTAGAATGCCCAAAAATGCCCGTGTAGCCTCTTTCTGCTCCTGATTGGGTCAAAAAATGAAGAAGTTATGGCTTCCCCAAGTCTTTCTGATAATCGTATTGCAAATTCCCCAAAATCAAGAACCATCCTACAATTTCACCCAGATATCCGCTAACTGAGTGTAATTTCCTTCGCTTTCAGGGTGAAATTGGTGGACACATTAAATGTCCTCTAACACCTAAATTCTGTAAATTGTGGCCACATGGGGGCCACGAGCTCGGAGCTTAGGTGAACGGCCTCCCCCTGCGATTCGGGACCCCGCTCCATTCACTGGTGGTCATGTATGGTGGCGTGTCCAATGATTAGCCCCTCTGGGCTTGCCCCTCCCTGGATTGGGACAGACTTCAACTTCAAATAAAAATCATGGACTATAATGGTTAAGAACTTCTTGTATGATGCGTTGGTGGAAGGCTTTGCACTGTCGCTTGGTGGTCACGAGTTCGACCCCCACTACCTGATGAAGGAGCATTCAACTCAGCAATTTCATTATATTGTAGCTAACTTAGGGGGTCTTGTGTTTTCAAGGAAGTTGGATTCCTATGTATCAAGTTAATGTAATTATAAATGTTTTGAGTGATTAGAATAGGAATTAATTAGATATTGTGAGGATATTTGTAAATGCTCTCGAATGTAGGAGAACATGAGTGATGATGAGTGATTAGTGGGGATTGAGAGATTTGGAAATCAATTACAAGTCTTAGATTAAGAATTGGTTTCGTGATTTGTGGAATTAAAGAGGATTCATAGGGATTACTGGAGTCAAAAGTGGACTTAGATGATATTCAAGATTTAGTTCGCCAGATTACGGATGTGAACCAGAATTGTTTAACAAAACCTTTTGTATAAATGTAAGCCTAAAAGGCATAGAGTGATTCAGTCAGTTAGTCAGATTCAGCAGTTAGTGAGTTAGTCAGTCAGTCAAAGTCAGCAGTCAGTCAGTCAGTTAAGCCTACGGGCAGGAAATGATAGGCCGCTGATATTGAAAATCAGGTCGAGGAAGAAATTCCTATGCAAATGTTTGTTTATTAATACAGATAACTCAATTTATGAGTTAATGTGGTGTGTATTGAGTAATTGAATTATAATATGTGTGTGGACTAGAGTAGTTGTACGTAACATAAGTTGCAAGTGTGCAGAATCAGAGAAGAGTGTTGCGGTTTTACACACAGACAGTATTGGGGAAAACCTTCAATGTTAGGGTGAAGGTATAACTGTAAGGTTTCCTAAAACCTAAGGAGTTATGAAGGAAGCATAATGCGTGAAGAAATGAAGTAACAGAGCAGAGATCAAGATTATAACAAGTGAAGATCGTAAGGCAAGAACAAAGATACAAGAAGAAAGCCGAATGGGTTATTACATAGTAAGAAATAAAGGAACGTAACAATGCATAAGAACTGTTGGATTAGTCAAATCGATGAACAAGAGTGAGGGAGATAGACGGCCAGGATTAAGTCGCGCAAAATAAAGTCAAGAGTTTAAGGTATAGAGTGATTAGACCGTCCATTTAATGGGTCATCAGACACATATCATTTCCGAAATTACGCGCAGGTTAATGTGTTAGTCATTGGATCGAGTGGGATCGATCAACAGTGGAGATCAGCTAAGCTATTTGGCGATCGGAAGACGCGATAGCTATTGGATCGGATGGGACAGATCAATGGTGGAGATTTGAAGCGTAGGTTGGGTGTCGGTATATGTACAATTATTTGTGGAATGGTGGAAAGGTAAGGTTTTAAGTATGGGTTATGAAATCTTTCTATCATATGATAATTATAATATAAAGAAGCAGGATTAATGTTTTATAGTAAAGTTCGATAGCTTCCGCTTAGATATTCAATTAAAAGACTTAAACATTGGTTTAAAAGGGTTTCACCATTGATATTGGTGTCCATCTTGGGACATGATAGACACATAGTGTGACATGCAATTTTATTTGCATACTGTGGGTATTTGAGGCTTAGGCTGCATTATTAAGTATATTCGGCTTAGGCTAGCATCATTTGGTATTAGAGCAGAACAAGGAAATTTTGTGTGTTAGAATAATTTGAGAAAACTTAGAACAGAGTTATGTTTTAAAGGTGTGTATGCAGGCAAGAGATAAAGTGTAGTATAATTTGTAAATGCAAAGGAAACAAAGAATAATCCATTCAAAATGCAGGTGAATGGTAGAACAAGATCTTGCAAAGGTCTTGAAGGTAGCGGCATAAGAAGGTGATAAGATTGCAGTAACCTAGAGCAAGGAGTGCTCAACTGGTTCCAGAGGAGGGAACCAGAGAGATGTCGAAAGACTAAGCTTAGAGGAGAGAAGCTTAGTGAGGCACGTGTAGCAAAGGGGACTTGTTACTTTACAGGTTTTGTTGTAGTTCACGGAAGGATCATAAAGGAAATTCCACAGAGGATGTGGGTAGAATTGCTAAGGGATGAAGAAAGCTGGTAAGAATTTCTGAGTGAAGGAAGAGGTGGCCAAAACCTAGTATTTCATTGCGATTGAAATACAAGAGGATAGTTGTGTTCTTAAAAGGTGCAGATGATTTGAAGCCTAGAAGGAGCAGAGAGAAGTGCTCAAAGAGGTTCGAGAAAATAGAGAACCAAGTACTTGCCAAAATACCAAGTACAGAGGAGATCTTGGTGAGGTAAGTGGTAGTAGGAAGGACTTGCTGTTGCAGAGGCTTTAATGCAGCTCACAGTAAGTTAGTGAGTAACTAATGAAGATAGAGAAGAAGATGACTACTGATAGTCATAACAGAGATAACAGAGGTTCTGAGCAAGACCACAGTAGAAAAAAAGTGAAGAAGGAGAATGCCAAGGCAAATGGCAAGAGAATGAGTCAAGAGGAGCGTGACAAGGAGATTGCAGAGTTAAAAGAACAACTCAATGTACTAAGGATGCTACTAGAGGAAAACCAAAGACAAGGTTGGGTCTTGAGGAAAAAGGCAGTGAAGTGGTCTAAGTTATCAAGAAGGCTACAATAGAGGCAAGTGAAGTGGATGGTGGAAAAACTCAGAGAAGCTGAGTTGGACATGAAAGTTTCCATTTTCGAAACAGAACATGGTGAAGTTGTGGGAAAAGATGAAGACTTGAGATTTGTGGAAGATCTTATGAATTATTGTGAGAATTAAAAATAGAAAGGAGATATTATGACTGAAGCATCAAGTGAGACCACAAGGTCTTATGTTCTTAAGACTGATAATTTGTGTATGATTGTATGTATTGCAGGAGAAAAGAAACTTTGTCAAGATGTCTTCAGGATGGATGAAGATCTTGGAGTAAAATGTGACAAAGAAAATTTCTCAGAAGAGGAATAATTTGACTGGTTACATCAGGAAGAGTCGATGGATGAGTTACTTAATGAGAGAAGACAGTCATTTAAAGATGTCATAGAGATGGAAGATCAGGATCTTATTCTGATGAAGAATGAAGGAATATTGTCTTAGAGAGGTAATCTAATGAATTTTGATGAAGAAAAAATGTAGGAGAATATTAATGCAGATGATGGGGAAAGAATAGCTCCTGAGGAAGGTTTATAGAGAGACAACAAGCAAAAATGTATTGAAGAAGAAGGACATTTACTGAAAGATGTTAAGAAAGAAGAAGTCTATTCAAAATATTTAACAAAGGGAGAAAGGACATCTGATGATTGGTCAATAACAAAGGAAGGTTTTGCAGAGGATGAGCAGTCTTTTGAAGCTGTCAAAACTATGGAAGAGTATCTTTCATAAGATGAATACTCTGAAGTAAAGAAGGATGGAGAATGTCTCTTAAATGGGAAAAACAATGAATTATTGCAGCATAAAGAATTTAGTAATACATTGATGTTTGAAGCTGTTACAACCCATGAACAATTTCTTGTGAAAGAAGGAGATGAGAATCAGTTTGAAGAGCTGATATGTGAAGCAACAGTTGAGACTGTTGACCCTTGTAATTTTCAAATTGATAATTTGTGTATAAATGCAGGAATTATAAGTGATGATGAAGTACTTATTAAGTGTCGAAAATAAATTGAATTGTTGGAATATTTGCTGGAAAAATCAGAGTATGAAAATGTGATTGCAGAGGATGGAGTTCACTAGAGTGGACAAGAGCAGAAAGACATCATTGAAGTAGATGGCGTGAAAGAGAGACTTGCTGACAGTTTCTAGAGTCCTTTAGAAAATTCTTTAGAAAGTTATTTGAAGAATCAACATACTGATGTGTTGATAAAAGAGGAAAAATCATAGCAGCATACTGAAATGTTTCCAAAGGAAGAAGAGGCAATGAGGCCTTATATTTTTAACTCTGATAATTGTTTTATGATTACAAGATTTGATGAAAATGAGACAAACATGTTCCATGTTGAAGAGTCGGTTTTAGAATTGAAGAAGATTGGAAGTTGCCAAGTCGGACATGCTGATGAGGAAGATGAAAAGCACGAAGATACCATGCCTGAAGAAGTTAAACTGATTGTCAGAATCAGTCAAGGAAGTGAAGGACAATTACTGAGGGTTGTCAAAGAAGAGGAAAGAGAATATGCTGGAATCGATGAACAACATAGTGATGCATTTGAAAGGAATCAAGTACAAATGAAATTGGAGGACAATTTATTTTTTGAAAATAAATTTATAGATATTGAACATAGGTTGTTTGGAAAGTCACAAGAGAGTAAGTATGAAACTACGGTAGTAGGAATCCAACAACTTCAAAGAGAAGACAACAAACAACAGTTTGAAGATGAGTAGACAGAGTACAACAACAAATGGCAAAGTAATTATCATTCAAAAGATAAATTGGACATAGAGATTGAAAGAATAATAAGATTGATGATGAAGGTGCCTCAGAAGAAAGTAGCAGTAAGAAGGTCATGCAACAATACGAGAAAGACAACAACGGACTGTTAAAGTATAGCTAGTGGGGCAAAGCAACATAAAGTGTGGAAACCTGGACAACATCAACAAACAATAGTAGCAACCAAAGAAAAATTACAGAACAAACTATGGGATCCAAAAGGACAAAGGACGGAAGCACATGATTAGGAGATCATGATTATTTTAACCTTGGGAGTCTAACGCAGGAGCATTCAGCTTAGCAATTTCATTATATTCTAGTTAACTTAGGGGATATTGTGTTTTCAAGGAAGTTGGATTCCTATGTATCAAATTAATGTAATTATTAATGTTTTGAGTGATTAGAATAGGAATTAATTAGATATTGTGAGGATATTTGTAAATGCTCTCAAATGTAGGAGAATATGAGTGACAATGAGTGATTAGTGGGGATTGAGAGATTTGGAAATCAATTGTAAGTCTTAGATTAGGAATTGGTTTCTTGATTTGTGGAATTAAAGAGGATTCTTAGGGATTACTGGAGTCAAAAGTGGACTTAGAGGATATTCAGGATTTAGTTCAGCAGATTACAGATCTGAACCATAATTGGTTAACAAAACCTTTTGTATAAATGTAAGCCTAAAAGGCATAGAGTGAGTGAGTCGGTCAGTGAGAGTGAGTATTCAGTCAGTCAGTTAGTCAGTCAATTAAGCTATAGGCAAGAAAGGAAATGCCACTGATATTGAAAATCAAGCCGAGGAAGAAATTCCTATGTTAATGTTTGTTTATTGATACAAATAATTCGATTTTTGGGTTTATGTGGTGTGTATTGAGTAATTGAATTATAATCTGTGTGTGGACTAGAGTAATTATGTGTAACATAGGTTGCAGGTGTGCATCATCAGAGAAGAAGTGTAAAGAAGAGTGTTAAGGTTTTACACACAGACAGTATTGGGGAAAACCTTCAATGTTACAATGAAGGTATAATTGTAAGGTTTCCTTAAACCTAAGGATTCATGATAGAAGCATAATGTGAGAAGAAATGAAGTAAAAAAGTGGAGATCAAGATTAGAGCAAGTGAATATCGTAAGGCAAGAATAGATATACACGCAGAAAGCCGAATGGGCTATTACACAGTGAGAAACAAAGGAACATAACAATGCACAGGAATTGTTGGATCAGTTAGATCAACGAACGAGAGCGAGGGAGATAGAAGGCCATGATTAAGTCACGTAAAATGAAGTCGAGAGTTTAAGGTGCAAAGCGATGAGACTGTCCATTTAATGGGTGATCAGACGCATACCACTTTCGAAAGTATGCACAGGTTAACCTGTTAGAAGAAGGATGGAGCGGTCTTGAAAAGATTGTAAGTGGTATCTCACGCGTCCTAAAGGTGGGAAGCGGTATTCCTAAATTTTGCGTGATTAACTTTAGCGAGTGACATGTAGCACGAGAAAAGTACTTTTCTCACGCATTCTCGACCTGATAACGGTCATGCAAGATTTCACACGAGATTGTGTGATAGCCATTGGATCGCGCAGGATCGATCAACGGTGGAGATTGGCTAAGCTAGTTTGCGAGTAGATGACGTGATAGCCTTTAGATCAGATGGGACAGATCAATGGTGGAGATTTGAAGCATGGGTTGGTCGTCGATATATGTGAAATGATTTGTGGAATGATGGAGAGGTAAGGTTTTAAGTATGGGTTATGAAATATTTCTATTATATGGGAATTATAATAGAAATAAGTGGGATCCATGTTTTATTGTAAAGTTTTATAGCTTCCGCTTAGATATTCAATTAAAAGACTTAAACTTTGGTTTAATAGGGTTTCATCATTGATATTGGTGTTCATCTTGGAACATGACAGACACATAGTGTGACATGTAATTTTATTTGCATACTATGGGTATTTGTGGCTTAGGCTGCATCATTAAGTATATGTGGCTTAGGCTGGCATCACTACCATTGCCCGAACCCTTGACCAAAATTTTGGTGGCCCTCGGGCTACCATGTGGCTGTCTTGGGTTGGGCCACGTGTCAACCTATGGTTGGCCACCATCTATCCAATAAAAAACCACTAAATGCACCCAATGAGATCATGCCACTTGGAACAACATGATTTTTCGAAGGTCCATTGCGTTGTTAATCCTGCCAACTCAACCTGCATAGTCAGCACCATGTTAACAGTACTGACTCTTGACTGGGCTATCACATTTTAGCCAAAATTTCCCTGTTTGGGAAAGTGAACATAACATGATTCTAGGAACATACGGTGTCCTTTTCGTGCGAAACTAGTTGTGCTCAATTCAGTATGAAGAGCACTACGCGGTCGTTCAGGTTCCACACTGATCCAACAACTTTGAATTTTGAGCTATTTTTTGAGCACCTAGTCATTCCTCCCCATTGGAAGCCTTTTGGACTCAAAAGTATCACTTTCAGTTGTCCAGCAGGTGAGGGTATAGTTCCCTCACCTTTCTAGTCTTGATACATTTGGCTTTTGAAGGATTTTTTCCTTTCAACCCCAATTGAAGGTAGTCGACACTCCCTCCTTTTGAAGACCTTTTTCTTTTGTCCAAAATGGTGTCTTCTTGTAGTCATCAAGGTAATCAGGAAAAAAATACTCAATGGAAGGAATTTGGACATTTTCTCCTTAATCTTTAATCGAAGGAGGCTCATACAACCTTAAGTTCTGAACATTAAAAACAACATAAATTTTCATATATGAAGGCAAATCCAACTTGAAGGCATTATCACCAATCTTTTCGAGAATTCTAAATGGACCATATCTAATTGGTTTCAATTTTTTACCTTCTCCTTGGAGCCTCTCTTTTCTAATGTGGAGCCAAAATTCATCACCGACTTGGAATATGTGATCTACATGATGCTTGTCGTGCCTTACTTTATAATTTTCTAGTCTCTTTTCGAGTTGTTCTTGAAATGTTTGGTGTACTAATTGGATTTATTCAATGAGCCTTCTTTCTTTGTCTATGTCAGTATGACCATCAATAGAAACATCCTTTCATAAAATGAAATCCAAAGGAGACTTAGGCAAGTATCCCAAACATGCTACAAATGGTGATGTTTGAGTTGAAGAGTGCCTGGCCCGGTTGTAAGCATGTTGAATGTAGTGCAAATGTTCATCCCACAACTTAGGATGCTTGCTGCAATACCCATGAAGAAGATGTATCACTCTTCTGTTCACCACCTCTGTTTGACCTTGTTTGTGGATGAAATTTTTTACTCTTTTTCAATTTGGTGTCCATGAATCTCCACAATCTTGACAACAAATTCCCAAAAAAGCGATAATATCGATCACTAACAATGGATGTGGGAAATCCAAAATGAACCCATACATTCTCAAAGAATAACTGAGCATTTTGTTCAGTTGTAATTTTCTTTTTACATGGCATCAAAATACACATTTTGCTGAACCTATACATAACTACATAGAAATAATCATGACCTCTTTTAGACATTGGAAGACCTCCTAGAAAATCCATAGAAACACTCTCCCATGGTCGTGAAGGAACCGGAAGTTGTGTGTACAATCCTAACTTCGTATTGTTAGGCTTATTGACTGCACATAATGAACATCCTTTAATAAAATGTGACTCAATTTCAAGCATACAAGGCCAATAACAATACCTATGTATATGTGACATTGCCTTACTTACACCGAAATGACCAGCAACAAGAGAAGTTGACTCTTTCTCCCTGTGGAATACAAATCTTACCAAGATGGTACAACAAGTTATCATGCAAATGATAATCCAATTCCTCCACTTGGTTACCTCGACTCAATCTTGCATAAATATCCTAAAAGTCATTGTCTAATGCATATTGCTCAATATACATTTCATGCAAAAACAAAATTATACTTGAGTAAAGTAGCTACACTAATAATAGGCCTAGAAAGCATATCAACAACTTTATTGTAAATACCTTTCTTATACCTTATTACCAAGTGGAATTTTTGAAGAAAACCCATCCATCGGAAGTGACTTGATTTCTACAACTTAAATTGAGATTGCAAGTATTGCAATGGCTAATGATCAATGTGAATGATTGTTTCCTTACCCATCAAGTAGTATTTCGATTTTTTCACACTTTGGAACAATGCATACAATTCCATGTCATACGTAGGACAATTAATCACTGCACCATTGAAAGTTTCCAAATGAAAGCAGATAGGCTTACCATGTTGCATGAGGATTGCACACATGGCATAGTCACTAGCATCAGTCTAGATCTCAAATGACTGTCTCAAGTGTGGAAGTGTAAGTATTGAAGCCAAACTGATATTTTCCTTCAAGGCATCAAAGGCCTTTTGTTGTTTGCCTCCCCACTGATAAACCTTTTTCACACTAGTCAATGCATGCAAAGGAGCTATTATAGAAGAAAAATCAGCAATGAATTTCCTCCAGTATTGGGATGCTCCCAAAAAAATTCTTACCTCAGTAACTATTTTGGGCCTTGGCCAATTCAAAATGACATCAACATTGGAGGGATCTATTTTCAACTCACATCCTCCAACAATATGACCCAAGTAAACTGAAGAATTTTTTCCAAACTCACACTTTGGCATCTTTAAATAGAACTATTCTTTCTTTAAGACATCAAGTACTTTTCTCACTTGCATGACATGTTCATCATGAGATTTACTAAAAATTAAGATGTTATAAAAGTAGACTATAACAAGCTCATCAAGAAATGGCCTCAACACATCATTCATCACATGCATGAAGGTAGCAGGAGCATTACATAAACCAAAAGGCATAACTAGACATTCAAACAAACCTTGTTTTGTTTTGAATGTTGTCTTTGAAATGTATCATTCAACAATTCTAATTTTATGGTAGCTACTCCTTAAGTCCAACTTAGCAAAATACTTTGCATCTTTCAATTGATCAAGCAATCATCTATTCTAGGCATTGGGTGATGGTTCTTTTCCATAATCTTGTTCAATGCATGGAAGTCCACACACATGCTTCATGTTCCATCCTTATTTGGCACCAAAAAAATAGGTGATCCACATGGCAATGAAATTGGCCTGATGATCCCTTTATCCACCAACTCTTGAATTTTATTTTTAATTTTTTCACTTTCAATCACTAACATCCTGTACATGCCAATGTTAGAAAGAGGACTATGTTGTTGCAACTGTATCTCATGTTGGATTCCTCTCTTGGAAGGAAATCCTTTTGGTTCCTGAAACATCTCATCATATTGTTTAACAATGTCAACCAATTCAGATTTCAATCTTGAGTCACAACCTTGAAAAGCTTCATTATCAATATCATTTTTGGGTTTGATCATTAGAAGCACAAAATTCTTGCTAGAATTCACTAGTCTTTTCATCAGCCCCGCATTAACAAGTGAAAGATTTAGTTTCTTTCTATTCGCTCTCACAATGTATTCTACTCCATCTTTGAACAAATGGTATTTTTTTTCATGTCTATGGAACATAGATTTTCTTTCATAGAGATACGGCTGCCCAAAACTATACCACATATTTGTAATGGCACAACATCAAGATCCACTTCATCTATGAAATTTGCAGTAATGGCAAATTTCAGTTTAAACTTTCTAGTTACTTGCAATTGTGCATTGTCAGACACCCATCCTAATGGATATGGTTTATGATGTGAAATGGTTTCCAAGTTTAAACTTTTGACAATTTTTTTAGAGATGAGATTTGTTTGAGAGTGACTATAAAAAAGAGTCTCAATTTTGCTATGTTTTGAGATTACCCTTATGCGAAAAAGTTCTATCCTCTTCTTTTCATTTGGAGTTTCATTGTGTAAATTTGAAGTACTAGTGCTAGCAATGGATTCTTTTCCTTTCATACCCATGGCTGTAATTTTAGTTTCATCACCCGAATTGGATCCCAAATCCTGTTGAGTGGTTGTAGTTGTCTTTTTTTTTCCCTTGTTGTTGAATTTCTTTGGTTTCATCTTAGGATGAAGCTTCCAACAATGATATTCATCATGACCCTCTTTGGAATAATGCTTGCATGTTAATTTCTCTCTTTCCTTCTTAATGCATGCATTTTTATTTCCGTTCCCTTTGAAACCCTTTTCTTTTCCTTTACCCTTAAATGAATTTTTACTACCCTCTTCTTGAGTATTTTTTCCTCTTACCTCAAGATGAGTGGCTTGCACACACACATCATCTAGATTATTGGGATTAAACTTAAGGATAGTATGCCTAAGGCAACTGTGTAAACCCCCTATGTACTTCAAAAACATGTCTTGTGATTACAAATCTACACCTAACATTAGATACCTTTTCTAAATTCTTGGGATTAATCTTGTACATTTTGAACTTTAAGTTGTCTAAAGTTTTGCCAATTAATTATGGCTCTCTACATTTATGCTAGAGTGTAAAAATATCTTTTAATTAGAAAAATGAAATCAAACCAAGAAATTGAGATCTTACTATTTTTTTTCTATCTTTTGTTGTGACTATAATTCCCACCATACTAGTGTTGCACCCTGCAACCTCAAGGAAGCTAACTGAATCTTTATGTCATCATCTTAAAGGTTTTGAATTCTACAATAGACCTCCAACTGACGAACCCAATTGTCAAGCTTCTTTGTATTCACTTCACCATAATACATGGCCAATTCAAATTTAACATCAAGTTTTAATAGGGGTGATTTACCAATTCCTTTTTAGGTATGTTGATGAGTATGAGTAAGAGTTGTACTAGTGGAGGAGGATGCATATGCCCATGAAGATGAAGATGAAGAAGATGGTGGAGAGGGTGGATGTGTACCTCCATTTCCATTACCTCCTCCTCTTGAAAAACCTACTCCTTTTGGAGCCTTGGAGATTTCGCTATTCAGTCTGGTATTCCTCTCTTCATAGAGGACCTTCACCATCTCTGTCATATCAAAGAAATCCTTCCTAAACACCTTCTCATCCTCTACTATATTTGTAGTCTCTCCTTCTTGTGACAAGCTCATTGAAGCTTCAACTGAGACTTGAGGAAGAACTGGTGGTGGATATTGTGCCAACCTTGCACTCCTTCTCCTTGACCCAACTTTAGGGCTTTCAACTAGCTTCCCTTCTCCTCTCTTGACCTTCAACCTTGTAACCATGACATTCACTTGCAAACAAATAAATCCGTCTTGCACAAGGAAAACTAAGATATCTGATACCAAAATTGATATGAATGGGATGATTAGTTTTCTATACTAAATTCCTTTTTAGAATATGTTAAAAGTGCTTAAGGATTCATGAGGTTAATTACAAGTTAAAAAATGATTTTTTGAGTGTTTTTATATAAATTTTATGTGAAAATTAACATAAACAAATAAATGAACAACGTCATCTAACAGACATGAACATCACCAAAACAGTATCACAACAGCACATGATGAAGGAGTTCACCCTGCCTGGGCTACGTCTCCTTGGTCTAGCTTCAAATGGCTTGGCCCTCTCTATTATGTTAAAAATCTGAATACATAAGTTTACAATGCTTAGATAGCGTTAAAACTTGAATGCCCAAAAATTCCTATGTAGCCTCTTTCTACTCATGATTTGGTCAAAAATAGAATAAGTTTTGTATTCCCCAAGTCTTTCTGCTAATCGCACAGAAAATTCCCAAAAATTAGGAACCATCCTACAATTTCGCATGAATTTTTTCTAACCAGGTGCCATTTTTTCTGATTTAAGGGCAAAATTGTCAGAGACTTTAAATGTCCTGTAACGCCAATGGGATAATTAGTTTGTTGTACTAAATTCCTTTTCAAAATATAGTCAATGCTCAAGATAGTCATCTGGATAAGAGGTTTTTTGGGAGCAGCCCAATGTTGGAACAATTTTTTTATTGATTTTTCTTCTATTGTAGCTCATTTGCATTCATTTATAGTTGTGAAAAGGTCTTCCACTGGGGAGGAAAACAATAAGAGGCATTTGATGCTTTGAAACAAAATATCAGTTCACTCTTTATACTTGCTCTCCTAGGCTTGAAAAATCATTTGAGTTTCAGGTTGATGTATGCGACTATTCCATGGGCGTAGTCCTTATGCAACATGGTAAGCCCATTCCATTTCAGTCAAAAATTTTCATTGGTGCAGTGATTAAGTTGCAGTGACAATGGCACTATCATTAAATGGGTTTTCTTCTACTATTCCACTTGGTCAAAAGGAATAATAAACATATAAGCGACAAGTTTGTTGATATGATTTCTAGGCCTATTGTTTCTATAAATACTTTCCTCAAGAATCATTTTATTTTTCATGAAAGTTATGATCAACAAAATACATAATTTCAAGATGTACATTTAAGCTTGAGTCAAAGGAATACCGTAGAGGAATTTGTTTACGATTGGCATCATAATGTGTTATGTAATTTTGGTAAGAAGGATGTTGCTATTGATGGTGACATGGATAAAGCCAAGGAGTTCATTGAACGACTCCAAATGGTACATGAAACAGTGCAAGATCATCTTGAAAAGAGCAAGGGCAAGTACAAAGAAAGGCATGACAAGCATCATGTAGATCACAAGTTCCAAATTGGTGATGAAGTTTGGCTTCACATTAGCAAAGAGATCCTCCAACGAGAAGGTAAAAGTTTGAAACCAATTAGATATGGTCCATTCAGAAGTCTAGAAAGGATTGGTAACAATGCATTCATGTTGGATTTACCTTCATATATGAAAATTTATGTTGTTGTTAACTTTGAGATATTAAGGTTGTATGAGCATCCTTTGATTGAAGATTGAGGAGAAAATCTCCAAATTCCTTCCATTCAGGATGTTTCTCTTGAATACCTTGATGAACTACAACATGACACCATTCTTGACAGAAGAACAAGGTATTAAAATTGAGGGAGTGTGGACTACCTTCGAGTGGGGCTCAAAGGAACAAATCCTTCAAAATCCAAATGGATCGAGATTCGAAAGGTGAGGGAACTATACCCTGTTATGAAACTAGCTCAAAAGAATATAGAAAAGATAGATCAACGCCTCAGAAATAAGCCACTTCGAGGGGGAAACCTCCTTTACATTACAAAAATGAACAATTCTTAGATGATTCAAATGACAAAACCTCCTTTCTATATATAGGAGTCTAAGGAGACACAATATAACCAAAGATTACCTAACAATAATAACATAAAGGCACAAAAATAATAATAGTGGGATTCTATGGGGCACAATGATAACAATATGGGGACAATAGGGGCACAAAAATAACAATAATGGATACAACAACAATAGTAATGGGGGAATCACTAGTACTATAGGGACCTAACATACCCCTCTCCTTAAAAAAAAGTGTTGTCCTCAACGCTTGAGTAGTTCTGGATGCTTTTGTAAAAAATTCTCATCCTCCCATGTGGAATCTTCAATGGGTAAGCTCTTCCACTTGATGAGATACTCTAAAATTGATTGATTTCGTAGTTGTCGATTTCTTGTTTCTTTCATTGCTTTAGGTTCCAACATGATTTTTCCTTCCTCATCAGGTTCTAGCAATATTGTTTGAACTAGAAGCTTGTCACCTATAACCTTCTTTAAGCATGAAACATGTAAAACTGGGTGCACTCGGGAAGCTGTAGGAAGCTCTAATTTGTATGCCATAGTACCTATCTTTTGCAACACCTTGTACAGACCATAATACTTTGGTGATAATTTATTATCCTTCTTAGCTTGCTTGATGGACACTTGTTTATATGGTTGTAACTATAGGAATACCCAATCACCTACATCAAAACTTCTTTTGCTGCAATGTTGATCTGCCTACTGTTTCATTCTATTCTATGCTAAGGTGAGGTTATCCTTTAAGAGTTGGAGAACTTGTTGTTGATGCTCGATGTGATCTTCCACTGCTTGAACCTTAGAATTTTCTCTTAAATATGATGTGATGGATGGTGGATGATATCCATTAAGTGCCATAAATGGGGTCATTTTTGTTGCAGTATGGAAGGAAGTGTTATACCACCATTCAACCAGAGGAAGCCATTTGACCCATTGTGTATGTTTATTACATACAAAGCAATGAAGATATCATTATAAAAAATTGTTTAATATCTTAGTTTTCCCATTAGATTGAGGATGATAAGATGAGCTATGAGCTAACTGAGTACCAAGACAAAAAAATAATTATGTCCAAAAATTTCCAGTGAAAATGGGATCTCTGTCGCTTACAACAATATTTGGGTTTCCATGTAGCTTTTGAATTGTTTCCATAAATGCAGTATAAATTGCACTCGCTTTAAATGGATGAGATAATGCACAAAAATGTGCATACTTGGTAAGTCTATCAACTAACACCATGATAACACTCTTTCCTTCATACTTGGGTAAACCTGTGATAAAATCCATTGAAACCTCCTCCCAACATTGGCTTGGAATGGATAAAGGTTGTAATAGTCCTAGGGTATTAATTGTTTGAAATTTATTTTTTTGGCAAACCAAAAATTCTGCCACAAACTTTTGAATATCCGATTCAAGGCCATCCCAAAAAAAATTGTTCTTAATCCTGTGGTGGGTTTTTAAAAATCCTGAGTGCCCTCCTAAGGGAGAGGTGTGCAATTCCCTAAGAATCTTTTGTTTGAGTTGTGAATTCTTACATAGGTATAACTAATCCTTGTACCATAACGAACCATTTTTCTTGCTAAATGTATCAAATGTACGAGGATCTTGTTGTATGTTTTGAATGAGTGCCCACACTTCCTCATCATTCTTCCATTCATCCCTTGCTTCGTTTATCCAATCTGGTTGGATAATAGAAATGGCGCAAAGAAATGCTTCCACATCCTCATCCTTTCTTGAGAGTGCATCTGACAAAACATTTTGCTTCCCTTTTTTGTAGATGATTTCAAAGTCATAATAAAAAATCTTTGTGACCCTTTATTGTTGCTCTTATGAAGATAATCTTTGTTCTAAAAAATATTTAAGACTATCATGATCTGTTTTTACCTTGAAGTGTCTTCCCATTAGGTAGGGTCACCATTTCTTAAGTGCATGTAGTATTGCCAACATTTCCTTCTCATAAATAGCTTTATGTAAATACTTTCCTTTGATTGGATGACTTTCGAAAGAAATGGGTCTTTATTCTTGCATTAAAACAACACCAATTCCTTTTCCTGAGGCATCACATTCCACAATAAAGGTTTTTTTGAAGTCCGTTGTAGCTAAGACTGGTGCTTGGCACATTGCCTCTTTAAGATATTCAAAGGCCTTCATTGCTTCCGGACTCCATGAAAATGCATCTTTCTTCAATAATGTTGTTAGAGGTGCTGCTATTCTCCCATAATTCTTAACAAACTTGCGATAATACATTGTCAACCTAAGAAATCCTCGTAGATGCTTTATGGATGTGGGGATTTTTCATTCCTTAATGGTTTTAATTTTGCTAGGGTCTACCTTAACACCTTCATGAGATACAACATGACCTAGATATTCCACCTCTTGTACTCCAAAGAAACATTTGGAGATTTTTGCATATAATTGTTTCTCCTCCAATAGTTTGAGCACCATGTCAACATGTTGGACATGATCCTTCCAAGACTTGTTGTAGATTAAATTATATCATCAAAAAATAGTTACACAAATTTTCTAAGGAAGGGTTTGAAAATGGAATTCATCAAACCTTGAAATGTAGAAGGTGCATTAGTAAGGCCAAAAGGCATGACCAAAAATTCATAATGACCGTCATGAGTTCTAAATGTTTTTTTTGGAATTTCCTCAGTCTTCATTCTTATTTGATGATATCGTAAATGAAGATCCAACTTGGTGAAGTCAATCGATCCATGCAATTCATCCAATAATTAATCAATGATAGGAATGGGATATTTATCTTTAATAGTGAGCTTGTTGAGCTCCCTATAATATGGACACATGTGCCATGATCCATCCTTCTTATGAACCAATACTACTGGATCAGAGAAAGAACTTTGACTAGGTTGAGGTTGAATTACACCAGCCTCTAGCATTTCTGCAACCATACGTTCAATTTCACTCTTTTGGACATAGGGATGTTTGTAAGGCCTGATGATTGGAGAAACACTTCCTGGAATCAAATTAATAGCATGATCATGATCATGAATAGGTGGGAGGCCTTTGGGAGTCTCAAATACCTTAGAATGATTGTCTGAGACTTTTTGGAGGTTTGGAGAAATGGATGATTTCAATGTGGGAACCTCTAGTGAACATAATCGTGAAATTATGCCTAGTTGTTTTTTCTTTAGAAGCTTTGTCATTCCGTTAGAGCTGATTATCTTTCCCAATTTCCCTGCAATACCCCTTAATTCAACTTCCTTTCCTTCTAAAGAGTATTTCATGAAAAGTTCTTGAAAATTAAAAGCTATTGCACCCAAGGATTGTAGCCATTAGACTGCTAGTACAACATCAGCACCACCCATTGGAATGGAAAGCATTGGGCTATTCAATACATATTCTCCCATGGATAGCTTGATATTATGGCACTTTCCTAAGAATTTATGGTTCCTCCACTTGCAACCATCACTTGACACTCTAGTGCTGGATATAGTAAGCAATTCAATTCCTTGGCTATGTTATAATGAATAAAATTATGGGTACTTCCAGAATCAGTAAACACTATTACCATTTTCTTCTTTATATGCCCTTCTATCTTAATTGCTTGAGGATTGGTAATTACAACCAATGCATTACAAGATATGGTAGGATTCATTTCTTCTTTTTCTGGGGTTTGTTCGTGGTGTATATCCTATTATTTTGACATTTCTTGTTCCTTTTCTTCCTCCTCTTCACAATCTATGTAAAATAATTTCTTCTCGACACACTTATGACCTTTAGTGTATTGCTATCACAATTGTTACAAAGCCCTTTTGCTCTTTTTGATTCCAATTGTTGTGGTGTCAACCTTGTAGGTTATGGATGGCTAGGGGCAACAACACTTCCATCTTTATGATTGTGAGTGGTAGGCTTCCTTGTTGCCATAATTTTGCTTTCCATTTTTCTTGCCAACCTGAATGCCTTCTCTAATGAATCTGGTTCCCAAAGGTGAACCTCATGTTGGATGTTATCTTTTAAAGTCCCTATGAACACATCAATCCTATGCTCCTCTGGAATATATTTTACCCTTACATTCAATTTCTGGATGTCCTCAATGTGCTCCATCATTGAACCCTTCTGTTTGAGATTTATCAATAGGCTAAAAAAAGTGTTGCTTTGTGTATCCTCATAATTTGCTATCATTTCATCAATAAAAATAGTCCAAGTGACAATTTGTTTACGAGAGCAAAGCCATTGATACCATACAAATTGATTTGGTTCCAAATATAAAGTTGCAATGTGTACCTTTTGTGTTTTTTGCACATTATGTAGATCAAAAAATTGCTCCATATGTAGTATCCATGTTCTGGGATCCTTACCATCAAAATTCTTCATATCGATCTTTGGAACATGGTGGTTCTTCAATCCAATGTTAGAGTATATGAAATTATGATTAACATATATTTTGTTCTCATCATGATTTTACTTTACTACCCTTTCACCATTAGTAAGCATTCAAATCTGTCTTCAAATCTATCTTCAATTCTTCCATGCCTTTCTCTAAATCATCCATCTTAGCTTCCATGCCATCCATCTTAGCTTCCACACCATCCATCTTAGCTTCCACTCTGTCCATCTTAGATTCCACATCATTCATATTAGCTTCCACGCGTTTCTTTAAACCATCCATCTTAGCTTCTACGTCTTTCTTTACACCATCCATCTTAGCTTCTTTTACTTTTTGTGCGAGTGAAATTTGTTGCACTTGGTCTCGTAATTTTGATATATCATGTTGCATTTCTTCCTCTTCTTCATGAGTCATGTTAGAGCTTTCAGGTTGCTTAATAGGTGTTTCCATTTTCTTTCTTCGAGGCATAAATTACCACTAATAATGCTTCACTATGTCCTTTGAATTCCTTCAAACTAATTTTTCAAACCAAGCTCATGCAAAAATTTGAAAAAAAAAACTACACACCCTTTTTCACTTTGTTTGGAGCTCGATATTGATCTGATGTATCTCTATAAGTGTGGATCTCCAAGGTCTAAAATTTCTTCCTGTGGTAACCCTCTGAGTAATCTTTCTAACCCCTCAAGTCTAATCAATATTGGATTCTCCAATGAAGAGTTATGCCAAATCTCCCACGATGTCCTTAGTATAGACTAGTTCAGTAGAGCGAAATTATACAACATGTTGCAGGTCACTGTTTCAACCTTAGGTTCTAAAAATGATACCCAAAACAACTATAGTTCGTCCTATTTCAATAACTTCTTACGAAAATTCAATCTGATTCTCAGAGCGAAAGTTATGATGATTTTCGTAAGGTCACCTATTTGGAATGTAATTCAGGGGTCTGTAAAAACCCTAACTTCCTCAGATTATATCTCCGAAAATATAGTGCGACAAGATCTGAAATTTGGGCCCAAGATTCAGTGAGATTTCATCTCAAATGAGTTTTTTCCAGCTTTTGAAATGTCGTAGAAAAAAGTTATAGATAAAATGCCATGATGACCTGTTTGGAGCAGCAAAACCCTAGAATCCAAAGCTCTGATCCCAAATGTTATGAAACTGGCTCACAAAAAGATAGAAAATATATGTCAACGCCTTAGAAATAAGCCACTTCGAGGGGGCAACCTCCTTTACATTACACAAATGAACAATTCATAGATAATACAAATGACAAAACCTCCTTTCTATATATAGGAGTCTAAGGAGTCACAATATAACCGAAGCCTATCTAACAGTAATAATATAATAATAGTGGGATTCTATGGGGTACAATAATAACGATATGGGGACAATAGGGGCACAACAATAACAATAAGGGATACGATGAAAATAGTAATGGGGGAATCACTAGTATTATTGGGACCTAACATACCCTCACCTGCTAGAAAACTTAAAGTGATGTTTTGGGATCCAAAAGGCTTCCATTGTGGAGGAATGATCAAGTGCTCAAAAAATAGCTTGAAATTCAAAGTTGTTGGATTAGTGTGGAAATTGAATGGTCCTGTAGTTCTCATCATCCCTAATCCTGCGTAACTCGATTCACACGAAGCAAACACCATATGCTCCCATAATCATGTTATGTTCGCTTTCCCAAACAAGCAAATTTTGGAAAAATGTGATAGCCCGGTCAGCAATCCGTACTGCTGGCGTGGAATTGACTGCACAAGATGAGGTGTTAGTTTTGGCTAGTGATCCGAATTGGATCCTCAAACAATTCCATGATTGGTAAGAATGAATGACAGACTTCAAGAAATCTTATAACTATCAGAAATAACCTCTGAATAATGGCAATTTGCAACCAACACAGAGTAACAAGGACCTTCGGTCAAAGTGTGTTGATCGTTGGCCCATGGAGACCACGCATGGTGCAAAAATGGAATTGGGAAGCTCAGATCTGGAAATGGAGGCTATTTCTGATACGCGATTAGCGCAAAGTGCTAATTGCATATCACTGGGCAAAATACCTCGAGAAGGAAAGACCCCGAGTGCTCGGTCACAACAGAAACTAGAAAGCCATGGGAAAGTGCTAAAACCGACAAGGCAGGTCTCACCCTCAAAACCAGTAGAATATCGGAGGCATTTCGGGTGGTAAGTGGATTTGGGCAAGGACCGTGCGATTCCATACACTAAGTGACATGTGTCCAGTGGGGAGAGAGAGAAACCGCTTACATCGCGGACTAACGGTCGAGAAACTCAACCGCCCGATATAAGCGAAGACCATAGGATCTGGGGGCTCCATATCAATGGCGGAAGTTCAATCCAATCAATGACTAGACCCGAGGGAGAAATAAACTACAGTGCATAAGATTTGAAGTCCAATTTGACCGATGAATCGACAAAAGGATCCGTTTCAAAGGCATCTGGGATTTAATGGAAAAAATGACCGTTCAGGAAGAACTGACACTCAGCTTGCAAAGAGATAGGTGGCCACCTCTCTACGAAGCATTACACAGTGATGATGACGCAGGGCAGAGGAGTCCTAGCGGACAGAGGCAGGTGATCTAGAGAGCCGGAAGTAGAAACGAATAGTCGGAGGAAAGAAACTGGTTTTAAGGCCACGAGCTGACAGGAAGGAGGGAGACAGTGAGGCAGAGAACCAGTGAAGAAGCCGAAGACCGAGAGACATAGAAAGAGAGGCAAAGTTGCAGAGGGCAGAGAAGCCGAGCTGACCATCAGAGTGAGGGCAGCATCGAGCAGACAGAGACCAATTGAGGTCAAAATTCGGTAAGGGGAGTCTGTGAACTCTAAGGACTTGGGAATTCCATGTGCCATCCTACTGATCATCCTCTGTCAAGTGAGACTCAGATTGAATTGGGAGACTCTGCTTTAAAAAAATAATAAAAAGGCCACCATTGAAGTCTAGACCAGGAGACGTAGCCTAGGAGGATTGGGTGAACTCCTTATTAAATTTTGTTTTGTTTATATTTGCTTAATGTGATCTCTTACTGTTTCAAGTGTCTGTGTATTTCGCAATCTTATCGATCTGTTGCACAAGATAACATAGACACACACACCAGCACATGAGTCTGTAATACCTTCATTAATTTCCTAAGGTCACCTAGGGGTGATTTTAGATCAAGTGGTATCAGAGCTATAGGTTGTTAAGGTTAGACAAGCTTGTGTTGGATTTAGCTGTTGAATGCTAACTAGATCGAAGCTCAAATTAGGAGAAGGAGAGTTGGTCGAAACTAATCCTGAAATTGGAAGAGTCTACCCTTAGAAGACAATGTCGAAGGAAGGTTCTGTGGGTCCAGACCCTCAATTTATAGATAGTTTCCTAGCCATGAGATTAGAGGTGATTTTAGGGGCGAATGTTCGCCCTTTGGCGAAATTAAGGGGTTTTAAATTTTTAGTGGGCGATTATTTTGTATCATAGTACACTTTTACAAATCACCTCAAATAGCCCACCTTCTTTTAAGGGAGAGGGTAAAAAAGGTAAATTTAGCCCTTGAAATTAGGAGTTACAACCTTCCATTCGCCCATTTTCAAGAATAGGTTTTATTTAAGTGAATCCATTCGCCCATTTTCAAGAATAGGTTTTATTTAAGTGAATCCTATGGGTCAAAGACCCAAATACCATATTTATAAAAGAGGTATGGTAAATTAATAAAAATATAAATAAATGAGAAGTATGGTAAATAAATAAATAAAAAATTATATTTACTCCATAAGTCACCTTATATACATGCAAGGGTGTAAACAAATAAAAATATAAGTAAAGTGGAGGTATGGTAAATAAATAAAACGTTTTTTTATACTTACTCAAAAGTTATGGTAAATAAATAAAAATATAAATAAACTAGACGCATGGTAAATAAATAAAACCTCTTTTTATATTTAGTCCATAACCATCGTTCTATTTATGAAGGCTCAAGAAAGAGGTTTTATTTAGGTGAATCCTATGGGCCAAATATCATATTTGTAAAAGAGGTATGGTAAATTAATAAAAATATAAATAAACGAGAGGTAAACAAATAAAACATTTTTTTATATTTACTCCATAAGTAAGTCACCTTATATTTACGAACACTCAAAAAATGCGTTATATTTAGGTGAAACCTATGGGCAAAATACTCTGGGACAAATACCATGGACTAGATTGTTATTAATACCATGCAAAAAACATTATTAACCCTAATATTAATATTAATAAAAATAAAAATGGCACATGGTATTGACCCATGGTATTTACGTAGAATGTAGCCTATTTAAATGGGGGAATTAAACCAGCATAGATCCATCTTTACTCTGGATCTACTAACCCCCGAAAGGTATCAAATATCGGTAATTTTTATTTCAAAAGATATTTTAAAGAAATGCAACAATTTCATTTGTGTATTCAATAAACACAAGATTTTATAATTGAGTAAAATATTCGCCATGTCTGGTCAGAGATTAGCCAAAAAATTATATATACATATCATATTATTGATAAAATCGCCTTCAATTTTTCCTATATACCATGGAGATTCGCCCATTTATTATACATGTAAATTTAGTGGGGCTTCTTAAAATTTTCCCTGCATGAGATCCATGGTAGAGGAAATGTATAAGGACTTTAGAAAACATAAAGATGAGGAATCATCAGGCTCCAAACAAGATAAAGGAGAAGAAAAGTCTCCACTCCATGACCACTCAAAAGCCAAAGGGAAAGAAGAAAACTTTCTCACACCTCCTAATAGCCCTGAACATAAAAAGAAGACATCTTTGATTAAACTAGATGTTAAATTTGATTTACCAATATATGATGGAGAGTTGAATGCAGAAAAGTTGGACAATTGGATCAGATAAATTGATGTTTATTGCAGAGTGTAGAGTATCAACTCAAACAAGAGCAAGATTCAGCTGGCTAGCCTACACCTTGGGGGCACTGCCTTGGTTTGGTGGGAAGGCAGGACCCAAGCTAACATGAAGAGACATGGTAAGACTCTTTCTATCTGGAGTGAATTTTTTTCTGCAATCAAAAAGTGGTTCTATCCACTGGCCTACATGCAGCAATCCATGATGAGCTGGCAAAATCTTCACCAATTGAAAGGGCAAAGTGTACAAGGTTACACCCAAGAATTTAGGAAGAGAGCTTTGATTCTAGGAATCTCATTAGACTCACCTGAGACTCTGTTGAAGTACATCGATGGTCTACACAACTACATGAGGCACACTATCATCATCTTTAATCCCACTAGTATAGATGGGGTATTTGTTCAAGCTACGCATCTAGAAGCTAGAGGAAAGAATGGGAACCCAAAGGTTGGAGGATCATCCAAGCCCATTGCAAGCAACAATAAAGAGAAAATAAAATAGAAATGGAAAGAGAGGAAGGCCAACACTGCACAGAGAAGCAAGTCTTCATGCACTCACTGTAAGAAGGATGGGCATGATGATGAGCACTGTTGGATTCTACATCCGAAGCTAAGACCTAAGAAGTTCAAGTGCAAGAAGAAGAAGACTGCTGCAGCTATTCAGAAATATTTGGGGTCAGACTCAGGAGATGAAACAACCATTGCAGACATAGGTATAAAAGGTAAGAATTTTGAAGCATCTACTAGTAATTCTGCACAATCTACTATTGATGAAGAAAATGAGAGAAAAAGATATGAGCTTTTCCATATTCGAGTTATTTCCAAACATCGAAAGATTGATACTTTGTTTGATAGTGGCTCACAAGTAAATTTAATTTCTGAAGCAATTGTAAAGAAGTTGGGATTACTGACTACACCTCACAAGAAATCATACCCATTAGGTTGGTTAAGTGATAAAGCACAACTACAAGTGACTAGACAATGCAAACTCAAGTTTTCTTTCGGGTCAACATTTGAAGATGAGGTTGATTTAGATATAATTCCTTTGGATATATGTGGAATTGTTTTAGGAAGTCCTTACTTGTATGACAGAAAAGCTATTTTCTATAGAGCTGAGAACAACTATCTACTCGTTAAAGATGGAATCAAATACTTTGTAAGAGCTCATAAGCTCAAGAATAATTATACTCTCATAAACTCAGGGCAGATGAAACGAATTGTAAATTCATGAAAACAATTTTTACTGATGGTTGTAAAGGAAAAGAAACTTGATAAAACCAATGTATTTGAGGGCTGTGATGCTAAACATCAAGCTGACTTAGAAAAATTTGTTTCAAAGTATGATATCTTGTTTCAAGAACCTAAAGGTATGCCACCCAAAAAGGAAATAGTGCATGATATTAATTTGCAGCAAGATGCTCCATTGCCTAACATTGGGATATACATGTTGTCTGCTTTAGAGAATGCAGAAATCAAGAAGCAGGTGCATGAGTTGCTTGAGAAGGGGTTCATCAGACCTAGCACATCACCATGTGGGTCACCAATCATTTGGGTGAGAAAGAAAGATGGCTCATGGAGAATGTGCATTGATTACTGAGCACTGAATAAAATAACAATAAAAAATCGTTATCCCCTTCCTCGCATAGATGATCTATTAGATCAGTTAAAGGAAGCTGATTATTTTTCCAAGTTAGACTTGCATAGTGGATATCATCAGGTCAGAGTTGCAGAACAAGATGCATGGAAGACTTCTTTCAAAAAAAAGCAGAGATTGTATGAGTGGTTGGTTATGCCTTTTTGCTTAACTAATGCTCCTGCTAATTTCATGAGAATAATGAATGATGTATTCAGACCTTTTTTTGATGATTTTGTTATTGTATATCTAGATGACATTCTTATATTTAGCAAAGCATGGGAAGAACATTTAAAGCATGTAAAGCATACACTAGATGTTTTGGAAAGAGAAACACTTTATGTTAAACTCTCAAAATGTGAATTTGGCAAAACATCTTCGAATTATTTGGGACATATAGTAGGGGGTGGTGAATTGAAGATAGATCCCTCTAAGGTGGCAGTCATTGTAAACTAGCCTAAACCCAAATCTGTTACAGAAGTTAGAAGCTTCTTAGGAGCAGCACAATATTGGAGAAAGTTCATTTCTAACTTTTCCTTAATTGCAGCTTCCTTACATGCTTTAATAGGATTGAACAAGGTGTTTCTGTGGGGAGGCAAACAACAGAAAGCCTTTGACACCTTGAAAGAAAAGATTAGAACAACACTAGTACTAGCACTCCCAGATCTTCAAAGACCGTCTGAGATCCAAACAAATGCCAGTGACTATGCCATGGGAGCAGTGTTGATACAACACAGTAAACACATATGTTATCATTCTGAGACATTTAATTATGTAGTAGTTAACTATCCCACATATGATAAAGAATTGTATACATTAGTATAGAGTGTCAAAAAGTGGAAACATTACTTAATAGGAAAAGAGATAGTTATACATACTGATCATCAACCACTTCAATATCTACACTCCCAGACTAAGTTGCAGCAATCAAGACACTATAGATGGATGGGTTTTCTACAATAGTTTCATTTAGTCATCAGATGTAAAAAGGGCATACATAATAAAGTTGCATATATGTTATCTAGACCGGGCATTATAAATGCATCTACTATATTTAAGCATAATTCTATATTACATGAAAGCTACATTGAACAATATGCTCAAGATATGGAATTTAAAGATGTATATGCAACTTTAAGTCAAGGCAAATGGGTGGAAGAATTGGATTATCACATTAAGGACCAACCCTTGTATCATTGTGGGAAACTATGCATTCCACAAACTGAAAGAGTAAAGATAATTCTAAAAGCACACACTTCTCTAATATCAGGTCGCTTTGGGGTAAGCAAAACAGTTACACAGCTGCAAAGATTTTGTTATTGGCCAAAAGTGAACGAGACAGTTTCTAGATATGTAAGAGGGTGTACTATGTGTGCTAAAAGCAAGCCCAACAATAGGAAACTAGGCTTGTACACTCCATTGCCAATTTCTTCTCATCCTTGGGAAAGTTTTTCGATGGAATTTGTTGGAGGACTCCCTAAATCTAGGAAGGGTCATGATTATCTGTAATTTTTTGTGGATAGGTTCAGCAAAATGTGTATTTTGATACCTTGTAATAAACAGATTACAGCTGAACAAACTACAAAATTGTTCTTTCAACATGTATGGGTTCATTTGGAATACCCACTTCCATTATATCTGATCGAGACACCAGATTTGTGGGGAAGTTTTGGTCAAGTTTGTGGGAACTAATGGATACCAAACTAAAGAAAATCACAGCTTTCCATCCACAAACTGATGGCTAGACAAAAGTAGTCAACAGGACAGTGATCTAGTTGCTGAGGGGATATTACTGTAAAAATCCCAAGCTTTGGGTTGAACATTTGTGTTATGTGCAGCATGCTTATAATCGAGCCAAACATTCTTCCACATAGAGATCTCCTTTTGAGACCTGTTTTGGTTTCACACCAATGTCTCCCTTGGATTTTGTCTTTGTTAAGGACACAATAGTTGAGGGACACAACAACGTGGACAAGGAAACTACGTTCATTGAAAAAATTCAAGGGATCCATCAAGCAGTACAGGAACAACTGGAAAAGAGCCATGCCAAATACAAAGCAAGGCATGACAAGCATCGAATGGAGCATAGTTTTGAAGTTGGTGATCAAGTCTAGCTGTATATCATCAAGGACGAGATGCAAGGTGAAGATAAAAGGCTAAAACCAATAAGGTATGGACCTTTCAGGATCCTTGAGAAAATTGGTGAGAATGCTTTTCGCCTTGATTTGCCAGCTTTTTTGCACATCCACTCAGTCATCAATGCAGTCAGCTTGAGACTATTCGAACCTTTGTTAATTGAAGATCCTGAAGAGCAGATTCAATTGCCTTCTATTGATGACCAGTTACCTTAATATCTTAATGAATTGTAGGAAGACACAGTTCTGGACAAGAAGGTGAGAACGACGTGCAGGGGAGATGTTGACTACCTCAGAATTGGGCTCAATGATTCAAAGCCAAGCAGTGCAAAATGGATAGAGATTGGACATGTGAAAAAGTTGTATCCTCACTTAGTCGATGCTTGAAAATCAACTTTTGGTGGTCCAAAATATTTTTCATTGGGAAGGCCGTGATCCGAATTGGATCCTCAAACAATTCCATGATTGGTAAGAATGAATGACAGATTTCAAGAAATCTTATAGCTATCAGAAATAACCTCTAAATAATGGAAATTTGCAGCCAACACAGAGGAACGAGGACCTTCGGTCAAAATGCATTGACCGTTGGCCCATGGAGATCGTGCATGGCATAAAAATGGCAATTGGGAAGCTCAGATCTGGAAATGGAGGTTGTTTCTAATCGCGTATCGTTGGGAAAAACCCCTCGAGAAGGAAAGAACCCGAGCACTCGGTCACAAGGGAAACCAAAAAACTGTGGGAAAGCACTAAAACCGACAAGGCAGGTCCTGCACTCAGAACCAGTGGAATATTGGAGGCATTTGGGGTGGTAAGCGGATTTTGCCGAGGACCCAGCAATTCCATACAATAAGTGATGCGTGTCCAGCAGGGAGAGAGATAAACCGCTTACATCGTGGACTAACGGTCGAGCAACTCAACCGCGCGATATAAGCGAAGACCGTAGGATCTATGGGCTCTAGATCAATGTCAGAGGTTCAACCTGATGGATGGCCGAAATTGAGGGAGAAATAAACTACGATGCATAATATTTGAAGTCCAATTTAATCTATGAATCGATAGAAGGATCCGTTTCATAGGCATCTGGGAAATAACGGGAAAAAATGACCATTCAGGAAGAACTGACACTCAGTTCACCAAGAGATAGGTGGCCACCTCTCTGCGAAGCGTTACACAGCGATGATGATGCAGGGCAAAGGAGTCCTAGCTGACAAAGGCTGGTGATCCAAAGAGCCAGAAGAAAAAATGAACAGTCAGAGGAATGAACTAGCTTTAAAGCCACGAGCTGACATGAACCAGGGAGACAATGAGGCAGAGAAGCAGTGAAGAAACCAAAGGCTGAGAGACACAGAAAGAGAGGCAGAGTTGCAAAGGCCAAAGAAGCCTAGCTAACCATTAGAGTGAGGGCAACATTGAGCATACATAGACCGATTGAGGTTGAAATTCGATAAGGGAGTGTGAACTCTAAGGACTTGGGAATTCCAAGTACCATCCTACTAATCATCCTCTGTCAAGCGAGTCTTGGATTGACCTCCTTATTGTAAGACTTTGCTTTAAAAACATAATAAAAAGGCCACCATTGAAGGCTGGACCAGGAGATGTAGCCGAGGAGGATTGGGTGAACTCCTTATTAAATTTTGTCGTGTTTATGTTTGCTTACTATGATCTCTTACTGTTTCAAGTGTCTATGTATTTCACAATCTTATCGATCTGTTGTGCAAGATAACATAGACACACACACCAGCACATGAGTCTATAATACCTTCATTAATTTCCTGAGGTCACCTAGGGGTGATTTCAGATCAGCTGGTCAACAAGCTTTCAGTGAATCATGTGGTGCCAAGTGGCACGATGTCATTGGGTACATTTGGAAGTTTTTTATTGGATGGTTGGTGGCCAACAACAGGCTGACATGTGGCCCATCCAAAGGCCGCCATGTGGCGACCTAGGGGCCACTAAAAATGTTGTCAAGGGTCCGAGCAGCACTAGCGGGGATCAAACCCATGACCACCAAGTGGTAGTCCAAAGCCTTCTACCAACACACCATATGAGAAGTTCTTAACCATTATAGTCCATGAATTTTATTTGAAGTTGAATTTTGTGCCAATCTGGGGAAGGGCCAGCCCCTGGACATGCCACCATACATGACCACCAACAAATGGAGCAAGGCCTTAGCCCCGGGCACGTGGCGCCCATGTGGACACAAATTGTGGAGTTTAGGCGTTAGAGGACCTTTATAGTGTCCAAAAATTTCACCTTGAAATTGGTGGAAATGGTGCCCGATTAGCATTTATACAACCAAAATTATAGGATCGTGCCGGATTTTGGAGAATTTTTGGTGCGATTAGTAGCAAGACTTGGGGAAGACATAACTTCTTCTGTTTTTGACCAAATTATGAGAAGAAAGAAGGTTACACGAACATTTTTGGGAATTCTGAAGCCATTAGAACAATTTTAAGAGATATTTGAGCATTGTAAACTGATGTATTCACACTTTTGAGCATAATAGAGAGGACCAAGCCATTGGAAGCTCGACCATGGAGACATATCCCAGGCACGGTGAACTCCTTCATCATGTAATGTTGTGATATTATTTTTGGTGATGTTCATGTCTATTATATTTTGTTGTTCAATCATTTGTTTATGTTAATTTGAACATAAAATTTAGATAAAATTACTCAAAAGCTCATGTTTAAACTTACAATTAACCTCTAATCCTCAAGCACTTTTAACATATTCTGAAAAGGAATTTAGTACAAAAAACTAATTATCACATTCAGGTCAAGTGTGCCCTGAATATATTTTTCACGCTCCATATATTTTTACTATGTGAAAAAAGAACAGAAGTGACCAACTTCATATCAACTACTAAAATATAAATACGTTCCTTTTAAGAGACTAAAAAATACAATTAAAACTTAGTAGATTAAACAATTTTTAATAGTTCAAGAACCTATAAAGAAAAAAAAAATACTCAATGACTATGAAATCAAGTCAACATAAAATGGTTAACGAAATCCATATAAACCGTCATGAATATGGAAGCAGGATTTGCACAAAACCTATGTTCATTATAATACAATATTATGATTCTTCGGCTTATAAAGAAGAGTACCTAAAGAAAAGATAACATAGAATAACATATTCTCAAGAGAAAAAATCTTCATGCATGAATGACACAAAATCTATTAATTATGTCTAAAATCTCATAACTTAGCATTAGAAACAAGAAGATAGAAAGATATAAATCAAGAAAAGTCTATGCTTCCTTTTGAGGCGAACTCTCATCACCTAGAATTGGAAACAAGGAGATATAAATCAAGAAAGTTATATGCTTCCTTCCTACGCAAGGAGACATTGATGATGAAGTGCATGTGATGTTGTGATGTATTATATATCAGGAACGAAAAAGTAATAAAGGATGAAGATCTGAATGGTTTATATAGCATGTTGAGTTTGGCCTCTAAACAAGTAGTTATATAAAAAATGGTTTGCAACTTTAAAAGATGAGGATTGACAGTAAACAAGGAAAACTAAAATTAGAACCTGAAGATCTAAATGGTCTAAATTTTACATAGCTTGTTCCATTTTTCCTCTATGCAAGTGAGTAGCTATATGAAAAATGTTTTAGAACTGAGTATTTACAACACACATAGAGTATGTTGAGACAACCTTGAGGAGTTTTTTGTACAAATTTTATTATAACATTTCCCATCATCCAATAGATATTGCAGAGGTTTTTAAAGAAAAATTATATTCTTGTCTATAATTTGATCCACAATCAGAGAAAAGGGATAGGTATGTCACAAGCTAAAATAAATGATCTTTGTCAGTCATGTAGTGATGTATTTACATTCTCATTTGGAATGAATCCTATTAGCTACATGGTGGCCATAGACACTAGAAAATTCGAGCTAGATATATGTTATGACATCTAGATTGCCTACAGACCATCCAACTTTCCCATCCTATATAAAAAATTATAACAATAACCACTCAATTTTCTCTCCAATTTCTGAAACCCCTACCCATGCTGTGGAGATCACAGTGTAAAAGTAAATGTTCCTGTTCTTTTTCTAAAGGTTTTATATACATAAAAAATAACGAGAAAGTCAATATTGAGATATAATAACTGAGATTTGAATCATTGTGACAAACAAAACATCACATTAGCTCACTGATTTTTGAATCATGATAACTAGGTGACAACCAAAACTAAGTTGCAGCCACAAGAAAAACATCGCATCATCTCATAGAATATATCCAAGGCTACAATGAACCCCCATACATAGTTTAGGACCTCACAAGTATTTTAGTTCACATAGGTCACCACCCTAAAAATTCTATACTCTTGATCAATTAAGAATAACCTAGGATGTCTAGAGTGGTTGCCAATGTGGGTGGTACAAGAATTGAGAATTCTTTTTAAAGGGTAATGGAATTTAGATACTTTGTTTGATATAAATCACAATGCTTCTATTATTAGGCATAAATTACTATTAAGGTAGGAAGATAGGGAAATAATGTTATAGAAGAAAGAACCCAAAATACACAGTTCAGTTTCATTTGTTAAAACATAGCATATTGAGCATGCTTCTCAAGTTAGTCCATCGATTCCAAGTTACATGATTGATACTGAGTCGGAAAAATAAATTCTTCGTGGTCATTCTCCAAGGTTGAGTCTAGATGTTCAGGAGAAGGGAACTCCTATAATAAGGAGACATTCTCTTCCAACAACTCCTAATGGGAAACCCAATTTTGTATCACCAAGGACTCAAAGGTTGTTTCCATAAGTTCAATCAACCAGGAGGCACAAAAAAAGTGATCGATCTTTAGCACTGGTAGGAAATCAATTCTATCATGATTTGGAGATTTATCTTTGTTCATCTTTCTTTCGTGAAATTTCTTTAAATGTTGAAATTTTGTCTTTTTTATTTTAGAAAAGGCAATCCCTGTTTACATTGATTGGAGAAGGTGATAAATATTTGAGCTTCTCTTGACATTTTGTGCATTTGGAGTGTCTTCTTAGTTAGTAATGAATGTGAATCTCTAGCTAGACCTTTTATATGTTATGATTTTATATTAAGTGTGTTGGACTTAATATTCACTTCAAATGTCTTGTGAACCCTAAAATTCACCAAATTATGTTGTATATACAAAGAATATACCACTTTGCATATTCGTGACGTGACTTCCAGGTACATTTTTACTGGTTCACATGGGACAGCTAATTCATTGACTACAAACTTTTAGAATGAATATATTTTCTAGATTCAAATTTTTTTGAGAAGGGTGTGGATATTATGCATGCTTTGAGCTAGTATCTGTTTGATTTTATGATGTATAATAATATGTGCTTTGACATCAGAGCTAATGAATTTTACTTGAGAAATAAGAACCGAATTTTTCTTGGAAGGAAACACGTGAAGTTTTCTCAAGAAGAAGTGTAGTTGATGTTATTCTTGGGTTCAATTTCTAGATGGGTAATATGTGTAGTTTTATTCAAGGGTAGATATTAATTCACATAAAAATTCAAAATTTATTTACAAAATTTTTATAGTACTTTGTTGACACATGTTTCAAACTATAAATAATTTTCTTTGTACATATTAAGGTTGTCTATAGTAGAAGGAAGTGATCAAGAAGAGATATGGAGGAATTGTACCAAAACAACCTCTGACTTCAGAGGTAGTAAATCATAATCTACTTCTCTATTTACTACTTCTTTAATGAGACAAGGTATTTAACTTCAACATATGCCTCATGATTTGTAAGGCTCAAGGAAGAAATATTGTAGTAATATTTCATTATAGCATTGTCGATGGATGTCATAAAATAAATTGGACTTCCTAATGACTAAATTCTCATGGGACCACAAGGGTCACTATGTGCAATTTCCACATGCATGTTTTTTATTCATCCAACTTTTTTTCTCAAATTTATCCCTATGTTTCTTATTTAAAATGAAAAATTCATAATAAATCTTTCATGTTTCTCCGAGTCAAATAGACGAGTGGGTTATATAAATTTTGCGGCCATTATTTTAAATCCAAGGTGAGGTGTGTAATTTTGATGTGTCGTTCTTATGGACCATATTTGCTTGATTTTGAAGATAAAATCATTTAAATGTTGTTGAATGATCTATACATTATTTTCAACTGCATGACATGGGTTAGATTTACATAAGCATAATATGTTGGATTAAAACAAGAAAATGGCAGACAGAAAGGAGATTAGTGGTAAAGAGCAGTGTGATCTTTCGAATGGTTTCAAGAATCATGAAGAAAATAATACAGACATGAGTCAAAATTCAGAAATGAAACACAAACAATTTTCTCAAGAAGAGGTGTAGTTGATGCTATTCTTGGGTTCAATTTCTAGATTGGATATATGTGCATTTTTATTCAAGGGTAGATCTTAATTCACATAGAAATTCAAAATTTATCTACAAAATTGTTATAGTCCTTTGTAGACACATGTTTCAAACTATAAAAACTTTGCTTTGTACTGATTAAGGCTGTCTACAACAAGAGGAAGTGATCAAGGAGAAATATGTAGGGATTGTACCAAAACAACCTCTAATTTAGAGGGTAGAAAATCACAAGTTTCAAGAATCACGAAGAAAATAATACAGACATGAGTCAACATTCAGAAGCGAAGCATAGGCAATTTTCTCAAGAAGAGGCGTAGTTGATGCTATTCCTGGGTTCAATTTCCAGATTGGATATAAGTGCATTTTTATTCAAGGGTAGATCTTAATTCACATAAATTCAAAATTTATTTACAAAATTGTTATAGTCCTTTGTAGAACCATGTTTCAAACTATAAAAACATTTCTTTGTACCAATTAAGGCTGTCTACAACAAAAGGAAGTGATCAAGAAGAAATATGTAGGAATTGTACCAAAACGACCTCTAATTTAGAGGGTAGAAAATCACAATCTATTTCTTTATTTACGAGGAATACATGTTGGCATCATCAGACGAGGTCTTTAACTTCAACATAGGCCTCATGATTTCTAAGGATCAAGTAAGCATTATTGCAATAAGATTTCATTGTAGCATGGTCCTCGCCTTTTGTTGATATTTTTATGTCTTTCAACAACTGTCAAAAAATCATTAATTAACGTTATTTACTATTGCCTTACAACATTTCCTTTGCAGCACCTGGGGAAATTTCTAGTTTGTTTTCAAACAAAATACAATTGAAATATACTAATCTGATTTAACATTAAATTATAATATAAATAATATAACAACATGAAATCATCAATTGCTTATTAGTTCCTATCACTTTTTTCTTCAGTTTTATTTTTTTTGGATATTAAATGGTTGTGGTTTAGGTTTTGTTCGAACTTTGTTAAAGGAATCCATGATCCCAAAGAGTAGTTGAGACATTTAGCAAATAGTGTGGGGTTTTAGGCGTCTAGCTAGATAGGAAGTGAAGGAAAGTGATCTGTGTAGGTGGATGCAAAGTGTGAATACGGTCTATGTTAAAAGGAAAGCCAACACCACTTCGTGGTGAGTGAGGTAGGCATGATTCAAAAGCATGGGCCAACCCATTGAAGTGGTTGTCAGAGAAGCCAGGAGGAGGGTCAACATGGTTGGAAGATGGATGACAGTGAGGAGCTTGTACATCAGCCGAGTAACTCACCATTTGGGGTTGACCTATTGCCACACTTTGATGTTATTGAAGCTCAAATTCATCAACTGTCATTCATGATGGAGAAACTGGCCCATGACAGACACGCCAATTATAACAAGATCATTTATTTCATGGATCATCTCCAACATAACCAATGGAACATGTTAGATAAAATGGTTTCTCTCCGATGGGGTCATAGGAGGCTTCAGGCGAGGGTTGACAACATTGAAGGATGAATGGTCCATATAGAGGCTCATATTCATGAACCCTTCCATCAACCATGTGGAGACAGAATTGACGAACTGTGGTCAAGTAATCTCATTTGTTAGATATGAAAATTGGGTGTATTTTGATTCTAGGCATGTTTTGGTCTCAGTGGGTAGTTCCTGTTTGGTGGACTAGCTTTTCTATGTTGTTATCTTTATATTTCTGTGCATATCTTTTGTTGAATAAGCCTTGTAGGAATGAGACCAATGGAATTTTGATTAAAATCGCAACACGATGTAATATTTTCCTAAATTAATAGAAAATTAAATTAAAAAGAGGAAAAAATCTTAGATATTAATATTGTTTATAATGTATTAAATGACGTTTAGATAAGTCTAAATTAAACTTAATTTTTTATTTTGAAAACTAAGAAATTTTAAAAAGGAATACCTAGATAGTTAAACTTAAATTTATATTTTGAAAAAGAAGAAATTTTAAAAAGTAAAACCTCGATAAAAGTTATTGATCTTTATTAAAGTCATTATTTATTATTATTATTATTATTATTATTATAATATTTAAAATGATTGATTTAATTATAATTATAATTATTTATTTAATTGTGTTCTTTGATTTTATTTAAAAAATTAAAATTTTCAAATATGAACGACTTATATTATTTTATTTTTACATTAAAATATACAATATATCATATAACAAATACGATTCCACCAAAATTAATTTTTTATATTATTTTGAAAAATTTTCAATTGTTGGTAGGTTCAAAGTTAAGAACGATCTAAATAGGTTTAATTTCCACTTTTAAATAGGCTATATTCTACATGAATACCATGGGTTATTAATATCATAGATCATATTTATTGTTATTATTATTATTATTTTAGTTTTATAGGGTTATTTTTATTTTCATTTTTATTTTGACTGAGTTAAAATGTTTACATTATATTACGTTACCTTACATTACAACATCTCTACCATAATGAGCATTACATTTCATTACTAAGAGTGTCCCTTGACACAAAAAGTCGCAAATCATTAAGCCATACCTTTCTTAGTAGTTCGAACCACTTTTTTCTTAAAATTCTTACATATTATAGATCATAATGGCATTTTCCTCGTGATCAAAATGCATTGATTCTTCACAGTGAAAGATTTTATTGTAAGCTCTACACAATGAAACATCCATCCTTGCAACTATGACTTACATGCATGCATCCATAAATGACACTAAACACTTTGTACAATGTTTCAATGTTGCTTGTTTCACATTTCACTTGCTCCCACACTTCACGTGCACCCTTTCTCTGGCACTTCCCACACACCCTTTCTCTGCACAACAAAATAATAGCAGTTAGTCACTTCCTCTCTCACTCCACCCCCCCTCCCATGGAGCTCTCGCTTATGTAAGGGACCTACAAGCTCGTCAATTCTAACATCTAAGCAATAGTAGTGTACAGTGTCAAAGCACTCACTAATGTAATGACCACTCACAATATTTGTTTTTTTTAATTATTTGTAGATAAAATAAATCTCCCTCCTCCAAGATAATTATGTCCCATCAAGCCCCGCTCAACCAATGGAAAATTAGAAATAAGATTTCCAAAAACTAGAAAATGATTTTTGAATTTACAAGAAAATAGAGATATTCAACGTTCTCCCCAAACTTTTGTTAAAATTGACTAAAATTGGAAAAATAAGGAGAAGTAAATGCACTTTGATAGCTAGAAGATGTTGGCGAGGCACATATTTATTTTTTACAAACTATCAAATTTTGGAAAGTGAAACTAGAAAAATTATTGATCTATATAGTAGTTTTATTAATACTTGATAAAATATGAGAAAAAATTAAATATATAGTATTAAAAAGAGTTTTATCATTAGTTTAATTAGAATATTTAAAATTATTGATTGATTTATTTATATTATTATTATTTGATTTAATTTTACGAAGAGAGCTATAATATTGGTGGAAAAAATAATTTTTAAATTTTTTTATTGAAAAAAAGTTTTGTATTTTCTATTGGTTTAAAATAGTTAATATAGAATATGCTAGTAAATTTAATTGTAAATTTTAAATAATTGAAAAGTTTGATGAACATGAGTGAAATCAAACCAAATATTAATCAAATTTTCAAAATATTTTCAAATCTACAATCAACATAAAAGTTATCTTCCAATTTATTTGAAATTTTGTTTATCCAATTTCCAAAATATAGTAAACTCTCAAATAAATGAATGAACAAACAAAACAAATATATTTATTAATATGATCCCAAAAAAAATTGTTGGAAAATGGTCGGTAAAAAATAAAAATTGACACTATAAGTGCTTGAATCATGTTTTTGATTCAACACTATAAAAAATTCTATTGCAGAACATTTCCAAAAATATCTACCATATTTTATCAAATCATATTGAAATTTCCATCGTTTTATGAGGAAAAAGAAAGGGTCCTTACATTAAGGCATTAATATCATCATATCAAGATTCATTTCTGCCATATTTTATCGAAATCATATCTAAATTTCCATTGTTTTATGAGAAAAAATGAAACTTCATTACACTACGACATTAATATCATTGTATCAAGATTCAAACCCTCCTCAGTGGACAATCCCCATGTCAATGCATAATGTGCTAAAATACAATCCTATATTCTTGAAAAGCTTACATAATGGGTAACTTTAGAGGAAATTGTCACAGGTCAATTGTGGTTTCTTGGAACAAGAAGAATTTGAACCATATGAATATAGGAATTACAAGTGGCATTGAAATGAATGATTATTAGCCATATATTTCAAGTTGATATGTTAATATAGACCCTATGTGTCCGAATCGTACATAATGCCTGCAAATAGGATCACCTATAAACCAAAAACTTTAGAAAAATTCTATTAGATTTACTACTTGCATCAATTGGATTTACAACTTGCAACAACTAATCAAAAATATCTGAGACATGATCACAGACCAACTTTGTCTAGGAGAAAAGAGAAATTACAATTTGATGTTGAACTAGAGTAGGACCTTAAATTAAAAATATTATTAAAACTATCAGGATGATAGTTAAAAAGGTTAGGATCTTCACGGTATTTGGCATACTTGTCATTTGATCTAGTGATTGTGGGACTTTATGGTAAGAGCATTGCATGGGATGGTTCATATGAGTTATCATTTTCAACAACTGGCTCCCCTATAAATGGAGATTCCTCGTGTGCAAGTCCCCCTTCTCTTCCCTAATGCTGCCACAACCACTGCCAGAAAATTTTAGAAAGAGGACAAAGAGGACTCCCTATCTGGTCCCTTCTGCCATTGAAAAATCTTCAAAGAAACTAAATATATTATTTTCATAATAAACCAATTTGCATGAACAATGAATTCAATAACTGAATGTTAGTGTACTACTTAATCCTAGTCCTCGATCCGAATTATTTGTTAACACCCTTTCCCTTCCCTTCTTCTTCTCTTAAAACACTAAATATTGAAACCCATTTTATATTACATCTACTCCATCACCATTTTACCAATGCATGAATTTGCAACAAATACTTATTAAAAAGTGTATTGACTCTTCAAACAAAGATGCACGCTATAAACTCTCTGTCTGAAACAAAATTGGAATTGGAAACCAAGCAATGAAAGGTTGTGGTCTTCCTTAGATTTTTTTAGCACATTTCTCATCAATATATGTTATGGTATATTACTATATCCGACAGAAGAGACACACCTCGTCTCACACATTGATATGGATCCAACAAGAATAGCCAATATCATTAGTTTTTTTTATTCCAATTACTTGTTCAATGTTGAACGGTTGAAAAAATTTAATAAGATTAACGAGGACCTTCCAGTTGGATTTTCCAGCTCTGATCTACCTACCTTCCTTGATGAGGAAGAAGAGAACTTGAGAGTGCATATTCATATCACAATGACCCTTGTCAAAATAGATCTTTCGAAAGAAAAAATGACAAGAAACATATCCTAGAAAACACAATCTGTCAAATCACCATTCCAATTAGAGAAACTTGGTGCTAGAATTTAACCGACCTAGATACATCTTAACCCGTCATTTATCAAGCCTTGAGAGGGATCAAATCTCTTAATATATTGTTACAAAAATAGATAAAGAACATTATCACACACACAAATCACTTGATATATTTATTCATCATAATAGTTACAAATATATAGGTCATAAAACACTCATTTTGATACATCTAGATCATGACTACAACTCATACATAGGGAACAACAACTTCTAGATTGACACTTGGGAACTCACAGTGACAACTCACAACACATGGAAGCATTACTTCCAACACCCTCCTTTAATGCTTACATAGAAAACATTGAAAACACATATTACAACAACAAGGATAATGTATCCTTGACCTGTCTTTATCAGCACTCACATACACTCATGAATCTTGCAAACACCGCTCCTTCACCACCACATCTTCGAGATGTCACTTGACCTCCTTTTAAAATGTAACCAACTTTGACCATCATTGATGAGCTTTGTAAGATAAACAATATTGACACCTTAGCTAGTTAGGGCTTCCCTGATATGAGTTGTCAAGTAATGAACCATCTTATGGATTAACCAGCATCTGTTAGATATTTTTCTTTTAGCTATCCATTAGTTGCTATGAGAGAGGTCTAGATACTGAATGTGTTAAAAATTTGATCAAACAACTTGAATTTACTATGTTAGTTCCCTATAATACTAGTGTATTCCCTTATTATTATTGTCATTGTACCCCTTATTGTTATTTTTGTGCTCATGTTGTCCCCGTATTGTTATTATTCTGCCCCATAGAAGCCCACTATTGTTCTTTTTGTGCCCTTACATTATTATTGTTATGTCGGATCTGATTATATTGTGACCCCTTCGACTCCTATATATATATATATATATATATATATATATATAAGTGAGATCTTGTCATTTGTATCATCCAAGAATTGTTCATTTGCGTAATGTAAAGGAGATTTCCCCCTCGAAGAGGCTACTTTTGAAGTCCTTAATCTATCTCTTTCTTCTATCTTCTGATACTAACACATAATAATTGATCTTTCAGACACTGGGGCTTCCAGTTTAAAAAACAAAAAACCATTTTTATAACTAATAAAAACACAAACATCAACCACCAAAACGTATAGAGACAAAATCAATGACTTCTCTTTATTGATCTATGTACATCAAATCAAATATAATAATAATAACTTTTCATATTGGTATTTTCCATCAGATCTGCAGTGTTTAGATCTCGATATCTCGATAAAAAATACCACAATGTTTTATTAGTTCATATCTAGTAGTGAGAAATGGAAACATTCCATATGCATGTCGCAACAATAAATCTTGCACCATCTGATAATCTCGAGAAACACCATTTAAAACATGTATACATTGCTCTCAGTTGTAGATCTACACTAGATCAAACCAAATATATGTTGATCAAACTTCGTCACAAGAAGATCTCTTATTTTACAAATATTTTTCCACAATGGAACTTCACACAACAACAACAACATTGGATCTTCGCAATTCTCCTTTGCATGCAACTATCCATAATCCACACACAAATCAAATATTCACAGAAACAATAGATCAAACACTTTATTAGACTAATATCTTTAAAAAGGATTAACCTTCACATCTCTTTCATTTTCTTGACCTTCCCATAAGGGAATCAGGCCAAAAAAAACTCTGATACCATGTTAGAAGAATAGAGAGAGCACATTATGACACACACAAATCACTTCTATATCTTTATTCATCACAATAGTTACAGACATATAGGACATAAAACATTATCTTTGACACGTCTAGATCACAACTACAACTCATACATAGGAAACAACAACTTGTATATTTACGCTTGGGAACTCAAAACACTTGGAAGCATTACTTCCAACAAATATAAACCACTTTTAAGGTGAAATTAGATTTGGTCCCTCTCGGCACTTCATAGATTTGGGGTTCAAATGGATATAGGTTGGTTTTTATATACACACATACAATATCTAGGATGGATGCATATCTCCATCTCTCTTCTCTCTCTCTCTCTCTACCCTCCAACTTTGTCAATATCTCCCTCCCTCTCTTCTTATCTCTCCGTACCTCTCTGTCCCCTCCATCTCTATGTCTCCCTCTCTTCTTATCTCTCCGCACCTCTCTGTCGCCTCCATCTCTATGTCTCCCTCTCTCCATATCTTCCTTTTATCTCCCTCTCTCTCTCTTCCCTCCTCTCCTCTCTCCCTCTTTCTCCATCTCTCCCTTGTCACTTACTCTCTTTCTACCTTTATCTCTCTATTTATTTGTTCTTCCCTCCCTCTCCCTCCCCCTCCAACTCCATTTCTCTCCCCCTCCCTCTCTCCTCTCTCTCTTCGTTCCTCTCTCCATCACTCTCTCTATCTCCTCCCTCTAGGTTTGTCACTATCTTTCTCCATGTGATGAAAATTGTTCACTCTATATAATCAATGCTATATGTAATGTCTGAAATATTTTACAATTTTATTTTTTTTTTTGTGAAATTAGTTTTGGTTTTTAGACACGTGGTAATGATAAGAAATGGTATTGTAGCAAAGTTTATTTAAAAGCTAATAATATCCATGGTAAAGTGGAGTTGGATATCCATGGTTAAGAAACTTGTTATATTGTAAATTTATTGTAAGTATTAAGTTTCTATGTGGTAATTAATTAAATTTAAATATGGTTATAGAATCATTATTAGTCCCTACCAAGGCATGGCTATAACAATCGATTTGTATGTTGATCACTATTAGTTTAACATTGAGAAATGTAAATTATAACGTTTAATTTTGAAAAATAAATATTCATTTTTCAATATTGTTAAAAAAATAGATTTCAAACATTTCATTGTAGTTTAACTTCAAAGTCTTATTGTAGTCTTTTCACACCATGTGGATAACTACCTTACATATTTTATGCCATACTTTATGGATATGTTTGCAATATTCATGAATGATTTGTATATATTTATTTTAAGCTTTGCAACAAAACCATACAAAAACAAAATACTTGAAAATAATTTATACTCAAGTAAATAACATATCTACCATCAATTACTTCCCACCATTATTTAGGTAGTCTTTGCATAAAAAATGGATAGTAATAAGGTATACAAAATATACTTAGAGGAGTTACTTCCCAACATTATTTATGTTTTTTTCAGCGCTTATGGAGGAGTGAAATTGTAAATGTGTAGACTTACTAATGGTTACTACCCATCAAAATTTATGCAAGTTCCTGCTTCAGCAAGCAATTTACTTATCCACTTCACATCTCAATTTATTAGTTACTGCCAAAGCAAGAATATAGGATGATTTATCTATCAGCCATTTTTAATTTACCATTGACCAATGTAGCTTATAATTAATTATGAAATTTTTTCTAGAGCATAATTTCTTACTTGAGTTTGAAGGGCTAGATTTCCCTACAAAACAAAATTACAATATAACAAATTGAATTTTATTACTTTTATTACTTTTAAGTTTCCATTATTAGAAGAGCCCATATTTAAATGCTTACAGTACAACATCTCCACCATACTTGGCTCTATATTAATTTTAACATTTTATTATTATTTTAATTAAGTTGACATATAAATTTTAAATGTTAAACATTTATGCCTACACATCTATCCCTATTCTAGGTTGTAGAATTCCTCTACACGCAAACATTAGCAAGAAAACCTGCAAAAATATAAAACAAAAATAAGGGGTTGTGGCAGTCTAGCGCAAACAATACAATAGTCCATCTTGCTCTCAATATGAGGCATCAAAGATAACATGAGATAACATGAAAATTCCAAATATTTTTGTCAAAGTCCATAGAACTTCCAAATTCTATGAGATATATGGAATCATGGTCCATACGTAAGATCCAAACAATAGCAAAACGCACTTCACCTAAGGAGTCTACATAACATAATCATTAGAATGGTGACACCACATTTGGAGCTGGAAAGACTTAAAGAATTGTTTGTACACACACAAAATTATTTATATATTCAATTTAATATATGATATATTTTTATAGTTGGAGTGTGACCCAACTATTTCCAAATTTAGTAAGAGAGGCTAATAAAATATCTCAACAACCTCCAACAAAACCAAACCAAACCAACAAACCAAATCTACTAATGTAACCATTAATTATAACCACCTCCCTTAACAATTACATTAAAAAGAACAACACTACAGAACATGAGCATAATTCACTTTGATCTTGTCTGTTCTAGTCTTCACTAACACTTCTATCCACTTTAGCATCTCATAGAATACACTGTTTCTTCAACACCAACTTTGAGCTACAACTTGACCCATTTACAGTATAATTTATTCTGACCATCATTGACATATTTGTAAGAATCATTGGTTCTTGACTTAATTTCATCTGTCGCTATGCGAGAGAAGAAGTCACAATAGTAAATCACTATATTGACAAACTCCCATCTCACAAAAATAAAGTGCATTGAATTCATCATTTATATAGAAAAGAAATATGAATGCAAAATGTATCAAGTAATCAATCTTACAAAGTGATCCGTTTTACACAATCTTACTAACACATAGGAATCACCAGTATTTTTTTTCTTGGATTTCCAAATTCCAAGCACCATAAATTGTAATAGACTATAGATACAATCAAACTCGTGACATATTCTAGGGTTTCTCAGTTCAAATAACCTCCAATTTAAATTATGTTACATTGTTCTATGATTGGTTCTTCTTTATATAATTTTACAAAATGAATACAACATACATTACCAAATATAAATTGAAATATTATGAAAGCATACACATTCCACTTACTGTTAGCTAAGCGGAGCCATCATCGAAGAATAAACCATTATGGTTCTCATGTTCATCGAAATCAACATTCAACATGAAACATGAAATGAGTGCATAGCACATTGAACCCAACCATCACAGAACCTGCCTATCATTGCCTCAAAACTTCATCTTTTACATTTAATAGTTACACAACTATGCCAATGTTGTTGGCTTTCTTGTTAGCTTCCTTTCGTATAATTTTTTTATCTTGGCTACCAATCTCAATCTCTCCTAAATAACACTGAATATCTTTGGGAGGGGATGTAGAATCATTGTTCGATTGCTCTTCATTTGAGGATAAAAGTAAACAAGGATTTGTATTATGTTCTATGGGGTATTGATAAAACTGGTAGTCCTTAATTAAATATTTCCTCTCCTTTATAATGTTTCTCAGGTCTAGTCCACGTGATGACTAATTGGTAACTACCCCAAGCCTTTGAACATTTTGGGGTGGAATCTTTATTTTTTGTTGTTTTCACATTATGGTTCCTTAATATTAAGCACTCAAATTCCAACAACATGAAGTGTAATAATCTACGAGCATACTTATATAGCGTGCATCCCCACTTGATTGACACCATATGTATGACAACTTAGATAGAATTTGTCTCATACACATATTGACACAAAGGCATGTGTTTGAAGTTGGAACCAAATGATCCAAGGGGAATTGACATCCAAGTCATCAACATGATTGAATAAAGGAGTAATAGATATTAAGCGTCCAAGAAGTTCTCACATTGTATATCCACCTGGATTACATTTGGTCAAATAAAAGCAGTGATTTGAGGGATTCAACAATGACACAACAATCCACTAAACACTAATTCTCTACGCAAAACCAAACTATCAAATAAAACAATTGACCCAAAAATAAAATATTCTTATGACACTAATAATTTATTCACAAAAAAAATAATTTACTTTCCTATTCTCACATTTCCCTCACATTTCCCTCATATCCCCGGGCCCTCATATGAGGGAGTAAACCTAGAGCTACCAACTTTGATAACAACTTAAAAATTTGTTTGCAAACACACACAAAATTATTCATATATTCAATTTTCTATATAATACATTTATATAGTTGGTGTGAGATCCAACTATTTCCAAAATTGGAGGAGAGTGACTAAGAGAATGTCTCAGCAACTTCCAACAAACTGAAACCAAACCAACAAACCAAAACTACTAATGTAAGCATTAATCCTAATAAAAAGGGCCAACTTTACCTTGATTTTATATTTTTAGAATATTCCAGAATTTGATGAATAGTAGTGAGATTAAGCAACTCACTTTATTTTTTGTTGTTAAAAATCCAACATATTCTCATAATTTATAATTTATTTAAATTTAGCAAGTTAACCATGGTTACCATATAAATTAATCTACATAACTTGATTATGCAAGGCCATATGCTCAATTTTAGTTGTGCTATGAGTTCAATATGAAAGAGATCTTGCACTGTCCATAAAAAATAATAAGGAAAATAATAATAATAAAACATAATATAAACTCAATTAAAAATGTAATAAAAAGAAAAGATAATAAAATTAATAAATCAATTCAATTTGTATTGTTATATTGTGATTTTGTTTTAAATAATAAAATTAAAAACATTTTTCCCCAAAAAAATCATAACATGTATACATGTTAAAATAAATTTTAATAATAAAGATTCATAATCATAATATTTAAGAACATATAGTACAAAAACATATAAATAATTAATATAATTATTTTTAAATATAAAAATCCGAAAACACAGAGACACACATATATATGTCAATTTAGCCATACAAGTTAAAATTACAATTATTATAATTGAGAAATTTATATTTAAGTTTAATTCATAATGTAACACCCTTATGTTGCATCATATTTACTTTTATTTTTACCAAGTTTATGAAAAACTTAGAAACTTTTAAATTAACTTAACATGTTTGTTACGAAGTTAAGGCTGGAAAACCCAAGTATCATGACATTTTTTGTTTAAAGAAATTAAACAGGGTTAATTAAGGAAAAAACTGAATACAAAATAGTTATAACAACTCCTTCAACAATTACAAATGCTTGCCACCACTTTTCCCCAAAATGGAAAAAGAAAGGGTAGCAAGGGGGCTGCAGGAAATTTTCCTTGAGCTGGGTTATGATACCAATGGGAAGATTTCAATTATGGCAAATAGTCGAATTGGTATGCGACCTGAGGTTGGACAGTAGTCCTGGCGCCCAAGATACCCAACTTCTTTTATTCGAACTGTTAAGAGCAGGAAGTGCTCGGTGGGGGACCGTGAACATGATTGCCAGGTCCATGGTTGGGTGGTGAGACCTTCCAGAAAGATTATTGATTACATAGTGTGAATAAATCGGAAAAGATAAGTACCAAAGGATTATATTTACTATGACAGTTTAAATGGTGTGTTACTAGGAGTAGTGATTTCGTTTTCTTCTGTCTTTCAGCTAGGTACTTCTAATTATGGATAACATCTTGTATACTCTATTACATTCATCATAGAGAAGGATTGATTCCATAATTTTTCTCTAGTTTTATATTATGATTAAATATAAACCATACAATATTATAATTTTACAAACCTAACTAATACATTGTTGTATTATAGACAAATGCAATGATAGTAGAGTTATAATCCCTACTTAGGCTCTGCTAGCTGTACATATTTTTGGAACTAAAACCACTAAAATTATTTATACATGTAAGTACCGAATCACCAAGAAAGAAACAAACATAATATTCATTACTTTCTTAACAGAGAAAGGCCTACAACCTGAATGCACAAATTCCTTTCGATGTGTAAAACAGGAATGAAATTAGATTCAATATATGCCCTGACTTAACATTTATTTGAGATTCAGTATACACACAAGACTCATTACAATTACGGGCACTTTCTTATTCACTAACAGGTTATTGCCCATTAAGAATAAATAGTAAGAACAATAATGTATAAACTAAATACCTTTAAGAGCTATAACAAATATTAAATATTCCTATGTTCAGAATGCTCGGCACAACGGTTTCCATTCAATATACAGGACAACCTAGACTATGAATATATTCATATATTCGCAAATTTGTTCATAGACCCGACTTGTCCATGGCAAGGTTCGAGAATTGGAAAATATTATCCATAAAAGCCCAACAAACATTCAGCAAAAAAAAAAAAAACAGAGTAGCACTATTGGGCAGCGTATGCCATAAAGCAACATTTATAAATAAATTCAGTTCGAAACCATTCGAAAAAGTCCAAGCAGCCAAGTTGCGAATCCAAATTGGCCACAACCATATGGCATTTCCATCATTCCTTAAACATTTGCGAATTCTAGGTTATGGTGAGGTTTTGGCCATGCCGAGAGCTAGCAAACCCTCCAACCCTCAAACGTGGAACTTAATATAGTTTATTAGTCAAGCATGTTGTTGATTCGAGAATTTTAACCAACCTGTAAATAACAGAGAACTATCGAATTGGCTCAGGTATAGATCCTTCTCGAAGGCTCATTAGCTCTGCGAATAGGGTCGAGCTATTACCTGTAAACCCAAAAAAACCCATAAGAGGTTAGTTGTAGGGAAGATTAAACCTGCAGATAACACTTAAAAAGTAAACTATGCTAATGATGTCTGTACCTAGGAGGAACTATGCCATCGTTGGAGCACTACATACTTGAAATCCAGCACCAGAATGTCAACCACAACTTCTTAGAAGAAAAAAATGGTGTTTGTATTAATTCCGAAGTAGAGAAAACCTGGTTCCTGTGATAGAATGGTATCCCTATTCTGCCACCGGGGTCGAGGGAAGAACCGAGACCATGCACCTGAATATGCCTGCAACAAACATTATGGTCAGTATCATTGAGAAGGAATGAGGGTAACTGTGAATACAAACAAATATTGTATCACTGGTTAGATTACCTCATTGCCATAGTTTGTCTGAAGGTGATAGACATTTGTTTCTAGAACTGTAGGATGGCACGTAGATGCAAAGGTAGAAACCCTCATTCCCTTTCTTCACACACTGCTCATTACAGAGCTTCACCCTTCTCACCACCGACAAAATGAAATGGAATAGAAAGGCAAGGTTAGGGTTTTAAAACGGGTTAGATTTCCCATGTCTGAGCTACCCTGTACCGGTCAGAATCAACATTCAAACCCTTTCAACTCTGCATTTAATGAAACGTGGCGGAAGAGTCATTGCCTCTACCAAGGTGAGGACAAGTGGAACTCATCTATGACATTTGACAGATAGCAGTGTAGATGCACCCAGATTATATTAAATCCAAATCCTTAATATGTGCCAGTTCATTTTGTTATTAATGACTCAATTAAAAATCGAATAAGTTGTGTATTCCATAGGGTAAGATTGAAAGTTAACTATGGGAATTAAGGAAGGGAAAGATTTTTTTTTATTTGGAGGTGTTACAAATGGTATCAGAGCCCATATTCGTACAATGAGGCTTTTGGGTTAACTAATACACAATAAAAAAAATGGATTTTTTTTTTTGCTATCATGCTTAAAATATGTAATAAACAATTGAGTTGTAAATGTGAACACAGAGAGACATAGATAGAAGTCCACATTCAACATGCAAAGGAGCCTCAGAATCTCAAACCCGCTAGAGGTAACTTATGTAGAGGCCAATTCGGATATATGGATACAGTTGGGAGAGTTGTCTCGACAAGCTAATGGTGTGCTGCTAGAAACAATGTAGTAGCTACGTATAGAAATGATAATTTGAGGTCAGATAATGAACGCATGAGACAGGAGCAAGAGAAGATTCTCAAGAGCCTATCTGACTGACAGAATCAGCGAGGGCCAAACCCCAGTACGGAGGACAAAGAAAGAACACCAACAACTCACCATGGTGAGGATAATGCCGAGTCAGCAGAAGGACATAAGGAGGATGAAGAAGGGTGTTCAGATAATGTGTCAGACCAAAGGAAAACCAAAAAACAAAAGATAGAATTACACGGTGAGTTTAAGAAAATAAAATCATCACTTTTTGAAGGAGAATCTGAGGAGGCAACCGAAGCATGGCTAAATGATTGGGGAAATATTTCAAAATTTATTAATACACTGACAATCTCAAAGCACGTTTAGTAGATTGTCAGTTACGGGGAAAAGCCACTCTTTGGTGGGAAGAAACCAAAACAGTGAGAAAGATTGATGAAGAATAGGTGACATGGCAAGAATTCCATAAACACTTTAAGGATAAATACTTGATTAAGCGTTACTACGACAAAAATGCGAAGGAGTTCCATGAGTTAAGATTGGGAACCTTGACTATGGATGAATATGTGAAGAGGTTCATCTCCTTGTTACGATATGTTCCATACATGCAGGAGGAAAAAGCAAAAATTTAGCGATTTATCAGCAGTCTGCCTAATTTTAATTGGAATTTGAGTATTCGATATCAATGGATGATGTGGTGAGCAAGGCTCGTATCTGTTACCAGTAGATGAAACAGAAAAATGAGGCACCCAAAGGAAATTCAAGCAAAAAAATGAGGAATCTACCCCCAAATAGACAACAAAAGTTACGAAGTGGTCGAAATAGTCAGCAGAGAACCTTTAGAAAAATTTCTAGAAATCCGCCCAAGTTTCCAGTATACCCTGAAAGGAAACAGACAGAGGGAATTAATAAGCCTGTGACCGCACATCCACCTAAGCCACCTCTGCAATGTTGGGGCTGTGGAGAATCTCACTATTATAAGAACTGCGCACACAAGGCCTGAATTGAACGACTTTCCAATGTGAAAGAAGCTTCTACAGTTGGAGATATAGCAAGGAGTATGCCCAGAATTAATGCCACTTTGGATGACCATCAGGTAGAATACCAACCCACCATGATCGAGTGCGAAGGTATGATTGCTAATCAACTTGTTTTTGTTTTATTTGATCCAGGTGCTAGCCTAAGTTATATTAGCCCCAAGATGGTATAAAAATGTCAGCTGCCCAGTAGCAAATTTAAGAAATCCTGACTTGTAAAACTACCCACCGGAGCTAAGAGGAAGGTGTCTGCCAAATCAGAAAACTGTGCTATCTTAGTTTCAGGGCAGCTCATTCATGTCGATCTAAATATATTACCCTTAGGTTCCTACGATGTACTGATAGGAATGGACTGGTTAGAAGGATGTTGGTCCTTAGTGGATTGTAAAAATAAATCTGTGAACTACCTTACAGAACTGGGGCAAAGAAAAGAAATTCAGGGAATCCAAAAAAGCATGAAGTTACGCCCCATCACTGCTAACTAGGTAGGGAAGTACATTAGAAAACTCTGCCAGATATACGTTGTTCAGGTAGGATACTCTAATGATAGAAACAAGATGACTTGTTTAGAAAACATTCCTTTAATCCAAGAATTCGTGAATGTATTTCTAGAAACTATTCCCGGGCTGCCCCTTAGACGTGACATCAATTTTACTATCGAACTCATACCTGGAGCAGCCCTGCTTTCAAAAGCCCCTTACTGCATGAGAATTCCTAAGTTAACAAATGTCAAAATGCAGTTGCAAGAGCTTTTAGATAAAGGGTACATTCGTCCCAATGTATCACCATGGAGAGCATAGGTACTGTTTGTTCAAAACAAGGATGGGACTTTAAGGTTATGCATTGATTACCGATAGCTAAACAAACTCACCATCAAAAATATATATCCTTTACCTCAGATTGACAACTTATTTGACCAAGTGTAGGGGGGCAGCATATTCTCTAAGATCGATATAAGATCTGGTTATCACCAAATCCAAATAAAGGACGAGGACATATGTAAGACTGTCTTCTGAACTTGTTATGGTCATTACAAGTTCATCGTACTGCCTTTCGGCCTTACAAATGCCCCAGCTACTTTTATGAGCCTAATGCATAGTATATTTTAGCCTTTCCTAGATAAATTTGTGCTGATTTTTATTGATGATATATTGATTTATTCAAAAAATCAGGAGGAACATGAACAACACTTAAGAATCGTGTTGCAAATTTTGTACGATAATCAACTAAACGCTAAGTATAACAAGTATGATTTTTACAAAGATAAAATTCATTATTTGGGTCATGTTATATCAGCTGAGGGCATAGCGGTTGAACCAGAGAAGATCAAAACAATAATGGAATGTACAGCCCCGAAAAATGTTGCAGATATCAAATCCTTTTTGGGCCACGCAGGTTATTACCGTTGATTCATCAAAAAATTTCAAAAATGGCTTTTCCTATGACCTCCTTGTATAAAAAAGGGTGTGCCTTCCATTGGACAGTAGAATGCCAACAAATTTTTAAGCAGCTGAAGCAGTTACTCACCATGACACCAGTTTTGAAAGTAGAAGATACGGAAAAATCATTCGTTGTTTGCACAAATGAAAGTAAGGAAGGATTTGGTGGAGTATTAACTCAAGAGGGAAAGGTCATTGCATATTAATCACGTAAATTGAAAGACTATGAACAGTGGTACTCTGCTTATGATCTAGAGTTAACAACATCTGTACACGTGCTTAAAATGTGGTGGCACTACCTTTTAGGAAAGAAATTTCTACTGTTAACCAATCACAGTATTTTAACAAAAAAATTTAATCAGTCAAGTTTGAATGCTTGGCAGGCCCAATGGACTGCATTTCTAAACGAATTCGACTTCGATATGAAACATATTAAAGGAAAAGAAAACCGAGTGGCTGATGCATTAAGCAGAAAAATGCATTGTGTCTATGAGATACAACCCAGTCAGGCACAATCTAATCTCCTTGAAATTATCAAGGAAGCATCCCTCAAGGATCCAGAATATGCTTTTCTATTGCAACAAGTAGTAGAAGATTGGAAAAAGGGAAAATAGTCTGATTATGATATAACTTCTGGAGAATCGCTCACATTCAGAAACAAAATTTATGTTCCCAATCAAAAGTCCGTTAAGCAATTATTAATGGATGAATTTCATAGAAAGCCTTATGCTGCCCATCCAGGATATCAGAAACTTTTAACAGCTATCCAGAAAAGTTACTTTTGGCCAAGATTAAGAAAGGATGTTACGGAGTACTTATCCAAGTGTCCGGAATGTCAATTAGTAAAGGCAGAGCATCAACATCCCGTGGGTCTCCTACAACCATTAAACATTCCTTAATGGAAATGGTATACAATTACTTTAGATTTTATTACAGGATTACCCAACACTAGAAAGCAACATGATTCAATTATGGTGGTAGTGGATAAGCTTAGTAAAACAAACCATTTTATACTGGTGAAATCCACCTACAAGACAACAGAGATAGCAGATATATTCATGAAGGAAATCTTCCAATTACATGGGATACCCCGGGTTGTGATTTCCGACAGAGTTGTAAAATTCACATCCGCTTTTTGGAAAACCCTTTCTGTTGGGTTGGGTATCCAGATTCAATTCAGTATCGCTTACCATCCGCAAACAGATGACCAAATGGAATGAGTAAACCAAGTCCTTGGAGATATGTTTAGAATGTTCATTATGCAGCAACCCCACAAGTGGGAGTATTTCCTCCATTTAGTAGATTTCTCGTATGACAATGGCCATCACGATTCATTGGGCATGAGCAGATCTGAATTGGATCCATAGAATATTTTGAAAGAACCATGATTGTATTAGGTCGAACAAATCTCTAAAGAATTTCAGAACAGTGATCAAAAACACCTTGAACCAGTGGCAATGGCATCCAACGTGGAACGACGAGGACCTCGGTCAAAGCGCGCTCACCGAGGTCCATGGAGACTACGCGGGAGGCTGAAGTAGCCCGTGGGAGCCCCAGAATGGGAAAAAGGGGTGATTTTTTATGTGTGATTCCAAAATGCGAAAGCCGAGCACTCGGTCGCGTGGGGGAACCAGAGGACTGCGGGTGAAAAAGGGAAAAAGCACTAATCATACAAGGTGGGACCTGTGCTTTGGAAACTGACGGTTTTGATCGGGGCACCCTTAAACACTAAGAGGTTTTGGACAAAAGCAAAGTAATTCCATACAATGATTGATACGTGGCAGACGGAGGTGAGAGGAAACCACCATTGATCACGTGCTATTAGTCGAGCAAGTCAACCGCGTGAAACATGCGTATGGCGTCGGATCTGGAGGGCCTAGATCAGACGGCTGGGATCGCGCCCGATGGGAGGAAGCAGAATCAACAAGGAATTAAGCCATGTTTTAAAGGGATTTGGAATCCATTTGACCACCATGGTGGAGGAAGAACGCATCCACGACGTAACTAAAGAAACGAACCGACGAAGCATGCTGGCACCGTTGAGAGGAAGACAAGTGGCAACTCCCTGAGAATTGATGATGACGCCAAATAGGGAACTCCCAGCACAGCTGTAGAAGGTGAATCGATAGAGGTGGAAGAGGAACCGAGCAGGCATAGGGATCGAATGGCTAAAGCCATGAACAGAGGCAGTCGAATGAGAGAGGAGTTAGAAACAAAAAGATAGAAGTTGAGAGATGAAGATGTGGAGTAGTGACCCTGAGAGGAGGACTGAACACAGAGAATAGTAAAACAGAGCAGAGGAGACAGAGGGCTGAGTTGATCAGCTGTAGCATTGAGCACTAGAGAGCTTGAAGATTCAAGCCATCCCCTAGAGGATTTGTTCGGGCAGAGCACCACATTGGGCTCTTGCCATTGTAGACCAGAAGGTCACAGAGTTGGTAGGAAGAAGAAGAGTCTGTGTAGTCCAGTGGCTTGGGGAATCCAAGACCACCCTGCCAAGCGAATATACTTTAGGAGAACTCACACTGAGTCCGTGTATTGTAAAATTCTCTACCCATAAGCACAATAAAACAAGGCCACCACTGAAGCTTGACCAGAGATGTAGCCCTGGAGCATAGGGTGAACTCCTTATTAAAAATTGTTTGTGTGTTTGTGTTTGCTTACTATATTTCTTTGTTGTCTTTCCATTTTATTGTCTGTGTATTGGAAATCTGATCAATTCGTTGCTTCAATAACATAGAACACACACTAGCACATGAGTTTGTGATACCTTAGTTTAATAAATCTTTAACTGATGTCATTCATAGGGTGAATATCAGATCAAGTGGTATCAAAGCTCTAGGTTGTAAGGTTAAACAAGCTTGTGTTGGTTAGCTACGAATGCTCACAAGATGAAAGCTCAAATTAGGAGAAGGAGAGTTGGTGGAAACTAATCCTGAAATTGGGAGAGTTTATTCTTGAAAGACAATGTCAGAAGAAGGTTCTGTAGGGCCAGACCCTCAATTCATAGAGAGTTTCCTAGCTATAAAGTCTATGGTTGAAGAAATGTACAGAGACTTCAGAAAGCAAAAGGTGGAAGATGCATCAAGCTCTAAACAAGATAAAGAAGAAGATGAGTCTCACTTCCATGACAATGCCAAAGGAAAGGGGAAAGAGGAAAGCTTTCTCACACCTCTTAATAGCCCTGTGCATAATAAGAAAGCATCTTTGATTAAGTTAGATGTTAAATTTGATTTTCCTATATATGATGGAGAGCCAAATGCTGAAAAGTTGGACAATTGGATTAGACAGATTGATGTGTATTACAGGGTATAGAACATAAACTCAGACAAGAGTAAGATTCAGCTGGCAAGCCTAGCCTAGGAGGCATTGCCTTGGTTTGGAGGGAAGGCAGAACCCAAGTTGATATGAAAAGACATGGTAAGACCATCTCTATCTAGAGTGACTTTGTTTCTGCAATCAAAAAGCAGTTATATCCATTGGCCTACATGCAACAAGCCATGATGAGCTGGAAAACTCTTCAGCAGCTGAAAGGGTAAAGTGTGCAAGGGTATACTCAAGAGTTTAGAAAGAGAGCATTGATATTGGGTATCTCATTAGACTCACCAGAGACTCTTTTGAAGTACATTGGTGGTCTACATAGCTACATGAGGCATACCATCCTCAAGTTTAATCCCACTAGTATAGATGAGGTATCTGTACAAGCTATTCATCTAGAAGCTAGAGGAAAGAATGGAAATCTAGAAGTTACGAGACCATCCCAACCCACTGTAAGCAAGAGCAAGGAGAAAAGAAAACAAAAGTGGAAGGCAAGGAAGGCTAACACTGCACAGAAAGCTAAAGCTTCATGCACTCACTGTAAAAAGGAGGGGCATGATGATGAGCATTGTTGGATTCTGCATCCAAAGCTGAGACCTAAGAAGTCTAAGGGCAAGAAGAAGAAGACAACTGCAGCTATTCAGAAAGATTTTGGGTTGGACTCGGGAGATGAAACAACCATAGCAGCCACAGGTATAAAAGGTAAGAATTCTGAAGCATCTACTAGTAATTCTGCTCAATCTGTTATTGATGAAGAAAATGAGAGAAAAAGACATGAGCTGTTCCATATTCGAGTTATTTCCAAAAACCAAAAGATTGATACTTTGTTTGATAGTGGCTCACAAGTAAATTTAATTTCTGAAGCAATTGTAAAGAATTTGTGATAAGCAACTACACCTCACAAGAAACCATACCCATTAGGATGGTTGAATGATAAAGCACGACTACAAGTGACTAGACAGTGCAAACTAAAGTTTTCTTTTGGGTCAATGTTTGTAGATGAGGTTGAGTTAGACATAATTCCTTTGGATATATGTGGAATTCTTTTAATAAGTCCTTACTTGTATGATAGAAAGGCTATTTTCTATAGAGCCGAGAACAAGTATCTACTTGTCAAAGATGGAATCGAATACTTTGTAAGAGCTGATAAGCTCAAGAATAATTACACTCTCATAAACTCAGGACAGATGAAAAGAATGATTAACTCATGCAAACAATTATTACTGATGGTTGTAAAGGAAAAGAAACCTGATAAAACCAATGTATTTGAGGGTTGTAATGCTGAACAACAAGTTGATATAGAAAAGGTTGTTTCATAGTATGACGTCTTGTTTCAAGAACCTAAAGGTCTAGCACCCAAAAAGGGAATAGTACATGATATTATTTTGCAGCAAGATGTTCCATTGCCTAACATTGGGATGTACATGTTTTCTATTTTAGAGAATGCTGAAATAAAGAAGCAGGTGCAAGAGTTGCTTGAGAAGGGCTTCATGAGGCCTAGCACATCACCATGTGGGTCACCAATCGTTTTGGTGAGAAACAAAGATGGCTCTTGGAGAAAGTGCATATATTAATGAGCACTAAATAAGATAACGATCAAGAATCATTATCCCCTTCCTCACATAGATGATCTTTTAGATTAATTGAAGAAAGTTGTTTATTTCACCAAGCTGGATTTGCATAGTGGATACCATCAGGTCAGAGTTGCAGAGCAAGATGCATGGAAGACCACTTTCAAAACAAAGCAGGGATTGTAAGAATGGCTGGTTATGCCTTTTGGATTGACCAATGCTCCTGCTACTTTCATGAGATTAATGAATGATGTACTCAGACCTTTTCTTGATGATTTTGTTATTGTGTATCTGGATGACATTCTGATTTTTAGTAAAACGGGGGAAGAACATTTAAAGCATGTTAAGCAGACACTGGATGTTTTGAAAAGAGAAAAACATTATGTTAAACTCTCAAAATGTGAATTTGGAAAAACATCTCTAAACTACTTGTGTCATATAGTAGGGAGAGGTGAATTGAAAATAGATTGCTCTAAAGTGACAGTCATTGTGAACTGCCTAAACCCAAGTCTTCTACAGAAGTGAGAAGCTTCTTAGGAGTAGCACAATATTGGAGGAAGTTCATTTATAACTTCTCCTTGATTGCAGCTCCCTTACATGCTTTAACAGGATTGAATAAGGTGTTTCAGTGGGGAGGCAAACATTAGAAGGCCTTCGACACCTTGAAAGAGAAAATTAGTACAGCACCTGTACTAGCACTGCCTGGTTTACAAAGACCATTTGAGATCCAAACTGATGCCAATGACTATGCCATGGGAGCAGTGTTGACACAACACGATAAACCCATATGTTATCATTCTGAGACTTTTAATCCTGCAATAGTTAACTATCCCACATATCATAAAGAATTGTGTGCATTAGTTCAATGTGAAAAAGTGGAAACATTACTTAATGGGAAAAGAGATAGTAATACATACTGATCATCAGCCACTTCAATATCTACACTTGCAAACTAAGTTGCAGAAATCAAGACATTACAGATGGATTGGTTTTCTACAACTGTTTCATTTAGTCATCAGATATAAAAAGGGCATACATAACAAGGTTGCAAACATGTTATCTAGACCCATTATAAATGCATCTACCATACTTAAGCATAATTCTGTGCTACATGGAAGCTACATTGAACAATATGCTCAAGATATGGACTTTAAAGATATATATGCAACTTTGAGTCAAGGCAAAATAGTAGAATAATTGGACTATCATATAAAGGACTGACTCTTATACCATTGTGGGAAACTCTGCATTCCACAAACCGAAAGAGTAAAGATAATTAGGGAAGCACACACGTCTCTGATATCAGGTCACTTTGGAGTAAGCAAAACAGTTGCACAGCTGCAAAGATCTTGCTATTGGCTGAAAATGAATGAGACAGTTTCTAGGTATGTAAGAGGGTGTGGCATGTGTGCTAAAAGCAAGACTAGCAATAGAAAACTAGTCTTGTACACTCCATTGTCAGTTCCTTCTCACCCTTGGGAAAGTGTTTCCATGGATTTTGTTGGAGGACTACCTAAATCTAGGAAAGGTCATGATTATCTATATGTTGTTGTGGATAGGTTCAACAAAATGTGTATTTTGATACCTTGTAGTAAACAGATCATAGCTAAACATACTGCAAAATTGTTCTTTGAACATGTATGGGTTCATTTTGGATTACCCACTTCCATTATATCTGATCGAGACACCCGATTTGTGGGGAAGTTTTGGTCTAGTCTTTGGGAACTGATGGACACCAAACTGAAGAAAAGAATAACTTTTCATCCACAAACAGATGGCCAAATAGAAGTAGTAAACAGGACCGTTATCTAGTTACTGAGAGGATATTATAGTAAGCATCCTAAGCTTTGGGATGAACACTTGTGTTATGTGCAGCATGCTTACAACAGAGCCAAACACTCTTCTACATAGAGATCTCCTTTTGAGACCTGTTTTGGTTTCATACCAAGGTCTCCTTTGGATTTTGTCTTTGGTAAAGACACCATGGTTGAAGGACACAGTGATGTGGACAAAGCAACTAGGTTCATTGAACAGATCCAAGAGATCCACCAGGTAGTACAGGAACAGCTGGAAAGGAGCCAGGCCAAGTACAAGGCTAGGCGTGATAAGCATTGGATGGAGCATAATTTTCAAGTTGGAGACCACGTCTGGTTGTATATCAGCAAGGACAGGATGCAAGGTGAAGGTAAAAAGCTAAAGCCTATCAGGTATGGACCTTTTAGGATACTTGAGAAGATTGGTGAAAATGCTTTTCGCCTTGATTTACCAGCTTACATGCACATCTACTCAGTCGTAAATGTAGATTGCTTGAGATTGTTTGAACCTTCAATGATTGAGGACCTTGAAGAGCAAAGTCAATTTCCTTCTATTGATGACCTGCTACCTGAGTATCTTAATGAGTTGCAGGAAGACACATTGCTAGACAGGAAGGTGAGGATGACGGACAGAGGAGACATTGAGTACCTTAGGATTGGGCTCAAAGTTTCAAAGCTGAGCAGTGCAAAGTGGATTGAGATTGGACAAGTGAAGAAACAGTATCCTCACTTAGTCGAGTCTTAAAAACCAGCTTTTGGTCATCCAAAAGCTTTTTCAGTGGGAAGGCCATGATACAAATTGGATCCATAGAAGACTATCAAAGAACAATGACTGTATCAAGTCGAACAAATATCTAAAGAATTTCAGAAAAATGATAAAAAAACACCCTGAACCAGTGGCAATGGCATCCAATGTGGAACGACGAGGACCTCGGTCAAAGCGCGCTGACTGAGGCCCATGGAGACTGTGCGAGAGGCCGAAGTAGTCCCTAGGAACCCTAGAATGGGAAAAAGAGTTGATTTTTGATGCGCAATTAGCGCTTCCTAGCACTAATCGTGCATCGTTGGGCGATTAGGGCCAAAATGGGAAAGCTAAGCACTCAGTCGTGTGGGGGAACTGAAGGACCGTGGGTGGAAAAGGGAAAAAGTGCTAATCATACAAGGCGAGACCTGTGCTCTGGAAACTAGCGCATGGCAGGTGGAGGTGAGAGAAAACCGTCATTGATCGCATGCTATCAGTCGAGCAAGTCGACTGCGTGAAACATGTGTATGGCATCAGATCTGGAGGGCCCAGATTGGACGGCTGAGATCATCCTCGATGGGAGGAAGCGGAATCGATAAGGAATTAAGCCGCATTTTAAAGGGATTTGGAATCCGTTTGATCGCCATGGTGGAGGAAGAATGCATCCACGACGTAACTGAAGAAACGAACCGATGAAGCATGCTAGCGCCATTGAGAGGAAGACAAGTGGCAACTCCCTGAGTGTTGATGATGATGCCGAACAGGGAACTCCTAGCGCAGTTGCAGAAGGTGAATCGATAGAGGCGGAAGAGGAACCGAACAAGCATAGGGATCAAATGGCTAAAGCCATGAACAGAGGCAGTTGAATGAGAGAGGAGTTAGACACAAAGAGACAGAAGTTGAGAGATGAAGAAGTGGAGTAGTGAACCCTGAGAGGAGGAATGAACACAAAGAATAGTGAAGTAGAGCAGAGGAGACAGAGGCCCAAGCTAATCAGCAGCAGCATCGAGCACTAGAGAGCTTGAAGATTCAAGCCATCCCCTAGAGGATCTATCTGGGATGAGCACCACATTAGGCTCTTGCGATTGTAGACTAGAAGGTCACAGAGTTGGTAGGAAAAAGAAGATTCTGTGTAGTCCAATGGCTTGGGGAATCCAAGACCACCCTGCCAAGTGAATCTACTTCAGGAGAACTCACATTGAGTCCCTGTATTGTAAAATTCTCTGCCCAAAGGCACAATAAAACAAGGCCACCACTAAATTTGGACCAGAGACATAGCCCTGGAGCATAGGGTGAACTCCTTATTAAAATTTGTTTGTGTCTTTGTGTTTGCTTACTGTATTTTTCTGTTGTCTTTCCAATATATTGTTTGTGTATTGGAAATCTGATCGATACGTTGCTTCAATAACATAGAACACACACCAGTACATGAGTCTGTAATACCAAAGTTTAATAAATCTTTAACTGATGCCATTCATAAGGTGAATATCAGATGACCAAATGGAATGAGTAAACCAAGTCATTGGAGATATGTTAAGAATGTTCATTATGCAGCAACCCCACAAGTGGGAGGATTACTTCCATTTAGTAGAGTTCCCATATAACAATGACCATCACGATTCATTGGGCATGAGCCCTTTTGAGGTATTCTATGGAAGGATGTGTCGGATACCCATAGATTAGAATAACCCGGTTAATAAGTTGGCAATGGGTCTGGATATGTTAGCTGAAATGGAGGCCACAATGAAAAAGGTTCAGCATAACTTAAAGGTCGCGCAATATAGGCAAAAGGTTTACGCAGACAAAAAGAGGACTCGTAAATAATTTCAGATAGGAGATCATGTATACTTAAAAGTTAAACCCCGGAAATGCACTCTACAGTGGAAGGGTTGTGCCAAACTGGCACCACGGTATTGTGGACCATTCCAAATCCTAGAACGAATTGGACCAGTGGCATATAAATTAGCACTTCCAGGCCACATCTAGGTTCACAATGTCTTCCATGTATCCTTGCTAAAAAAATATCTATACAACCCTCAGCATATAATTAACTGGGAAAACATACAGGTAATAGGAACAAATGAATATGTGAAGTCAAAATTGTTGTTTGGCGCAATTCTAACTATCAATTATGATTTGTGTAGGTCGAGCTCGAGGGAGAGTTCCTGGCAGAGCCTCTTCATATTCTAGATCGGAGAGAAACCACCTTACGGAAGCAAACCATCCCCTAGGTTAAAGTGCAATGGAGGCACTTTGGCCCGGAGGAGACCACTTGGGAAGAAGAGGAGATCATGTTGCAGGCCTATCCAACATTATTTTCTTAGAAGAACATCGAGGACGATGTTCCTCATAAGGGGGGAGAGCTGTAACACCCTTCTGTTGCATCATATTTACTTTTATTTTTACCAAGTTTATGCAAAACTTAGAAACTTTTAAATTCACTTAACATGTTTGTTAAGAAGTTAAGGCTGGAAAAGCCAAGTATCATGACATTTTGTGTTTAAAGAAATTAAACAAGGTTAATTAAGGAAAAAACTAAATACAAAATAGTTATAACAACTCCTTGAATAGTTACAAAAGGTTGCCTCCACCTTTCCCCAAAAGGGAAAAGGAAAGGGCAGTAAGGGGACTACAAGAATTTTTCCTTGAGCTGGGTTGTGATACCAGTGGGATCATTTCAATGATGGAAAATAATCGAATGGGTATGTGACTTGAGGCTCGACAGTAGTCCAGATTCCCAAGATACCTGACTGCTTTTATACAAACTATTAGGAGCAGGAAGTGCTCGGTGGGGGACCATGGACGTGATTTCCATGTCCATGGCTGGGTGGCGAGACCTTCCAAAAATATTATTGATTGCACAATGTGAATAAATCGGAATAGATAAGTACCAAAGGATTATATTTATTATTGGTAGTTTAAATGGTGTGTAACTAGGAGTAATGATTTCGTTTTCTTCTATCTTTAAGCTAGGTACTGCTAATTATGGATAACATCTTGTATACTCTATTACATTCATCACAGAGAAGGATTGATTCCATAATTTTTCTCTAGTTTTATATTATGATTAAATCTAAACCATACAGTATTATAATTTTACAAACCTAACTAATACATTGTTGTATTATAGACAAACACAATGATAGTAGAGTTATAATCCCTACTTAGACTCTCCTAGATGTACATATTTTTGGAATGGAAACCACTAAAATTATCTATACATGTAAGTACCGAATCACCAAGAAAGAAACAAACAGAATATTCATTACTTTCCTAACAGAGAAAGGCCTGCAGCCTGAATGCACAAATTCATTTTGATTTGTAAAATAGGAATGAAATCAGATTCAATATATACCTTGACTTAACATATATTTGAGATTCAGTATACACGCAAGACTCATTACAATTACGGGCACTTTCTTATTCACTAACAGGTTATCGCCCATTAAAAATAAAGAGTAAGAACAATAATGTATAAACTGAATAGCTTTAAGAGCTATAACAAGTATTAAATATTCCTTTGTTCAGAATTCTCGGTACAATCGTTTCCATTCAATATCCAAGACAACCTAAACTATGAATATATTCATATATTCACAAATCTGTTCATATACCTGGCTTTTCCATGCCAAGGGCCGAGATTTTGCAAAGGTTATCCATAAAACCCCAACAAACATTCAGTACAATAAAAAAAAAAAAACAAAGTAGCATTGTTGGGTGGCGTATGCCACAAAGCAACATCTATAAATAAATTCAGTTTGAAACCATTCAAAAAAGTCCAAGTAACCAAGCTACGAATCCAAATTGGCCACAACCATATGACATTTCCATCATGCCTTAGACATTTGTGAATTGTGGGTTACGGTGAGGGTTTGGCCATGCCGAGAGCTAGCAAACCCTCCGACCCTCAAACGTGGAACTGAATCTAATCTATCAGTCAAGCATGCTGTCGATTCGAGAATTTTAACCAACGTGTAAATGGCAGGGAACTGTCGAATTAGCTCAGGTATAGATTCTTCTCAAAGGTTCATTAGCTTCGGGAATAGGGTCAAGCTATTACCTATAAACCCAAAAAAAAACCCATAAGAGGTTAGTTGTAGGGAAGATTAAACCCGCAAATAACACCAAAAAAAAACTATGCTTATGATATTTGTACCTAGGAGGAATTGTTCCATAGTTGGAGCACCGCATACCTGAAAGCCAGCATCAGAATGTAACCCACAACTTCTCATAAGAAAAAAAGGTGTGTTCGTATTAATTCCGAAGTAGAGCAAACCTGGTTCCCGCCGCAGAAGTGTATCCCTGTTCGGCCACCAGGGTCGAGGGAAGAACTGAGACCATCCACCTGAATATGCCTGCGACAAACATTGTGGTCAGTATCATTGAGAAGGAACGAGGGTAACTGCGAATACAAACAAATATTGTATCACTAGTTAGGTTACCTCGTTGTCGTAGTTTTTCTTAAGGTGACAACTATTTGTTTCTAGAACCGTAGGATGGCATGCAGATGCAGAGGTAGAAACCCTCATTCCCTTTCTTGACACACTGCTCGTTACAAAGCTTTACCCTTCTCGCCATCGGCAGAGTGAAATGGAATAGAAAGATAAGGTTAGGGTTTTACAATGGGTTAGGTTTCCCATGTCTGAGCTACCCTGTACTGTCCAGACTCAGCATTCAAACCCTTTCACCTCTTCATTTAATCAAACCAGGTAGAAGAGTCATTACCTCTACCGAGGAGAGGACAGGTGGAACTCATCTATGACATCTCACAGATAGTCGTGCAGATGGACCAAGATTATATTAAATTTAAATCCTTAATATGCGCCAGTTCATTTTGTTATTAATGACTCAATTAAAAACCAAATAAGCTGTGTATTCCATAGGGTAAGATTGAAAGTTAATGATGGGCATTAAGGAAGGGAAGTTTTTTTTTTTTTTTTTTTTTCCCAAGGTGTTACAAATAAGCATATAAAATGTATATCATTAGTACTATATATAGTAAAATAAACAATTAAATTGAAAAAAAATAAAACATGTGAAATAAAACACACACACACACACATATATATATTACTAGGGTTTAAATAAAATTAACAACAATTTTATATATATATACATATAGAGGGAGATGTGAAATTTTATAAATATAAATAATATTATTAAGAATAAGTAGATTTGAGAGTTAGCTCAAATGGTTGAGTCTCCATCATTAAAACATCTTTACTATTGAGAGGTCAAGGGTTCAATTCTTTCAACACGCTCATGGTCAAGTTCCATGGTCGATCCAACATAAGGTAATCCCCTTGGGTGGATATGCTTGGTACAAATATTTCGCAGATGTAATTATCATCCCCTAGGTAATCGCCTTGGGTGGATATGCTTGGTACTAGGTAATCCCCTTGGGTGGATATGCTTGGTACAAATATTTCGCGGATGTAGTTGTCATACCCTAGCTAATTGCCTTGGCTCGATATGCTTGGCACAAATATTTCGTGGATATAGTTGTCACTGATTTTCATGGTCCATGAAATATATATACATAACTTTCAATCTACATAGCTCTGAGAGAAATTAAATCATGTAAACATTTCTCCATATTTTACTAAAAAAACATATCTGCTTTTTGTGAAATTGGTGGATATGCTTGGTAAAAATATTTAGTGGAATTTCATAACTTTCAAGAAATTAAATCGTGTAAACATTTCTCCATATTTTACTTAAAAAAACATATCTACTTTTCGAAATTAGATTCCTCTTGACACTTGGTATATCAAAATTTAAAAGAAGTCTATATAAATCATTATCAAAATTATTATATTTTATAACTAAACCAAAAGCCTTTTCTATAGTAAGATTTATCCTAACAACACTGTTTAGATTAAATCTGAATAGGTGTCCCCCTCCACTCACTCCCCTGTACTTCTGTAACTTGAAAGTCATTTCCTCCTACCTCCTGATTAAACTAATCCCAATCTCCAACACCAATAGCAAGATTCGACTTTAAAAGCAAAGGATTGTCCTTGACACTTCCATTTGGAGTCGTGGCTAGATGCAATGACACAGTTTTCTTTCCCAGATATGGTACATGTTCATCATCTGTGGCATCTCCCATCATTGAATCAAAATTATGTTGGCTATCTAAATCCGAAAGCTTCTCTCGCAGAGATCATACCTCTATGTCCATAATGTCCTCACAGATAACTCTCCCTCGAACGCAGACCCTTCGTTTAAAGTCGTCGACTTTTCCGTGCACAGTAACGTGCAAATACTAGTAGTATATTTTCTAATTATATTCCTTGAATGGGTAAAAAAAGCTGGAATCACTAAGGTAGTGCTAGCTCACCTTCATTACTGATAGATAGTGTAGCATCACTATTACTTGTACGTTCAACTCGTTTCATTACTGATAGATAGTGTAGTATCACTATTACTTATACGTTCAACTCGTATGACTGGGACAAAACTAATGGTAATGAAGTACATTTTGCATTTTAATATGGATGAAATTATATATGTGACTTGGTTCACCAGACATTGATAATAAAATAACCTGATATCGCCAAAGATTTTTTAAATTTTCAAATATTTACACATTAAACCTTTTAAGAATTTTCACTGATTAATAAATATGAATTAACTTGAATCTATTTTGATATAAGAAACATTTAAGAGAATCATAATAAACCTTTCGTTAGTTTGAGTAAATATCGTTATCAGTTTTGGTAAAAAAGGCGCCATTCTTCTAGTTAACATATATACATCTAATACATGTTTCAAAAAACAAGAAATTGGATTTTTTTGGGATATAATACGCATATGGAACACATTTATAAGGTTCTAATGCGATGTAGTATCACTATGAGAATGGGGACCAACTTACAATGTAGCGGTTAGATGAGAAAGATAAAATAGCACAACCACTCAAAATATATTCTATATTCATGAATGAGGAAATTACACACATATTTATACAAACAAAAGTCTCAAGATAGGAATTCTATCTTAGACATACAGTAGTGTTCTTGAGAGATTCTCTCAACCACACACTAAACTAGGAGAAACTATATTCTAGCTAATTCCTATTATGTAGGAACAAACTCCTCAAATGGAGAATTACAACCATAGACAAGTAGGAATTAATTATTTCTAACTCCCCCCCTTAATGACTACTTGTCATGCTAGTGATTCACAAAGTCTGGTTGTGGTCAAACTGCATATATGTACCTGCAAATCCACCACCATCAGGCGAATTGCATGTGCAGAACTTCCAAAAACAAAGAGAGATTAGTGCCTTTCTAAGCCAAATATTCATGTCCAAATAACAATCACAAACAGTTGCGCTGATTGCGCCTTTCGACGCAACTGTCAGATAGAAAAGTGCGCTGACCCTCTTGTGCTCAGACACACCAATATCTGAGACCGTGAGCCAGGTGTTACTGCAGTCCACCTGCTCCTACGAGCACAAAGCTCTCATGTACACGTTAGCCACTTAGGCAATATGCCACCACCGGGCAAATCCTGAACTTAAATGTGCCACCTCCGGGCAAATCTTGTAGCCACTAAGACTCTATAGATGGTTTCTGGCTCACCACCAACCATTACTTTATAGTGACAAAAGATGGTTTCAGGCTGACCATAAACCATTACAAAGTGGTTTTAAGATCACCACAAACTTTCAGATGCCTTTAAAAAACTTACATTTCATTCCACATTTTGGAGTTTCTGGGTACATACAATGACCATTACAACACCTGGTATTGCTTATAACATGCTAGGGAGTCTATTCCACAAACCACACTAACTCAAACAAACATCTATTTTGTTGTCCACCATAAACGTTGTTGTTGTTGCTTTACCTCATCTGTTCATTGTTCACATCTTAGGCATCCTTGTCTGTTCAAATAACTTCTTAGAACTCCATGCTTAACCTGTCATTCGTTAGAGTTGCAAATTCTAACAAAATAACTTTGCCTACATTGAGTTAGCTAGGCTCAATAATATCTAAGCATGATTCCAAGAAAACACAACATAAACTCTTCAAATTTAATTTCTCTATCTCCGCCCAAAGATGATTATTTCCCAAACATAATAGCAACTATTTTTCACCAACGATACCTGTGAGGGGTCTACTGATAAAGAAACGGATTGACGACCTTTCACCTGGACTCAATGCAGTGCATTCAAACACTGATGATCCAGACATAGGCACACAGCCATACGAAGAGAACACAATTTTCCCTTCAAAATAATAATCCAGGACTCCATGGTCCAATCCTCCATCGCATTCAAGGTCAATCCGGATTCCCGGATCTCTCCGATCCCTATTCCTGCAAATTTTGTCAAATGTGGAAGAAACTCTGGTCCATCTCTCTGAACAGCTTCCACCGCGGCCTTATAAGCAGCGCTCGCATTAATCGCCGCTTCCTGGGCCTTCAACAGCACCTGATACGCATTCCCCTGAATAGGCTCTGCATCGATCAAATAAGTTCCACATAGATTTCAACACAACTAACACCTCCTCAGATCTGGTAGCAGTTACAGGCTTCATGCCTCTTCAAAGCCAAAGATCATTGTTCTCAGGCCAAATGCCCACGCACATCAGTAAGCTCACATCAACGAGCCATAAATGCCACGCTCCAACCATGATCTGATCTCTTAGACTGCACCAGGTCAAATAAGAGTGGCTCACCACTGGCCACACTCACAACAGTGCCATCTCACCCAACTTAGGCACACGAACTCTATTCAACACTTCCAATGTGGCGGTCACGAGCCAACCTTGGACCAGACAGATCCTTTCAACAATGCTCTTCTCTGCAGTATCCAATACCACAACACATCCTCTCTTCTCCAGTCTTCTCCACGCAGCAGATCCCTCGTTCAGCAGTAATGTTCACTCGCACAACACGTCGTTTCAACTCACCGGCACAACGTTTCTCAGCACTCTGTCACCGCTACTAAATGAGGTCTCAGACTCAGATCTGGCTCCCATGCAGATCCGACACCTTCACGCGAACAACAACACACCAGGCAATCTCCACCTCCAGGCTCCACGCAGATTCAGGTGCAATCTGGCAACCACTATCCACCGCTTGCTCGGCACACACCGCCGGGCTCGACCTATCTGCTGCTTCCTGATCGGATCTCCACACACCTCCGTCGGCACTGTCGCATTCACCTCTCCAGTGCTTGGGAACGGGGCCTATGCCCTAAACGTTGAGGCTCCACCGATCAAGCACTCACGCAGATTCAATATGAAGCCCGACAGATTCAAAAGGAAAAACAAATAGAGCCCTCCCCTCGAGAACATAATAACTTATATAATAATGTTATATAATTATTTGTACTAATGTAACAATAAAATTATAATTTTCATTCATTTTCTTTTCCTTAGTTTAATATGTAATATGATAATTTATTATTAATTTGGTCAATTGCATGTATTCTTTCCTTTTTTATATATTAATTTTTGCTATTTTTCGGTTTTTCTATTTCTATTTTCTAGTTTTTTTTTTTTTTTTTAATGGATAATTTTGGAACATGATGCATCTCTGTTATTTAGTCCTAAGGTTTATCGTCCAACAAATATTAATGATGTGATTAATTTGAAAGTCAATTTCAAAGAGCATGGAATATTCTATATTAACTATGAGTGACCAACAATTAAGATGCTTGATCATGGCTGACCAGGTTGACCAACAATGATCATGCCTGATCACAGTTGACCATGGTTGACCATATTCAATCATGTTTGAGCATGGTTGACAATGGTTAATCATGCTTGATCATGGTTAATCGTCGTTAATCATGATGGACCACCGTGGTTGATCATGGTTGAGCATGGTTGACCATAGAGACCTTGATTGACCCTTACAGTTTTCATAGTCAACCATAGAGACCTTAGTTGGCAATATTTGACCACTCTAACATAGAGGTTTTGATTGAGCATTATGATTAATCATGGTTGATCATGGTTGACCATGGTTGATCATGGTTGACCATGGTCGATGATGGTCGATAATGGTTGACCTTGGCTGACCATGTTTGACCATTCTAAGCATGTTCATGATGGTTGACCATAGTTGACGTTGGTTTACCATGATTTATCTTGTTTGACCATGCTTGACCATGTTTGACCATCGTTCGCCATGGTTGATCTTGGTTGATCTTGATTGATCATGGTAGACCATGGTTGACCATGGTTGATCATAGTTAATGTCAATTTAACATGGTTAATCATAGATGACTATCATGGTTGACAATTATATTTGACCATGGTTGATCATCATTGGCCATGGTTGACTAGGGTTGACCCTAGTTGATCATGTTTGACCATTTAAACCATGTTGATCTTGGCTAACCTCAATTGACCATGGTTGATCATGGTTGACCTTGGTTAACTATGGTTGATTATCGTTGACCATGGTTAACTATGGTTGATCACAGTTGATCTTGGTTAATCATGGTCAGCCATGGTTGATCTTAGTTCTCTTGGTTGTCCATGCTAACCATGTTGATCATGGATGACCTTGGTTGACCGTCGTTGATCATGGTTGGCCATAGTTGACGTTGGTTGACCGTGGTTGCTAATCGTTAACCATGTTTGACCATGGTCAGCTATGATTGACCATTATGGTTAACTATGCTTGAAAGATGGTTGACTTTTTTTTATAATGTTTGACTACATTTGACTAATTGATTTATTCTTTCAAATATTAATACTAAGCAATAATATCAAAACGTGATTATGTTTGGCTGAAGTTGAAGAGTGTTTGTTGTCAAGCATAGACAAACATAGTTGAACATAGTCAACAACATTAATAAATGTGGTTGACTAATTTTCTAATGTCATATTCCGACATTGGATAAATTGCAAATGTAATGTAACACTGTGACAATGTTTCTCATAGTGCAACGTTGGATAGATTTATGTACCATTCCAATGTTATAATATGCTTGATTATTAATACTAATAAATAATAGTAATAGGTGATTAGGTTTGATAGAAGTTAAAAGTGTTGACTAGGAAACATAATCAACCACATTATTACATGTGGTTGACTAATTTTGTAACGTCACATTAGAACATTGGATAAATTACAATGTAATGAACATTACAACAATGTTTTTTACGATGTGACAATATATGTCACATTGCAACAATGTTTGTCATATTGCAACATTGGTTAGATTTTTGTACCATTCCGATGTCACACTATTAATATTATTAATATTATTGTTTTTATTAGTTAACATTATTAATATTAATATTGTTATTATTAAACATTTTAAAATCTTGATTGTGAATGACCAAGGATGACCTTAGCTCACTAAGGTTGAAAATGTTTGAATTTGGTCAACCATAGTTGACTATAATTGAATATGGTTGAGTTATCTTGATTGAGGAAGACCATGTGTGAAAAATGTTCATTGTTGTTAAATATCGTAAACATAGGGTTGATCGAGTTTGATCATGGTGAATTATTTAAACATCGACTATAAACATTAACTTTGTTTCACTATGTTTGACTATTTTTTACTATTAATATTAATCAATCATAATAATAGGTAATTATGTTTGGCAAAAGTTGAACAGTATTGACTATCAAACAAAGTCAACCACATCAATAAACCATTGTATTTCAAATTATATTCTTAATAATATTATTAAACATTTTTAAATATTGACTATGGGTGAGCATGGTTTGAATAATTTGACCATGGTTGAGTTTCTTTTAACGTATTTGATAAAAATTATTAGAATGTAAATATTATTAATATTTTTATTAGTACAAATCTTAATATTATTTATATTAACAATGATATTAATACTCTTAGTCATATTGTTAGAGTGAATAGAAATTTTAATTTTAATGTTTATTAGTAATTCTATCATTACTAAATAAAAAGTAAGTATTATTATATTATTTATCAATATTAATGTTAATACTATTTATATTAACAACGTTAGTATCATTAATTGTATTAATATCACTAATAATATTAATATTATTAATTAGATGTTATTAATGTTATTATTATAATTTAAATGTTATTAATAATATTAATAGTGTTATGTTAATATATTACATGTTAATAAATTTACAAATTTATTGATTACTAATAACATGTAATGTTAATATTTTGTTATTGATATTATTATTAATATTATTATTTAATACTAAAAATGTTATACCTTTAGCATTATTTAGCATTTGCTTGAGTGGGCCTAATGGTTGAGAGCATGTGTTTCGTCTTAACAGGTAACGTGTTCAATACTAGAGCGGGGTAGAGTATGTATGCCTTTGTAGACATAAGACTCAAACCATTGCACAATGGTGGGTCCCTTGTCCCACAAAGAAGGTGATCTCAAACACCAATTTAGTGTCTCGCTTGGTCGTGACCTTAAAATTGGATATTAATAATAATAATAAGTATATTTAATACTATAGTAAAGGCATTCAATAGTAGTATTATTTCTGTTAATAATATTAATAAATGGTATTATTAATCATGTTAATATCAATAATAATGATATAAACATATTAGTAGTGTCAATAATAATAATAATAATAATAGCAGTAACATTTGTTAATAATGTTATTATTAATGATATTAACATTAATAATAGTAATATAAACATATTAATATTATTGTTAATAATATTTTTTTAATATTATTTATATCAATATTATTATTAATGAGAGACGGGGTGGGGAACAATTAGTTGATGGGTGAGGGGAGAGAGTGAGTGAGAGTAAAAAAGTGAGATAGACAAGGAAATATGGTGGGGAAGGGAAAGGGACGGTGATATTTCTTGTTGACATGTGGAGAAAGAGAGAGAAAAAGTTAGAGTGGGATATTGTGAATGAGATAGAGGGAGAGGGGGAGGAGAGAGAGACATTATGAGAATGAGTGAGAGTGGATGGGAAGAGGATGAGAGAGAGGGAGAGAGTGGAAATTGAAGAGAGAGGAAGAGTGATAGATAGCGAGATGGCACATGAGGGAAGAAAACGAGAGAGGGGGAGGAAGTGAGGGAGGCAAAGATAGAAAAGGAAAAAGGGAGGGTGATAGAAATAGAGAGAGAGAGAGAGAGAGAGAGAGAGAGAGAGGTGGGGGGAGGAAGTGAGGGAGGTAGAGATAGAAAAGGAAAAAGGGAGGGCGAGAGAGACAAAGCTAGAGTGAGAGAGAGAGAGATATTTGGATGGGGGTTGTTTTGAACAATGGACTTAGTGAGGTAGGGAGGGATAGAGAAATAGAGCAATGGGAAAGGGAGAGGGAGAGAGAAGGGAAATAAAGAGATGACAAAGAGTGAGAGGAAGGCAGAGAAGGAGGGAGTGAGAAAGAGAGAGATATATATGGAGAGAGAGAGAGAGAGAGAGAGAATTTTGGATGTATTCTTCCTTATTTTTCTTCATATGTTCCCAATAGTAACCTTATTCTAGAAATTTCTTTATCCTTCATTTTCCTAGGTAGCCTTCTAATGAAAATCATGGAACTTGCTCAACAGTTCCTTTTGAAGGATAGGAGATTTAGGAACATATATGTTATAACTGATGTCTAGACATCGACTATCCTTACATAATTTCCTTTTTTTCCCACCTTCGCATACTCCATGATTTTTAAAGCTATGGGATGTTTGTGCACTCCCTCTTAGGTATTTTCATACAAATTTTTGAAAATTCGAGCTTAACTACCCATAAGAACCCACAACTCATTGATTCCTCATCTATGGTTGCATGCTACACCTTCCTACTCAAGGCATTTAATTCTATTTTCTGTTTGCATGGTCAATAGATAATGGTCATGTCATATTTTAGTAAGAAGTTTTGTCAATGTTCTTTCTTAGTGACAAATTTGGTTGGATGAACAAGTAACTTATTGCCACTTTTTTCATATTCACGATAAACTATTTTCCCAAGTAGTAGTTCCTTAATGCTTGTAGGAAATGTACAATTATAGTCATCTCTTTGTCAAAGACAAGGAACCTCCATTCATGATCATTCATATTTTCTCTCATAGAGTGCCATTGGGAATGACGCCCATAAAAATTAATAGAAAATTTGAATGATGTCCTTAAATAATGACAAAGGTAGACAATCTAAAATACATAAGAACAATGGCAATGGCATGGAAGTTAATGATTACAAGATTTTTCCAATTAAGCAATTATATAAATTAAACAAAACATGTTAATAAATAGATACTCTATTCTAAAATGAATTAACCACTTCTAAAAACAACTTTGTGACCCTACATCATGTTCCTTACCATAAGAAATCCAAATAAACTCCAAATTACCATAAGAAATCCAAATAAACTCCAAATATAAAGCGATCAAGTTAGAGAAAAAACTATGGTATAAAAATAGGACGTTTTTAAAAACATCAATGGATTAGAATTCACTTGAGCTCTTAAAATGCACCATACAACTAGATAATTAGATCATTTTGTGAATATGAATCAATCAAATAATATTATGTTGTAAAGGAAGATTACTAAGATTACTTATAATTAGATCATTTTGTGAATATGAAGCAATCAAATAATATTATGTTGTAAAGGAAGATTACTAAGATTACTTAATGATTTAGGTGACGTGGTTTTTATGATTACTTAAATAACTTTTATATTTTACACGGCATATTTTCGGCAAGGCATATTTATAGGACTACTTTGTATTTATGAATCATGGATTTTAACCATTTGCGAATGTATTTGGATCCACAATTAGATACCAAAGAGTAATGTATTTGGATCCACAATTAGATACCAAAGAGTAATGTATTTGGATCGAGTATGACAACTCGATTGTTATACTTTAACTTATAATAATAATTCTTTAGGTAAATATTTGTTTCAATTGCATGATTAAATGTAATCGTGGGATAACTTTAGCGCAACAATAATTTATGGGAATAATTGACAATGAAATTATGGGAATAATTGATAATGAAACATATTTGTACGTTTGTTTTGGTTTGTTTTGTTTTTGTATATACTAATTGCACAATACTTTTATTTCTAGTTTAATGCAAACCATATATTTCTCATCATTTAGATGAAAAGAGATGTGTTTTTTTTCTTATATAATATAAAAAATTATAAATTAGTTTTTTAAAGTAATATAAAAAAGTAATTAACAAAATACATAAATATATTATATAATTCAGTTTGTATATGAGTTTTAATAAAAGAAAATTTGAAGTAATATTTATTTGATATTAGTAAAACAATTATAATAATTTAAAAATGAAAAAAAAAAAAATGTTAATTATATATAAGTATAAAAATATAATCAATATAAATTCATAAAACTATTTAAAGTCTAAAATTCATTAAAAACACTGAGTTAAATCTTTAAAACATAATTTTATAAAGTAAAATACAATGTAGTGTAAAATCAATTTTAACTTTATGTATCAACTATAATTTCTACCAAAGTAGTGTTTAAGGAATGGATTTATCTTAGTTTTTTAATAAATTGGAAACTAATTTTTATGATATGTATATTTCATTAACATTTAAAATAAATTAATTGATAATAAAATTCCAAAATAATTTTTTAAATATAAAAAAATGAGAATTTCATTTTTCCCAATCTCAATTAAATTTAAAATAACGTCTATATATTTTATTAAAATTTTGAAATGAGTTAATTATAATTATGGCTTTATTTCTTTTCCCATTTTCCCATTTACTTTTTTGTGGTAACTAAACACATATAAATTTCTATTATGAGACATAGATTTCTGTTATCTTTTTTTCAATTTTTCCATTATTATAATTGCTTATTTTTAATTTTCCAATTTAACATTTTTTTAAAATTTATTATTATAAATATTATTTACATACCTTTTTCACTCTCATCAAAATAATTAGAATCTATTGAATCCACAATTTTATGGTTTCATAAATGACTAGCATTTATTTTGTACAGGTATCGCCAAAACATAAATATATACTTGCAAAAAAAATATTTCCAACCTAAATTATTAGCAATTTTCTTTTCAAAATTTCAAATAAAAATATAATGTTTTTCTAAGTATTATGTTTTGAAATAATTGGAAACATAAATATGATTGTTAAATTTGCACGTATAAAAATTATGCATTATCATGAACATAAACTCCAAGGAAATTGTTCACCAAACACAACAAACTCACACCAATCCCTTTTCTAGTCCACACTATACCCTTCTAGATATGGGCTTCCCAATTTAAAAAATTACAAAAGTAACATTACTTCCATTGAATTTGGAAAATAATTAAATCAATTAATGAACATATTTATCTCTAACTAAGATTATGGAAAAATTAACACATTGGTCTCAAGGTTGAGCACCATTTTTCCATGAGTTTGTTGAATGTGATTTTGGGTCGAAATATTGATTGGTTAGAAGACATTCTACTTATAATACAAAAGACGAACGTTAACATGTTATATAGAGCATCGAATTTGTCCAACATTGATGTAATTTCAAATATTTTATTTGGCTGTGTAGGTGCTCTTATGTTAGATTACAACAAAACAACTAATATTAAACGTAAAGTTCAATATTTTTATCCATTGGAGTTTATATTTATTTATTTTTAAACTTTTTATGATTAAATAATATTAAAACAATAATATTCCAAGTTTTAAGATGAATCAATACTATATATATGGCTAAGCATATACATTTATTAATATATATTTAATTTACATTAATTGATATTAATATATACCATTGATTTATTTAATTATTATTTAATTTTAATTCATTCTACAATTTTATCATTGTTGGGAGTATTTTTTACAACACATCATGACATCAAAATATTATACTTAAGCTAAGCTACATAGAGTGAAATTTTGTTTATATTATGCACGAACATCATCTTTCTTGAGAGCCCCATCTTAGCTGAATATTCCTCAGCCAAGTATTGAAAGAAACATAGTTAAAAATCAGTATACTTATTAGCTACAAACAAAAGTATGGTCATTAAAAAGGGTAAAAACTCATGGAGAAGTGAAAAGTATATAGCCAATTGCAAGAGCGGTTCATAATTTATCCTTTAACCGTCATTAAATTTACATGTCGCCCTTAGAAAGGGCATATCGGTATCAATATTAGATATTAAATTATTTTTCGTTAAAATATTTAATATATCAATCAATTTCTTATTTACAAGTATATATTTTCATTAATTTAATTCAATCCATTTGTATTTATATTTGGTTGTTCATAGTTAATATATAAATTAATTTAATTTAACAACATAGGTTTAAGTTGTCTTATAAAGCAAAACAAGTTACCATAGCAATGACTTTCTCTATTGATATTGAGTTTGCAAAATAATTAACAACATGACCATAATTCATTAAAGTAGTTTATACATTAATTAGCTATAAAAATTAAATAAGTAGTAAATGTTTAAAGAAATATTTTCTAATATATCTCATATGGTTAAAAGAAAAAAGAAAAAGAAAAAAAAAGGATAAAAACTGATTAAATGATAAAAGTTTTAAATTATATATATATAACAAAAAAATATTATTTATAATAAGCAATAATTTAATATTATAAAAATATAATAGAAATATAATTTACACATGTAAACATGGTATTATTTTTTATTAAATCGAAAATTGAAGAAGCTTAATTAAAAATGCATAACTAGTTTTGACATAAATTTTAACTTGTTATTTTTTATTATTATTAAAATTAGAGTAACCATATAAATTAAATGGTTCACAAACACATAGAAATCAAAATACTTATCTTATAATATATCTAGCATTACCCAATTTAAATAGAAATAAAAAAATAATTATAACTTCATTATTATTGATAATAAAAATGATTAATATATATATATATATATATATATATATATATATATATATATATATATTGGTACAATACCATGGCTTGCTAATAGCACATGCTCCAAAATCCTTAACTCGTGTTCATATGATATATGTTTTTTTAATTAACCAATTTAATTAAAAGGGAAGAAAGAGCTTAACTACTTTTTTAATACCTCATGCTTAAGAAACCTATAGCTCATTTCATATGACATTTATTTAATTAATTAAATTAAATGGGAAAAATAGTCAACTATTTGGAGTTAAATCTTAAATATCTTAACTTTTTTATTTTATTTTACCTATTAAATATCTTGAAATTTTAATTGTTAAATTTTTCTTCAATATTTTTGGAAAAAGATGTAGTAAATATGTCATAAAATTACCATTTCATTTATTAGTTAAATTAGACAAATATAGTTGCTATGGACTCGCTCAACTTTGTTAGCATATATAGTGAATCCACCATATATACCATCTATAGCATCTCTAGCCCTTGTTCAAATGTGAGAGCTAGTTCATATTTTTCAAATTTCATTAATTAAATAAAGTGTTATGAAACACTAGCTATGCGAACTTGTTCAATGTTAAGTTATGAAAGGACATCCTTTGATGATAACTTCATTTGTGTATATTTAATGAAAAGCTCATTTATATGTTGTGATTCTGTGAGATGAATAGTGTAAAAAAATAACTTAGGTGTACAAATTTGACATAGATAGAACTATAAATTGGACGCAGTGTAACATTTGATTATCACTTATGAAACATGGGCATAGAGGATAATTTTGTTATTCTTCATTGTAGTTGATGTTGTGAAAGAACCGGAGGGATCTACCCTTAAAAAAAAGTTATAAGCATCCTACAATGGAAGCCCGTGGAAGAAGAATTATAAAAGCTAAAATCATATTCCGGCTTACGATTTGATGGTATCTTAAAATAAGAAAACTATTGATATACTTTGTTATCAATAACACGGAAGTTGGTTCCATTGCTTGTGAGCAATGTTTTGATAGAAATTTGATTGAAAGAGATTCTTTCACTTCAACTGAAAGAACACATGATAGGCCCCTTGCATGAGTTTACCGAGACGTGGCAAATAAAGTGATGAAAATTATTGTCAAGATTTCATGAGTCCGTGAAGCTAGTTGTGAAGTATTTTAAGCTAGTGAAATAATTTGTGTCATTATATTTTGTGGAGTATGAAATTATATAAAACAATTTTTTTTTGAAAAACGTAAGGGGTTCATGTATTTTCTATCAATTTTTTTATATATTTTATGATTATAGATTTTTTATTTTTTTGGTTTTTTTTTTTCATTTTTATTGATTAATTCATTAAAGTTTTTTCTTTAAAATGCTTGTATCACTTGTTCACCGGTTTTGGATAGAGAGTGATCTAGTACTCTCTTAAGACACTCCTTAATGTGAAGTCACTAGCTCAATTCCTCACTCCCATGATATATTGGGCAAGATGAAGACATAGTTCCACCAAGATTGAAAAGAAATACTTGTATCACTCATCCTACCTATCTATTGATATCCTTGCTTTTCTGTGGGTTATTTTATATAGTGTATAAATGCAATTCGTAAATTTTTTTATGAAGTAACATAAATCATTATGAAGTAGTGAACTTTTTTTTTATGTAGATCAATTATATATTTAGTGCAGTTATGTAAATTGAATGGCTGGTAGGTATTGATAAAAATCAAAACACTTGAGCCATGATACATGTTACATTTTCAAAATTATAAAAAGTTAAAAAAATCATTCATAATAATTTTATTATTATTATTATTATTATTAAAAAAATAATTAATATGTGTTAAAAGGATTTTTGAGTTGCAAATAGATTTTGTTACAATAATATTGCTTACTAATACTACATTTCCAAAAAACCATAATTCATGTTCATATGACATTTTTTTAATTGATCAATTTAATTAAAAAGGATGAAATGACATAATTACTTATAAAATAAATTTCAACTTTTGATCTCGGAATATTATTAAAAATATTTTAAAATATTCCATGGAAATTAAATTTCTACCATTCAATTAATAATCATTGATAGTTAAAATAGAATTGTGAAACCCCTATTCCAAAATAAATGCACCTACCTATATAACAAATTACTACATAAATTAGTACATGAAAATGTTAATAAGAGGAACCATCAATATTTTATCATTTTATCAACTACTCAAATTTCATCAACCTTCCGTTTTGTCACTATTTATGGTTAGTTTATATTATTTTTGGTCAAATGACTTTAAATTTTCATTAATTGTTTGAGTTTGCAGAAAGTTTTTAAAATTATATATATATATATATATATATATATAATTATAAATTTTTGAAATTCACATTTATATATTTGTTTATTCGGTAAAAAAACAGGTTAACATTTAGAAAACCCAATATCTTTTTAAAATATCACCTATCCGTCCAATTTAATGTCATGGAGACAAAAGAACCATTTAATAGGTTTAATTGTCAAATCTCATTGAAGAGATGTGCCTTAATCTTCCATGGAAAATATATTGATTCGTATGTAAATATAAATGCATTCCTCTATCCTAAGCCAATATTCCTAGCACTCATCACTAAAGTAGTAGTCAACCGAAGGGGATGAAACTAGAGTGAATGATTTCACTTTCACTCCTTGAGTTCACCTATGACGAGAAACAGACGATGTCATAGTATTAAAAGTAATAAAGAACATCACAATTGGAAAAACAAATGATGTCGCATAGTTAACATTGTGAGTCATAACTAATATTGGCTCCATGTTCAATCATAGTCAACCATAGGCATCAAGGCCATAATAAACATGGGCATCATAGTCAGTAATAGTCATCATGTTCAATATTGGCTCCATGTTCAGCCATAGTCATCCAAGGGCATAATATTAAATATGTCCATAGTGAATCATAGCCATCAACCCCATAGTCAACCTGGGCATCATGTTCATCCATAGTCAACATGGGCACCATAATCAACCATAGGAAACATTGGGGCCATGGTAAACCACATTGACCATGGGCATTGTGGTCAACCATGATCAGGGACAATCATCTATAGGTAAACACCAATAAACAATAGTCATCCATACTCAACATTGTTGATTATGATTGACATGGCCAATGGAAGTCAACATGGGCATCATGTTAGATTGTAGTCAACTATAGGCATCATCTTCAACATACCCATAGTCAACCATACTCATCATATTCAACATGCCCATACTTAGCTATAGCCATCATGCCCATAATCAACATGGGAATAGACATTAATACCATCTTTCATGTTATTAACTTTACTAAATTTAATACCTTTAATATTATTTGATATATAAAAAATTTCAATATTTATTTTTTAATATAAATTTTATAATGATATTATAACATTAAAAACTTCATATCATTAATAATTATATTATAAATTACTAAATTAAAATTTATATTACTTTCACTTTAACTTTCATATAGTTCACAATGTGATGAACAATAAACAACGTTGGAATGTGATGAATAAAAAATGACATTGTTATGTGATAAACAACAAATGATGTCGCACTATGAAAAACAACAAACAATGTTGCAATTGGACAAGAAAATGATGTCACATAGTTAACATGGTCAACCATACTCAACATGATCAATCATAGTCAATCATAGTCAATGTGGGCATCATGTTTAACCATAGTCAACATAGATTTCATAGCCAATCATAATCATGATGGATGCCATGGTGAACCATAGTCACCATAAGAATCACTATATCACCATGGCATCATGGTCAACCATTGTTGACCACAATCAACTATATGTAAATGTTTACAAAGAAAACCAACATTGTAGTGTGATAAACATAATTGATGTCATAGTGTGATGAATAATAAATGATTCATCTTCTATTGCCACAATGTGATGAACATACACTCATTTTGCAAAATAATGAAGAATAAATGATGTCACAACATGATGAACAATAAATGACATTACTATTTTACAAATAATGAATGTCATTGCAATGTGATAAATGACATACAACGTCACAACATGACAAACATTAAATGTTGTTGAAATGTGATGAACAATAAATGAGATAAGAATGTGGAAAACTTCAAAAATCATCACAATTAGAAAAAAAAAAATGATTTCTCAATGCGATCAACAAAACCATTTTCAAACATAACAAATCGTTGGTTGACCATGGTCAAACATAGTCAACCATGGTCGTCATGGTCAATATGGCCAACTATGTTCAACCAAGGTTAAACATTGTAAAACCAAATTCAACAATTATGTACATGATCAACATTGTTTACCATGGTCAACCATGGTTAATGTGGTCAATATGGACAACCAAGGTTAACATGGGCATCATGGTCATCTATGGTCAACCACAATCATCTATAAGTAAATGCTAACACCCCTAGAGTAGCATATTCAACAAGAGCTAACTATATGATGACCATATTCAACCATGGTTAAATAAACTCAACCATTGCCAAACATGGTCACTAAGTTCAACCATGATTTACCATCCCCATACAAGCTCAACGATAGTCAACCATGTTCACCAATGGTCAACCATAATTAACCATGGACAACATGGTCAAGCATGCTTAAACATGGTCACATTGGCAAACCATGGACTTATGGTCAACAAAGACAACAATGGTCACCTATGGTCAACCAAAGTCAAACCAAGGACAACCATGGTTTACATGGTCAAACATCATTAAGCATGGTTAGCATTTGCAACCACACTCAAAAGTAATCATTTATTGTCAATTATAGTTATACAATTACAACCATGGTCACCCATAACTTCACCATATTTAACCATAGTTAGCCATATGTTGACCATAGTTAACCATGGTTGAATAAGCTTAACCATAGTCAAACATGGTTGATCTTATTTCCGTATCATTAAACAATCTCAACCATGGTTGAACACTTTCATACATGGTCACCCATTATCAACAATGGACAACATGGTCAACCATGGGTTACCATGGTAATCATGCCCATCAAATTAAAACATAACCTTGTTCATGTATGGCCAAACAGGCTTAACCGGTCTACCATTTTCATCCTTGGTCAACCATAGTCAATCATGGACAAAATGGTTAAGCATGGAAAAACATCATCAAACCATGCACAATAATGGTCGACATGGACTACCATGTAACTTATAGTCAACCAAGGTTAACATAGTAAAACTAAGGTCAACTATGGCCTCCATGGTCAAACATCATCAAGCATGGTCGACAGTGATCAACAATAGTTAACCATAACCAATCATAGTCAACTATAACTACAAATTTGTAATCATTATCCACTATAACGTGACCACATTTAAACAGAGTTAATGAAGATGAACCATGTGAAAATGGTCAAACCATTGTCAACCATCCTCATCACGTTGAATTATGGTCAACATGTTGAAACATAGTCAACCATTATTAGATATGATGAACATTGAAAATAATAATTAACCACGAACTAACATGGTCAAAATGTTGTCCACCATTTTCACCCACACTCAACCACAATCACAAGAGGCAACACGATCAACCATGGTCAACTATTTTTTGACCATAATCTACCATTGTCAGCGATAATTTTATCATATTTAACCATAGTAAACTAAGCTTAACCATGGTCTACTAATCCTCCCTATGGGCTTCAACCATCAACTACCAGAACCACATATTAATGAAATGGTTGATATACACCAATCAACATCATTTTCCACCTTTTGTATGCCAATTGATGCCATTGGTTTCAAAAGGTAAAAAATAATGGTGATCAATGCATATCAAAAGTTTTATTAATGTGATTATGCTATTATGTCGTCGACTGAAAGTAAATGATCAATGTTGTGGATCCATATAGTAGCTCATTTATAATTGTTAAAATATGAAAAGAAACTTATAATTAATATTATAATGGTTTATTTTTATTATTTTAATTAAATGTGTAATTAAAAATATCAATTTTTTTCTTAATAATATTAAGTTAAAAAAAAAAACATTTTTCTTTTTTTGTCTTCTAAAGGACATGTCTCTCTTTAGAATAATTTATTTGATTATTCTAACAAAATGTTGTTTCTACATTTTAGTGTCAAATAAATGTGCAATTCCTTCCCTTCTCATTATGGATTTGACATATGGGATTTAAGAATATATTAATAAAAAAAGAAATATCTCAATATTAGCTATAACATATTTGAATGTCCACTTTTAAAGTAATTGAAAGTAGCATCAATCACTCTCTGAAGGGGGTGTGAGCTAAGAGCGGGATGTATATTTCAAAATATGTGCCTCAAGTAACACTTGTCTCTTCCTTGTCCTCGCGTGTCATGGAAACCATTCTCTTGGAATTACCAACTCGTGTCCACTCATTATAAATTCATGAGGATAGTTAAGTTTTGGCGGAGGTATGATGTTATCCATCACACCGTGGTTTATATTTTCTCAGTTGCAATGAGGCAGTTATGTTTGGACAGATTGACTCCGACCTCTGGTGAATTTGATAGTGGTTCGTGTGTGTTCATTGATGAGCCTATGAGTAAATAGAGGAATGTTTTTTTCAAAATGTGTGATGCGATTAAAACTTTTCCCTTCGTGGACTTGGTGTGTCATGGAAAATGTTCTCTTACTTGGAGTCATCAACTAATGTCCTCTCATTATAAATGCATGGGGTTATTTGAAGGGTGGTTGTTATGAAACCAGCTCAAGAAAAGATAGAAAAGATAGATCAACGCCTTAGAATTCAGCCTCTTCGAGGGGGCAACCTCCTTTACATTACATAAATGAACAATTATTGGATGATACAAATGACAAAACCTCCTTTCTGTATATAGGAGTCTAAGGAGTCACAATATAATCTAGACGACCTAACAATAATAATATAAACCCACAAAAATAAAAATAGAGGGATTCTATGGGGCACAAAAATAACAATATGGGGGTAATAGGGGCACAACAATATAAATAAGGGGTATAACTACAATATTAATGGGGTAATCACTAGTATTATAGGGACCCAACATGCTCCTCTCCTTCAAAAAAGTGTTGTCCTCAACGCTTGAGTAGTTCTGGATACTTCTGCATAAAATTCTCATCCTCCCATGTGGAATCTTCAGCGGATAAGTTCTTCCACTTGATAAGATACTCTGAAATTGATCGATTTCGTAGCTGTCGAGTTCTTGTTTCTGTGACTGCTTTGGGTTCCAATATAAATTTTCCTTCCTCGTCAAGTTCTGACAATATTGTTTGAATTGGGAGCTTGTCGCCTATAACCTTCTTTAAACATGAAACATGGAAAACTGGGTGCAATCAAGAAGCTACAGGAAGCTCCAATTTGTATGCCATAGTACCAATATTTTGCAACACCTTGTACAGACCATAATACTTTGGTGATAATTTATTATCCTTCTTAGCTTGCTTTAGGGACATTTGCTTATATGGTTGTAGCCGTAGGAATACCCAATCACCTACATCAAAACTTCTTTCACTGCGATGTTGATCTGCCTGTTGTTTCATTCTATTTTGTGCCAACACGAGGTTATCCTTTAAGAGTTGGAGGACTTGTTGTTGATGTTCGATGTGATGTTCCACTGCCTGAACCTTAGAATTTTCTCTTAAATATGATGTGATGGATGGTGGTTGATACCCATAAAGTGCCATAAATGGGGTCATTTTTGTTGCTGTATGGAAGGAAGTGTTATACCACCATTCAGCCAGAGGCAACCATTTGACCCATTGTGTCTGTTTATCAGATACAAAGCAACGAAGATATCCTTCCAAACATTTGTTTACTATCTCAGTTTTCCCATCAGATTGAGGATGATAAGATGAGCTATGAGCTAACTGAGTACCAAGACAAGAAAATAATTCTGTCCAAAAATTTCCAGTGAAAATGGGATCTCTGTCACTTACAATAATCTTTGGGTTTCCATGTAGCTTTTGAACTGTTTCCATAAATGCAGTAGAAACTGTACTGGATTTAAATGTGATAATGCACAAAAGTGTGCATACTTGGTAAGTCTGTCAACTACCACCATGATGACACTCTTTCCCTCAGACTTGGGTAAACCTGTGATAAAATCCATTGAAACCTCCTCCCAACGTTGGCTTGGAATGGATAAAGGTTGTAATAGACCCGGTGTCTTAATTGTTTCAACTTTATTTTGTTGGCAAACCAAACATTCCGCCACAAACTTTTGAATATCGATTTAAGGCCATCCCAAAAAAATTCCTTCTTAACCCTGTGGTAAGTTTTTAAAAATCCTGAGTGCCCTCCTAAGGGAGAAGTGTGCAATTCCATAAGAATCTTTTGTTTTAGCTGGGAATTCTTACAGAGGTATAAGCGATCTTTGTACCATAACGAATCATTTTGCCAGCTAAATGTATCAGAAGTATTGGAATCTTGTTGTAGCTTTCGAATAAGTGCCCACACTTCTTCTTCATTCTTCCATTCCTCCCTTGCTTCGTTTATCCAATCTGGTTGGATAATAGAAATGGCACACAACAATGCTTCCACATCCTCATCCTTTCTTGAGAGTGCATCTGCCACCACATTTTTCTTCCCTTTTTTGTAGATGATTTCAAAGTCATAACCCAACATCTTTGTGACCCACTTTTGTTGCTCTTCAGAGGATAATCTTTGTTCTAAAAAGTATTTAAGGCTATCATGATCCGTTTTTACCTTGAAGTGTCTTCCCATTAGGTAGGGTCGCCATTTCTTAAGTGCATGGAGTATTGCCAACATTTCCTTCTCATAAATAGCTTTGCTTAAAAACTTTCCCTTGATTGGACGACTTTCAAAAGCAATGGGTCTTTCATCTTGCATTAGAACAGCACCAATTCCATTTCCTGAAGCATCACATTCCACAATAAAGGTTTTTGTGAAGTTCGGTGTAGCTAAGACCGGTGCTTGGCACATTGCCTCTTTAAGATGTTCAAAGGCCTTTGTTGCTTCCGGAGTCCATGAAAATGAATCTTTCTTCAATAATGTTGTTAGAGGTGCTGCTATTCTCCCATAATTCTTAACAAACTTGCGATAATACCTTGTCAACCCAAGAAATCCTCGCAGATGCTTTATGGATGTGGGGATTTTCCATTCCTTAATGGCTTTAATTTTGCTAGGGTCTACCTTAACTCCTTCATGAGATACAATATGACCCAAATATTCCACCTCCTGGACTCCAAAGAAACATTTGGATCTTTTTGCATATAATTGTTTCTCCTCCAATAGTTGTAGCACCCTGTCAACATGTTCAACATGATCCTTCCAAGACTTGTTGTAGATTAGTATATCATCAAAAAATACTAACACAAATTTTCTAAGGAATGGTTTGAAAATTGAATTCATCAAACCTTGAAATGTTGAAGGTGCATTGGTAAGGCCAAAAGGCATGACCAAAAATTCATAATGACCCTCATGAGTTCTAAATGCCGTTTTCGGAATGTCTTCAATCTTCATTCTGATTTGATGATATCCTGAATGAAGATCCAACTTGGTGAAGTAAATTGATCCATGCAATTCATCCAGTAATTCATCAATGACAGGAATGGGGAACTTATCTTTAATAGTGAGCTTGTTGAGCTCCCTATAATCCAGACACATGCGCCATGATCCATCCTTCTTGTGCACCAATACTACTGGAGCTGAGAAAGAACTTTGACTCGGTTGAATTATACCAGCCTCTAGCATTTCTGCAACCATACGTTCAATTTCACTTTTTTGGACATAGGGATATCTGTACGGCCTGATGTTTGGAGGAACACTTCCTGGAATCAGATGAATAGCATGATCATGATCACGCATAGGTGGGAGACCTTTGGGAGTCTCAAATACCTTGGAATGATTGTCCAGGACTTTTTGGAGATCTGGAGAAATAGATGATTCCAATGTGGAAACATCTAGCGAACATAATTGTGCAATTACACCTCTTTGCTCCTTTTTTAGAAGCTTTGTCATGCCATTAGAGCTGATTATCTTTCTTGGTTTCCCTGCAATACCCCTTAATTCAACTTCCTTTCCTTCCGTAGAAAATTTGATGAAAAGTTCTTGAAAATTAAAAGCTATTGTACCCAAGGATTGTAGCCATTGGACTCCTAGTACAACATCAGCACCTCCCATTGGAATGGAAAGCATTGGGCTAGTCAATACATATTCTCCCATGGATAGCTTGATATTATGGCACTTTCCAGAGAAATTTATTGTTCCTCCATTTGCAATCATCACTTGACACTCTGGTGCTGGATATAGGAAGAAATTCAATTCTTTTGCTACCCTACAATGAATAAAATTGTGGGTGCTTCCTGAATCAATCAACACTATTACCTTTTTCTTCTTGATTTGTCCTTCTATCTTGATGGTTTGAGGAGTGGTAATTCCCGCCAATGCATTACAAGATATGGTCGGATTTATTTGTTCTTCATCTAGGCTTTGTTCCTAGAGTATATCCTCTTCTTTTGACCTTTCTTGCTCCTTTTCTTCTTCCTCTTCACAATCTATGTAGAATAATTTCTTCTCAACACACTTATGACCTTTTGTGTATTTGCTATCACAATTGTAACAAAGCCCTTTTGCTATTTTTTCTTCCAATTGTTTTGGTGTCAACCTTGTAGGTTGTGGAAGACTAGGGGCAACAACACTTCCGTCTTTATAGTTGTGAATGGTATGCTTCCTAGTTGCCATAATTTTGCTTTCCATTTTTCTTGCTAACCTGAATGCCTTCTCTAATGAATCAGGTTCCCAAAGGCGAACATCATGTTGGATATTATCCTTTAAAGACCCTATGAACACATCAATCCTATGCTCCTCTGGAATATATTTTACCCTTATGTTCAATTTTTGGAACTCCTCAATGTGCTCCATTATTGAACCCTTTTGTTTGAGACTTATCAATTGGCTAAAAAAAGTGTTGCTTTTTGTATCCTCATAATGTGCTATCAATTCTTCCGTAAAAATTGCCCAAGTGATAAATTGTTTACGAGAACAAAGCCATTGATACCATACAAATTGATTTGGTTCCAAATATACAGTTGCCATACGTACCTTTGGTGTGTTTTGCACATTATTGAGATTGAAGAATTGCTCCATCTGTAATATCCATGTGGCGGGATCCTTGCCATCAAACTTCCTCATATCGTTTTTTGGAATATGGTGATTCTTCAATCCAACATTAGCGTCTATGGAATCATAATTAACATTTATTTTGTTCTCATCATGAGTTTTCTTTACTACCTTTTCACCATTAGTAAGTATTTCTTGTAGAGAATTTGTCAAATCTGTCTTCAAATCTGCGATGCCTGTCTTCAAATTTGTGTTCAAATCTATCTTCAAATTGTCCATCTTAGCTTCTATGCCATTCATCTTAGCTTCCACGCCATTTATCTTAGCTTCCGTTAACTTTTGTGAGCGTGACATTTGTTGCACTTGTTCTTGTAATTTTGAAATATCATGTAGCATTTCTTCCTCTTCTTCATGAGTCATGCTAGAGCTTTCAGGTTCCTTACTAGGTGTTTGTATTTTCTTTCCTCGGGGCATCAGTTACCGATAATAATGCTCTACTATTCCTTTTGAATTTCTTCAAAATAACTTTTCAAACCAAGCTTAAGCAAAAATTTAAAAACATCTACACACCTTTTTTCACTTTGTAGGAGCCTGATATTGCCTCTGATGTATCTCTATACTTTCCAATCATCTAGTTCTGAATTTGTGACCTGTAGTAGCTATTTGTGTCCTCTTTCCAATGCCACCAGACTGATCCAAATTGGATTCTCCAAGAAAGAGTTATGCACAATCTCCTAAGATGACCTGATTATAGACCTTTCCAAAAGAACGAACTTGTATGAAGCGCCACGTGTACAATTTTTTGATCTTTGGTTCTGAAAAAGATATACAAGAAACTACAGTCCGTCCTCTTTCTGTACCTTCTTAGGAAATTTCAATTTGATTCCCAGAGAGAAAGTTATGACGATTTTCCCCATGTCACCTGTTTTGAATGTAATTCAGGAGTCTTCAAAAAGACCAACTTCCTCAGATCATATCTCCGCAAATATTGCGCGAAAAGCTTTGAAATTCGGACCCAAGGTTCAGTGCAATTACTTCTCAAATGGGTTTTCTTTGCGACTTCTGAAACATCACAGACAAAAAGTTATAGAAAAAATGCCATGATGACCTGTTTGGAGCAGCGAAACCCTAGAATCCAAAGCTTTGATACCAAATGTTATGAAACCAGCTCAGGAAAAGATAGAAAAGATAGATCAACACCTTAGAATTTAGCCTCTTCGAGGGGGTAACCTCCTTTACATTACATAAATGAACAATTCTTGGATGATACAAATGACAAAACCTCCTTTCTATATATAGAAGTCTAAGGAGTCACAATATAATCGAGCCGACCTAACAATAATAATATAAAGCCACAAAAATAACAATAGAGGGATTCTATGGGGCACAGAAATAACAATATCGGGGTAATAGGGGCATAACAATATAAGTAAGGGGTATAACTACAATAGTAATGGGGTAATCACTAGTATTATGGGGACCCAACAGTGGCAACCGTACAACGTTATCTGGGGTGGTGGGGAGGAGGCCATCTCACCTTGCTGCTTATGATGCTCTGTTGTGATACACTCTACATGTATGGGCCTCTTGGCTCCTTCCTTTGGTAGAAATGATAGTAGTTTATGTTTTGGTGGCAAGACGATATTTGTTTAGTTCATTTCCATAACTTTCAGGAGTATTGAATTAGGTCAATTTTCTTCATTTTTTTTTGCACAATACACTGAGTGGGTCGATCTTCAAATTGGTGGTTGTTCTAACCACCTCGACACTCCAAGGAACTAATTTCATAGGTATCTCATTTAACTATCCTATCTTGGTTTTTGGTGTATGGTATCGAGGAAATTTGTCTATATGGTTCTAGTGCTAGAAATTTAACTTTTAGTTTAGTAATGCAATTCAAGTTTTTGATGTTTTATGCCTCTTGTATCTATCAATTTGGGTCTCATTATGTGTTGTGAAATTGGCGTGTCACAAGTTTGAGGAGTAAATATTTTCATTACATCCCATTACAGATCTTAAGTAATGATTTTGTGGTCTATATTACTCTAAAGTGGGTTATTCACCTTATAGTGTAGTTGGCGTCAGTTTATATTGACTATCCTTTGTGGGGTTTTCAAGGGTGTCTGCATGTGGTCTGTCAGGTTCGTTCAACACTTACTGTTCTTGGGTTTCAATTATGGTGTCTAGGAGACCACCTACTTGTGGTATGGTTGACGTTCAAAGAGCCTGAGGTTTTTTCTTTTGGTTTTCCTATTGATCATTTATTTACCCATATTTGTGTGGACTACTCATTTCTCTCAGTAACTATGCCTCCTTGACGGAGAATGTTTAGTCATAGAGGAGGCACGAGTAGTTCCATCCCCCATTGTGGAAGGTTGTTTAGTTGGGATTCATTTTCAAATTATTTTGATTTGGTCCCTTTGGAAGTCAGGAGGGAAATTCTCCACATTGAATCAAAGGAGTTTGGCGACCATCCATACTTATTTGACTTTGAGGTGGGAGAAGATGCCATTAAATTGATTCCTGATTCAGGAAAATTTAGTAAATGACAATAACATATTCTACATTCTCTTGTAGTGCACCAACATATGGATACTATCTCTTGTATGGTTCTCAGAGATAAGAAAGTGCACAATTAAAAAAAAATAGGATAAGAGGATATTAAACAACTTCTATGGAATGTATGTTTCTTCCTCGATGATATACTTTCATGTTTGAGATGGGTCGAAAAATATGTGGTCTTTGACTTTGATTCTGAGGAGAACATTGATCTCCTAGTAGACATCAATGCTCCACGTGCTAAAATATCTCCAACTACTAATTCCTCTCCTCTTTCTCTATTTATTATATCAGATTGATGTGGGATTTGGTGTTTCATCTTTTTTACTACATCTAGTATCAATATCACTCAACTTTGTGGAACTCTTGAAGGTGATCTTGGTGTCTTTCATGATGATATGATAAACAATACCACTATTTTTCACATCTGACATTAAATTTGGCCTCTGTTTTTTTCAAAGGGTTGGAAAGCGCTAGTTTTTAGTCTTCCAAATAAGCTTTTAACTGTTTTTTTCTCAAGGTGCATGGTTTTGTTCAAGTATGCTTCAAAAGAAACTTCTATTTACTTTGGTTTGATCTTTGTATGGGAATAGTGGAAGTGGCCTATGGATATATTATGATGTCAATCCCTTGGTCTTATGGTTTTTTCCCATGGTACTGTAGCAGCCAAGTTTTCATCTTGTTATATACAAAAATGGTTCTTAGTTTGTTTTACTTGGTTGGAGGCTTGCACTCCGAGGTTAGTCTTTTTGGGATGCCAATAGCTATATTCTATCAATGTAAAGCCTCTCTTTATTAATAGAAATCATTTGCATCTCCTTACAAAAATAAAAGTAACATGAATCACATGTTCTTAACCATTAAGTCACTGATTCTCACTCATGTTACACACACACAACCCAATTGAAAGTAAAACATTTCTTCTAGTTAAAACATTTTAATATTGTCGTTTCAGTGTCAAGGCGATATGTAATTCCTTCCATCGTCAACATGTAGTTGACATGTCACATGTAAAAAGATATTAATGGGACAAAAGAAAATCAGCATTCACTAAAATATTTCAATATAAACTTTATTCATTTATAGTGGTAGTAGGTGTAGGGGATCACCTCCAACCATAGAGTGAAAAAGGTATCTTCCTTCATCTACAATCATAGAGAATTTTCCAATAATATGCCAAAATCATATCCTTTACTTCAAGGTTTAATGCTCATAAATGCCATCCAAACCTTCACTCTTACTGTGACAGGGACTCGACTCTAATCATCATCATATCCATGCTCTTCAACTATGAATCACAATATTACTTCCCAAGCTTTGTCTTAAAGCACATCAAACAAGCAAAAATAATATATGGCATTGGTATCCTTCTTTCATGTCCTTATATATCAAAATAACTAGGATAGTCATTCAAATCAAGTAATGAATAAGAAAACATGGGTGATAGTAATAACTCTGAATGAATATGGGAAACCAATACCTTAACCTCACAAATTCTCTTACACATTACATGATTTTAGACTTACATATAGCTCGCTAAGTGGATAATAATTATAAGAATAATGAGAGTGAGTTTGTATGTCCTCATCTTTCACCATTCCCGCATATGAATCATTATCCTCTACTTGATAGGGTGCATTCAAGGTTAACTTTATGGTTATTAGTTTTGATAGATCGTAATCTTTCTCCTCTAGTTGTGTTGCTTATCACCCTAGTGCACTTTGGCTTAGGGTTTCCTTGTTTACTCTTCATCCCCCCATTTCCTACAAAATATCTCTATTTAACATGATGGAAACTAATTGGCTTGTTGATCTCAAATGGGATTTCCTATACCCAACTTTCAAACTCAATCTCATTCCTCACTTAAGTTGCATCTTCTTATCTTTTGTGGTTTGTTATATGCCTGTAATACTTTCAACGTGTTGTGTTTATAAGTAAAGTTGGGGGTTACATCCTCTCTATTTTAATCTTAGGTCCTCCTTTCTTCAAATTCTCTGTATGAGATATCTTCTCTTGGGAAACATGCATCCTCTTAGAAAAAATCCCTTGGTGGTGCATATAGGCAAACTCTCCTCTTCTATCTCTCGATATCTCTAGGGTTTATGGTTCAATTATCTTCACTACTCATTCATCCACTCAGATCTATAGCCTCTTTAGGTCACCATATTGGCCAAAAAGTGTTGTAGCAAGGCTTTAAGGAACATTAATTTAGTCACGGAACATGGACTACTCCAAGTTAAGGAAGAAAAAAAAAGCTTTTGAAATTCATGAAGCTAGACTGACCTACTTGACACCCGTTGGGATGATATTTCTATAAAATTTAAAGAATTGGTAGCCAACCTTAATATTCAGTGACTCAAAATGATGACAAATGAAGTTGTCATGAGTTTCATCATCCATCTTAGTTATGGAGAAGGAAAGATCATCACTTCACACAATCAATCAATCAATCCAAAGTTCATCTCCGTCAACATCAAGATGTCTTGCTAATAGCTCTTCCCTCCACAAATGGAGAAATTGGCCAAAGAAGACAATGAGAAATAATAGTAAAAGCATACCAATATACCTTATCATTTGATGGATGTCTTGACTGCTAACTAAGCAAAGCATGAGACTTCTCATGACTTGCTCTTCCTCTTTTGAATTTTGAATGTACTTTCACATTTGTACTCTCATAAAACCTTTCGTAGAGTCAAAACCTCTAGAATTTTCAAATTTTAATATATGCTATCCAATCCTTACCAATATTATCAAGACACTTCTTAAAATCCAATTACATTGTTTCAAAATGATAAAGAAAGTAAAAAAAATAAAAACCCTAATAGTGTACTTCGAAGGTAGCCCTAATGCAACACTCTTATAATTCCTAAATTTCTCTAGTTTCAATTATAAATATATATATGTTTTATTTTCCTCTCAACTTAAGCTTACTTTCGTAGTTTTCCAAAAGGTAACCCCTTTTATAATATAAAATTTCCCAATTTGCAATAAATAAATAAATATCTATATATATATATAAATAATATAATATAATATAAGTTTCCAAAAGGTAACCCTTTTTATAATATAAAATTTCCTAATTTGCAATAAATAAATAAATAAATAAATAAATATATATATATATAATAAGAGGTTATGATAAGGCCGAAGGAATAATTTAAAGAAAGGAAAGAGAGTTTATCAAAATGGTTTAAAGAAATTTGGGTTAGTTAACGTTAAACATCACCGTCGACGATTGACGATTGTTCGATATGTGAAGATTCAAGTCCTACAAGCTGAACATGTTAACAGTTATATTCAGTTGTAGACATAGAAGAATCTCTCTTATTTTCTCAATTCTTGGAAAGCATAATTACGCCTTCGTCATCGCACCTGACAAGACTACTTGTGTCCATTGCTAATGTCCCCTATGGAGGAATCTGTCACTGGTCATTGAGAGTTTAGTGCAAAGATAAATCATAGGAATACACTTGCAGCTTCAGCTTACTCTATCAGTGAACATCCTTTGACAAGTGAGGAAGGATGAAATTCAGGTAAAACCACATGTACACTACTTCCTTTTTAAAGGCATTGAATTACAAGTTACATTTAAATGAGGATTTTTTGTTTTTCTTTCTTCACAAAGAACGAAGAGTCAAGATAATCACTACAAAATCAAAGAAAAGTTAAGATAATCGGTAAGAAAGCCTTTCCCAATGAAACATCATGTCATTATGAGATTTGAAACCTTGGGTAGTTATCTGTTTCATTTCATTATGAGATTTGAAACTATGGGGAAGTTACCATTAAACCTTAAACAGCGAAAGTTAATCGTTCCGAATATAACATCATGTCACTATGTTACCATTAAACCTTCCAAAACTCAAAACTCTGGCAATATAATTGATTAACATTTAAATAATGGATTTCATGAAAACATAATTTGCAATTAAATTTACAGAATACTGAATTTCATGAATACAAAGGAGAACATTACATATACGTGGAAGACAAAGAAGAAGAACGTAATTTATTCGACATGACATCTTTATCATGGTTGTTATTATTATCAGGCAGCTCTGCAAACTATCATGTTGAGGTTATCACTGTTCTGACAAGTTAAGGTTCTGATCAGTTAAGGTTCTGAACCTTAGCTGAAGGAGCAGAATGCACTTTACGAATACCTTTTTTGGTTAGCTTGTTCTTTACCGCAGTAGTCGAAACCACGACAGTGACAACACTGGTGACTACAAGAGCAGTTTTTGCTGCCAAAGAAACAGCATGAACTATTGGCTTTTGAAGCATTTGTATGCTGTTGCATAAAACTTTGAAAAAATTTCCCTTGCACCCTGTCTGGTCATTTTCTATGTATACATCAGGAACTAATCGCTTGCATGTTTGGGAGTTTGCCAAACCAGAATCCATTCCATCTTCAGTCTCTGTTCTCCATCCCAGCAACTTCATGGCATCATTCCTCAACAAAAGGTTGGGATCTTCATAGTTTTTGGCGTGCTCCTCATCTGACCTAGCGAATGAAAGACATTCTGGTAAGAGCATGGGGTGAGATGGTTGATGCGAGTTATCATATTCAACAACTTCCTCCCCTGCGAATGTAAGTGCCTCCAGCACAACGTCCCGTTCTCTTCCCTGATGCCGCCTTAAGCGCTCCACGAAAATTCTCTTACATTCCTCAAGATCATACAAAGCTGCCTCCCTATCAGCTTGCTGCTGCTGCAGCAAAATCTACAAACAAACAATATATATTATTTGCATATTCAAGCAATCCACATAAACTGTTAATTCATAAATCTTAGTCCCGTATCTGAGTTATTTGCAAGTCCTTTTCAATGCTTTCATCTTATATACAGACAGAGGAACATTGAATTTGCAACAACTGAATATTCAATAATCTTATTTGTAACCCACTTTATATCTGTGCCCTCACATTTTCACTCATTCAAGAATTTGCAATAACTGCTTATTATAAATAGTTTGGATGCTTCAGAAAAATATGCATGTTACACAGGGAAAGATTCATGTTGCAAACCTTTTGTAGGAAAATTTCTGAAATTTAAATAGTTTGGATGCTTCAGACAAAGATGCATGCTGCATGTTTGAACAAAGATAACTTCACTTACATCTCTCAAACTTCCTTAATATTTCTGAATCTGCAACGAAAATATGCTAAGGTGCACTAAAACAGGATTTAGAAACCAGGCGATAACAGATTGCTGTGCTCCCTAACTTGTTTTAGCACATATTTCATCGATCTATGTTATGGTATAATACTACAGCTGACAGAGGGGAAATTACCTCTTAAACATTGATATGGGTCCAACACGAAAACCCAATCTCATCATTGTTGTTATTCTGATTACCTGGTTAATGTGTTATGTGTTGAAAAGATTGAACAGGCTAGTAGGAAAAAATTGAACAAGCTGAGGATTCAACCAGGGTATTTTTCAAGCCAATGGGCTGCTTTACATCCGAGCCACATGCCTTCCTCAATGAGGGAGAAGCTGACAGAGTGGACTGATATCACAACATCCCCGGTGAAACCAGATCACGGGAAAGGACAAAATGACAAGAAACATATCCTTGTAAAATACAATCTATTAAATCACCCTTCCAAACCCCTCCTGCCCCATATGTTAAAATCTTGGAGAAGCTTATGTCCCCGTAATTTAACAAATTAGCAAGAAAACCTGTACAGTCCATCGAACTTCCCAATCCGCTGCGATACATGAAACCATTGCCCATAAGTAAGATTAAAAAATGAACAAATCACCACGCTCGGTGTAAACGAGTCGATACTCCCTCAACTTAACTTCATTACGAATTTTGGAATACAATTCTAAGGACAGAAGTTAGGTCAGATCTGGCTCTTATTTATGTGATTCTAAAATATTCTCAAATATCTGCTATCTGATTCTAAAATTCTAGATAAAAATAATTATCCCTCTACTATATGATTATAAAATATTTTCAAAATTTACTTATCTCATTCTATAATTTTAAATAAAAATGACCATCTATATTAAAAAAATTCCACAACATAATCATTAAAATGACTACTCTGCATTTGGAGTTGCATATGATGACCAGATAAATTTAACCGGACTGATCACCTTGGGTGCAGCTTTTCCAGCTTGTTTATGCAACATGGTATGGTCATAGAAGAACCATAACTCTTCTGTGAACTCTATAATAACTGTTTATTGCACTGGAAGGAGAATCTAAATGTACTCTACGAATAAATATAAATGAATTTGGATTAAATGATATTATATATATATATATATTCAAATTGTTAAGGATTTTTTAAATGGTTAGAATTTTTTTTTAATAATTAATAAATTTATATTAAACTGAATTTATACCAATATAAAGAGTATTAAAGAAAATAATAATAAACATTTTGTAGTAGTGGGAAGAGATTAAAAAGTGAGTAAACATCAAGATTATATTTGAAAAAAAACTACATTGCTGACCCATGTTACAGGAAACTGGAAACTAGATTTTCAGGATATATCATATATATCATGTAGTAATATGATAATGTACTAAGGAGATAGAAAGATTATTTGTAAATTTTGGAATATTTTAGAAATTTGATAAACCTAACTTAGATGATATTAGGAATAGGATTGGAAACAGGAAGGGGATAAATTGAAAAGGGAGGGAGAGAAAAATGGGAAATGGTTCTCCTACTTATTGAGAAGTGGAACAAAGTTTGAGCTAACTACTAGCCACCATGCCTCTAGAAGCCAAGCATACTGCAAGGGCTCATTGTGATATGGTTGATCTCAAATACTCTGCAAATGTTGCCAAAGTGAATGACTAGGTATTAACAAGTTCAAGGAACACTTAGCTGGGATAGGAAGTCATGTAAAGCCATGTTAAGAACCAAATGAAGTAATACGGCATATTAGGGTAGAATACCTTCACAATTTTGAGACTAAAGTAAACCAACAAAGAAGTTTGTAACTCAAATAGTTGCAAAGTTTGGGAGTGAGACTCAAGCAAATGAGTTTGATCATGATGAGAAGTTTCAACTTTCAAGTGATAATGTTGATCACTAATATCATATATGTAGATTTGTAGTAGGCCACTGGCCAGATAACTTGTAACGCACCGTTTTTGGACTCTATAAGCCATTTAGAGCTTGATTATATTTTTTGTTGTTGATATGTATTGCACTTGGTGCCATTTTGATATATTCACCTTGACATGGTATATATATGAGAAAACTTTGCATATTTTGTGTCTATTGGTTTGGAATCATGGTTTTAAATCTTAAAAATAGTTTTCTTCATTAGAAATTATTTATTTTATGTGTTTTTTAAAACCTTGCTCATTGAGATCTAACCATTTTGGGTTTGACTAGTTCCATTTGAAACCAGTTTATTAGGTGGACCAGATATTCTGGTTTTTAAAAATATGATATATCTATATATATATATATATATATATATATATATATATATATGAGAGAGAGATGGAGAGAAAGAAAGAGAGAGTTAATAAATGTAGATTAAACTAAATCTATACCAATGTAAGAAACATTCAAAAAAATAATAATAAACATTTAAGTGAGTAAACATCAAGATCATATTTGGAAAAAGAGAGGCTATATTATTGATCAAATTACAAAAAATTGGAAGTTAGATTTTCAAGATATATCATATATATCATGGAGTAATATGCTAATGTAGTGTATAATTTACTGTGGTGATAGAGAGATTAACTGTAAATTTCAGAATAGTTTAGAAATTTAATAATCTTAACCTTGCATGAGAAAAGAGATGTAATAAAATAAAATAAAAAAAACTGTAAATTTTTAAAATAGTTTAGAAATTTGATAAACCTAACCTAAATGATATTAGGAATCCTTTCGAAATTTGATAAACCTAACCTACATGACATTAGCAATGGGATTGGGATGGGAAGGGAAAGAAGAGCGAAACGGGAAATGGTTCTCCTGCTTACTGAAAGCAGATTCAACATGAAGAGTAATCTGATATAACAACGCCTATTGTGCATCTAATTCATAATTATTTTAGATGTGTATATCCAAACCTGCAAGCAATCGAGTTGTTCTTCAAGAACCTCCAAAGCATCTCGAATAGAAGAGAGGCGCCTCGCTTCCATGGATCTATGGATCTATCACCGTCCACAGAAGGTGCTGTGTTTTCGCCGTTGATTGCAGTGTCACAATGTAACACCCTCTCTATGGCGTCCTCAATTTTCGCATGCAGTTCTGATGCCTGGCCCAACACAATTGTTATCTCATCCATCTCCATTGATATTATGATAAGATCATTGATATCCAAGTGCAATTCAGCCACTGCGGCCTTCGGTTATATAATTCATTCAAAGCTTATGAATACTGAGCAACTGACCAAGTACAATATGGGAATCGAAAGCTTCGGCACCTGGTAAAACTAAGAAAAAAAAAAGAGAAAACCTTATATTTAAGGTCAGCTAGGTTGCTAGCTTAACTGTCGGAAAGGAGGGTGGTGAGCGAATTTCAAACAACAGCATGGCTCAGTACCAACCATACAATTAATAGATTCCTTAAAGGTCAGCTCGGTTGGACAATAGAAAAGGAGGGGGGTGAACGAATTTCAAACAATGACGTGTCTCAGTACCAACCATACACTTACATACAATTTTTAAAGATGGGAAAGCAGGTAATTGAGGCAAAGCACATGCCACGAAGACCTTATGAAGGCAACGGAAGGTGAGATGTAGGAGCCATCAAGTGGAGAGGGCTCCTTGAGTTGGAGTTCCCAGATGAAATCGGCTCGACACGTAATTTATTCTTGGACTTCGCAGAGGCTACAATCCGAACGCTTCAGAATTCGATCCTTCCTTACGTTTTGCTCGCCTGATTAGACAAGTCTACAAGACTTTGCGACGGTTACTGTGTATTTTTTGGTACCGTAGCAACGATCATGTATTCTCTAGATTTGGCTAGAAACGTCAAGAAGGATCGCCCTTCTCTCGATTTGACTGGAAATGTCAACAAGGTTCTATTATTATCAACGTTGTCTGTAGGTCGATTTGACTACTAAAATGTACGATTATATAATATTTTTTATAATTATATATACAAAAGTGCCTAGCATTCTATTTTCATCATGTTTAATAGATTATAATATAATATTTTTTATAATTTTATATATTTATTTTCATAAGTTTAGCAGGACTTCATTTTCATACTGTCTAATATATCACTCCAATTTGGGCACATAATTGAATCTGTGACTTCACATCAAAAAATGCCTTAATAAAAACACATGATCACTGTTTATCCAAGATCCCCGAGACCTTTTATAATCTTATATTATATAAACATTTTTACAATTTTAAATAATTTATTTATTTTAGTTAAACTAAAAGTTTTCTTTTAATATATGAATGTCTACCAAAAGATTACTACATTGTTAGTGAGTTCTATAGGGAAAATTGATACAATAATTGACTAACAATATTATATATTTTTAAAAACATACCATCCATTAATTATGTTATTAAATTATTTCTCTATTATCCTCTTGAATTCTTATATTTTATTTTTCATTATTTTTCTATGACTTATAATCTATTTTTATAAAAAAAAATTTCATCTTTTGATTTTATCCTTTCTTTTTATTTTCCTCATCATGTATCTATTTACCATTTCTGTCCTCCTATTCTTCTAAACATTTCCCTTTTTGACCCTCTACTTTCTTCTTATGTTTCTAATTATATACCTCATTAATCTTATTCTCTCGTTTTTAAGTCATATATTTTTCTATTTTCTCCATTGTGCTTTTTGATCCAACCCTTCCATTCTATTTATTTTCTTTCCTTTAATACTATCTTGATTTTTTTTTGTGCATATAGAGGAATTGAACTTGGTCAAGCTCTTATCAGCATGATATCGGGTCATTTCCAACAACTACTACTATAACCTTTCTTACTTGCATGATTTTCCGCATCTATAATATCTAAGTGAGCCCACACTAGTGTGACTCATAAAAGGTCCACAATATTAATCAAGTGCATTTGAATCTTAGACCACATACTTCATATTAGACTTCATATCATTGTTGTTGCTAATAAATAACATAAAAAATATATATATTTATTAGAATACTATCTTAATTTGATTTTGAATTTATATCTCTTTTATTATTACTTTATAAACATAAAGTAAAAACGTTTTATTAAATTTCCAAATAATTTTATTTTATATTTTTCAAATAAAAAAATTATAATTAGCATGTTAGTAGCCATGCTCGAAAATAAATTCACATCTTTTGAAGACAAGATCCATAAACAAATAGAAAATAAAATAGAACTATTGGAGAATAAGATGGAATGGAGACTAGGTTGCAGGTTATAGAAAAACAAAACCAAGATATGAACCAAACATCCCAGCAAGTAGATGTTGATACTTTAGAGAGTCTTAAAATGAAGGATGTGATTAAAGAGCTAGAAGAAAAATTTAATAGTCGCCTCACACTAAATAGTGTGGCAGCTAAATTAGATATCAAACCAATTAAAAATGAAATGAAAAAATTGATAGAATTAGACCATAAGCGTAACAAAAGTGCCTTGAACCTTATAATCATTAGTTTGAAAGAGGAGGTAGACGAGGATACTTTAGGCATAGCCCAGATAGAATTACATAACAGATTACAAATTGAAACAGCATGTCTCATAGAAGCAACAAGGTTGGGGAAACTAACTGAGAATAAAGGAAGGTTGATTCAAGTAAAGGTGAGCTCCACTGACCATAAGTATGACATACTTGGTAAAACCTCAAGTCTAAAAGGAACGGGAATATTTATAAATGAAGATCTCATTCCAGAAGATCAAGCAAAATTGGGAAAGGAGGTTCAAAAGGTAAAGGAAGCTAGGAAGGAAGGAAAATGGGCAATAATCAGAAATAGAAAAGCCGTTATTCGAGATAAAAACCAAAAAGATAATAATAAATAGCAATTCAACATGCTCTAGATTCTTTTTGGAACTATCGGGGCTTTCCATGGAACAAAGGCCCCAAGCTAAGTTGGATCTCGAATGATGTTGATATTATTTTGCTTGTTGAAACTTGGGAGCATGAAGAATCTAAGGTCCCTAACATAGATGGCTTTACATTATGGTCTGCATGGAATAGGCGATCCTCCCATAGAGGCATTAGAGGTATAACTTGTTACATTAAGAAGAACGTCTCTCCCCATGCTAGGATTTATAGAAACGACCCTTACAACTAATATAGTTGGATAGAAATTACTAACAGTTATGATAAAAAGGCCTACATAGCAATCTGTTATTTCACCCCCATGCATTCTAACTTCTATAAGAAAAAGAATATCGATAAAAATAGTCCTTACAATGGTTTAGAGAATGATATTTCTAGCCTAAGGAATGAAGGCAATATCCTTTTAATGGGTGAATTTAATGCTCGAACTTCAAGCAACCAAGCCATTATTCTAAGCAATCATTCCAAACCTAATCCTCTTTGGTTATACGAAGACCTTCCTCTGGCTAGCTGGTACAAAAGGAGCTCTAAAGACCTTAGGGAGAATTTGTTTGGGTCGGAGCAAGTCAAGCTTTGTAGTGCTCAGGATCTTATAATTTGCAATGGTCTAAAGAAGTGGCCCAAATATAGCCAGATGACTTGTATCCATGGGCTTGTTAGCAATGTGGTAGACTATGTTATCTGTGATCTCCCTCTATACAACAAAATAACAAATTTTGACGTCTTAAACAACCATGACCCTGACTCTGATCATAGGCCTTATAACTCTCAATTTTTTCATGCATAGAGATCCCATAGAAGATAATCCTTATAGCCAAAAGAAGTTAATATTTGATAGAAACAGAAAAGATCACTTTCTAAATGAATTAAAAACTAATTTGCTTCCTTTATCTAGTATAGACAACATAGAAGATCTCTATCATAATTTTACTACAACCCTCTCATATTCTATTAACAATTTCTCAATTGAATTTTCAAGTAATAGAAGAAATGGAAAAACCAACCCATGGTATGACAAAGATTGTAAAAGTTTGAGGAGAGAAATTAAGGAAGTTGTTGATGAATATCTTAAAATTGGCAAGATAAAAATATACAAAACCCTAACTAAAAAGAAAAAAAGGCAGTATATTCATAAAAGACAAGAGAATCTCTTACACCTCTCTAAGGTAGCTTCTAAGAAATTCTAGAGGCGGATTCTAACTAGGAAAGATAAAGATAAAAATAAAATTTCTTTACACGACTTGAATTCCTATCATAAAAAGCTTTATGAATCTCCAAATGTCGTGGAAAATGTTGAAACCTTGCTCACAACGAAAGAAGTTTTCTCATTAGAAGACATTGATTTTGGGGTTAATCGCTTGGCTAATGGGAAAGCTAAGGACATTGAAGGTTACCAGGTGGAAATCTTAAAAATTGGAGGTCCTGTCCTCATCCCCCACATTCACAAGATTTTCAGTCAAGCAGTCAAGCAAGGGTTCCATAAGGCATGGACTCAATGCCTCATTACCCCTATTTTTAAAAGTGGGGATACAAATAACCCCTCTAATTATTAGACAATTATTATCAGCCCTCTTCTAGCCAAGTTATATGGTATTATTTTGGAAAGGAAGTTGAGCATATGGCTTGAAAGTGAAGGTAAGTGGGCTAAAGGCCAATCAGGTTTTAGAAAGAAACACTCAACAATAGACCACCTCATTACGCTTAGGATCATTGTGGAGGAATGCAGCAATGATAAATACAATCTCTTTTGTTTCTTTGTGGACTTTAGAAAGGCTTTCGATACGGTTCCTAGAAACAACCTTTGGAATAGATTAGAAGAGCTAAAGGTTCCTTTTGAGTTGAGAGTTGCCGCTCTAAGGTTATATGAAAATGAAATTGCCAAGTTAAATAGCAATGAGGGGTGGTTGAAAGATATTAAGTGTAATATGGGATTTAAACAAGGTTGCCCCCTTATCCCCTACCCTATTTGGCATTTACATCGACAAGGTAGAAGGTTGTTTAGAGGAAGCAGGATGTGTTGGCATGATCTTAGCTGGGATATTCATCATCGTTCTTCTCTACGCTAATGATATTGTTCTTCTCGCAAGGTGCCCATCTCATCTTGATAAACAACTTATACTTCTTAAGGATTTCTACTCTACCATGGGTATGATTGTTAACACTAACAAATTTTTTTTTATGATTATCAAATCCAAGAAGGACACTTACACTAAATTTATGTATGACAATAGTAACTTGGAGGAAGTGTCTTCCTACAAGTACCTAGGAATTGATATTCATCACGAGCTCAACTGGAACTATAGCATTGAGAAAAGGATTAATGGGGTATGGAAAGCTTATTTTGGTCTTGAAAATAATTGTAAGATGGAAAACCTCATAATGTGGGATAGAAAGAAGTTCCTCTTTGAAACTTTAGTCACTCTGGTTATCTTATATGGATGTGAGGTTTGGGGTTGTAGCATCTATGGAGAATCCTAGAGAAAGATTGAACAAATCTAGAAGCGTTTTATTACGTATCACCTCAAAATTAAAAGCAACACACCCTATCCTATTCTCCTTATAGAAGTGGGTCTTTCCCCTATCGAGAGCCTAGCTATGACTAGGCTTCTGTTGTACAATTACAAACTCAATAACATAGGAGACCATAGACTTCCTGAGCTAGCTTTAAATTCTAGCCAAAACCACCTAAGGCTCAAATGAGGTTGGTATAAAGACACGAGGGCCTGGTTAAACCATTGGGAGATCGACGAGAATGTTGCATTAAAAAAAATTAATAACATTCAAATAATTGTTACTTCTAAGTTCAAAGAAAAAATGTGGTGTGAGAAAGATTTAGTAGCTAAAAGAAAATTAAGATATTATAAGGAGGTCATCAACCCCACCCTAGAAGATCAAACATATCTCTCTCTTTTAACTATTTCAAAGAATAAAATTAATATAGCCAAGATTACAACGAACTCTCATGAGCTCCATAGTGAAACAAGTCGTTGGGCAGTTCCTAAAACACCATCGATGGAAAGGTTCTGCCATATATGTGAGAATACAAACATCGAGGATGAAAATCACTTCCTCTTAGAGTGCCCCACGTACAACCACATTAGATCTCAGTTTCCAAATATTTGTTGCAATACTCACCTTCCTAGCCTTTTACATTGTCAAAATTATAGTGACCCCGAGAGGCTTCTCTCTAAGCTTTTTTAGCGTAGGAATAAAATCTTAAAGAAAACTAAATAATTCGGTTCTTTAGGTCTGATAGACCAAAATTTGGTCTCAATGAACGTTAACCACCACCATCATTATCATCATCAATAATAATAATAATAATAATAATAATAATAATATATATATATATATATATATATATATATATATATATAATATAAAAAATAATTTTTAATTTCAATGATGGTTAAATCATTTTAATTTTAAACTTTAAATAATAATATTTTTATAAAATTAAATAACCAAAATTTATTATTATTGTTATTTTGTTTAAATAATAATTTCAAATTAAATAACCAAAATTTATTATTATTGTTGTTTTATTTAAATAATAAAGATGAAATTATTGTTAATCAATTATCTTATTTTATTTTATTATTCAAAAAAATTAAATGGTTTCACTTAGTAAGTTTTATTGAATTGTGATGAATTTAACTATAAAAATATATAAATTAAGGACAATACTATTTTAAATTTTAAATTTCACATATTACCTATTTTTTCTAATAATATATATCGTTTTATCTATCCATTTCTATATTTATATATATCTAAGAGGTGAATACCATTAAATTAGGATAATCATATATATATATATATATATATATATATACTATTAAACTAAAAATATATATTTATTTTAGGAAAATCTTATATATCTTAACATTATAATTAATAAATATTTGTTTAAATTCTTACAAATTTATTGAATAAATGATAGAAATAGTAAACAATTAATAATATATATTTTATTAAATATTAAATTTATCAATAATTTATACTTAATAAATAAACAGTAATTTAATAATAAAAAAATTGTATGTTGATGTTATAATATTTTACTAAATAAATTATATGGAAAATATATATTTTTTAATGGTTAATAAATTATTAAGTTAATAAATTGAATATAAATATTTTATTGAAATAAATTAATAATTAAAAAAATGATTTAATACTAATCATTTCTTCTCTTCTTTTCATTTACTTCAAAAATCTGAAATACTTTATCACTTTCAAAAACTTAATACTATATTTATAAAATTAAATAAGAAATATTTTATTTAACAATAAATTTTCAAAACTACTTTCCTCATAAAAATAATTTATATAAATTATTTGATCAAATATCAAATATAACACTTTATTCTTTAAAATATAAAATATATGGCATGATATCTATAAGAATAGTATTTACATAAATAAATTCGTTAAACAAATAGTCAAAAGAATAAAAATTACTAATAGTTTGTTAAATGTCTAAAAAAACTTGCTACATTATCAATTACATTCACAAGAATAAATAATTAATAATATGTTGTTATACATAAAAATAAAAACATCAATAACATAATACTTTACACCATCCCAAATCTCAAAACAATTTTGTTAAGCTACAACAAATCTATTTACGTTAACCACAATAATTTTTAAAAATTGAAAATTCATGATGCGATATTTTATTGAACATTGCTTTTTAAAATTATTTTACCAGATTTTTAATAAATCCATTTCAAAAAATAAAATATTAACCTAATTTAATCTATTAATTTTGTATTTATAAAAAATTAAAATTAATACTATATTAATAAAATCTTACTTTATTAAAATGAGAACACTATAAATATTTAATATTATATTTCTTCTCATTTTTTTCAAACTAAAACATCTCTAAAACAATCTTCCCTAAACATCGACAATTTTATCATAAATACTCATAATAGCTAATAAAAAAAACTATTTTAACATGATACCATGTCTAACACCGAACTATAATCAATCTTTTCGAAATACTTCGCATAACAAAAGGTTAGAAGCACAAATATTTGTGTATTACCTTAATACTATGTTATGGTTAAAAACGAAAACCCATAATTCATAATGCTTTTAATGATATTTGAATATTGTACTTTGTCTTGGGATACCTACGAGGTCGGCGGAAACAGCTATGCAAAGTTGAAAAGTATTGAAATGCGCACCATTCTCAATCCCGATTCGATTGTCCCATTTGTATTTTGTATTTATGTGTTTTAATTTTTCTGAACATGTACGACGACTTAGATTTTATGTTTGTAAGTGAAATTATTGACCTTTTTTCCATTATAGGCAAAACATATCTTTGACGACTATGAATTTCATGTTGACTACTTAAACTTGAGAAAGCAAACAACTCATCTCATATATGTTGTCAATCTTGTCATAATACAAAAGTTGTTATTATATACTATACTTTTGGTTTGAAAAAGTGATGATTATTTATTTAATGTGATAATTATATGATTGATATGGGCATACTAAGAAGGGGAGATGATGGGGAATTTCATGTGGTTAGGGTTTGAATATATCGGAGGAGGCTAGGGTTAATTATGAAACCGCATCAATTTGGGAAGGCTTTGACCTCGTAGTGCCTTAGGTCGGTCGGTGTTCATTCCCCTAGTTGTTAACCTCTTAGGGGTTTTGGGTCAACGTACAACTGCTTCAGTGTTCACCATTAAGCTTTTCACTATTTTCACCTAGTTTTTTCCTAGATTGTCTACCATCTCTCGGTATTCCTAGTGCCTTAGGTTTTTTTCCTTATTCACTATTTTTTGATAAGGTGGCATGTTTTATTCTGATGCCAATGGATTTGGACCTTGTGGACTATAAACTAGAAAGTCCAACGGAGGGGTCTCTGTTTTCCGTGCCAATTTTTTCCAGGGCTCTAAGCTCAATGGAGGATTTAAACTTGATTCCAAGGTTGTGGTTTCATCTACATTTGGATTCGTCTCCATTTTCTGTCATGCATGCTGCTGAATGCCTCGAGGAGCCAATCGTTTCCTCTGCCAGCTCAAATTTCTTTTCAGGTATTTCATCCTCGGTCGAACCCTCTGAGTGCTTTTTCCATTTACCCACTATTGAAGGTGATGTTTTTGAAGGTATTTTTTTGTGGGAGGAATTCATGACCGAGAGAAAAGGGGTTGATTGTTCTCCGAGTGAGGGCGATCTTTCAGACATATTTGGGTCTCGGGTTACTCTCCCCAGTGAAGCAGGTTAGGGATCTATGGAAAGTCAAGGGGTTTTCACATTAGATCCTTAGCAGATCACTAGGGTTTAGGGCGCAGGTTCTGAATCTTTCCCCTTTCGGATGGAAGTGGGTACAAAGCCCTGCCCAGTGAAGATTGGTACTTAGTTGTTACCCACACTTCAAGGAGAAACCCTCCCTTCAACCCTTGTGGAGTGTTCCAAAGATGAAGAGCAGGGCGTTCCACAGGTTCAGGTTGGTGGGAAAAGGAGTACAAAGATGGGGAAAAATAAAGAAAATATATTGAAGAGTGAAGATGGTCCTATACAGAATTAACAAAGACAAATTGTTCGGGGGTTTCGTGAGCTCTGCAACTTAAGAAAGGTTTGAAGTTGGCGCCAAGTCTGGTTTTAGGGTTCTATGGCGGGTCGTGCAGGGGGGAGCGCCGCTCCCTCCTACAGTCAAGCCATCATGGAGGGAGGCAAGGAGGCAGGAGGGAAGCAGTTCAAAATACCAATGGAAAAGAGATCAGAAGCAAGAGGCAAGGAAATAGTGGGAACTAATGAGATCCAAAATCAGGAAGAAAAACAACGGATAACGAATCAAGAAAGGGAGAAGGAAGGCAGTAGCAGGAAAATGCCTCATACGAAAAATACGGGAGTCTGCAAACCCAAATCGAGCATCATCCCCAGGGTCATATTAAGTGATCCAGCGATTCAAGTGCACAGGGACCATATGAAAGAACATGCGATCATCTGCAAGTTTATGGGGTTATGGCCAACGGAGAAAGCTCTATACATCTGGATCAAGAGCCATTGGAAACCCAAGGGAGAAATACATTTGCATCTGGGTTCTAAGGGATTCTTCATAGTGGTGTTTGCGAGCCTAGAGGACAAAGATAGAGTGTTTGAAGGGGGACCTTACTTCTATGTTGCGACAGGACTCTACATGTGCCCATGGACGATGAAATTTGTTCCAGAACGTGAAACATTCACATCTGTACCAGTTTGGATTAGACTATTCTCATTACCTCTAGACTACTAGAAACCAGAGTCCTTGAAAACTATCGGAAACAAGCTGGGGCATTTTCTGGAAATGTCAGAGGCAACTCTCAAAGGTAAATATACCTCCTTTGCCTGAATATGTGTGGAAATGGATCTATCTAGAGCCCTTCCAGAAGCAATAATCTTAGAAGTATATGATGAGGAATGGGTGCAAACGATAGACTATGAGCACATACCATTCAGATGCTGCAAATGTCATGAACATGGACATCTATTCAAAGATTGTCCCACAAACAAGGTAGAAAGAAATGGGAAAACCTCTATGGACAAAGATCATGAGGGTTTTACCAAGGTTTGGAGTAAAGGGAAAGGGGGTAAAAGATCACATAAGAAAACGAGTGAAGACAAACAAACAAAACACAATAGTTTCAAAATCCTAGAGGATATGGAGGAGAGCATGGAGACAACCCAGGTTAAGGAGAACATCCCCAAGGAGTAGGATATGGAAGCTGAAATGGAGGACATCCCAGTAAACAACCAGTAGACAGAGGAGATACAAAACTGCATGGATATCAGTAAGGACTGTGAGATGACCCCAAGTGAGGCAGGTACGGAGGATCATGAACTGCAAGAGATTCTAGATAGGGAAGATCTAGATCTAGAACAATTTCTGGAGCAAGGAAAAACCAAAGGAGTAGACTCATTGCCAAAAGAAGACTATGATCAAGTCCAAAAACTCTATCTATGGAGGGCACAATCGAAGGGAAATGGGGTCAAAAGAAACCACGAAAGCCAAGAGCAAAGTGGGATCAAAATGATGGAGAACCAACAAACACTATCTCCAAAAAACTCAAGAAGGAAAAGAGGAAGGAAAAGATAGAATGAACTACTAACCGAATGTGGGAAACTATTGATTAACTCAGGTAAGATGAAAGATCTTACCAGCTATTCTTTTACCAACCTTTCTTAATGAAGCTTACAACCTAGAATATTAGAGGTTTAGGTAGTAGAAGGAAACAGAGAAATCTAAGTAATAGAATAAAAGAAGTAAAACCACACATGGTACTTATTCAGAAGACAAAATGTTCAATGGAGAAAATAAGAGAAATTCACAATAAATGGTTAATCAATTATGATTGTTTAGAGGTTAAAGCTAATAACTCTGTAGGAGGGATTCTCACGTTGTGGGATCCACAGAAATTGGGAATCCTGGATGCTGAAGTGTCCAGGAACTATCTTTCTTTGGTGTGTAGTCCTGTAGGTGACAAGGAGACTTACATGTTAACTAATGTATATGGCCCTCAACAGCAAGTAGATAAACTCAAGCTTCTCACCTACTTGGAAGGGCTCAGAGCGCGTTACCCCAACATACCCTGGATACTAGCAAGGGATTTCAATATGATAAGATCTCTTTCAGAAAAAGAAACGAGGCACGAAACAACTTGGTAGGGACTCTGAAGCCTTCCAAGATTTCCTCATGAACATGGGACTGGTGGACACGGAGACTATAAATGGGACCTTCACATGGAACAAAAAAAGAGGAGGGGTTTCCCAAATGGCATCAAAATTGGATAGGTTTATTGTTTATGAGGATCTCATGCTCACAGGATCAACAATCATAGCATCCATTCTGCCCTTTGGAGGCTCGGATCATTGGCCTATACAGCTAGAGGCATCCTTTATGGGCACTCCGAGAAATAGGTTGTTCAGATTCGAAAATGCCTGGCTCTCTCACCCCAATTTCACCAGTAACATCACCACTTGGTGGAAGGAGGATTTGAATATTCAGGGTACCAAGATGTAGATGCTCCACTGAGAGACTGAAACATATCAAATCCAAACTTAAGGATTGGAACAAAAAAGAATTTGGGGATATCATCAAGGCCAGAAAGAGTACGGAACAGAAACTCCAGGAAATCATTTAGATCAAAATTATAGAGGGCTTCAATGAGGAAAGACAAAACCTATCTGATTCTCTGCAGAAAGAATGGGAAGAGCGTTGCCTACAAGAGGAAACATTTTGGAGACAAAAATCTAGAATTCAATGGATCAAACAGGGAGAAAGGAACACCAAGTTCTTCCACAAATCCACTATGGCCCACAGGGCACAAAACAGAATCACAAAGCTAAAGGATTCTCAAGGAATTAAGCTTGTTGCTCACAAGAACATGGAATCAACCCTAGTACAACACTTCTCTGACATTGGAAAGGAGCCAATGGAAGACAAAACTAGGTTTATTGAAAAGATCACTCAGCACATTCCCAAGTTGGTCACAAGGGAGGACAACCATAATCTCAACAGGTCAGTCTCGTAAGAGGAGGTCAGTGAGGTGATCGAGGATATGTAGAATGAAAAAGCAATAGGCCCAGATGGTTTCAATGTTGATTTCTTCAAAGCCTGCTGTGTTACAGTCAAACAGGACATCCTTGAGGTGGTGGAAGACTCAAGACAACACAAAAACGTTCTGAAAGCTCTGAATGTGACCTTTATAGCTTTGATCCTCAAAAAGGAGAATGCTATTACTCTGAAGGGATTTAGGCCCATCGCCTTATGTAATGTGGTGTATAAAATTATCTCCAAAGTGATATCCAACAAACTCAATCCACTGCTACCTTCGCTCATCTCAGAAGAGAAAACAAGCTATGTGGAAGGAAGACAAATTCTTAACAACATCATCCAAGCACACGAGGCGGTTCACTCTCTAAAAATCAATAAGCAAGTAGGTATGATCACTCAATTGGACCTGGCGAAGGCTGATGACAAACTCAACTCGTCTTACATAAGAGCTATTTTAAAAACCGATGGCTTTAACCAAAATTGGATAAGATGGGTCATGGCACTAGTCACCTCAACCAGTTTCTCCATTCTGCTTAATGGAGCTCCCTCTAATACTTTTATACCTTCTAGAGGGCTCAGACAAGGTGATCCGCTTTCTCCCTTCCTCTTTGTCCTCATGATGGAAGGGCTGGGTAGGGCAATCAAAATGGCAAATGTTGAAGGTAGAATTTAGGGGATCAAGCTCACCCCGGATGGGGAGGCAAACACTCATCAACAATTCGTGGATGATACTATGCTACAGGGTGTACCCACAGTTAAGGAGGCAAGGGCAATCAAAGAGATCTTAAACGACTTCACTATGGCAGCAGGCACTGAGGTAAGCCAAAACAAGTCCAAAGTTTTCTTCTTTAACACTAATATTGCTATACAGAGAAACATCACTAGGATTCTTGGTTTTCAAAGGGAACAGTTGCCCTCCAAATATCTAGGCATACCTCTTACTGACAAACCTCTATGTAAGCAAATATGGGAACTGATTTTAAACAAACTTCAGGACAAGATCAACAATTGGACTTGCCGGGCTTTAAACTTCGCAGGGCAACTAGTGCTCACTCAGGCGGTTTTGCAGGCCATTCCCATCTTTATGTTTGCAGCTATCCCTGCTCCACAAGGCATTAAGCAACAAATAAGAAGCATTCAAAGAAACTTCCTGTGGGGCAGAGGGGAAAAGAAAAATAAGTGGGCTCTAGTTGCCTGGGACAAGCTCTGCAAGCCCAAAAGCCATGGTGGTTTGGGGCTGGAGGATCCGGAAACTCTAAGTCAAGCTTCGGGTGCCAAACTCTGGTGGCGTTGGATCAAGGAGCCGAGAGCACCTTGGGCCAAGCTTTGGACACAAAAGTATGCCAGGCACTGGCAGGAACAAGATCATATTAGAATGACAGGACAAATCAGAGGCTCACACATCTGGAACCTTGCGTGGGAGAACAAAAGTATTGTTCAACAACACTATTTTTGGGAAATTAGAGCAGGGGACCAGGCTCACTTCTAGGAGGACAGCTGGCAACAGGAACCCATCATGATCAGGAATGAACTGGCAACACTCAAGAGAGACACAGACAGCAAAGGGCTTTCACTAGTAAAAGATTTCTGGGATCAGGGGAGGGATAAGGATAAATGGAGGAAATGGAAGAACCTAAGTTATACTAAGGAGAGCCCTTTGAAGGCCATGGCAGAGGTTCTAGCCAAGGATTTAGAGCAAAGAAGAATTTTGGTCTCCTCCTTACCTGACCAATTAAGATGGGGAAAGAATAATGAAGGCAACTATAATCTCAAAGAGGCCAAACAGACAATCACAGGATTGAACTCTATAAATGCTGAGAAAGTTTGGCAGGAATTGTGGCAAACTCCTCAGTGGATGAAAGTCAAACTATTTATCTGGCTAGTTCATCAAAGGAAAATTCTCACATGGGATAACCTTCTCAAGAAAGGTTTCATTGGACCCTCTAAATGTCACCTTTGTGGCTTGCATGAGGAAACGATCAAACACCTTCTAAATCTATGTTCTTTTTCTGCTAAAATTTGGGATTGGGTAGCCTCTAGCTTCAGACAGACTGACAGGGATAGGCTCAACATTTCCAATACTTTAACAAACTGGAGAAAGAACTTCTCAGACAATGAAATCATCAACAAGGCCTGATGCTTGTACCAGGCTTTGTCATCTGGAATATTTGGAAAGAACAAAACATGTGGATCTTCAAAGATAAAGCCAGAGAACCCCTGCTTATCATCAATCAGATTTTGAAACAACTCAAGGAAATAGTTAGGAGCATTCTGAGAACAAACCCTTCAAACCCTCCTCTACCTCATGAGGTGCACATTCTTACCAATCTGGATCTTCAATCCCTCAATCCTCAAGAAATAAAGAAGAATGTGAGAAATATTAACATTGGGGATTGGGGTTGGCAGCCCCCTCCATAGGGCTTCTTCAAAGTTAATATTGATGGAGCTTCCAAGGGCAATCCCGAGGAAGCTGGCTTTAGGGGTGCCATAAGGGATTCTGAGGGGCTGACAAAATACATTTTCCATGGCCACTTGGAAAAGGGTACCAATAATATGGCTGACCTTTTGGCACTAGATCAATGTATGGAGATCCTGGTGGAAACAAATTTATAGAATGTTATAATTGAAGCAGATTCAGAATTGGTCATCAAAGCAGCCAAGAAGATTCAAAATGGAGCCTCACCAGACAAAGTGTCAAAGCACTGGAAGCTGCTACAGGTGTTTCACCGTATCCAATCTCACTTACGAATCCTTAAAACAATAAGATTTGTCCATGTTAGGAGGAAGGCTAATATGCTTGCAGATAGGTTGGCCAACGAAGGCATGGCCAATGGAGATAGGGATTCACAGTATCCATGGGATTTACATTCGACAGGGAAGTTGCGGGAGGACTGTGTCACCCTGGCAAATGCAAATTGGGGTTTGTGGATGGACAGGGCTGACACTGGGGACAGGGGTGGTGAAGACATCGCCTAACTCGACTTCGTGTTATGTTCAAAGGGATGATGGATGTAGGATTTGAGTCGATCATTGACACAAATTGGACTGCCATTGCTCTTTTGGCTTAGTGGGTCTCTAATGGAGACTCCTTTTGGACAGCTTGGATTGGCCGTACGTAGATTGGTCGGTGGGATTGCTCAGACGATCCTCTTTTGGCGATTTCATGATCGCAAAACCATAAGTTGTTTTTCGCGTAGGCTTTGGACGATGTCTGGTTTAGAGGAAGGGGCATGCGATTCCACTCAAGTTGTGACACGTGGTGTTGAGATGAGAGAAAAAACTCCTCTCATCGCATGGTTAACCCCCATGCATCTCGGATGTATGATATCGTTGAGGGGTGTGGGATCAGGTCGCCTCTCTCAATGGTCAGGATTTTTTGAGTAGGTTACTCAAAGGTTCCAAACCCGATCTGATCTGGTGGTCCCTATCTTGAGTTGTTGGCGGGATGGTCAGCCAGGTGCCACATCGCCATGGGGGGTCCCTCTATGGGCCCGGCACTCCGCTTCACCATGGTCATGGATCCCTTACCTTTGAATGGTCAGTGCTCGCGGTTCCATTCAGGGGTTGACGCATGGCGCTTTGAGAAGAGGGGAAACCACTCTCTTGCATTTTCCGCGCTGACCTTTGGATCAGTTTCTTGTCCTCCTCGGCGGGGTTTGCTTGTGCTAGCTGCTTGCTACCCTCTGTTCTGGGACTCTCGTTCTATTGTTGTTGTGCATGTATGAGAGGTTGTAGTTAGCGCTTCTGTGGCCTGGAGGCTTTTGTCCTTTTTGGGGCTTTCTGTATGTTATGTAACTTAATTTGATTAATAGAAGGTTCATCTCTTACTTATATAAAAAAAAGAAGATGCTCCTATACAGTATTGTCCCTGTGTTGGTGATGATGTGGAAATGTCTAAAGTTGTAGAGATGGCGGAAAAATCTTTTGTTGGAAGGGCTAGAAAGAGGATTTTCAGCATTATTACCCTGGAGAAGTGGTGTGACTTAAACATCAATGGCAAGGTTACAACCCCTCTTGAGGCCCGCCATCTAGTTAATGGTTCGATTCAACTCATATGTCAGTCTAAGGAGGATGTTGAGAAGATAGAATAGGAGGTATGATTTATTGACTCCACTCTTGTTGCTTTCAAATCATGGACTCCCCTGTTTGATGCTCGGTGGGAGAAAATGGAAATTATGCCAGTCTAGGTCCACCTTTCGGGTCTAAATGCACACATGGGGAATACAGAAAGCTTCACCAACATAGGGAACACCCTCGAAATATTTCTGGTGGCATAATACTCTTTTAAGGAAACTAGGTATTTATTGGTGGCCAGAATACTTGTAAATTTGGACCTGACCCAAAAGCTTTACCAACCCATGAACATGAACATATGTAAGGAGGAGTGGTTAGTGGAGCTAGATTATGAAGGGATTCCATTCATATGTAGCACATGCCATAAATACGAACATTTTGATAGCAACTACTCTTTTCCTTTCAACCCCAAGCATATTGTATCGGGACCTAACAAGAACCTAACGAATATTGGTGACTCAACGGGGTTGGGAGATCCAAGAAAGAATGACGTTGTGGGCCGTACTTAAGTAAAAACTAGAGTGGGTTGTACAAACGAAGTTGGGCCAAGCTTCAGATCTAATGGGGCAGAGAACTATGCCGACGGGCTTAGGGGAGGGTGCTCCTACTTATTGTGTGCAAGAGATCAAAAGCATTGAAGTTTCAAAGGATGTTGGGGTGTTAGAATCCACTCTGTGGGAATCAACACTACAGGATGTTATTTTTTTTCGGTTGTAGCAGTGATTGAGGTTACTTATCCTTCTCACGGGGCCACCTCACATGGAACTTCTTTTCCCTTATCCTCAAGTCCTTTTTTCTTGTACGTTTTCTACTTTGGATCTGAACTTGGAAATTTCTCCCTGCTTTTTTGTGTCGAGAGTCTCCCATCTTCCAAATGGCTTCATGTGTCATGCCAAGCATAGCTGGGGAAAATGTTTCTCCCTCTTTAACCTCAGACTCTACATCTTCCGAAGGACTTTCTTTAAGGACCTGAATCTTAAGGAAAGGAATTTGTTAAGAATTCCTTTAAGTTGAATTTAGTATACTTTTTTTTCACAAATAATGCATTTATTGCATGAATGACCATGAAGGAGTATGGTGAAGGAAATAGGCATTTAGTGTGAAAATATTGCAATGATTTCTGTAATGCATCCAAAAAAATGGACAGCTAAATTTCTCATGAGTTTGATGATATACATCTCTCATTTTTTTCTCCTTGGGGCTACTGGAATAAATTATTGGAATGAATGTGATGCACATATATAATGATTTGAAAATTTCAATTTAATCTATTTAAATTTAGAGGATATTTATAAAATTATTATATGTAAAAATTATGAGATCGTTTCGGGATGTCATGAATTTTTACAATGAAGAGATTATATGTATGAACACTCAAAACTACTTGGTTGATTGAAGGATCATAATGTATGTAGAGTGCTAGAATGGAGTGCAATATAGAAGCCACAAGGATAGAGTATCACCACCTACAAGGGAGCCCAATAAAATGACTAAGAGTCTCATGTTTATGAGATTTGATTTCTAAATAAAGAACATTCAGGAAATTAAAAAATTATGGTTTGAATTTTTTACGTATTTCTCATGGGATTTGAATTTTGTGACACATGTGAAAAAATGTAGCAAGAAGCTTAAGATAACTACCACTATGGTGGCATTTTATCCTTGTGGCACATTTATTACCTCACGGGAGTAAGTTATAACGAACACCTTGACTATAAGACTCCTTAAGCAATGTAGGTGAGCATGCCAAGAATGTACTTGGCTATAGACTCCATGTATGATATAATTGAGAATGTGAGAATTCCACCAAGATATAAGACTATAACAATAATCCCATGCGGGAAAACCTCTGGAAAGTATACTACCTATAATGGGAGTAATTTGGGTTTGGAAGGGTGACTAACTGATGGGGGCTCATGCAGGAAAACCCAAGGTAGGTAGACTACCAAAAATAGGGGCTTGTTGGGCGCATAAGGGTTAGTAACTAATGGGGTCCCATGTAGGAAAGCCCTCATGTACATGGACTTCCTAGAATGGTCGTTTCCTGGGTTGGGAAGGGTGGGTAACTGATTGGAGAAGAAACTTGTCACATATTTATTGGGATGTGAGCACAAGAGGGCCTGTTCAATGAAAACAATGAATTGAAATTTTTATTTATGGATTAAGCGATTCTAATAATTACCACAGAAACAAGTATCAGTCCAAAGCATTAATTGTTGAAATATCAGCGTAAATTTATTATGATTAATCTCATGAGAACTATATGCTTGTGATATAGGTGCGCTAATGAACTATACAACAAGGAGAGATGATTCTAATTACAATATTACATCAGAGTAGTGAAGCAAGAACATAATTTAGCTCAATACCCTAGGGACGAGGCCATTGTGGTGATAGTACAACGTTGTCATATGCACAAATTGCCATGAGTTAAGTTATGACCAATGTGTGGTGTTATTAGAGAAAGTCAAAGGGATTCCCTAGCTATAGTAATTCGATAAGAATCTTCCTATATGATCAAGCCTTATAAAGGAATGGATCACCTGAGGGAATGATGGAGAAGCAAAGGGGATACCTGAATGTCATGACTCCGACTTCTAATTTTTGTATTTTTTTGTTAATCTTTTACTTACATAGCTATGCTTAATTGTGATATGCATATTATGGATGGACAAGTTTATAGATGTACTATTCTATCTCTTCTACAAAATTAGACAATGATGCCCTTACCCATATCTGGGTATCTATTTGTGCACTCAAGACTCTACCCTGGAATGATTTCATTACCGTTATTCCTTATCCCAATATACCTATTATCATAAATCTAATAGTCGCTATCATTTTTCTGATTCCTTTGTATTATGTGGCACATGACATAGTTCAAGAATTGAGACCACATGTTTTTGTATCTATATTATGGAAGTATTTGTTTATAAGATCATCGCTCCCATTTACCAAATAAAAATACTATATGATGTATTATTATGTCCCAAATCCTATTATATCCCTTTTCCTCCCTCCTTACATAGGGGATCTAGTTTAATGTTATGTCTTCCATGCCCATTACATAGATGTTGATGCATCTTAAGTGGTAAGGATTTCAATGTTATTGACTTATTTCCTATAAATGTCACCCCTATATCTATATCTATATAGATATATATGTATATATATATATATATATATATATATATATATATATATATATATAATATATATATATATATATATATATATATATATATATATATATATATATATATATATAAGTGATTTTTTTCCACCATGTTGGGTATTAAAACAAATTTAACATTTAAATTCTTAATTGGTGCATTCTTCATGAGTTATGCGCTAACTCCAATGCTAGTTTGCATCCTTCTCCTTTGGAAGATTAACCTAGAAATGAGGGTCTTCCACCTATGTATTCTTCACAGCGAGACCATGTGACCATCATGAATACTAGGGAACAATGTGGATGTAACGATGGTCAATCAAGGGTCACGATTTATTTGTTGAAACCCTAATCCCCTCTAAACCCTAAATGCTTGTTCGTTGTGTCATTTTACTGCGCCTTTTCCCTCAGGTGGCACTATCGCAAAGATTTTTTTCTCTTTGGCATATGGATCCTTTTGATGCACACAGGTAATGAATTCAAACAACGCCCAAATGCATACCTTCCTGAACCTTCCAATGATTATTAAGGTAACCTTCACTATTTCAGTGGTGAAATTCATTGTTTGTTATCTATGTTTTCTCTATGCAAAATTTTAATAATTTGCACTACCTTTGTTGCAATGTGGCAGACAAAACAGGAATTAATTCCACTATAGGGGTGATGCCATTCCAAGAAATTTCATCTTTGCAAGTTATAATCTGTAATTTAATAGTTACTAGTTATGGTTCAAGTTTTCGCTTCTTGTCCTTCGCCGTTTGTGGTTAATTTAGCTTATGCCATTCCAGTTATTTTCCTTTCCACATGATTTCTTGGCCCCCCAAGTCATTGGATATAAACCAAGATGCATGGAAGTTTTTACCATGTGAGTTTTCTACAACATATATTTACATTTTGACTATACTCCAAGAAATGATTTGGGGATTTTGGTTTACAGTCAGCTTCTGATGACCCAAGTTCACATTTTTCGCAGAAGTAAGTTTTGTGCCCACCAACCACAGATAAGGAACTGGTTGCTCTTATTTTAAATATACAAATGGCTCATTTCCTCGGCCTAGTCATAACTTCACTATTTATGTTAGTATATTTTGGTTGTAGTTAATCTATTTGTTCCTGAATTCATATTGTTGTGATTTTCTGCACCTATGGATGGGGGATTTTCTAATTTTGTTTTCTTTGGTATTATGTTTACTGTACATTTTGGGCCTAAGGAATGTTAGAGGTCTCTTTCATCATTCGTGCACCCCTTCCCAACATACAGTTAAGAAAATCAAGATAGGTTTGTTAATTGTGTTTCTAAACTCGTGGGTAGAATGTCTTGTCATGTTCCTAGTTGTTATTTTAGTTTCTTTTTTCTAGGAGGTGAGAATTCATTACCGACTTAGTTTCCCATTTCATTGTTTTGTCTTTGGTCGAGCTACAAGTTGGTGGATGTGGTTCGTTACCTTATTTGGTCTCTCGCCCCAACTAGGTAACCCAATTATATACCCTTCTACTATTTTAAACCCCTCGTAAAGATGATGCTCCTAGTTTATTTATTGACTACATTTCTTTACTCTATTCCCTCTTTTACAAGTATTGAATAATTCATAGTTCACCCTTAGTTAGTCTTGGGTAGAGCAAAAGGTCGATCGTGTATCTAATATTACACTCCATCAATTATTTTTTGGTACAGGTCGGTTCAAATTCCACTATTGGGGTTTCTAGGAAAGTTGGGTTAATTCAAGATTGGGTTTTTTATTGTACTCCCTGTCTTTTGGGTTTAAAGAATTTTGTCTGTTTAATATTGTTTAGAGGTTTGTTGATGCACGAGGCTAATTGAACAACAATTGAATGATAATTGAACAACAACTGAACAACAACTTAACAACATCTCAACAACAATTGAACAACAATTGAACAACACTAAACAACAATTGAACAACAATTGAAAAGAAATTGAATAACAACTGTCCCATGCTGACTTCTGCGTTGACTTTCCCTGTTGAACAACAATTCACTCTACGTCGTTGATTTCCTCTCTCCAGATCTAACGGTCGGTAGTGACATCGTAGATCGGAAATTGCAGTTTCTCCAGGCCAGGGTCATTCACTCATGAATGATGCAATGCGATATGATCCAACGGTCAGGAATCAATAGTCATCCAAGAGTTGATGCGATATCGCACAGGGAACTTGTGCAATGCTTCCCACTTGACAGAGCCGATATGACTTATAAACATTGATCTATAGAAATTCGGGTCCAGGTTTAGATTTAACCTCTGACCACTTTAAAACCCGATATCCCTTGGATAACAGAGTTCCTCAAATCCTTCGGCTAGCGGCTTTTCATCTAACACATGGTTTAAACACAAGCTTAACCCCGCTGTTGACTATGACATAAGCAATTGAAACTTAAATCGATGGTTAGGATAGAGTACAAGCCTTCAATCACGATCAAACCTTTATGTATTTTTCTACCCCTACTATTAACACTAATGGCTGCGATTAACACTTAAATACTGAGATTAACAATTAAAACATGAAATAGAGAAAATACCTGGATGCGCTTCAAAATGCAGATTCACAAAGTAAACGAGTTTCCACTAGGATCAACACATAGATGCACACTAAAACAAACTCATTCAATATCATAATGGTTACAAAGTCTTGGCCCTCTCGGCACAATCGCACAAATTCACAGGCCTCTGTTTCAATCTCAAAACCCTCTCTATCACTCAACTCTCGCTTTCGCTCAATCCTCAATCATCTCAGCTAATCCCTCTTCATTACATTTTCTTCTTTTTTAATGAGTCGAATTCTACTCTAACTGTATGAACAACTCAATCTCTATTTTAAACAACCTAACAATCAAATCTCTATTTTTAAGCTCCATTACACACCTACGCTAACAACTTATCCTTCAATCTAAAATAAGACAATTTCCTAACTATTACAATAATGTATTACAGATCATTCTCGAGAGATCTAACCCTCTCGACTAAAACTGACGTTTTACCACTCAGGTGAGTGAAATTCACTCTTTTAGCCACAACATGTAAACAAACCTTCACATTGCTGGCTAATTCTGGATGCTCCTGCATCAGATTCCCGGGGAAGAAAAGAATCATCCATCATACTTTTAGGGTTTACTCCATAATTCTGCAACTCTGTTGTTGTCGACCAACTAGCATCCTCCACAACAGTCCTTTCCATTTGACTAAATATTGATAATAAACCTGTCCTCTAGTTCTTTTGGATACTCTTTTCTCCAAAACAGCTTCCACCTCTCTCTCAACTGTCTTTGGAATTTTTTCTTCCCAGTTCGAAGTTTGAACTTCATCTTCTGTAGTTGCCTCCTGTAGCTCTGTCTCTGTCTCTTTCTATGGATACAAATCTGCAACATTGAAGAGAGGTGATATTCCTATCCCTTCTAGAAATTCAATTTCATAAGCATTAGTTGAAAACTTTCTTACAATTCTACATGGTCTTATCTTTTTCATTTTCAGTTTATTGTAAGTCTTAGCAGGAAATCTTTCTTTTCTCAAATACAACATCACTAAATCTCCCACTTGGAATTATTTCTTGCTTCTTTTCATATCTGCTCTCTGTTTGTATTTGCCACTGGTTTCCTGCAATCTGCCTTTAACATCTTCTTGTAGTCTCTACATATGCTTTGCAAACTCTTCAGCTTTTGCACTTCTTCTCTCATGTTTACGAATATTTCTAAGCTCATACACACCTCTTGGATTCATCCCAAAAACAATATGAAATGGACTGATTCCAGTACTTTGGTTTGGAGTGTCATTATAAGCAAACTCAGCTTGAGCTAGTGCTAAATTCCACTGCTTAGGATTTTGATACACTAAACTTCTCAATATGTTTCCCAAACATCTGTTTACCACTTCGGTCTATCCATATGTTGGAGGATTGTATGTTGAACTGAAACTAAGGTTAGCTCCTAGTTTCTTCCAAAGAGTCCTCAAGAAGTTCCCTACAAAATTTGTCTCTATCAGACACAATACTTATAGGCAATCCATGTAATCTTACAATTTCTGAAAAAAATAGATTAGCAATATGTGTTGCATCACTAGTCTTTTTACATGCAATGAAATGTGCCATCTTGGAAAATCTATCTACCACAACATAAACATAATCATTCCCCCTTTGTGTTTTATGTAACCCCAAAAGAAAATCCATGCTAATTGCATCCAATGGTCGGTCTGTATTGGCAATGGCTAGTACAATCCTGTGTTTCGGCTTCTCCCTTTACCATGTTGACATATCCTGCACTTCTCAACAAATCTCTTAACATCAGTCTTCATCTTTGGCCAATAATAAAAGGCATTTACCTGAGCAAAGGTTTTGTCTTGTCCAAAGTGACCAGATAATCCTCCACTATGTTTCTCCTTTATTATGTTTTCCCTCATAGAACATTTGGGAATACTCAACTTTTTGCCTTTAAGCAATAAACCTCCTTGGATAAGATAATATAACCACTGAGTTCGGTTATGAGCTATTGGATTTTGAACTGATGTGTGAATATCCTTGAAATTTGCATCATCTTTATACATTTCAACCATTTCTTCAAATCCTACAACACCAAATTTTAATTATTGCATAATGAAATTTACCCTGCTTAAAGCATCAACAACCTTGTTCGCATTACCATTTGTGTGCTTTATCACAAAATTAAAGCTCTACAAAATCTCTACCCACTTGGCATGTTTCTGGTTCAATTTCGGCTCGTTGTTTATGAACTACAATGCATGATTGTCAGAATACAATATAAACACCTTTTGCAGCAAATAATGTCTCCATTTTTTTAAAGCTTGTACAATAGCATAAAATTATTTATCATAAGAAGAATACTTCTTCTTAGCTTCATTTAATTTTTGATTAAAGTACGCTATTGGTCTCTATTCCTGACTCAAAACTACTCCAATTGCAACTCCACTAGCATCAACTTCGACTTGAAATACTTTTCCAAAATCAGGTAAAGCTGAAACTGGTTGCTCTGTGATTTTCCTACTCAGAAACTTAAAATTCTTGTCTGCTGCTTCTATCCACTTTAACGACTGATTAGTCTTCTTGATTGTTTCAAGAATTGGTGCACAAATCTGACTAAACCCTCTAATAAATTTCCTATAAATACTCACAAGACCATGAAAACTTCTTACCTCAAATATATTCCTTGGAATAGGCCAGTTCCAAATTGCTTGGAATTTCTCTGGATCCATTTTCAACCCTTCTTTAGAACCTACAAATCCCAAGTTAATTAACTCTACTTTCATGAAACTACATTTCTTCATATTTATCAGTAGCTTCTCTTCCAGCAGAGTTCTTAAAACCAACTTAAGATGCTCTAGATGTTGTTCCTTACTTCTGCTAAAAACTAGAATATCATCAAGATAAACAATAACCAACTTTTTTTTTTTTTTTGGTTTCATAAATTTCTCACAGGTTTTTTCCATTAACATAAAAAAAAAAAATTCTGCCAGCCTGTATGGAATCTCTCTTTAATAACAAACTTGCCTGCATATTCCTTCAAGACTTCATTCATCAATCTCATGAACATGCTAGGTGCATTAATGAGTCCAAAAGGCATCACTAACCACTCATGCAACCCACTGTTTGTTTTAAATGCAGTCTTCCATTCATCTCCTTCTCTAATTATTATTTGATGATATCCACTCTTCAGATCTGTTTTAGTAAAATACTTTGACCCACTCAAACAATCCATGAAATCATCCATGCATGGTAAAGGAAATCTATACCTAATACTGATCTTGTTTATGGCTTTGGAATCTGTGCACATATGCCATTCACCTCCTTTCTTTGGATTGAGTACTGTTGGCACAAAAAATTGACTAAGACTCTCTCTGATTATTCCCTTATCCATCAGTTCTTGCACTTGTCTTCCAACTTCTGCCTTCTCTTAAGGAGTTAATCTGTGCACTGTTTTTTTTGGTAAACTTGCTCCTAGTATTAGATCAATATGATGACTAATACTCCTGATTGGCGGAAATGCATCTGGAATCTCATCCACAATAATATCAGCGAAATCATTTAACTGAGTTTTGATTTCTTCAGTTAAATCATCTAAGTTTTTTGAAGTTAAAATTACCTTAGGTCTCCCTACGACAGAAAAATGCATTTCTTCACCTTTTCCTACCTCTTGCAACAGCTCCTTTCCATTCATCAGCATAACACTGTTTCCAGGTGCTCCTTTGTCAGCGTCATCCTTCAACAGTAGCAATGTATGTTTATTTCCATTCTTCTCTAGAGTGTAAGCATTTTTTCTCCCATCATGGATAGCTTTTCGATCAAACTACCATGGTCTTCCCAGAAATACATGGCATACATCAATTGGAATTACATCACACAATATCATGTCTTTATACGTAACAATCTGTATCTCTACCTTGCATTGTTTTGTCACAATAATCTGATGTCCTTTCTGCAACCACGACACTCTATAAGGTGTAGGGTGTATTTTCTTCACTAATCCCAGCTTTTCCACCATCTCTATGAAACAAGGCTATCAGTACTTCCACTGTCAATTACCACTTTGCAACATTTACCTTTGGATTTGCACGTAGTTTTGAATATACTCTTCCTCTGTGTTGGTTCTTCAGTCTCTTTCTCTACCTTCAGCAATGCCCTTTTCAACAACAAGGATTCTCCTACTTAATGGGATTCTTCCTTTTCTATAAGTCGAGGAGTTTTTGTCTTTGCCTCAGCCACATTCGCATTCCTCTGACTTGATGGTTTATTATGAGGACAGTCCCATGATACATGTCCCCGTTCTCCACATGTGTAACACCGAATATCTCTTCCTCGCCCTCTTCCTCTGGGTGCAAATATTCCTCTATTAAAATCTCCCCTCTGTGGTGATCTACTACTTGAACTTCTTGCTTCAGGCTGATGTTGCTGAAACCTTAGTCTGGTAGCTCCTCTACCTCTCACTGAACTTTTCCCTCTATTCCTCCAACTTTGTTTTCTCAACATCTTCTCTTCCGCCTTCAAACTTGCTTGATAGGAATCTTCAATAGTCTTCAGACTCAACAAGCTGATCTCGTCCTGTACGTCGTATCTTAAGCCATTGATATATTTGGCTACCTTCTCCATATCATCCTCTGCATGTCCTGCTCTAATACTCAATCTATAAAATTCTTCTATGTATTCTTTAACAGACATTCCTTTTTGCCTTAAATTATGTACCTGTTTTAAAAGATTTAACTAATAATATTTTGGCCTAAATTTAGCTTTCATTTTACTTGCCATTTTATCCCATTTCTTGATCTTGGAGTTTCTTTTTCTCATTCTAGATGTTTGTAGCTCATCCTACCAAATAGTTGCATGACGCTTCAATCTGGTAACCACAAACTTCACCTTCTTTCTATCATCAACCTCTTCATAGTCAAAATACTTGTCTAGTGCACTGATCCAATCCATTAGCTCTTCGACATTGAGACTCCCTTCATACACAGGAATTTCCACCTACTTTAGCCAACATCTTGATAACTTTGGTATTTTCATTTTCCTCCTCTTCTTCTTCCTCAGAAGATGCTTCTGCAACACTTTCAACCCATTCATTGGGAGCTCTCCTCTGTGCAGTCTCCATTGTATCCATCCTTGTACGCAGACTTCGGATATCCTCCAGCAAAACTGTATTTGCTTCAGGTCTTCCTCGACCTATGCCATCTTCTCTCCTTGGTGGCATGTTTACTGCAATCAAACTCAATCTCTATGCTCTGACAACAAAAATGATGTAGGAGGCCAATTGAACAGCAACTGAATGGCAATTGAACAACAACTGAACAATAATTGAACAACGACTAAACAACAATTGAATAGGAACTGAACAACAATTGAGCAACAACCGAACAACAATTGAATAACACTGAACAACAGTTGAATAATAACTAAACAAAAATTGAACAACAAATGTCCCACGTTGACTTTACCTTTTGAACAACAATTCACTCTACGTCGTTGATTTCCTCTCTCTAGATCTAATGGCCGATAGTAACATCACAAATCGCAAATCGCGGTTTCTCCAGGCCAAGGTCATTCACTCATGAATGATGCGATGTGATATGATCCAACTGTCAATGATCAACAGTCGTCCAACGGTTGAAGTGATATCACACAAGGAACTTGTGCGATGATTCCCGTTTCACGGAGCTGATATGACTTATAAACCTTGATCTATACAAATTCAGGTCCAGGTTTAGACTTAACCTCCTACCACTTTAAAACTCGATATCCCTTGGATAACAGAGTTCCTCAAATCCTTCGGCTAGCGGCTCTTCATCTAACACACGGTTTAATCACAGGCTTAACCCCGCCATTGACTATGACATAAGTAGTTGAGACTTAAATCAATGGTTAGGATGGAGTATGGGCCTTCAATAATGATCAAACCTTTATATGCTTTTCTACCCCTGCCATTAACACTAATGACTGCGATTAACACTTAAATACTGATATTAACAATTAAAACATGAAACAGGGAAAATACCCGGATGCGCTTTAGAACACAGATTCATAGAGTAAATGAGAGTTTCCACTAGGATCAACACACAGATGCACACTAAAACAAATTCATTCAATATAATAATGATTACAGAGTCTTGGCCCTCTCGGCTCAATCACACCGAATTAATAGACCACTATTTCAATCTCAAAACCCTCTCTATCACTAAACTCTTGTTCTTGCTCAGTACTCAATCATCTTAGCTAATCCCTCTTCATTACATTTTCTTCTTTTCTTATGAGTCGAATCCTACTCTAACTGTACGAACAACTCAATCTCTATTTTAAACAATTTAACAATCAAATCTCTATTTTCAAGCTCCATTACACACCTATGCTAACAACTTATCCTTCAATCTAAAATAAGACAATTTCCTAACTATTACAATAATGTATTATAGATCATTCTTGAGAGATCCAACCCTCTCGACTAGAACTAACTTTTTACCACTCAGGTCAGTGAGATTTACTCTTTTAGCCACAACATGTGAACAAACCTTCACATTGCTGGATAAGTCCGAATGCTCTTGCATCATTTACCGTAACCCCAACTTTAATGTTAATCACAAAGTGAACTACAGAGTTGAGAGAATTCCCAACTGAGAATTCACTTTGTGTAACCCTTGTTTTTTTTCTTTATAATAGAATTTTCTTTGCAAAAATATGGTCTTAACTAATTCATTCTTGAAGCCTTATGGAATCAGGTGTATACCTCTGCCTTTTGGAATCAAAATAATTCTTCCTTGACTCTATAAAATATGTGTTTGATTGCACTGGGTGCCCATTTATGATTACTAGTCTATCTATTTCCTTCTGAGAAAAACTAAGATGTTTAATACTTTGGTTCTGAAAATTAAAGCTCAGACATTGAATACTTTTGTTCTAAAAATTTGTAAAAAAATTTACTGTTAGTGTTATGGTAGTTATGTACATTCACTGTATCACGTTCCTGATTATTGTTATTCCCTTTGTTGTTATCTTTCACACTACTTCAGGTGTTTCTTGTCCATTTTTCTAGCACCATAAGAATAACACCATTTACTTAGGAGGCTGGTATACACCCTGTATCAATAATAAAATAGTTGCTTGTTTTCTATTGTGGAATTTGTGCAATAATAATATTTTATCTGCATCTATGGAACAATTATCTAATCTTATATAGTACCTCTCTGTTCACTGTCGCTTTGCTTCCCCTCATGTGTATCGACAATCTACAACTGTAGCATGTGTAGTGTATAATTGTCTATCATATAACTGGAAATTTTGTGTATATAATTAACTTGGAAGAGAAACAGAGGATCTACTTCCCCTGAGAAAATCATCTTCCTTCTTCTTCCAAACCTTCAATGCCTGAGTCCTAACAGGAGCATTACTTTCCAGCTTCTTCTTTTCCCATGTTTGGGATTTCTCTTGGTTGCACATGGCTAAATGAAACTTCTCCTTCAAGTCCTCTTTCTTAATCCAAGTCTTATTGTTGCCTTTCTGTTTTACAGAGGGGTTTTGCTACAAGAGCAAGAGGATATTTATTCTTCTGATTTCTTCCTCGTCTTTTCATCTATCTCTTTTGACACCGAGTATTGAAGACAAACTTGTATTCATCAATTCTATTGTTTCTTATTGTCTTCAAATCTTGAGTTGTTACATTTGCATGCATATGTTGAGAAGCATTCTTTTTATCCCCATGTCTGTAGTGTGTTGCCTCATGCCCAAAGTTGCCATAGTTGTAGCATTCAGTTTGGATTAAGAATGGGGCAAAGAAGTTACTATTCTTGACAACTCTCTTGTCAAGCCTTATTTTATTGTAAACATGCCTTCTCCTAGCCTCTTTATGCATTCTTCGGTTGCTGCTACCCAACACATCTTTTTTTCTTGTACAGTCCATGGCTTTATGTCCAAAATTATTGCAAGAAAAACAATACCCATAAAATGTATTTTGAGAACCGAAGAAACCTTTTCCTTTAAGGCTTTTTCCTTGAGCGGGAAATGACCTCTATTGGTTATTCATATACCTTACATGGAAAATTGTGCTACTACCTTGCACTCTTTCATGTTGCTGAGTGGCTCTCTTCTATTGCTCTCCTTATTGTTGTTTCTTAGCATGTTGTTGTTTCTCTCCTTGCTACTATTGTTTTCCCACAACCTCTTTTCCCTTGTTGTTGTTAGAACCTCCAACTACCCCTACTTGGATAGTTGACCCTTTAGTATTTTCCTTCTTGGAGCTTTATTCTTCTTCCAAACCCAAACCATCCTTGATGAGTGTGGATATTTGTTTGACAAGCATTTCATCCAAAGCCTTTTTTCACTCCTCAAGATTTTGGTATTGAGAGAACTCTTTATTTTAATTTTCTAAGTCATGTATCAGTGAGGCTACTTCAAATTATAGTCTCTCATAGTGAGCTTCTGTTTCATCTAGCTGAATGGTGATCCTTCCATTCAATCTGCTAGCCTCTTCTTATTGAGCATTTAGATCAACTTTTTTTTTCTCAACTTCTCATTCTCAAGCTCATATTTGTGTAACTTCTCCTTTTTCTTGATATTTTCTTCTGATAGCTCCTTGATATCTTTTAGAGTAGAGATAAACTTATTCCTCAAATATATCCTTTCATCTAGAAGATTTCATTCACTATCAGAAGTGTTGGATGAGCCACCACAGAGACCTAAAATAATCTTTGTGTCCATGGAGTCTTCCACAAGTCTAATGGGTATCCCTTCTTCATCACTACTAGTGAAACTCTTACTTTATCCTACCGATGATCAGACCTAGGATTTATCTTCTTCCTCTGAGATACCCTCATTGGCTATTGCTACAAGTATAGGCCTCTCTTCACAAACACTATATTTATGACTATATTTAAATTCATAAAATGAATATGCACATCTAATGTCTGAGTGACCCATCTCTTCAGAATTATGATTTAAAATAGCTTACCTTCAGAGCGCATAGCCTCTCATCCAAGTCTTCTTCTTGACCACCCTTGGAGTGAACATTAGTAGTTTTCTCACATGAATAAATATATTAAATATTTTTGGCATATTTCCTTTGGAATGCCTTATTATTCCTCTCCCTTCTCTTCTTCTCATTATTAGCAGACTTCACATATTTAGGTTTACTACTTGAAAAACAAGGTTCCTCGACATCCTCTTGAGCTGTGTAGCTTTATCCTCCATATAGACATTGCAAGTTGTCCTACATTTCCTTTTTTGACTCACAATGCCTCACTTTATCAACATCTTTCTTAGAAAACCGTTTCATGATAATTTCCTTGGCTTATGTATTAAATCCATTCCTCTCTTCATATATCAAAGACAACGAAATGTTATCATTTACTACCATCAAGTATGCTTCCATTATCATCTTCTAGAGCTCATAGTCTGATCCATTTAAATATGGAACTCCTTCTTTTGTTAGGAAAACTTGATTAGCCATTGTTTCCCTTTTATATACCTTTGATAGATTAAGCTATTATTGAAGCTCTCATACAGATTGTTGGAAACAATGTTAATATTGAGAGGGGGGATGAATCAATATTAATGCTAACTTTAACTTTTATGCTAGTTTATATTTACTCATTCAAATTTTATCATCCATTTTATGAGAGAAACCATTAAAAAACCATAACAACAACCATATCAGCCAATACAATCATACACATCATGAGAAAAAAGCACATGCAGAGACACATAGGTTTAACATCGAAACCCTTTCAGGAAAAAATCTCCAAAGCTTGTTGTTGTTATTGATGTAAAAATAAGAGCACCTGCTCTAGTACATCAATCTATTTGTGAGCCACCACTCATAGGAAGCACCAACTCCCTTTCATTTTTTTCTAGCACCCACCTAGATCATCCTACTAGAAGAACCATCTCACGCACCAACTTGATGGATTTTTTGCAAGCATCAACTTGCATCTCCTTGGATTTATGAAAGCACTAAATTGTAGGAGGAAACAACCCCTAATCCTTCTAATACACCCAATAGAGATGGAAGCACCAAATTCCTATATGCAAGCTCCAACCCACACTCAAAAGAAAACCTGTTGCTCATTGTAATTAGCAGCATTTGTGCCTATTTTCATCTATGTTGTACTCAAGATCCTTTTGGCACATCTAGCCAACTATCCTCTACTCACTCTGTAGTAACTCGTTGTTAACTCACAACCTACACAACACCTTTTCCTATTCTCACTCTACAATAACTCGTTGTTAACTCACAACCTATGCAATACTTTGTCCCTTTCTCACTCCACAGTAGCTCGCTTTTTCTTCTCGATAGTATTAACTAACACACAAATATCTCAACACTTTGTTCACACTGCAATATCATAATATTCTCATCCCACTGCTCTCATCATCATACATTTAGCATTCGACCCCTTCTATTCCATAGGCACTGTCAGCCTCTTCTTTGTAGCACAGGCTCACTCAACCTCACACAACAACAAAGTCTCTCTTGGGGTATCTTTTTCCTGCATAGGCACTCTCAGCCTCATGTTTTTAGCACAGGTTCACTCGACCTCATACGAAAATAGACACACACATAAATCTCTCCACACAGCTCGTTAGCCACAATAATTATCCTCCCCCAATTTCTCAATTACAATCCCAGGTTTTGTTTCACTGAAACACAGTGATCGATGTTGTCTCTGTCAGTCATCACTCTGCCATTCACACTGGCTGAGTGTACTCATTGGCTTCTCCATCTTGTTGTTGCATCTCTTTCTTCAATTCTGCCATTTCATTAAACATGAGGATGGGCATCATTCACTCACCAACTATGGTTGCAGTGCAATTAATTTGGAGAATGGGTCTCTGCGTGATTCTCCATGTGGAGAATTAAATCTTATTTAACTTGCACACTCCAAAAAGGCTCTTGTTCCTTCTGTGAACAAATATCTTGTCCCTAAGGATATGATATTCATTCAGTTCCTCGTAGCACGCAAGTAAGCTCAGGGATGGCTTGTCTTACCTCACTAACAGACCCATTTAAATCATCATGCAGAAGCATGGTCACTGCTACCTTGACCCAATGATATTTGTCTTTATCTCTTGCCTACGATAGTCACCATTGACTCCATCGACCAACTTTTATACATTCATTTACCCTTAGATTATTACTCATTCATCTTCCATACACCCTTGTATTGGAATTTCATAGCCTCACATATTATAACTTTACTAAGGTAGGATGTTACAAATTCACAATATTCTAATTGTCCTTTAGCCCCTTTTGCTTCACTCCTTATTGTTTTTCCTCCATGGGACCGGGTGTTGTGACTGGCAGATTTATACACCTTTGTATTAGTATTTTAGAGTCCCACATATCATAACTTTATTAAGGTTGGACATTACAAATTCACGAGATTTTGATATTGGATTTTAGCCCATTTTTCTTTGCCCCTTATCACATTCCAACCATAGGACCGGGTTTTGTGACTGATAGAATAACACTTAGGTGCTAAGCCCTTTGGGATCCTACCGAGGGCCTTTTTCCTTGTGTTATTTCTCTTTTCCCTTGGTCCTTTGGGCTCCATGACCAAATTCCCATGAACATCGTAGCTCCCTCGTATCGTGACCTTCTTGAAATTCAATTACGAAGGAGTTATGGAATATCCAACCTCTGCTATACTTGTGGTGTCTCCATAACACTTAGGTGTTAAGCCCTTCACTATGCCCTTGGTTCTTTGGGGTCCATGACCAAGTTCCAATTACATCGGGGCTCCTTGTATCACAACTTTCTCAAAACTCAATTACAACAGAGTTACGAAATCCCCAATCTCAGATATACTTCTATGGTGAAATCATGCTCTTGTCATCATCATCGCGTGGTGTCTCCTTAGTGGTGACAAGTGTCACTATGATTTTCCCCATTAGGCCACTTAATAATGCTAAATTTGACTTCCACGTGTCCTTCGTACAAACACGTGATGCTGACATCATATTCCACCGTCAGCTCCTAAAGGCCAATCACTTGCTTCCATGTGTCTTATCTGAGGAGAGAGAAAGGGTCCCTCAGTCCATTTTTTTGCAACTAAATTACTTTGTAAATTCTGCTCCACGCAACCCTCGATGCTTTCAAAATAATTCAATTAACAAGGAGTTATGAAATTCTGATCTTTGAAATACCAAAATTTCTTGGCTCTGATATTCCTACCTTTTGAGGTCCCAAAGCTTTAAGGGGTACCAATATTCTAACCTTCTGAGGTCTCGAGACTCCGACCTATGAAATTCTAAAGTTACAAAATTCTGAGGGTTTCCAATGTTATAGCCTCCTTTTGATATTCATCGTGCTCTGATATTCAGCCCTTTTGACGTCCCGAGCCTTCGACTCTTTGAGGTCCTGTAGTTCCGAAATTCAAGGCCCTAGATTTGCCTTGCTTCTGATTGACTGAGACTCTTAAATTTGGCCTACTTCCATGTTCTGAGACTTTGAAATTTGACCTACTTCCATGTTCAAAAATTCCAAAATTTTCCTGCTTCACTGGTTCCAAAATGAGGCATGCTCCTAAGGACTTCATGGTCCTTACTTCAGCTATCAATAACTTTTGATCTAGAGATGCATTTATTGACATTCACATACCATTGGAAAGCTCTTTCTGAGCACTTACATCATGCTAGCAGTATCTTAGTTGATCTCTTGAGGAAGAATATCTTCTAAAGCATGGGACTCCCAACCACCATAGTCATCATTTTATGGATTATCCAATATGCCTACTACTATGGTGATTCTCTACCATAGATTGCAACAACCATAGGACTCCCCCAGAGCTTGACACATCAAGAACATTAATGCTAGTATCTGTGGCCATCACAACTAGCCTAATGGAAATCAATGTTGTCTTTCCTAACATCATGCTAGCACATACATCCATGCTGATTTGGTTGACACCAATGCCAACACAGTTGCTAACTCTCAGGCAATTCCATCTTCCCAACTTGATCTCCCCGCATGAATGTTGACATCAATACCAACACACTTACTACCACTATCCAGACAAACAATGCCAATTTTCCAATAGAATATCCATGGAATTTTACGGATCATGTAGATTCTTCTAGATGCACATTATTCCACTTGATTAGGTACTCCACAATGGTTATATTTTGAAGAGATAGATAACACAAATCTATAACTTTCTCTAATTCAAGAATCAATTTCCCTTATTCATATAATCTTGAAATTTCTATTTGCACTAGAATAGTCTATACCAAAACATTTTATAGGAAAGATACATAAAAAATCTTATGGGTAAGAGAAGAAGGAAATCTGTCTCATACACATGTTGTCAAATTTAGTGAAAAACCATGCCAAGTCCATAAATGTTTGGAGCTAATTTATGAATTTTATTTTTCTTGTGTTTATATGTCTTATAATGTTGTAGTCTAAGAACTACCAATCATCCTCCTAATAATTTATTTCACTTCAATGTTCATTTTCTTGTTGTTTCATCTTAGTTTGCACCATTTGAAAGTCTTCCTTAGGAATTATCAAAGTTTAGTTAGTATAAGCCATATATGACTTGATTAATTGTAATTTGGACTTATATTGTAAAAATTATGAAGTATTGCGATTGAGATAATAGTAAAGGGCCACAAATGGGGTAATGGTAGTATATGTGTGATATATAGTATTATATCAACTTTTTGCCAAAGGAAGCCACTTCATCGATTGGGATTGTGTATCTAAAGAATAAAAATGTAGATAATGATATAATCATTTGATAAGTATTTCTATTTGACCATATGTTGATGAGATGTTGAACTTATCACCAATGTTGTTCCAGTCTATTCCATAAGTCTTTCCAAAAGTTTTATGACTTTGGAATCTTTGTCACTCACTATTGCCTTAGGAAAGCCATGAATTATATCAATTTCCTTCATGAACACTTCTAGAATTTGGCTTGCTATGTATGTATTTTGAATTACACAAAAATGGAATCCCTACCTTTTAATTTTGGTAACTCGTTAATGAATTTGATTCATCTATCTTCCCATATTTCATTAGGTATGTGTGATGGAAAAAGAAACCATGGACATTTTGTTGACACTTCTTTCTTTGTTTTGAAAACCTAACATTCTCTTACAATTGTTTGAATATATTTATTCATTCCTTCCCTAAAAAAATATTTGTTTATCCTTTAGTATCCTTAACTAACCCTGCATTTCTTGCCATGGAAGAGTCATGGGACTCCTTCAATATTTATTGATTCATATTTGATTGAGGGAATGAAAATATTTTACATTTGTACTAAAGTATATCTCCATTCCACTCCCAATGTTCCATTGAGTTCATTCCTTACGCTATAAATTATATTTTTTGTTTAGTACTATTGTCATTTTTCCATCCATGTTGAGATTCTTCCAGTCATACCATTATGGAAGGTGTAGTAGAATATAAAATTTAGGCTTCTTCCATCCTAAAAATATAATTTGCCAATACATTGTCCTCCTATTTTTTATATATCATTTCAAAATTGAACCTATTGATTGTGCTAATTATTGCCAACATATAAAGGATCTCCTTGAAGTGAAGTCCCAATCAGACGTCACATCGTGTGGAGTAGGATTCACATCCAGATTATTAGTCGCGACACCATAACAAAAATTTTCGTCTTTCTTTAACCAAATAACATAAGAGATTATATACATAAACCTTGAACAAACAAGTAAGTTGACATTTTGAACTGATTGCAATGTATAAAAGGAGACCTTCAAAAGGGGGGAGACAAAAGGTGAGCCTCTAGAAGGGAGTAATAGTACTAACCTAAGAGAGACATAAGAGAAAAGAATTTTTCGTTAATTATATGGAAAAATAGTCTACATCAGCACAACGATAATTAAACCACATAGAACACACCTTCAAGAAGATAAGTATGGATGCCACTAAAATAGTTTGATTTCCTTAGTACATATGAATGAAACATATATAAAAAACATTTGAACAATAGTTCTAAAAGATTCACAATACATGCATGAAAATGTGTTGGCTCATCTAGCTTTAATTATAATATGGTGAAAGATTCAAGTACACAATTACAATGGTGAGGCACTAGTTCCAATAGTGGAACATTAAGTCACTTCTTTCTTCTCCAAAGAATAGTTTTCTCTACTATGTTGTTGTAGTTACTGCAACACCCTCTAAAATTTTGGCTTACACTCAAATTTTCTAGCCTTCCTTGGTATTTTTCTTGATTTTTGAAAGCACTCAAGCTCATTCCATGATCTTTCTTGAAGTTCTTTGGCCCCTTTTTCTTGTTGGATTAACTGTCATATTTTGGCATGTTTGTTTGTTGTATAATGTTTGTGATCCTTTTTCTTGTGGTTTCAAAGGTCGTTCTTTATGTATATGATTTTTCCTAACCATGTAAAAATTCGTCACATCCATACACAAAGTCTTGAGAATTATCGCACAAGTGTTGTCACGGTCGTCCCAAAGTCTACCTTAAGTATCGCACTTGTCTCATCCTTTCATGAGGTAGTCACAAAGAGGGGAATTCTTTGCTTGTTTTTTCTAATGATCTATGTTGTTGTGTCATCAAAATATGCTAAATGTTTGATCACAATTAAAGTTCATTATGAGTCCATCTCCCTTCATGCATTTAGCCATTTTCAGAAAATCTTCTTGACCAGGCAACTTAGCTTCACCAGGCCTTGAATGAACTATGCACTATATAGTCATAGCCCTCTTGGATGTGACCCTGGTACCTAGAACTATGCAGTTCACAGTTACTATCCTCTAGGGTTGTTTTTCTACACAATTCCAGAGTCCAATAACTTCCCTTGAGCTCTAGAATTGCACAATTGTGCCTCCTAGTTTTCCTTAAACTACACACTTTGCACCTTCAACCCTCAATATTTTCCCTTGCTTGCTAGAATTTCATAATGCATAGAGATCCCAGCTTCCCTGGGCTTCCAAAAATGCGCAGATTCTCCATCTAGTGCCCTTCCCTCAGTTAGAGCTCACTGCCTTCAGAAACTGCGCAGATTTTCCCTTCACACCTCTATGCTGCCCAGTCCCCCTTGATTCTTGAAACTGCACAATTTTTCCTCCCAGGGCCCCATCCTACAGCCTACACTACTTGCTTAAACTGTGTAATATTTTCCCTCAGTGGACACTATGAAAATTTTTCCCTCAGTAGCCACTGTGAAATTTTTTCCCTTAGTGGCCACTGAGTAAATTTTTCCCTCAGTGGGCACTACGCAAAATTTTCACTCACTAGGCACTACGCAATTTTTTCCCTCAGTGTGCACTGCACAAAATTTTCCCTTAGTGGGTACTGCGTAAATTTTTGGTGTGCAAATTTTTCCCTTAGTTAGGACTGCACAAAAATTTCCCTCAGTCTGGCTTGAGCTACACACTGCACAGTCTTAGTGATCAATGTCTCCCCCTGTTTGTTGGAACTCCGAAATACATAGTCACTCATCCCTTTCTCTGAGCATATGACTTGTCTTGGGCTCATTTCATGGATAATAATGCATCATATTAGACTAGGGGGTTTTTATATTGATGTTGTCACATCATGAATGAATTGACAGAACATGTACACTATCAATTCATGGCAAGATGATAAAGAAGGAACAGGAGGAGGGAACCATTCCTAAATAATATCTTGCATCTGAAATCATAAGTCAATCTATCTGCTAGCACTCGAAAATGAACCTCAAGGCTGAGAAGAGGCAATTTCGAGGTAACCATAGACCAAGCTTTTGATCTGGCATCTAGCCCTGCCAGACCAGAGAGGGCTCTCCATTTTCCAACAAAATGTCGCTGTGATAACTGAATCTTAGGCTAGCTATGGAGTGTGGGGATTTGTTTGAAAGGTTTTTTGGCTGAAAACAGTAAGAGAAAGGACCATTGATCTATGGATTCGATGCCACTTTTTGTCGGCAAACTTGGGGCAAAGTAAGTGCAATGTTCAGCCAGGTAAAATATTACAAATGTGAGAAGAATAGGGGAGAAATATCGCTGCCCTGCAGGCATCAAATAGGGGATGGATCTACAGTAGCAACATTAGACGAAAGAGAAACATAGGGTTACTCAAAAAAGCATCTAACAGAGGATGGATTCTGCAAAGACAACCACTACATTTAACAACAAAATCATCATGAAAGGAGCACCATGTGTAGATGAATTCCTAACACTCTCTTAGATAACGCTGTAAAAAGGTAGAAAAAAAAAAATATGTAAGTGAATTATAGGAAAAACATACTAGACATTAAGCACCCTGATGGATCCCAGGTCTAAAGGGCAGAAACTACTTTATTAAAATAATATTCAAAAAAACTTTACACAATCCCAAGCAACATCTCTCTGCTGCAAAAATCAAACCCTTACATCTAAAAAATTATCATATATATACCCTATTACATATTAATTTTTATTTCCTAAACATAGGAATCAAAATAATTAAAATTAAAGAGAAAACCAAATGTGTGATGCGGTCGACTTACATAAATTAAAATTATAACTAAATAATTTAATTAGATCTCATCAAAATATATTTGCTGCAATATTTTGAACTCGAACTGTTGAAGGTGTCATCGCTGGAAATCTGGAATGTTTTAACAACTGTTGATTTCAAGCCCACAAACTCTGCCACCTGTCCATTGGAAAATTTGAACACTGCCATCTATCCCCTTCAAAAACTCAGCGCTGCTGATTTCATGGCTAAAACATTTGCCATCGGTTCCTAGAAAAATTCGAATAATGCCACATGCCTCTTTATTACTCATGAAATCTCTGAAACATGTCAAGGAATCTCAGTTTTAGGATACTTTGTTATCCAAGCTATTGTTCTCATGAACAGATTAACCTCAGCCTTTAGAAAAAATTTCGGCTTATTTCTCTCAGTGATACTAACAATGAATGAAAATTCTCCCTGTGTACCTAAAATGTCCTTCATAATCAAATCTTAGTGCCTGAAATGCACTCTGATGGGGACCCTCACCCAGAACTGCATGAAATTGTTGAAGATCTTCCAATGGACAAGCATCAACTAAAGCATAAATTCAAGGCCGAAATGCCCCATCTATCTCCCTCTTTGAGGCCTGAATTTTATGGACTACACCCAGACAGAACACATATGTAATCAGAAAGAATGCGAGGACAATATATACCAAGTGTATCCTTATGTTGCCCCATCTCTTCATAGACTTCATCGAAGCCAACTTGTAACTCCTTCATTTACAGTCTAGAGGGTGGCTTTCAATTTTTCTGGCCTATCATGATCTACTACATCTAAGCAGAAAAGGAAGATACACAATGAGTCTTAAAGAAAATAAATACAATGCCCACTCTCCCTCTTGCGATAGTCCTAGACAAACACAAAGTAACCTGCAACAAGTAACAAACAATGCGACTGACATTTTACTCTCTGCAGCAAAACAACATTTCACAACCATAGTTGCTTTCGAGTCCCTTTTCGGTACACAGGCTCTATGCGCAGCGCCAAAGGGCTACGCGCAGTGCCCCTAGCCTCTTTGTATCTTGTTTACTCAATTTTCCACTGATCTTTCGTAGATTACCTGTGAAGTAATCAGTCATTGATAAGCCAGACCTTGTAAGGTGCATTAACCCACCAAGCATTACCATACTGAATACCTAAGCTCCATAACCAAATAGCCATACTGCTATCTTCATCCGTGGGATAAATACTTGTTGATTACTTTCTTCATTATCTAGATCAGGACTATTCAATTCGAGTATGATGCCATATGTTGCATCATCAACCATTCCTAGCTTGCGGGTTAGCTTGATTCCATCACTCAAATTTGCAGCATGAAGTGCTGATCCGAGCACTACAACTTCATCAGCATCAAGATGCTTATCTAATTCTTTTCTGCCAAGAAATTCTTGGAGCAATGCCTGCAATTTTGGCATGCGAGTCGCTCCACCTATCAACTCTACAGCATAAAGGTCTTCCACCTTCAAGCCAGAATGCTTAAAAATTTCCTTTACAGGCAAAAGCGCCTCCTCAAATAGATCCCCCAAAAGCTCTTCAAATTTCTGCCAAGTTATGGTATTCCTGAAATCACGATCCTCATAAATTGATTCAACTAATAGAGGGGCCTCATTATTAGCACTAAGGATTTCTTTGGTGCACTTAATTTGTTTCTTCAACTTTGCCATCACTTTAGGAGATTTCCACACATCTATACCATTCCCAACTTGCCTATTAAATTCATCTGCAAAATTCTCAACAAGACGCATTTCCATAGTTTGCCCGCCAAGATTTGCCTTCCATCTTAGATATTTGACCTGCAAAGTTTGGCATTCATCTATTGAGCCCAACATCTCACTGATAAGAATTTGTCGCTCAACTGGACCTCCAAATTGTAAACACACTTCTGGATAACATGGTTTCCATTTTGATCTTGCACACAATGCATAACATGTCCATCTAATTCCTAGAAGAACTTCAACTGTTGGTCATCATTTACCTTTAGCATGCATGGAACGTTTTGGAGCATATGTTTGCCAATTGCGTTGAAACATAATTGGAGCATAAAACCAAAATTGCGTTCAAACAACCGGCAACATTTTTGCACCTGTGATCTCTTTGGACGCGTTAAACAAGCAAAAATGTTTTCTAATATGAGACTGGCTAAAGTTTCCTGATACTCCTTTGCACTATCTTGGTTTTGATCAACCATGATCTCATTCTCTGAACAATTATCACCATTAAAATGGCTTCATTTATGAGTAGCAGTTGGTAACAGGCAGGAAAACATGAGGAACAGAGTCTCTGCATCCGTGTGACTAGTTGGGCCATCAGGTTTCCCAAGGTATATCAAAGAATCACGATCACAACCCATAAATAAATATGACTCATTTATGAATTTTGAGGAAGTTTCTCCGTTTGTCCACAGAGATGAATTGGATCAGCTGTAGAATGTAGCTTTGTACGATGTCAATGTTCCATGAACAACTTCCCTATTTTCAAAGCCTTGCATCAGAATAGCCCTTGTATCGATGTGTTCTGCAATTGTGACTACTAGGATCTTCATCTATGAGGTTATTTTGCAAGAAGGTAAATCCATCAATCTGGTGGGATTTCATGTGTTTTTCGGACAAGGATTCAATACAAGATTGAGTACAAGGGTTCTCTGCTCTGCGATTTTGTAATCAATTGATTCGATGTTGTTGATCCCTGAAATAGTCTCCAAGTCCTTGTCAAGGGCATGCCTAGATTTTTTTTCTGCTTTACGAGCCTTTTACCAATTGGATTCAAATATTGTTTCAATATTTCATCCAATAATACCACAGTGTGTGCAAACATAGCCAAAACCGTCTTCCAAAGTGAAGGAGTGGCAGATTCATGGGTATCTCATTCAATTAAAGCAAAAGAACGAGCTTGACATATATTGAGATGAGGATTAGCAGCACGACAATAGACCTCAACTGCTATGTTCTCTCCTTATCTATCACAATCCAGCCACATAACCATCCATTGACATCTCCTAGCTTCCTCTGGATCATTCAATACGTGAACTGCCGCACTGGGAGATCTTTGAGTCAATCATTCATTCGGTCATATCTTTTGATTCGGAAGCTAGTTTTGGGAGTGTGATATACCGTTGGAAAGATTTTTCCAGGATGCTTTTGATGAACACACTTATGAGATGTTTTGCACTAAATATCATGAGCAAAACATCTGTCAAAACTAGACATAGTAAGAGCCCACTTTGATCCATGGTGACAAGCTACGAAGACTGGAACTAACATTGGCCTTATTTGGGATGGCAGCTCCTTGGAGGTTTCAAGAACACCATAGACCAAGTGCCTAGATGATTGGGCCAACACGGTCAAAAACTTACAACCAAACCGAACACTGATAATCACACACTACAAACTGTAAACTAGATGCTGAAGGATGTCTATCTAGCAAGTTTATTACACATTTATACTACACTAATCTACAGTAAAATTACTGAATCAAGTGATACTAAAGTTCCAAATCAACCAATCAAGCAGTTGTTGTAATGATGCGGTTGTTTGATGGTGTTTGAAACAGAACATAATTGGAAATTCTACCAGCAATATATACACATAGTACCTCTGGCTCTGTAAAAGGAAATCTGGTTTTTCATTCAACTTAAGAAAATATTCCATATATGCTGCTATAGGATCATAAAAACCATATTCTATCTGCTACCCCAACTCATTAACATATGCTCTTGGCTGGAGATTGTCACATCCCTACTGTAAATCAAAACATCCTTCAATCCAACCATCCAAGGGCAGCCTTACCTTTTCTTCTTTGGGAGGAGGGAGAGTTTCCAAGAACTGTTTAGGATCTTGGAAATCATATGATTCAATTTGAACATCCAATAGTTCAATTTCATTTTCTAATCTTTCAGCAACTAAACCAAGAAAACAATTTTTACCTTCAGGTGTGAGTCGGCTGGATTTCAAACAACGAAATACTGATGTTGAGAAACTCTGATCAATCTGAAATTTCGCTAACTCATTCCTTAAAGTTAGTAATATTTCCCCAGATAAAGGATTTTCCACATACCCTGTCATTGGTTATTACCATCAATGCCCTGAAATATGGATTCTTTGGAAGTGAAGTTGCTTTGAACTTTGAAGCTCAGGATATTAAACAATGGAGTCACCAGGTGAATGATTTTAGCCTTCATATGTGTCTGACTGTTGTCCACCATGAGCAATCAGTTTTGCAACTTGAACGAGCTTTCCTGGAGAAGATCTGTCACCTCGTCCCCGGCAATGGCGCCAATATGTTAGCACTTGGAAATGAACCTCAAGGCTAAGAAGAGGCAATTCCGAGGTAACCACAGACCAAGCTTTCAATTTGGCATCTAGCCCTGCCAGACTAGAGAGGGCTCTCTCTTTGCCAAAAAAATGTGGCTATGATAACTGAATCTTAGGCTAGCTATGGAGTGCGGGGATTTGTTTAAAAGGTTTTTGGGTCGAAAACAACAAGAGAAAGGACCATTGGGCTATGGAGTCAATGCCAGTTTCTACTGGAAAACTTGGGGCAAAGTAAGTGCAATGTTTAGCCAGATAAAATATTGCAAATGTGAGAAGAATAGGGGAGAAAGCCTGCTGCCCTGTAGGCATCAAACAGGGGATGGATCTACAGTAGCAGCATTAGATGAAAGAGAAACATAGGGTTACTCAACAAAGCATCTAACAGAGGATGGATTCTTCAAAGGCAACCACTACATTTAACAAAAAAATCATCATGAAAGGAGTATCGTGTGTAGATGATTTCCTAACACATTTCTTAGATAATGTTGTAACAAGGTAGGAAAAACAAAATATGTAAGTGAATTAAAAGAAAAACATACTAGACATTAAACACCCAAATGGATACCAAGTCTAAAGGGCAGAAACCGCTTTATTAAAATAATATTCAAGAAAACTTTACACAGTCCTAAGCAGCCTCTCTCTGCTACAGAAATCGAACCCTTACATCTAAAAAATTATCCTATATATACCCTATTACATATTAATTTTTATTTCCTAAACATAGGAATCAAAATAATTAAAATTAAAAAGAAAACCAAATATGTGTTGTAGTCGAATTACATAAATTAAAATCATAACTAAATAATTTAATTAGATCTCATCAAAATAGATTTGTTGCAATCTTTTGAACTCGAACTGCTGAAGGTGTCATCGCTGGAAATCTGGAATGTTTTAATAGCTGTTGATTTCAAGCCCACAAACTTTGCCACCTGTCCATTGGAAAATTTGAATGCTGCCATCTATCCCCTTCAAAAACTTAGTGCTACTGATTTCATGGCTAAAACATTTGCCATCGGTTCCTAGAAAAATTTGAATAATGCCACATGCCTCTTTATTACTCATGAAATCTCTAAAACATGTCAAGGAATCTCAGTTTTAGGATACTTTGTTATCCAAGCTGTTGTTCTCATGAACAGATTAACCTCGGCCTTTAGAAAAAATCTCAGCTTATTTCTCTCACTGATACTAACAATGAATGAAAATTCTCCCTGTGTACCTAAAATGTCCTTCATAATCAAATCTTAGTGCCTGAAATGCACTTCGACGGGGACCCTCACCCAGAACCACATGAAATTGTTGAAGATATTCCAATGGACAAGCATCAACTAAAGCATAAATTCAAGGCCGAAATGCCCCATCTATCTCCCTCTTTGAGGCCTGACTTTTATGGACTACACCCAGACATAACACATATGTAATAAGAAAGAATGCGAGGACAATATATACCAAGTGTATCCTTATGTTGCCCCATCTCTTCACAGACTTCATCGAAGCCATCTTTTAACTCCTTCATTTACAATCTAGAGGGTGGCTTTCAATTTTTCTGGCCTATCATGATCTACTACATCCAAGCAGAAAAGGAAGATACACAATGAGTCTTAAAGAAAAGCAATACAATGCCCACTCTCCCTCTTGCGATAGTCTTAGACAAACACAAAGTAACCTGCAACAAGTAACAAACAATGCGACTGACATTTACTCTTTGCAACAAAAGAACATTTCACAACCATAGTTGCTTTTGAGTCCCTTCCCGGTACACAGGATCTTCGCGCAATGCCAAAGGGCTACACATAGTGCCCCTAGCCTCTTTGTATCCCGTTTACTCAATTTTCCATTGATCTTTCACAGATTGCCTGTGAAGTAATCAGTCATTAATAAGCCAGACCTTGTAAGGTGCATTAACCCACCAAGCATTACCATACTGAATACCTAAGCTCCAGAACCAAATAGCCATACTGCTATCTTCATCTCTGGGATAAATACTTGTTGACTACTTTCTTCATTATCTAGATCAAGACTATTCAATTCTAGTACGATGCCATATGTTGCATCATCAACCATTCTGAGATTGTGGGTTAGCTTGATTCCATCACTCAAATTTGCAGCATGAAGTGCTGATCCGAGCACTACAGCTTCATCAGCATCAAGATGCTTATCTAATTCTTTTCTGCCAAGAAATTCTTGGAGCAATGCCTGCAATTTTGGCATGTGAGTCACTCGACCTATCAACTCTATAGCATAAAGGTCTTCCACCTTCAAGCCAAAATGGTTAAAAATTTCCTTTATAGGCAAAAGTGCCTCCCCAAACAAATCCCCCCAAATTTCTTCAAATTTTTGCCAAGTTATGGTATTCCTGAAATCACGATCCTCATAAATTGATTCAATTGATAGAGGGGCCTCATTATTAGCACTAAGGATTTCTTTGGTGCGTTTAATTTGTTTCTTCAACTTCACCATCACTTTAGGAGATTTCTGCACATCTATACCATTCCCAACTTGCCTATTAAATTCATCTGCAAAATGCTCAACAAGACACATTTCCATAGTTTTCCCACCAAGATTTGCCTTCCATCTTACATCTTTGACCTGCAAAGTTTGGCTTTCATCTATTGAGCCCAGCATCTCACTGATCAAAATCTGTCGCGCAACTGGACCTCCAAATTGTAAACACACTTCTGGATAACATGGTTTCCATTTTGATCTCGCACACAGCACATAACATGTCCATCTAATTCCTAGACGAGCTTCAACTATTGGTCATCATTTCCCTTTAGCGTGCTTGGAACTTTTTGGAGCATATGTTCGCCAATTGCGTTGAAACAGAATTGGAGCATAAAACAAAAATTGCGTTGAAACAACCGGCAACATTTTTGCACCTGTGATCTCTATGGACACCTGTAATCTCTTTGGACATGTTAAACAAGCAACAATTTTTTCTAATATGAGACTGGCTAAAATTTCCTGATACTCCTTTGCATTATCTTGGTTTTGATCAACCATGATCTCGTTCTCTGAAAAATTATCACCATTAAAATGGCTTCATTTATGAGTAGCAGTTGGTAACAGGCAGGAAAACATGAGGAACAGAGTCTCTGCATTCGTGTGACAAGTTGGGCCAGCAGATTTCCCAAGGTATATCAAAGAATCATGATCACAACCCATAAATAAATATGACTCATATTTGAATTTTGAGGAAGTTTCTCCGTTTGTCCACAGAGATGAATTTGATCAGCTGTAGAATGTAGCTTTGTAGGATGTCAATGTTCCACGAACAACTTCCCTATTTTCAAAGCCTTGCATCATAATAGCCCTTGTATCGATGTGTTCTGCAATTGTAACTACTAGGATCTTCAGCTATGAGGTTATTTTGCAAGAAGTTAAATCCATAAATCTGGTGTGATTTCATGTGTTTTTTCAGACAAGGATTCAATACAAGATTGAGTACAAGGGTTCTCTGCTCTGCGATTTTGTAATCAATTGATTCGGTGTTGTTGATCCCTGAAATAGTCTCCAAGTCCTTGTCAGGGGCATGCCTGGAATTTTTTTCTGCTTTACGAGCCTTTTACCAGTGGGATTCAGATATTGTTTCAATATTTCATCCAATAAGACCACAGTGTGTGCAAACATAGCCAAAACCGTCTTCCAGAGTGAAGGAGTGGCAGATTCATGGGTATCTCATTCAATCAAAACGGAAAAACGAGCTAAGCATATATTGATATGAGGATTAGCAACACGGCAATAGACCTCAACTGTTATGTTCTCTCCTTCTCTATCACAATCTAGCCACATAACGAGCCATTGACATCTCCTAGCTTCCTCTAGATCATTCAATACATGAACTGCCACACTGGGAGATCTTTGAGTCAATCATTCATTCGGTCATACCTTCTGATCCGGGAGCCATTTTTGGGAGTGTGATATATCATTCGAAAGCATTTTCCAAGCTGCTCCTGACAAAGACACTTATGACATGTTTTGCACTGAAGACCATGTGAAAAACATCTCTGAAAACTATACATAGTAAGAGCCCACTTTGATCCCCGGTGACAGCCTATGAAGACTGGAGCTAACACTATCAAAGGGGAGAAAATGGACACAAATTTGCAACTACCATTGAAGACTTAATATCATTGAATACTTCACATTACCAAGCCATGCAGAGGAGAAGAGAAATCATATCCAAGAAGACATCTAGCACTTAACAACAACAATGACCTGACATTGCCACACTATCAAGCATATTATTTCATCAATGTCATGTCATGTCATGAGTAGTCATATGCCACATCACTATTGTGGACCATGTGTATTATATCCAAATGTATTGTCAAGTGGAAGTCCAAAGGACACACATGAATATGAAGAGTCATGTAAGTTTAAAATTCATAGGAAGTTGAACAATCATGAGGGTAGACAAAGAGTCACAATGGGGAAGCATCACCCCTTTGTTATATATACTTCCTCATTGTATGAGTAGATTACTTTTAACCTTGGCTCCTCCCATAAGGAATTAGAGAGATCAGCTAGCTCTTTGAGGAGCAAGGAGTGGCTCCAATGTCCCACTACTAGAGCTAGTGATGTACATTGTAAACATGTGTCTTGGAACTTTTTCTTAATAATAGAAGCCTTTTAAGGCCAACACGTTCTTCATACATGGACTATGAATGTTTTTAATACTATTATGTGGACATTTGTATTTCATGTTCTCTTTATCATGTACTAAGAGAGTTGAACTATTTTAGTTATTTTAGTGTTTATCTTATTAATAATGTGTTGTAATGGTTGTTATTTTTGTCCAATCCTTGTGGACTATTCTGCGGGATACTAGAGAGATTTTTATTTGTTTATTGGTTGTAACGACCATCGTATCCACTGTGGACTACTCTGTTGGATGTTAGATGGAGCCTTCTGGTTCATGTGTGTCTCTTCCTGGGGGGTACTATTACCTCTCACTTAAAGTCTAACTTTTCTCTCCCCTTTTTAGTAGAAGAACCTTGACATAGTTTTAACTACGCACTCACCAGGCACACCTCCCTTGCTTTTCGAAGACACCATTGCATCACTCTCTTATGCTGAAAGCTAGAGCCAAGGAAAACATTTAAGGATTTTTCAACTGAGCCTTTCTACCAGATGGGACTCTTACACCAAATAGTGTGAGGTCTGATTGGGACTTCATATTGGGGAGATACACTTGGTTGATGGATTTCCAGCACCGTCAACAAAGTGGCACTAGAAGGAGGGCCAAATGATAGGATTTTCCCATTGAGTCTAGTTTGAATCTCTTATTTAAAATGGATCTTTCCCAAATCATAATCCCAAGATCATTTTCTAAAGAGATTAATTGTACCATCCCTACAGAAGTTATTCATAACATGTCTGAATTTAACTTTGATGGTCGAGGTGAATCAACCTTTCGTGAACATATATTTCAAGCTATTTGTATTTCTCTTTCTAACCAAATACATTGCAAATATGTCATGGCTAGATTACTCAACCTCACATTATAAGGTTGTGCTAATCGATGGTGTCATACATTACCCATTCATTCTAACCATTCACTCGAACAGCTTGCTGAGAAGCATCATAAAGCCTTTGATAAGTATAACTACCAAGATGTTTGTGGTAGAATCAATATTTTAAGAATGAAGCTTGATGAATCAGTTAAGGATTTTTCTAATTGATTCCTTCACCTTTATTATGAAATTAATGATAAACGTCTGAACGAGGATTTCTTGAAACAAAAGTTTGAGCGCTTGGTTCTTGTCTCTTCATATGGTGAACCTGAACCCCATAGTTTTTCCACTGCCCCAACTCTTGTGAATCATAAGCCACCTCAAGTTACAGAGGAGGACCTTACTACCCCTTTTATCCTTTTTCCTCCTCCCTTTCTAGTCCCATTGCCGGTGACTCCTTATGGTGGTTGTAAAACTGGGAAATATATAAATCAAATCTCTGGTCCATCTTCTCATTCTTCTTCCGCTTTGTATGATTTAGCTTCAATGGAGGAAATTCCATAATGGCTCATGAAGCCTATAGTGAAGACATACTCCTCCATTCTGCAAGATGATGTCACCATTCACAACTCTAGTCTCAAAGCTAACCATAATTTCTTTTATGATCTATCATCTACATATCGTGACTCTTTGTACCATGACCAGCTTGATCAATATGCTCCACTAGCTAGTTCTTCACATTCTCTCTATTCACAAGTTGTTGGATCAAATTTTGATTAGGTACGAAGAATTCACATTACGTAGGTAGAGGAGCAGAAAGGTGAAGATGCTTTCAATATTTCCTCTATTTTTCACAATCTTCCATGTCAAAATAATGAGTTTCCACTCTTGGATGCTTCTCAATCTTCTAATCTTGGAGAAAATCCAATGCAATCAATTCTTTCAATCAACCCTAGCCTTGCGAAGTAATAATTCTAATGACGATGAATCTATTGTTGTATGTCGTGAAGAATGGCCAAGCACATCACGTGATCTTTCGGTTTCTCATGAAGATTTTAATTTAGATCTAGAATGTTGTTTGGTAAAAGATGTTCATATCGAACCTTCCTCTTCACCTAACTATCCCTTGTGTCCTAATGTTTGTAATGCATCTACTTGCGAGAGAGATACTCCATGCTCTTATGTTTCTTCATCCGATGAGTTATCCCATTGATCGACACAAGGTGGTGAGGTTATCCATGATGAAAATGAAAACAATCAAATCATAGAGAACCCTTCCCCCCCCTCATCATCTCTTCTCTTGCATGAGGAAAACTCTTCAAATCAGATTCCTCATGAGATCTCATCGATTAATTTATCTTTGAATTTTCCATCAGAAGGGTCTTTTGACTTGAGCAATCTGGTTGTTGAAGTTGAAAAATCCAGTAAAATATATGACAAAGATGGTTGTTATGCAATGAGCAATGGTCTTACTGAAACGAGCAATAGAGGTTATCCTACAACCATGCATGATCTGGTCCAAGCTTCAAAATATGATTCTACAATCTAGGGAAGTTCCAGGACCTGCCAGGGAGTCAAGGCACTTCAACTACTGTGGATGATTATGTCAAGATCTCGCGACTCTAGTAAGCCCCCTGAACTAAGTCGAATCTTGTGTCTCTTGCACAATCAGTCTCTTTGCATGGTTTCACTTTAAGTAAATTTCCTTGTGAAATATGTTTTGTATTCCGGGTGTGACCTTCAAATTTTCAAGATTTTACTTCTTATTGAATTCAAGAATATATTATATTTCATTAATTTTCATGCAAATCTCTCATATCAATCTCGGGTTTGGAATGTGCATCTCTCATAGAGTCATGAAATTGCGAATCATTCTAAGGACTATCTTTGCCTAAAGGAATGATCATTCTAAGGACTATCTTTGCCTGAAGGAATCATACTTATCGAATGTATCCCTTAATTATTACCTTCTGGGTCTTTTTGTGAATTTCATGTTGAAAATTTGTCCTCTCATTACACCATAAATCCTCTTGAGTGATAATGAATGCACAATTTTCCTCATAAATAGAGTTCTTCTCTGTTCACCATGTCCCAAATGGTCTCATGTATTTTTGCTACTAGCATCCTTGTTTAACTCTTTTGGTGACTGCGATTCTTGTATAATTTTTCACCAGTTGTAGGAAAATGGTTTTTCATATTTGTATGGCAAGGAACTTGCTTCAATTGTTCATAGCAATGTGAGACTTTTCAAATTGTTTTTTCTTCATTTATCATAAACTGGGAATATGATGCTTTAATCAACTCATCTTATCATTATTCTATCATCGGTGAGTGTCATTCAGCTTATCATCTTCCCGTCAACACAAGTTGTTTCACACCCCTTGATCTTCATTGTTCAACATCTCTCTATTCTGATTTTTGTCAAGTATACAAGGCACTTCAGCGTTCGCTTATGGTTATGGCATGTCCTCACTTTCCCAACATGACTACTAAGAATGATCATATCTATTTCCCTTAAAATATTCCCATCGTTGTCCCACTCCTCTAATTGAAAATTCACCTTTTCCAAGATTTCGGGTTTTTCAAGAGGGCCATTATGAATTTTATGATCCAATCGTTGAATGGATGGAACAATCTTACTTGGCAAACTTTCTAACAAACAACAAGTTTCAATCTTTCCTTGTGCTTTCTAAGGGGCTCAGTGTAGATTAACACACATCTGCAAGAAGTTTCTGAGTTTTGTTTAAAAATGGTATTCATCGAAAAGGTAAGCATTTGAATCAGATGAAAGTAGTGGGTGTGACGCACCTTTTTGCCCATAGGCAAGACCTTCCTTTTCTTGTGTAAGCTCAAGTTTTTATATCTTCTATTTCACATCACTTTTTATCTATTTTAATTGTTCATACATTTGTGTATGCAGGTCGGGAACGACTATGGTGGCTTCATTGAAAATTTCAATATACGTGACCCCAACATTCTAGTTGTTAAGTTAGGAGTAGGATTAGTTGCATCCTATTTTTCCATTTCTTGCACTCATTCTGCACTCGTTCCCTGTAGTTTGTCCTCTTTTTCTTATTCTGGTTCTACATCATGTTTTCTTTAGCCATTTTGTTCTCTTATCTTCTAATTTTCTTTCCTTATTGTGTGTTTTATTTATTTTTGTCTCATTTTCTTTCTTGATTGAGTTTCTTCTTGTGTATTCATCATGCGAATAAGTGTTATTCTTGGACCTATTTTGGCTTCTTAGTAAGTGTGTGGCCGAACTATAAAGATTCTTGTGACACTTCATCATTTGGCTAGCACTCTGTCAGTCTTCCTTGTGTTGGTTACACATTTTGGTCGATGAAGTTCCAACGGAAAATATGATCTGTATGTAAGGAGAGCTTTGGTCTAACCATGAACCCATGTCTAGTCTGGGAACCTCATGCCTCAACTCAGTTTTTCGGCTGGTGTTCTCTAGCTTATCCAATTAGTAGAAACAGAGAAGGGGAAAAATATAAACGAGAAAACCTAAATAAGTGGTCTCTATATGGTTCTCTAAAGGAACAACCTCTTCTTCTCTCAGTAAGTTGGGATCCTCTTCCGCCCCAAAATAAATAAGTTTCGATGCACAATTCTATTTAAATAAATAAATAAAGGTGAAAGAAGAGAAAGGCTTCCTACACGGAGAGGTGAATCAAGCAACTCCATCGGGGTACTGTCTAGGCTTCCTAGCAGTGGGGAAATGTTTGTGTTCCTGTGTGACTCCACTAGTGTACTGTCTATGCCTACTGGTAGCGAAGAAACACCATAGATGAAAAATATACTTTAAAATCTTAATCTCGCAAGCTAAACTACCCTTCCCAACTCGAAACATTGTGATTATGCTTAATCCTCTGTTGTATTCAACAGAGAAGGTAGAGAGGGGAGCATGTCTACCCATGGGGTAAGTGGGAAGACCAAAGTGATCTGCACGATGAATCAATCCTCCCCGAGGAACCAAGGCCTTACACAAAGGAAAATAACCAATACAAATAAGTTGGAGTTCAACCAGTGTGTCGCCAAGTGTTGTAGATGTTGCAACACCCTCCAAAATTTTGGCTTACACTAAAATTTCAAAGCCTTCCTTGTTCTTTTCCTTGATTGTTGCAAACATTCAACCTCATTCCATGATCTTTCTTGATGTTCTTTGGCCCCTTTTCCTTGTTGGATTAACTATCATCTTTTGACATGTTTATCTGTTGTATAATGTTTATGAGACTTTTTCTGGTAGTTTCGAAGGCCGGTCTTTGTGTATATGAGTTGTCCTATCCATGTAAACATCTATCACATCCATACACAAAGTATTAAGCATTGACACACAAGTGTCATCATGGTCATCCCAAAGTCTATCTTAAGTGTCACACTTGTCGCATGCTTTCATGAAGGAGTCACAAAGAGTGAAATGATTTTTTTATTTTGTTTCGATGATCTCTATTGTCCTGTCATTAAATTATGCTAAGTGTTTGATCACATTTCAAGTTCATCACGAGACCATCTCCCTTCTCGCACAACCATTTTTAGAAAATATTCCCGACTTGAAAACTTAGCTTCACCGAGCCCTGAGTGAGTTGTGCAATACACAATATCAACGCTCTTATATGTGACCCTATTGCCTAGAACTATGCAATGCACAGTCACTCTCCTCCAGGGTTGTTGTTTTGTAGAATTCCAGACTCCAACAACCTCCCTTGACCTCCAGAATTGTGGAGTTGTGCCTCCCAGTCTGCATTGAACTCTACATTTCGCACCTTCAACCCTCAATCATTTCCCTTTCCTACTGGAACTATGCAATGCATAGATAACCTAGCCTCCCTTGGCCTACAAACCCACGCATATGCTTCCTTTAGTGCCCTTCCCTCTACCGAAGCTGACCACCTTTAGAAACTGCGAAAATCTTCCCTTCAGGCCTCTCTGCTACCCAGTCCCCCTCACTTCTTGAAACTGTGCAGTCTGTCCTCCTAGGGCCCTATCCCATAGCCTCCACTACCTGCTTGAACTATTCAATATTTTCCCTCAGTGGCCACTCCACAATTTTTTCCCTCAGTGGCCACTCCACAATTTTTTCCCTCAGTGGCAACTGTGCAAAATATTTCCCTCAGTGTGTGCTGCACAAATTTTTCCCTCAGTGGGCACTATGTAAAACTTTCCCTCGATAGGAATTGTGCAAATTTTTCCCTCAGTGGGCACTGCAAATTTTTTCTCTCAGTGGGCACTATGCAAATTTTTCCCTCAGTGAGGACTGTGCAAAAATTTCCCTCAGTGTGGCCTGAGCATTGCATTGTTCAGTCCTAGTGATTGAGGTCTCCTCGTCTCTAATGTAGCTCTAAAATGAATAATCATAGAGCCCTTTCTCCCATCATGTGACCTGTCGTGACTTAGTTCATGTATAATAATGCATCATCTTAGATTAGGGGGTTTTGGGATTTATGTCATCCCGTCATGAGTGAATTGCAGGAATACGTACACTATCAATTCATGGTGAGATAAAGAGGGAAAAGGAGGAGGGAAGAATTCCTAAAGGCTATCTTACAACTGAACTCACAAATTGATCTATCAAGGGGAAGCAAAGGGACTCAAGTTTACAACTACCATCCAAGACTTAAGATCATTGTAGACTCCGCATTACCGAGCCATATGGAGGAGAAGAGAAAGCATATCCAAGAAGACATCTAGCACTCAACAACAACAGTGACCTGACATTGACACATCATCAAGAAGTCCATGTCAGAAGTGTCATGTCATGTCATGCCATGAGTAGTCATATGCCACATTACTATTATGGACCATGTGTATTGTATCCAAATTTATTGTAAAGTGGAAGTCCAAAGGACACACATGAATATGAATATTCATGTAAGTTGAAAATTCATAGGAAGTTGAATAGTCATGAGGGTAGTCAAAGTGTCACAAGGGGGAAGCATCACCCCTTGGTTATATATACCCCCTCATTTTATGAGAATAACACTTTTCACCTTGGCTCCTCACGCAAGGCATTAGAGAGATCAGCTACCTCTTTCTAGAGCAAGGAGTGGCTCCAATGTCCCACAACAAGAGCTAGTGATGTACATTGTAAAAATGTGTCTTGGAACTTTTTTTTAATAACAGAAGCCTTTTAAGGCTAATGTGTTCTTCATGCATGGACTATGAATGTTTTCAAGACTTATACTTGGATGTTTTTATTTAATGTTTTCTTTCACATGTACTAAGATAGTTTGACTATTTCAGTTATTTTTAGTGCTTACCTTATTGAGAATGTGATGTAATGGTTGTTATTATTGTCCCATCCTTGTGGAATATTCCACTAGATGTTAGATAGAGTCTTTTGGTTCATTTGTGTCTCTTCCTAGGTGGTACTATTACCTCTCACTTAGAGGCTCACTTTTCTCTCCCCTTTGCAGTAGAATAAATTTGACACAGTTGCAACTTCACACTCACCAAGCACACCTTCCTTGCTTTTTGAAGACACCATTGCGTGACTCTCATGTATTGACAGCTAGAGCCAAGGAAAATCTTTAAGGATTTGGAAACTGACCCTTTATACCACATGAGACTCCTACACCAAATAGTGTGAGGTCTGATTAGGACTTCATATCAGGGAGATACCCTTTGTTGACAACTTTTGAGCATCGCCAACATATGCCAAGTATAAAATCGAGGACTAGCTCTCCAAAGCTAAAGCCTTCAAAAGCCTCTTTCATGAGTTATGAGGTTTATTTTATAACAAGGTCAATGACATTTCATATCCACATGACTCTTGAATTACCCTCATTACTCTTGGACTTCTAATGTGTTCTTTGGACTCCTAAACAACTCTTCAAATTCTAATGACTTTTTTACTTCTCCTCAAGATATTTTTTCCATATATGACTAAGTGACTTTTCATATTCCACATATGACTCTTGGACTTCCACAAATTACATTTTGTCCTTTACTTGAGAATACATCATTACATTCCACATGATGATGTGGCATGACACATGGACACATATTTACAATTATGATGACACTTATACAAATTACAACTTGAAAATGATGACATGGACTTCATGATGAGATGGAAATGCTAAGCTTTCTTCCTTGCTACTTCATCTTGAATTATTGATGATAGATCTGATTTATGCTTCATTTTCATGAAGGATCTTACTTTTTCTTCATTTTCACCCTCTATTAGGTTTTTGATTAATGTCAGAATCTCATGAGTCATCATGCAAAGTCTTCTTTTTTTGTTGGTCCATGATCTACTTCATGTCTCCATGATAGATTTCTTTTGTTATTCTTCAATGTAGGTGTTTCTTTATGTCTTCTCCTTGCTATATTCTCTTGAGCAACACCTTTTCATGCTAGGAAGGTATTCCCCGACAATCAAAATCATTCATGACAAGGAAAAATCAGCGTTAAAACATCTATTTTATCACTACCTAGCTCATGGAATCATATGCTCACGATAGGCCTCTGATAGGGTTAAAAGAAGAAGGCTTGATTAGGAGGGCATAGTCAAACTGATCGAGGCTCACAAGAGGCCTTAAATGTGTGCTTTTTTTCTCAATGAAGAGAGAGAGAAATAAATAGTGTAGGGCGCAGCTGTGAAGCATGAAGGAGAATCAGTCATCGGTTCAAGATGTGCTCAAGGAAGCTAAGGAGGGTGTAATGGTACACATCGAAGGAACAAAGGGGTCAGGGTACAAGCCTTCCAAGTGCACTCATGTGTTCAAGAGAAACAAGGAGGGCATAAAGGCACAAACCAAAGGGATGAACGGTTTGGGCTTTGAATCACCGCAGTGTTCTTATGCGCTCAAGAGGAACTAGGAGGGCACAGTTATTTGAGCCGAAGGAGTGCGCTCAAATGAAGGATTTGAGGTCCATGATTGCACCATGCGCTATTTAAGAGAATGGTGAAGGATTCATGCTTCAAGAGTCCATTAGGTGCTCAAAGGCTTCAGGCTTCAAGAGTGCACCATGCACTCAAAGGGAAGGATGAAGGCTTCGTGGTTCAGGAGTGTGCCATGCGCTCTAATGGAAGGCTTATTTCTTCATGATTGCACCATGTTCTCAAAAATATTTAGGATTCAAGAGTGCGCCATATGCTGAAAGGCTTCATGCTTCAAGAGCTAACCGTCCACTTTTTAAGACTCAGAGGATCCTTCATTGTTTCGAAGTGCGCTGAAAGAATCGTTGTTGTTCTGAAGTGTGATTTTTCACTGAGCATTTGAAGTGCACTTCATTTTTTCGAAGTGTGCTTGATTGTTTCAAAGTTCACTTCATTGTTTCAAAGCTCAATTGATTGTTTGAAAGTGCATTCAGGCTTTAGAGGGTGCAATTATTTGCAACAGTGGTTACCATTTCATTTGTAATGCGCTTTTCACTGAGGGATGCAACAAAAGGCTAGTTTACTTATCCTTAGGAAGTACTAATGCATTGTGAGAGGGAGGATACCTTAGAAAATACTTATTGCACAAGCATGGGAGGAAGGTAGGTCAATGAGGCTCATGAATAAGTTACGTTCATCACCTAGTAAGATGGTTAATGCCTTTAGAACTTACACTGGACTAAAGGATTAAGAATAGCTCTAAAAATGGCTAAGTGTGGGACTAGTAGAGTAGGAGAAAGAAATTCATTCTCACACGACTCAAACATGGACCACACACATAAATGTCATCAATATAAAAAAACATAATGCATAGGACTCATGAGAAATAGTCACCCCTTGAAAACAACAACAAAGCGACACCTATTTATAAGTACAACAATTGAAACAACACATTATAACACTTAGAGCACAAGTTACGAGAGGAGTGAAAACTGTGACCAAAAGGTGTGCTTAGCTATAATAAATTTTCTAGCACATATTCCAATGATATGCATGACCATGTAATGCAGAAGGGTGTGCTAGAAAAATCTTTGGTTATGTGCAAAGTTGTGACACATGGAGGGGTGAAAATCACAAAAGCGACACCTGCGACCTCAGAAAAACATTAGAAGACACTTGAAAAATGTGAATGCCTTTGAAATAAACACATGCTAGAGAAACGCTAACATGAAAATGACACTTATTAAAGTGAATGTGAGCAAAAGCGACATTCGTAAACATGGAAGCAACACTTGTGAAAGAAAAGGTGCACAAAAGCAAAAGATGAGAAAAATCACCATAATAAAAGTACAAACACAATCAAAGTGAGGAAGACTATCAATGAAAGTGTGCACTGAATATCAGAATGATTTGATCATTGAGAAATCACTTTCTAGATGAGCGATGTTATGCCTGTTCAAGCTCACATAAAAGAAGTGTGTTATGATGAACCCATGAGAGGCTGAGCATGTGTGTGCAAGTGACTTGAGAGTTTGGAACTAGGAAGAAGGCTTAAATGCTTTAAAAACCATCAAATTACCATGGAGTAACCATAAGGTGATAGACTATAAGATCCTCAGTAGGCTGCAAAATTCAAGTGTAAGGAAAATTTTGGAGGGTGTTGATTGCAATGCCAACACTTGGTGACACACTAGTAGAACTATAGCTTCTATGTATAGGTTTAATTATCTAAGTGCAAGGTCTTAGTCTTTGAGGAAGTATTGGTTCATCTTTTGAATTAACTCAACATCCATAGTTAACCAATTCAGATATATAGTATCCTCTATTACCTTACTCAATTAAATGTAGAAATTTAATAGAAATTTCAATTGCTCAAGAAATCGAATTGAAATTAGGAGACACAAATTTTACTCTACTAATTTGTGGAATGGAAATCATAGTTTATAACAAAATTCATAGACATGCAACAATCAAAACAAAAAGTACATAGTGATTTTTAGGGGAACCTGATTGGGAAAAATCTCTCAAGACTCTTTGAATTAATCAATTGAATAGAGAAACTATTACAATTGCATGTTCCAGGTCTCAACACCACCTACAAAGGTAAAATTGTTCTCCCTATTGAATGAGAAATTCTGGCCAAAACTTAGCCATTTTATGCCTCCTCCATCCTTCTATTTCCTTTCACAAATATGAACTAATTCAAGCTCCTAAACAATAGGGAAGTCCCTATTTCCTTGTACAATTCCCAAGAAAGTGATATCTTGACTACATGCAACAACTATACACTCAACTAATATACAACTTGTGCTACACTAGAACTTGTCTCCTCCACTCAAGTTGAGTAATTCAAATTCCATGCATCCATGAGATATTTTAGGTTGATTGATTATTTTAAGTGATAGATCTCTGATTTAGACCATTGCCACACTGGGAAACTGACCTTTAGCTAACTCTATTAATTAGAAGAGGTCAGCTAACTGAGTATAGATAAAAATAATTGAGCTACATTGCTAAACTTTAGTAATCAACACATGCATGACTGAAATCAAAGCTAAGTAACTAAATTCTTTTGATATAACTGAGTGAAAAGAGCCATGTCACACTAGTTAACTGCCTCCAAGTTGTCCTGTAATGTGGAAATTTGATTTACTTAATTTCACTAAGGCTAAACTCAAATTGAGCCTTTCTTGCTACACTTTCTAACACTCCCTCTTTGCAAGAAAGGGATTTTTCACCACCCCTATCCAACACCTATGGAGTGTACTGTAGCACTAATTCTCACTTTTTTTGTTATTACTGCAACAACTACAATTGAGAAGCATTCGAAAAAAAAACACATTAAATCAACTGTGTCTCTGGAACTGTCTACTAGGAAAATTGCACTGATGTTGATTTTGTATTAAACCGCCTACAATGCTATCAACACTGCTCTATTCTCCTCCCCATATGTCTACAAAAACCGACAATAATACTTCTATAATTGACTATTATGGGCCCTTGGAGTAATGCAATGATCCATGAGGAAAGTATACTGCAATTTCTGCTATTCTCTTATGGATCCTCCCCAATTTTGCAACTCTAGGGCTAAGGATCTAGATCGCCCAACATCACTCTTGGAGGTATGGGTGCATTAAAATCCAACTTTGATATACTCATATTGTTGTAAATACTTCTCTATTGATTATTCTACACTACTAGTGCAACTACTGCAATAATGATGTTTATCTCCCCAGATCTTAAAGTACTAGCTTCCATAGGGCTACTCCCTCTGAGTCTCCATCTCCCTGTGGAAAATATTTCTCCTCCTTAATTTTCCAATATCAATTATCACAACTCCATTTTGTATCACTAAACATTGGTTAATCAATATTCTAACTAGCAACCTTATAGCTCGATTAAGAAGTCTGCACATAGGGTCTTCTGGATCTACCTTGAACTAGGTCTCCATAACTCTGCATCCTAATAGTTCATTAGTTCTTCAATGATCATTGTACATAAGGAGTTCAAGGACTGCAAACTTGTCAAGATTTTGGCTACTCTAGAATGTTGCTCCTAGGGCACTTGTGATGATCTTAAATCTGTTCCAAGCTCAAAAATTCAAACTTCCCTCCAAAGCATACTCCAATCTTAGCCTGTTGAAGGGAATTCTCTCAAATATGAAGAAAACTTCTACACTGAAGCTGTAAATTCGAAATTTCTGAGGGACAAAATTGAAACACTGGTTATAATGCGATTTTAGGGCTCTAATACCAATTGTATAATTTTGATAGAAATTAGAACTACTCAAGAAATCAAACTAAAATCAGGAGACATAAATTCTTCTATAATAATATGTGGAATGGAAATCATAGTTTAGAAGAACATGGATAGACATGAAACAAGCAAAACCACAAGTACACAATGATTTCTATGGGAACCCAAGTGGGAAAAAACCCTCAAGCCTCTTTGCATTAATCAGTTGAATAGAGAAACTATTACAATTGCATGCTCCATCTCTGAGCACCACTTGCAAAGATAAAATTGTTCTCTATACTGAATGAAAACTTCTTGCCAACACTTGTCCATTTTATGCCTCCTCCAGCCTATTATATCCTTGTGCAAATCTGAACTAATTCAAGTTCCTAAACAATAGGGAAGTCCTGATTTCCTTGCACAATTCCCAAGGAAATGATCTCCTAAATGCATGCAACAACTATACACTCAACTAGTATACAACTCATGTTCCACTAGCCTTTGTCTCCTCCACTCCAGTTCAACAATTCGAGGTCCATGCATGCATGAGATCTTTTGGGCTAGTTGATAAGTTAACTGACATATCTATGAGTTACACTATTGTCTCACTGCATAAATGACCTTAAGATAACTCTATTAATTGTTAGAGCTTAGTTAAATGAGTACAACTGAAAATAATTAAACTAGATTGCTAAAATTTAGCAATCAACACAAGCATGACAAAACTTGAAGCCCACTAACTTGAATTTGTTAATATGATTGAGTGACAATAGTCATGTCACACTAGTTAACTACGTCCGAGTTGTCCTTCTGATCTGTAAGTTTGATTTACTCAATTTGACTAAGGCTAAACTCAAATTGAGCCTTTATTGTTACACTTTCTAACATTAAATTCATATCAAGACTTGTCGAATCACAATTGTTTCAATCTAGGAAAGGGTAATATGTGTGGAAATTTTAAGATATTTAGAGTATGAGTTTCATATCTAGTGTTGCTTTGCTGCCAACAAGTCTAGAAAATTCCCCAACTGAGTCACTATAGGAGCACAAGCATTGGCGAACCTCCATCGAGCCTAGACAATACCTCAACGAAGTCACTTGCTTCACCTCCCTACACAGGAAGCCTTTCTCTTCTTTCCCCCTTTATTTATTGATTTAATAGGATTATGATTCAACATTTATTATTTTCAATAGGCGGAAGAGGGATCCTCACTTATTGAGAGTAGAGGAGGATGGCCCAATAGAGAACTATTTATAGACCTATGATATTGGTTTGCTCGGTTTAGATTTTCGCCTTCTCCTTTCTCCACTAGTCTCGATCAACAAGAAAGAAACTATTTACTTATAATACCGAGTTGAGGAAATAGGATCCTATAATAGATATGGGCTTTAGAGTTGGACCAAAGGCTTTCCGTTTGAGTGGATCATATTTTCCATTCATACATCATTTACTTCAAAGATATGTAAACCCAAGATAGAGAAGAGGTAACAGATTAACCAAGCATTGTTCGTCAACATAACTTCCATTTGCAAGTTCTGTCACATTGTCTTTTGAGCCAAAGGAACATCTTTTAGGCAAAGTCTTATTGAAAAAATTAAAAGGAGCATACATGACATGAAAAGAAAACAAAACCGAAGAACAACTCAAATGGAGACAGAACATAAAAAAAATATGTAGAATATACAATAAGAAAACAAAAGATGTATTAACACCATGGAGAGCAGTATGGAGGGGGGATGCAATGCAAGGGAAACTAAATGCAACTAAGCCTACTCCTAACCTAATCATATAGAAGGTCAGGTTTAAGTATAATGATATTTCCAATGCACCCACTGTCGTTCCCAACTTGAAACCACAAAGATACAAACAATTAAAGAAATATAAAACAATGTGCAATAGAAAATATAAGAACATTGAAAACTTGAACAACTAACTAAATGTCTTTCTTATTACCAAAATGATGTGACATAGCGACTGCTTTGATCATGTTTCTAACTTCACCTTGTTGTTCGAAATGTCGATTATACAAACATTACAAGCTGCTTGTGAATACACATTCATTTGTGCTCCCAGGTTTTTCCAACATTAAGAAATATGAAAACTTATTATTTACATAGGAGCTTGGCATGTAGGATTGCTCCAACCATTCAGAAATTGGAACTTGATATTCAAAACGGCCAATTTGAAGACCGTGGAGCCTACGGAAAAATAAATTTCCAATTAATGCTTCTAAATCACAACAATAATCTCAGGTATTATGATCAAATTGGTCGATTATCATATAATTTTCTCGATTCTCTACTGTTTCTCTTTGTATCCAATTACATGCCAGACCAACAAATATGAAAGCTTCGGGTCTTAACAAAATAACTGAGCATAGCAGTCTCATACTTATCTAAGAATCGCTAAGAAGCATTGATGCCTCAACATGTTACATACAATTTCATCTATTAGGTCATAGATACATTTTTCATTCATTTACAAATTAAGACATGAGGAGATCCATACATGATCACTATCATAAAATATGCTTATAACCAACATAATAACAATATAAATATCAAGGATACCTTAGCCATCAAATCCACATATAAACCAGTGCATTTACACATGAAACAACAAGGAGAAATAACCTCATATTAATGATGCAAAGGCCAACTAGGTTCGAGACTTCCACAAACCACAAACCACTAGACCGTAGACATGGTTGAGCCAAATGTCACTTCAACCAGTCACCCCCATGCCATTTCTAAGGATGAATGTCGGATCTCATAAAACACATCAATCAAAACCATACAGGGTTTCCAGAGGCTAAACCACGTCAACCCTTCAAATAGTGATTCCACCTCATGGTTGGACATGACAAAACCATCCCCAGATTGGTCTCTACCCAAGACTTCTAGGGCTACAAAGCATTTGTTCCAGCAAAGGCTTCGAGGACTAGTAACTCAACCCACATGTGATACAGGGCTTCATATTGTTTTTCCAACCATTGCTCCAGGACTAATAACTCATCCCACCAAGGGCTCCAGAGCGTTCGTCCAACGAAGGCTCTAGGAATAGTAAGTCAAACCAAGTTGTTATATGGCTCTAGAGTGTTTGTCGAACCAAGGTTCAAGGAACTAGTAACTCAACCCCAGTTAAAGGAAACATGAGAATCAATTAGAAATACAAATAAATGAACCCACAACACCATGGCTATCCAGGAAATGGAAAAGAAAATCCAATGTCAATCTAGGCAAACCTCCATGCCAATGATAGATCATGACCAATAAACCACATGCACATGCCATGCATACTAAAACTAGGGAGAAAAACATACATGCAACTCCATACTTGTAAGCCAAATCCACTATAGTTGCCAAGCCAAATCAACTCAGTTCTCTTCCTTTGCCTTCTTGCTCCAACACTCCAATTATGCCACACTCTCCAAGAGTGCTCCAAGAAAAATCTAAGTGTCCAAGAGTATGAGAGAGAGAGAATATAGAGAGAGCTCCAAAACTCACCTAACAAAAGTTCGTGAACTGATCCTCAGAAGCCTTTTTATTAATGAGGCCTTTGTTTTCTTCATTTTCCATTATTTTCCTTAATTTTCCTCCTCACATGCATCCTCTGACCTTTCGCCTCCGTTTTCTCCTAATTCCCATTATTTCATAAATAAATGTGCCAAAATCCCATTTTTCCTTTCCAAATCCCTTTCCATTCACTTTCTGAATTTCCTTAACCATTAATACATCATCAGTGATCCCCAATACTATGTGTTTTCCCAACATTGAACTTGGAATACGTGTCCCGTTAACCGTGGTTATTATTTTTCTTTTATCAACTTTTATTATATGGAATATTCACCAAGGCTATTACAGAACCCTTGTCGTTGGGGGAACTCCTTCCTCAGTGTTAAACAACACCTACAACCAATAAGGTTGTTGTTAGAAAAACATACTTCCCATGGAGCTTAATAACTTAGCTCATTGTAGTATTTACAATGATTATCCTACTGAGAAGAAAAAAAACATGACAAAATAACATGTATAACATCTTAATGACATGACACCCATACCGCTTATTGGATCTTTTTAACATAGCTCATGGAGGTATTTACATCCACACACACACGCACACATATATATACATATACATATACCAATCATCACCAAAACATGTACCAAAACATATACCAATGACATATACCAAAAAATCCCCTGAACTAGCGAATAAGGGTGGATACATAGCCTGCATCTGATTTTCCATCTCCCATATCACTTCATTGGGCCCAAAGTGATTCCATTGTACTTAACTTGCATGATTACTCAATTCCAAAGCATGAGCATATTTCTCTGCAAAATACGCTGCGGTTTCCGCTAGAATTCTTCTTCTAACTCCAACTGCAATACATACCAATCGATCACATTATCAACATATTTAACATACTTCTTAAGAAATAACACATGGAAAACATCATGGAATTTCACTATCAAAGGCAGTGCAAGTCGATAGGCTACTGGCCAAATCCTCTCAATAATAGTGAAAGGTCCACAAAACGAGGCTGTCAGCTTGGAACATGATCCAATCCACAAAGAGCTCTTCTTCAATTTGATGTGTAAGTACACCTCTTTCCCAACCTATGCTGATCTGCATAGATCTTCTGCCTATCCTGTTCTGTTTTTAAATTCTTTTTTATTACCTACATTTCAAGCTCCATCTCCGCCAACATGTCTAGTCCAATCAATACCCTATTAACTGGATCACTCCAACTGATGGGAATATTACAACTCTGCCCACACAATGCCTCAAATGGACTCATGCTCAAGGATTCCTGATACCCATTGTTATAAGAGAACTCTACCAGTGGAAGGTACTCTTCCCCCTTCCACTACTGATGCATCACATACATCCTCAACATGTCCTCCAATATCCCATTTAGCCTCTCTATCTGTCCATCTGTCTGCGGATGATAAGTTGTACTGAAGGCAAAAAATATGCCTAAACATGCAAATAACTCCTTCTAAAACCTAGAATTGAACTTCACATCCATATCTGACAAAATCTTCTTCAAAAATCCATGCAATCTAACCATGTCCCTAATGAAGAACTATGCTACATTACTCACTGAGAATGTAGATTTCATTGGAATGAAGTGCACTACCTTTTTCAAACTCTCCATCACTACCATGATGGAATCATGTTGTCTCAGTGTCCTTGGAATACCTGTCATAAAGTCCATGGAAATGAAGTTCCATTTCCACTCTGGAATTGGAATCTTTCATAGCGCTCCACTTGAATGCTTACACTTTGCCTTTAGCTACTGAAAGTCCAAGCACCTAGCAACAAAATTGGCTACGCCTCTCTTTAAATTCAGCCAATAATATAATTTTTTCATTGTTGTCAGCATTTTCTAATAACCTACATGAACTGAATATGGTTTCACATGAAACTCCTTAAATATCACCTTCTTGATCTCATTGTCATCTGAGACATATGTCATGTCCCTAAACCTAACCAATCCATCTGTCGTGAGATGATAATCCACATCATGTGCACCTGCATCTGTACCTATACGTGTACCACTACTTGTACCTGTACCTGTACCACTAACTATACATGTACCTCTACCACTACCAGTACCTATACCTATACCACTACCACTCCCTATACCTGTACCTACACCTATACTCTATTGCAACCTGTGCAAAATCTCCATATACTTGACATCCTTTAGAGTTTGTAGGTTTCTATGGTGAGGATTTTGATTTTGAGATATCAAAGCATCCACAATATTCATTTTTAAGTTTCGACGTTTCAAGTCAATACCATGACTCATCACCAGGAAAAACCTGCAAGGAGGAGAACATAAAGGATGAGATAAATATAGAAGGAAAGATGGGAAGAAGGAAAAGAGTGGACCAGTAGACCTAACCAAAATAAATTAAATAACAAGACAAATAATATTAATTTTAAAATTTTTCTTTTCTATTTTTAGTTATTATTATTTTTAATTACAATTATCATAAATAATTTTCAATTATATTTTTATTTTTATATTTAATTTCCAATTATATTTGTAAGGTCAATAATATTAATTAATTTTCTATCTTTACTCATAGAATTTTGTCCCATAGGATCTCATCCTATTGTGTAAATCTATCCCATAGGAGCTCATAGCTGCTATGTGATTTACTTGTATCCGCCTGGTAAGAACATCTGCCACCCTATTCTCTTTACCTTTGATACACCTAATCTCAAAGTCAGAGTCATTGATTGTGGCCAACCACCAAGCTTGCCTGCGATTCAGATTCAGTTGGTCAAACAGATACCATAGACCATTGTGATCACTTATCAATACAAACCTCTTGCCAAGAAGATAGTTCCTCCACATATTCAATTCATGTATGATCACTCCCAACTCAAGATCATGTTTCGGGTAGTTCTGCTCATGCTCGTTAAGTTTTCGTGACTCATAACATACCTCCTATCCATCCTACATAAGGACTCCACAAATTCCTCTCTTGCAATCATATGTACATACTACAAACTCTTTGTCTAGATCTGCAATCTTTAACACTGGTGTATGTGTCAAAAACGGCTTGAGATGCTTAAAATTGGCCTTGCACTCCTATGTCCCTTCAAAATTATTACCTTTCCTCTGTAATGATGTGATAAGATAAGAAATATGTGAGAATTTCTTGATGAACCTCTTGTAATAACTTGCTAACCACATGAAAGATCTCACCTCATCCACGTTCCTGAGAGCTGCCCATTCCATGATGACTCTTACCTTTTCTGGGTCTGCTGCTATTCCATCCTTGGAAACCACATGTCCCAAAGTGTGTACCTCATTCTGAAAGAAACTGAACTTTTTGAGCTTAGCATACAACTGATGCTCTCTCAACAATATCAACACTGCTGCTAAATGCTTGACATGCTCTTATTCATTTTTTTAAAATACCAATATATCATCAATGAACACAATAAAAAGCTTTTCGAAATATGGATGCAACACACTATTCATCAAACACATAATTTTTTTTTGAGAATTAGTTAAACCAAATGGAACTACAACATACTCATAATTCCCATACCTGGTCTGGAAAGTTGTCTTGTAGATGTCCTCTACTTTAATGTGTACTTCATGACATCTAGATCTAAGATCAATCTTTGAGAACAATGTTGTTCCCTTCAACGGATCAAACAAGTCATCAATCCTTGGTAACAGATACATGTTCTTTATAATCACTTTATTTAACTACCTATAATCGATGCATATCCCTATAATACCATCATTCTTCTTCACAAACAATACTAGTGTGCCCTATGGAAAGACATTTGGCCTAATTTTTACCCCTTATCCAACATTTCCTTCAACTACAGCTTTAACTCTACCAACTTATGTGTACTCATCGTGTAAGGTGCCTTTAATGCTGGAGTTTCCCCTGGCACCAACTCAATAGAAAGGTGTACTTCCCTATGAGTGGAAATTATGAAATATCTTAAGGAAATACATCCTGAAACAACTGTAGAAATAGGTACCTACTCAAAACATTTGCATGCTAAACTTCCTTACCTTTATCACTAGAAATGTGCACTGCAAATAATACACACTCCTTCCTGCAACTACGCTTTGCCTGCATAGTTTTCATCATTATAAATGATGTTGCTTTCTTCTTACCCTGCAAGACTCTTTGTTCCCCATTGTCATCCAAGAACTCAATGGCTTTGTCATAACAATCCACCTTGGTTCTATGAAGGTACAACGAATCCATGACCAACAACATACTGTATAATCCCAATGGTAATACATTCAAATGTGTTGAGGTAGGCATACCATTCAAATCAAATGTACAATCTCTTACCCAGTGATGAACTCTCTTCTTGGTACATGTAGCCAACTTCACTAACCAAGAATCTGCATGCACTTATTTATTCAAACCACACTTATCCACAAGGTTAGGATTAACATAACTATAATTAGATCCATGGTCAATAAAAATAGAAAAAACTTTATCACAAATCTTACCATCCATCTCAATGATATATTCTTGATGGTCTACCTATCTATTATCCAGTACTGCATAGATCCTAGGAATAATCTGCCCAACATATCCCACTGTTTGTGCCACCCGAGCACTGTAGATTTGCGATCTACCACCCTGATACTATGGACAATATCTCCTACGATGCTCTCCTCCATAATTCCAACACCGCATGAGCTCCTTATTCTTCTCGTCAGATTGAAGTCCATGTCCTCTGTCAGATGTATTGAAATTCTTAGATGGCACTGCATTCTCTTTATTACATGTACCCTGAGGTATTTCTTGCTTCTTATCTCATTTTCCTTGGTTCCTTGCATTACCTTTCCAGTCCGTCTTAGTCTTAGAACTACACTTCGATTACTCATAGAAATGCTTTAGCTTTTGGATGAACTCCTCCAATGATCGAGGCTCATCGAACTCAATCTTGTCTTTGAATGCAATTGATAACCCACTAGTGAATCTATGAATCTTGGCCTTCTCCTCCTTGAGGTAAGGCACATACCTTAGTAGCTCCAAGAATTTGCTAGTATACTCCTCATCTATCAATGATCCCATCTTTAGCTAATATAATTCTTTTGCCCTATCATCAAAGTATCTCTCTGATGGGTACTTTTTCTTGAATAGTCTCTCGAACTCATTCCAAGTCAAGTCCTCCTCCTGAATACCTCTGACATTATTCACATATTCCCACCAAATATCTACTTTACCTTTAAGACTGAATGTATCTATTATGGTTTTCATGTTATCTGAATAATCATGAAACCTGAAGAACTTCCTCATACCAAGAAACCATTCTTATGCATCTTGTGATTTCTTCATCTCTCCATTGAATGTAGGTGGATTTTATTTCTTAAACTCATCTTGAAAATATCCCTTGTCACTCCTCCTGTGAGGATGACAATGATGACGATCATAATGTTTATCAGAACCAGAACTAGAATAGTATATGCATCCATCACCTCTCCTATTCGGATTATCCAAAGACCTATCATCTCTGATCATGTCATCTCTATTTGACCTATACTCACCACGAGACTTGGTGCCACATGCCCCATTAGTTCTCATGGCTGATCCAAAGTGGTCCCTGTCGCTACAATGTTGACAAACTCCAAAGTATAAATGCATTTAAATTTTCTTGTTTCTCTTGTGCCTATATGATTCTATCATTTTATACCTTACAACTCCTTATTTCTTCCTTTAAGCCTCTCAGTGTGTCTACCAAATCATAAGAATTTCCAACACCATGTTGCTCATCTGATCCATAACGAGATCTCAAGAACTATAGTCTACCATATTGCTAGTCATCTTTGATATCATGCCTATAAGGTATGTCATTTTAGCTAAACCAAATCACAATAAACCAACGTACCTTAGCATAATCCAGGAAGGATACCTCATTTGCACGATCAACAAATCAGCGTAATACATGTATAACATAATCATGACAACATATATAAATATAACACATAATAATATAACCATATAACCATCATTTTAGCTAGAGTCTATTCATTAATGGATGACTATATTAACTACACATACCATGACCTCATGCATGACAACGACCGCCACATCAATGTACACTTGACCACATGTGAATATTAACGTGCATAAAAAATGCATAATCAACCATACACTCATGAAAACACACTCTGCAACAACACCATCAACTTCCCATGGTGACCTCACTGCAACCATAACCCATACCATACAAATGCAACAAGCACATGGTATTACAACACAAGAAACACATATGTAAGTTATATGAATGCATGACCAATAGATAACTTGTCTAGTCTAAGGGGTGAACCATGATCTAATACCACTTTGTAACATCCTCCTCCCACATCTACCTAAGTAACTGGATAACCGAGGTAAACATGTGACGAAAAGTTACTACGATATGATTCAACTCCCTATGTGTCGTCTGAGGAAGTGGAACCGATGTTAACACACCATATAGACCTTCCACATCAGCAAAAAAACCCCCTAGGAGCCATCATAACCACTCAGGTAATCGGTTCCTAGATCCCACTGAGCGTTTAGGTCATTAAACCCACTGACGCTCCCTTGATATGGACAAGCATGCTTTGAGGAGACTCAAGACGCTCCCACAACATGGGTATGCATGCATTTGGGGACCTTTCCCCTTAAACCTATGCTTATGACTCTTAGATTTGTGCCACATTTTTAGGCCCAGAGCATAGGTCACTGCCCAGAACTCAATGATAGGTTTAGAACTGAGAGATAACAAAAAAATAATGATACAAAATAAATTACTTGAACAAGGACTTGACCAGCCCTCTAGTAGAAATGATAAGCATTTCGTCAAACATGTCTTAAATATGAAAGCTACATGCCTTAAGAATAGAACTGAGCATAGGGTTCCCATACTTATCTGAGAATCGCCAAGAAGCATTGATGCCTCAAACACATTAGCTACAATTTCATCTTAGAGAAAGATTCTTCGGCGAAAATCACATGGAATCTCATTTGTCGACGCGTTTCGAACCAACTAGTGTGGTTCATCATCAGGACAAGTTGAAGAAACAGATCTAGCTCATCATGCTAAATAGTTTGAGCAGAGCCTCCAACAACTATCTTCCCTAACGGCTAGTTTGACTCAAGGACAGGGGTCAAAATTATTATAATAGTTTAAGTCGTAAAAATAAATAAATTATTATTAAGGGTAAATGGTACGAGACCTAATAATTAAAAATTATAAGTTAATTAATAATTTAAAAGGAAATTAGTCAAATAAATGACCTTGAAATGCCTAAAAAATATAAATAATTTTATTTAAAAGTATTAAAAAATAAAAGGTAATAAAGAAAATCAAAGTTAATAATTACAAATTATAATTTAATTAATAATTTAAAAGGAAAATTAGTTAATTAAATGACCTTATAATAAATGGATAAGTGAAATGCCTAGATATATAGAGTAATAAATAAAATTTTATTATTGAGGGTATTTGGCATGAGACCTAATAATTAAAAATTATAAGTTAATTAATAATTTAAAAAGGAAAAATGACCTTATAATAAGGGAATAAGTTAAATGCCTAAGAAATATATGAAGAATATATAAAAATAATCTTGTTTAAAAGTATTATTAAAACTGTATGTTAATTAAAAATAATAAAAGGTAATAAAGGGAATCAAAGTTAATAAAAATTATAAGTTAGTTAATAATTTAAAAGGAAAATTAGTTAATTAAATGACCTTATAATAAAGGATAAGTTAAATGCCTAGATATATAGAGTAATATATAAAATTAATTTTATATAAAAGTATTATTAAAAATGTATGTTAATTAATAAAAGGTAATTAAGCTATAAAAAGGACCTTAAATGGAAAATTAGTTAATTAAATGACCTTATAATAAAGGATAAGTTAAATGCCTAGATGTATAGAGTAATATATAAATTAATTTTATTTAAAAATATTATTGAAAATTGTATGTTAATTAATAAAAGGTAATTAAGCTATAAAAAGGACCTTATAAGTTCAGAATATAATAAAGAAAATCAAAGGATGATATGTTAGATCGGAAATTAGTTAAAAATATAAGCTCTAAATAATTTCAAAGGAAAATTAGTTATATGAAGGCCCTTAAATAAAATAATCAATATATAAAAATAATAGGAATTAAAATGGAAAAATAGGCATAAAGGAGCTTGAAATATCAAAAGAAATAGGTTGCTATACATAAATAAATAAATATCACGCGAATAAAAACTAATAAATAAATAACCAAAAATTAAAAATAAAAATCGAAAAATAAATAAATCAATAAATAATAATAATAATAATAATAATAATAATAATAATAATAATAATAATAAAATAAATAAGTAAAAATAAAGATAAAAGACACAAAAAACGAAACAGGACGGAAAAACGACTAGGAAGAGAGGGTTGGGACCCAACACCTACTGACTTTCCAACCATCCTCTCTATTGAGATTGCTTGGTCTCTTTTCAATCTCAAGCGCTTCCCTGAATTTTCGATGATGGAAATGCGAAACCTTAGCAATAACACTGGCTTCTTCAATACAAACATGATGATTAGTTTTTTCAGCATGTTCAGCCAAAGCGGAAGACTTAGATCTCCTATGCTTCAGATCTGCTGCGTGCTCGCTAATCCTTTGATTAATGGAACGACCAGTCTCCCCAATATAGGGGGTCCCACAGGAACAAGGGATCATATAAACACCCTTCATATCTTTAGGGTCGATGGGATCCTTCACTGATATGAGGGACGAACGAATGGTGTTCAGGGGCCTAAAGGACACAGCGATACTATGTCTTCTGAGAATCCTACCAATTCTATCAGTTGTCCCTTGAACATATGGAAGATGGACACTAGGAACTCGATCTTTTGGTTCTCTTTTACCCAGAAAATTCTTGGAAGCTTTAAGGAAAGCGCTTTGACCCATGTATCTACTGTAACCATTCTCCACAAAGACATCCAGCAGATGGGATTTTTCCTTCTCAAAGCTCTTCTTGTCAGAGATCCTCAGGGCCCAAGTAGCAAGGGTATTGAGAACACCCATCTTTTGAGCCAGGAAATGGTGGGAACTGGCATGAAGATACTGCTCCGTATGAGTTTTCTTTTGAAAAACTTGATGGGCGAGGGAACCATCATCATTCCTAGAAATAAGAATATCAAGGAAAGGAAGGCATCCCTCAACTTCCTGCTCCTTAGTGAACTTAATGGCTGAGGATTTCCTGTTGAGATGATCAAAGAAGAGATCAAGCTCATCCTGGCCATGAGACCAGATGACATTGGTGTCATCCACATACCTCCTCCATAGTTTAGGTAGGAGTCGGGAAGAGTTCAGAGCCTTGGACTCAAAATCTTCCATAAACAGATTAGCAACAACAGGGGAAAGGGGTGATCCCATTGCAACCCCACATGTTTGCTCGAAGAACTCCCCTTCAAAACTGAAGAAGGTGGAAGTGAGACAGATCTCAACCAACCTAGCCGTGTCAGGATCTGTTAGGTGGTTGATCACATCCATGGCCTCATTAATAGGGATGCAAGTGAACAGGGAGACAACATCAAAACTAACAAGAATGTCCCCAGGATCAAGCTTAATGTCCTTGAGTTCCTCAATAAAGGAAGCATAGTCTTTTACGAAGGACTCCGTCCGACCAACAAGGGGCTTAAGCTTTAAAGCCAGGAACTTCACAAGAAGATAGGTAGGACCTCCAATGGTGTTGACGATGGGCCTTCAGGGGGCTCCTTCCTTGTGAATCTTTGGGAGGCCATAGATTCTAGGAGTAATAGGGTTTCTTTCAATGAGCTTGTGGTGCAAGAAACTCAAAGAGCCAATGGATTTAATGGCCAAAGCCACATTTCTAGCAACCTTCTTCAAAGGATTCTTGGGAAGCTTTTTGTAGCTACCACTATTATGAAGATGATCCAACATCTTGCTGCGGCAATCGACCTTGTCAAGAATCACGGCAGCACCACCCTTGTCTGCCTTAAGAACAATGATATCCTTGTTCTGGTTTAAGGATCTGAGAGCTAAGGATTCTTCTTTGCTGAGGTTACTCTTAGGCGGCTTAGCCTTTCTCAAGGCCACTGCACAATCCTGCCTGATAGTATCCTTGATCCTATCAGGTAAACCTTGGATCCCAAACTCAATATCACAGATAATATCCTCCACGGGGATTTTTCTAGGGGCTAAGGCAAAATTTAAGCCTTTGCCCAAAACTTTAAAAACAGCAGGGGGAAAACGAAACTGGAGAGATTAATAACCTTGTTACTAGAAGGAGAAGAAGGGTTAATACCAGCAGCCTGCTTTTTCTTATTATATTTCAAGCTAGAGAAGCTTTTGTTGATATCATTAATATTATCATTATTGTTATTATTAATATTAAAATTAATATTATTATTATTATTAATGCAATAACTATTATTATGACTATCGTAACTAATAATGTCATAATTATTATTCCTAGGCTCATTCAAAATACCGCTGATGAAGATCCGGTCCACCGAAACAGCGCTATCCTCGGGCCAGGTAAACCCAGCGGTAACTCCACCATCGAACGAAGAGTGGGGAGCGGTGATCGAACCCCCGCTGGCCTCCCCAACTCTGTAAGCCATAACGCTATTAGGGAAACCCGCCGAGCTAACAGAGGACGACGAGCCATCGTTCAGCGACCTCGAAAATAAAGGCTCCACGCTATCCACACCCGACTGGTCTGCCAAATCATCAACAGGTCTCTCATACTGCGCTGATGAATCAGAGCTCCTGGTGGGAGAACGAGGATCTAAAGCTACCGGATGGGAACCTTCGATACCCGGGGAGGCGGAGAAAACATCAGTCAAAACCAAAGCTGGATCCGAAATGCAGAGATCATGAATAACACCACCGCTGTTGTCCACAGAAATGCGATCAGGATTTCTAGCAACCGGATGGGAGCATTCTCCCACAATGCAGTTTTCAGGACCCACGATCCGCTGAGAACCATACACCAATTCCTCCTCTGCGCAGAGATGACCATGCTTGCATCCATCTGGTAAATCCGAACCCACTGCAGCTGAATGCAGGCTTGAAGAGAACGAGTCGGCTTCATCAAAGCACTCTGAGGTGTCGAGAGATGGGAAACTAGAGACCCCCCCCGAGCTGCCAGATAACCAGTCATTCAACGCAGAGATTTGCCCAGAGGAGATACGGCTATGGGAAGCAGCTCCAACTGCTCTATTCAGAAACTCTAAATCCCCAGCTAGCCTTAGAAACTTGGAGGCTTGTATCTGCTTATGAATCTCCTCTACCCTAAGAGAATTTAAAGCAGAACAAGCATCTATTCTGAACCACACTAGTTGGTTCGAAACGCATCGACAAATGAGATTCGATGTGATTTTCGCCGAAGAATCTTTCTCTAACTTGATATGGATCACAGAAGCCTAAACTCTATTATACAATTTCATCTATTAGGTCATAGATACATTGTTCATTCATTTACAAATTAAAACATGAGGAGAGACATACATCATCACTGTCATAAAACGTGCTTATAATGAGCAAAATAACAACAGAAATATCAAGGATACTTCAACGATATAATCCACATATAAACGAATACAATTACACATGAAATAACAAGTAGATATAACCTCATATTAATGATGGATGAGCCAAATCTCTCTTCATCCAATTACCCCCTTGCCATATTCCAAGCATGAATGTGGGATCTCATAAAACACATCTATCAATACCATCTAGAGCTTCTAGAGGTGAAACCACCTCAACCCATCAAACAGTGATTCCACCTCATGGCCAGACATCACAAAACCATCACTAGGTTGGTTTCTACCCAAGCCTTCCAGGGCTCCAGAGCATTTGTTCCAACCAAGGCTTCCAGGACTAGTAACTCAACCCATAGTTGATACAGGGCTCCGGTGCATTTGTACAACCAAGGATCCAAGACTAGTAACTCAACCCACAAGGGCTCGAGAAGGTTTGTCCAATGAAGGCTCTAGGACTAGTAGCTCAACCCAAGTTGTTACAGGGCTCCAGAGTATTTTTCTAACCAAGGCTCTAGGGACTAGTAAGCCAACCCAAGCTAAAGGGAACATGAGAACCAATTAGAAACATAAAGAAATGAAGCCACAAAACCATCTCTATCCAGGAAATGGAAATACTAGAAAAATACATTGTCAATCCAAGCAAACCTCCATTCCTATGAAATATCATGAGCAATAAACCATATGCATATGCCATGCATGCCAAAACTAGTGAGGAAAACATACATGTAACTTAGTAGGTGGAAATTAGACTCATTGTACCTACTGATACCGTTGTCCTCTTGCACTTTCCTACTCTTCCTTTTCCTTCTTGCTCCAAAAGTCCAAGTATGCCACACTCTCCAAGAGTTCTCCAAGAAAAATCTAAGCATCCAAGAGTATGAGAGAGAGAGAATAGAGAGAGTGCTCCAAAAATGAATTGAAAAAATTATGTGAGTTGATCCATAGAATTGTTTTTATTAATGAGGCCTTTATTTTCTTTGGTTTCCATTATTTTCCTTAATTTTCCTCCTCACATGAAACTTGTGACCTTTCACCTCTCTTTTCTCCTAATTTCCATTATTTTCATAAATAAATGCACCAAAATACCATTTTTCCTTTCCAAAGCCTTTGCCATTGCCTTTTCCAATTTCCTTAGCCATTAATAAATCACTAGTGATCCTCATCACTATGGTTTTGCCAAAAATTAAACTTGGAATGCGTGTCCCATCATCTACGGTTATTATTTTTCCTTTATTAACTTCTATTACATGGAATTTTCAACAGGGTTGTTACATTAAGAGAATTAAAAACATTTGTTGACATCATAGAACCAGGAAACCAAATAGGATACAAAATATTAGAAATATGTGTCAAATCAAACCCAATACTTATATAAACACAAGGGTTTTGGTAAGCTGAATGATTGAAACAATTGCAATTACTCTAGAAAAGGAAATGTGCCTTGGAGATGATTAGCTTCATGATATGCACAAAAGAGATGATAATATGATAAGATATAGAAGAGGTTAACAAAGAAAAATCCTTGAAACCAAAATCACATTTATCTCTATCATGAAAATGAGAGGCCTTGAAACCATAAGGATCCATGAATTATGTTCTTTCCAACCCTCGAACTATCTCAAGGGGTGGACATCAAAAGGAACTAAAGAAACAAGAATATTTCATATTATAAGAAATTTATCCTGAAGATCAACTTGAAAATAACGAGATTCCTTTAAGAATGAACTGATAGCTAGTGGATGAATATTAAAGAAATATTTATGCGTGAAAATATGGATCCATCTTAGTTCAGATATCTCAACAGGATTGGGAGAACTTGACATAACCATCAGTAGGAGTTGAAGTGCCTCAACTTATTTATAGGTCAGTAAACATTCTGATGGTGGATCATCAAATCTGGGTGGCTTCAAAAATCCAATAGGTATACATGCACCACTATCAAGATATCTATCAATGAAAACACTGCTAATGACACTCATTTGATCAAATTTAGAATTAAGCATATTAGACTCTTGATGGATATAAAATTGAGATATATAAATTTGAAAAATTCCATGATGATTTAGAGTTGGGACATATCCCCCCTAATTTATGAAATATTTACAATTGAATATATCATGAATAATAGATTCAAACTTTTCATCCTCTCATTGTATTACCACACCATCTTGCCTCCTGATTTCAACCATGATCATCTGGATAAATCTCGAAATGATTTAGGGGGGTTGTTGGTGTGACAGACTTATCAAACATGTCTAGGTATAATGAATAGTGTGCTAGAGGTGAAGAAGGATTGAAAGATATTGGCTTGATGGTGCCTGACCCAGGTTCAGAGTTAATTAGCCAAACAAATCCCTACACTACAGGCCCTTTCGATATCAGCTTGTGGTGCACAGACTGGAGTCTCACCCGAAGCAGTATGGGAGGATGTTGGAACCAGGTTTCCACACCCTTGAGATGTCTGAGGTGTCGATTTAGTCCAACTATGCCTACATTCACGCAGGTTACTTTGCGCATTGCGCTGACCCGTGAGACCTTCGCAACCTATTATAGTTGCCTTTGTGCAACCTTAACCAGGGGTTGAGGTGCTTTCACACTGCTATGGCAGCAATCTGCGCTATTTCTCCAAACTACACCGTAGATCCTACTTATCTTCTTAAAGATATTAGTTAAATTCGTGTAAATAGATATGTTATCTCACATTCACTTAATTGACATAGTCATATATGTTCACGCATCATTAAAAACAGTCGAAATGCATTCAATGTAGAAAACATGATATAAATACACAGGAATGATATAAAACTTCTCTTTATTAATGCTTTCAACTGTTACAGACCCGACTCGCCCTACGCACTTAGCTACAGGGGTCCGTGCACTCAGCTGCGGACTACTAGGCCTCTATGCACTCCGCTGCAGAGCCTTCTCCTACTCTACGACCCAAAGACTTGACTTTACCCTTCAGATATTACTCTATGCTTCTATTCCATCATAAGATTCCATGATTGATTTACACTTAGAGCCTCACTCTATTTATAGAATCCCATGGTCCGCAGACCATGGGTAGATCTCTACAGCCGACATTACAATACAAAATTTAGGGTAGACAACCCTATGACTATTTTACAACTTTGCACTCTGCACCCACAAATGGCAGAGTCTTTTACATTGGAGTTACAATTTGTGACCAAAATCTGGGCTCTAAGCCCCAAAACTTCCCTTAGGGGATCCCGCGCCCAACAGGCCCTTAACACAAACATCATGACTCACCCTCAAGTCACTCTATCCGTGCGGAGATGCCAGTGGCTGGAGGAGATGAAGGATCCCCCAATCCCGACGGTGATTCCCTGCAATCACCCCAGGGGTATTATCTTCTACTGGTTTGCCATTCATAACTGAATAGGAGACCACTATAGCGTAGGTTGCCCCATTTTCTCCCATGTCTACTTCACTAGGAAAATCACATCCGATCCTAAATCCAGAATTACTTGGTCCATTTCATATTCTCCAATCTGCTCGGTTAACCTTATTTCTCTTCCTGTCCTTGTCTTATGCTTTCCTATCTTCTAGACTAAGCGCGGTTCTCTGGGCATGGTCCCAACACACCTGTTAATGAGTTCTTGTAATCCTTTTACAACCTTACTATTGTGCAGTAACTTCATACATGTTTCTAGGAACGTCGTGAGCATCGATTGGCATCTCGGGCTTCGGTCTATCTTTGCTCCCTGAAGTGGAGGCATCGACGAAGATCTTCTTAGCTTCCATGAAGGTTTCCCGAGCATGATCCAAATCAAACTATGCTTCTTTCACCGTAGATTTGTGAACCCAAGTATTATCTTCTGGTTGTTTTCCTTTGTCATCTCTTGTCGCGATTCCACTTCGGAGCACAATGTTCACATTTGGATATTCCTCGCGTGGATCAGGCCTCATCATTTGTAGGTTCTGAGTCGAGGGAGGTGGTAGCTCTCCTTTGTCACGTATCCTAGCTATTAGCATAGGACAATATTCTGTCTCATGATCAAACAAGGTACGATAAAAACATGATGGATGCGTTGGGTTCATACAATCACAAGCATAATGTCCTGGCCCCCCGCAATTGTAGCATATCAACTGTCTGCGGCCTCTTCTAGGTCCTCTGCCACCTCGTCCTCATCCACGCCCCTGAAACCATGTTTGCACCATTCTTGCATTGTGGTCTAGGGGCCGCATTTCGGCCTGAAATCTATAGGTGGGAGTTCTATCCATCATCAGCTCATAGCTTCTACAAGTGCACTCATCGTGTCCCACCGACCTATGAAAGTTACAGAACAATTGTTGCAAGTTTTGCCTATACTTTTGTAACAAATGGTAGTTGTGCGTAGCATGTTTCCTAGCTATTTGACAAATCACACACCACAAAGTAGATGCTGTGCTAGATCGTTTTTGCACTTCCGGTGTTAAAGGCATCAGCCCTCCTCCTGTGAGGTGATTTGAAAAGACCAGGAAATGGTCCTTATCACGACCCTGACCCTTACATTTTACGCACCACACCTCTTCGTGCACTTTTGGTCGAGCCATCCTATCCCGTTTCAGACTCTGCATCTTAAGGCATAAATTCTTTAGCTGCGCGTGGATCTCCTGAAGTCCTAAGTTAGGATCCTGAATCAATGTCTCATGTAGCCCCATCACAACCTCTAAGGCCTTTACATGAGTCGTCAACTTCTGCTGTGATAGGAACTCCTTAAATGTGGTGCTAGCGACGCTACAAACCACTCACAATGTTGTCCATCCATCAGATTCATATTAGCTTCACAAATCGTACACTTCAACCTCTGATCCAACTCCCAAGGAGTCTTGCCTAGTAGCATCGTGATCTCTTTAAATCTAATGATCGACTATGCTTTAGACTTCGGCCTGCTAAATTCCTTATTTAGCGTAATTTGGTTATCCATGATTCCCGCATTCGGATTATCATTAGAGTGCTTAATATACCAGGTCACTGCGCGGTCCTGCAGGGTGCTAACTAGTGTCACTTTCTTTATATTGTCATTTGTAACTCCCTGCGCTTCCCATACGGCTCTTACAATGAACCAAAATTGGTCTGGATCCTCATTTCCCAATCCCTTGAACACAAGAAACTTTATTGTGCTTGCCATATTGAAACGCGATGGTGGCAGAGGTGGTACGAGTGAAGATGGAGGTGACGGTGGTGAAGCTGGTGGTGGTGTGGGTGGGGGTGGTATTCACAAAATTATTTTCCTTATCAACTGGATCACACTTCGCGAGCTCTTCCTCGTCCGCTTGCGGAGGTGAAATCAAGGGGCTATTTTTCAGTCCCTTACCTCCTTCGTTCCTATATGTTTTTCCACTTCACATAGCTCTGAACATCAAGGTAATTTTATAACCCTCTTTTCACACAATAAAATTTTAATCAAATTATTCAAGGACTTTACATACTTACCTTGTGGTCCTTTGAGAAAGTATCACTCTGCCTCACTATAGCTGACTGAGGTGTCAACCACGAATTTAGTAATGAATCCTCCTATAATCTAATTTAGCCAGTGATAAAAAACACACGCGATTTGATCCTCTGATGCTTCCAACCTGTGAACTAACTCTGGGGTCCACACAATAGGATCATCGAGTTCCCACCTTCCTTAGCTATCTACTAGATTTGCGATCCACTTGGACAACTCAGTAGGGAAAGACGTGAAGAAGATTTCATGGATGTATGTGTACAGGTAGCAGCCTAACCACTCTTCTTTTGATAGTCCCAGATTCCTGTTCTCTTGCGCTGCGAACTCATGGATTCTTCTATCCAACCAGCCTTAAATTTCCTTCTTAGTTGGCTTCCAGTGATATGACATCATACATCTCTATTCAGATTCCAGTCCCGGCAACAGAATTATTTGTTGGCTTGATGGGGCCTGACCTGGGTTTAGAGTTAATGAGCCAAACAAATCCCTACACTAATGACCCTTTCGGCATCATCTCGCAGTGCGCGGAATGAAGTCTCACCTGAAGGAGTATGGGGGGATGTTGGAACCAGGTTTCCACACCCTTGAGATGTTTGAGGTGTTGATTTATTCCAACTGTCCCTACCTTCGTGCACTTCGCTGACCCACAAGACCTTTGCGACCTATTATAATCACCTTGGCATAGCCCTAACCAAGGGTTGAGGTGCTTTCGTGCTGCTATGGCAGCGATCTGCGCTATTTCCCCAAACTACGCTATGGATTCTACTTATCTTCTTAGATATCTTAGTTAACTTCACGTAAACAGATACATTATCTCACATTCACTTAATTAACATAGTTGTCTATGTTCGTGCATCATATAAACAATAGAAATGAAATTCATACCCAATACATTCAATGTAGAAAATAGGAAATAAATACACATGAATGATATAAAACTTCTCTTTATTAATGCTTCCAACTATTATTGACTCAACTCGCCTTGTGCACTCAGCTGTAGGGGTCCGCGCACTCAACTGCGGACTACTAGACCTCTGTGCACTCAGCTGCAGAGCCTTCTCCTACTCTACGACCCAAAGAATAGAATTTACACTCTAAATATTACTCTATGCTTATATTTCATCATAAGATTCCATGATTGATTTACACTTAGAGCCTTGTTCTATTTATACAATCCCATGGTCCGTAGACCATGGGTAGATCTCTACAACCGACATTACAATACAAAATTCAAGGTGGACAACAATATGACTCTTTTACAACTTCGCGCTCCGTGCCTACAAAAAGCGAAGTCTTTTACATTGGAGTTACAATTTGTGACCAAAATCTGCGCTCTAAGCCTCAAAACATCCCTTGGGGGATCCCGCGCCCAACAAAAGACTCACGAGGAGGAGAAATAATTGTACTTAAATTATATGCATCTTGAAAGAACAAAAAATTAACTTCATTATCATCAGTATAATGGTCAAAGATTAGCATACCAATATGACACTCAGATTTACGAGGATCTTTCAAAGATTCCAAAATTTAACAACTTACCACTTTAGATTTTTCGTCGAAATATGTATGAATTAAAGAAAATTCAAGATCATTTTGAATTAAAAGAACATCCCAATTCACAAATGGAAATTATAAACTATGAGAAACAAATTCTGAATGTGTACCTTGCAAATTCAATCCCTTAGAAGAAGAGAGGATATCATGTGATATATTTGAATATTCATCACCATATGTGTTAATGGAAACATATATATCATGATGATGGTTATCCAAAGTCCCAACTTGGATGTGAGGTTTAGAGTCAATTGATAGGTTATCAAGATTGGAAGATCAAAGATTAGCTAGAAAGGAAATATTATCATATTAAAAGAGAGAGGAAAGATAAGACATTTATTCAACACTTTTCTCCTATATATGTGAAGTAAAAGTACCTCATTCTTGATTATCACTTAAAAAAACAAGTTGAGCATCATTAAAAATTGGCGTAGGTGAAACAAGCAGATCATGAAACAAGGAATCTTGAAATAGAGATTTCAAAGTATGCCCAAAGACAATCGGGTTTTCATTTGGATTAGATTCAAGATTGGACTCATGTGAATTGATATGAGCTTGAAAACCCGAGGGATCAACTTTCACTTTGGGCTCCACGCAATAACTGAACCATTCCAAGTTTTTCTCAATAGGATATGGATCATAATAATTATATGGGGGTTGAATGGATAGATCAATAGTTTGATTTATAGATTTCCCAACTTTAACATCATCACCAGGGGGCACCCAAATTGGTACTAGAAAATGAAGAGGACAAGGAACAAAAGGAATAATAGGTTCCTCCTCGCAAGATTGAGGTATCCCATGGTTAGAAAGATTTGGGGAGAGAGAATCATCCAAGGGTTCAAATTCAAAATATCTCAAAGAGAGTAGAATAAAATTCTAAAAATTTTAAATAGTGAAATATGATTCAATAACTCCCTTAGGAAATTCACAGAAAAGGTGAAGAAACCGATTAAGAAAGTCCTCTGAAGATTCACCATCTTCCATTCTAATAAAATCAATTCTATCACATACGTCTTGATAATCATACCTGTCAAAGGATTCATGAATCTCCTTAACAAGTTGCTTGAGTGAATGGATAGAAGCAGCAGGTAACATATGAAACCATTTCTTATCTCGAACTTCAAATTTGAGGGCAAAAAACCTAGGCATCATATATTTACAATGTATTCCACTAGAGAGATGAAAATTCATAAATTGAAAGAAGTGTCCAAGGACAACTTGTTCACTTGCACCATTGAAATTGAGTTGAGATAAGTAATGAATGATTTCCATAGGGATGGTAAAATATATCTCCTTAAGAAAACATCCCGGGGTTATGATTTGGAAAGAGCCATTTAAGATAAGATATTCAAAACAAAATCAATGTGAACAACTTGTCATCTTGCCCGCATTCTAGTGTGAGAACGTTGACGGTGTTGGATACCACCAACATACAGGGGGTCTCCCTAATGTGAAGTCCCAATTAGACCTCACCTCATTTGGAGTAGGAGCCCCATCCATAGTATCCACCCAACTACCATAACACAAAGTTTTGTCTTGGTTTCAAAGAATAAAATAAGTGATTATATACATAAACCTTGAACAAGAAAGTAATTTGACAATGTGAAGCACCGATTGCAATGTATAAAACAAGATCTTCATGATGGGGAAGATAAAAAATGAGCCTTTAGAAGGGAGTAATAGTACTAACCTAAGATAAACACATGAACAAAAAAGATTTGTTATTTATCTAGAGACATAGTTGACATAGACCAAAGTTGACATAGACAAAACGATAATTAAACAACATACAAGACACCCTTAACAAGATAAGTACCAAGGCCACCGAAATAGTTCAATTTCCTTAGTACATATGAACGAAAAATATATAGAAAACATTTGAAGAATAGTCATAAGACATTCACAATACATTCATGAAAATGTGTTGGCTCATCTAGCTTCAATTATAAGGTGAACGATCCAAGTACATAGTTACAATGGTGAGGAACTACTTACAATAGTGGAACATTAAGTCACTTATATCTTCTCCAAAGAATAGTTTTCTCTGCTATGCCATGTAGAGAAGCCAAGACTAGTTATCTAAAGATTAATCCTCCAAAATTGTCTTGCTTGAGTTATGAGGTTGCTTTTATAACAAGGGGTATGACCTTTCATATCTCGATGACTCTTGAATTAACTTCATGACTCTTTGACTTCTAATGTGTCCTTTGGACTCCTAAACAACTCTTGAACTTCTAATGTATTTTGGACTTCTCCTAAAGACATTTTGTCCATATATGATTAAGTGAATTTTCATATTGCACATATGAGTCTTGAACTTCCACAAATTACATTTTTTCCTTTACTTGAGAATACATCATTAAATTCCACATGAAGATGTGGCATGACACATGGACACATATTGACCATTATGAAGACACTTGTACAAATTACAACTTAACAATGATGACATTGACTTCATAATGAAGTGGCAATGCCAATGTGTCTTCCTTTATACTTCATCTTGAATTCTTGATGATAGATACGATTGCTTCATATTCAAGAAGTATTTACCTTTTCCTTATTTTTCAACCACCAAAGGGTCTTTTATCAATGTCAAAATCTCCAGAGTCATCATGTAATGTTTTATTTCCATCTTGGTGCATGATCTACTTCATGTCTCAATGATAGATTTCTTTTGTTCTTATTATACGTAGGTGTTTCTTTATGATTTATCCTTGATATATTCTCTTTATCATCACCTTGTCATGCTAGGAGGGTTCTATTTCCAATGAAAATCATTCATGATGAGGGAAAAGTTGTCTTAAGATATCTATTTTATTACTACCTATCTCATGGAATGATCTCCTCATGATAGGCTAGTGAGAGGGTTAAAATAAGAAGGCTTTATTGGGAGGGCATAATAAAACCCATCAAGGCTCACAAGAGGCATTCAAGGTGCACTTTTACCCTCAAGGAGGAGAGATAGAAATAAATCGCGTAGGGTGTAGGTCCTAAGTAGGAAGGACAATCCTTCGTTGGTTCAAGATGCGCTCATGCACTCAGGGAAGCTAAGGAGGGTGCAATGGTGCACAATCAAGGGATAAATGTGTTAGGCTTGAAGCCTTTCAAGTGCTCTCATGCATTAAAGAGGAATAAGGAGGGTGAGAGAGCACACAATGAAGGGATGAAGGGGATAGGCTTTGAGTCTTTGTAGCTGTTAACACTAGAAAATCACAAACATGTTTGCACAATATAGAAGACGTTGAAATATGTCCAAAAAAATGCACAAGTGAAGATTTTCTAGCTGAATTTCTTCTATAGCCACGCACTCCATGGAATTTTCTTCGAAACTCACGCAGTCAAGAAAAAAGATGACTTGATGAGTTCAGGACCACTTCACACACTTGGAGGTGATTCCCTGACAGGATCTTAGTCAAGGACAACGGAATTCGAGTCTCCCTAAAGATATGCAAGCCTCAATGGAATCATCTTTTCCTACTCATGAGTCATTTTCATACATGAACCAAGATAGGTAATATGAATTCAAATATTCTATATAAACATGCCATGGGAGAACTGGAAATATTGGCCATTATGCTGTTAGAGAAAACCAACATGCCATTGTTGAAGCTAAAGATAGTATGAGCACCATCCTGTTTCCCATATTTCTTCTAAGCAATCCTTCATATTAGTGAGAGGAGAAGAGTCCACCATTGAGGGAGTCTTCATATTTCTTTTAGAGAGAGGAGAAGTTTTCATAGAGATTGATGAAAATAACCTCCTTGCTGAGGATTTTTTACCACCATAGCTCAAACAATTCTCTTCATCTATTGTAATCAACTTCTACTATTAGTAGTCAATAAAGGGATATTTTTCCATTATTTTATTGACTTGTTTTCTCAATTGAGAATTGTTTATATATTTATCTCTTTGTTTTAGTTCATGTTTGTATATGTATCATTTTCTCTATTTGCAATGATTTTTTTATCTAAGTCTGTTCACAAACAACACCAACGTTATCTTTAATCCTTTGCAGGGAACAACCAATTGCTAAAGAGGTGTCTTTTGGTACACCATTGCCACAAAAACACTACCAAAGGAATGGAGACCATATTGTTTTCTTTTATTTAATATAAAGGTTGTGTTTATAGGATCTTCTCTCTGTATAGTAGACGTATAAGGTGATCATTACCTCTATGGAATTTTTGTAGGACCCTTTGAGCCTGAGGTGGGCAAAGAAACTTGTTAATTTAAAATTTTTTCAACCACGTGGCTTAATCTATAACAAACATGTAGGTCACGAATTTTACTCTGACAAACGTGTCGCCGTGTCTATGCACTGTGAAACTCGCGTGGTTTTCCAAAAAAGAAAAAACACCTTGTAATTTCACATTTTTTAGGTGATTGGCAGCCTTTATTGAATTTCCTTCACCTCTGCAATTTTTTTATAGTCATTTTAGATTACTTAGTTGCTTTACTAATCACAATTAGTAGAGTAATTAAATTATCTTTTATTTTTGTTCGCAATCTTCACATAGCTTAATTAGTAAAGGACTAAGTGGCCCATCATCAAAAAATCGTGTTACTAACCAAAGCATTCATTTCTTTCATTTTATGGGACTAGGAGAAAGTGTTATTACATAAAGTGAGAAATCTTTGATTCCCTTGTGTCTCTTAGTCTAACCTGAGATTGCACAGGAAAACATTCTTAAAGCATTTGAATTTCCATCTCCATGTTTTGAAATTCACATAGTGCAATAGGAAAAATGAGTAAGCAACCCATTATCAGCATGTCACTTTTTTTCCATGCAAGGAACAATTTAAATCTAGTATAAGTAGGTCAATATTGGAATGGATCGCCGAATATCCACATGTTCTCACACTTTACATGCTTACTTCATCACTTGCACAAAATTACACACCACACACTAAGCTTCTATAAAATTTGTATTAGAAGGCTATACTTTCCATAGCTTTTGATACTTAGTTTATTTTAGATTACATATAACACCCTAAAGAAAAGTAAGACCCATAAAAAAAAACCATATCTTGAACCAACTTAACTCCCCACAGGGGCCACAAAAAACATTTATAGTTTAGGTTAGGGCCATTCAGGGTAGGCATCCCATAAGCTACCATGGTCATGTTACATCTATGAAACATAGCTTTTGAATTTTCAGGTAGCTTAAAATCCTTCAATTTTCCCATGGGAAAGAATACTTGAGCATGGTATAGACCCGACGCAGAGGGGGTTCAACGTAGGTCCAGTGCGTGCGATACTCTTTGGGGCCACCCAAACCATCTAGTGATCAGTACTGGTATCTGGTTACCAATAAGCTAAAGACTTGAATGATCACATGGGACAAAGGTAATTTAGTGGAAAAAATCTAGGGCTTCCTTTCCCTATAGGTGATGGTGCGGGAAACACTTGAGCCTCATTTCCATTACCTTAGTTGATTTTTTAGCTGCTGGAAGGTGTCGCTAGTTCTTTCGGGACATTGCCCCAGAACCCATTAGAAAATATCTCTGTAAGGACCAGTTACTTTGAGAGTGGTAAGGACAAATACGTCTTCTTGGGATCCTTTTTCACAAAAAAAAAAGAAAACCATTTTTGTTTGATTGATCACATAGGCTAAAGTTAAAGGGAAAGTAATCTTTTTATTTTTTGCTTTGTTTTATGTATGTCATTGATTTTCTTTTAAGAATCATCTCCTTCCCTCACCATACACAAAGTAGCACACACTCTAATTGACACCATAAGGGATGCCAAAAGTCCCCGTCAATCTAGACGTTTCTTAAACCTCCCCCAATTACTGGGAGGTGTGCTAGGATTCCCACCATTTAATCGTAGAGGACATCACACAACTACCAATATAGGATCTTTCTTTATTGGTGCATCTTTTCTTATGACCACTCCCTGTTAAAGCACACCCTTCACAACCCTCCAAGGGTCTCCGTGTGCTACCCATTTGGAGAGCCCACATGCGACTGCTTTGGATAGTCCACCAGATACCCATCGAGGTAGTTCTCCTAAAACATTCCCATAGAGGATGACTTTACGTATAGTTATCCAAAACCATTTTAGAATGGTGGATAACTCACAGATCTCATTCTTAGATTCTTTAAAACTACCATAGTTAAGTAAGCCAACCAATGACTTGATTGGTCATATCTAGGATTGGCCAGCTATGCCGACCAAGCTCCCTTCGAACATTCCGAAATTCAAAGGAAACAAGGAGAAGACCCAAGAAACCATGTCATTAATTTTCACCTGTGGTTCTCATATAATAGTATCACAGATGCCATTATTCTATTACTACTATTTGAATGCACCCTAATAGGCCTACAATGAATGGTACATTGACTAGCCTTCTGCATACCATGGAAACTTCAGCTTCCTAGATACAAATTTCCTCACATTTTTCTAGCTCCTGGTTTGTCATGATTCCGGCCTGGAACTCCTCACCCACTTCAAACAGACACCTTCTACCCACATATCAGATCATATACATGAATGGCAGAAATGTTGTAGCTTATGTAAAGCATAGTTTGAAGACAAAATCCTACTCGACTTGTTTTTGAGATCCCTCACATCATAAATTTTAAAAACGTGTAAAATCCATCCCCGCATAACCTGGAAGAAGTCATTACCAAAGCTCAACATTTATAGCTTTATACACCCAGTTTGGATATATATATCATGTGCTTCTAGATGTGCCATGCTTGTAGACTTATAAAGAGACTCTAGGCGCATCCAATGTCGTTGATAGATTGATTGGGTCCATAACCCAAAACCAACTTAGCAACACTTACCATTACCCTAGATGCTTGATCAACGGCCAAGCATTTGATGCTATGTGAAACACACCACCATTGTAGCACAGAGGATAATACCCTAGTCAACCCACACCAATCTAGAATACGGTCAGTAGGGTTAACCAATATGAGCCCCCTGATGGAGGCTCATATACCCCCCCACAGGGAAACCAATACTCCTCTAGGAATACAGACATAATGTTCTCTTCCCATAATCCATATACCAATTAGGGACAAATAAAACAAGTATTCTCCTTTCCCTACACAACAATAGAATAACCCACCAATGAAAAATAATGCAAGGCTTAATCTAGTGCAAACTTATTTCACTCAACAACAATAATTAGAGGAGAAACTAAACCTAGATAACCTACCTAATGTTGCTAAGAAAAAACAAAAGAGAAAAGAAAAGGGAGAAACTGAACATGAGGAAGCAACCACTGACAACCCTCACAGGCACCGATAAGGGGAAACCGTAACTAGAACCAAAACCATGGATTGACCAACAACAACACATAGAAGAAAAACAAGAACACCAATCTATAGACTAATCCTTCCTATGATATCTATGGGTAATACAGTCATCATACCCATCATTTTCCTCAACTCCCTGAGTTAGAAAGGATACATGAAAATAGGGGGAAAGGAGGTCAACAAACTACAGTAATTCAAGACCCTTGCCCCCATCAGGGAGTGGTTAACACTCAATAACGATCAGCCCACCCACATCCTTATGGAGGGAACCCCCATAACAGTTCTAATCACTACATTTTCATGATAGGAGAAGATATCCTCATGAAAACATGAAATAGAAGCTTTATAAAGCTCCCCCAAAGTTCAACTCCTTCCACATCGACCATGGAACTACCTAGTGAACTCAAGCCTTCTAACATCACACTTAGAGAATACAACGACCACATTTCAGCCCCCATAGGCTTATACCCTAGTGTTCCATTATAGCTGATCGATAAAACCTTCCTAATAGATATCGAAGTACTAGACAACTAGTTGGATTAAAATATCATGTTGGGACGAAGTTATATATACAAGATGTTAGTAGTTGCCTCGTTTGTGTTCAGGGTAATGATGTTCCCCCATGACGGAAAAATCATTATGATAGATCAACTCGCATATTATGAGAAGAAGACACTACTTGCACCTGATGGTGTGCTACCATTAGTCTCATCTTCTCACCAATGGATAACCACTTACACTTAACTCAACCCTCACCAATTTAAGTCATCATCACTTCTAGGGACATTCCTAAGAGACCCTTCTATGATATAGCAAATTCCCCAACCACAGGAGCACCAGTGTACATGATGATCTCATTAAACAACGCCCAAGAACAAGAACCAGTTTTGGATACTAACAACAATGTTGTTACTGATCTAACTTTCCTACCATATTCGATCACTCAAACACTTATCTTATTTCACCCACCTGGTTTTTTCTCGCACCAAGTCATCGCAATGCTCTCAATGCCCTATATGGCTCTTGTGATACTGTTATGATACTTGGCCCCTTAGGCCACATCAACAAGCTGAGGAATCACTATAACGAGCATCAGTCCTATTCCTCCTCAGGATAGCATGACACCATAAGAAACACCTACACCACAAGTAGCTCCTACACCACAAGTAGCTCCTACACCAAAAGTAGTGCCTACATCGACACTAGCCGATGCTAGAACAAGGGATAAGAAAATAGGTAAAAATGTGGAAGCTTCAAACACTCCCTCCTCCAGGGTCCCTCAACGTTGTGCTTTGTGCGAAATATTTAGGCACCTGACCAATAGGTACCCATAGTTAAACGATCTCAAATCTCTTTTACATGACCCAAAATCATCACTGAACCCTCCTCCCATAGTCAACGAAAAGAGCACATCAATGCATTATAAGGCATTATGCACCAATCATTCATGCACCATATGCGCAAAATATGGGAATTACACTCATAATTTCCCTGAAATCTCTTGATATCGAGATGTGTTAGGTGCACTCACCCAAACCAATACCCCATTACTCACAACAAAGGATGGATCTAAAATTTTTTTTTACGTCATAAGGGTAGAAGCTTCTTGCTCCTATCCCTCATCTAGTCCATTACCCTCCCACTATGATCGGAGGGAATCCGAACCAGCAACACCTCAACCGACACCCACATGCACTTTACACAGTGCATGAGATCATTTGATTAGCTAATGTCCGAAATTTAAGTCTTTTAACTAATTATATGTGGTTAGTCACATCGTTCAAAGCCCAAAACACAAGCACATATGCCACACTTGCTAGATTTGTGTAGGAAATCATCATGTGCGACATTGTCCCCACCTTTCTTGATTTCATTCTTTGCTAGGATTCATGTGGCGATTTACTGCTGAGAATTCTGATTTAGTTGGATCAGATACCGAACCATTAGATCATACCCCACCATTAGGGAATCAAGCATCTAGGTCCATTTTATGTACTTTTGAGGAGAAATGGTCACTAGAAGTTCAGCAAGGCCTTCACCATTACATCTCCCCTCAGCATGATAAATCTAGATCAGGTAAGAAATCATCTAAGGCTATCTGGAAACAATTATCACCCCTCACATGTGTCCTACGTAATTAACCCAACAACTTGGTAAATCAGTGCCATGAATTGAATAAGTTTAGCGACATATTTCACTTAGTGGTCTAAATTCCACAAATTTATCTCTCCAATCAAGAGAAAATCATATGTTGTTATTCTCACATCTTCTCTCAATCACATCATATGAGGAATTATCAGTACCTAGAGAAACACTGAGGAAAACCCACACCACGATGTCACATCACTCCAATACTAAGATCCAGAGATGGCTACCACCCTAAGATGTCCCATATCATGACGTAAACCAAGTGTCCTTATCTAATACTATGAGCAATACCACCACTAACACTATTTATTCAATTATTTCTAGTCTCGTGTTTAGTATCTATACCAATACCTCTAATAGCACCGAGACATGTAATATGTTATAAACATTTTGGTAGTTTAGTATTCAACATCAAAATCCTATTGAGGAAGCTAATTTTACCCCTTCTACACCAACAAGAATGCAAGAAATTCCTCCCACACGGCATAAACCCACCATAACTGAAATTATACCACCACCTAATGTTGATGACATGCAACATCATATACGATTCATTTCCTCATCCATAGAAACCATGATTCGTGATGTCTGCTCATCATTTTTTGGTGTCAAGACTGCAATATCCACCCCACCAGTGGTAACACCACCGACAGTGCAGACCCATCCCATCTACACTTTGTCAACCTCACTTGGTTTTATGACATCAACCAACGAATCATATTATTTCTTGTCGACCAGCACAACTAGGTTTGAACCCCAACCTCAAGACTCGGTACAACCCAAGTCAATAACGGATAATATTTTTAACTCATATGAAGATATTTTAGAAGCCATGTCGGAACCTGAATCTCCTTGGGATGCCATGCGCCATAGTTCATTTTCTCTACTTGAAAACATGTTTGTACCCACTAGCGTACAAACCCACGATATCTGTGCCATCAAGTAAAAGATTTCCTCCCACCAAGAAAGGTCGATTGGTTAAAAAATTCCATCCTAGCACCCAATATTTTTGAGGAAGGGAACATGTCAAATATCTCACCTGCAATCAAGGTAAATATTTTAAACAAACTTGGAAAAATTGAAGGGATCTCCCTGGGGGCAGCTTGCTCTCCATAATAAGTAACCACATACACATCCTTTTTCCAAGAATATAGGGATATTTTTGCATGGGATTACTCTGAGATGTCAAGCATTAGTCCCACCATTGTGGAACATCATATTGTCACATGGCCTAACGCCTATCCCGTTAGGAAGAAATAACATCAGTTATAGCCTTCTAAGGAAGAAGTAATCAAACAGGAAAATAATCAACTCCATAAAGGTGGGTTCATAAATCCTATCGCTTACACGACTTGGGTTTCTAACCATATATCCGTCGTGAAAACATAGGGCACCATTCACATTTGTACTAATTTCAAAGATCCAAACAAATATGGTCGCAAAGACAATTACACAATGTTGTTCATCGACCAAGTCATCGACGCTTGCGCCAATTATGAGGCTCTATCCTTCATGGCTGAGTTCTCTAGGTATAACCAAATTCATATTAGGCATACAAATCATTAAAAAACAACATTTACAACCCACTGGGGTACATTTGCATACAAAGCTATGCCTTTCGGTCTTAAAAATGCTAGTGCCACCTTCCAGTGAGCCATGAACTACATCTTCCATGATTTAGCTCATCTTATCCTCATATATTTGGATGACCTTATAGTACAATCCATGAAGAATGTTAACCATCAGGTGGATCTCCGCATGGTCTTTCAGAAATGTCGACAATGTAACCTACGCTTGAACCCTCTGAAGTGTGTATTCTATGTCAATGCCAGAATACTACTGGGTTTCATAGTTTCCCAGAAAGGTATCAGAGTGAACCCTCTCAAATTGAAATCCATTAAGGAGGTAGCACCTCCAAAAACATTGAAATAGTTACAAAGCTTGCAGGGTAAGGCCAATTTCCTATGACGTTTTGTCCCTAATTATTCTACTTGTGTGTAAGGTTTCCTATGCATCCTTTGTCGTGATATTCCCTTCCAGTGAGATGATCAAGCTCAAAAAACTTTTGAAGCTTTTAAAAGATGCATTATCTCAAGCTCCTTTGATTAGCCCACCCAGTCACAACAAATACTATACCATATACTTGTCAGCATCAGATGTAGACATCGTTGGGGTTTTAGTCCAGGATGGATCAAATAGGAAGGATGACATAATTTATTATGTCAGCAAGAACTTATCTAGGCCTACATTGAAGTATGATCCATGAGAAAAAAATGCCTTAGATCTCATACATTCTATATAGAAGCTTCAGGAGGCCGATCCATGACGTCATAAGAACAATGATTCCATGGCTTCATGCCCATCAGTCTCACCAAAAGTGTGGTTATTAGGCCCCTTACTGCAATGTCTCTGTGTAAATCCTTTGGGAACATGTGGATATTGTGCAACTTTCATCCAGTCACCCATGTGGTCGAGGTTCCTTGACCCTAAAAAAACTCATACAAGGCATCACCTTATGGCCTACCTAACCTAGTCTACAAAATTGACAAAGTTAAGGTTCAATTTTCCAACCTATCTATCTCCACTTGCTATCATGGTACATCAACTCACCATAACAATAAGGAACAACTCCTGGATCAGCTTTAGATTCCCAAAATAGAAAGTGCAAATGAGGTGTCATTGGGCCTGCATTGCCCTATATATTTCCATTTTTGACATCTTCTTGACCTCAGTACAAGAGCCCAAGACCTCCATTTTCAAAATTGTCAGAGACATAAGGATCATAACCACATCATCCCCATCATGGAACCCTCGATTCCATTTCAATGCAAAACTCACATTTTGGACTCGCTGCATGCTCAGAGTACCATTTTAGGTGTGCCTTCTCTTGTTTTTTAGTTCATCTAGATCAATCTATTCCAGATTATTTATATGATCAAAAAATATGTTTTCACTTGGGGTATTGGATTTCAAATTGCAGGGACATCAATAAACTTCCTACTATGATCAACACCCCGGTGGCCAGTAATAGGGAAGGTATCAGTCATCACTCATCATGATAGGCTTCCCACAAATCTTTACATATCTTGACATCATTTATCTTGAATGCACCATATGGTCCATCATCTCAAATATGTTTACCATCGTGTCCCCTTTCATATGGTAAACATCCATTCTAGTTGATAGAGCCTCCCCACTCATTGATCACCTCATGATATAGACCCCCACATACTAATACCATCTATGACAATAATACCCAGGCTTGAGAACCACTTCAGATAAGCATGCCTTGAAAATCAACCTCATTCTTCTATACTCACTTATCACCAAACCTATTCTTAGGACGCCCCTTACATGCTACAGGAGATAAAGACGGATGCACCACCATGTCCTACAATTTTCTTATCATTCATCCATATTACATAGACCATACGCGTCACTTCATCCACATCAACAAACCAATACAGAGAACAACCAATGGGGACCACGCCCTCAGCAAAAAACACCATACCTCCATACAGGTCACTAGTCTCATGGGGCACCTGTCTCCATGTCTATACATCCAAATTACCTTGATTTTCTTTTGGGAAGTTTACAAAGTTTTTATTTTTATTTTTATTTTTAGGAAAAATATTCCCACCCATATTTTCATGTATTTTTACCCGGCGACAGTTTCTAGTCACCCTTGGTTGGAGCTTACACATCCCCCATAGTTACTTACCATCTTGATGCTAGTCAAAACATACTTACACCCACCCTAGAAATCCTACTAACTCTAGGGCCATCCATATCAACAAAAATGTTTTTGACAGCCTCCATCGGCATAATAGATATGACCTTAGGTTAGTTGTCCATATCCACTCATATCGTGGGCTCTCATTATCATGTCTTATTTGACACACACTATTAGAATCTATTTATATATATTGATTCCTGATACAACATTTCGGGTGGTTGAGTTTTCTTTCCTGTCATCTCCAACATTCATATTCTAGGATCAAGGTCGTACGTTGGATACTCTCCCCTTGAAGGGATATCCTCGGGTGGCACAATGGGAATCACCATTGCCCATTCATGTGATCAGTTCCCTTGACATTCAATACCAACACAAGCTTTCATGTCAAGGCGGTACCATATGTAATGACCATAGTAGTTCTTTCGTTTAGTCGAAGATGCCCACATCACTGAGAACCTCATTCGACAATGCTTACATCATGATACGAGGGAGGTGTTGGGCTCCAAAAGTGGCACTCATTAGCATACATTTTTCACCTATGCTTCCATTATTTCGCTCACTATTCATCAACTTGTCACTCCATTTTCCCTACTATTCACCATTAATGGGTCTCATTTATATTTTCCAAATATTGTTTATTTTTAAGCATTTTTGAGAGAAATTCTTGATTAAATATTAGAAAATAATATATTTTACTTTATATATGGAAAGTGGGTTGTTTTGGTGACATGTGTAGGTTCCAAGGAAGCTTCCAACACACCTTTATGTGGCCTTGAATGATCAAATTCGAATTTGATAAGATAAACCTCATGGAAAAGATCATAGAGAAGACCATGGACCTCATGGAGGAAATCATGGAGGATAGGGTTATGTGTCTAGATGGTTGAGAAATGTATGGAACTAAAAGAGAGATTAATGGATCATCATTATGAGTTTGTTATCTCCTCTCATTGTATAAATAGGAGTACCTCATCCATTCCAAAGGGAGGACTCTTAGAGCATTGTATCCAATTGATGATGGAATAGAATAAGGCTTCATTTTTCATATATTTCCATTATGTAGTTTTAGATATAAATTGTGTGAATGTAGGATATGAATTTATGTAGTTTTAGATATAAGTTTTCTTAATGTAGTATATGGAATAATTTGTCTTGTTCTTAAGAGAATTGAGCTCACTCTAAAAGGATGAGAGAAACATGTTATTTCATATTAGATCTTATTTCATTTACTTGTTTAGATGTTTGAGGATTTGTTTGTGATTGATGAATGAGTTTTAAATTAGAATCTAATCAACATATGAGAGGAAAACTAAGGGTCTAAGTTAGGCTCTCTCTCTCTATTTGATTTGCATGATAATTAAAATTCATTCTTTTGCTTTTATGTTTCAAGTATCATATGAGGAGATACCAAGAGTCTAAGTTAGGCTCTCTCTCCAATGCTTTATATGGTAATTGAAATTCATTCTTTTGTGTTTATGTTTCAAGTTGTTTCATTTCTTATACTTGTGGATGAATCTTAGTTTAGTTTGGATTAGTACATGAGAGGACAATCAAGAGACTAAGTTAGTCTCTCTCTCTACTTGACTCTGAACAATGATTAAGTTCATTCTCTTGTCTTTATTTCAAGTTTTTTTAGTTTTATGTAATTAATGATTTCTCTATGATACTGTGGGGAAGGACAACCAGGACCTCCTTAGTTAGGAGCCTCTTCCCTTGCATATTGTATTGAATCTTAAATAATTTCATTAGACATAGAATTAGTTGCCTACTCTTGCATATATATTGCTGGCACCATCACAAGCTTAGGAGTTTCCCTGGTCGATAATTTATGCAGCAATTTAAGTCCAATAAATTGCCCAACATTTTGGCGCCGTTGACGAGATGAAGACTATATGACTCAGGAGCAGATTACTTTGGAACAGTTTCAGTAGCAGTAATAAAGGATCTACATTCTCGACTTCATCCATCATATATGCAACCAAGACACAGATCACATTCTTGTATTCTTCATTCCATGATTCAACAACAGGAGCTACACATTTCTACATATACATAGTTTGTCCACTCAGGTAAGTAAAGGTATGTTCTTTCCTAGCTTTTTATCATACAATTCCTTTAATACTAAAATTATAATTTTTGGAAAATGTTTCACCATGTTCATATTCACATCCATATTCCATTATCACCCTCCATATGTCATATATATCCTTTCTACACATATCATTCTAACCAACATACTTTTTCCAACCAACTACTATTGCATTATGATTCAAATGTTACATGTTTTGCAAATAATGATCAAAGAAAGAAACGTTGATTAAATATTGAATCTTGTCCTCTAGTTTGCCATCACTTGAGGACAAGTCAATCAATAAGGCTGGGAGGGAAATGTAACTTATATATTTTATATACCTTCCAAGCCTTATAGATTTTCAGCCATATTTAGCAGACTCATCAGATTCATCATCCAGCAACAGAAGATCTAGCAGCAGATATGACTTTCAGCCATGTTCAGCAGACTCCTTGGATTCATCATCTAGTAGCAGAGGATCCAGCAGCCGATACGACAACACAGACCCATCTTTCATCCACAACTTGAAGAAGAAGCTTCAGATCAGAATTGTGGTAGCTGAACATGCATGATTCATCCACTTCCTTAGGTAAGTAAGGTATGATGTTTTCTAACCTTTAATCTTGAAATTATTTTTAGATGCTAAAATGATGATATTTGGAAAATATTCCACTATTGCACTATTTCCTTTCTCATTTAAAATTGCCAAAAACCATCAGTTGGGGAGGGGGGAATTTCACACTTCATTCCTTTTCCTCATTCATATTACATCTTAACCCACATAGTCTTCCCACAATAAAAACTACTACAAAATGATGAGCATATGATTGATCTCAACAAAGTAAATAATGATTGTAAACACAAGAACCAATCATTAAAAAGAGATCTCAACAAAGTAAATAATGATTGTAAACAAAAGAACCAATCATTAAAAAGAGATCAAAGTAAATAATGATTGTAACACAAGAACCAATCATTAAGAAGAGATCAAAGTAAATAATGATTGTAACACAAGAACCAATCATTAAAATATGTCAATGCTTTGCAAACAAATAAAAGTTATCAAAAGATGTGCAAAGTTAAAAGGAAGCTCATTTAAGAATCAAATCAAATAAGTCATTAGCTTGCATGAAGACATGCAAGAACTTCAGTTGGGGAGTATGTTGGGCTCCAAAAGTGGCACTCATTAGCATACATTTTTCACCTATGCTTCCATTATTTTGCTCACTATTCATCACCTTGTCACTCCATTTTCCCTACTATTCACCATTAATGGGTCTCATTTATATTTTCCAAATATTGTTTATTTTTAAGCATTTTTGAGAGAAATTCTTGATTAAATATTAGAAAATAATATATTTTACTTTATATATGGAAAGTGGGTTGTTTTGGTGACATGTGTAGGTTCCAAGGAAGCTTCCAAGACACCTTTATGTGGCCTTGAATGATCAAATTCGAATTTGATAAGATAAACCTCATGGAAAAGATCATGGACCTCATGGAGGAAATCATGGAGGATAGGGTTATGTGTCTAGATGGTTGAGAAATGTATGGAACTAAAAGAGAGATTAATGGATCATCATTATGAGTTTGTTATCTCCTCTCATTGTATAAATAGGAGTACCTCCTCCATTCCAAAGGGAGGACTCTTAGAGCATTGTATCCAATTGATGATGGAATAGAATAAGGCTTCATTTTTCATATATTTCCATTATGTAGTTTTAGATATAAATTGTGTGAATGTAGGATATGAATTTATGTAGTTTTAGATATAAGTTTTCTTAATGTAGTATATGGAGTAATTTGTCTTGTTCTTAAGAGAATTGAGCTCACTCTAAAAGGATGAGAGAAACATGTTATTTCATATTAGATCTTATTTCATTTACTTGTTTAGATGTTTGAGGATTTGTTTGTGATTGATGAATGAGTTTTAAATTAGAATCTAATCAACATATGGGAGGACAACTAAGGGTCTAAGTTAGGCTCTCTCTCTCTATTTGATTTGCATGATAATTAAAATTCATTCTTTTGCTTTTATGTTTCAAGTATCATATGAGGAGATACCAAGAGTCTAAGTTAGGCTCTCTCTCCAATGATTTATATGGTAATTGAAATTCATTCTTTTGTGTTTATGTTTCAAGTTGTTTCATTCCTTATACTTGTGGATGAATCTTAGTTTAGTTTGGATTAGTACATGAGAGGACAATCAAGAGACTAAGTTAGTCTCTCTCTCTACTTGACTCTGAACAATGATTAAGTTCATTCTCTTGTCTTTATTTCAAGTTTTTTTAGTTTTATGTAATTAATGATTTCTCTATGATACTGTGGGGAAGGACAACCAGCACCTCCTTAGTTAGGAGCCTCTTCCCTTGCATATTGTATTGAATCTTAAATAATTTCATTAGACATAGAATTAGTTTCCTACTCTTGCATATATATTGCTGGCACCATCACAAGCTTACGAGTTTCCCTGGTTGATAATTTATGTAGCAATTTAAGTCCAATAAATTGCCCAACAGGAGGTACCAAAAGTTGAAGACCCATGCATACCCCAACACCTCATTGAATAATGCTTCACCTTTTTATGCATCAGAGGACCAAATTTAGTCTATTTGTTGAAGAAATTCCCTTCAGGGCATCAACATTTATCATCATCAACCATTAGCACGTCAACCACCATAATGTTGACCAGACAGAACCATTTCCTATATGATTGTAATAATTCGTCACTAGTCGTCATAAAAACCATGGGACACACCTACCTCATATAAACAATTTTTTACTCTTTAGGTTTTCTTCAAAGCATGGTTATCCTTTATACTCAGTCAAGGGGTTTCCCTACTCATCTCCATAGCAAGTTATCCTCTCTCTCAAAAAGTTGAACAAATCCTCTATCAAAACAGAAATAGTGATGTATTTTGACTATACATTTGCTCTTAACCTCATACATAAGGGGGGAATTGTTAACACCAGAAAATCATACACGTGTATGCACAATCCAGAAGATGTCAAAAGACATCCAGTAGAATTCATAAGTGAAGGTTTTCTGGATGAAGACATCATGAAGTTAAAAAAAAAAAATTTCTCCTAAGGTCCAAAGTTTATAAAGTTAAAAAATTGAGGACTCCATGGCTATTTCTTCAATAGTTGTACGCCATGTGGAATTTTCTTTGAAATTCACATGGTCAAGAAAATGGATGACTCAACTAGTGTGGGACCACCTCACACACTTAGAGGCGATTCCCTGATAGGATCTCAGTCGAGGACAGAAAAATTTGAGTCACCTAGAAGATATGAAGCTCTCAGTTGAATCATATTTTCCTACTCATTAGTCATTGTCATGCATGAACCATGAGAGGGAATATGGCTTCAAAAATTCTATATAAATAGGCCATGGGAGAACCAAAATATGAGACAATCTTATGTTGACCAAATTTCTATCACAGAAAACCAATATTCCATTGTTAAAGCCAAAGAAAGTAAGAGAACTAGCATGTCAGCTAGATTGCTTCTAAGCAATCCATCATCTTAGTGAGAGGAGAAGAGTCCACAATTGGAGAGTCTTCATACTTCTTTGAGAGAGGATAAGCTTGCAAAGAGATTGAGGAAAATAACCTCCTTCATGAGGATTGTTTAGCAACATAGTTGAAACAATTCTCTCCAAGTGCTTAAGACTCATATATTGTATTCAACGTCTACTAGTAGCCGTTAATAAAGGGATATTTTCCCATTATTTTGTTGACTTGTTTTCTCCATTGAGTATTGTTTGTGTATTTTTTTTTTAGTTTATGTTTGTATATGCATTGTTTTCACTATTTGCAATGCTTTGTTTATCTAAGTCTGTTCATTAGCATAACCAACTTTGTCTGTGATCCTTTGTAGGGAATAACCAATTAGTAAGGAAGTGTCTTTTGGTACACCTTACCACAAAAACAATGCCACATTAGTGCACTTATGCACTCAAGAGGAATTAGGAGGGGGAATTTCTTCAAGCCAATGTAGTATGCTAAAATCAAGGCTTTAAGCTTTATGATTACAACATGTGCTCTTTAAGAGAAGGATGAAGGATTCATGCTTCAATATTGTGCCATGTGCTCAAAGGGAAGGATGAAGGCTTTGTGCTTCAAGAGTGCACCATACACTTTAAGGGAAGGAATCCTGGTTCATGACTGCCCAATGCACTCACAATCGTGAGGCTTTGGGAGTGCACCATGTGCTCAAAGGCTTCTTAATTTAAGAGTCTGCCATGCAGTTTCTAAGAGACATAGTATCCTTAATTTCTTTGAAGTACACTTCATTGTTTCAAAGTGAACTTTTTTGTTCTTAAGTGCGCTCAAAGGATCCTTGTTGTTCTAAATTTCTCTTTTTGATCAAGTGTTTGAAGTGCTCTTCATTGTTTCTAAGTGCGCTTCATTGTTTCTAAGTGCGTTTCATTGTTTCAAATTGTGCTTCATTTTTTTGAAGTGAGCTTCATTGTTTCAAAGTGCATTCATGCGTAGGAGGGCACACTTCTCTCCAATAATGGCTACTTTTTCATTTGGAATGCACTTTTCGTTGAGGGAGGTAGCACAAGGCTAGGTGACTTATCATTAGGATGTGCTAATGAACTGTGAGAGGGACGATACCTTAGAAAATAATTAGTGCACAATTATGGGAGTAATATATGTCAATTAGGCTAATGAATAAGTTGTGTTCATCACTTAGTAAGAGGGTTAGTGGCTTTAGAACTTGCACTAGGTTGAAGGACAGGAAGAGCTCCCATAATAGCTAGGTGTAATCCCAACATAGTAGGATAAATAAATGCATCCTAACATGACTCAAACATGGACTGCAGACATAACGTCCATCAATACAAGCCAACATAATGCACAAGACTCATGAACAATAGTCACACCTTCAAAACAACTGCAAAGCATCGCCTATTTCTATGTGTGACAATTAAAATAACACATTACAACACTTAAAGCACAAGTTACTAGAGGAGTGATGATTATGAACAAAAGGCACACTTAGATATAAGAACGTGTCTTACACATATTCTAATGATATTTATGACCAGGGTAATGTAGAAGGGTGCACCAAAACTAACTTTGGTCATGTGCAAAGCTGTGGCACATGGAGGAGCGAAAATAAAAAAAGTGAAACCTGCAACATGAGGGAAACGTAAGACAACGCTTGTGAAATGTGAATGCCCTTGAAAAAAACACATGCTAAAGAAAATATAACATGAAAATGAGACTTATTAAAGTGAAAGTGAGCAAAATCGAGAATCATAAATATGGAAGCAACGCTTGTGAAAGCACCAATGTGCAAAAGCGACAACTGAAAAAACTCACCGTAATAAAATAAAAAATGCAATCAAAGTGAGGGAGACTATAAATGAAAGTGCGCACTGATTATCAGCATGAGTTGATCAATGAGCAAGCACTTTCTAGAAGAGTGATGCTATGCATGTTCAAGCTTGCATAAAATAAGCGTGTTCATGAACCCATCAGAGGCTGAGGATGTGTGTGTAAGTGACTTCACTATTTGGAACCAGGAATAAGGATTAAATTATTTACAAAACATCAAACAAACATTGAGTAACCATAAGGTGATAGACCATAAGATCCTCTGTAGGATCCAAAATTCAATTCTAAGAGAAATTTTGGAGGGTGTTGATCGTAGTGTCAACAAAAGTGTTTCATTTTTATTGTCAGGTCAGGATGGTAACTCCCAAATTTGAAGTACTTTTTCATTTATGATAATAGACTCATATAACATACAAGATATACCTTTGATTTCACCTTCTAAGTTTGTTTCATATTCTAACTGTTCATATTTATTTTTATTTACATATTTACAAATTGATCATTTAATCCTCGAGGATTAGGTTTGTAACATACCCATCTAATTCGAAGGGTGTTTGTGAGTCCATGCATCATTGTAATTTTTTCAAACTTCTATCTTCCTAGTGCTTTGGTGAAGATGTATGAAGTTTTCTCATTTGTGAAACAATGTCTTAAATTAATAGTCTTTACTTTTATAATATATTGATTCAAATAATACTTTTTTTTTTATATGTATGGTTTGATCATGGAATTTTGTTTCTTGGAAAACTTGATTTCAAAAGTATTTTCAACTAGAAGGGGTGCAATGTTAACTTGTTTCTCCTGCAAGTCCTCAAGAATGTCCTGGGCCACACAATCTCTGTTTCTTCTGAAGGTGTTAGACATTCTTCCTCTGTCATGGAATATATTGGAACTAATTGTTTTCATGACTCCAAGGAGATAGCTCCTCATCCAAGAATCATAATATATCTTTATGTAGACATTCCATTTTCCTTATCTCTATCTAATTCTAAAGTATAATATCCAATCAAGTTGAAGTCATTCACCTGTGAATATTTGTTTCCAAAGTCCCAAGTTCCTTTCTAGTACTTTAGAATTGTTTCTAAAATAGACCAATATCCTTGACAAGAAATTTGCATGAATATGTAAAGCATTCCATCAACAAAGGGAAGATATGGTGTGGTGGTGGTGAGGTAGAAAAGACTTGCCGCAAGTTTTATATACTTAGTTACGTCCTCAAATTCATTTCCTTCTTTAGATGTGGGATTATAATTTTGTTCCATAGGAGTAGATAAAGGATCACATTCAACAATGGAAAACTTGTTAAAATAATTTCCAATATACTTCTTTTGATTGAGGAATATATAAATTGGATGTTGAGTTACTTTAATTCCTAAGTAGTAGTTAAGGTGTCCCAAATATTTCATCTCAAATCCTTTCTTCATCTCTTTCTTTATGGATGCAATACTATTTTCATTATTCCATGTTATCATTAAATCATCTACACATACAAGAAGATAGAAAACAATTTTGTCAAATTTATTAACAAACATTGTTTCATGATAAAGATTAGAGTGTTCAAAATTTAATTTCGGAAGATGCCAAGTAAATTTTTCATACCACGCTTGTAATGATTTTTTTTATGAAATATAAGGATTTGATGAACTTTCATACTTTTTGTGCTTGTTCTTTCATAAGAAAACCTTTTAGCTAAGACAAGAAAACAATTTCGTTCAAGTCTCCATTCAAGGGAGGAATAATCACATCCTTTTGTGAACTTTCAATTAATTCTGAGTTGCTAACGTAAAGAGAGTTTGTATGGGGGAAAACTTTGTTGTGGGTGAAAACAAGTCTTCATAATTTACACCTTCTTATTGTGCAAATATTTTTTCCAAAATCCTTGATTTGTGCATGTAAATGGATCCATGTGATTTTTAATCATTCTTGTAGACCCACTTATATCCATTTGGTTTGGTTTTGGATGCAAGGTCCACCAAATTCCATGTTCCATTGTTTTTTAGAGAATCATACTCCCTTTGCACTGGTTATTTCCATTCATCATGAGAAGTAGCTTACTTAAATTGACTGGGTTCAAAGTTAGCACATAGATTCAATTCACAATCATATGAAACATCCTTATCATCAAGTAAATCAGAATCATCTAACACCTCCATTTTTGTATGGGAACATCTTGTTCTCATACTTTTAAACTCATCAATGTGAATCATTCAAGCATTCTGATGAGCCATTTTGGTGGATCTTTTTGAGATGGTATAGGTTTCTTTACTAATTAAAATGAGTTTTCATCAATATTTCAACTTCCAATCCTCTCAATCACATCACTCAAACGGTGTCTCTAATCTGAAGAAGTGGTTGGAACTTGATGAGGGAAAGACAATGCTCGAAAAGGACAATACATAGATTGATCCAAGATAGGGATCCCCCCTTCAAGATGTGGAATCTCATTATTAAATTCATGATAACCTTTTGCATTATTGAATCTATCTAAGTAATCATTTTGTCACTCTAGTGTTTTTAGTATTGGAAGATTCAAGAAAAAACACATATCTAGCAGAAAAAAAATCATATTTTCCTTATCTTAAAGTTGATATGCTTTGGTTTTATGTCATTACCAAAATAAGATGCAGTTCCAACTCCTTAAATCAATGTTGCTTCTTTTTTTCCTTGGGAATCAAGGAATAGAATCTGGAACAAGAAATCCTAAGATGCCTCACCAAAGGAATTTCACCATACCATATTTTGTAAGGACACTTATTTATGAGAGAATGAGATGGAAATCTATTTTTTTAATATATTACACATAGAACTACATTGTCCAAAAAATTCACTTCTTTTAAAAAGAACATTGAGTGAATGATATTAAAAATAGTCATGTCGATTCTTTCAGCTACACCATTTTCTTGAGGATTGTATGGAGCAGTAGTTTTGTGGTGAATCCCTTGTCAGAAAATATAGTTTTAAAACTCATTAGAAATCTATTATTTTCCATTAGTAGTACAAAAGGATGCAATATGTTATTGTGCATCATTTTCAATCCATGTAAGAAAAATTTTGAATGTTTCAAAAACATCTAATTTACTTTTCTGCAGTATATCCAATACATTATAGTGTATTCATCAATAAAATTCATCATATATCTATTTCCATATACAAAAGGAATAGCCATAGGGCCACACATATCAAAATGAATTAGTGCATGTCTTCTATGTGATCTAGAAGGAGAATCATGAAATGGTTTTTCATTGTGTTTTCCTAGTGTACAAGCATCACATTGGTTTTGTTACCTTTGAATGGTTTCCAAACTAGAAACTACATTATTTTCCAACATACAAATATTGTCATAATTAAGGTGTCAAAATATGTCATGTGATAGAAGAATGGATGGAAATCTACCTTCATTGTATTAAGAAAGGAATGAAAATTTGTGTGTAATATATTACACAGAGGACTCTCTCTTGTTGATTTTTTCTAGGGTCTTATATACTGATAATTACTTCTACTAATTTAGTTATTGTCCACATTCTTATCCATTATTTCATCATTAATAAATTACATAGAAGAGATAAACAAACAATATAAAATTTATGACAGTAGAATCATAAAGAGACAACCAAAAAAAGAACACAAGAGTTTACCCTAGGAAAACTGACATGTGGGGAAAATCCAAAATCCTTTTCCTTAGAGAAATTCTTCAGCTCAACAAGAGACACACCTAGATCATATGGTCATTAAGAATGCTTGATCAAACCTTGTCCACTACCTCCTAGTCAAATTAGAAGTCTTCCCAACAATCATGATTTATCCGATCTTCCAAGGAATAATTTCATCCTGATACTATGCCTCGGTCCTACTTCATTTCATATCAATTTTGACCTCAAGGATCGGTCCTTCCATAGAGTGCTACTACAAAGAAATTTAATTTTACAACAGAGTACTATTATAGAGATATTTGGTCCTTCATCATATAGATTTGATCATAGCGATTCATTCCTTTATCACAGATATTTGATCCTTCCATAAGGGAGATGCCATAGAGATTTGTTCCTTCAATAAGAGTCATACACTACAAATTCATCTTGGACTCTTGTCTCATTCACATGGTTAAATAAAGGATATTATGTGATGATTTGAATTTCCCAATGAGAGGAGGTCGAGTTCCATATAATTAGTGATCCAATAGAATAAATTAGTGTCTTTCTTGTCTGGGACAACTTCAATAGGAGATGAGTTGACCTAGCTTATTTGGAGCCAAAAATTAAACTTTTCAAAAAATTGAATTCTCTTTTAGAAGTTATCATGAAAAACATATTATACATTTTTTTTTTGACAATAGAATGGAGAACAAGCTTTATATTTGTTATAGATACATCATGTAAAATATTAATTATGAAGACCAACAATAACTAAAAAAATTCAACACTCCCTCTTAGCTAGGGAGGTATTCATAATTATTATCTAGATACTCTCATGCTTGCAAATTTCTCTAAGAAAATAGTATAGAAAACCATCGTCAAAGTTAGGGAAAAAAAACGTGACCTATGGGAAATTAGTAGCATCAATAAATTACCATAACCTAGTCAAACAATTTTGACACATGGTAAGTTAATAACATCAACAAGTTTCCATAATTTGGGTTAGTACCTCAGACCAATGATATATGCTCACAATAATACGGGTTGGTATTTAAGACACATGGTACATCCTAAGAATAATTTGGGTTAGTACTTAAGACCTATGGTATATCCTCACCATAATTTGGGTCAATAATTTAGACACATGGTACATCATTAGCATCAAATAGTCAAAATAATTCAGGTTGGTACTTGACACATGGCATCTAGACTAGTCTTCATTCACCATAATTCAGGTCAATGTATTTGCTGCATGGTGAATCTCCAAAGGCCACACTCTCGCTGAGTAATTCAGGGCCTAATGGTAAACAAACCTAACGCTCCAGGACCATTCTTCCTTATTTGGGTTAACATAGTAGACACAAGAAATGTTTTTCCTGCGTTGGACCATTTTCCCTAATTTTGGTCAATATACTTGGCGTAGGTAAAATGTTAGGACATAATGCTATCTCACCAACCCTTCCTCTCACTAAGGGAGGGATTCTCAACAAGCCCAATCTTGTCCCTGAAGTATAGAAACTTCACCAAGGGACAATCTGCTTGACTATAAAATAATACTCAAGCCATATTGCTTCCTTTTGTACTCTATCTTGGTATTATATCTTACTTTTTTTTGACCTATCATGGTGGGAATCACCTGCACTTGATCAAGATAGTCCAACAGGTAGCCTTTGAAGCCATATTGTTTCTCAAATTTCCAATCCATTTGCAATATACATGGCCTCTCTAATACTAAGTGTGATTGATTTCTGCTTCCTGCTCATCCAAGAATTTATAATGAAGCCCAAACTGAGGCAATCTCTTGATGAATTATTTTTATATTCAACACTCTCTACCCAATATGAAATTTGTAGTTGCACTTTATTGTTTGAGATAAATATCAAATCATACTGACTTTGTCATGACCAATTATACCATGTTGGTAGTTCAATCCATGTTGAGCAACGTGCCATGGCTCATAAAAATTGATCAACTTCCTTTCGCTGGTTCCTGTCATGCTCACTGGGTGCTCCCTCTCACACTAAAACATATCCTACAGTGGTAATTATGGCTACTCCCTCTTCCACTATTTCTTTCAACATATTAGGTATCTAGCCTGACAATTTCAATGATAGTCCATCATTTCAATCTCAAAGGTAAACTCCGTTTGAAACCAAATCAAGGCTTTCTGACTGGTCCCTCTATTACAAAAGAAGTTATTCCTACCATAGATACTCCCTCTGACACACAATTCCTTTTTCGTTGGTCAAATACAAATCATAAGATCAACCAAGACTCATTATCTATTCATCAATTCAAGAATATTAATCCTAAAATGTCTACTTGTGATCGTATAAAGACTTATTTAATTAGGAAACTTCTTATAATCTACCTCAAAGCCATGAGATAGCTCTATGTGCACGTCTTCTTGTTCAATTATTTTATTGATAAAATAATGTCTACATCCACCTGGTGCATTTTCAAAGCAATTATCATAACTCTAATAGAAGTGTACCTCACAACTAGAGCAAACGTATTGTCATGATCCTCTCCATCTGTCTGGGAGAACCTTATATTCTCAACTCTCTCTTTATAATTGTTTATATTATCAAATACTACATGCATACCATTGATGCTAGCATAATCAAGGTATAATTCAAACTTGTTGATATGACCGCTCCCTCTGTTATCAGATCTCATCTAGTATAATATCACAAATCACGATTCTAAGAAAGTCCTCTTCTCACATGCCTTTCTTCATTCTTCAAATTCTTCCATGTACTACCAAAGTCTTGACATCCTTTACTATGTACCTGTATTCCTCACTAGGATTCCATGGAAGAATAATTATAGCCAAGCAAAGGGTACAAGGACAAGAAACTAATAATAGAATAAGAACAACAATAATCAAAGTACAAAGATATAATGTTATTATATTTTTTAGGATTATAGGGAATGCCATCTCCCTCCTCATCTTATCCTTCTTGCATCGTTCTTGCAACTTTATCATCCTTGTCCACATCATCATCATGATGTCATTCCTTCCTTGCATGACCTAGGGTTTCTTCTTTCAATGAAAACATTGATATAGGTTTAGTTCTAGGGTTTTGTCCATAAAACCTATGGCTTTCTTATCCAAACCATTTTTTCCATTTAGGGTTTAGAAACCCTAGATTTCCAGTAAGTTCAAATCCAAATTTCAATCTCTTTGAACCGAGTAATTTGTCTTTCTCATGATCATTGTAATAGAAGCAATACCTTGGTCTTCATTTCAATGTGTAAGGAATGGATCTCATCAAAAAAGGTTTCACCCATACCGGCAGAAGATGCATGCTCTTTCACAACAACACATATGTCATCAATACTTTAAAATATTAGAATTTTGCAACAACAAATTTTCCTTCCTCTACTGCAAATAATTTGACCTTATCAAGAGTGCCTTTGATTTCTAAACTAAAGAGGGACTTAGCATTCTTTCCACTGTAATTGACTTCCTTTATCAAATTGAGTTATCTTAAAAGGAATACTTAATTATAGTGATCCCTTTTGATATTTCAATGTTGAGCATCATACAATTGAAAGACATACCTTGCATATTTTGAGACACAATGCAACATTTTCCACAGATGAGCACATGTTTGATACTTCAAATTTTCTTAACTTGAGTAAAGGTCAGATACTTATCTTATGTGGTTATGAATTTCTTTGATCCATAACTCAAATTGTAGTTTTTTCATTTCTTCTTGTCATATCTAGATAAAAATCATGCCACACATTAACAATATTTGCTTAGATATTATTCATTAATGGTTTAGTAGGGTGAAGTGAATTCATCATACCTATCCTTTAAAAGTTTCTTTAGGACATTGATATATTATTGCATTATAGAATATTTAAATCTTGAAGGTAGAAAGATCCAACCTTTCATCAAATATTTGATACAAGTCTTGCTATAGACTAGACATGTACTTGTTCTTTATTGATAGAGCTCCCTTTTGAGATCTAAGAACAAAACTAATATGGTGATACATACTTCACATATCAAACTTCACTCGTCAAACTTCATACTTATATATTTTTTGATCTCTTTATCTGTCCCTCTTTCTAGACCTCATATTCATCTTTGGTCATCATTGTAATATAATTTCACGATAAACAAAGTCATTTGAATTAGAAAATATGTAATATATCTAGTAACAATAACAGATCTTCAAGGAGAATGATGTCCATGAAACACTTTGCATTTATCATTTCAATCCCATAATTCTAGGATTAAAATATATTTATAAATTCTTCTAACAGTTGCACCAACTTGGCTCCTTATATGACTCCATTTCTGGAAATGACTTCATACATTCAAAGATCATTGAAGAAAATTTTCTTCTTCATATAGATGTCACTATGAAGTTGATTTAAAACTAAAAGTATAGTCCTTTAGTTGATAAAACTATGTTGGCAGAGGCTTCTTGACCTTAGTTTATTATTATCATGTCATTGAAAGTCCAAGACTTTTTGTTGTAAATAAGGTATGCTCCATGGTTTTATGAGACTTTGATCAAATCAGAAATTGGTTACACATTAAAAACATAATGTAGGTTGACTTGGCTATGATTTTACTGAGGTCATTTTTGAAATCACACAGTCTTCCATAATTAGACTCGAGGCCTTCTTAGCCTTTCTAAAATTTATCCTTATGCCTTTGACATTTCTATAACGTAACTAAGGTATCGTCGGTCTTTGAATTGTCAGTTTGAAATTCTAGATGAGGCTACTTGTCTACATCCTGAGTCTCTTAGTCCTCATAAATAGACTCTAAGTCTCCTCAGCCTATTGAGACAAACTATGAGACCTTCACATATTTCAATAGATGTTATTTGGCTTACTTGCATATACTTTATCACAAGCTCACAAGCTTGATAACTCGACACTCTTTTCCAAACAAAGACAAAGTTTTTCACTCCCTTTTATTGCTTGGATAGACACACAAATTACATAGTACTTTGGTAGCATTTACTTATGAAATGGGCCCGAAGAGAAGTATATGATTACATCATGGTCTTAACAGAATGTTGTGTGAATTTTTCATCAATCAAGAGGCAAGATATAAGACCTTATCTTGTGATGTGATTCCCGAATTAGGGAATATAGGGCCTATTGATAGATAAATCCCTAGAGGATGAACTAAAATAGAGATTACTTAAACTTCATGGCTGCTATTTCACCATAGATTTGATTCCATTTTGAATTTTCATAGCTTCTTCTATACTGATAATTACTTCTAATGATTTGGTTTTCTTCACATTCTTATCCATTATTCCATCATTTAGAAAGTACACATAATACATCAAAATTATAACATTTACGATAGAAAGACCATGAAAAGACATCCAAACATATAACACAAGAGTTTACCATAGGAAAACCCACAAGCAAGGGAAAACCAAACAACCTTTTCCTTAGAGAAATTCTTTAATCTAGCAAAAGGCACACCTAGATCATTTATTCTGTAAGGATGCTTGGTCAAAGCTATTCCACTTTCTCTTAGTCAAGTCATAAGTCTTCGCAAAAATCATGATTGATATGATCTTGTAAGGAAAAATTTCAGCCCCATACTATGCCTCAGTCCTCCTACCTTTCACAAAGCTTTTGACATTAGAGATTGTTTTCTTCCACAGAGTGTTACCACAAAGACATTTAGTCTTGCAATGGAGTGCTACTACAAATATATTTGGGACTTCATAACAAAGATTTGGTCCTTTATCACGAATATCCAGTATTTTCACAAGAGAGCGGCCACAAATATTCGTTCCTTTAATAAGTGTCCCGCACTACATATTTTTCTTGCACTCTTGTCTCCTCTGCATGGTTAAACAAATAATAGTAAGTCTTCATGAGATGATATGAATTTCCTAATGAGAGGAGTTCAAGTGTCATATAAATAGTGATCCAATAGTCCAGATGGGTTCTTTTCTTGACTTAGTTAACTTGACTAGGAAGAGGACCGACCTAACTTATTTGGAGCCAAAAATTCATCTTTTCAAAAATTAAAATAATTTTTTCAAAGACAACATGAAGAACATGTTATACAATTTATTCTTTTGACAATAGCATGAAGAACATGCTTTATATTTATTACAAATACATCAACACTAAAATACTAATTATGAAGACCAACCATAGCTACAAAATTCAACAGCTCCCACCCGCTTCGATCTTCCAAGTTAAATGAGAGGTGTTACATAGTCCTGGCCCAAATTCCAAGGTCTCTTTATGGAAATGGGGTCACAAAATTTCTAAAATTTCAAATTCCTTAAAACTAGAAATGGATATGACCAATTCATCTGACTCATAGAGATATTTTTAACGATGAAGATTTGTCCTTGATCTGAGTTATGGATCAAATGTTATAGTTGTTTAATGATAGGCCATAATGTCCTTACCACATTAGTAGGTTCTATCATGTGGCACCCACGTGGAAACCTTCCACCACTTGAGGGATTTCCATGCCATCATTCCCTTCCATGTGCTCAAGCCACATCATCCTCTCTCGGGCCCACCTGACTAGAGCTAACTTGCATTTTTGCCCAAACGCATCATAGTAGGTTATTATCCTTGGCCTTAATTCCTTTGTGTTTAGAACAATGCCTCGAAAGTTCATAAGCTTGCAATCCTGAGATGACATCATTCTGACATCATAACTTCCATGTGTCCCTCTCTGAGGCTACCATATTTCATTGAGTGTTGGGCCACTTATAATTCCCATATGGCAAATGTCGACATCCATGTGGAACCCAACTGGTATGCCATGTCACTGCAACCTTTCCCCTAGCCTAGGTCACACCTTGGTCTCAACCAAATTGTAATGCATGACATGCTCATTATACATTTATCGACCCCTTTTTAATCAGGTTTAAAGGTTGAGTCACTTCTGTTATGGAGTCTAGCTCCCAACCTCCACATCATGTCATCTCAATCCTCCTTGGATACTACACAAGGAACGACCCCCTCTCAAGCTCGAGACAAAAATGTAAATATTTTTCTTGTGACGAGAATTTTCCTTTATCAAATACCACCTGTTTCTTTCCTGACCCCTTGCTAAGTGTTCACACCACCACCTTTCTAAGATACAAGGCCCCAAGACTCTGAGATGATTTGGTGTTTTCATCTCTCACAATGACCTAATCCTTCATTTGGACCCATGATACTAAGGAATCACACTCTTTGAGTGTGAATGGTACTTTACCCATACACATTTTTACATGTATGTATGTCAACATGGATCACTCTGTCTATGCCTATGGACACTTAGAGATTTCCATGCCTATCCCTCCTACACTTTAGTTCTATTAACAAATTACTCAACGCATCTCTCTTCTCTGAGTTTTTACGACTCTGCGACCTCTTGATGCAGGGTCTTTGTGCATTGGAATAACCACTTTGTACAGCATATGAACTACAACCTCATCCATGATTTATACTATTATGCACACACAAACACAAATATACATGTGTATAAATAAACATACAAAGGAATTATTTCTTATAATTTAAACCAATATACAATGGCCATTTTCAACTAATAAATTCCATAAATCAAAACCCATAAGTAGGAATAATTCCATCTAGTCCTAGAAAGGAAACATGCATTTCTTATTGATAGCACATGTAGTTCATTCACAACAATAAGCAATTAATTTTCACATACAGAAAATAGGCATTCCCATCATTAACACACATGAATTTTCATAATGGAAATAAGCATTCAACACATATTTCATTAAATTTGGAAGTATTCAGTGGATCTAGAATATGTAACTTTAACTAGATTAAATTTTTTCAAAATGGGGAATTAGAAATTCACTTAGTTCACTAATTTTAGTGTAGATATTCATCATTTTTTGTGAAAAAATTATCATGATAAACTTTATTAAACAAATTCATATAAACTTGCAAAAGAAAATCTTTCACGTCTTAATCTTGGATTCCTTACATTATCTATTTTAATATTTTTATGGTTTGTATTAAAATATAAGTTTGTTAAAGCTTTTTTATGAAAAGAATGATGTGTATTTTACTATTATTAATCCATTTAATTATAATCCAATATAGTAAATATCATGTAAGTGTTAAGTTACAATTATTACTAAGACAATGTTGGCACAATTTAAAAGTCTATCACCTTTGCAACACTAGTAATATTGTTGAAGATTTAAAAAATCTCATAGATCATCGAGTTTATACTCATATTGGATTTAAATTTCCAAATATTTGTGATCCTACCAACCTTCTTGATCTTTTAAATAAACATAATTATGATGAGCTTGAAACACTTGTTTTAATGCTTTTTGAGCATAACAATAAAATTCGAAATAATTTTGGGTAATATCTTTTTGCCTTCTTATATACCATATTTGGTCTTAGTGGATGATAATCATCATTATCACCATCATCATTTCATACTATTGTAGGAAATTTGCGCCATTTTAGAGCTGAGGAGAAAATATTTATTTAGGATCAAATTAAATGTTGAATGCGAGTAGTAGCATAATTTATTTTTATTTATTATTCGTACTTTTATGTTAAAAACTAAGTTGATTGAGGCTTACTACAAATGGTCATAGTAACGTGTCCAATATATACCATCATAGATCCATCTTAAGTGCAGATGTAGGGATCAAATTTATTCACGTGCAAACATTTTTACAGTGCAAAATACTGTGATATTTTTCGTTGTTCAAACTGTATTTTTGAATGCTAAATAGACTATATATAAAGACCAAATAAAAATGTTAACTATATATATATATATATATATATAGAAGTTGATATTGACATAAATTAGTTAACATAGATCTTCAAATAGTTTATTTGAATCTAGAGGTGAAATATTTTTGAAAAGTATAAGATTTAAACATCTAATTCACACTTTTTTTTACTTTTAATTACTTTACAACATATTCATTTTTTTTTTCTATTTAAAACATAATTTTTATTTTAAAGGAGCACAGACGGAGAAACAAACTTACACATCCCCACATACTCGGCTGTAGAACAATTACTAATCGTTTTAATGATCAAAATCAATCATGAATTAGAATAGTAACAAAGTAGTGCAATTTGATAATTTTCAAATACAAGAGGAAAGAGAGAAACTTGACTAAACTATTTATTACAAATGTTTAGTTTTTATTCTTGTTGTGTTTAAAGATATTATATTGAAAAGAACATATTAACATTAAATTAAAACTTAGATTCCTTATATTATTTATATTATCATTAATATTTATATTTATATTTATGTATGAAATTTGACTCATGAATAATAGATTTTGTAAAGAAAATCTTACCTATAAAGTTATTTAACAATATATTAATATTGTTTTTCTTACTATTATTGACCATTTTAAATTGACACTAACTACTTTTCCTATGTTGAGTACAAATTTATTATACTAGCACAATGTTGGCACCACTTCCAAATATATAAGAGGAAATATTTTATAATTCTAGTTGTGTTGTTCAATGATAAAAATAATTTTTTTATGAATTAGAGTGCAACAAAATAGCAAATTTGATTTATTTCAATTATAATAAAGAATGTTAAGGAAAACTCACTTCAAACATTATTACAGGTGTCTAGCATTTATTCATTAAGTGTTTAAATGGTTTATATTAAATAGAATACTAATTAGGTACTCCACTATTGTTTTAATAGACCAAGTTTAGAATATGTTTTCAAGTGCATTATTGAATATGATTATGCATATTTGATATGGTGAAAAGTCATGTTGGTCAAATAAAGCTTTGAAAACTTAAATATTTTATAGCATTGTCATGTAATTTGTATCAACACATGATTAAATTGAAATATTAAATAATATAAAACTCCAAAAATAATATGAAGAGAATAATTTATATACAACAAATATTGAAAAGTGTGTTTGAGTGTATATTAATAGATCCTTAAAAAAAAATTACATTCATGAACCATATAAACTTAATCTCAAGATATTCGCTCAAGTAGATCAAGAATGGCTTCTACACCATATTTATTTATCTTGGTCTTCTTGCAATGTTTTTTCTTTGGCATCCATGCCCACATTATGGTATTAATTGGAATAGAGCCAAGTTTTGTGTCATTGGGATTTGGTACCCAATATTTCTCTAAAAAATTTCCATTGTATTTCCCTGACATGGGCTTCCACCAAGTAACCTTTACATGAAGATTCTCACTTTCATTATCCGTTAAGATATATTAGAAGGATTTTTCCATCCAAATCATCTTTCCTGCATCCTCATTTCCTTATCTAACTAGCAACATCTTTCCTTTATCAACATCAATCATAATATTGAATGTTGGCTTTGGCTTGTTGCATTTGGGTCCAACATATACTCGTTCATCTATCATGTTATCAAAATCTCCATCCATAATACTTGATATTACTTGGAGTGTATTACGATCAACATCAACAATGTGCCTTGTCTTGGGCCAGAAATTCTCGGAAAATGAATCACTTTCATTTATTATTCTATGATCATTATAGATTCCATCTAATGTATCAAGAACTCTTTCCCAATACACTACTTTATTTTTCCATTCCTTTGTAACAATTGGTGAATCCTCATTCCCAATAGTGTCTTTCCACATTTTTATGTATGATGTTATCCCTTCCTTTAGTTCTTTTAAATAGACATCATTTTGTTTGGAAGCTAAGAAATATGGCTTCCCTATGGGAATTATGGTTTGATCTTCATCATCTATATTCCATAACTCAAGTGGTTCTGACCACTTAATATCTCTAATTAATTCTTTCTACCTTAGTATTGGAACATCATTGAGTACAAGAAATTGGAAGTATTGGACATTAAGATGTCCAGCCAATGCATTTTTCCCTCCTTGATGTATCCATTAAGGAAACTTTTGAAGTAATATACCTTGCCAATAAGTGTAGGTGGAAACACTCGATTTTCTTCAATTATGCAATATGTATCCATCATTTCAAATAAAGAATAAATATCTTTACTTTTTAGGTTGGAGGACATTCTTCCGTAGGTTCCATTTATGTCTTCATGGGTGTGCCCCATACGCAAGAACCCAACTGCAATAGTGATGAAGACAATAGGTGTAGTTAAAAGTGATAGAAACAAGAAAAGATATTGATTCTTATTATCACTTGTTGCAATGTCCAATTATAACAAAAAATGTGGAGGAAGAGGTTTAAAATCAAAATTTTGACGTTTTGATCTTCCATTAGATATAAAATCATCCTTGTACACTTGACATTTTGAGTAAATAAAGGTGTCAAGTAATTCATTTGTAAGTGGGCTTCTTTAACTTCCACTTTCATAAAGTAGATCACCATAAATATCCATTTGTGGGTCTTCAAGGTCCCTTAAACACTTTGCAAGGGATGTAATAGTAAATTGTGATCCCATATGTACAAATGGTAGCGCGAAATGGCCAAAACCTCATGTCTTATGCCCATGTGTAAGAATACCTATCAGGGACAAAGCTAAATTTGTTCCTACAATAGATTTTGATTTGATATGTAGCCTTGGGATTGAAGTCTTTGTTTTTTCCATTTTATCATGCATAATGCTCAAATTCTCCTTTGGAAATCACTCTGACATAATTCTATGGGCATAGTAGTAATATCTTCCACACATAACAATCTTGTTATGTTCGTTCAGCCTACCTCGTGCCTTTTCTTCCAACTATTTTGCAGTTGCTGACTTCGTTTGTGCTTTTAACACAATACATTCACTGCATTTACTGAAGTTGGTGTTCTTTGAAAATGCCACATCTCGAAACTTAGTATTCCAGATCTTGCTCATTGTTGACTATGATATTGATGGGTAATTGAGATTGTGAAGAGCCTCATTAATCTCTTTTAACAAAGAATTTTGTGTGTAAATAGAAGGAAGCAATCTTAAAGGAGCAGATGTTCCATCTTCTTCAACTTAATGTGTTTGGTTTGGTGAAAAGTCTGAATTATCCATTACAATTTTGTGCAATATTTCTATTGCTATGTGAGCTCATGCTTTGCATGTGTTGGTGTTACCATGAATAGCTTTAATATGTCCATGTTGGAATTATTGTTGGCAGTTATAGAATGTGCTTTGAGGAATCTTATGTATCTTATACCATGCTTTCTTACAAATAATATTCCCATTAAATCTCATGTCCTTTACATTTCTAGCAATAGATGGTAGGCCATGGCCCTTTGACATGACTGTGTTTGACATGAGGGAATTCAAAAAAAATTCCCTAATACCATTTTTATTTATTTTTCATACCCCTTCTAGCACCTGCAATGGCTTTCCTATCCACATGTTGAAGACAATATTTTCTACAACATACATTTGCTACCAAAAGTCGAATTTCTTTCTCTTCATCTACTTTTGTTTGAAATTTTGCAAAAATTTTTGTATCCATAACTCGTTTAATCCTTTTATACGACCTTGTCACATGCATATCAATTGAGTTTCTATATTTTTCATTACAAAGATACACATCCCATTTGTTTAAGGGATTTGTGTCCTACATAACATCCCATATCACCATTTTCTTGGGTGGCTCCTTGAACTTTTCCTTGACCCTTAATATCACACCTTTTTTGTCCACCAACTTATTTATTGGCCATATAACCAAAAAATGTATAGAATTATCCCCAATTCTACATATCCCACAATTTCCATATACCTCTTCCAAAAAAACACCAAATTCCATTTCACCTAGTGTTTCACCCTCAACAATGTCATCCTCGCGGACATTAACTAGAATTCCTTTGGCAATGCACATGCTTGTTCCCATGCATTCATTTGTAAGAGAAACCTTTGTAAATATGAATCTAACCCTATCTTGGGAAGATTTATGGCATGATCATGATAGTGAGGCTCCAAATTTGATTTTGGCCAAATCTCATAAGATTCCAATGCACCCCTAGTGTATGCTCAAACACTGTTGGATGTGGTAGACGAGCATCATCTTTTAACACCTTATCAATTTTAACCACTATGAATCCTTTCTTTACCATATTTCCATGCACTTTATGCCCAAGCTCTGCATTGAATATGGAGCCCTCACCCACCTTCACTCCATGTTGCAGAAGATCTACCTTATCTCCAATAGAAAATGTAGAAGAAACATTTGCACCTACAAACAAATGTAAATAAGGTTAGTATTTACTCAAGAAAACACCTATTATACTATCAATAATATTTAAGACATACTTCAATATTTTGATTTACATATATTGTGTCTCAAATCTATGATCTTCCATGGATGAATGTCCTCTTCATTAACATCCTCATCAATCAAATGTGGTTGAGTGACATCAATTATCAAAATTGTAACATAACCTGCATTAACCCTTTCCCTGATATAATTAGTTCTAGACTCTATAAATTTTACCCTTCCTAGCCTAATGACTTGATCATTAATAAGGAAATAAACATAGTCCCCTTTTGACAAAATTATATTTTCCATTGTAGCTTGTATAAATTCTATAACAACAACTAAATCGTAATTTGTAATTAACAGGTCAAACCATGTAAAGTGTGAGTTTACGTTTTCACAAAAACACACAACTTATGAAAAAGTAATATAGATGCAATAATTTAAATAATATGGTAGTCATATTGTATGTAATGAAACATTATTTCCCACCATTTAGTGCCTATTACTAAAAATTACATTACATACAAATTACACAAAATATATGTATGAAGAATAGGAAATTAGAGATGTAGATAGTATCATAGAATGACAAATATCAACTCATATCAAACCACCAACTTCTTATTTAACTTTAGAAATGACACTTGTAGTTTTGATGCATGTGTATGAATAATGATCATAAGAAATTTGTAGAAGTTAAAGAACCAAAACATGGTTCTTTGGAAAATATGAGAAATTCCAAGATCGATGCTACATAAGATGTCTAAAATCCCCATGAGAAGGACAAATTATATTTATATTTCACTTAGTGAGGATGTTTGATGTTTGAACTTGATAATCGAAAGCCAAACTAGAGGTTCTCTTCCAAATAAAATTTTTGCTACTGTAAATACTAGATAATTTTCATTTTTATTCTAAAAGCAAAGAAATTGCATTAGAAGAAAAATATAGTATACCTCAATAATAAATTTATTCATAAACTTCAAAATTATACAAAGATCACATTATTCTCCATGGATCAAATAATTATGATTGGATTATTATGTTTGTGCGAAAAGGAAAGCTATACAATTATCTTTCCTTCCAACGCAAGCACAAATGTAGTGCCAACAACAACATATATTTATATACACTTCTTTTGCACTATCATTGATATTCATAAATTGTTCCAAATTCAATAAAAGGGCACATCAAAAGCTATAATTCTAACCATTGTGATTATTGATACAATGTCACTCCTAGAGCATTGGTTGCATAAGTGTAATGGTGTTTAGAAGAAAGTTAGTAATTACTAGGTATCCTTCTTGCATGATCACAAATGCACTGCCAATAAAAATATCAGAGCACTAACCTTTGTGAGGGTGAAATCTTGATAGTTTTCCTTTTTGCACAAGAACAAAGAAATCTAGTGCATTCTATAATTCCTTCTAACACAAATACAAGCACATTTCCAACAATAATGTTGCATTGTGAACAAAATTTAATGCATGAAAGATTTACTTGTATCACAAATACAAACACATTTTCAACAATAACATTTCAAGATGAAGGAAATTTAACACATTCTAACCTTCCTTCAAGCATAATGAGAAACATATTTCTAATAACAACATTGCATTATGAAGGAAATATAATGTGTGTTAGCTTTCCTTCTATCACAAGTAGAAGCCCATTTCCAACAACAAAATTTCACCTCAAATGAAAGCTAAAAATCAATATCATTCCTTCTACTACAAACATAAGCATATTGCTAGAAGCAACATTACATGGTCAAATAAATCTAGCGCATGCTAGATTTCCTTCTAGCACAAACACAAGCACATTGCCAATAACAATATTCTAAGGCGAACAAAATCCACCACATGCTAAATTTCCTTGTAACATAAATAGAAGCATATTACTCTCAAAAAAAATGCAAAGTAAAAAAAAAGTATTACACATTCTAGAGTTTCTTCTAGCACAATCACAATCACATTGCCAAAAATAAAATTGCAGGGTGGAAGATATCTATCATACGCTTTATTTACTTCTAGCACAAACAAAAACACATTGGAAACCCTAACATTGTAGGGGGGGGGGGGAGGGAATCTAATGCATGATAGAATTCATTATAGCACAAACACAACTACATTTCCAACAATATTGCATTGAAAAAGAAACCCAATGCAGGTTATATTTCATTCTAGCACAAATACAAGCACGTTGCCAATGACAATATTACATTGCAAAAGAAATCTATTGCATACCAGATTTTATTCTAGTACAAACACAAGCACATTTCTAACACCAATATTTCATTGCAAAACCCCTGATTGGGCTGTGACAGAGAAGAGGATGTGGCCCAGTGGCAATGGGAAGTGGAGATGTCAAGGACCATCCACTCAAGCGCAAGGACAGAGAACACATCAAGATGTGGAGGAAGAGGACAACAAAAAGAGCAGGTGGAAGGACAAGGCAAGGAGGGAGAAAGCCCCGAAAGAAGACAGGTGGGGTTACGAAGGGAAGGCAAAGAGGAAGGCATGGGAGCCATCGAAAGAGTGGGCGAAGAGATGCCAACAAGTGGCAGGAATATAGAGAAGAACCCATGGTAGGAGAAGCTGGAGGCACGAGGGAGTTAATGAGGCTAAGAGCTGGAAGGGACAAAGGGCCATCATTCTGAGGAGTAGGAATAAGGAAAAGAGTGGCGAGAAAATTAGGAGGACAGGTGGTAGGTGTGATGAAAGGCAGTTTGGATAGCGAGGTAAAACAAAAGGTAAGATAGAAAGAAGATAGTTGCATGCAGAAAGAGAGAGTGAGAGTAAGAGCAGAGAAAGACGGTGGACGCAGGATGAGGACGCAGGCCGGTGGATGCAACTGCGTCAACTCAGGTCGACAGTATGTATTCTTCCATTTCCTTAAAATCATAATTATAGTAATTCCAAATTTAGTGGTACTAGGGAAAGAGACCTGGGAAAGTCTAGACTCAGAAAGAGTCGAAACCAGGGTCTCCTAGAACACTATCTGAGTCAGCGATGAGGATGAAAGGGACAGAGAAGCAAAAGATAAAGAAATACCCCTAAAGAAAGCACAAAGAGGGAAGGAGGGCGACTGAGGAGAGAAGAGAGAACCTGAGCACTTGTCCTACCATTTTTAGGAATCAACACACCCCATATTTAATGCTTACCTTAATGGACAGTCTTGATCTCTCATGGAATCAGAGTGCAGTCTTCACAAATGTTGTTGCCAATGCAATTCTTAAAAGATAAATTACTATATGGCACAATATTGTGACTTTATTATAAGTGGCCATAGAATTTCAACAGGCCCTTCAACAACTTTGTAGTATCCAGGGGTGTGGGGCCCATGTTCCTCTATATTTCTCAGCGCTTACCATTCTTTGACATGGGAATGGGTAGAATTGGAAATGAGAATTTACGGGTATGTATGGCCATCAATCTCTATAAATTTATGTTAATCTTTTCTGGTTTAGCATTATTGATATTACAAAGAAGATTTTTTCAAAGCAACACGGTCCTATAAAATCTCTACATAATAAAGCATTATTTCTGCAAACCATACTATTATATAAAAATCAACAATTTTACAAATGACATCTTAGTTTACAGAAGGGTGAAATTCCCCAATTTTAGGTTTTATAAGAAAATTTAGGCACCTTTCATCCACCTTTTTACACTGTGAATTTGTATTTATAGCAAGAAAATAGTTCTCCTTGAGCGATATCCATGATTGTGCCTTCCTGATTTTGATCATTCAAGTCTCAGCTTTCATTAATACCCCATGCTTTCATCAATCCCCCATGCTGACCCACATCAGCCATATTTGGAACCACCCAGTGACTGATGCTGTTAGAGCATTCTATTATCTTGAGCGCTTGTCCTACCATTTTTAGGAATCAACACACCCAATATTTAATGGTTACCTTAATGGACAGTGTTGATCTCTCATGGAATCAGAATGTAGTCTTCATGAATGTTGTTGCCAATGCAGTTCTTAAAAGATAAATTACTATATGGCACAATATTGTGACTCTATTATAAGTGGCCATAGAACCGGGAACTTAAGCAGGGACAGGTATGAAATTCGAATTAATTACATCCTTTAAATCAAAAATCACTACTATAACTCCATATTGAACTTGGTCCTTTTGCATAAACATGTCTATTTGAAGTTAAAAATCTAAATAGGATAGTCCTCTAGCATAATCATGTCTATTTTAAGTTAAAAATTAAAATAGGATGGCCAAGCAGTGATAAGTTTAATTTCTAATGAATTTTCTTCAAAAATTAAAATAAGATGTTAAAACAGTAATAAAATTGATTTCTAATGCATTTTAAGCTCTATTCATCTATTTATTTTTTAATTGAAACATTGTAGTTTGCACTTTTTCGTCAAAATGTAGTCAAACTAGATTTACCTTTCACAAAAATTCCAAATATCTCTTACAAATGAGTTTTCTGAAATCATTTATATCTTTAGTGAAGCTTCTACTCTCTTAAACTAAACAATTTATGTGCTGAGAACCTCCATGTACCTTTCACAAAACTTCCAAATTCATATTAGGAAAGAGTCTCCTGAAATCATATATTTCTTTAGTGAGGCTTTGACTCTTAAACTAAACAAGTTTCCAGTGAAAACCTCCATGTACGCTGAGATCTTCCTACACACCATTGATAGGCAGAGAAATTTTAGTGAAAAAATGTTTAAACTAGCAGAGCCTCAACTGAGTGAAAAAGGTTTAAACTAGCACAACCTCAACTGAGCAATGCTGCCGATAGGGGTGATAAGAACCGAATGCTCAAGATTGTGGGAGAGAATGTACTAGCTTTCTCACTTGCTAATAGCTATTCTCTCTCGCAAGCCTAAGAAAGCCAGTAAGTTCTCTCTCATAAGCCTACACACCAATGGGTTCTCTTGGTTTTCACACCGTATGTTCTTACCATGTGTAACAATGTTCCTGTAATGAAAATTCCATGTTATTATCATGTTTATTAGCATTCGAGTTCATTTTAAATTTCACACGCCCAGACATATTCTTGCTAATTCCAAAATTTGAATTCCTGGTAACTTCAAAGCACCAAAGCTCAAGTGTTGACTTTCGTGCTTCTTGCGCTGAATGAACAAGCTACCTTAAAGGTAGTAGCTAAAGTAGCACAAGTAATACTAGATGAATTTAAGCCAGATTCGAGCTTCATTTTCAAATAGTATGCTTATAAGGTATAAATCCTGTCTTGGTGAACTGAAGAATGTTTTTAATTTCTGAATCAGTTTTGTATATAAATTTTCATAACTGTAAAGAATAATATATAATGTAGAATACCTATTATGGCCATGCACAACTTAGTTTCTCATGGAACTAGGCAAATCGATAAAAAATTTGGTTTCTTCTTGCCACATGATATTAGCTGAATTCTGTTTATGGCGATCATAATTTTATTTATTTATAATCTAATTTTTTTTGAATCATGTGATAGATATTACTGCATTTCTTTTGCAATATTTGGTGTCATTGCTTGTTCTTCCAGTATGTATAAATCATTTTGCTATGTATAAATCATTCTGCTAATATTGATTCGTTACTGTGTGAATAAATCATTTTGCTAATATTGATTCCATAGAGAGATACAACAAGCCTACTGACCTCATCAAGCTTCTCAAAAGAGACGGCCCAGCGTGGGATCCAGCCTTTGATTGCTTCACCAGTGACAACAATAAACCAGGTCGGCCATCCTGCAGTAACTCTCACCTTCAATGTTCCTGGGAGAATTCCCAAGCCTGGGATTAGAATTGGCATTCAGAGAAAATTCTCCCTGTGGCTACAGAGGATGAGAACAAAAAGGATAGTGTTGCTTATGCTAATAGTGCCATTGCTTTTCGGCATCATCCCACAACAATGAAATTGGGTCGGTACCATTGTTTTTTTCCCTCTCAATTTAGTCCTATAATCCCCAATGTGTCTGTTCTCAGCCTCAATGCCATGGTCCATGACTGCAGGGGCTACCAACAACCGAGACACCATATAAGAAGATCAACTATTGGAGGATGCCCCCTTCGAGCTCTCTACATAATATGTGGCTCTTGTAAAGGGTTTGCTGCAAATGCACTCTATAAGAATAATTACAAAACCTACTCTAGAAGCCCTCCTCTGCCAACCTTAAAACCCCAAGAAAATCCTCTGAAGCAAACAATTTAAACCCCAAAATGATGTTGCATCCAAGGCTTGCCTTTCCTGTATTTGATCTTTTACGAACAAGTCTTCAGCTTGGATCTGTCAAAAAAGTAATAAAGGCTGCACACAAAAATACCCTAACGAGTTCATATTCACATCATTTTGTGCGGAGAAAAGAACAAGCCGCATTGCGTCAAGACCTCCTCTTCTTCCTCTAGTATTCTTCTTAAACATGCATCATGGTTTCGAACCCCGTGATGTGAAACCAAGCTAGTTGCTTGGAATCCAGAGATACAAATGCACTTAACGACATGGTTTTTCTTCTATTTTCTCTGAACCAGCACGTCCCGGGTTCGAATCCTAGACGCAGAGTGCTTCACTAAAATCTGGAGCTGCACACTCACTAGGTGGAACACTAACCCCATCTGAACGACCAGCATTCTAATTCCGTAAAATGCATGTTAACTTCGACAACCGTGATTCGGGGAGACCATACCCGCCTTTAGGTGCAAGTTTGAATTACTAAAAGATCTATCTATGTCTCCCATGGATCCAAGGAGGTCATGGATGCCATAGGGTGCAGGTTCGAATCCTTCAAAAATCCATTTTTGGCTGTGCGAATACAGAGGAGTTGTGCAACTAAAATGACATGTCTTTTTATCGGTCATTATTTCTTAATTTTTAGAAAATTAATTTTCTAATTTTTTTTATTTTTTTATTATTATTTATGGTTTCTTTTCTTGTTTTTCTTTTTTCTTTTTTTCTTTTCCTTTTACTATTTCTTGTTTTGTTTTTTTATCATAGTCATTATTTGAAAATTAATTTTCTAATTTAATTTATTTATAGAAATAATATATATATTTCATTGTGGTGATTGATCTAAGATGAGATTTTTTGGTTTTTTTTTTTTAATCATGGTCATTATTTCTTAATTTTATAAATTTAATTTTCTAATTTATTTTCTGGTTTAGTTTACTCATAGGCATAATATATGTATTTCATTGTGATGATTGATATAAGATAAGATATTTTTGGTTTTTTTATCATAGTTATTATTTTTTAATTTTATAAGCTTAAATTTTTAATTTAGTTTACTTATAGGTAAAATATATGTATTTTATTGTGATGATTGATATAAGATAAGATAATGTTATTATATTTATGTCCAATTAATGACCATAAAGTAGGTCAAATGGGTTGTTGAGTACAATGATGTCCATACAAAGTGGGAGAACCAAATGGTATCCCTAAAAAAAAGATACAATGCATGAAATAAATCAACATCTAGCTGTAGCGGAGAAGATCCAGGAGCTAATAAGTCTCAAGATTAGATCCATTTCTCCTAACATCTGAGGTTGAATGAAGAGCACTAAAGAAACTCAACAAAGTTTGTTGGGTTGATGAAGAGTCGGTGGAAAGTGCAGACTGTCCACTAAATTGTCGCCTGGGGGGTTCACGCGCTGCTGAGGTATGGAGGACTTAGTCCATCTCCCAGGGATGGATCTAAGAAGGATTTGCCGTTGAGATCTCGTGTGGCAGGGTGAGATCCCACGGATCCTCACTGATCTAGTGTCTAGATATATACTGGTATCAATCAATTTCTTCGTGCTCGTGTCTGAAGGTAGTACCCTGAAAAATGTCGTGATCCTCTGTGTGGGGTCTGGTATAATGGGGGGATGAAAAATATGCACTTGGAACATGAGAGATTCTTGAATATATAGGGCCAAACATCTTTGATCTAGATAGAATCTCTAATAAAACAATGAAACCTTCCTCTAATCTTGTAGTAGACAGGGCATTCAAGAATGAAATGCACATCGGTCTCCACTTCCTATAAATGACATACCTGGGAGATTTTGTCTGGGCTATCCACCTGGTGGTCCATCTCTACCTGAAGTCTATGACAACCTACTCTAAACTAGCCTAGAGGAATGCGAATATCATGCATTCAATGGTGAAATGTATATTGGGGTCGAACAATGATCTCGTCTCTCAACTCTTGGAGGATTGACCTAGGTGACCTAGACGAATTATCTATAGATGTCCTCCTTGATGATCTTGTTTAGCTCATGTCTAGTAGGTAAAAGGTGACCAGGAGCATCTAAGGAATATTAGAAAGGAGCGAGATGATCCAACTGAATTCCCACTAACTCTAAAATATTTGAATATCCTGTAAATCAACATCTAGCTCAGCCTTAGGGAGTAGAATGGGCAATTATCAGAAGAGAAATATGCCAAGTAAGGATATCAGTCCCTACTCTTTATCGAGTATGCAAAGCCCTAGACACAATGCAAGAATGAAACCAATCTAAAGATCGTCTCAAGTTGAAAGGGCTGAGCTCCAAACTCTGCAAGGATGATGTGTTGTAGTAGTGTCAGTTTGCTTCTAATGATGTGACAGAGAAGAAGAATATGGACTCTCTGAGATGAAGCCCAATCTAACTGAAGTAAAGACGATCCCCAAAACTCTAAGCCCTATTGAACAATGGGACAGATCAATGTGTCCATGAGGATCATCTTGGACAAGATGTCCTGGAAGTGATGTCGAAAGCTCTGTCTCTTGAGAAGGGCTAAGGATCCATATCCTTTGTTGATATGAGGTTGAAGAATTGGTTTCAAACTGAAGTGGGGACCAGAGAATTGCACCCCCAAGTAAGTATATGTGCTAGTGATCTCAATCTCTCCCCTTTGAATAAGAATTGAAGGTCTAAGGTTTTCTTCACCACATTGAAGATCATAACAAAGGAGACGGTGATAAGAAGCTTTGACGTCAGAGTGGAAGGGCGGAGAGTGAGTTAAAGCATATCGAAGTTCTCGATGTAGAGTATTGCGTTCATCATTGAACCACTTGTTCATGGGTAAAGATCCAACTTTAGGGGAGATGGAAATAAAATAAGTGGAGTGGGGGAAGGATTTGATTGCTACTTCCCAAATGGCAGATGAAAGACAGGTGTATTTAGTAGAAGCAGAATCAAGCAAGGAGAATTGGGTCTTTGATGGGAGCATCTTGCATATAGTAGAGGAGAAGATGTCAGGGTCTCCTTCATCAAATCATAAGGTAGTTCGAGGTGGGCCCCAAGGGGAGGGATAAGGTGGAAGGGGAGGGTCAAACCAGAGAGAGACAGAAAGAAGTGCATGATCGACAAGGTGGGTGGTGGAGACTGAGAAATGGAAAATAAAAGGGAGAAAGTTATGTCTAGTGAGGACATAATCAAGTAGACTCGCAGCCCCACCATATGGCCGACATGTGAAAAAGCAAGAGTCTTGGAAATAGGGGAGGCCATTTAGAATCAACACTCATGGGATTCCCCCAAATACAATAGATGCTTACCATAAAATGTAGTGGGCCCCAAAGCATCATATGACCTTCGGTGACGCCCTACTGAATCTGGATCTATCCCTTGGGTGCAAAACACATCTTCTGATTCGTCGCGAAGAGGGATCTAGAGATCTCTAGTACGAGCATTGAAGTAACCTAGGAGGATGACTTCCCCCAAAAAAAAGTACTTAGTGATGTTAGTATACAAGTCTATAAAGGGATCCCCAAGTGATGTTGAAGCTACCCTTCGAAAGACATAAAACAAAGAGAAAAATACTAAAGGAAAAGGCCCATCGCAAATCGCAATTAGAGCTTCTAGCGACAACAAAGGAGGGCAGCGAGATCAACAATTAGCAATCGTCGATATTGTAAATAGCATGTCAGAGGTTGCAGTAGTCAAGAAGTATCGGTGAGGGTAAGATCTATGACCATTCGATCACCGATATCACAAATCGGCTATCGACAGGTCCAAGGTAGAGCAATATTGCATATCGGTAGTCGAAGACCCATGGGACATAGTGTATTGGAAACTCACAATGTAGAGCGCCAATATCACGTATCGGCGATCGCATGAACAAAAGGGTGCACACAAATACATGGTCATGAAGCTGCAGACGTTGATAACACAAAAATCACTGAAATTTTGACCCTTAGTGTTAAATTGTCTGGAAGTCCGAAAATATTTATCAAAGGAAATTGACACAAAAACAGGGACACGTGAGCCTTCTTCTCTCTCCTGCATGGGACCACATTGCAAAATACCATTGGTCCTTATATATGGCACCGCAGTTGACGTGATCATGACATGGCAGTACGGAGGTGAGGTGATAGTACGAAAATGATGTGGCAGTACGGAGGACACATGGCACACAGATTTGGCATTTTCATGGGTCCTATGGGGGAACTTCTTAGTGACATGTGTCACCACTCACAAGGTGACACATGGTAGCGATGATGTCACCCATCTCAAATCAACGATCGACGATCGCACAAGTCAAGGCCCCCCTCCGCCGAAGATCGTTTCGAGCTACGATTGCGATATGTGAAGGACCCTCTCGAATGCAATATTTTATGAGTTATACCTTATGAGGATTCTGCGTTCGGACAATTAACCAACGTTATGAGAAGAGGTAAAGAGGTCCTTCCTCCTATATTGCCATTGTAATATCCTGGGTGAGCCCATTCCCGTAGATCGACAATCGTAGGTGTCAAGGGGAGATAACAAAGGTTCTGTCATAAAATGTCGATTGTTGATCTCTGATTTAAAGCTCGCTCCCCAGGTCTTAGCCCTTGGTCCTATTATGCAGAAACACAAAAGGGGGTTAAGTTAGAGGGGGCCAAAAGTGACCGAGATTCACTATTCTGTGATGCCTCTTAGCGTAAAGGTCTTGATGTGGCGATGCCCCGATAGCATGGTACAAAGATTTAAAGGTAGACGAGTCGACAACTAAGGAAATGAATAAAGGTACAGGGCAGTGGGAAATCCATATGGGTCGGTCCTGCAGAAGCCCCTGCAACACGAACCAAGGACTACAAGGGGCGAAGGGATGGATTCGACTACTTCACTGCTCGTCTCTTGTGAGTAAATGAATGTATTGAAGCTCAAGAAGACTTGATGGCTCGGCATGGGGTTGCACTCCAATACTTAGCAAAGTACTACTAGGACATGCTGTATTTCCACTCCGTGACAGGCATTCATAGTTGACTCACTCCCAACTCTGGAGAATGCGCTACTCAAGCAGTTAAGGCAAAAGCGACAGGGACCAGATGAGTAGCTAAAAGGATGCATGATGACAAACACGTGACTTGACCATAGGTTTTTGCGGGAACAACAGAAGGACCTCTTCTTCCATCATTATCTAGTTTCTTATTATTTCTATAATGTCCTTATTTCCAAGAGGGACCAAATCCTGATTGTAATCATTTTGGGCAACATAGCCCTACATTCACCGAGACAACTAGTCTAGCTGACAGTTCGAGCTCTAGCTAAGATACTTTTGTAACTGTACAAGGAAGCTCTCTCTAATATGATAGAGAAGGAGACAAACTTGGAAAGTATTCTTGGAGACGATGCCACCTATCCCATGAAGGGAGTAGGAAATGTTATCCTTCAATTGAATCAAGGTAACACAATTCATTTACAAGAATTTCTATATATACCTGATCTCAAGAAGAACCTTGTGCCCATTTTGACAATGGAAGACAAAGGATACAAGGTGGCATTCATCGCTGGAAAGGTATGCATTTGGAAAAATTAATTTTAAAGATGTTTTTACTCTTGGGTTCCAGGTTTACACTTCACATCAAGTTGGAGGAAGTCCATTGGGAGCCACGTCTTGCGACACTGCTCTACAATTTGAACTATGGCACCAGAGGTTTACTCTTCTTCATTATAAGGCTCTACCCAATGTGAGACAGATGGTGACAAGTATGCCCGAGTTCAAAGTAGAGCATGAAGGATGCTTGACATAAATCTAGATGAGGTTTTAGCACTCAACTTTTCATTCCAACTGCATCACATGTCCGATGAAAGTGTGTCTACAAAGAACCCACGTGACCGACTTCTTAGGATGGTGAAGTCTCTCAACCATAAAGAACAAGAGATTAACACTAATACTACACCTTTCTTGTTCTAGTTCATGGAAGCATTAAATTGTTACTCATCAGTGTTTGAGTCTCTAGATGCTACACTTAAAAGGAATATCATAGATCGCATGAATATTGAAAAATAATTCCTTGCCCGAGACATAGTGAACATAATTTCTTGTAAGGGGGAAGAAAGTGTTGAGAGGTATGAAGCTGCACGAAAGTAGGGAGCTAGAATGACTATGTCAGGGTTTAGTGTGCATCCTCTTAGTGCTAATGTTAAGGATAGTTAAATCTTTTCTCCATCAATCATACTGCAATAGCTAAAAGACTAAGGAAGAAGGAACTATGTATTATGGATGGTTGGACATCTGCTTGGAATTGAGAAGCAAGGACTGTAAGAAGGTTCTTATACAATAATTTCTTACAATTTGTCAATACCATTGCAGAAACTGCATATGACTTTCATGTGTGTCAGGGAAGAGTTCAGAAATTTGCTTCCTTATGAAGGTAGAGAGAAAAATGTTAAGGCTTACTAAAATCAGCGATATTCCTGTCTGCACAGTGGGAAACATGATAGAGACAATTACTATTTAACTTTCAGGAATTTATGCTTGACTAGCTAAAAATTATTGGATTTTTTTCTCATGATCTTGAGTACAGAGTCTCATAATCAACTAGATGAAAAATCAAGTCTATCTTTCAAATATTTGAACCAAGACTGTATCACTGATATTACAGCAATAAAATAAATAATTTCAGTTTATAGAAAGGTAGCACATTGGCAACATACTTGAATTTTTGGGGTGCTTCGAACAATCTTGTCTGATATGTGATATTGGCACTCTGCATTGTGAGTTTTCGATACACTATGTCCCATGGGCCTTCGACTACCGATATGCGATATTTGCTCTGCCTTGGACCCGCCGATAGCCGATTTGCGATATCGGCGATCGACTGATCGCTGATCTTACCCTCACCGATACTTCTTAACTACTGCGAGCTCCGACATGCGATTTGCGATATCGACGATCGCTGATCGTTGATCTCGCTGCCCTCCTTTGTTGTTGCTAGAAGCTCTAATTGCGATTTGCGATGGGCCTTTTCCTTTCATCTTTTTCTCTTTGTTTTATGTCTTTCAAAGGGTAACTTCAACATCACTTGGGGATCCCTTTATAGACTTGTATACAGACATCACTAAGTACTTTATTTTTGGGGAAGTCATCCTCCTAGGTTACTTCAATGCTCGTACTAGAGATCTCCAGATCCCTCTCCGCGACGAATCAGAGGATGTGTTTTGCACCCAAGGGATAGATCCAGATTCAGTAGGGCTTCGCCGAAGGTTAGATGATGCTTTGGGGCCCACTACATTTTATGGTAAGCATCTATTGTAGTTGGGGGAATCCCAGGAGTGTTGATTCTAAATGGCCTCCCCTATTTCCAAGACTCTCGCTTTTTCACATGTCGGCCATATGGTGGGGATGTGAGTGTACTTGATTATGTCCTCACTAGACATAAATTTCTCCCTTTTATTCACCATTTCGCGGTCTCCTCCACCCCCCTTGCCGATCATGCACATCTTTTTGTCTCTCTCTAGTTTGACCCTCTCCTTCCACCTGATCCATCCCCTTGGGGCCCACCCCGAACTACTTTATGATTTGACGAAGGAGACCCTAATACCTTCTCCTCTACTATATGAAAGATGCTCCCATCAGAGACCCAATTTTCCTTGCTTGATTCTACTTCTACTAAATACACCCGTCTTTCATCTGCCATTTGGGAAGCAGCAATCAAATCCTTCCCCCACTCCACTTGTTCTATTTCCATCTCCCCTAAAGTTGGATCTTGCCCCATGAACAAGTGGTACAATGATGAATGCAAGACTCTACGTCATGAAATTCGATATGCTTTAACTCACTCGCCACCCTTCTACTCTAATGTCAAGCATTCTTATCACTGTCTCCTTTGTTATGATCTTCAATGTGGTGAAGAAAACCTTAGACGTTCAATTCCTATTCAAAGGGGAGAGATTGAGATCACTAGCATGTATACTTACTTGGGGGTGCAATTCTCTAGTCCCCACTTCAGTTTGCAACCAATGTTTCAACGTCATATCAACAAAGGATATGGGTCCTTAACCCTTGTCGAGAGATAGAGCTTTCGACATCACTTCCAAGACATCTCGTCCAACATGATCCTCATGGACACATTGATCTGTCCCATTGTTCTATAGGGATTATAGATTTGGGGATTGTCTTTACTTCAGTTAGATTGGGCTTCATCTCAGAGAGTCCAGATTCTTCTTCTCTGCCACATCATTAGAAGCAAACTAGCACTACTGCAACACATCATCCTTGCAGAGTTTGGAGCTCAGCCCTTTCAGCTTGAGACGATCTTTAGGTTGGTTTCATTCTTGCGTTGTGTCTAGGGCTTTGCATACTCGATAAAGAGTAGGGATCTATATCCTTACTCCACATATTTCTCTTCTGAGAATTGCCCGTTCTACTCCCTGAGGTTGAGCTAGATGTTGGTTTACAGGATATTCAAATCTTTTAGAGTTAGTGGGAATTCAGTTGGATCATCTCCCTCCTTTCTAATATTCCTTAGATGCTCCTGGTCACCTTTTACCTACTAGACATGAGCTAAACAAGATCATCAAGGAGGACATCTATAGGCAGTTCGTCTATGTCACCTGGGTCAATCCTCTGAGAGGGTTGCGCCCAAAGATGGCCTTCTACACTAAGCACTTCTTGGAGTTGAGAGACGGGATCATTGTTCGACCCCAGTATACATTTCACCATTGAATGCATGATATTCACATTCCTCTAGGCTAGTTCAGAGTAGGTTGTCACAGACTTCAAGTAGAGATGGACGACCGGGTGGATAGCCCAGACAGAATCTCCCAGGTATGTCATTTACAGGAAGTGGATACCGATGTGCACTTCATTTTTGAATGCCCTGTCTACTACAAGATTAGAGGAAGGTTTCATTGTTTTATTAGAGATTCTATTTATATCAAAGACGTTTGGCCCTATATATTCAAGAGGCTCTCATGTTCTAAGCGCATATTTTTCAACCTCCCATCAGACCAGACCCCACACAGAGGATCACAACATTTTTCAGGGTACTACTTTCAGACAGGGGCACGAAGAAATTGACTGATACCAATACTTATCTAGACACTAGATCAGTGAGGATCCATGGGACCTCACCATGCCACACGAGATCTCAGTGGCAAATCCTTCTTAGATCCATCCCTGGGAGACGGACTAAGTCATCCATATCTTAGGATATAAACATGAGTAGGAAACATATCTTAGGATATAAACAACTAGAAACTAATATTGGGACTTCAAGTATCCACCCAACCTTAGGTTGAATGCACTACTACTCTTTCTTCTATTGAACTACCCCCGAACCTGATTCAGAGCCTATGAAGGGAGGTGATCAAGGCTTATCCACACCAGTGATATGCACATTCACATGGGAATCGAAAGTCCCCATTTCCTCCCTTGGTCACTAAGAATATAGACTGCACTGTGTCTCCACCCGACACAATAAAAACCTAGGGAATCTAGAGCCTATAGAGTTCCACCATAGAACTAGCTCAAGGAATCCAGAATTGTCCAAGCTCTAGCCGCAACTAGTTTAAGGAATCCATAACTCTAGTTCTCTGACCCAACACACCATAGTATTCCATATACTGAGTCTCTTCACCCATTGTGCACATTAGGAATCTATAACCTATTTCTTCTATTTGTCCCCTCCAAGAATCCAAGAGAATAATAGATATTCCACCTGATCACATCCATAGGAATCCAAAGAACTTTCTCCACCTTCTATCAACAATTCCATTTTCCTCTTACTAGCTTGTTCTCCTTGCACCTGTGTTCCTCTCATCTTTATCTCTTCCACTACTAGTCCCACAATTCCAATTCCCCTATTTTTCCCAACTCCGTGTATGGTTGCATGGGCAACAAAGCGTCACCTACAATGGAAATGGGTTGGCATATCCTTTTTCCTACTCACCATACACAACCTTTAATTTTCATGTACAATTCGGTTTGACACATACACGGCTTAAATAAGCCTCTGTCTTGTGTTCAATTCAGGGGTGTACATGAATGAAGCATTTCAAAAGTTAGTTGTTATTCATCTTGTATTAATTAATATGCCTAACAATGTTGTTGTTCAGCTTGTCTTAATTAATAAGACATCTCCCCCCTTTACCTCTACAAACTCAGAATGAGTGTCCCTCTCAACTGAGTTATCATATTTTATTATTTAAATTGATACACTAAATTTACATGTAATGTTTAAATAATTATTCACAAGAGGGAGACAATGGGGTTGTTAGAACTCCAACCTCTTATACAAATACTATCCTTGATGTTCTACGTCCAAGCACATATATAACGACTCTTGTATTTACAAAACTCTATTTACAATTATATTTACATTTCTCATTCAACAAATAAAAATGTGTACGACACCTTCATCTGATAATCCATCTCCTACGAGGCCTCCTATAGTTCAAAGTGTCTCCACTGCACCTTGATCTCATTTATGACTCAATTTCATTCCTCGATCTTCCTCTGATCTAGACTGCATATTGTTTCTATCTAGAACTCTCCCTCTGTTTCTACTGGTAGAATAGACCAGTCAGTCATACTATCAAGAACCTGCACATATAATTTGAGTAAAGACACATGGAGAACATCATGAGTGGTCATTATAGCTTGCAATGCGAATTAATATGCCACTAGACCTATTCTCTCTAGAATTTGAAATTTCCTGCAAAATCATAGTGCGAATTTGACACATGACCCACTTCTTAATAAAGTTCTCTTTTGTATAACAAGGAGATACACATAATATCCCACTTCAAATTGTTTTTTCATTTTAAGCCAACCCGTAATGACTCTTATGTCTATAATGAACCCCCTTTAAATTCTCACTCATGGCTATTGTTTCCTGCTCCATCTCCCTTAGTATATCTAGTCCAATGTGAACCATATTCACTGGACCACTCTATTTGATATGAGTGTTACATTTCCTACTATAAAAAGAATCAAATGGACCCATATTCAAGGATATGTGGTACCCATTGTTGTAGGAAAACTCTACTAAAATCAAGAATTCTTCGCACTTCTTTGGCGAATGCCTAACATACATCCTAAGCATGTATGCTAGTACTTTGTTTACCCTCAGTCTTCCGAGATGTTTGTGGATGGTATGTGGTACTAAAAACTATTTCTTTTCCTAGATTAGCAAACAACACCTTCCCAAATTTTGAAGTAAACTTAGTATATCGGTCTAAAATAATTTTCTTAGGTAATCCAGGTAACCTCACTATCTCTTTTGTAAAATTTTGGGCAATGTCTTTTATGGTATGGGTATACTTAACAACAACAAAGTGAGATGTTTTTCTCAATTTATCCACCACAACCATAATGGCATCGTGTTTCTTAGATGTCTTTGGAAACGCAATGATAAAATCCATGGAAACGACTTCCCACTTCCATTATGGAATGGGAATTGGTTGCAAAAATGTTGTTGGATGCTTGCATTCTACCTTTCCTTGTTGGAATTTTAGGCATTGAGCTCTGTACTCAACCACCTCCTTTTTCATGTTTGGAAAATATTATAACTTCTTCATAGCTATTATCATTTTTTGGTATCTTGGGTGACTGGAATATGGTCTTTCATGAGGCTCATCCATAATGAGCTTCCTCAAATTTTCCTTACTGGCTATATGCCATCTGCCTTTAAACTTTAGAAGTTCACCTTCCACAATGGAGTAGTCCTTTCTCAACGTCCCTTCAGGTTCATTCTGTAAGTGTTCCTTAATTTTTTGATATTGTTCATCTTGCTGTTCAAAATCATTGATCTTTTCTTAAATGCTGAATTCAATAGAAATAACAACATCTATATGTGTCAATTAATGTCTCATGTTGAGTGCATCAACTACCTTGTTCTCCTTCCATTTGATGTATTTTATTTTGAGGTCAAATTGACTGATAATTTCCAAGTTTCCATCTTGTTTTCCTAGCATTCAAATTTAGTTGGTCAAATACATACTTCAACCCTACATGGTCTCTCATCAATGTAAATTTCTATGCTAAAAGGTATTGTCTCCAGATATTTAATGCATGAAAAATTGCTACCAATTCCAAATCATTTGTCACAAATTTTTTTCATGCTAAATAAACTTCCTGGACTAATAGGAGGCTACTTCTGCTTCTTGCATGAAGACTCGACCAATCCCTTCCTCGCGAGCTTTTGTTCAGACCACAATGTTGTTATAGACATTTTTGTGCCTAACAGCATGAAGCATGAAATGTCAATAATCTAAGGGATCCAAAGTCCCTAAACATGTTGTTCCTACCCCTAGAGGAACAAGGTCAGCAAACCACAACACTGAAAATCAGTTCTCCACCTGAAAACACTCAAAAACAAGCTGTTTCTGGATCATGTCAACTGCTCCACTGAGCATCTGCGCTGAATGTCAACTGCTCCACTCTGCACCTGCGCTGAATGTCAAAACCAATGAAGGCTACCTGCGCTGGGCGAGATTGGCCAAGTGGCACAGTCATTCTGCAAGGTGTCAATTGCCCAGGAAGCTTCCAAACTGACACTTGGATCATGGAATTCGCCTTGTGATGAGTAAGAGGATCTAGATCTCCAAGTGGAGGCAAGAGACTCCAAGTGGACTCAAGAACTGAAGATTAACTGAAGTAGGAGAGGACACTAGTCAGCTTCATGTCAGTCTCAAGCTGACTCATGCTTTCTCCAAAACTTCTATATATAGAGCTCTCTCATGAGGTCTATGGAGGCTGGAATTTTGTGCAAGTAAGGAAGTGCTGTTGGTTTGTGTATAGAACTATTGGGTGATTGCTTTGAAGGAGGTGAAAAGGAGATTTCTTTCTGCTGGGAGGTGTTGCTGGATTGGGCCTATTATGGTTGTAACACTCTCAAAACTTTACTTCTTCTATTAATAAAGTATTTGAGGTTCTTCTATATGCATGTATCTTTGTGGCGTATTGATGCTTGTATATTTGATTTATTCTAATCCTTAAATCAGTTATGGATGTATGCTTCTTGTAGTTTCCTTTTCTTGTGCTTTTACAGGATCTTTGTGTAGCTGGGCCGGTGAAAGAGAAAGGAGCTAGGAGCAAGCAACAAGGAGTGAGGATTGGATCGACTATTAGCGCAAGATAATGGTTAGTAGATCATCCTTCTCTTCTCTCTCTCATCTCATAAAGAAGTAATCTTGAATAGCTTTGCATTCAGTTGTTGCTGAGGTACTATCACCCTTAGAGTGGGATAGGGTCATTCCGTATTGGATACTTTTCCAAACAACAAATTGGCGACTCCGCTGGGGATCATATCTTGTTGGTTGTTTGTGTTTTTGCTATTCATTTCATAAACAAAGGGAGTACCGAATCGAACTGTGTTTGAATCTTTGAAATACAAAGTAGAGGGCAGCTACTCTAGCTCAGTTTCTGGGCAAGTTTATGATTTGAAGAGCTGATTCACAAGGACTCTAATAAGCTCTTAGTGATAGCTTTTCATCCTCCTTGTCATCCCTTAGTGTGTCCTTGATTGATAACTTCTGATTTGAGCAAAACCTGTGAATTTTTGAGCAATCTGTGACCCGGAAACCACCAGAAACGAAAGTTTCGTTCTTCAGTGCAGGCTGTACAAAGGTTGTTTGCATTTCAGCGCAGTTCCCGAAGGGGCTACCTGCGCTGAAGGTCAAACAGGCAGTGTCCCACCTGCGCTGGACCAGTCTTGCCTTGTGCTACTGGGGTTTCCTGCTGTTTCTTGCCCTGTTTTCACCTTTGTTTTTGTTGTTTGTTACCAGTCAGTGTGCCTATCTGAAACCAACTTTCCTTGTCACTATTCCGCCTCAGTTGTATAAAGAAACTGTGTTTGTTCTTTGTGTATTTCTTGTACATTTACAGTTTCCCATAACGAAAGTGAACTAGTCTTGCTGTGACCTCTTAGATCTAGACCTGTGATAAAGTGTCGTTTTGATCTTAAGAGTTAGTTTGTTTGCTGTTCATAGCTGATTGAGCTTTTGCTTTCGTCGTTTGGTTTGAGTTTATATATTTCTAGTGTCGAAACAAGTAAATCTTAAGGTGTCTTTTGATTTTGGACAAGCTTGTTTGCTTTCACTTGAAATTGAATTCAAAATTATACAACAGCTTTCTTTTTGCATTACGCCAACATTAAGAAAGAGAAAAGAAATACTTGCATTGTGCATGTGCATTATGACAGCTTGCATGTTGATTTAGGGAAAAGTGAATTAGTGAGTGCTCTTTGATCTGTGTGAAAAGATTTTGTCTCTCTTTTCCTTCAGTAGTTAAGATTTTCATAAGTCGAAAAGATTGGAAAAGCTTGCTTCTCATCTTAGACTGCATTTAGGAATTTGTATCAAAACATCTCGTGGTGAACCTTGAAAGGCAAACTTTAAAAAGATCAACTTAAAATATATTGAATGAACCTAACAACACTTTGAAACATAACACAAACACATAGAGGTCTAAGCTAGAGACGTGTTCCGGCGTCGTTAAACGTAGTGACTGTCGATCTCGACGAAGGTGGGTGATTCGTCCTAAGAGTCAGTGGCACTAATACGGACTTGTGCTCCCACGTACCGTCACGTATATATTGGGAGACCCCTATAGGAATATATCTTTTATCCATAGGAAGCCGTGTCGGCCGCCCTACTGATCGCAATGCAGTGAACACAACATTCACGAAGATCGACCACCCGTACCGTAAAACGTATTCTGTGGTTTTGCGAAAGGTTTGGCACACCCTCTGCCTAGATCTCCAGAGTAGTTTCTTTTGGCCCTTTTCAAACTCTATAACTGAAAAAGTCCAACCGAGCATTTTTCACTTCGGGCTCGTTAATACATCGAAGGAGACTAGAGTCATCTTTAGCTTTTTCTCGACTCTTAAAAAGTGAAAAAGCAAGTTGTGTCTAAGCGTCGTTATAAAATTTATTTTAAACAGAACATAATCACCTCCTATTCCCGCGTTGATCTTAGGTTGAGAACATGGAACGCCCCAACCAAGGAATTCCACATGATGGAAATCCTAGTCCATTCTCCTCTTGGGGAGAAGTTGGTGCGCCCCACATGGCCACATTGTCGCTTCCAGGACTGACAATTGGCCTGCCTATTTGGCTATTCTCAACTAATGTAGTTTAGACCACCATGGTTCCTGAGCAGTCGAGTCAACAGTTAGATGAGTCTAGAGCTGCCCGCCAGCCTTCCACTTCCTATAACTCTTCCTCTAATCCTTCATATTCGCAGGGTAGAGCCGGCAAAAGCCAAGCTCCCATGGAGAAGAAGGAGAAGAAGAAGAAATAAAAGAAGAAGAAGGAGCCTAAGGCGACTGGGGGCAAGCAAAAGACATCTGACAAAAATCCACACACAGCACAGACCGGGCCTAAATCGCCATGCGTCATATGTAGAGGAGACCACTTCCATAGAGATTGTCCCTGTATTCCCCGGATACTAAGGGACTGGTCCCCTCGTTTGCACAATTCGGGAGCATCAACCTCTGATAGCCATGTTGATTGCTTACCGTCAACCAGCGAAAGTGAAGGTTCAAGACAAAGAGGGGGAGCAAGATTCCCCTACAGATTGTGTGAAGGCGATCACGCCATCCACCGTTGTCCCTTCTTAGACGAAGCGAAGAGAGTTTTGGAAGATCGCCCGGTTTCACCATTGAGACTTCCTCCTGGATACAAAAAACTCGTGCCAAGTCCTTCGTTGGTTGAAAATACAGCTGGCCCGCTCAAGTGGTCAGCTGAAGCGTCAGTCATTGAAAATGAACCTACTGAATCCAGACCAGACGAAAGTCTAAAGGTCGATACGACAGTTGACCCGGTTCTTCCTTCAGAGGTTTCATCCTCAAATGACACCGTCACTGAAGATTCATCTTCAAATGATACCCTCACTGAAGAGAATAAGGATGACACCATTCAGATTCTTTTCATCAACACCGACTCTGATGAGCATCAGGGCAATGCGCCCATTCCTTTATCGCAGGAAGGAACATCGTCAAGGTCATATCCGGCCGTGTATTCGGTCCCACCACCAAGCAACCTGGTTGTATCCTTCGATTGGAACCAACTAGGCAGACCCTGGTTACCAGCCAGTATACCATTCAGAATCATAGTCCAAATTTACAGGATGGTAATGGCTGGAACTATCATTGATGAAGGGGCATCTGTGAGTATCCTTTCCTCTATTGCTTGGAAAGTGCTGGGTTCCCCAGAGCTTTTGCCTGAGATAAGAAATCTCTCGGGTTTTGATAAAGGAACCAGTCGACCATTAGGGATCCTCCCCAATGTACCTGTTACATTGAAAGGGAAGACCGTTCAGATGAACGTGATGGTTGTTCAAGGACCCTTGGATTATAACCTACTCCTTGGACGAGACTATATATATTGCATGGGAGCTATAGTCTCCTCACTCTTTAGAGTAATGTGTTTTCCACACGAAGGAAGAATGGTCAAGCTCGTAGACCAAATTTCATTTCCGGGATCACGCATCGCAAATAGTCAAATACCAACCTTGAATGGTCTATTCACCAAAGAAATGTCTCCACCCCCAGTCCTCCTTCCCGATGAGTGAGAGTGATTCGGAAAGATAGGGCTGGAACCCAGGGGGCATGCATCCTGGTCTGCTTCGGGCAGAGGAAACCTTGGGTATAAGGTAGAATTTCCGCGAAAAAGTATGACTAGTCCGTACCCCGTCAGTGGATGGAAGAGGGGTTGTTCTAGAACAGGACTCTTTTGTCAAAGTTATGTGTTTGATGATTTTAGTCATTCACCTTTGTCTAAACAGGTAGGCTACCAAGGAAAGAGATTCTATTGCGGCAGCAAATGGTAACCATCTTTGGGTAAAAGGCAAGCCTCACCCATTAAAACTAATGTTTTAGAGGATAAGTAGGGGCAGCCTCCAAAGAAAGGGATTCCTTTCCTGCAACAAGTAGTAACCATCTTTGGATAACCTAATGATAGACATCGCCAAAGAAAGAGTTTCATTTGCGGCAGCAAATAAAACCATTTTTTGGATAACCTGAAAGAGGCAAGCCTCACCCATCAAAACAAATGTTTTGGAGGATAAGTAGGGGCAACCTTGAAATTGTACCTTATACCTGGGGGCATGCAAACCTTTTGGAGTGTAAGCAAAGAGCGGTCATTGATCGTTTCCTAACTTACATAAATAAAGGATGGGGGGCAAAGGTCAAAAATTGCCAAATTTAGAGCATAGCTTATGTGAGGTGCAAGCTCTATAAAAATTGGAATCTTGCAGGAAGACATTTCTTATCCTATGACTGGTATATCGAGCAGTTTTACCGCGGAATTTATGCTCGTTAAAAAATAGAAAAGCGAGATCCGAGCAGTTTTAGCACATAGTTCATGCTCGTTAAAAAATAAACATAAGATTGAGCAGTGTTTTGGCGCATTCGAGCTCATTAAAAAATGAACCCATCTCGGTAAATAACGACTGTGATCGTAAATTTATTAGCCATAAAAAGCCTTGGTCGTGTTTACACCCGCCACCTCCATGTCATTTGGCCAATCGTTCACCTCCATATGATTGTTTACCCATTTTGAGGAACAGCTGCGAAGAGTGATTTCACTTAGCCATCCTTGTGAAACTGCCATGACTGAAAAATTCCAACCTGTACCTGGAATCTGCTGCTATCCCTGTTTATCACTTGTTCCTCAAAAGACGAGTCTTCTTTGAGCTCTTTTCATCTGACTCGTAAAAAATGAAAAGTTTGCTGAGTTTTGGCCTTCTAGCTCGTTAAAAGGACCGGAAGAGCTATCCCTCCTCTAGATTTTAATCTTTTTGGACCTGAGGGATTATTACACAAAAAGGTCGAGCGCTTGTTTTATTCGGCTCGTTAAAATTATCGAAAACTCATCCCTTCTGTATTGTTTTATACTTTTTCGGACTTAAGGGATTAGATGACGAAAAAGGAATTTTGGAGTTAACTTTCTGTACCTTTTCAGACTCTCTAAAAACGAAAAGGACCGAGTTTTCCTTGTCGTTAGACTCGTTAAAATGATTAAATAGCGACCAACTTGTCTTTAGATGAGAACGAGTTTCCCTATCGCTAGGCTCGTTAAAACATAGCGATGGGCTTGCCCGAAGGGCAGGTTATAGAACAAGCATATGTTATCCTCCTCAAGCTTGACAAAAATAAAGAGGTACTGGTCAGAAATGACTGGGGAAAAATTGGGAGAACCTCAAAGCTTTAATGGTAGCAAGTCGCTCTTGAACATGACACTTTGTCCTCCGTATCACATCGGGTTGGGTTGTTTCATTCACCGGTCTCATCACCATGGTCCTCGACAAACCATCCACATTTGGGGTAATGCTACCGATCCATCACATTAGTGTCGTTATATGTTCAAGAGATGTGTTCAGAAAGAGTCAACCGTGTCCCATCCACTGCCATACATTATCCTTCATCCACCCATGATCGCCACCCTGAATCATATTTCACAGATTGTTTTCACCTCCACTAAAATCATTAGCTCCGTTCCGTGTCACTGATGTGGGATTCATTAAGGCCCTCCTTTGATGGATCGCTTCTTGTCGACTTCAGCTCAGTATCCAAGAAGTCGATCTAGGAACAAACCCCCAGTACTTTGAAGCTTGCATGCCTCAATGGCAAGTTTCTCACTTCCGGTGACAGGTATACATCAATGACCTTCGACCAGAAGATTTTGCGTGGTGTTCGATGCCAAGTCCTTTATTCACACCACGTGAATTGTACTGCAGTACCTTGAGGGTCATTGTCATTATTGGTGATTCCTCTCACGCTTGTTAACGGTTTACATTATTGACCGGTAATCAAGCGATGTCTTTCCATGTTCGACTTCAGCGCAATTCTCACATGGATCGACTTGTACTTAGACTGAAGATCGAACGAGTTTGAAGACCCCGGATCTAGTTTCATCCATCCGGGCTGCGATATATATTCAGGATATAAAGACATTTGTTATGTACATCATTGCAGCAGATGATCATCCTACTCGAAGGATGATAATTTCAGCAGAGAATTATCAGTCTACCATCAGACGATCATATGTTCTATGTACCAAAATGAATTTATAAAGCTGAGCATGGGAATGCCCGCCTCAGGTAGATCATGAAAGCAGAATGAAAAAAATAATGTATTGTATTGTATTTTATTACAGGGCACCTCTCAGTGATTGAATGAACTTCGGATCCTCCTGATAAAGCATTTCACCCGATAAACGACCTCATACTTTAGGGGGCAACTGTTATAGACATTTTTATGCCTAACAACATGAAGCATGAAATGTCAATAATCTAAGGGATCCAAAGTCCCTAAACATGTTGTTCGTACCCCTAGAGGAACAAGGTCAGCAAACCACAGCACTGAAAATCAGTTCTCCACCTGAAAACACTCAAAAACAAGCTGTTTCTGGATCATGTCAACTGCTCCACTGAGCATCTGCACTGAATGTCAACTGCTCCACTCTGTACCTGTGCTGAATGTCAAAACCAATGAAGGCTACCTGCGCTGGGCGAGATTGGCCAAGTGGCACAGTCATTCTGCAAGGTGTCAATTGCCCAGGAAGCTTCCAAACTGACACTTGGATCATGGAATTCGCCTTGTGATGAGTAAGAGGATCTAGATCTCCAAGTGGAGGCAAGAGACTCCAAGTGGACTCAAGAACTGAAGATTAACTGAAGTAGGAGAGGACACTAGTCAGCTTCATGTCAGTCTCAAGCTAACTCATGCTTTCTCCAAAACTTCTATATATAGAGCTCTCTCATGAGGTCTATGGAGGCTGGAATTTTGTGCAAGTAAGGAAGTGTTGTTGGTTTGTGTATAGAACTATTGGGTGATTGCTTTGAAGGAGGTGAAGAGGAGATTTCTTTCTGCTGGGAGGTGTTGCTGGATTGGGCCTATTATGGTTGTAACACTCTCAGAACTTTACTTCTTCTATTAATAAAGTATTTGAGGTTCTTCTATATGCATGTATCTTTGTGGCGTATTGATTCTTGTATATTTGATTTATTCTAATCCTTAAATCAGTTATGGATGTATGCTTCTTGTAGTTTCCTTTTCTTGTGCTTTTACAGGATCTTTGTGTAGCTGGGCCGGTGAAAGAGCAAGGAGCTAGGAGCAAGCAACAAGGAGTGAGGATTGGATCGACTATTAGCGCAAGATAACGGTTAGTAGATCATCCTTCTCTTCTCTCTCTCATCTCATAAAGAAGTAATCTTGAATAGCTTTGCATTCAGTTGTTGCTGAGGTACTATCACCCTTAGAGTGGGATAGGGTCATTCTGTATTGGATACTTTTCCCAACAACAAATGTCCTTTTGTGGGTCAACAATCCTTGATACTGGTGCATGAGTAAGTAAGTGTTTTAGTTACTCAAATCTTACAACACATTCAAATATCCATTGAAACATAATCCCTTTTCTTTGTAACCCCATGATTGGATAACCAATCTTAGAAAAGTCTTGGATAAAGCTCTAATAGTAACCAACTAACCCCATAAAAGATCTTACTTCAAACACATTTTGAGGTGTATGCCACTCCATGGTTTCCTTAATATTCTATGGGTCAAATTTCATGCCCTCCTTTGAGACTATAAGCCCCAAGAATTGAATCTAAGACTGAAAGAACCCACATTTACTAGGTTTTGCATAGAGATTATGATCTCTTAGAAATTATAGTATATTTGTTAAGTGTTTCTCATGCTCTTCCTTATTATTAGAATACACCAGGATTTCATCAATGAAAACTAGAACTAACTTATCCAGATAAGGACTCAAAACATTATTTGTTAAGCACATGAAGTTAGCAGTAGAATTTGTAAGATAAAGTGGTACAACCATAAATTTGTAGTGTCCATACTCGGTTTGGAACTCTTTTATGGATACCTTCATCCCTAATACATACATGATGGTACCTTTATCTCAGATCAATATTTGATAAGACCATTACTCCCTTTAGTTGATCAAATATATTGACGATCCATGTCAACAAATATATATTCTTAATGGTGCCTGTGTTGAGTTTTCTATAGTCCGTGCACAACCTCACTGTCCTTTCTTTCTTTCTTGCAAACAACACTCGAACTCTCCATGGCGATACACTTAGCCTATTGTGACCATTATCTATTTTTTTTAGCTATATCCTTAATTCAAATAATTTAGACATGCACATCCGATATGGGGCTTTAGATGTTGCAACTATTCTAGGCATAGCTTCAATTGAGAAATCAATTTCGCTATGTGGTGGGATTAGAGAGATTTCCTTAGGAAACACATCTTCAAATTATTTTAAGATTGGGTATTTCTTCAAACCATTGTCATTTCGTTTAAGTTCACTGGTTATTTGAAAAATGAATAATTTACATCCTTTCTTGCTACATCACTTTAATTGTAGAGTTTCTACGATCCTAACTAATATTGATTTCAAATTTCCCCGCAAAACCATATTTTCACCCCACTCATTGAGAAATTCAATCAACTTACCAAAGAAGTTCACCTTTTTCCACTGCTTGGCCAAGTAGTCCATCATGATAAGAATTTCAAAATCACACAAAGGTAATAGTTAAAAATCCACTATCATGGGCATATAGTTTAGTATGAATGGGAATGATTTTTACCACATGCTCCACCCACCTTTTTGTCCCTGTGGCAAGTTATACTTGCAACGAATTATCATGCATTGTTCTTAGTAATGTGCCTGTTTTGACCACATGAGGACTTAAATACCTAAATTTTGAACCTGGCTCTATTAAAACATAGATAACATAGTCATTAATCATACCTTCCATTTTAATAATTGAGCTCTGATGATTTACCTGCCTATTATCCCTCATTGCACACATTCCTAGTATTCTTTAGGCCATGTCATCTATAGTATCAGCTTCCTTTACTTTGTATGCTCTTGGTCCACCTTGCTTCCACTAAGGGAATTCCCTCTATAAGTGGTTCTCCCCACATGTTTAACATTGCATAGGTCCATCTTTGAACTTAGTGTCAACTCTAATGGACTTTGTGAACTAATCCTTTCTTGTAGCGATAGTCTTTTGATGTTGCATTCCTTTGGCATGGGTAATCGACCTACTTGTTCCTCTTATAGGATTTGTCCCTTTCTCTTTAAAACTAGTCTTTCCCCTTACTATCTAATCTATCTTGAATTCAGACTTATGTTTTTCTTGTTCCTAGCAGTGCCTCATTTTCATCATGGTCTCGTCCAAAGTTGTTAGGTTGACGAACTCTACTCTATCTCAAAATTCATGTAGTAGCCCACTAATATAGCATCGAATCTTTTCCTTCCCCTCTTTTATGTAAGGAACATATCTTAGTAATTCCAAAAACCTGGTAGTATAGTCTTCATGGATCAGTTTCCTGATTTTAAGCTCGTAGAACAATTTATCCTTTTTATCGTAATACTCCCTGGATAGGTACTCCCTTCTGAGGTATATTTCAAACCTTTCCCAACTTAACTCCTTATCTCTAATACCTTTCACATTCTTTAAATCTTCCCACAAAATTCTAGCTTTGTCCTTCATATTGAAAATGGTTACTTTGAATTTCATATTTCCAAAGTAGTTGTGGACTCTAAAATACTTTTTAATACCTAGAATCCATTCCTCTACTTCTTCAACCTTCTTCACCCCTTCATCAAATATAGGGGACTTTTCCTTCTTGAACTCTTTTGGTAAATATTCCTTTCCCTTCCTCTTTCACTGATATTTCTTCCTTGTTTTTACATAAGTTAGCTACTCATGACTATGGATCTTCATTTATGGAGTAATTAGGTGGGTTTCTCCCCTTACTATGTCTTCACTTCCTCATCCCATTCAATGAATGTCTTAACCCTGTATAGAAATTACCTGCCAACAAATTCTTAAAATATAGAAGAAATATACAATGGCAAGAACATAAAATATACACAGAGATTTTTCACCTAGAACCAAAACCTGGAAAACCATATTGATTTTCCATTATATTCCTTTCAATGCTATAGTGCATTATATACATTTTAAAGCATTCATAAAACCCCAATCCATTAAATCTAGATTAAAACATTACAGTAGTTCCCTTGAATAGATCTACAAAATACCAAGGGAAAATAATCAAGTGTAAAACCATGTGTAGAACTTTCTCAACCTACTATATTCCTCAACAATGTCATTTTATTCCTATTAGCTTATTCTCCTCATCTCTATGTTCCTCTTGTCTTTGTCTCTTCCTTCAAATACCACCCCCATAACTCCATCTCCCCTATTTTTCCCAACCCATTGTATGGTTGCATGGGGACCAGAGCCTCCTTATCATGGTAGTGGGTTGGATCATCCTTTTTCCTACCAACCATACAAAACATCTAATTTTCATGTACAATTCTCTCTCTTCTCCAAGTAGTGGCCCAAACGCAACTTAAATGTGAGGCTCTGGTGTGTTTAATTTAGGGGCGTACGTGAAGGAAACATTCCAAAAGGTAGTTGTTTTCCATCTTGTCTTAATAAATATGCCCAATATTTTCAATCCTTTAATCAAAATAATAGGTAACAATTAAGTACAAGCTTCGCTCCATAGGCCATCTCCCACTTCACCTCCTCAAACTCTAAATTAATGTCCCTCACAACCCAGTCGTCATATTTTATTATTTACATTGATGCCACAAAAGTTTACATGGAAATTTTTACAACATTATTCATAAGAGGGTGACAATGGGGTTGTTACATGTGCACAAGTAGATGTTCCTTGCGACTTCAATAATTTTTCTCCTCTACTCTAGTCAGAACAAATGTGTTTTTAAATGCTTTTCATATCTCTACATTACCATCAAATATGTGAATAGAGCATTCTTGTTGGTAAATGTGAGAAAGGAGAACATGTTTACACATAGCTCTGGAAGGTAGAGTACTTAATGCAAAATAAAATCATGAAACCTAGATAGTTTAAGATGGATGGTTCCAAGACTAGATGGCTTGAGACTTGACTTCTCTGAAAAATACAATACTCTATCTAAATTTACACTAAGGCATTCAAATAAGTATTTTCGAGAGGACATATGGTATGTTGCACTTGTATCACGTAGCAATGCATCTCTCTAAGAAGAAAATATGAAGTGTGAAACAAACCTTCTGTTACTCCAATATTGCAATAGGAAAAAATATCATGAGAAAGTTTAGGTTCCTTAACTTTAGGTGTATTTGATGTTTACCTCTATCTACTTTCTATTTTAAAATATATAATTGATTATATTCTAGGATATTTTGTGTGCTTTCACATCATGTCGATTTTTTTTGCAGCAAATGCAATGAAGATCGGGTCTTCCTCCTTGATGGTGTTTACCGTAACTACCTCTAAAGTTATTTCTTTTCTTTCTTTTTTTTCTGCCACTTCTTTTAGGAGAATCATGTGACTTATTCTTCCCTTTTTGAGCAAGATACAAGGCTTTTTTAGGGGTTTGAGTTGTTGTATTCCTCTTCATGAAATATTTATTTCGTTCTATAAACCTATCCACCAGGGTGTAAAAAGTAATGGCCTTGAGTTGCCCATTAGTTTGCAGGCATTCAAGATAGTGAGAGTGTCTAGGTTAGAGGGCCTTGACAAAGAATATGAGAAAATTTTCCATCTTAAATTAAGTGGCATCTACATCATCCATGATGGCTATAATATCTAAGGCTAGGGACAATGATTCGCCATTTTTTAACTCAAGGTTGAAGAAGTTGACTATTAATTAAAAAACTTCAAATCTTGAGTGTGAACCTTATAAATCCTTCAAGTTCTTCAATGCACCATAAGAACATGTAATTGACGTTATATGATGAATAGTCTCTTCACATATAGAACCATTAAATAGATAATACACGTTCTTGTCCTTATTCTCCCAAATGACTAGTGCTTTATTTAATATGGGATTAGTGAGAGCGTTCTCATCCTCTCCTTCATTAATGCTTTTCACTAAGTCATAAAAAATGAGAGTGTGCCTAATATTTCTAATCCCATTCTCAGTAGTTCTTCTTGTCAATAAGCACTTTGGGGACAATGGAGATGAGGGAATGTATATTCAAACAAAATAAAATCTTTGCAAAAAATAATTGAATTATCCTAGTGTTACCAAGCTTCTCAACCCTATATCACAATACCAGTGAAAAACCACAAGTGACAAACTATAGGAGATGCAGTGAGAAATAACACTAGTTTTCAAGAGGATGAAACCAAAGAAATGAAAAGAATATAAATATACTTCCACCCCTTACATTTTCTACTAGGATCTATAAGAATCCACTAAATGTTATGTTATTAAACTCCTTTGAAAACTGATGTAAACGTCTTCAAAGTTACATCATCATGTTATTCAAATTTCACAAGAAGAACTGTTTTTTTTATCTATGAGAGTTTGTTTTCCCACCAATGTTTTTTATTCAGCTCAATCTATGAGCCATCTAATAGTTGATGAAAACAATAACCACCATGCAACGCTAGTGAATATACTCACAAAATTTGATATAAGTTGTATTTTAAACATTTTCATCTTGATTTAATACCAATATGTAATTGATTTGTAACAACTACTTCATATTGGGTTTGACGAACTGGGAATTGCAAGTGGTGAGGTGGAAGGAAAAAAATGGAAATCAACGCTCATACATGAGAAAAGAATAGGAATCTAGTAAGAATTCCACAGATAAACAAAGATATGAGCCAAGAACATGGTAAAGAATTCTTGTCTCTAGTGATGGCCATTTATGAGAGAGGTTGACTACTTGGTTGTGTCCAAGAGTAGAAGAGGTTTTCTTGGTTGCGATTAGTGGTGATTCATTACTTGTTCACTAATATAAACATGGAGAGGCACCAATATGCAAAGACAAAGTCGCGGGATCACTATGCCCCAAACGGGATGAGGGAGGATTTCCTCAATGTGAATTACCACCAAACAAGCTATAACACAAGGGGGACATGCATTTTTAGTGTGTAATTCATATAAAAATGGATAAACAAGTAGGCTCTCATGAGCAATAGAGGGAAAAACAAGCAAGGATAAAAGAACACTCATCTTTGAGAAATTTGTTAGAGCTAACAAGCCTGAACTAAGTGAGATAGAGAAGTCGAAAAAATGAGTTATAATACCATGTCAGGTCAAGATGGTAACTCTTAAACATGAATTTCTTTTGCATTAATTAGAATATACTTATGTAACATACTAGAGAGACCATTTGCTTTGTCTTCCAAGGTAAGCGATTATTCTAATTGTTCACGTTTCCTTTTATTTACATATTGACAACTTATTCTCCCAATCTCCATGGATTAGGTATCTTCCTTTAAGAGAGAGAATGCCAAAGTTCTCTCATTAATCTATACAAATGATTTTTCCTTTGAGAAAGATGTGAGTGAGCCTAAATTGTGTACATAGGTCTCCACGATTTTCTAAGAATATCTTGTAAGTCCCAAAAATCCTCTAAAAATCATGATATTATTAGGAATATGTCATTTTGTAATAGTCTGGATATTTTGAGGGTCAAACTTAAATCCTTCATTTGAATCAATATTACCCTAATACTCTACTTATTTTTTCCCAAACATAGTTTTAGATCCTTTTACATACAATTGTTGCCAAGAATTTGTGGAACTTCATCCAAATGGTTAATATGTCATTCCTATGATTTTCTATACATAAGTATATCATCTAAGAAAACCAACAAAAAATACCAAATATGGGCTACAAAAATGTGTTCTTAAGGATTTGAAAAGTAGGAGGAGCAATAGTTAAACCAAAAGGCATGACCAAGAACCCATGATGACCTTCATGTGTTCTAAATTTTGTTTTGGGGACGTCTTCTTTCCTTAATATGATCTAGTGGTATCCTAATTAAATATCATGTTTTCTAAAATAATCCACTCCATGAAGCTCATATAATATATCATCAATATTTGGAATAGGTAATATATACTTCAAGGAGATTTTGTTTATATCTATGTAATCAAGATCCATCATCTAAAAATTATATTTCTTGACACTGTCACTATTGGGTATGAAAATAAACTCCCACTAGGTTGAATAGTACTTGAATATGGCATGCCTTGTACCATTTTATTGATACCCCATTTCGTTGATGAGCATATTTATAACGAATTTTATTAGGAGGATTACTTAGAGATATGAATTTGATTTTATGTCTGTGATCTCTATATAGAGGCATAGCTTTAGAAATTTCGTGGAATACCCTATAGTGCTTTTCCGAGTTGCATTTTAATTCCGAACAACAAGTCCCATGCTACCCATTTTTAGGAGCTTTTCCATTATATGAAGATTGACAACTTAAGAAGTTTCATATTTTAACCCTTTGAGTTCATGTTGAATTCATTCCAACTCAAATATCATGATTAATTTGTTGTAGTTTGTAGAAATTGTTCCTAATGTTATTGACCATTGAACGCCTAGAACAAAAACTATAACTCCAATGGCATTCACATATAGTAGGATTTCCCAATTACATTCTCTAATACTAACTTTAATTTTGTCGTACTTTCCCACACAATGAATGCTCACTGCATTAACAAACAAAGCATGAAAATTTGTCACTGAATATACATAACAATTGAGGAACACTAATAATATTTCATCAATGAAGTTATGGGTACTACAAATTGGTTTAACCCCGAGGATTTAAACTTTTGAATCTCATGCTTTACATATTACTTCATAACAATGTGATTTCCAATTAATCTACACCTCGTGGGCATGGCCCTTTTCTTCTTAACATAACCAACAAAACTAAAAAATTGAATATGGAAATTTTAAGGTTGAAATTTACCTCAAAGTTTACAAAACTTAGTGAATGTTAATAGTTCATTATATGCAAGTGTGTGTAAACCTTTTAGTGGTATTTTTATAAAAATATTGAAATTTCAACCGATTTTATAAAGTCTATATAAAATTTTGGTGATTTTTAATGTAAAATAATTTTATCCTATAAAACTTATTAGCTTTAAAAAAAAAAAAAAGGAAATTGGTGAACTTTTTTTTTCTTCGAAAAATCATGGAAAACTAGCCCATCTACGAATATTAGCCACTAAAGCTTTCCCTAGGCTTGAGGTGTTTCCAAGCCTACCAATGCATGAATCCATATTTTTTATCTATTTGAATCAATGTTGAGCGAAATTTAGCCCCTATTTTCTACTGTTTTAAGTTGACAATTTCTTCCTCATTTATTTGTATATATTCTTTGATTTCCTCTTCATCTTTACTTTTAAAGATAAATAATTTAATTTATTTAACTTTATTCCTTTTTGACTATTTGTTATTATAATCGAAACATAGTACTTTTACTCTTTTTTCCTCCATTTCCTTGCATAGTATTTAAAGAGATTGAAGTAAGATTGTCTTATTAACAAGAAAACAATCTTTGTTTCTTATATATACTTAATTGTATCCTTCTATATAGCCTTATTTCCTCCATTACCTTGCATAGTATTTAAAGAGATTGAAGTAAGACTGTCTTATTAAAAACAAAACAAGCTCTGTTTCTTATATATACCTAATTGTATCCTTCTATATAGCCTTATTCTTAACTTCAATAAAATTTAAAAATATCTTATACTTTGGTTCACCTTAAAACCTTCGAAATAAAATTTTCCAACTTAATATATATATATATATATATAAAAGAGACATATAACTCGTAAATTAAAATTAAGCTTACACTAATTTTAAGACCTAGGATAAGTTTCCTTGAAAAACTTGCATAACACGGCACGAACAAATTGGTGGTTTTGTTTTACGTACATGCCAGGACATAATATTAAGCTTTTCCTTAAAGTTAATATACTTGGAAGAATTTGGTATAAGTTATAAACGTGGAATATGTTGATGTTTCCGAGGAGAACTGCATTTTCGTTTCCTTCATTTCAGCCATCAGAAAAATAGTTTACTTTAATTCAATAGTTAAGTTATACATCCATCGATAGGCCTGGAAGTTGATAAATCAATTATCTATTTAATTATTTAAAATTAAATGGGGAAATAATTAAACCAATCGAGGTTTCCGTTTTAATCATAATATCTTTGTTATTGATGCTGAAACTTTTATGAGTCATCATAAGCCAAAACCACGTGCACAAAAAATGCAACCAGCATTTTGCTGGTGTAATTCACTGAACCGTTTTAATACCGTTAAACCAAAATCTCAAACAACCAATTGAAATGAGGAATTATCCCTTGTATAATTTGCATACTATGGACGTTAATATGCATCAATATTGTGAACATTAATATGAATATTTCAATATTACCCAAAATCCCAAACAACCAATTAAACTGTGTGTATACACACACAGTGAATATTATAATTAGTGGCACCATCCAAGCTCATTGGTTTAGGTTGAATGGTGAAATTGTAACATAGGAAGTGTGTTGGGGGTTGGGTTGAATTGTAGATATTTTAGCTCATTCAAATAGATTAAATGGTAAAGTGTTTGATAATAATTATGTAATCTAAGTTTGAAACTTGACTTATTCATTTGGCGTGCTTGTGGGATGTCGATAATAACACTAAAACTGTGTATGGTATGTATTCTCTTCTAAAATTTCTTCTTGTGCTATTAGTTTAGAAGTATTATTGATCACAGAGTTGATCTCGTCTAGCATAGCTATATTCATTGAAGGACCATGAATGTTGGAGAGGTAGAGAGGGCAATTGGCATGAGATCTCAACCACATGTCTCCACTCACATGAGATAATTAACTGATGACTACATCGTCGATTAAGACTAATGCTTTTTCACATATCTTTAGATTCACTACTACAGTCACTACTATATTAGTTCAAGAATGTTACATATATTGCATTGAATTGCATTCTCTCTTGCTTTATTTTTTTGTATGAATAGAAATCATTATTTCTTTTCTCTATCAAATTTGTTTCTTATTTCTTTGCAAGTTTTGTTCAATGTTTTTAGCTGAATTCAACCTATAGAAGTTCAATTACAATTTAAAATGGTGCCAGAGCTCAAAAGAACTAGGAAGGAGCATAAAGAATCTATTTACAAGTGCTGGAGATTGAAGCTATAAAAAATAAGGGAGTTTCCACCTTCTGCAACTCTCATGCCATAATCTATTTCCAATGGAAGACAGAAATTCTATTTTAACTCAAAAGTAGAGGCTTATATCAAATAGCCATGGCAACAAATATTGAACAAATTCCTAATAGAAAAATCAAAATATTTCAAATGCATGCATGAGGCCTTCGATATCCTATGCATATCAATTTCTCTAGGATCAATGTTTCACGCTATAGCACACACTACTCCAAATCAATTTGTATCGCTTTGGAGAGACTCTTTGGGAAGTAGGTTGAAATGTGGGGTCACATCCTTGAAAATGAGCTTAGTTCATTAAATCCAAGTAGTTTCCAAATCATTCAAGATTTCTTCATAGGGTTGAAAGCCTTGTTACTCTAGTTGAAAGAATGAGGAATCAACAAGCCCAAGCAAGAATGTAAACTAATTATTTCCATATTGTCAAAATTGGGTCTAGGGTATGATATATTTGTTTGCACTTATTCACATGGTCGGGATTGCAACAAGCACAACTTAGAGGATGCCCACACTCAATGCTTTTATTGAGTCCCTCATACATGACCAATAAAGGCGCATAAAGATGGGCCCATTGAAAAGTTCAAAATCCCATGCACTCATTGTGCATAAAAGAGACAAGGCCAACTTGAAATCCAATAAAAAATCCATAGGAAGAGGAAAGGCAAAACAACTAGATCCAAGAAAGGGAAGCAATCCCAAAAATCCAGATTGATATGCCATCTCGAAGGAGAAAAAGGGCAAGAAGGAGCAACTAAAATGCTCCTATTGCAATTGTAGTTACCATCGAAAATCATCACTCGTGAAGAAGACAACTGATCTCATGGCATAGACTCTTTAGGAGAAAAATATTGGTTACTATGTTCTAGAGTGTGCCAAGAAAAATAAGGGAGAAAGAGTGCCTAAAAAAAGATGGAATGCATATGCATGAATTGACATTGATTCTTCTCTTGATGCATGGATAATATATTATGGAGCTTCACATCACATGGTAGCCATAAAAGATTCTGTATCATATTTAAAACCATATGTTTGTCCTTCTATTCTCATGGGAGATGATTCTCCAGTAGAGGCTACTAGATAAGGGAGGGTATATTTTTAAGATGGAAGTTTAGAGAATTCCTTACATATTATGAAGCTTTCAGTAAATATTCTCTCTATGTATCAAATGACACATAACGAAACTACAAGGAGAATTGACATTACCCTAGATTTGGTGACTATATATGACATGCAGGATAACTCCAAGCTTGTAGTAGATAAGGTAAATCACCAGTCTCATCTATACACTTTTTATAATTTTTTTCCTCAATCAGAATCCACTTTACTACTGACACATGCAAATGATGAAAGTAGCATTTTGCATGAAAGGTTTGGACACTTAAATTTTAGATACATGCAACAACTTATCAAATAGGGGATGGTGAAAGGCTTGTCTTCCATAGAAATTTCTCATGGAGTTTGTGAAGGATGTGCTCTTGGAGAGAATCCACAAGAAAATTTTGGGAACGGGCATGCATGCATGGCCTCCTCTCCGTTAGAGCTTGTACATAGTGATCTTGTGGGGCCATTTCTGAATCCTTCCATAGGAAAAGCCAAATATGTACTCACATTCATATATGATTGCACAAGATACACATGGGTGTACTTTCTCAAACTCAAATCTAAAGTGCTTGAATATTTCAATATTTTCAAAACACATGCAAAAAATTAGTATGGAAAGATGATCAAGATACTACATATATATAACTGGGGGGAGTATGTCGACAAGGATGTCTAACATTTTTGTGGTGAAATGGGAATATAGTTGTTTGGTGAATTTATTGTTCTTAAATTGCAAGCATAAATTATCGACCCAAGTTGGTAAACTTGTGAAGTGAAGGTGCACTATATATGCTAGAAGACTATTCTTTCATTTAGTAAGATGATTGCTATGTTTGTTTTGAGATTTTCGTTGTTTATCTAGATTTTCATTAGAGTTAGATTTCTACAATCAATATTTGAAAGTTAGGTTATTGTTAGATTAAATGAGAGTTAATCTATTGTTAGATGAATCTATCAAATTATATCTAATTGATTATCATCTAAAAGTGTCTTACATTATTCATCCGAAATTTATGAATCTATATAAACACTTTGCTACTATGAAAGAAAATTATTAAAATCCAAAAGCTTGTTCTATGAAATATATACAATTCTGAGTTTAAAAATCATGAGGGAAGTTTATAATTACAAGTTTCAGAATGATCTAAATTTTAACTCTAAGAAGCATGAAGAGACTAAATGTAATGAAGTGAAAAGAATTGAAGGACTAGACTATGTGAAAGATTGTAACTATAAATGAAATGGAAAATGATAACAAGATAATTGAGTCTATACAAAATAACGAAAGCAGTGAAGTAATTAAACTAGAATGCAATAATAACAGAAAGCATTTGTATGAAAGTAACTACAAAGCAACGAAATAAAAATAAAATAAAACCTTAACTGTCTATAGGGGCCCTCCACATCTAGTAGGTATGATTCACAATCACATACACATCGGATCAACAAAGTAGCTTTAAATTAATGTAAAAGTGAAAGTCTGGTTTACAATTTCTTCAGCAATTAACTTAACACTTCCTCTGTGTTATCATTTACAGAGAATACATATTTAGATAAAATGCGTGCCCAATCTATTGAGACTTTCATGCCTATGGATCTGATGTTTAATCCTGATTCAAATATGAAACTTAAATAGGAAAATTATGATTCATCGGTTTCCTATTTAGAAAGGAAGTCGAGAAAACATGTTGTCTTGCTGTTACATGTTGACTTGTATATTTGACCTTACTATTGTACAATCCTTTTGATGAACTGGATCAAGCAAATAGGAGGAGATCCATGAGGGGATCAATCCTAAACTACCCATATTCTTAGTTGTTTCATTAGTGCACCAGAACCCTGCGAACCATGGAGGTAGCTGTAGATTTACAAAATGGCTACAGAATCATGTTAATTCTGTAGCTAGTGCACTCTTTAATATAACAATAAGGAACATTAACACATATGAGAAATAAGACATGTAAGATTTATTACCTTATCAAAATCTATGATTTATTGCCTTTATTGAGTTGATAGTGATGATGAAGAAAAGGGAAATGGTGGAAAAAGGGTGTCAAAACAAAACAATTATGGAACTCTACATTCCCCCACACTGAAGATTTTGTATGTTCTCATACAAACTGAAAAATTGATATCTTGAACTACTGCATTTTCTTGGATGCTTCTGCTAGTACATCCAACTTCATCTTTTTCACTTTGTTTATAGTAATTCCCATCCTTGGTTTCATCATGACGATCTTGTATTTCAAGTTTATGACCTATTTCTTTAAAGCCTTGTTTTTCTTGTTCAATTTCTTGTTCTTGTTAAACCAAAGAATCAGATGTCAAAGGAGATTATCACTCTTATCTATTTAAATTTCGTTTTGTTCTTTCAAGGCTTGATTTTCATTTTTGATATACCTAAATTTCTTGTTTCAATATATTGACTACTAGAGGTTCTTGTGGTTCCTTAAACTGATTTTTGTGTTCCTCTTGAATTGGAATTGATGATCTTGTTGCGTCCCTTTTCTCCAAGAACTCTATATAATCATAAATCTCCAGCTGCACCTAATCAATCTCTGGTGTTCTTCATCTTGGACTCTAAGGAGGCGATGTAATAGCTGGTGATGAAGTCCTTGGCGTTGAAACCCTTGGTGATGAAACCCTTGGAGATGAAACTCTTGAATTTTATTCTTCAACTTCTGAGTTTTTTTTTTATTTATATACTAACATTCTATTTGCTTTTTGAAGGTAATAATTTTGCTGAGTTGAGTCTGGTACTTCTTATCAAGGCTATAACATGACTCTTTTGAATTTTCTTCTTTGCTTGTTTTAGGCTTCTTTTCTTGTGATGGAGTCTCTATTTCTTCTCTGGCTTTCTTTCCTCTAACATTTCTTTTGTTCATTTTCTCTAAAACTTCTGCAAGTGGTATGTCATATTTTGATAAATTCTGTGGTTGTTGTGGCAATTGTGGCAATTGTGGCTACTCAATTTTCCTTTTCCTTCCCCTTTTAGGTCTGCTTCTATTTTGCTGCCCATGAGTTTCTTCTTGAAAGTGATTTCTAACTAAAAATCGCTCCCAATTGTCACCTATGTTTTGAAGATAAAATTCAACAAGTATTTTGGCCAGACCATGGTGATACATTGTATTATCTATAAACTAAATTTTCTTCAGTACATTTCCTCACATCTTCCTAAGACTATTAAGCAAGAAAAATGGAAGTTTTATTTCATGTTCTTCAAGGAAATTCATTAGCAATCGAATATGATAGAAGACCATACACCCAAACCTTCCTTCGCAGGTGACAAAATTTTGAATTATTAAAAGTAGGTTTCTCCACTTACTTTTCAGTGTTGTGCTTGGGATGCCCTTTTTGAAAATGGTGGTGTCCATGGTTAGATTCTTCAGGAAAACCTTCCAATCCTCTGTTTCTATTCCTCTGTTCTTGAACAATTTCTCTTCAATATGTGACAGTCCTGTTGCTTCAGCTATAAATGACTTTGTTACTATGAATTTACGGTCCCCTATCTCCACTTCGACTCAATCAAACGCCTTGGTGAAAGATTTAGTCACTTCTTTATGGAAACCATCGAATTTTTCTACAAATTCGAGCCACTATGCTTTCTGCAGTAATTATTTCATTTGAGGATATCCTTCGAAGAATTTCTTGTCTGTCAGCTTTGTTCTCACTATCACAACCATGGTCGAGAAGCTTTGATTCACAATTGTTTTGTTTGATAGGGTATAATTTCTTGGTAGGGTTCGTTAGCTTGGTAAGGTTTTTAGAGCAGAGAGGTCAAGAGCGTGAGTGATAGAACAATGAAAGTGTAAGTCATGAGGATATAATGGAATGAAGCAGAATCTAACCATTAGAATTATTTATGCTTATGTTTTGGGTGGCCGATTCAATTGATTATAATATGAGCGATGATGATTGTAGGTGAATGGTAGCTTATGCGATACTTGATATGACACAACCAAATCTTTGCAATAATGATTTTTATTTTTGGTAGTACTATGTATTATAATTCATATATGTAATGCTTTAATCCCTATTATTAAATTAAAGAAATGCATACCTTTGAGTTATTGTGTTTTCTAACCTTGGGTTGCTCTTTATGTTGTCTTCAAGTACCTTGTAGTGAAGGAAGTCAATCATTTGTTTAATTGCATGATCAGAGGTGTCTGTCACATAAGTTGTAGAAAGTCATCAAAGCTGCAGAAAATCAATGAATTTGTAGCTATTTATTTCTAAAAAACAAAGGGATAAAAGAAAATGGGATTCTAGAAAATTGAATACAAAGGAAATCTAAGATGCCAAGAATTCTTGGTTTTCATCTTGAATTTTCTACACAAACATGCGAACAATTGTTGGTTTTCATATATATATATATATATATATATCTAAAGAAAAATTCTAAGGTGGAGAAGAAGAAGAGTTATTCTTAACCAACTTCAAATCAGTGTTGTCTTGGAATTTTTTTACAAATTCCTCTTTTGTCATGGGCTTGTGATAGATCCTGCGTCGATACCCATTCACTAGGCGAGGAAATTTTTCCTCCTCAATAGTCCTAATTCTGACTGTTCCATTATCCAAGACATTTTCAATCTCATAAGGCCCAAGCTAGTGAGTTTGAAATTTTCCTTGGAAATTTTTTAGCTTTGAATCGAAGAGTAATGCCCAGTCTCATGGTTGAAATTTTATTTATCTGAAGTACTTGTCATGCCATCTGGATCTCTGTTGCTAGACTAAAATAGTCTTCTGGATAATATCTTTCCTTATTTCATCAAGTTAATTGATTTGTCCCACTCTTTGTTTTTGTGCTTCTGATAAGTCAAGTCCCAAGTTGACTGTTGTCTTGTAGGTCTAGATCTAGAACTCAATTGGAAATAGGACCTTCTTCCCATAAACAAGCTCATAGGGAGTATGTCCTATGGTGTTTCCCCATGTGGTACAGTAGGCTCATAAAGCTTCTAGAAGATTTTCAGCCTAGTCCCTTCTCTGCAAGTGAACCGTGTTAGTAAGGATTGCTTCAATCACTTTTTTGGTAGACTTTACTTGCCGATTTGCTTGTGGATGGTAAGGAGTATACTTACGATGCTTGATTTTATATTCTTCCACTATCTTTTCCACTACTCTGGATGTGAATTTTTTTCCTTGATCTGTTACAATTTCTCTTGGGACACCAAAACAAGTAAAAATATCCTCAAAAGGAAATCAAACTACAACATTTTCAATAGAAAAAGAAAGCTCTTTAGCTTCTACCCAGTTAGTAACATAATTATTGCATACAAGAATATATATCTTTTTGTTTTGAATATGGAATAATTGGTCCAACAAAATCAAAAGCCCATTTTTCAAAAGGATCAGTGAGTACCTGAGGCTTTAGAGACATATCGTCTCAAGGAATAGGTTTTCCCATTCATTGACAACTATCACACCTCTTAACATATTCCTTGGCTTCCTTAAAAAGGGAAGGCCAATAATATCTTAAGAGAAGGACTTTATAAGAAGTTCTTTTATCAACAAAATGACCTCCACATGTTTCATCATGGCATGGTTTAAGTATTTCAGGTATTTCATTTTCTCTTACACATCTTCAAATGATGAGATCTGGTCCTGTCTTGTATAATTCTTCATTTATCCATGAATAAGATGCACTTGATTGAATTATTCTTCTCTTTTCTCCAAGAAACAAATAGGAGGGTAACTTTCCTCAAAACAAATAATTGGCAATATCTGCAAACCAAGGTGATTTAGTAGATACTGCAAAAATATATTCATCATGAAACTTATCCTCTACATGTATATCATTGTTATCATTTTGAATTCTAGATAAAAAGTCAGCAATTGTGTTTTGTTTCGTAGGTCGGTCCATAATGGTGATATTGAATTCTTGTAACAGTAATAGCCATCTTGTTACTCTACCATTAGTAACCAATTTTTTCATTAAACATGTAATGCCTGAATGATCTGTATGAAAGAAAGTTTCATAGCGAGTAATGTAATGTCTAAATTTATTAATAGCATGTGTGACTGCTAGAAACGCCTTTTTGGTTAGAGTATAATTCAGCTCTGCAGGAGTTAAATTTTTGCTGGTATAATAAATGACATAACGAGTAAGGTATTTTTGTCCTAATACAACTCCGAGATCTATATCTGAAGCATCAATTGATATATGAAAAGGAAATTTCCAATTAGGTTCTTTTAAGATAGGTGCTTTAGAGATATTGTTTTTCAAAGTTTTAAAAGCCTTTTGACAATCAGAGTCCCAACTAAATTCATAGTCCTTGGTGAGTAATTTGAAGAGTGGGGATGCAATCTTTGTGAAGTTTTCTACGAATATTCTATGATATCCAGTAAAACCAACAAAAATCCTGACATCTCATTGACAACTAGGGATTGATAATTTGCAAATAAGTTCTACCTTAGATGAGTCTACCTTAATTCCATTTCCTGAAATATGGTGACCTAAAACAATTCCTTCATTAAACATCCTAATTTGTTTTTCATGAATTAATGGAAGATTTGCTTGTTTACATCTTAGGAGAACGTTTTCTACATTTTCAAGTGCTTCTTCAAAAGAATTTCCATAAATTATGAAGATATCCATATATACTTCCACACAATCATGAATAAGATCATAGAAAATTCCTAGTACTACCCTTTCGAATGTTGTTGGAGCATTGCATAATCCAAAATGAAGTACAGAGTGAGCATAAAACCCCTATGGACAGGTGAATGCATTTTTGTCTTCATTTTCAGGTGCTAGCTATTGTGGGGAAAAATGCCTATGCAGGACGATCCTATACACCTAAGGTGTGACAGTGCCTTAGCAACAAACAGAGACAGCTATTCTAGTATTCTTCCTTTATGAATTAAGAATGAAGAGAGATGGATGGACTAACCAGTGTCTTCCATTTGTCCCTCGATCCGGTTTCTCTTCTCTTGGAGAGTTCCCAGCTACTTGCCTTCTTGCTCGCCCAGCTTCAAGAGGTTTCTGCAAGATCACAAGAAGAGAACACTACACAAGACATTGATTCATATTCATAACTAGTTCAGGATTAGAAATAAACTAAACATACTAATGCAATCATACATCAAAGATACATCAGTATATAGGAGAAACCAAGATAGCTTTATTGATGAATAACAAGGTTCAGGAAGAGATACAACCCAGAGGGCTCCAATCCAGCATCTCCTTCCCAGCAAATGGAATTCCTACCTTCACCCCCTTCAAAGCATTAAGCACCCAATGATTCAAATCTCAAACCAACAACAATTATTTGGAATAACCAAATTCCAGCCCTTAGATCTCATGGAGGAGAGATCCATATATAGATGTTTGGAGAGAGGATGAGTCAGTTTGAGATCTAACTAGTGTCCTCTCCCTCTGTCAGTTCTTGATTCCACTTGGAGGTTCTTGCTTCCACTTGGATATTTGGAACCTCTTACTCATCACCAATCGAATTCCCTGAGGCAAGTGTAATTGAGGAAGATTTTGGAAGCTTCCTGGGTTTTGACACCTCGTGGAATGAACTTGCCACATGTCAACTCTCGCTCAGCGCAGGTAGCCAGTGTTGGCTTTGACATTCAGTGCAGGTAGCCAGTGTTGGCTTTGACATTCAGCGTAGACAGCTAGTGGAGCCATTGAATTGATCCTGAATTGACTTGTTTTTGAGCAGTTTCTGGTGGAGAACTTCTGTGAATTGCTGTGGTTTGTTAGCCTTGTTCCTCTAGGGGTAGGAACAACATGTTTAGGGACTTTGGATCCCTTAGTTTATGGACATTTCATTCTCAATGCTGTAAGGCACAAAAATGTCTATAACAGTTGCCCCCTAAAGTATGAGGCTGTTTATCGGGTGAAATGCTTTATTAGGGGGATCCGAAGTTCATCCAATGCTGGGAGGAGACCTGTAATAAGATACAATACAATACATTATTTTTCATACTGCTTTCATGATCTAGCTGAGGCGGGCATTCCCATGCTCAACTTTATAAATTCATTTTTCTGTACATAGAACAGACAATCGTCTGGTGTTAGACTGATAATTTTGATGAAATTATCATCCTTTGGGGTAGGATGATTATCTGCTGCAATGATGTACATGTCAATGTCTTTATCTTTCCTGAATATATATCGCAGCCCGGATGGATGAAACTAGATCCGGGGTCTTCAAACTCGTTCGATCTTCACTCTAAGTACAAGTCGATCCATGTGAGAAATGTTCTGAAGTCGAACATGGAAAGACATCGCTTGATTACCGGTCAATGAGGTAAACCGTTAACAAGCGCGAGAGGAATCACCGATAATGATAATGACCCTCAAGGTACTGCAGTACAATTCACGTGGTGTGAATAAATGCCTTGGCATCGAACACCACGCAAAATCTTTCAGTCGAAGGTCATTGATGTATACCTGTCGCCGGAAGTGAGAAACTTGCCATTGAGGCATGCAAGCTTCAAAGTACTGAAGGGGTTGTTCCTAGATCAACTTCTTGGATAATGAGCTGATGTCGACAAGAAGCGATCCGTCAAAGGAGGGCCTTAATGAATCCCACATCAATGACATGGAACAGAGCTAATGATTTTGATGGAGGTGAAAACGATCTGTGACATATGATTCAGGGTGGCGGTCATGAAAGGATGAAGGATAATGTACGGCAGTGGATGGGACACGGTTGACTTTTCTGAATGACTTATCTTGAACATATGGTGACACTGATGCGATGGATCGGTCGCATTACCCCAAATATGGATGGTATGGCGAGACCATGGATGTGACCGGTGAATGAAACAACCCAACCCGATTGTGGTATGGAGGAAAAGTGTCATGCTCAAGAGTGACTTGCTACCATCAAAGTTTTCTTGAGTTTCTCCCAATTTTTCCCCAGTCATTGCTGACCAGTACCTCTTTATTTTTGTCAAGCTTGAGGAGGATAGCATATGCTTGTTCTATAACCTGCCCTTCGGGCAAGCCCATCGCTATGTTTTAACGAGCCTAGCGATAGTGAAAATCGCTCTCGTCTAAAGACAAGTTTGTCGCTATTTAATTATTTTAACGAGTCTAACGACAAAGATAACTCGGTCCTTTTCATTTTTAGAGAGTCTGAAAAGGTACATAAAGTTAACTCCAAAAGTCCTTTTTCGTCATCTAATCCCTTAGGTCCGAAAAAGTATAAAACAATACAGAAGGGATGAGTTTTCGATAGTTTTAACGAGCCGAATAAAACAAGCGCTCAATCTTTTTGTGCAATAATCCCTCAGGTCCAAAAAGATTAAAATCTAGAGGAGGGATAGCACTTCCTGTCCCTTTAACGAGCTGGAAGGCCAAGGACTCAGCAATATTTTCATATTTTATGAGTCAGATGAAAAGAGCTTAAAGAAGACTCGTCTTTTGAGGAACGAGTGATGAAACAGGTTAGCAGCTGATTCCAGGTACAGGTTGGAATTTTCCAATCACGGCAGTGTCACAAGGATGGCTAGTGAAATCACTCTTCGCAGCTGTTCCTCAAAATGGGTAAACAAACATATGGAGGTGAACGATCGGCCAATGGAAAAGTGGAGGTGACGGTGCAAACACGACCAAGGCTTTAATGGCTGATGATATTACATTCACAGTGGTTATTTACCGGGATAGTTCATTTTTTAACGAGCTTAAATGCGGGTGGAAACATTTGCTCGATCTTATGTTTATTTTTTAACGAGCATGAACTATGTGCTAAAATTGCTCGGATCTTGCGTTTATTTTTTAACGAGCATGAAATGTGTGCTAAAACTGCTCGATAACCCAGTCATATGATAAGAGTGTCTCATCAAGATTCTATTTTTTATGGAGCTTCATCTCACTAAGCTTTGCTCCAGATCCTTTCGTTATGCAAGTTCGGAAACGACTAATCCTACGAGTTTAAAGGGTTAGACCTACAGGTTTAAAGGGAGGACCTAAAAATTTAAAAAATAAATAGTCGCCCCTTGCTTGCACTCCAAAAGGTTTGCATGCCCCTAGGCATAAAGTACGATTTCAAGGTTACCCCTTCTTATGTCGAATAAAACATTTGTTTTACCGAGAGAGGCCTACCTCTTTCAGGCTACCCAAAGATTGTTTTGTTATTCTTCCAACAAAACATTTCTTCGGCGGTGTCTACCGAGATAAACAAAGGTGAGTGACGATGCCCGCCCTCTCACATAACTTTGACAAAATAATCTTATTCTAGAACAACCCCTCTTCCAACCACAAACGGGGTACGGACTAGTCATATTCTCCCACGGAAACCTACCCTATACCTAAAGTTTTCCTGCCGAAGCAGACCAGGACGCATGCCCCCTGGGGTCCAGTCATATCCTTTCGGATTACTCGCGCTCATCAGGAGGACGGACCGTGGGTTGAGACACTTCTTGCGTGAAGAGACCATTTAGGGATGGTATGTGACTATTTGCGATGTGTGATCCGGGAAATGAAAGTTGGTCCACGAGCTTGACCACTCTTCCTTCATGCGGAAAACACATTACTCTAAAGAGTGAGGAGATGATGGCTCCCATGCAATATATATAGTCTCGTCCAAGGAGTAGGTTATAATCCAAGGGTCCTTGAACGACCATCACGTTCATTTGAACGGTCTTCCCTTTCAATGTTATGGGCACATTGGGGAGGATCCCTAAAGGTCGACTGGTTCCTTTATCAAAGCCTGATAGATTTCGCATTTCAGGCAAAAGCGCTGGCGAACCAAGCGCTTTCCAAGCAATAGAGGAAAGGATACTCACAGATGCCCCCTCATCAATGATAGTGCCAGCCATTACCATTCTGTATATTTGAACGATAATTCTGAATGGTATGCTTGCTGGCAACCGGGGTCTGCCTAGTTGGTTCCAGTCGAACGAGACAACTAGGTTGCTTGGTGGTGGGACCGAATAGACGGCCGGGTACGACTTTGACGAAGTTCCTTCCTGCGACAAAGGAATGGGCAAATTGCCCCCTTGTTCGTCGGAGTCTGTGTTGATGAAGAGAATTTGGACGGTGTCGTCTTTACTCTCCTCTGTGATGGTATCATTCGAAGATAGAGCCTATGAAGGCAAAACCGGGTCAACTGCCGTCTCAACCTTTAGACTTTCTTCAGGTATGGATTCAGACGGTTCATCTTCAATGATAGGTGCTTCGGCTGACCACCTGGGCGGGCTAGCCGGATTCTCAACTAGTGAAGGACTTGGCAGGAGTTTTTGATATCCAGGAGGAAGTTGCGCTCGTAAAATCGGGCGATCTTCCAAAACTCTTTTAGCCTCGTCTAAGAAGGGACAACGGTGGATGGCATGGTCACCTTCACATAGTTTGCAGGGAAATCTAGTTTTCCCTCTCCGTCCTGTGGCTTCACTTTCACTAGTTGACGGTGAGCAGTCAGCATGGCTATCAGAGGTTGACGCCACTGAATTGTGCAAACGGGGAGACCAGTCCCTTAGTATCCGAGGGATGCAGGGACAATCTATGTGGAAGTGGTCTCCCTTGCATATGACACATGGCGATTTAGGCCTAGTCAGTGCTGTGTGTGGATTTTTGTCAGACGACACTTGTTTTCCCCCAGTCGCTTTTGGCTCCTTCTTCTTCTTCTCTTTCTTCTTCTTCTCCTTCTTCTCCTTAGGAACTTGGTTTTTTGTTTTACCAGTTCCGTCAAGTGAAGAGGAAGGAGGAGAGGAAGAATTAGATGAAGTAGAAGGCTGGTGGGCAACTCTGGTCTGGTCTAACTGTTGACTCGACTGTTCAGGAATGGTGGTGTTCTGAACGACATTGGTTGAAAAGAGCCAGACCGACAGGCCAATCGTCAGTCCTGGAAGCGACAATGTGCCCATATGGGGTGCACCAACATCTCCCCAAGAGGAGAAGGGACTAGGATTTCCACTAAGGGGAATTCCTTGGTTGGTGTGCTCCATTTTCTCAACCTAAAGATCAACGTAGGAATAAAGGGTGATTGTTTCGTTTAAAATAAATTTTAACGACGCTTTAGACACAACTTGCTTTTTCACTTTTAAAGAGTCGAGAAAAAGCTAAAGATGACTCTAGTCTCCTTCGATGTTTTAACGAGCCCGAAGTGACAAATGCTCGGATGGACTTTTTCTGTTATAGAGTCTGAAAAAGGCCAAAAGAAACTACTCTGGAGTTCTAGGCAGAGGGTGTGCCAAACTTTTCGCAAAACCGTAGAATACTTTTTAGGGTACGGGCGGTCGATCTTCCTGAATGCTGTGTTCAGTGCATTGCGATCAGTAGGGCGACCGACACAGATTCCTAAGGATAAAGGCTTTATGCCTATATGGGTCTCCCGATATATACGCGACGGTACATGGGAGCACAATCCGTACTGGTGCTATCGTCCCTCAGGAGGAATCACCCACCATCAACGAGATCGACAGTCACCAGGCTTTACGACGTCGGAACACGTCTCTAGCCTAGACCTCTATGTTGTGCGTTATGTTGCAAAGCGTTGTTAAGTTCATTCAATTTATTTTAGGTTGATCTTTTTAGAAGTTTTCCTTTTGAGGTTCACCACGAGATGTATGATACAATTCCTAAATGCAGTCTAAAGATGATAAGCAATCTTTATATCTTTTCAACTTTGAAAATCCTAGCTACTAAGGGAAAAGAAAGACACCATCTTTTCTCAAAGAGCAATCAGCACACTCTAATGCACTTTTCCTAAATCAGACATGCAAACTATCAAAATGAAAATGCACAATGCAGGTGTATGTTTTCCGCTTTCTTAGTATTGATGCCTACAAAGAAAGCTTTTTGTACAACTTTGAATTCACTTTTAAATGACAAATACAAACAAGTTTACTTTTCCGAAATCAGAGAGGGTAGAAGAGATTACAACACTTAACGATTTACGAAATGAATGCTTGTTTTGACACTTAAAAGAGACAAACTCAAACCAGTAAGCAAAAGCGAATGTATAATCAACTGCAAACAACCAATGAACTCTCTCCTAAGATCACAATCAATAGATCTGAATGAAGGGCTACAGGATGACTATTTCACTCTTGCAAAGGAAAACTGTAAATGACGCCACAAACACATAAAAACACTCACAGTCTTTTTGTACAAAAGGAGGCAGAATTTAAGCAGAGAAAAGGAGTTATCAGACTGGTACCTATGCTGGTTACAGGCTGCAAAAATCAGAGATCAAAACAAGGCAAAATAGAGCAGAGAACCCCAGCTGCACAAGGCCAAACTGGATCAGCGCAACCTCAACACAGTGGTTTTGACATTCAGCGCAGGTAGCCTTCACGGGACCTGCGTTGAAATGCAGAATCCCTTCACAGGGTCTGCGCTGAAGGAGAAACTCTCGTTTCTCACTGGGTTCTGGGTCACAGATTGCTATTTAATCTACTGTTTTAGGCCAAATAAAAGCAACAAGCAAGGTGCAATCAAAGGGATGCTTTGAGGGGGTACTAAGATCTATCACAAAGGATCATCAAATCATTTGTGAGTCCATTGTTCAGATCATAGACAAGTCTAGTGATTGGAACAATGCAACAACTGTCTACTTTGCATCTGGGAGTAGCAGATGCAGTTCGATTGTTGCTGTCAAGTCTATGAAACAAACAATGATAGAAACACAAATAAAATGACTAAACAGATGTCCCCAGCGGAGTCGCCAATTTTTTGTGGGGAAAAATGCCTATGCAGGACGATCCTATCCACCTAAGGTGTGACAGTGCCTTAGCAACAAACAGAGACAACTATTCTAGTATTCTTCCTTTATGAATTAAGAATGAAGAGAGATGGATGGACTAACCGGTGTCTTCCGTTTGTCCCTCGATCTGGTTTCTCTTCTCTTGGAGAGTTCCCAGCTACTTGCCTTGTCGCTCGCCTAGCTTCAAGAGGTTTCTGCAAGATCACAAGAAGAGAACACTACACAAGACATTGATTCATATTCATAACTAGTTCAGGATTAGAAATAAACTAAACATACTAATGAAATCATACATCAAAGATGCATCAGTATATAAGAGAAACCAAGATAGCTTTATTGATGAATAACAAGGTTCAGGAAGAGATACAACCCAGAGGGCTCCAATCCAGCATCTCCTTCCCAGCAAATGGAATTCCTATCTTCACCCCCTTCAAAGCATTAAGCACCCAATGATTCAAATCTCAAACCAACAACAATTCTTTGCAATAACCAAATTCCAGCCCTTAGATCTAATGGAGGAGAGATCCATATATAGATGTTTGGAGGGAGGATGAGTCAGTTTGAGATCTGACTAGTGTCCTCTCCCTCTGTCAGTTCTTGATTCGACTTGGAGGTTCTTGCTTCCACTTGGAGATTTGGAACCTCTTACTCATCACCAGTCGAATTCCCTGAGGCAAGTGTCATTGAGGAAGATTTTGGAAGCTTCCTGGGTTTTGACACCTCGTGGAATGAACTTGCCACATGTCAACTCTCACTCAGTGTAGGTAGCCAGTGTTGGCTTTGACATTCAGCGCAGACAGCTAGTGGAGCCACTGAATTGATCCTGAATTGACTTGTTTTTGAGCAGTTTCTGGTGGAGAACTTCTGTGAATTGCTGTGGTTTGTTAGCCTTGTTCCTCTAGGGGTAGGAACAACATGTTTAGGGACTTTGGATCCCTTAGTTTATGGAATTTCATGCTCAATGTTGTAAGGCACAAAAATGTCTATAACACTACCTGAATCTGATTATACCCACTAAAACCATTCAAAAATGAGAAATATTTCTTCCCTGCTAATGTATCTAAAACTTGATGTATGAAAAGAAGTGGAAAGTGATCTTTCAAAGTTGCTTTATTCAATTCCCCGTAATCAGTGCATACTCTCAATTTTCCAATTTTCTTGGGTATGGGTGAAACCCATTGACTGTTTGATATTGGATAGGTGAAATTTACATTTAAGAGTTTATGTAATTCTTCTTTAACAATTTCTTTTAAGTTCATATTCATTCTTCTTTGTGGTTGTCGAACTGGTCTAGCATTATCTTCAATATAGATATGATGCATGCAAGTTTTAGGATCAATTCCTTTGATATCAGTATATTCCCATGCATATGTAGAATAGTGTTTTTGTAAAATTTCTACCAGTTTCTTTTTCTATAATTCTCCCAGGTTGTCATTGATATTCAAGGTTTTTCTTGGAAAAATTTCTATTGAAGAATTTTCAAATTTTTCCGTAGAATATAAAGACATTTGTCTAGATGATAGATATTCGATATTACATTGTTCTTGAAAATTTTGACTATCATGAAAATATAAAGAGGGTTCATGATTTTCTATTGAATTTAAAATTTTATCCTCATTTATTTGTGCAATAGTAGTTGCTTTAATATTGTTATCTTCATCCAGCCATTCTTCATTTTCTACTTCTATCATTATTTTTGCAGGTGGGTACAATGTAAATTTCTTTGTCGAGCTTCCATATGTGATAAACATGTCTCCTGATCTACAACTGATAAAGGCATTAGCTATAGCTAGCCATGGAAGACTTCTTAAAATTAATAGATGTCCTCCTAAATTATTCTTGGCGGTTAAAACCATGAAATCAACAGGATATTCCAAAGAATATAAGGATACATATATATCTTCTAACACAACATCGGGTTTAATTACATATATGTCTGCTAATTGTAACAATGTTGGTGTGTATTGAATATTAGGAAGTTTTAAGTTATCCATAGTTTGTTTTCTCATTATGTTTATGGCTGCTCCTAAATCAATCAAAGTGTTTGGTATTTCAATTCCATTGATGTGTGTTTTTACATTGGGGCTTCCTGGATCTAAATATTTCTGGATTGTTGTCTTCCCCATCATAATATCTGCAATTTTCTTGACTAATTGAATTATTTTTATTTATTCTCTTTTTCTGCTTGATCCTTTAGTACTTAATTCCTTAATTGTTTTTGCAAAAATCGGTATTTGTTTTATTCCGTGTAATAAAGGAATTTTTATACAAACATTTTTCAATTCATCTAGGATATCATAACTAGGAAATATGATTTTCTTTTGTACTCCTTTACCAATTTTCGTCCTCTCAGGAAAAGGTGGTCTTGAGAAAGATATTGAAGGTTGTTCTATAATAGGGGTATTATTAGAATGTGTGGGAATCTTCTCTGTTTCAATATTTTCTTTCTCAAGAAGAGAAATTTCTTCTTCAGAGTTATTATTATCTTTTTGAGAATTCTTTTCTGTTTCTTGAATAAAAACGAATGGTTTCTTCTTTTCTAATACTCTACCGAACCTTAATTTAACATTATTCAGATCTAATGGAGTTATCATATAACTTTGAGGATTATGTCCTTCTAAGTTGTAAATAGGTTGTGAAGTTTTATTGTTTGGATTTGGAATTGGTTGAACGGGTAATTGATTTGGTCTTGGTGTAAATGGAAAATAAAGTTATGGATTTGCATTTTGAGCTTGAGCTTGAGGTAATTGGTTGGTTTGAGGGAAGTATTCTAGTGGAAAATTTCGATAAGGTGGCGGATATTGTTGATGTTAAGAATATCTTCCGTAAGGATTTTTCCATCCTTGATTCCAAGATTGTGGTGGTTGAGCCCAAGGTTTCCATGGCATAGGTGGATTCCAAGTATTTTTTGAAGATTGTGCAAATTGTTGAGGATTAAAACCTTGAGTTTGATTTGTTTGAGGATTTTTCCATGGTCTTTTGTAAATAAAGTAAAGGGGTTCTACTTGATTTGGCATTCCTTCTTCACTAAATACAGCCTTAAGACCTGGTATAGAGGGACATTCTTTTGTATCGTGATTTTTTTCACATATAACACATGTTTCTATGCTTTTTAAATCTAAAGGACATTCTCTTAGAGCATGTTTCTTTCTACACCTAGGAAAAAAGATGGATAATGCAGCATTTTCGCCTTTCTGCTTGTTTTGTATTTCAAGGGTGTCAAATTTATCACTAAGAATCCCTAAAATATCCATTTTAAAGTTATCAAGAAAACTACCTAATTCTTCCCTACTTACTGTCCCAATTGCAGATTTATTTACTCTTGATAAGAGAGGATCCCTTGAACTTTTTCCTATTCTTGCTTTACCTCTTGAAATATGTACACATAGATCATAGATATCTGCAAAGGGTAACTGAGAAATATCTCCTTTTCCCATTAGATTGAGAAGATCTATCCATTCATCTTTAATGGATTTGAGTAAAAGAGCTTTCAAAGTTTCCTCATCCAGATTGTTCATTTTTTCCCTTTTGATATTATAAACAAATCTCTCAATAAAGTCTTCAAGATTCTCATCTTCTTTTTGTACCATTTTGAAGACTACATCTTTGATACTATGAGGCATACAATAATCCTTATATTTCTCTAAGAATGCATCTTTCATTTGTGCCCATGTCCTTATAGAATTTGTTTCTAGACTCATAAACCATTTTAATGCTACATCCTTTAAGGTGGCAGGGAACAATTTTAGTTTTTGAGCATCATGCAAATAGTCATATGACCTACATAATACCTCAAATTCAAAGAGAAATGTCTCTGGGTCTTCACTTCTTATTCCATGAAAATTGGGGAGAATAGAGGGTGAGATATTCTTCATTATTAATGTTGTATCGTCATCAAGGATAGGGAATCGAAAAGGTTCTAGATCTCCTCTATTTCCTCTAGCACTACCACCCCCTCTTCCACCTCCTCTATTTCCTCCTCCAATCCTATGTTGTTCACCATTTACATTGAGTATTCTCTTTCTCCTTCTTCATCCATGATGGATTCTTTAGAAGAGATATCTCATTCCTCAACTGGGTTATCTAGTTTCTCTTCTAGTTCTTCTAGTTTCTCTATCAATGATTTGAAGTAAATTTCTTCTTCTTCTTCTTCTTCTTCTTCTTCAAAAGAAACTTCTAACTCTTGAGCTAGAAGTTGTCCTCCTGTTGAAGATAGAAAAATTAGTCCAATTGTTGGAGATGTAGGATTTTCTTCTATTACAACCTTTGTTGATGAGGTTGGTGATCCTTGAGATAGGTTTTCAGATCTTAACACTTTAGGAAGTCTATATTGGCTTCTTATGGATGGAATTTCAGTTTGTGTGGGAGGTGTGGAACTATGAGGTCATGGTGGAGTGAGTGATGATGTAGGAATTAAACTTCTTCCTCGACCTACAAACCTACCTCTAGTGTCTGCTTCCCTATGCATGCAATGTTTTATTCAATTTTTTTTTTACACATCCTCGACAATGGCGCCAAAATGTTTGGTCAATTTAATGTTCTTAAATTGCAAGCATAAATTTTCAACCAGAGTTGGTAAACTTGTGAAGTGCAGGTGACCTATATATGCTAGAAGAATATTCTTTCATTTAGTAAGATGATGGTTATGTTTGTTTTGAGATTTTCATTGTTTATCTAGATTTTCATTAGAGTTAGATTTCTACAATCAATATTTGAAAGTTAAGTTATTGTTAGACTGAATGAGAGTTAAGATATTGTTAGATCAATCTATCAAATTATATCTAATTGATTATCATCTAAAAATGTCTTACGTTATTCATCCTAAATTTATGAATCTATATAAACACTTTGTTGCTATGAAAACAGAGTATTAAAATCCAAAAGCTTGTTCTATGAAATATATACAATTCTGAGTTTAAAAATCATGAAGGAAGTTTATAATTACAAATTCCAGAATGACCTAAATTTTAACTCTAATAAGCATAAAGAGACTGAATGTAATGAAGTGAAAAGCATTGAAGGACCAGACTATGTGAAAGACTGTAACTATAAATGAAATGTGAAATGATAACAAGATAACTTAGTCTATATGAAATAATGAAAGCATTGAAGTAATTAAACTAGAATGCAGTAATAACATAAAGAATTTGAATGAAAGCAATTTCAAAGCAACGAAATAAAAATAAACTAAAACCTTAACTGTCTACAGGGGCCCTCTACATCCAATAGGTATGGTTCATAATCACATATGCATTGGATCAACAAAGTAACTTCAAATTAATGTAAAAGCAAAAGTCTAGTTCACAATTTCTTCAACAATTAACTTGATACTTCCTCCCTATTATCGTTTACAGAGAATACATATTTATGTAAAATGCACGCTCAATATTTCGAGACATTCATGCCTACGGATTTGATGTTTAATCCTATTCAAATATAAAATTTAAATAGGAAAATCGTTATTCATCGATTTCCTATTTGGAAAGAAAAGCGAGAAAATGTGTTGTGTTTGGACTCCTTGCTACTACATGTTGACCTGTATCTTTGACCGTGTTGTTGTGTGGTCATTTTGATGAACTGGCTTGAGCAAATAGGATGAGATCCATGAGGGGATGCATCGAATCTTTTCCTTCCCCTCTTTGATGTAAGGAACACATCTTAGTAATTCCAAAAACCTGTTATTATAGTCTTCAATGATCAATTTCCTGATTTTAAGCTTGTAGAACAATTTGTCCTTTTTATCGTAATTTTCCTTGGATAGATACTTCCTTATGAGGTATATTTCAAACCTTTCCCAACTTAACTCCTTATCTCTGATACCTTTCACATTCTTTAAATATTCCCACCAAATGCTAGATTTGTCCTTCATATTGAAAATGGTTACTCAAAATTTCATATTTTCAAAGTAGTTGTGGACTCTAAAATACTTTTTAATACCTAGAAGCCATTCCTCTACTTCTTCAACCTTCTTCACCCCTTCATCAAATATAGGGGGATTTTCCTTCATGAACTCTTTTGGTAAATATTCCTCTCCCTTCCTCTTTCACTGATATTTCTTCCTTGTTTTTACATAAGTTAGCTACTCACGACTATCGGTCTTCATTTATGGAGTACTTAGGGGGGTTTCGACCCTTACTATGTCTTCACTTCCCTACTTATGCCTTTTCCTATATCAATTTCCTTCTGCACCATCAATATTCAATTCTTCTCTTTAACATCCTCATGAGATCTATTTTAATTTTTTGATGGCTCTTGGCTGGTATTTCTTTGATTTCTACAAATCAGATAGGATCTATATTATAACTGCATTCACTTCTGCCTATCTTTCCCGCGCCCTGACAATATTTTCATTGTCATCCCTTTAACTCCTTATTTTAGCCCTTCAATGTTTTAATGTGTCCAGCCAGTTAGGAGGGTATGGTTTTCCTCTCTCCTTTATTAACACTTCTTAATTGACATGTTGAAATCTATTGTTGATATACTACCCGATTCTATAGCTCATCCCTTTGTTTTTTTGTAGCTCCTGTATGTCTTATTATGTGTTGTCACACACACACAAGTGTTAGCCAACTAAAAATATCAATAACATATTCATTTTCACTTTGGTTATCTCGCCATAAGTACATTACTATCAGGCCATCTGAGACATCAATTTTTGAGTCAGTAAATATCTAAAAATGCATAACTTGTTAGAAACATCATTACAGTCAGCTCACAATCCATAATCAAAGTCTCTAAACAATGCACATCAATATTCACATCTAGCTACTACACTCTGTACTAAATCTCTTTAATTATATTTTAATAGGCCCATTTTACTTATTCCGCGGCCCATTCGGTGAAGGTTTTAACCCTGTATAGAAATTACCTACAAACAAATTCTTAAAATATAGAATAAATATACAATGCAAGAACATAAAATATACATAGAGATTTTTCTCCTACAACCCAAAGCTGGGAAAACCATTTTGATTTTCCATTATATTCCTTTCAATGTTATGGTGCATTATATACATTGTGAAGCATTCATAAACCCCCAATCCATTAACTCTGGATTAGAACATAACTGTAGTTCCCTTTACTAGATCTACAAAATACCAAGGGAAAAGAATCAAGTGTAAAACCATGTGTAAAAATTTCTCCACCTACTATATTCCTGAGCAATGTCATTTTCTTCCTATTAGCTTATTCTCCTCATGTGTATGTTCCTCTTGTCTCTATCTCTTCCTTCCACTACCACCCCCCTAGTTCCATATCTCTTGGTTTTCCCAACTCGTTGTTTGGTTACGTGGGGACAAGAACCTCCCTACCATGGTAGTGGGTTTTGTCATCCTCTTTCCTACCAACCATACAAAAAAATCTAATTTTCATGTACAATTCTCTCTCTCCTCCTAGTAGTGGCCCAAACATAACTTAAATGTGATTCTCTCATGTGTTTAATATAGGGGTGTATGTGAAGGAAACATTCCAAAAGGTAGTTGTTTTCCATCTTGCCTTAATAAATATGCCCAGTAGTTTCATTCCTTTAATCAAAAGAATAGGTAACAATTAAATACAAGCTTTGCTCCACAGGCCATCTCCCACTTCACCTCCTCAAACTCTAAATCAATGTCCCTCACAACCTAGTCATCATATTTTATTATTTACATTGATGCCACACAATTTTACATGGAAATGTTTACAACATTATTCATAAGAAGGTGAAAATGGGCTTGTTACATGTGTTAGAAAATTATCTATTACAGAGCAATGGAACACATAAAATATATTGCAGCGATATAAACACAGAAAATGCATAAAACAAGAGAGACATAGATATACGTGGTTCACCCAGTTTGGGCTACACCCATGGAGAAACAGCCAGTCTTTCCTTTTATATTATCCATCAAACTGAAGAGACACAACCTACAATAGATCCTTTGTAATTCCCTCTTCTCTCTCACTCAATCTCCTCTCTCTTCTTGCTCAGAATACAAATCTACATTGATGTAATACAATTCCCTCATATATAGCGAGGGGTTACCTTCTAGGGAAAAAAAACCTAAATTAAACATAACTTGTATCGTTTAGAAAATCTTCGGCAAATCCATAATCAGCAAGGCTGAGTTTGAAGCTCTGAAGAGCTTGAACGGAAATCATGACGTCGTGGTCTTAAAAGCTGATAAAGGTGGGGCGGCCGTTATCATGGATAGAAAAGATTACAGAAATAAGATGCTTGACCATCTTTGTAATAGTGGGAGTTATAAGAAGCTTTCGAAGAATCCCCTCAAAAAGGTTTCCAGAGCAGTCGCCCTTGCGATCAAGTCGTGCAATGCCACGATTCCTCTAGCCCAGAAACTTATTGAGGGTAACCCCATCACTCCTAGGATTTATGGTCTTCCTAAGATCCATAAGGATGGGGTCCCCCTGAGACCCATTGTCAATACCATCGGTGGTCCGACTTACCTCCTGGCCAAGTTCCTCGCCGCAAAGTTGAGACCCTTGGTTGGGCAGACTGAGTCCTTTGTCAAAGACTCAGCTTCGTTTATTGAGGATCTTAAGAGAATTAATCTTGAGCCCGAGGACATTTTGGTAAGTTTCGACGTGGTCTCTCTTTATACTTGCATTCCTATTAATGAGGCCATGATGGTTATTAATAAGCTAACTGACCCTGATACGGCTAAGTTAGTTGAGCTTTGCCTTACCTCAACCTTTTTCAGCTTCGAGGGAGAATTCTTTGAGCAGACTTGCAGGGTTGCCATGGGCTCCACCTTGTCCCCCGTCGTGGCTAATCTCTTCATGGAGTAGTTTGAGTCCAGGGCTCTGGCCTCCTCTCGCCTCTTACCTAAGCTTTGGAAAAGATTCGTTGATGACACTGGTGTTGTCTGGTCTCATGGTCCTGATGAGCTGGATTGTTTCTTCAGTCACCTCAATAACCAATCCGCCGCCATTAAATTCACGATGGAAAAAGAAGTTAATGGCTGTCTTCCGTTCTTGGATGTTCTCATTTCTAAGAAAGTGGATGGTTCCTTTTCTCATCAGGTGTATAGGAAGAAGACGCATACTGAGCAATACTTGCATGCGTCTTCGCATCATTTCCCCGCTCAGAAGTTAGGGGTTCTTAGCACGCTTGCCACCCGTGCGGTCAGAATTTCGGATGAGGAGAGCCTGGAAACGGAGAAGGCTCACCTCCTAGAAGTCTTTGAGAAGAATGGTTACAATAGGCGCCTTGGTCAAAAAGCCTTCCTCAGGGCCAAGAAAGAGCCTTCGGTCCGAAGGGTTCCTAATGATCGATTCGCAGGTGTGAACCTTCCTTATATCCAAGGAATCACGGACAGGATTGCGAGGATTCTGAAGAAGTTTGATGTTCCCACAACTTTTAGACCTCTCAAGACTATCCGTGGCTCCCTCAGGTCTGTGAAAGACCCGATTGACCCTAAGGACATGAAGGGCGTCTATGTCATTCCTTGTTCCTGTGGGACCCCTTATATTGGTGAGACTGGTCGCTCTATCAATCAGCGGATTAGCGAGCATTCTGCTGACTTAAGGCATGGTAGGGCCAAGTCCTCAGCCCTGGCTGAGCATGCGGAGAAGACTATGCATCATGTATGTATAGAAAAGGCTCAAGTCATTGCCAAAATTGCGCAGTTTCACCATCGCAAATTTAGAGAGGCCCTGGAAATTGAGAAAAGGCCGAACAATCTTAATAGGGATGATGGCTGGAAGATTAGCAGTTGCTGGGTCCCAGCCTTATCTTCCTAGCCTCCTCATTCTCCCTTTTTGTTTTGTCTTAGGGTGTCTGTCTCTCCCCCCTCCTTTTTTCCTTTTTTCTTTTAGCTGGTGTGTCCGATTTTTTGGAGTATTGGGTCTTTATTAAGTTAGATGCTATTGGCCTTTTTTATTAGATTTGATTTTTCCCTTATTTCATTTCTTCTATTATAACCTTAGAATTATGTTTCCTTTTTAAACCTTATTAATAATAATACATTTACCTAATAACATAGTTAACTTCAATAATTTTGGAATAAATAAATATTGATTATTAATAAAAATTGACCATTAAGTTTAACGATATGAGTTATTCTATTGGTAATATACATATAGGTAATGATATAATTACCTATGGACTTAGTTCCTTTAATATATTTTTAGAATAAAATATTGATCGGTTTTTGATTAGTTGACCAATATGTTTTAAGGATATAGTATGATAATATTAAGCTTTACCCTAAAGTATGCCATTTACCTATTATAACTAATTCTATTTTAGTAGATAATAAACATATAGGATTTTATATACCTTAGTAATTTAATGGACCATTTTTAATATATTTTAATGAACTAAATAGTAAAAAGACCATTAAATAATTATTACTCATTTACCTATTGTAACTAAATTATTAAAATAATAGTGATTTATTACCTTTCTCTTGTATTTATATAATATTGAAATAATTTATTATGAGGTATAATAATTAAAATATTAATATTATTTTTGAGATATTAACGATAATATATCTATTTATTTTTAATTAACAATCGAATTCCCTTATTTCTAGAAATATTAATTTACTAATTTAGTGGTTTGACCAGGTGCATTAGGTCAAACTAGCCGTTAGCTTGATAGCTGTTGGAGTCTCTGCACGCTCTATTTATTCATGCTTTGCCAGTTTGGTTCTTCAACTTGTCCTGACGATGAACCACACTGGTTGGTTCGAAACGCGTCGACAAAAGTTTGATTATGTGATTTTGCCGAAGATTTTCTAAACAATGTTATGGATCACAGAAGTCTAAATTCCTTAATAACTTGTATCGTCAGATCTTCGCCTAATGAACAACATAGATTGACTACAAAATTATAACATTTTACAAGGCAATTTTACATCTATTTTTAGCTTTGGGGTGCTACCCCCGATCCCCCCACCAGGGGGGCGCTGCCAAAGGTCGTAGCTACCCCCCCTGGACCCCCCGTGCAACATATATTTTACGGGCAGCGTTGTTGCCACATTATGAACTGGGGTCCAATGTGGCAATACCTCAAAATAAAGAAGATAATCAGGCTCCACACCCAACAACATGTGCATAATTAGACATTCCTTGCAGCTTCAATAATTTTTCCCCTCTACTCTAGTCAGAAAAAATGTGTTTTTAAATGATTTTCCTATCTCTACATTTTCATCAAACATGTGAATAAAGTATTCTTGTTGGTAAATGTGAGCAAGGGAAAATGTTTATTCATAGATCTGGAAGGGAGAGTACATAATGCAAAATAAAATCATAAAGCCGAGATAGTTTAATATGGATGGTTCCAAGACTAGATGGCTTGAGATTTGACTTGTCTGAAAAATAAAATACTCTATCTAAATTTACACTAAGGTATTCAAATAAGTCTTTTCGAAAGGACATATTGTATGTTGCACCTGTATCAAGTAGCAATGCATCTCTCCAAGAAGAAAATATGATGTATGAAACAAATATTCAGTTACTCCAATATTGCAATAGGAAACAATATCATGAGAAAGTTTACGTTCCTTAACTTTAGGTGTATTTGATCTTTCACCTCTATCTGCATTCTATTTTCAAATAACTCATTGATTCTCTTATAGGAGATTTTGTGTGTTGTAACATCATTTCCATCTTTATTGCAGCAAATTCAATGAATACTGAGTCTTCCTCCTTGATGGTGTTTACCCTAATTGCATATATATATGTATATATATATATATATATATATATATATATATATATATATATATATATATATATATATATATATATATATATAGATATAGTTATTTATTTATTTTTCCACTTCTTTTAGGAGAATCATGTGACTTATTCTTCCCTTTTTGAGCAAGGTACAAGGCTTCTTTAGGGGTCTAAGTTGTTTTCTTCCTCTTCCTGAAATATTTCTTTCGTTCTATAAACCTATCCACTAGGGTGTCAAAAGTAATGGTCTTGATCTGCCCATTAGTTTGTGAGGGTTGAAGATAGTGGGAGTGGGTAGGTTACACAGCCTTGACAAAGGATATGAGAGAATTTTCCATCTTAAATTAAGTGGAATCTACATCATCCATGGTAGCTCTAATGTATAAGGCTATGGCCAATGATTCATCATATTTTAACTCAAGGTTGAAGAAATTGACTATTAACTAAATAACTTCAAATATTGAATGTGAACCTTATAAATCCTTCAAGTTATTTAATACACCATAAGAACATGTAATTGGCATTATATGTTGAATAGTATCTTCGCATTTAAAGAATTAATTAGATAATACACTTTGTTGTCTTTATTCTCCAAAATGGCTAGTGCTTAATCTAATATGGGATTAGTCAGAGTAATTCCATCTTTTCCTTCACTAATTCTTTTCAGTAAGTCATAAAAATGAGAGTGTGCTTAATATTTATGGTCCCATTCATAGTGGTTCTTCTTGTCAATAAGCACTTTGGGGACAATGGAGATGAGGGAATGTATATTAGAAGAAAATAAAATCTTTGGTAAAAATAATTGAATTATCCTAGTGTTACCAAGCTTCTCAACCCTATATGTCAATACGAGTGAAAAACCACAAGTGACAAACTATAGGAGATGCAGTGACAAATAACACTAGGTTTCAGGAGGATGAAACCAAAGGAATGAAAACAATATAAATATACTTCCACCCCTTACATTTTCTACTAGGATTTGTAATAATCCACTAAATGTTATGTTATGAAACTCCTTTCAAAACTAACGTTAGCATCTTCAAAGATGCATCATCATGTTATTCAAATTTGACAAGAACTGTTTTCTTATCTAGGAGAGCTTGTTTTCACGACACCAATATTTTTTATTCAGCTCAATATATGAGCCATATAACAGTTGATGAAAACAATAACCACCATGCCATGCTAGTGAATATACTCACAAAATCTGACATAAGTTGTATTTTAAACATTTTCATCTTGATTTAATACCAATATGTAATTGATTTGTAACAACTACTTGATATTGGGTTTGAAGAATTGGGAATTACAGGTGGTGAGGTGGAACTAAAAAACGGGAAATCAATACTCATACATGAGAAAATAATAGGAATCCAATAAGAATTCCATAAATAAAAAAAGATATGAGCCAAGAAGGAGGTAAATAATTCTTGTCTCTAGTGATGACCTTTTATGAGAGAGGTTTACTACCTCATTCTGTCCAAGAGTAGAAGAGGTTTACTTGGTTTCGATTGGTAGTGATTAATTACATGTTCACTAATATAAACATGGAGAGCCACCGATATGCAAAGAAGACAAAGTCGCGGGATCAGTATTCTGCTAACGAGATGAGGGAGGATTTCCTAAGTGTGAATGACCATCGAACAAGCTATACCACAAGGGGGACATGCAGTTTTAGTGTGTAATTCATAGAAAAAGTGACAAACAAGTAGGCCCTCATGAGCTATAGAGGGAAAAACAAGAAAGCATAAAAGAACACTCATATGTGACAAATTTGTTAGAGCTAACAAGCCTGAACTAAGTGAGATAGAAAAGCAGAAAAAGTGAGCTATAATACCATGTCAGGTCAAGACAGTAACTCTTAAACATGAATTTCTTTTGCATTAATGAGAATATACTTATGTAACATACCAAAGAGACCATTTGTTTCATCATCCAAGGTATATTCTTATTCTAATTGTTCACATTTCCTTTTATTTACATATTGAAAAATTATTCTCCCAAACGCCATGGATTAGGTATCTTCCTTTAAGAGAGAGAATGGCAAAGTTGTCTCATTAATCCATACAAATAATTTTTCCATTGAGAAAGATGTGGGTGAGCCTAAATTGTGTACATAGGTCTCCATGATTTTCTAAGAATATACTGTAAGTCCCAAAAATCCTCTAAAAATCTTGGTATTATTAGCAATAGGCCATTTTGTAATAGTTTGGATCTTTTGAGGGTCAAACTTAAATCCTTCATTCGAAGAAATATTACCCTAATAATCTACTTATTTTTTCCCAAAAGATGTTTTAGATTCTTTTATATACAATTGCTGTCAAGAATTTGTGGAACTTCATCCACATGGTTAATGTGTCATTCGTGTGATTTTCTATACATAAGTATATCATTTGAGAAAACCAACAAAAAAGATCAAAAATGGGCTAGAAAAATGTGTTCTTAAGGATTTGAAAAGTAGGAGGAGCATTAGTTAAAGCAAAAGTTATGACCAAAAACCCATGATGACCTTCATGTGTTCTAAATTTTTTTTTAGGAATGTCTTCTTTCCTTAATATGATCTAGTAGTATCCTAATTAAATATTAAGCTTTCTAAAATAATCCACTCCATGAAGCTCATATAATATCTCATCAATATTTTGAATAGGTAATATATACTTCATGGAGATTTTGTTTATATCTCTCTAATCAAGATCCATCATCCAAGAATTATAATTTTTGACACTGACACTATTGGGGATGAAAATGAAGTCCCACTAGGTTGAATAATACTTGAATATGGCAGGTCTTGTACCATTTTATCGATCCCCCATTTTTTTGATGAGCATATTTATAAGGAATTTTATTAGGAGGATTACTTCAAGATATGAATTTGGTTTTATGTTTGTGATCTCTAGATGGAGGCATAGCTTTAGAAATTTCTTGGAAGACCCTATAGTGCTTTTCGTAGTTGCATTTTAATTCCTAACAACAAGTCCCTTGCTATCCATTTTTAGGAGCTTTTCCATTATATGAAGGTTGAAAACTTGAGAAGTTTTATATTTTAACCCTTTGAGTTCATGTTGAATTCATTCCAACTCAAATATCATGAATAATTTGTTGTAGTTTGTAGGAATTGTACGTACTGTTATTGACCATTGAACGCCTAGAACAACAACTATAACTCCAATGGCATTCACATATAGTAGGATTTCCAAACTAGATTCTCTAATACTCACTTTAATTTTGTGGTACTTTCCCACACAATGAATGCTCCTTGCATTAACAAACAAAACATGAAAATTTGTCACCGAATATACATAACAATTGCGGAACACTAATAATATTTCATCAATGAAGTTATGGGTATTACAAATTGGTCTAACCCTGGGGATTTAAACTTTTGAATCTCCTGTTGTACATATTACTTCATAACAAGGTGATTTCCAATTGACTTACACCCCGCAGGCATGGTCGTTTTCTTCTTAATGTAACCAACAATCCAAAAAATTGAGTATGGAAAATTTTAAGGTTGAAATTTACCTAAAAGTTTACAAACCTTAGTGAATGTTAATAGTTCATTATATGCAATGGTGTAAAATGTTTAGTGATATTTTTATAAAAATATTTAAATTTCTACTGATTTTATAAAGTATATATAAAATTTTGGTGATTTTTAATGTAAAATAATTTTATCCTATTAAACTTATTTTTTTTTTTAGAAAAAAAATCGAAATTGGTGAACTATTTTTTTTTATAGAAAAACCATGGAAAATTATCCCATCTACGAGTATTAGCCACTAAAGTTTTTGCTACGTTTGAGGTGTTTCCAAGCCTACCAATGCATGAATCCATATTTCATATCTATTTGAATCAATGTTGTGAGCTGAATTTAGCCCCTATTTTCTATTGTTTTAAGTTGACAATTTCTTCCTAATTTATTTGTATAGATTCTTTGATTTTGTCTTCATCTTTACATAAACAATTTATTTTATTGTCATTTATTCTTTTTCACCATTTATTATTACAATCACAACATAATACTTTTACTCTTCTTTCCACTTTCCTCCCTTTCTTGGCATAGTATTTAAGGAGATTCAAGTAAAATTGTCTTATTAACAACAAAACAATCTTTGTTTCTTATATACCTAATGGTATCCTTCTATATAGCCTTATTCTTAACTTCATAAAATTTAAAAATGTCATAATTTCTATAACATTTTCCAAACTTTTGTTCACCTTAAAACCTTTTAAATAAAATTTTCCAACTTAATGTATATATGTAAGAGATATAACTCGTAAATTAAAATTAAGCTTACACTAATTTTAAGACCTAGGATAAGTTTCCTTGGAAAACTTGCATAACACGGCACGAACAAATTGAGGATTTTGTTTTACATACATGCCAGGTCATAATATTAAGCTTTTCCTTTTGGAAGAATTTGTAATGTTCCAATTGGTATAAGTTATAAAAGTGGAATATGTTCATGTTTCCGAGGAGAACTGCATTTTCGTTTCCTTCATTTCAACCATCAGAAAAATAGTTTACTTAAATTCAATAGTTAAGTTATACATCCATCGATAGGCCTGGAAGTTGATAAATCAATTATCTATTTAATTTTAAATGGGGAAATCATTAAACAAATGGAGGTTTCCTTTTTAATCATAATATCTTTGTTCTTGATACTGAACCTTTTATCACTCATCATAAGCCAAAACCACGTGGACAAGAAATGCAACCAGCTTTTTTCTTGTGTAATTGACTGAAGAGTTTTAATACCCTTGAACCAAAATCTCAAACAACCATTTGAAATGAGGAAATGTTCATGGTATATTTTGCATACTATGGACGTTAATATGCATCAATATTGTGAACATTAATATGAATATTTCAATATTACCCAAAATCCCAAACAACCAATTCAAATGTGTCTATACACATAGAGTGAATATACTCATTGGTTTAGGTTTAATGGTGAAATTGTGACATAGAAAGGGTTTGATGGTTTGGGTTGAACGGTAGATATTTTAGCTCATTCAAATAGATTAAATGGTAAAGTGTTTGATAATAATTATGTAATCCAAGTTTGAAACTTAACTTATTCATTTGACGTGCTTGTGAGATGTCGATAATAACACTAACACTATATATGGTATGTATTCTCATGTAAAGTTTCTCCTCGTGCTATTAGTTCAGAAGTATTATGAAATATTATTGATCAAAGAGTTGATCTCGTTTAGTAGAGCTATATTAATTGAAGAACCACGAACGTTGGAGAGGTAGAAAGGGAACCTGGCATGAGATTTCAAAGACATGTCTCAACTCACATGAGATAATTAACGGTGGACTACGTCGTCAATTAAGATTAGGTGTCAGTTTTCTTTAATGTTTTTTCATATATCTTTAGATTTACTACTACACTCACTACTATATTAGTTCACGCATGTTACATATATTGCATTGAATTGTATTCTCTCATAATTTATTTTTGTGTATGAATATAATTCATTATTTCTTTTCTCTATCAAATTTGTTTCTTATTTCTTTGCAAGTTTTGTTCATTGTTTTTAGCTAAATTCAACCTATTTAAGTTGAATTACAATTTCAAATGGTACCAGAGCTCACAAGAACTAGGAAGGAGCATAAACAATCTATTTACAAGTGTTGAATATTGAAGCTATAAGAGAGAATGGAGCTTCCACCTTCCACAATTCTCATGCCATAAACTATTTCGAATGGAAGACAAAAATTATATTTTAACTCAAAAGTAGAGGCTTCTATCATATAGCCATTGCAGCGGAGGTTGAACCAAATTCTGCAATTGAAAAATCCAAATATTTCAAATGCATCCATGAGGCCTTCGATATCCTATGCATATCAATTTCTCTAGAATCAGTGTTTCATCTTATAACATGGACCACTCCAAATCAAGTTTGTATCACTTTGGAGACACTCTTTGGGAAGTAGGCTGAAATGTGGGGTTACATCCTCGAAAATGAGCTCAACTCATTAAATCCAAGTAGTTTTGAAAACATTTAAGATTTCTTCACAGGTTCAAGGACTTGTTACCATAGTTGAAAGAATGGTGAATCAACAAGCCCAAGCAAGAATGTAAACTAATTCTTGCCATATTGTCAAAATTGGGTCTAGTGTATGATATATTTTTCTGCACTTATTCACATGACCGAGATTGCAGCAAGCACAACCCGCGGGATGCCCACACTCAATTCTTTTATTGAGTCCATGATATATCAACAATAAAAGCACATAAAGATGGGCACATTGTGTTATGAAACCAACTCACAAAAAGACAGAAAAGATAGATCAACACCTTAGAAATTAGTCTCTTCGAGGGGGAAATCTCATTTACATTACACAAATGAACAATTCTTGGATGATACAAATGAAAAGACCTCCTTTCTATATATATGAGTCTAAGGGGTCATAATATAATTAGAGCCGACATAACAATAATAATGTAAGGGAACAATAATAACAATAGTGGGCTTCTATGGGGTACAATAATAGCAATATGGGGACTACATGGGCACAACAATATAATAAAGGGGTTGCACTGATAACAATAAGGGGTTACACTAGTAGTATAGGGACCTAACATGCCCCTCTCCTTCAAAAACTGTTGTCCTCAACGCTTAAGTAGTTTTTGATGCTTCTGTATAAAATTCTTGTCCTCCCATGTGGAATCTTCAGTGGGTAAGTTCTTCCACTTAATGAGATACTATGAAATAGATCGATTTCGTCGTTGTCGGGTTCTTGTTTCTATGACTGCTCCAGATTCCAATATGATTTTTCCTTCGTCGTCAAGTTCTGGAAATATTGTTTGTATTGGGATCTTCTCATTATGTAAGGTCGCCCTTTCTTAAGTGCATGTATTCTTGCCAACATTTCCTTCTCATAAATAAATTTGTGTAAATGCTTTCCTTTGATTGGATGACTTTCGAAAGAAATGGGTATTTCTTCTTCAATTAAAACATCACCAATTCCATTTCCTGATGCATCATATTCCACAATAAAGGTTTTTGTGAAGTCTGGCGTAGCTAAGACCGGTGCTTGGCACATTGCCTCTTTAGGATGCTCAAAGGCCTTTGTTGCTTCTGGAGTCCATGAAAATGCATCTTTCTCCAATAATGTTGTTTTCATAATGTCTTCAATCTTCATTATTATTTGATGATATCCTGAATGAAGATCCAAGTTGGTGAAGTAAATTAATCCATGCAATTCATCCAATAATTAATCAATGATAGGAATGGTAAATTTATCTTTAATAGTGAGTTTGTTGAGCTCTCTATAATCTGAACATATGCGCCATGACCCATCCTTCTTGTGCATCAATACTACTAGAGAAGAGAAAGAAGTTTGACTAGGTTGAATTATACTAGCCTCTAGCATTTTTGCAGCTATATGTTCAATTTCATTTTTTTGGGCATATGGATATCTGTAAGGCCTGATGATTGGATGAAAACTTCCTGAAATCAAATGAATATAATGATCGTGATCATTAATAGGTGGGAGGCCTTTGGGAGTCTCAAATGCCTTGGAATCATTGTGCAAGACTTTTTGGAGATTTGGAGAAATAGATGATTTTGATGTGGGAACCTATAGCGAACATAATTGTGCAATTACGCCTCCTTTTTCTTTCTTTAGAAGATTTATCATTCCGTTAGAGATGATTATATTTCCCGCTTTCTCTGTGATACCCCTTAATTCAACTTTCTTTCCTTCGAAAAAAAATTTCCTGAAAAGTTCTTGGAAATTAAAAGCCATTGTACCCAAGGATTGTAGCCATTGGACTACTAGTACAACATCATCACCACCGATTAGAATGGAAAGCATTGGGCTATTCAATACATATTCTCCCATGGATAGCTTGATATTATGGCACTTTCCAGAGAAATTTATGGTTCCTCCACTTGCAACCATCACTTGACATTCTGGTGCTGGATATAGGAAGCAATTCAATTACTTGGCTATCTTACAATGAATAAAATTATGGGTATTGCCTGAATCAATCAAAATTGTTACCTTTTTCTTTTTGATATATCCTTCTATCATGATAGTTTAAGGAGTGGTAATTTCGGCCAATGCATTACAAGATATGGTCAGATTCATTTCCTCTTTCTCGATGTGATCTTTCACTCCTTTAACCTTTTTCTTCTTGATATGTCCTTCTATCTTGAGAGTTTGAGGAGTTGGTTCCTACTATATATCCCCTTATTTTTACATTTCTTGATCCTTTTCTTCCTCCTCTTCACAATCTATATAAAAAAATTTCTTCTCAACACACTTGTGACCTTTAGTGTATTTTTTATCACAAATGTAACAAAGCCCTTTTTCTCTTTTTCCTTCCAATTGTTGTGGTTTAAACCTTGTAGGTTATGGAAGGCTAGGAGGAAAAACATTTCCATAGTTATAGTTGTGAGTGGTGGGATTCCTTGTTTCATAATTCCACTTTCAATTTTTCTTGCCAACCTGAATACCTTCTCCAATGAATCAGGTTCCAAAAGAAGAACCTCATGTTGAATGTTATCCTTTAAAATCCCTATGAAGACATTAATCATTTGCTTCTCTAGAATATCATTTACCCTTATATTCAATTTTTTAAAGTCCTAAATGTGCTCTTCCATTGAACCCTTTTGTTTGAGATTTTTCAATTGGCTAAAGAAGCTATTTCTCTTTGTATCCTCATAATGTGCTATCATTTCCCCCATGAAAATTGACCACATGACAAGTGGTTTACAAGAAAAAAGCCCTTCATACCATAAAAATTGATTCGGTTCTAAACATAAAGATGTAATACATACCCTTTGTAATAGTTGCACCTCAGGTAGATCAAAATATTACTCCATTTGTAGTATCAAATTTACTAGATCCTTGCCATCAAACTTCCTCATATCGCCTTTTCTTGATTTTAGGAGCTCAATCTTGAAACAATTGTAACTCTCTAATTTCAGATCTCCCAGTTCTGAAATTATGACTTGAGGTATCTCTTTGCGTCCTCTTTCCAATTCCACCAATCTGATCGAAATTGGATTCTCCAAGAAAGATTTATGAAAAATCTCCCAAGATGACCTGATTATATACCTTTTCAGAAGAGCAAACTTTTCGGAAGTGAAACTTGTGACTGTTTTGACCTTCAGACCTGAAACTGATACACATATATCTACAGGCCATCCTCTTTCTGTAGCTTCTTACGAATCTTCAATCCGATGCTTAGAAGAAAATTTAGGACAATTTTCCCAAGGTTACATGTTTGGGATGTAATTCGAGATTCAAAAAATCCTAAATGTCTTGGACTTTATATCTGAAAATATAGCGAAATAGGATTTGAAATTTGGGTCCGAACTTCATCAAGAGTTTTGGTCAAATGGGTTTTAATTTCAGAATCTAAAACTTCGTAGAAAACAAATTATAGCGAAATTCTCAGGATGACTTGTTTGAGATGGAATTTTGAGCTTGCAAAAACTCTAACTTCCTCAGATCATATTGCCGAAAATATAGTGAGACAAAATCTAAAATTTGGACCCGATGTTTAGAACGATTTCCTCTCAAATGGGTTTTTTTTTTTATATTCGAAAATGGCTCAGAAAAATGTTAGAGAGAAAATTCCACGAAGACCTGTTTGGAGCAACAAAACACTAGAATCCAAAGCTTTGATACCAAATGTTATGAAACTAGTTCAAAAAACGATAGAAAAGATAGATCAATGCCTTAGAAATCAGCCTCTTTGAGGGGCAAACCTCCTTTACATTACACAAATGAACAATTATTGGATGATACAAATGACAAGGCCTCCTTTCTATATATAGGAGTCTAAGGGGTCATAATATAATCAGAGCCGACATAACAATAATAATGTGAGGGCAAAATAATAACAATAGTGAGCTTCTTTGGGGCACAATAATAACAATATGGGGACTACATGGGCACAACAATATAATAAGGGGGTTGCACTAATAACAATAAGGGGTTACACTAGTATTATAGGGACCTAACACATTGAAAAGTTCCAAATCCCATGCACTCATTGTGCATAAAAGATACAAGGCCAACTTGAAATCCAATCAACAATCCACAAGAAAAAGAAAGGCAGAAGAACTGGATCCAAGGAAGGGAGGCAATACCAAAAATCTAGACTAATATGCCATCTCGAAACTTGAAAAAAGGGCAAGAAAGAGCAATCAAAATGAACCTATTGCAATCGTCGTTACCATCCAAAATCATAATTCATGAAGAAGACATTTGATATCCTGGCATAAACTCTTTAGCAGAACAATATCGGTGACTATATTTGAGAGTGTGCCAAGAAAAAAAAGGGAGAAAGAGTGCCTAAAAAAGAGGGAATTCATATGCATGAAGCGATATTCATTCTTCTCTTGATGCATGGATCATATATTATGGAGCTTGACATGACATGGTAGCCATAAAAGATGCTCTCTCATATTTAAAACCATATGCTTGTCTTTTTATTCTCATGGGATATGATTCTTTAGTAGAGGGTACTAGATAAGGGAGGGTATATTTTTAAGATGGATGTTCAAAGAATGTCTTACGTATTCTGAAGCTTTCAGTAAATAGTCTCTCTATGTATCAAATGATACATAATGACATTATAAGGAGAGATGAATTTACCCCGGCTTTGGTGAGTATATATGACATGTAGGATAAATCCAAACTTGTAGTAGATAAGGTAAATCACCAGTCTTGTCCATACACTTTTTATGAAATTTTTCCTCAATCATAATCCAATTTACCATTGACACATGCAAATGATGAAAGTAGAATTTGGAATGAAAGGTTTGGACACATAAATTTCATATACATGCAACAAATTAGCAAATAGGGGATGGTGAAAGGCTTGTCTTCTGTATAATTTTCTGAAGAAATTTGTGAAGGATATTATCTTGGAGAGAATCCACAAGAAAAGTTCAGGAACGGGTATGCATGGATGACCTCCTCTCCCTTAGAGCTTGTACATAGTGATATTGTGGGGCCATTTCTGGATCCATCCATAGGAAAAGCCAAATATGTAGTCACATTCATATATGATTGCACAAGATACACATGGGTGTACTTTCTCAAACTCAAATCTAAAGTGTTTGAATATTTGAATATTTTCAAAGTGCATGAAGAAAAGTAGTATGGAAAGATGATCAAGATACTATGTGTAGATAATTGGAGGGAGTATGTCAACAAGGATGTCCAACATTTTTGTGATGAAATGAGAATATAGTTGCAACACACAGTTTCTTATACTTTGCAACAAAATAATGTAGATGAGAGGAAGAACAAATCCTTAAAAGACATGGTTAGTTGCATGTTTCATACAAGGTTCATTCCTTCAAAATTGTAGGTTGAAGGAATCAAATATGTTTTATACATAAAAAGCATGTCTCCTAACAAATTTGCTATAAGAAAAATAACATTTTGAAGTATGGAGTGGCATGCAACCAAAAGTTATACATTTTTTCTTTTTTGGACCACATGCATGGACCCACATTCCTTCAAAAGAAAGGAAGGCTTTCAAGCCTCAAAATAAAACAATCTAATTTTGTTGGATATCTAGATGGTGTAAATAGATATAGAGTACTATATATTTCAGTAGAAAATATCTTCATTGGGAAGAGTGTCTACATTGATGTAAGTCTTTTGCATGCATCTAAGGAAAAACATGCAGAAACTTCTATGATTTCTCTTGTAGCAATTCTAATAGATGATGCATCGTATTATTTAGATGTCATTTCATATCTAAGTTCTAAAGTTTATTTAGATCACAAGCATGCATGTAAACATTATGATTCCTAATAATTTTCAACACAGAAGTGGTGCATCACCTGTGATCTCATGTATGATCCTACAATAAGATCTCAACTTTAAAAAGCACCTAATATAGTCACAACTATAGAAAAAGATATGCCTATGCATTTCTACATGGTTCTAGTATGTGGCCCTCAACCCTATGAAGACACTGTAGGGAATCATTTCTAGGAAGCACCTATGAACAAAGAATACAACTCTCTCATTAAGAACCATACTTGGGCCTTCGTTCCACTTCCTTCATATCAAAATATTTTCAAATGCAAGTGGGTCAAGAGAAGAAAGAAAGTAGTGGACGGACTTGTGAGCAGATGCAAAGCATGGTTGATGAACAAAGGCTTCCAACACATTCATGGCATCGATTATGATGAAACCTGGCCAAATTGACTCTGTTCAATTAACTCTAACCATTGCAATATACAAAAGGTTGGGGGGGTTCACCACATGGATGAAAGAAATTTATTTATTCACAGTGATATCAGAGATGAAATTTACGTGGAGCAACCACAAGGGTATGTAAAAAATTCATATTTAGTTTTCTGACTCGATAATTCTCTCTATGACCTCATGCAGGAACCTAGAGAATGGTATGATACAATGGATTTCTATTTACTCTCTCAACATTTCATTCAATATAAATTTGATCCAAATGTTTATATGCTAAGAACGTATAATTTCTTGTTTCTCATAACGCTCTATGTATATGGTGTATTGATAATAGGTAGTTCAACCTCAACCATTGCTACAGTCAAAACCAATTTGCATGATAGGTTTTCAATGATAGATATGGATATGTTACACTCATTCCTTTGAATATGAATCAACTGAAATGATTCAGGGATCAAAATTTCTCTGTCCAAGTATGTTAGAGGTCTCTTGGTTCGGTTTCACATGACTGACTGCAAACCAACAACTCCACCTTTCTAATTGGGGTTACACCTAGAGGATGTAACAAATACATCATTGGTTGATTGCACCATGTATAGATAGCTTGTGGGGAGTCTCCTCTATCTCACTCACTCTTCTCCAAATCTCATATAGGCAACAGACACAGTTTCGAGAGACATGCAGAAGCCACATGAGTTGCATTAGAAAGATATCAAGTGGATACTAAAATATGTCTAGGGAACCATAACTATGTGATTCACTATGCAATAAGATGTACTTTGTGTCTCATTAGTTTTACTGACATAAATTGAGCTAGAGATAACATTGATCACAAGTTCACTTCATGATATGTTCTCAATATGGTTTTTAGCCACATTTGTTGGTTCAACCAAAAGCAATCCGTGACTGTTTTATCATCGGAAAGGGTTGCATACAGAGGTGTAGTCAACATTTACATTCATATCATTTGATTGAAGAACTTCCTCTATGATCTTGCTATCACATTTCATCACACGATTTTCATTTGGTGCAACAATCAAAGAACACTAAAGTTTTGCTTACATCTAGTGCAATGGAAATGAGCAAAACACATTGAGCTCAAGATGAACTACATTCGAAATTTTGTACATGTTGGGGTCATTGACTTGTAGTGTTGTCCCACTTCTATCTAGATTGCACACATTTTCACGAAGATATTCACTAAGTAGAGGATTCTATTCCTATGAAATAACATTTGGGTGATGGACATAATTACCTAGCAATTGTATTATTTTTTATTTATTTTTTTATTTTTTTAATTTTGTCTTTTAATTTTTTTTTTTAATTTTTTTTCAGTATTGTATTTTGATGGGGTGTTTTATTCCCATGTTGTTTTCACTCTTTCCTCTTCTTTTAGTTATTCTATGTTACTTAGATGCAATGTAACATGGGTACATTACATGGCTTCTTTCCAGGATCCATTCTTTCTATTATCTCTAGTAGTTCTTTAGCGATAGTATTCAAGATAACATATGTTTTGTTACCATGTATTTTTTGTTAAAAATAACAACAAGAAATTCCAATTTAATTTGTCTTTGAATTAAATTGTGAATTAAAATTGTAATTCTTTTCTCATAGTAACTTGTAATAGTTAATTAAGTTAAGTTGACTTAGTTAGCTTAGGAAACTTGAGTTTGAAGTCTATCTAGAGTCATGTAGAGTGATCCCTAAATTTTAGGGGCCTAGGTTGAATTCCTTTGAGTTGTAATTAGATAACTCAATCTAATTGAGTTATAGCCAACTAAACTACTTCTAATTGTTGGAGGAACTAGTAGAGTTCTACTAGTGGATTAGTGGACTAGTGCCTCAACTAGTAACACACTATTTAAATGAAGATACACTCACAAATAATTCATGCATGTGAGTTCAGAGGAAGACTCAGTTGAGTTTAGAGTGTAGGGACAATGTACTATTAGTTGTATAATTTACCAAGTTGTACAGATGGTGCATGCAATCAGTTGAGGACCTATGTTTGGATTGTGAATTTATGGAGGAAGGACTTCTCAACTAAATATGGGTTGATTCTCTTAGGAATTGCACAAGGAATTAGGGGCTTGGAAGGCTAGTAAATTGGCTAAGTGTTGGGTAGAGTCAACTTAGGATGCAGAGACTTAGATCATACTTGTGTAGGGATTGTTCTAGTGAGAACAAGCATTGTATTTTCTTCTTATATATTCTACTTAATGCAATATAGATAGTCAAGGTTTTGGGAAATTTATTTCCCCAGAGAAATATTGTGTTATGTGCTATTGATATTCTTCATATTTCTGATTACTATTTTCATCAACCATTTTTGGTTTTCGCTGTAAAGAGTAGAGTAGATTCTTGTCTTGTGTGTTAATACATGACATGAGCTGTTGAATCTATAGAAAAATCTACATGGTATTAGAGTTCAAGACAATAAAGAAGAGGAGATTTTGAGTTTGTTGTGTAGGTAAAAAAAATAAAATTTAAATTTTTCAGTTCATACTTCCTAATCAACAATATGTCTTTCTACGGGTTGCGACTTGAGTATGCCTTGGAAGGAAACTCAAATTACATAACATGGAAGGACAGGATGGAAGCAGTGATGGAAGATAATGTGCTCAAGGAATTCATTTATCAAGACATTCCTAAGCCTCCAACATCGGATGCTCAAGATCTGGCTGAATGGAGAAAGTGTGTGGCAAAGGCGAGGTGGATTATCTTTGAGGGAGTTCAAGGTCATATTGTCTCGAGTTTCCATGGAAAGGAAAATCCATACTCAATGTGGAAGGAATTGTCGAACCTGTTTCAGAATAGCAGTGACCATACAAAGTTGGAACTGAAGGACAAACTCAGAAAGATCAAGATGGAGAAGGGCAACTAAATTCCAAAGTACTTGACCAATTTCACTCATTGTTGTGATGAGATTGGAAGTGTTGGGATTACTATTGCCAACGATGGTATGGTGATCCTAGCTCTTCTAGGACTCTCCAAGAGCTGGCACAATTATCAAGACTTTATCAATGGGAGGGAGAAGCTACCAAACTGGGAACTATTGTGGTTGGATTTGGTAGAGGAAGAGATTTAGAGGAACACTAGAGGTAGATCCTCATCAAAGACTGATGATGAGGAAAATTATGCTTTAAAGGGTAAGGAAAAGAAAGGGAAGGGGAAGGCATCCCATTCCAAATTAGATTCTTGTCATGTGAAAAGTCAAGTGATTTCATTGTCACGGGCTAGGACTTTTTTCTACAAATTGCCCACTGAAGAAGTCCAAGAAGAAGTCCTCAAGAGGAGCGGCTGGTGAGGCCCTTGGCCCACAATTTGAATTAGACTTTACCCTCATCAAATGAATGGTGTCATTGATGATGGGTAGTTTAGGTTACCTAGATAGTGGAGCATCTTTCTACGTGACTGGTAATGAGAGGTATAGCGCTACCTGGTTGGGTGCACTTACATTTCAGAGGGAGTCGGGTGCAACCCTAATTTTGTGATATGTTATGTATATTCTTGGTTTGAGGAAGAGCTTGGTATATGTTTCCATGTTGGAGGATAGAGGCTACTATGTGATATTTAGTAAGGGAAAGGAATTCCTTTGTCACATAGCGATGACACAGGTAAAGAGGATAGGGATTCAAGTGAAGAATCTCTCTAAGTTGGAGGTAGAATATTGTGTTGCCTTGAGCATGAGAGTAGAGAATCTATAGAGTTGAGACATCGATGTGTTGTGGCACAGACGATTGGGTCAGTTGCATCATGGCACTTTGAAAATCATGCAACAAATTTCTACCAATCTTCCCAAAGATACACTAGATCAAGTTGACACATGCAAAGAGTTTACTTTGGGAAACATCACGAAAGCTTCCTTCAGAACAAAGATAGTCAGGCACAGGAAATCCTCGATACAGTCCATTCAGATGTGTGTGGAGCATTATCAACAACATCCACGACGAAGAACAAGTATTATGTTATATTTGTTGATGATTTTTCTCATAAATGTTGGATCTTTTTCATGAAGAAGAAAGATATCACTTTTGAAAAGTTTTTTGAATTTAAAGCATTGGTCGAGAAAGATACTGGAAGGAAGGTTAAATCTCTCTGGAGTGATAACAGTGCAGATTATGTGTCAAATGAGTTTAAAAACTTATGTGCGATAGAAGGAATTAAATGAGAGTTGACATCACCCCATAAGTTACACTATAATGGCGTGGCTGAAAGGAAGTATATAAACATTGTAGGGGAAACACGGGTGATGTTGCATGATTAGGGCCTACCACTACACTTGTTGCAATGAGGCATGCAACACAACTATTTATTTCCAGAACAAAACGCCTCATCGGATTCTTGGGATGAGTACACCATAGGAGGCTTTATGAGGGAAGAGACTAGATGTGGGTCACTTCAGGATTTTTGGCTCATCCGTATATTTCCATGTGACCAAATATGCATGAAAGAAGCTTGAGCCAACAACATAGTTGGGGATATTTATGGGGTACACTTATATTCCTCACAACTATCGAGTGTACTTGTCGACCAGCAAGATGAGAATGGTTCGCAGGGGTGTCTAATCTAATGAAGAGAAGGCCATGCGGTGTTCACTTGAGAGCGAGCTTAAACTACATGTGATTGAGGAGCTTTTAGCTCCTAAGGAGAAGCCTCAAATTTATGTGGAGAAGCTGTTAGTTCCAGTCTTCGCAGCTTGTCACCAGGGATCAACATGAGCTCTTTCTATGTCTGGTTTTGTTAGATGTTTTGCACATGATGTTCAGCACAAAACATGTCACAAGTGTGTCCATCAGAAGAATCTTGGAAAAATCTTTCTAACAGTATATCACACTCCCATAACCGGCTCCCGGATTAGACGATATGATCGAAATGAATGAGTGATTCTTGGTTATGCATGTTTTGAGGTCAGTTGTTGCACATAATGACAAGTTTAGTACAAAATCAGTTTCTGATATAATGGTAAGGAATTTTTCAAAAGTGAAAGAGGTTTTTGTTCATCACATACCAAATAACAAAAACCTCCTTTATTTTATAAACATGTGCTACTATGTGGGAGATATACATTGATATTTGGAGCCTACATCAAAACAAAGCAAAATTTTCATATTTTTTACTGTTTTAGTCATTTTAGTGTGGGGCCATTTTACAACAGATGGAAAGTAATTTTGCAAAACCCAAGGAGGTTTTTGTTAAGCATGAGCCATATAACAAAAAAATCTTTCAGTTTATTCACAGGTGTCATGGATTGGGATATGTGACTAGATCTTTACAATTCATTTTCAGATATTTAAATTTTTAATGATTTTCTGTTTTAGAGATGATTCTGTGGAATAAATTACGAGCTACTGGAAATGAATTTTCCAAATTCGAGAGAGGTTTTCCTCCAAAATGACCGTATCTACAACAAACTCTTTCAATTTTGTAACAGGTGCTATGGTTTAGGAGATACGAGTTCATCTTCAACACCTATTTTCAGAAATTCGGCCAAGTTTAATGTAACTAATTCTATTTCGAAGAAAATGGTTGAGCTCAATCCATTAGTACAAGGATGAGAAAATGTATATATTTTATGAATTTCATAGTGTAGGGGTTGGAATTTGGTATAAGGTTGGACTTTTGAGAAAGCCTTGAGCTTCATTGTACACTCGTATCAGCATTTTGACTAATGAATTAAGACTAGGATTTGCAGCACTCTTTGGGATCCCTGTGGCATTTTGTTTTGGTACAGTGCTTTTATCTATAATTGTGAATTTGTTTATGTGATTGTATGCCATTATCTCTCTTATTTCTTCTCAGCTAAATTGAACAAGAGTGTAAGTAGAATCCATTGAAATTACAGTGCTCTACTTGAGGTTTTCTTTAGTCTTTGATGTTTTCAGCTGTTTGGAGAGGATCCATGAGTTTTCTTGCCCTCTTCAGCTCCTCACCTGTCTAATCCTTCCATCTCATTCAATTTTAAGTGCCAAAAACAATTTCCTACCTTGCCCCATTGAGATCTCTACAAGACTGAGACTCATTCCCCAGACCCAAAATCTACCTTTCCATCTGAGCCAACAAAAACATCATTTTATTCAATCAAAATTTCTCACACATATATCTCGCCTAAGATAAGTATCTCTATCAGTCATCTCAAGCCCTCATTGATCATAATTTGCTGAGATTGACCCCGAGAGAGCCCTCTCCCGACCTGGTAGGGCTAGTTACCAGGTTAAGTGTGGTTTGATGTTGGCCTTGGATCCTACCTTCCTCAGCCTAAGGTAAATCTAGGTACTAACATAGTGGTGACTCCACTGGGGAAGAAACGTTTATTTCTTTGTTAGTGTTCTTTGTTTTATAGACTACAGATGGAGCCTGATGTTAGCCATGTAGCATTAGCGAAAGTAGATAAAAGCTGCTTCAGTCAATCTCCGGTCTAGTCTTAAAAATGGAGTATCTAACTTGCAAATTGCCCCAATAACATGTATCAAGTTAAGATCTGATTGTTGATGGTGGAAAACGATCAGACACATATGAAGGCTGAAATCATCTACCTGGCGACTCCACTGTTATAAGTCTTGAGTTTCAAAGTATTGATAGTGGCTCCATTGGCTAAATGAAGGACTCAGAAGTTGCTTCTATTTGTTCAGGGTATTCATGTATTGATTTTTCTAATCTTCCTAGTTTTCCTAATCAATTACCAAAGGACGCATACATTTTGAGTAATGGCCCTAAATTAAATTTGGAAGATCTGACTTTGACTCTAGAACATATAGAAAATTTTAAAACATTTGTGGAAATTCTTAGAGTTAAAAAGGAAGATGTCTTCATCAGATTGTTTTTTGATTCATTTCAAGGCAAATGTAGAAAATGGATTGAAGGTTTTCCTATCAGATCTATTAAGTCCTTTGCAGATTTTTGGCATATATTTCTTGAAACATGGATGGAGAAAGAGGAAGAATTCAAAATAGAGGTGCCCTATATTCAAGGTTTTAGAGAATGGGAAGATATGTGCATGGATGATGAGGTAGATGAGAACTTTGCTTCATCTCTTTCTTCTTATCTAAAATCCTGTCAATGCAGCCATGAAGTTAAGCTCAATTTTTTGCAAGAGTTTGCCATCAAAATTGAAGGAGATCTAACTGAATTGGAGACCCAAATACAGTCCCAGGATTTGGACTATCGAGTCCCATTATTTGGGGACCTTTTCAGTAGAAGGAACAGAAGGTAAGGCTGTTCGTGGATATTTGCATTGATAGTTTGTAGCTGGAAGCATGGATTGAGGAGTATGTATATGTTTTTGGATTGGTATGAGTTGTTCTGGGTTTGCAGTTGTTTGATCATCCATGGCAAATGGAAGAAGCACTATCTACTTTCCAGAGATATGTAGTTCTTGGCACCTCCAAGGAGCTGCCATCCCCAATGGAGCCGATGTTAGTTCCAGTCTTCGTAACTTGTCACCAGGGATCAACATGAGCTCTTACTATGTCTGGTTTTGTTAGATGTTTTACACATGATGTTCAGCACAAAACATGTCACAAGTGTGTCCATCAGAAGAAGCTTGGAAAGATATTTCCAATGGTATATCACACTCCCATAACCAGCTCCCATATTAGAAGATATGATCAAAATGAATGAGTGATTCTTGGTTATGCATGTTTTGACGTCAGTTTCTGCACATAATGACAAGTCTAGTACAAAATCAGTTTCTGATATAATGGTAAGGAATTTTTCAAAAGTGAAAGAGGTTTTTTTTCATCACATATCAGATAATGAAAACCTCCTTCAGTTTATGCACAGGTACTACTATGTGGGATATATACAGTGATATTTGGAGCCAACATTAAAACAAAGCAAATTTTTCATATTTTTTTACTGTTTTAGTCATTTTAGTGCGGGGCCATTTTACAACCGATGGAAAGTAATTTTGCAAAACCCAAGGAATTTTTTGTTAAGAACGAGCCATATAACAAAAAAATCTTTCAGTTTATTCACAGGTGTCATGGATTGGGATATGTGAATAGATCTTTACAGCTCATTTTCACAGATTTAAATTTTTAATGATTTTCTGTTTTAGAGATGATTTTGTGGAACAGATTGCGAACTACTGGAAATGAATTTCCGAAATTTGAGAGACATTTTTCTCCAAAATGACCTTATCTATAAAAACCTCTTTCCATTTTGTAACAAGTACTATGGCTTAGGAGATACGAGTTCATCTTCAACACCTATTTTCAGAAACTCGACCCAAGTTTAATGTAACAAATTCTATTTTGAAGAAAATGGTTGAGCTCAATCCCTTAGTACAAGGATGAGAAAATGTATATATTTTATGAATTTCATAGTGTAGGGGTTGGAATTTGGTAGAAGGTTGGACTTTTGAGAAAGCCTTGAGCTTCATTGTACACTCGTATTAGCATTTTGGCTAAGGAATTGAGACCAGGATTTGCAGCACTCTTTGGGATCCTTGTGGCATTTTGTTTTGGTACAGTGCTTTTCTATGTAATTGTTAATTTATTTATGTGATTGTATGCCATTATCTCTCTTATTTCTTCTCATCTAAATCAAACAAGAGTGTAAGTAGAATCCATTGAAATTGCAATGCTCTACTTGAGGTTTTCTTTAGTCTTTGATGTTTTCAGCTGTTTGGAGAGGATCCATGAGTTTTCTTTCCCTCTTCAGCTCCTCACCTGTCTAATCCTTCCATCTCATTCAATTTTAAGTGCCAAAAACAATTGCCTGCCCCTCCCCATTGAGATCTCTGCAAGACTGAGCCTCATTCCCTGGACCCAAAATTTGCGTTTCCATCTGAGCCAACAAAAACATCATTTTATTCAATCAAACATTTTCACACATATATCTAGCCTAAGATTAGTATTTCTATCAGTCATCTCAAGCCCTCATTGATCATAATTTACTGAGATTGACCTGGAGAGAGCCCTCTCCCGACCTGGTAGGCTTAGCTACCAGGTTAAGTGTGGTTTTATGTTTGCCCTAGATCCTACCTTCCTCAGCCTAAGGTAAATCTAGGCACTAACAGAAGCCACATGAAGAGGATCATGGAGTGGGGACATCCAATTAGGAAGAGTCTTTCAGAGATGGGAGAAAGTGCATCAGGGATTCTAAAAGGTTATTGTAGGATGTGAGAGATAATGTGGGATCACCCACATCACATCGTTGGTAGAGGCGATCACCTGAGAGGTACACTAGTTACATGGATCTTACGAGCGGATGTGTTTAAACAAAACCATCTTCTTTTGAGGAGGTAGTGCAACAAGTGGTTTTTGTTAATGCCATGGTTGGGTATGACTCCATTGTCAGGAATAGTGTTTGGGATGTGGTGCTAACGCTAGCGGACAAGTCACTGGTGAGTTCCAAATGGATTTACAAGGTAAAGCAAGCAACTGATGGTAGTGTGGAGAAACAAATGCCGAGGATCGATCAGATCCATTTTGGCATTGTCAATGCAAATGGGTTGGAAGATACATCAGATGAATATAGATACATCCTTCCTTAATGGCATGATTGAGGAAGAGGTGTATATTGAGAAGCTTGAAGGTTTTGAGACCTTTGACTGAGCGTCGCATGTGTGCCAACTCAAGAGATCGTTGTATGGGCTGAAGCAAGCACCTCATGCTTGGTACACCAAGATCGATAGCTACTTCACAGGATAGGGCTTCACCAAAAGTGAAGCAGATGCGAACCTGTACCATATTGCAGTGGAAGGTAAATTGTTGATTATTAGTTTATATCTCGATGATTTGATTTTGATAGGTGATGATAATTTTATCAAGTCTTGCAAAGAGGATCTTGCAAGAGAGTCCAAAATGAAGTACTTTGGGATCATGCACTACTTTCTGGGAATGGAAGTATGACAAGGTGATGGCGAATGTTTTGTCTCTTAGGGAAATTATGCCAAGGAGATACTAAAAAGTTTCCACATGGAGAGTAGTAAACCCATGGAGACTCCTCTAGTATGTAACTGGAGGAAGGAGGATGCTACTTTTGGTGAAGTAGTGGAAGCTACTATTTACAGGAAGCTTGTGGGTTCACTCATGTATTTAGTGAACACATGACCGAGAATGTGCTGTGAAGTTCACTAACTTATTCAAGCGATGGTTAGGCCGACCAAGTTTTATTGGAAGGCAGCCAAGCATGTGTTGAGATACATCAGAGGCACTACTCAGTATGGATTGTGGTACATAGTAACTAAGGGAGTGAAGATTCAAGGCTTCATCGATGCAGATTGGGAAAGGAGTTCATTTGATAAGAAGACCACATCAGGAGGGATCTTTAGTATTGGGTCAACAAAGGTTTTTTGGTACAACAAGAAACCGTGATCAATTGCACTCAGTTCAGCAGAGGCAGAGTACATAGTTGCTAGTTAAGAAACTTGTGAGGCCATCTGGATGAGGAATATTCAAGTTGGTTTGTTTGGTCAACAGATGGATCCAACTGTGATTTACTGTGACAATTAGAGTTGTATCAAACTCTCTGAAAATCTAGCTTTTCATGATCGGTCCAAGCATAATGATATCCGGTATCATCATCTTCGAGATTGTGTGCAAAGGAAAATTATGTTGTTGGAGTACATTCCCATAGAGGAGCACGATGAAAATATCTTACAAATGAATTGTCAACATGTAAATTTGATTTTCACAGAGACAAGATGCGGGTAGTTGATAATCCGTTTCTTATTGGGAAGGAGTGTTAAAAATAGCGACAAGAATTTCCAATTTAATTTGTCCTTGAATTAACTTGTGAATTAAAATTGTAATTCCTTTCTCTTAGCAACTTGTAATAGTTAATTAAGTTAAATTGATTTAAATAGCTTGGAAAATTTGAGTTGAAAGTTTATCTAGAGTCATGTAGAACGATCCCTAAATTGTAGGGGCCCTTGTTGAGTTATTTGGAGCTGTAAGTAGATAACTCAATCTAACTGAGTTATAGTGAGTTAAGCTAGTTCTAACTATTGGGGGAATGAGTAGATGTCTCGTAGTGGATTAGTGCATGAGTGCATCAACCACTACCACACTAGTTAACTATAGATTCACTCACAAATAATTCATGCATGTGAGTTTAGAGGAAGACACAGTTGAGACTAGAGTGCAAGGACATTGTACTATCAGTTGTACAATTTTCTGAATTGTACAGATGGTGCATGCAATTAGTTGAGGACCTAAGTCTGGATTGCGTAGTTATGAAGGAAGGATTTCCCAATTAAATATGGGTTGATTCTCTCAGGAATTGCGCAAAGAAGTAGGGCCTTGGAAGGCTAGTAAATTGGTTGTGTTTCCCAGAGTGAGCCTAAGAAGCACAAAGTTAGATCATACTTGTGCAGGGATTGTTCTAGTGAGAACAAGCATTGTATTTTCTTCTTAGATCTTCTCATTAATGCAATATAGATAGTTAGCGTTTTGAGCAGTTGGTTTCCCTAGAGAAATATTGTGTTATGTGCGATTGGTATTCTTCTTCTTTCTGATTACCGTTTTCATCGATTATTTTTGGTTTCCAATGTAAAGAGTAGAGTATATTCTTTTATTTTGTTTTAGTACATCACATGAACTATTGAATCTATAGAAAAATCTACAGTTTTTCCTCGTTCCTCTTATTCGAGATGTTCTATGTTACTTAGGTAAATTGTAAAATGAGCACCTCACATGGTTTTTTGTCGGTACCCATTCATTATGTTATATCTAGTAGTTATTGAAGGGGGTGGGGGGATATTGGAGATAACATACACAAAATTGTACTTCAGTTATACTAGCGAGTGAAGTCATCCATGGAAATATCATTATTATCACCAAGAGGGAACTCCAAAAGCGCATGAGTGAGTTTTACTAATCTCCACTCACATCTATATAAATTCACTAGTAATCTTACTCCTATATTAGTTCATCCATATGAGTATATTACATTGAATTTTATTCTCTCATAATTCTATTTTTAGTGCATGAATATAATTTATTAATTCCTCTCTGTCCATTTTATTTTTTCTTTCTTGGTCAATTTTGTTGAATTTGAATTTAGCTTGACACAACCTATACAAATGCAGTGACAATTTCACACATAAACATTAAAGTGGCCATATGATGCTTTAGGACTCCGAAGATCACATGATGCTCAAGAATTAGAAGTCGTTGCCAAATCACTTAATTTTTGGAGAAATTTGTGAATTCAAATAATAAAAATCGCAACCATATTACAAACCAAATGAATTGTGATCTTTAACTCAAAATCAACAAACCACTTAATATGGACTTTCCCAAAGGAATAAGGGAATAAAAATAACACCACTGATTGAATTCAATAAGGGATCTATAAGTATGAACCAATAGGAAGGAATGACCTCAATCATGTAATTCTGAGTGGAGTTAAAAGAAATCCACTATCTGTATTTGAGTGCAAGTAAGGCCAATGGTTGCAAAGATAAGTCGTGATTGCTTATAATATTGTGTCTGGTCTCGGTAGTTGAGCAACACATACAAGTAATTTGAAGGACCAGGAGTAGCTTTACGGTGTATAGATTAGAGAAACAAACGAGTGTGGACCGAAGGAAGGTGCTCTTATAGAATTTGTGTAGATCTTGTTTCTGTATTTATTAAATATGAATAATCGTAAATGGTTTTTCTTTAAATTTGATTTTGTTTAATTTAGTTATTATACCTTCCCAATGCAGTGTTATATTGTTTTTGGTAAACGGACTTTGACTTTTATTAAAACCAAAAGTTTTTATAATGTTTCAAATAGTAAAACAAATTTCTAATATTTTATTTTTTTGATTGGTTTTATGTGGTTTTTAAGTCATTTATTAGGAAAAAAAGAAAAAAAGCAATTTAAAAATAATAAATCTTTTAATTGCATGTACATAAAATATGTACTTATATTTTTTATAATTATTTTTAATAAAGATTTTATAAAGATTTTATAAAATTTATATAGCTTAATTGGTGGAGGTATCCTTGTTAAAGCACCTTGCCATTGGGAAAGCATGGGTTCAATTTTCTTCAACGCTCTGGGTTAAGTTCAGAATATTTTGGCTAGGGAGTGTGGTCCCTTTGTGTGGACATACCTTGATTTTCCAAAACAAAAAAACTAAATAAATAATTATATGTAAATATAATTATGTAAATTTTATAAATATGGGCTATTTTATATTTAATTTTATAAATTAGTTTTTAATATTATGTTGATTTAAAATTATATGTGTGTGTTATCAATAAAATTATTATCATTATTTCGATGACTAATTTTGAATATAATAAATTATACATTTTATTTATCATTACGCTATAGAGATTGCAACAAATTTATTATTTCCTAATGTGTACACAATTTCATACTTCTAATTTTATATGGTTTAACATTTCAATGGATATTTAATGAAACATTTTTATTTAAACATACAAATTACTTTTTGCATAAGAGATAGGTAATAAACAACTAGGTTAATAATTTCATGATCGATTTCGCAAGAGTTATGTGTTTAATCAATTGATATAATTATCACCAATGCATATTTATAAATGAAACATATATATTTTTTGGTTGGATGTCAAAGTGAAAGATGAGATTTTAGTGTTTGTAAAGGGCTCTCTTTCACATTATAATTATTTAGTTCATAAGAGTGTTACGTTACATGATAACATATAAAGCTGGCATGTCCCTTGTAGCGAGCAACACTTCCAATAGAGAGAAATCCGTTAAGAAAAAATTTAAAGGTCATAATTTTATGTTGGGAATTTGAAATAGAGGACAAAAAAAGTTATTGAAAGCCTTGAGAAGAATTTTCATGTAAGCTCAAAATCGTCCTTAAACTGTATTTTAGTCCCACCCCCTTAATGCTACTTAAAAGTTGGTTTAGTTAAATATAATAGTAGAGTTTGGGTTATTAATTAAACTTAAAGCTAAAGATGGAGGTACAAATTCAAAACATTCCTCATCCTCCATGCTTGAGATGGTAGAAATATATATGGAAAGGTAATTCATTTCTTAGAATTAACATATCTCTCTCGGAAGGCTCATGGAAAAATTATTATGATCGAGAGCATGATAAAGAAAGGAATATAGAGGCCTTCTACTTGTTCTTTATGTCAATATGTTGAGGAAATTTCTCTTCATTGGAAAGGTAATGTATTTCCCAAAACTAACATATGTTGTTGGTAAGGCTCATAGAAAAATTCTCATCATAGAGAGCATGAGAAAGAAATGAATACAAAGGCCCTTTAGTTGTTCTCTATGTCAATGCATTGGGGAATCATCTCTTCATCTTTTTTATGGAACGTCATTTCTCCTAGAAAATGACCCTTATTAAAGTTGCCATTAAATAATATTATCCTTCTAAACAGAATAAAATTCTTGTCTCATAGAAACATAAATATTAATGATCATAACAAAATTTTTTTATTTTTAAGTATGCATATACAACTTTGTCAAATTTATTTTCTTGAAAAATTTAGTTCGTAAGAAATAAGTACATAATTAATGAAGAAAAAATAATCTCCTAGATGGGTAGTTAGTCATGCTTGTATATTCCTTGTTGAATCCATAATATGAAATGTGTTAAAGGACGTCATGCTAGTAATCTAGAGGTTGAAGAAAGATTATGGATAAAAAAAATTATAACTAGGGAATCTTCTAAAGATATAAGCTTTTCCAAGAGACCCAAATTAGATTCCACTTAAATTTTGACAATCGAAAAACAAGAATTTATAAAATAGTTAACTCATCAACATCAATTCATTCTCTTCTTTAGTTGTGCTTCAAATCATAAGGTAGGGGTGATTGGTCTGTCGTGTCATGGGAGGTGTTGTTGACAACCTCATAGGGCAACAAGGAATAACTTATACTTATATATTGGGAGAGGAATCCAATAATTAGGATAAAACTCTAACTTTATTTCATGGTCTCATGCTATTGTGTGTAAGACAAGTTTAAAACTCTTTTGGTCATTTGCTACTTCCATTGTGATTATGTAATATAGGTGACATATCTCAACAAGAGACATAAAGAATAGTTGGTCATTTTTAACAAATAGCATTTTATGATGTCCTTCAACATCTAAGCTCCAAAGGAAATTCCATGGATAATGTGTGCACTCTTTTGAACTAGAGTCAATTGATACAAATGTGGTGGGGAATTTTTTTCGATACCTCCCATGATTATCACATTGATGAACTATAGTATGAGCACATATATTAAATTGATTAAAAGTGAAAAATGGGTTACATCACCATGCAAAGATGTTGAAATCATTCCTCCACTTCTGTACTCATGCTATCTATTAGCATGATAGAATCATCAATGAAGGAAAGTGCCTTCCCAATGGTAGCTTGATATGTTTTGTTTACTCTTCCTCAATGGCGTTGGAGACTATGTCTGTTTTGGTTATATGGAGTTTTAATTGAATTAGACTAAGTACAAACTAGTGAGGCATCTTTGAAGAAATAAGACTAAGGTCTAGTTGTGCCTTTTGTTAATTTTTTGCCTATGCCTGTAATGGAGAATAGGAATTGTCGTGGTGTGTATAATGCCTATGACATAATTGAAATTCATAGGATAATTCAAAGCTGTGCATGTCAATTATAAGGACTATAGAAAATTATTGCTTAATTGGAAGTGTCCAAAACCCTATGGAGGAAATGAAGTAAAAAATGTTTTATTTTCTGTTAAGGGAGGAAATTCATAATAAGTGAAAATATCAGTATTTGAACAAAATATTCTTATCTAAATTATTCTTGATTTCTACAAAATAACTAATGCTTCAGTGGCATCTCGGAGAAAAGCAACACATGATGTATCTTTTGAAAGGGAGAAAACTCAAAACCAATAACAAGTCTCTATTAGATAGTTTTCCTACTTTTCTCTAGCCTCATTTTATACACGGCAAGTTTTTGCTATGATAAATTACTCGAAATTATAATACTAGGGTTAGTATCCTTGTTAGGGATGTCGTAAAAGCATGATAGGCTTCAAATAGACTATAAATATTTTATTCTCTTTGAAATTCATAGTTTCAAACTCATACTTTTTTATGGTATTAACTTACTATCTAGTTAAATTATAACACACCTTTGACATAGTCCGTATAAAACAAATTTATGTCAAAAATTGTTTATTTCTATAATAACATGTCTAACTACAATAATAACATACATCTATAACGTCAATACCACAATCAATAAATCTATCCAAATAGTTATGCAATTTATATCTTTATCATTACATCACAAAGTGTTTCCTACACTTTAGTATGAGTATAATTTTTTCCATATTCCTTATCAAATTAATACATAATATATTTTTTTTTAACAAACTAATTATACATAAAATATTTCAATATCCAAATTAAATAAAAAAATTTAATACATATAAAAACCAATTACATATTTATAATTAATATAAATATATATATATAATTTCTATTTTCTTGAACAAATATAAAATTAACAAACACATATAACGAACTTAAGTCCCTTTTAAAACTTTTTTAAAATAAATTTTCTTTTATCAATAAAATAATAAAAAATAAATATTTATTAAATTAAAATAAAACTTACACTATTTTAAAATTAATATTTATTAAATTAAAATGAAACTTACACTATCTTAAACCTTCCTAAAGATAACTTTCCTTTGAAAACTTGCATGACCAAATTGGTGGTTTTGTTTTACATACACGCCATGACATAACACTTTTCTTCAAAATCAGCATACTCATAAGAATTTTTAATATTCTACATGTCATAAAAGTAAATTATGTTGATGTTTCTAACGAGAATAGCATTTGGGTTTAAGCAGTCTACTGATCAAGTATAGATCCTTGAGTTCAAGCATGAAGGAAAAAATAGTTTACTTTAGTGCGATAGTTAATTAACCTATCATGACTAGGTCTCAAAGCTCATAAATCAATTATGTATTTAATTGTTTTTTAAAAAGATACATCATTAAATAGAGCTTTCCTTTTTAATCATAGTATCTTTGCTCTTAATGCAAGAACATTTCATCATCCATCATAAGCCGACCCAACCCATGTGGACAAAGATTGCAACAAGCCTTTTTTCTGGTGTAATTGATGGAACAATTCCAATACTTTTAGGAAATTAACCAAAATGTCAAACAACAATTCAAATGAAGAAATATCCATGGTACATTTTCCGACGTTGTATTAATATGAATACTTCAATATTAATTTAAATCTCAAACAACTAATTCAAATGATCACATGCACATATAGGGAATATTATAATCAGTGGCACCATCTAAGCTCATTGGGTTAGGTTGCATAGTGAATGGTGGAATTTTAGCATAAAAAGTGTTCGATTCTAAATATTGAGTCCAGTCTAAGTTTGAAATTGAAATTACTCATTAGGGATTAAGTTGAATCGTGCACATGTCAGTTCATCTGGTTAAGTTAAATGGTAAAATGTTTATTAATCAATATTATATCTTATTCAAGTTTGAAACCTGACTTACTCATGGTTGTTCCCAAACTCCTCCATGGCACACAACAAATTTATATCGTTCTTCCTATTTAAGAAAAAGTGCACCATCCAAATCTGCAGGCCATATCTTAATAAGTTTCACCAATAAGATCCACATATGAAGTTAGTCCTTAATACTAAGGCCATTCGAAATATTATGTATATTATCATGGATACTTTATTAGTCCCTGCCATCTGGCATCCGACAGGGACTATAGTAATCGTTAGGAGCGGACTTAGCATTAGTTTACCGGTTCCCTGCCACTTTTAAACCAAAGTTCTTACGGTCATGTAATTTTACTATTCTAATAAACCAAAGTTCATGCTTTCGCCATCTTATTTGGCCTCAAATCGAGGCATATAGCTCAAAACTTAGGAAAAAGATCGGAGGAGTACAGGTAATTACAACAAGTTGTTCACTCGTGCATGAAGTAATGCTAGCATTAATTTTCTAGCGTTTAATGTTAGAGATTAATACCATTGCTATAATACAATAGCATATGTACCCTGCTACAGCAGGCTGTATGCTTGCCACCTCATGTAGCACCGTACACCTGCAAGCTCATGCGCCTACAACAGGCTGTATGCTTGCCACCTCATGTAGCACCGTACACCTGCAAGCTCATGTGCCACCGTTACATGTACGCCTGCCACCACATCTATGCTTTTTGTGGGCATGTAACAGGTATTTTGCTCATTGTGCCTTCTAGTATTCCGCTGCTCACCATTTTCTTCTGCTTCTCCTCCATTGACAACGATCTCTCCTCCATTGACAATGATCTCCATATGACTATAGTAATCGTTAGGAGCGGACTTAGCATTAGTTTACCGGTTCCCTGCCACTTTTAAACCAAAGTTCTTACGGTCATGTAATTTTACTATTCTAATAAACCAAAGTTCATGCTTTCGCCATCTTATTTGGCCTCAAATCGAGGCATACAGCTCAAAACTTAGGAAAAAGATCGGAGGAGTACAGGTAATTACAACAAGTTGTTCACTCGTGCATGAAGTAATGCTAGCATTAATTTTCTAGCGTTTAATGTTAGAGATTAATATCATTGCTATAATACAATAGCATATGTACCCTGCTACAGCAGGCTGTATGCTTGCCACCTCATGTAGCACCGTACACCTGCAAGCTCATGCGCCTACAGTAGGCTATATGCTTGCCACCTCATGTAGCACCGTACACCTGCAAGCTCATGCGCCACCGTTACATGTACGCCTGCCACCACATCTATGCTTTTTGTGGGCATGTAACAGGTATTTTGCTCATTGTGCCTTCTAGTATTCCGCTGCTCACCATTTTCTTCTGCTTCTCCTCCATTGACAACGATCTCTCCTCCATTGACAACGATCTCCATATCTCCGCCTCGTCGGCCATTTCTGAGACTGTCTCGGCTGTGGCGGGATCTCTCCTCCATTGACAACGATCTCCATATCTCCGCCTCGTCGGCCATTCAGGTAAATCAATTTAAATCCTGCATACATTTTTCAGAGAATCAGCTGCGTGGTTTATGATATGTTTTACTGTTTTTACAGGTTCTAACGCCAAGTACGCTCTGGGCTGTTGGAGGAATTACTGTTCGAGGAATTGAGGCCACCAGCGCGTCTACTGCTCGAATTAGGCCACCAGCGCCTCTACTGCCCTGCATTATGAAAGCATACATGTTGAAAGTTAAAGCATACATGTTGAAACTTAAATAGGTAAATCCATCCGACACGCTACATAGAATTCAATTTTTAGAAAAAATCTTAATATGCAGTTCTACTGTTGTGCAAAGAGCCTGTCACAGAGATCAATATCAAGAATTAGAATTCAATTTTTAGAAAAAATCTTAATATGCAGTTCTACTATTGTGCAAAGAGCCTGTCACAGAGATCAATATCAAGAATTAATTATCCTACAGGCTGAAGTAATTGATTAATTTGGTATAAACCTAAAAAATGCTACATAGAATTCAATTTTCAGAAAAATCTTATTATGCAGTCTTAATAGAATTCAATTTTCAGAAAAATCTTATTATGCAGTCTTATGTAGAGTGCAGTCACTAGACTTGCAGAGCAGGAAAACTCGATTTAGTCCTTGCAGAGCAGGGAAATTCGATTGGGTTCTCGCTTACTTTTGTACTGGTCTGAAAATTTGGAGGGTTGTGGTTCAAAGAAATGGCAGAAAGCTGTAAAAGTTTTCCTATTAATAAGCAGGGGCTTTGAAGTCAAATCTTGGGAGCTGATCATTTTTTCGAGCCTGCACACATAAAATGCAGAGACTTCCCAGGTTTGTTTGATTAATTTTTCTACCTGTTATGCTTCCGCTGTTCGCTGTTCTTGGTTTTTGATATGAAGGAAGAAGCCTATAGAATATCAGAATCTAATATTTTCAAATACACAAAAAGGAATTACACCCAACAAAACACATTGTTACCATTTATTCTATGTCTCATAAGCTCTTAAGAAACCATTTATTCTACGCTTCATAAGTTCTTACTTTCTTGCTTTATTAAGTGTTTTGTACGCCTCATAGATTCTTACTTTCTTGCTTTATTAAATGTTCTGTAGTTTTACATTGAACAATACACTCTCTTATTCACATATTGAATTTTACTTATCTTTTCTCTTACTTGTTTGCAGATGGGCAAAAAGAGGGACAAAACTGGGAAAATCAAAATACAAGTAAAATTTTCTCAGGAAATACAGAAAACAAACAAAAATTGTTTCACCCTGTGACTGGCAAGGCTGCCCTAGATGACGGTTTGGCCAGTTCATCGGTAAGCGATCAGGTCGGATGCCATGGCTATTTGAATTCTCATAACCCACCGTGCTACCCTATAATGCCAGTGTTAAAGGGAATGGGTTTACTATAAGTTACCTGACTTATACCTGCAACACTGAGTGTAGAGACGAAAGCGGTGGTGATGGTCCTCCCGGGGATGCGAGGCGGCCATGAAAACTTCACCCTGCCCAACTGATTCTTGAAGCTGACTGCTTCCCTCATATTTAAACGATCGCGATCATGAACTCATTTGCAGACTCTTCCGTCAAATCTCACATAATTTGTTGGCAGCTATGGCTGTGGATCATGTCGAATAGCTCTTGCATCTGTGGAATGGGATATAGAAGATGGTAGCGGTGAGGTGGTGTGTTGCCACATGGTTGAACACGTGTAGGTTGGCGAGACACTTAACGTTCGTTTTAAATATTGGAACAAGTGGAAAAATGCATCCTTCTAATAACTTAAAGTTGAACCTTAAAACACAAAAGAAATTACACCTTTTACGTTATTTAAAATTCTATTACGTTTTACGTTTATTTGCTTTTGTGCATGTACTAATAGATATACATTAATAAGTATTATTTATGTTAAACACACATGGATAGGAAAAACAATAGGAAAGATAAATCAGTGAGTTCAATTTTTATTAACAAAAGATGTACATTTATAGTACAATAGGTGACTCTTGGGATTCAGATCCCAAGGTCTCTTGGACTGCTTTGTCCATTCAACTTCCACGCTAACCCTTTAGGACTAGGTGTCCAACATTCCCCCCCTTAATCCGAAGGGTTATGTATGAGTCCAAGAAAAGAGCTGTAATACAAAATGTGCAAAGAATGCATGGCAGCACTAGGCTGATTGTGCTCTATGAAATGTTGGTATAAAAAAGGGCGGTGGTTTAAGGATGACCACCAACACTGGAATGCTTAGTGCAGTTCCCAGAACTCTTCCAAAACTGGCAAGAAAATGAAGTTTTCTGCTAGAGGAAGTGATCCTATTGTTTCAAAGAGGGAAACCTTCAACCATAAAAGGGAGGTCTCACCCCGCATAAAAGGTAAAACTTCAACCTGAAAAGGGAAGTCTCAACCTGTGATGGTTTAAGGATAACCAACAACTCTGGAATGCTTAATGCAATTCCTGAACTCTTCCAAAACTGGCAAGAAGCTGGTGTCTTCTGCTAGAGGAAGTGTTCTCAATCTGTGTTCACGGGCATCTTTGTCTCTGGCTGCAACTCTGAAACTGGTGTGGCAGGTTGTGGCTCAGGCTCGCTTGATGTGACTTTGAAGCTTGTAGATGACCATCATTTCCCCCCCTGTCAGATACAAGGTGAGAAGATGGAGAAAACTCAACTGCAAGACTGTTTAGTACTCTGGAACAAGTTCTGATATGTGTTTGGAATATCTTCTTGGCTGTTGATGCCCATTGCCAAGAAGCGATCCATCCAAGATGAATCTTTGTTCTTGCAGGATGTTTGTTTCTGAAGCATCTGTGTGAAGAATGACTGGTTTTATGACAGTGCTTACATGGATGAAGATCAAAACAGTGATCTTTCAAATGGCCAACTCGATCACAGTGTTGGCATTTCACGATCAGTTGTTGTTGTTATTGTGGAAGAGGGGAAGAGTCTGGAACAGCTGAAGCTGAACTGTCATGAAGAGCAGGTGAACTGTCATAAATAAATCCGGCACTTTGAAACTGAATGGGCTTGGCATAGTCTGGAATATGAAAGGACAAGTCCTTGTCATATCCAAGACCAGTTCTGTGCTTATTGTGGACAAGCTGTTCCCAAGGTCTGATGATGGGCTTGGGAAGTGCAGACTGAACCTCTGCATCTGCATGAAACTTTGCTGCTTTATCTGAATGAACTGTAACATTATTGACTTGCTGTTTATGGGAGTCTGCTTCATTGTTCTGAACAGAAACAGGTTCAGAATGATGACTCCTCTGGTGTAATTCTTCCTGCTGTAGCTTTGTTTCAAGCTGCAAAAACTCAATATTCTCATGTGCAGTTTGCAGAGAGGTTTGGATGTCAAAGAGAGTTTCTTTGTTAACTTTGACCATCTCATCAATAGTGGAATGAATTAGGATATTCAATAACTTTAATGCATCTTCAAGTCTGGCCATTTTTCTTCAATGTCACTTAAAAACACAACTGAGGCAACAGCAACAGAAAAATAATATTGTACTCTTACTACAAGATATTGTAAGGGCTTATCAAGTGGCAACAATGTCGCGAAAATGGTTGATGGAGCAGGACCTGAGTAAGCTGGATGTTACCAAGTTAAACTACAATAAACATTTCTCGTCAAGCTACAATAAACATTGGTACAATTGGGCACATGGTAAATCAACAGTCCACAGTTCGTTTCAAGAATGAACTGGAGCATAACATCACCAATGCATGCTGTCCTCAACTTCAAACTTCAGAGCATCTAGCTGCTATGGAAATCATGCAAAATCTCTACAAGAAACTGCAAAAGAATGACTTCAAAAAATGTCTTCAAAAATGCTTCAAATTCACTTCACAATGTTGATCACTTCTCCACGAATCACTTCACTCAGAGGTTGTTTCAAATTGTTCCATGGACAACACCAAATCTGCTTTGAGGTGGCTTCAATACTGCTCTTAAAATCTGCTTTCAATGATGTTAATAGAAGGTGGGAATGAGAACTTCAAAGCCCAAGGTATCAAAGAATTAGAATGTTAAGCATAGAGCACATTATTCCGAGGCATCATGAGTCTGCAGAGCACTGAGAAAGAAGTACAGAATTGACTTTGAAAAGCAAAAGCTATGGTTGACATATTAGACAGAGGAATTTATGTTGATATCTGTGTCGAGATACAACAAGAAGTCAATGCCCATCAAAAGGGACATGGGGATGTGTGAAATTCCGTTAGCCCGCATTTGATTACTGCCCTTTGTTGGGATAGAACGTATTTTAATTTGATATGTGAGCTCCATCGAACAGTCTGGAGTTCCCTGGTGTTATGGCATCTTGTCTCGGTATTCCAGGATAACATGGCCGGGTTGTGACCCAGCACTTTATAATAAGAATGATACTCAAAAGCCGCTATTATTTCCCTCACACATGAACTGTTGCCACTATTCCCAAAAATAATAAATTACAAACAAAATATTGGAAACAAAGTTTGTATTTACATCAAGGGCCAATGATGAATAAAGAAGATGAACAGAGGCAACAGCTTCTTCAATCTTATTACACAGGCAAATCTGAAATAGCTGCTGAAGAAATGTAGCCGATTGTTTATCCGAAGCTGGACGCCGAGGGTCCGACCACCTCTGAGGCTGTTATAACGCTCCACCTTCCACACAGGGTTATAAACCGGTGGCAGAGGACTGGCGCTCAGCTGTGTTATTCCTGTAGAGGACCAAGCGTTAACTGAATATGGAATCGACCTCCAAACTTCACTGCTCGAGCATGGGCACTTGCGAGACTAATGACTTGAAAACCTCTCAACTGCAACGTTGTCATCCAGCGTGAATACCACAGCAAACATTACTTTTATGACGCCTCTGGAATAACAAGTGTAGCAAGCGTTATACTTACTGATTTCGGCATAAGGTGGATCTAATAATCATAGATATCGAAGTTGTAATCTGCGCTAATAATCATAGATATCGAAGTGGTAATCTCCATCAACAACGTATGGGAGGAGGCGAGCGCTATGAATCTTTGAGCGTAGAGAGAGTAGCAGTGTGCAAACAACACAATGGCTCGTATAACAGTCTCAATGCAAACAACACAGTGGCTTGTATAACATCTTTTTGATAATAGTAAGTGACGTATGGTGGTTGGTAAGCCTTATTTGGGAGGAGGCTACAATACCTATAACTTGCGTAGTAAAGACGCAATCAATCAGAATATTTACATAGAAACCAAACCTTTATTCAATGCCCAAGAGCCTACCAACTAGTCTCAGAGCAACCATAGAATCCACAGAAGCTACAGAATATTTCACCGCGTAGAGGAGTGGCAATGCAGAATATTTCACATGTACATAGAGAAAAGCTTGATTGTGAAGTCCATAAATAAGGAACCCCGTGCTTAAGGGCAAACTCAATCGTTGGAACAATAGGCGAACCGGCTGAGCTTAGTCAAATTTCCGCGAAAGTGGATTCCATGAGCTACAAGATGCAAGAAGTCTAGTTCTCTTGCTAGCGCGCCAAATACCCCGTTGAAATGTCTTGGGATCAAATCTGTTCTCTCTCGTCGTCCTAGTATCCTGAGCTTCCGCGGCCATATATGAGTAATACTACCCGTAATTCATAGCCTAAAAAAACTTCACATGTAGGATGAAAGAAAAGGAATCATCCCGGAACGCAACAGGCGAAGGTGTCAGTTATTCAATGGCAGATCTCTCAGTTCTGCAAAATAGGTAGAATAGGCAGAAGCGTTTTGTTTTTCTTCATTGCAGAATACATGACAGATAGGGTAATGTGCGTTTCTCTGTTGGACCAGCAACTCTAACTAATAAGGCTTAGTGTCTGCTCTCTCAGTGAAGAATAAAACGCTCAAGTTCTGACAAGCAGTAGAAAATGGCAGAACTGTGTGGAAGCTTAAGAGAATGGCGTTTCTTTTCTTCCTCTTTTTTTTAGCAGATTACTACAGAGGAATAATGACTGAGCAGACTTAGAATGGCAGGACAGAAAATGGCAGAGGCAGCGTTATATGGCAGAGGGAGCAGCATTTATTTGAAAAACGGCAGCATTCAATACCATTATATTTGAAAAACTGCATTCATACAAATGCTCAAAGTAGCAAACGTATTTCAGGGAGCATCAAAAACATTTATGTTACCGGTGGTATGTCGATTCAACAGAGGCATTCTTCTGCCTTCCGCTCTGGACCAAGTAATCATTCACCAAATTAATTCTTCAGAGGACAGAGGCATTGAGGACAGTGCTCAAGTTAGAATGACAAAGGCCAGTGTTCAGACCAGTTGCACAAAACTACACAGGCCACACATCATAGCTCTGATACCATGTTAAACACACATGGATAGGAAAAACAATAGGAAAGATAAATCAGTGAGTTCAATTTTTATTAACAAAAGATGTACATTTATAGTACAATAGGTGACTCTTGGGATTCAGATCCCAAGGTCTCTTGGACTGCTTTGTCCATTCAACTTCCACGCTAACCCTTTAGGATTAGGTGTCCAACAATTTAGACTCAAACTTGTCTATGAAGGAATTTAAACATTGGTGGATAAGAAATTCCCTTGCTGTACCAATTAACCAAGATCCGTCTATTCTTCGATATACAGTTTCTGGTAGCTGTTAGCATGTTCCTATAAGTCGAACAAATAATGTAACTGAAACTTACTGAAATGAAAAAACAAATTGTCGGTTGTAAAATTCAAGCAGGTGTATTTTAGGCACCTGGACAGTATGAGATTGAATGCTGAGTACACGACCCATGGCTTGAGGTAGAACAACGGACAGAAGCGGAGCCATTTGAACCTGCGACTAATGTCGCTCTCGATAAGCAATATCCGGCTGCCACTGAATGATCCAATAAAATCCACTAAAAATTATAACCTTCGGTACTTATTCCTATCTTGGTCACTCAAACTATGGCCTTCTTTACTACAAATCCATCCCTACCACGCAAAAGTTGCGTACATGCGCCACCGTTACATGTACGCCTGCCACCACATCTATGCTTTTTGTGGGCATGAAATACTAATTCAAATTATGCAAGTCTCCGCATTTTATAAAGTTATATATACTTCCAAAAGTATCACATAAAAAATTTATAAAATTCTTTAAACCTTTTTCATTTCTTAACTCTTGTGCTTATACTTGTTTTATATGTGCACCAAATTTGATGCGACACTTTTCATACATTTTAAGTTTACTAAAGCACCCATCGTGGAAAACCTTTGAGAAAATCAAGGATTAAATCTTTGAGTATTCTGATGGCTATATCGTATCCTGAGTATATGAGAATGGCGTAGATTTTGCAGAATATCAAGTGCTCAAGCAGGACTCTTTGCATAATAGGGTGAAAAACTCGGCTTTGACTGTCATTTCTTTCGTTTTGAGTCCGTCCTAAAAACCTTACGTGCCATAAATTCTAGTTAACCTTTAGAGTATTTTCATTAGTCGGCCATTAGAAATCAATGCCTCTAGGATTTGCACATTCAGGCCAGAGAACAGCACGCTAGGTCATATGGGCCTGGTTTCTTAGCATTGCTGCTCACAAAGCAGTGACGAACCATTCTCAAAATCGGTATCGTATCTCAACACGCCAACGGCGCCAGAACACCTGGTTTACTACATAAAAGGTCAATTTGTGTATAAAAACAAAAGTTCCTGACTTCGAAACCTGTTCAAAAGTTTGAATGTCTCAAAGAAATATTAAACCTGTTAATGGCCGCTCGCCTGCATGTCTTCACACTGTTAACGATGCCTTGAGATGCTGCAAATGATCTCTGCATTCGTGCGCCACGCTCGTCGTGCAAGATTTCGCATTTGATATCGATAAATCATCGAAACATGTAATTCTTGTAAAAGGAGAGAACCATTTTGCGCGCATGTATTTCAAAGTTCTCCAGGGCGGAACATGATTGAAGCTTTGCTTCAATGAAGATTTGGCAGCCTCTGCCATGAACTTCAATATCTGTTCTAATTTTCCTGTATTTCCAATAAATATTAGAGGAATTAAAGGCAGAACTTCTTGATACTGAGAAACGGGCCTTGCTATTTCGAACTGCAATCGAACCTGCAGATGTGAAGTCCAAAACTCTGGGTGCCACTACCCAATCATTCCATCACTTCCTAAACAGGCTCAACTTGATGCAGGGACTCGCTGCGTCGCAGCTGTCCTTGTTTACATTTGAAGGTACTCCTTGTTTGCACTCTTCAATATTTAACAATACATGTATTCAGCTTCCATGTTGGCTAAAAAATGTTTTTTATAAAATTTGTATCTCGTCAACCATACAGTGATGGAAAACAAGCTAAAGTAAAAATCGAGATGGTTATAATTTAAATATGTTGGTTTTGATTTTCCACACATATTTTAAATCAATATCTTAATCTAGCCTGCCTCTCATTGCTCAAAGGCTGAACCACCTCAAAGATAAGATACAGTGTGACCAGATTGTGCCTGATAATTATGGCATCTTTAATTGGACATGATTATAAGAAGATGTGGATGGAGAAAGAAGGGCTTCAGGATCCCCACTTCTAATCCTGCTGGAAGTAGTTTTATTATAGGGATGCTTTAATGAATCTAGCGATATCCATTGATAGGCCAAGGCACCCAATCTGTAAATTGTCATATCAATTAAGGTCCCCTCTGATCTAATACCACAGAAGTTGGTTCTTTCACCCTGTGATCTCTCTTGATATTCAAGTAGTAGCATCAACATCGATAAACTATCGTTATGTTCCCATCTTGAAACACCCATAATTTCAGTATTCCACATAAATGTTTCCGTTCTGCAAGAGGGATTTATAGTCAGTGGCCATATTAACATTTTTGCATTAATTTTGCTACACAATGTGGCATGTTTCTGCATCAATTCCGATGATGAGAAACATTGATTTTCATAAGATCCCAAGGAAAGGGATCTGCATAAAGCCGACACTTTCAAGATGCCTACTTCTTGTGCTACCTCTGCCTCATATGATGTTCGATTCCCTACATCATCTATTAATAGTTCTCACTTCTTAATGACCTGTTACTGAGCATTAACAGAAAATTCTTGCATATGATCTGCATTCCCTTATAGAGTTTCTTCTCATGCTATTAATTCGAAAGTATTATTGATCATAGAGCTGATATTATCTAACAGAGTTATATTAGCTGAAGAACCAAGAATGTTGGAGTGGCAGAAAATAAAACTGAGATGAGAACTCAACCACATGTCAATATAGTCTATGTGAAAAGCATGGCTGCACTTGGGAAGAAATTAGAGATTCTTGTTTTCTTGAAACTCCATGAGATAGATCTCGCATTCAGTTCCTTTGATAACTACATCTCCTTTCCTTTAATTGGAGACAAGGATATTCTTCGTCACCACCTCATCTAGCCCACAAGGCATCGAAATATTGTGCAATCCATCTGAATCCTGCACCTCAACTTCATTCTCACCCCGAGTTTGAATCCGCCAGAACCGTGGCTTGCAGTGCTGGAGAAAATAGTTGTAGTAGCTCACTTTTACGAATGTGTTGGATATTAGAAACGAGGTTGAAATCCAAATTGTTTCTAGTTGACTCCCATTCAACATATTATAACATACATTTAATTGTATTTCAACTATACTATTGAGTCGAATTATTCAAGGAAACCTCGTTATTATCACCAAAAGGCAACTCTCCAGGTGTATGCTTGGGTTCTATTAGTCTCTACTCACATGGGTTCTATTAGTCTCTACTCACATGAGTTTTATTAATATCCACTCACATGAGACAATTAACTAATGACTACATGGCCAACTAAGACTAAGTATCCGTTTTCTTCAATCCATGATGTTCACATATCACTAGATTCATTACTACACAATACTTAATGATTTCATTCATGTAGAATATACTACATTGCATTGAATTCTCTCATATTTTTTTGTGCATTAATATAATTCATTAATTTTTTTTCTATCAATTTTCTTTCTTATTTATTTGCAAGTTTTGTTCATTGTTTTTAGCTAAATCCAATTTGTGGAAGTTCAATTATAATTACACATGGTATGAAAACTCCAAAAAACTAGGAATAAAGAGCATCAACAATTTATTTGCACGTATTGAATATTGGAGCTATAAAAAAGAATGGAGTTTCCACCTTCCACAATTATCATGCAATAAATTATTTCAAATGGAAGACATAAGTTATATTTCAAATCAAAAGTAGAGGCTTATATCGTGGCAACATAGATTGAACTGAATTTTGTGATTGAAAAATCCAAATATTTCAAATGCACAGACAAGGCCTTTGGTGTCCTATGCTTATCAATTTCTCTAGAACCAATTTTTCATGATATAACATGCACCGCTCCTAATCAAGTTTGTACCTCTTTGGAGATACTTTTTGGGAAGTAGGTTGAAATGCAAGGTCACAACCTTAAAAATGAGCTCAACTCATTAGATCCAAGTAGTTTCGAAAACATTTCAAATCTCTTCACAGGGTTCAAAGACTTGTTACTCTGGTTGAAAGAATGAGGAATCAACAAACCCAAGCAAGAATGTAAATTAATTCTTACCATATTGTCAAAATTTGGTCCACAGTAATATATATTTGTCTGCACTTATTCACATGGTTAGACTTACAACAAGCACAACCTGGAGGATGCCCACTCTCAATGCTTTTATTAAGTCCTTGATACATGACAAAGATAAGCGCATAAATATGGGCACATTGAAAAGTTCCAAACCCCATGAACTGAGTATGCATGAAAGGGACAAGGAAAAATTGACATCCAATCAACAATCCACAAGAAGAGGAAAGGCAAAAGAACTAGATCCAAGAAAAGGGGGCAATCCCAAACATCGAAACGAGTCTACCATCTCGAAGGAAAAAAAGGGCAAGAAGGAGAAAAAAGATGCACCTATTTCATCTGTGGTTATCATCCAAAATCATCATTCATGAAGAAGACAATTGATCTCATGGCATAGACTCTTTAGCATAACCATGTTGGTGACTGTATTCTAGAGCTTGCTAAGAAAAAGCAGGGATAAGAGTGCCTAAAACAAGAGGAAATGCACATGAATGAGTTGATATTAATTCTTATATTGATGCATGGATCATATATTATGGAGATTCACATCACATTGTAGCCACAAAAGTTTCTCTCTCATGCTTAAAACCATATGTTGGTCCTCCTATTATTGTGGGATATTATTCTGCTGTAGAGGGAACTAGATAGGGGAGGGTAGATTTTGAAGATGGAAGTTTAGAAAATATCTTACATATTCTAAGCCTTAGTAAATATTCTCTTTATGTTTCAAATGACACATGACAACACTGTAAGGATAGTTGAATTCACCTCGAATTTGATGAGCATATATGATGTCCAAGATAAGTCAAAACTTATAGTTGATAACGTAAATCATCAGTCTCATCTATACACCTTTTATGAATTTGTTCCTCAACCAGAATCCATTTTTCTACTCACACATGAAAATGTTGAAGGTAGGATTTGGCATGAAAGTTTTGGACACTTAAATTTCAGATACACGCAAAAAAATTAGCAAATAGGGGACGGTGAAAGGCTTTACTTCAATATAATTTTATGAAGGAGTTTGTGAAGGATGTGCTATTCGAGAGAATCCACAAGAAAAGTTTGGGAAGCAGCATGCATGGATGACCTCCTCTCCCTTAGAGATTGTACATAGTGATTTTATGAGGCCATTTTTGGATCCTTCCATAGGAAAAGACAAATATGTACTCATATTCATATATGATTGCATGAGATTCATGTGGGTGTAATTTCTCAAGCTCAAATCTAAAGTGTTTGAATATTTGAAGATTTTCAAAGCACATGAAAAAAAGTAATCTAGAAAGATGAAAAATATACTACATACACATAATCCGGGGAGTATGTCAACAAGGATGTCCAACATTTTTTTGATAGAACAAGAATACATTTGCAACAGACAGTTTATTATACTCTGCAAATAAATAGGGTAGTTGAGAGGAACAAAAAATCCTTCAAAGAGATGGCTAGTTGCATGTTGCATGCAAGGTCCCTTCCAAACTATTGGCTGAAGAAACCAAATGTGATTTATACAAAAAAAAAATAGAACTCCTCACAAATATGTTACAAGAAAACCCTCTTTTGAACCATGGAGTGTCATGCAACAACAAGTTAAGCATTTTTGGATTTTTGGATCTCATGCATGGACCCACATTCATTCAAAAAAGAGGAAGTCTTTTGAGCCTCAAAGAAAAGAGTGCAACTTTGTTGGATATCTAAAGTGTGTAAAGGGATATAGAGTACTATATGTTTCAATAAAAAAACTCTTCATTGAGAGGAGTGTCTACTTTGATAAAAGACCCCTGCATGCATCTGAGGGAAAACATGCAAAAACTTTTATGCTTTCTCTTGTAGAAAATTTAATAGATGATGCATCCTATTTTTCACATCTTATTTCATATATAAGTTCTAAAGTATATTTACAAGATCATTTGCATGCATGTAAACATTCTAATTCTTGATCATTTTAGACACAAAAGTGGTGCATCATGAGTGATCACATGGATGATCCTACCATAAGATCTCAATTTGAAAAGGAACCTAATGTAGTCACAACTACATAAAAAATTATGTCCATGCATTGGTACATGGTTCTAGTACGTGACCCTCAAACTTATCAATAAAATTTATGGAATCCTTTATGGGAAGAAACTATGCATGGGGAACGCAACTCCCTCATTAAGAACCAAAATTGGGACTTGGTTCCACTTCCTTCAGATCATAAGATTTTCAAATGCAGGTGGGTCAAGACGACAGAGAAAGTAGTGGATGTACTTGTGAGAAAATAGAAATCATGGTTTATGATCAAAATAGTAGGTTCATGGCATTGATTATGATGAAACCTTTGATCCAGTGGCCAAAATTGACTATATTCAGTTAAAGCTAGCCATTGCAATAGAAAGAATGTGGCAGGTTCACTGCATGGATGTGAAGAATGAATTTCTTCACAATGATATCAGAGAGGGAATTTACATGGAGAAAAAACAAGGTCATGTAAAAAAATCATCTTTAGTTTTCCAACTCAAGAAATCTCTCTACGGCCTCATGCAAGCACCTAAAGAATGGTATCATAAAATGGATTTCTATTTACTCTCTCAACATTTGATTCAATATAAATTTGGTCCAAATGTTCATACGCTAAGAACGTATAATTTCTTGTTTCTCATAGCACTCTATGCATATGAGCTACCGATAATAGGTAGTTCAGCCTCAACCATTGCTACAGTCAAAACCGATTTGCATGAGAGGTTTTAAATGATAGATATGGATATGTTACAATTATTCCTTTGAATATAAATCAACCAAAATGATTTAGGGATCAAAATTTCTTATTCCAAGTATGCGAGAGGTCTCTTGGTTTGGTTTCACATGACTAACTACAAACCAAAAAGTACACCATTCTTATTGGGGATACACCTTGAGGATGCAATAGATACATCATTGATTAATTGAATCATGTATAGACATCTTATGGGGCGTATCCTCTATCTCACTCACTCTTGTCTAAATCTCACATATGTAGTAGGTGCAATTTCTAGATAAATGCAGGAGCCACATTATTTGCATTAGAAATCTATCAACTGAATAATGAAATATTTCCAAGGAACCATCAACTACGGGATTCATTATTCAATAATATGTACTTTATATCTCATTGGTTGCACTAGCTCGAACTAAGCGAGAAATAAGATTGATCACAAGTCCACTTCATGAAATGTTATCAATATGGTTTTCAGCTGCATTTGTTGCTCCAACAAAAATAACTTTGTGATTGGTTTATCTTGGTAAAGTCCACATACAAAGGTGTAGTCAATATTTCTATTCATACCATTTTGTTGCATAACTTCCTTGCTAAGGTTGGTATTAGATTTAATCTCCTGATTGCCATGTGGTGCGAAAATCAAAGAACACTAAAGTTTTGTTAAGATCTATTATAGTGGCAATGAGAAAATCACATTGAGATCCAGATGCAATACATCTAAGATTTGGTACATGATGGGGTGATCGACTTGTAGTGTTGTCCCACTTATCAATAAGTTGTTGACATTTTCATGAAGACATTCACTAACCAAATGTTTTTCTTTATAGGAAACCACTTTTGGGTGATGTACATAACTTCCTAACAATTGCATTTCTTTTTGAGTATTGTATTTTGAGAGGGTGTTTTTCACATGTAGTTTTGTCTCTTTCCTCTTCTTTCAGTTAATCTATGTTACTTATATGCAATGTAAAATTAGTACCTTACATAGCTTTTTTCCAGCACCCATTCTTTCTATTATCTCTAGTAGTTCTTTAGAAGCAGTATTGAAGATAAAATTTGTTTTTTGCCCATGTACTATTTCCTCTTTCCTCTTATTGCATATGTTCTATGTTACTCAGATTCATTGTAAAATGAGTACCTTACATGGCTTCATTTCGAGACCTATTCATTATGTTATATCTAGTAGTTATTGAAGGGGGGCGTGGGAATATTAGAGATAACGTACATTGAATTGCACTTCAATTAGACTAGTGAGTAGATTCATGCATGGAAACATCATTATAATCACCAGGAGGGAATTCCAACAGTGCAGTAGTGAGTTTTACTAATCTCCACTCACATATCTATGTAAATTCACTAGAAGACTTACTCCTATATTAGTTCATCCATTTGAATATATTGCATTGAACTTTATTCTCTCATAATTCTCTTTTTTGTGTATGAATATAATTCATTAATTCCTCTCTCTATCTATTTTATGTTTTGTTTCTTTGAAAATTTTGTTCATTTTGTTTTAGCTAGATCCAACCTATACAGATTCAACTAGAATTTCATAGCTCAACATTACAGTGACCATATGATGCTCTAGAATTGGAAGTCATTTCCAAAACCCTTAATATTTGGAGAAATATGTCAATCTAGATAACATGAAGCACATCCATACTACAAACCAAACGAATCATGATCTTTAATTCAAAACCAAGGAACAACTTAATATGGCTCAACCCAAATGATCTAGTGAATATAAATAAAACAACTGGATGAATTCAATAAGGGATACATGAGTATGTTTTGGATTAGGTTGGGCTAACATAGGTTCAAAGTTTACTGCGCACCAACAAAACCCTCAGGTATTGGCCCTCTCAGCAATGACCTGCAAGTAGGTCGCAGTCTCACCTGAAGTGACTATGGGAGGTTGTAGAACTAGGTTTTTGTAGCCTTAGGGATACTGCGATGTGGCACTTTGTATTTTCATTATTCTTTAATACTTATTAACTTACTTCACATACATCAATTACTTCACACTTATATATTACTTTGTAGAATTACATTCATCACTTAAACATAACATAAACATCCATAAGCTTCACAGTACTGAAATAAAGTGCAGATAATAAGAAAACTAACACATGAGACACGTTCTTTACCATGGTTCATCCCAATGTGGTACTACGTCCACATGAACTGTTGCTTATAATATGGAATTTGTACAAAAAACAATTCTTCCCTACGCAAACAACTGCATGGTGTTGGTACACTAAGATGGAGACGGTCTTCGCACTCAACTGCGGAGCCTTTCCCATTTCTTCAAAGTACAAATCAACATAATACAACCATAAATATATATTTTGATCAATACTTCACTTCGTTCTTTATTATTCATCCCTATCTATACTATTACATGAGGGATTACATCACTACATTACCATGGACCAGATACCATGGTTTCCAAAATACAAGGGACTATGGTACAAAACCATCAACTTTTACAATATTTTATGCTTTTACAAAAAGGAAGGGGCTTCATTATGAATCCCCCTTACTGTGCTGTGAATTTAATGTACAGTCTTAATTGTGCTCCATTTCTCTACTGCGTAGTCCACTTCGCACTTTGTACTATGTGCTATATCCCCAAAATTTGGCTTCCTTGCCCAAAATCTGGCCATGTTGGGCCGCGCTCAACAGTCCCCCAATGCTCACCTGTGACTCGTCCTGAGTCACTTAGCTTCTTATGCCTTTAATATTTTTTGCAATGCTCTTATATGTTTGGTTGAACTATTGGAGCACTTCTATCATCTATTTATCCTTGTTGTGTGCTCCCTCCAACAATGCTTCTATTACATGCTCTGCAGCCTTTTGTAGCATTATTGCCTCCTTTTGTTGAAGCACCTAGAGCTTCTCATCCATTGTCAGGGAGAGTTGAATGACCTCATCCTACCAAGGTTGAGTTCTTTCCATCAATTTCTTCTCTTCCCTCTTCCCTCTGAAACCTCTTTGATCCTCTTCTGTAGCACCTTTGCTTCATTGATCTTTGTGAGCTTCTGCAATATACACAATGTCTTTGCAGTTGCTCAACTTTCCTCTAACTACTGCTTCTTTTGTTGCATATCCTCCTGAATTTTCTGAACATTTGAATGTTCCTATAGTGAAGTCAAAATCAGCATCCTCCTGTCGAGTAGTTTGTTGTAGTCCACCAATGCTGTGAAGATTCTAACCATGACTAAATTTAGGTCAACCTCCCTCTCATCTCTTACATCATCTGGTGTAGTTGTCTGCAAATTCAATTGTCACTCAATAATTTTTACCTCATACTCAAACTGTACCATGATAACTTTATCTTTCTGCTCCATGATTGCAAGGCCAGGATTTGTGACCTTTTCTTTTGTTGATTCCTCTTCACGGACCTCCATGTCTAGAATTCCCTTACATGTTGTTTATATTGCATCTTTCAGCTATTGATATTCTTTTGCCATTTGATCTCTCTCTTGTGTTGTATATTCAAGCTTCTCTGATAGCACAACCTTCTCCTTTTTCACCTGTATGTTGAGTTGGGATGTGCCCTCTTCCCCTAGATTTAATTCCTCTATAATCTCTTCATGCAGCTTATGTAACCTTGGCAGTGGCACTCCTGCGATGTTCATGTTTATATGTGTCCACACCTTGGCCTGCTGATCAATTTCTGTTGATTCAAATTGTAGAGACCCTGTAGGTATCTGTGTCAACCTCACTACAAGGGTAATAATGATCAACCTTCCTTCTATAATCGTTTCTTGTATTTGTGGAGGTTGTCTAAATGATAATTCCAAAAACTTCAATTCCACGATCCTTTCCTTAACACCTATGATAAGCTCTTCATAGCGATCTTCCACATTCCAAGATTCCATTGTGATCTCTTGAACCTTATCTCCAATCTAGTCCAAGTCATCCTCAGTGAGAATCATTGGTGTGACCTCCTTTGACTTATCTGCCTTATTCTTCTTTGTAACCTTGGTGGAAGCTTCACCTTGTTTCTTCTTTTTCTCTACAACAGATTTCTTTGTTTCGGACTTATTTGTCTGCTTCATCATATCATTGCCTCCTTAAGATTCCTCCTCATGCTCTTCATCATGGTGTTCTTCTTCCTCTTCCTATTCCCCTGTTTCCTTCTCTTTATCTTTTCCGCCGCATTCGCCATGGTGTGAAGTGTCCAACTCTTCTTCTTCTATTGCATTGTCTCCTACCTCGTCTACTGGAGTCATCCAATCTATGAGCCATGTCTGCACTAGTTCTACTAGATCATCCTCTTTGACCATATATGGCAATGCATGACATTGCTTCTTCAGGTCTCTGTACGCCTGTATGTACAATCTATGAAAATATACCTTGAACCTCACCATAACGATGTATTGTTTGTGCAAGCTAGGTGAAAGGCGTGGATGTTAGTTTACAAGCATGTAGATCCTTCTGGTATAGTATACAAAACTATTGTTTTCCTGTGTGTGTGATGGTTAATTGGTATTCCACAATGAAGCATACCTCGTGGCCTCACATACATCTTCTTCTATGAGAGGAAATTGTGTATCATCTAGTTCCTTCGATGTCAACATAGCAATGATCAATATTAACCAGGCATAATGGAAATATGTACCTTTCTCTTGGACCTCACAATAGTTGTCCAAGAATTCCTTGCACAAATACGTAGCCTAGTTATACTAGATTCCATTTGCGCACTGCGTGGCTAAATCCACCACCAGCGTAGGGACTTCATTTTTGCAACACTTCCTCATAATCTTGTTAGCCAGAATATTTGTCGTGAAGAAGACTACTTGGTCATTGATAGAGTTTATGTCGTAGCCCTTGTTGAATTTAACCAGCCCATACTTCTTCTTCATGCTTTCTTCCAAGGTACGCTACTGGTCCTTCCCGACAAATTCCTCTGTGGGGTTCTGCCCTTGGTAAGGTAATGTCATGATCCTCCAAAGAAACATTTGGTCTATCGAGGTTTTCTTCCCCATCCATAGGTGTCCATCATGAATTAACACTAATAGTTGGCGCACACATGATGTGTTCGTTGAACTCCTTCCAAAGTGCGACACATTTAACATGTTGAGAAGCCCTGACTATGTGAACTCGTTTTCCCACCACTGTAGTTCCAACCTCGTCACCCCACTGTTTGGGTAGTGAACCTACTACAAGTACCAGTCAGGTGTGAACTGTAGGTACTTCATTCGGTCATTAAAATATTTTTTTGTAAACTTTAGCTATGGAATATTTCCTAAAATATCTCATTCAAATGGCATAACCTCTGGAAATAGTGGGGTGAATGTCCCATACTTTGCATATTTAGCAACCTTTATAGGCTTAGCATTTGGCTTCCTTGGTGGAATATTTGAGGGTAGATGTGAGATGAATGCTATGCTACCTTCCTCCGCCTGAATTTCCTCCACTTCTTCTTCAATTTCAACCTGTTGAGGTTTCTTCTGAGGCTTCACAGGTTTGGTAGGCTTCTTGTCCTATTTTTTCTTGGTTCTTACTTCCTTGGGTTACTTTTTCCTCAATGATGTTCGCGACTTCTATGGTGGTGGTGGTATTACTGAGGGTGTTGCTGCTATGGGTGGGACGACTACTGATGTTGCAAGTGTATCAGCTGTTGCTGCAATGGCTTCTTCCATAACTCCTTCTAGACCTTTCTCATTAAATATTCATACAAATTCTTCAGTTGACAGGATATTCATGTAAGAAATATTTGCAACTACTTCACACTACTACTCTCTCAAGCTCTCGATTCAGAAAGTTCTTAATCGGCATAGGAGTTAGTGATTTATAACAATTATGTCCTTCGAACCTCATCATAAAATTGATTTTGTCCTGATACTGTTCAGATTGCATCATTAAATTTGTATTTATCATTATCTTCTTCCAACTGTCATCTTAAATGAAACATGATGCCTATCTTTTCCCTTTTAACGGTCATATTTCTAATTTTATGGTGAGCTTTGACATGTTCCCTGTTGTAGTGCACCTTTGTCTTATGGCGTGGCTTCCCGCGAACTTTGACATATTCCTGATTGTAGCAGACTACTTTCTTTGTCAAAGCTCTTTTCGCAACATAGTTTATAGTCTAGTGCCCACTTTCAATTTCATGTGACACTAAGACTTTCCTTCTTTTTTCTTTAGGGTGCAGTTGTAGGGACATGGTTCTCCTTGTACAACTTCAATCTACTACCATTTACTTTTCCCTGAATTAATTCTTCATTTAAGTTCGCTAACTACACTGTGCCTCCATCAGTAGTATTCTTAATAACATATGGGCCTTACAAATGTGTTTTGAATTTCCATAGAAATTTCACAAGCTTACTGTCATAGAGGAGAACAATGTCTCCCATGTGAAACTTGGTTTTCTTATGTAGCTGCCATGCCAAGCCTTTTCTCTTGCTTTTTGCACTTGATGAGATCTTGCTAGAAAATTGTTTCCTTCCAGAGATAGTAACTGCGACAATCTTTCTTCCATTATGTCAGGATCTGCCATATTGATAAAAGTTGCAATTCCTAGGCTAGGGAAAATGTATTCCATGGGAATCACAACTTCTTTCCCATAAACTAACCTAAAGGGTGTCAGACCTGTCAAATTTTTTCATGTGGTCCTATAAGCCCATAATACTATTGGAATTATAATATCCCAGTCATCCCTATTCACATTACTGATCTAACAATGGGGCTTTTAGGATTCTTGTCTAGCTTACAAGAACCTCTTCCAGTTTCAAAGCTTCAAATTTTCCCAAGTCTTAATGATTAACCAATGTGGAATTAAGAAATGCTTGAAAATATGGGTGTATGCTTGTATTTGTTTTCGGATGATTATTTGCTTTAAATTCTATCATTTGTGCTGATATGGGAAGGTACTTAAACTGATATATAAATGCATATAACAATAGTTAAAGCAATAATAAAAAGAAACACATAAGGCAACAATTTAATATGGAGTTCACTCTGATATCTTGGGCTACGTCTCCTTGAGCTCTAATTAATTCGATTAGGCTCTCTGGGATTATGGCAACAGTTCTTTTACAAGTGCCTACACTTAACTCCAATGTTTTATACAGGAACATTGGGCTCAAAACACCATCTTATCCGTTGACTCTTGGAGCTCTTCGACTTTCTAGCTGTAGCTCTTGGCTCTGGCTCTAGCTCTTGCTCTGGCTGTGGCTCTAACTCTAGCTCTGGCTCTATGGCTTGGGCTCTGGTTCTGGCTCTTAGTTCTCACTTCTGGAACTCGCTTTGGCTCTTGGCTCTGGCTCTTTCTCTGGCTGTGGCTCTGACTCTAGCTCTGGCTTTGTGGCTTAGGCTATGGTTCTGAATTTCAGCTCTTGCTTCTGGCGCTCGCTCTGGCTCTTGGCTCCGACTGTGGCTCGTGGCTCTCTGCTCTGGCTTTTCTAAGCTCTTTCGCTCAACCTTTCCATGCCTTTGTGAATCACTCAACCTCCAAGAAACTCCAACAACATTATGTTGTTGTCAATTGAGCTCTCTGGCTTTTCACTCGACCTCCGAGTGATTCCCAAACTCTCTGCGCATTCAACATTTTCTCACTATTTTCTCTTTGCTGTCTTCTATTGTCTGTTCATCTTCGCTTTCAACTCTCATGTTACCTACCTCTGTCCATTTGAATCCCTTCTTTCATCTATTACAGTCATTGCATCACACCTCACAGGGAAACGACCACCTGTTCCGTAACGGATAAGTGTCAGGTTCACTAGAAACACTTGATCATTTGAAACGACCATTATTTCTGTTTACTCCAAGAATGCCCACGAAACACGAATCTCTGCCAACTCATCGTCCACATCAGACTTCACACCTTTATGCGCCGTAGCTTATTTTCTCCCTCGGGTCCGGTCTCCCATTGGGTACAATCTTTGCCGTTAGATCTGGGGCCTCCAGATCCTACATTATCACTCTTATTGCGCAGATGACTTGCTCGGACGTTAGCCCATGATGAGAGTTGTTTTCTCTCTCATTCGCCGAACATGCGTCAATCACTGTATTGCATCGTTGGGTCCTCTGAAAAACCCGCTTACTGCCTGAAACGCCTCCGATATTCCACTGGTTTTGGAGCGCAGGACCCGCCTTTCAGTTTAGCACTTTTCCCATGGTTTTCGGCTTCCCTTGTGACTGAGCGCTTGGGGCTGTTGCATTTTGAGGGGTTTTTCCCAGCAAAAGCGCTAATCGCGCATCAAAAACAACTTCTATTTTCTGACCCGGACTTCGTAATCGCTAGGTTGCGCCACTGCGTGGTCTCCATGGGCCAACGGTCCGTGCGTTTTGACCAAGGATCCTCGTTTTTCTGTGCTGGCCACAAATTATCATGGTTTGGAGGTTATTTCAGATAGGCTTTGACATCCATAAGACTTTAAACTTCAGTATGAGTTTTTACAGAGTTTAGGTAGCTTTAAGAGAGTTTAAGGACCCAATTTCGAATCACGCCTTTCGACTAAAATAACTTTTGGTCCACCAAAAGACTGATACACTGATTTGAGTAGTAAATGAGAGTAACAACACCCTCTTCTTTCAGCCTCCCTACACTTGCCTTCGGATAGTGCCTCTGACCCAAAATCGCTGACCACTTCCCTTCTGGGATGGGTTGGTCGTCTCAGGAAGAAATATTTTCCTCCTTGACTTCATGCAGAACTTCTGCTATGAAGTTTACAGAAGGTAGTTTGAACTTCTTTTCCTTGATCCAAGGTGGCTCAAACAAATGTGAAGTACATCTGCTCTACAAAACTTTCATTTGTACCTATTTGAAAAGCTGCCAACAACAACTGTTAACAACAACGGGCATACAAACAACAACTACATGGGCTAACTCCTTCTTCAACAAAGAAATAGATTTCACATCTTTGTGAACCCTTCCATGTCTTATATCTGCACACAAATGATTAACTAAATAACAAGCCAATAAAAAATGCCTTTACAGCAAATGACCCTTCAAGTCAAGCATGTAGGAAAAAGACCTTTAGGACTCTTTTCCAAAAGATGAAACACTTCACTAGGATCTCCATTTTGGAAACCAAGTTAAATTCTCCCAAGCCAACATCACATGCATCTCATGCTCATGCATGCATTCCATCTATCAACTTTCGCTTAAGTACACTGTACTTTCGAAGCTTAAATGAACATATTGTTGCAACAATAAAGTGAGTTTCCGACTCAACTTCTTTCTATTTACCATTTTGGTAAGATCCTGCAACTTGCATTTATTCCACAAAGAAATGCAAACAGATGCATCAAAGGACATGCAGTCTTAATTGGATAAGAGTTCTAACCATTTCTTACCAATCCATTTCAAAGGTCCCTCCTTTGTTTGCACATCAACGTCAATATGTGAATCATCTTGAACCACATCAATCATGGAATCTTTATTTCCATCCCTGTCATTTTCTTTTTCCACCTTCTCCTTTAGCTTTGGTGGAAGCAGTGCTGGATTCAAAGTCCAACACCTCTCAGTCATATGCCCTTGATTATGGCAGTAAGTGCAACACACGTGCATCCTTTTGACAACATGATTTTCCTTGTCCTGTGGACCTTTGCTTGCTTTCTTCTTTTCCTTCAAAAGTTTCATGTATGTGGCCATCCTCTTCCAACATTTAGAAACATAATGGTTATCCAAACCACAAAAGGAACATGCAATTCTTTTTCCTTGCTTTACAAAATCAAAAGGAAGGTGTTTAGAACTAGATTTATACCTGCCTCTTTCACCTATATTGCCTTCATGAGGAGGTGAGACAAATGAAGAAGTAGCTCCCTTTGGAACACTATCACTTTCTTCAAGTCTCTTAGAGTTTCCACAACCCTCTAGTTCAAGTATGTGCTTCTGAACACCTGCATCATGAGAATGAAGTTTCGAGCTATTGCATTCCTTTTGAATACATTCCTCATGCTTCTGAGGTAGAGGACCTGCAATGAAACTCCTTTTTGGAACTCTTTCAATGGCTTCATGGAAGCTTTGGAATTATCTCCATAAGACTATCCATAGCCAAGACCCAAATACTTAGGCCTTTCCTAAACTATTATTGGCTCAACAATACCTTATGCATGTTTGCCCAATCCTTTTCCTTGATAGCCCATCTTGGACATTAGCTTGGATCCTATGCCTCTGGTATGTCTTTCAAAGGAACCAATATAAGCATTCTTAGAAGAATTTGAAGACAAAAATGAATGGTTTACCTCTTCTTCAAGCTGATACTTGGCCAAGGCTTCTTTGGCAATAAAGAGTTGTGACTCCAACTCATGCATCCTTTTCAGGTTCATATTTACAATATGAAGTTGCCTCTCCATCTCTTGCAATTTGCCAAAAAGCATCTGCTTCTCTTCCTCCACGGAATTCAACTACTCTCTAAGTATGTTGCTTTTCCTTCCATCCTCATACATTTCTCTCACCATATCTGTCATGGTGGACATGTCTTGCTTCATTTCTCCATTAAAGGAACTTCAAGATCAAGAAGAATTTGAGAACTCACATGTAGAAGTTGTCATTTTCAAAATGCATAAAAGAACTTCAAACAAGATTATTAAAAAGATTATCCAATAACCTCTTGCAATAACCTTTTGTGCTTCAAGGATTATGATTTGAAAATCACTTGTGAGTGACCTCAGTTAATTAATGAATGAATGAAGGTATTACAAACTCATGTGCTGGTGTGTGTCTATGTTATCTTAGGAAACAGATCGATAAGATTGCAAAATACATAGACATGGAAAAATGGAAAACAGTAAGAGAAACATAGTAAGAAAATAAAAGAATACAACAAATTAATAAGGAGTTCACCCAATACTCCTGGGCTACCTCTCCAGTCCAAATTTCAGTGGTGGCCTTTCCTTATTGTGTCTTTAAAGCAGATTTTTTACAATGAGGAGCTCAATTTGATTCTACTAAAATAGATGATGCTTAGCAGGGTAGTTCCTGGATTCCCCAAGCCACTGGAGTGCATAGAATCTTCTTTACTAAGTCTCGACCTCAACTGGTGTTGAATGGGATGAGTCCAATTTGGTACCCAGTTCTTGACAGATATCCTCTCAGGGATTTCTTGAACCACTCAAGCCCTCTGCCTGTGCGATGCTACCTTACTCCGTAGGTTAGCTTAGCTCTCCGTTTCTTGCTTCTTGCTTATTCTCTGTTCTGTCTCTCTGTCTCACTGTCTCCTTCTTTCTTACAGTGCTCACTTTGCTCTCGCTTCACGCTCTTCCTGTCTCTGTCTTCATCTGTTCATGGCTTAAAGCCAATTTGTCTCATGATTGTTCACTTCCTCTTTTGCCCCTTCGGATCGCCTACTGCTATTCACTTGGAGTTCCCTGCCTCTGCGTCATTGCCACTGTGTAACGTCTTGTAGGGAAGCGGCCACTTATCCTCTCACGAACTACGCGAGCTCTTCCTTAAGTGGTTCGGTATTTCGGTTACGGTGTGTAGTGATTCATCGACCAACTCAGCGGTCAAATCATACTTCAGACTTTTATACGCCGCAACTTAATTGTCCCTCTAGATCCAGTCATTCATCGGGTGCAATCTCTGCCGTCAGATTTGGAGTGCCCAGATCCTACGATGTTTGCTATTATCCCACAGTTGAATTGCTCGACCGTTAGCTCGCAGTGAGAGGCGATTGTCTCTCTCATCCGCTGGACACGCATCGTGCAAAGTATGGAATCGCTCGTTCTCCTACCAGATCCTCTTACCGCCCAACATGCCTCCGATATTCGGTCGGTTTTGGAGTGCAGGGCTCACCTTTTTCTTTAGTGCTTTCCCTATGGTTTCCCAGCATCCCATGCGACCAAGCGCTCGAGGCTTTTCCTACTCAAGGGGTTTTGCCTAGGGATGCACGATTAGCGCTAAGTGCTAATCGCGCATCAGAAATGGCCTCTATTTTCTAATCCGGACTTCCTAACTGCTAGTTTGCCTCCTGCGCGGTCTCCATGGGCCTCGATCAGTGCGATTTGACCAAGGTCCTCATCATTCCTTGATGGCTACAAAATGTCACTGTTTAGAGGTCTTCCTGATAGCTCTTTGTTCACAAGTTTTTGAAGTCTGTCCTGATTTGATACAATCATAACACTTTGATCATTTTCATGGATCCCATTCGATCACGGCCTTCCCACTGAAAAAGATTTTGGACCACCAAAATTTGGTTTTCAAGCATCGACTAACTGAGGGTACAACTGTCTCACTTGTCCAATCTCTATCCGCTTTGCACTGCTCGGAATTCAACCCTTGAGCCCAACTATGAGGTACTCAACATCTACCCTACACGTCGTCCTCACCTTCCTGTCCAAAATGTCTTCCTACAATTCATTAAGATATTAAGGTAACAGGTCATCAATAGAAAGCAATTGACTATGCTCTTCGGGATCTTCAATTAGTGAAGGTTCAAACAATCTCAAGCAATTTGCATTTACGATTGAGTATATGTGCATGTAAGTTGGTAGATTAAGGCGAAAATCATTCTCATGGTCAATCTTCTCAAGTATATTGAAGGGTCCATACATGATGTTAGAGTCGGTCTTGTCAGTCCTCCATCAGAGATTGAAACTCTTTCTGCATTTCATTTTTAGGTGTCTCGCTCCATTCACTCAGCTGCATTCTGCTAGGGGCATGCCATAATCTGACGGAAGGGCCTTATCATTCATTCCCCTCATGTCTTGTACCTGTTGGTTTAGGTCTTTTCATCAATGTGTATTAAAGTCCATGAGAGTCCATGTTTGATCTTTTAATGGACGAGAGTCATTTCGGTCATTAAGTCTAAGGATTAGTCATTTGGTCTTCAAACAATGTCCAATAAAGCCAACAAGGCCAGAGGGAGGCTCTTATAAAGTTGTGATTCAAATATTTTCAACGTCATATCGATAGATTACGATTGTTCTTCAAAACTCTATTTTGAAGAAAAGTCAACAGTTTGTCATTTTTAATAATTTTCAAATGTTTCTCAGTGGATTTATCCAAGCGCAACCCTGGTCTCCTTACCCAAATTCCATGTCGACTACCCCTGTAAAAAATTTCCAAAAATTTCATCACTTTAGTCAAAGAAATCAAAAGGAAGTGTGAAAAGGAGAGTTGTATTAATTGTGAAAAAGTGACAAAGTGAAAACATTACAAAATGAGTCTTGCAAGATATTTCTCCAAGTATATAAATCATTTGTACCAATTTACATTCATGAAATCTTATAGCAAAGTCGAATTTGGAGGTTGAAGAACAAATCGCAGTTTGAAAGGCCGTGACTGTGTTAAAGGTTGGAGTGCGGCGCACAGGTGGAGTGGCGCAATGCACTGGAAGTGCGCGTCACACTGGGGATTTCCGCCCAGTGTTAATTTGAACGGGTGCGACGCACATAGAGGGCGCGGCGTACTGGGTTCTTGGCGCGGCGCACACAGTTCAGAGCCTGAAATTATGTCAAATCTTTTCAAATTTCTCATCCCTTGCATATAGTTGTCAGGTAGGGCCTTTTATTTTGACATTGCTTCAGATTTTATGATAAGAGATGGTGGTGTGAGGGTGAATAAAGGTTGAAACAAAAATTCATACCCAACGCAAACAAATTTGCTGCCAGGGTTTCAGAGCTCACAGTTTTGCCACCAAGGACTCTCCTCCTTCCCCATTCTCCCTTGTTGCCTCATTTCCTACCCCCCCACCAAGTTGATCAACCCTACATTACATTCAACATCCCAAAACCCTAGCCCTTATTAAAACCTCCTCAACCCTATATAACTAATCCTAAACCCTAAACCTTATTCCCATATATAAAATCCCCCTCCTCTCCCTAATTAAAATTATCCCAATAATTCTCATTCCTAAATATTGTTTCCCCTTCCTAACAATCCCTAACAGTCCCTGTTGCATTTGTTTTTTCCATTGGTGGCAGAAATTGAAATAAAACACCAAAAAGAGTAGTTCAAGCACAGTTCATACACAACAGTCATCTTGTCTTCAAGGTATTTTGTATAGCAGTCATGGCATCTGAGCATTCATCGGACTATGAGGTGGAAACCCAAAGTGACTCTCCCTTGGAAGAACAGGCACCCCGGAGGCCTCATAAAAGTGGCAGACATGTTAGAGAAGAACCGACCACCCTTACAGAATTGCAGGCCTGCCCTCTTGCTATGTCCTGTTTTCAGCATCAGTCATGCTATGAGTTTTGTCAAAAGGTGGCTAGTGTCCAATTTCATCATGAGTTGGCTCGTCTTTTTGTGCTGCACTTGCACGAAGATCAAGCTATCTTGGCTGGTGTCACCTTCACACTTACACCAGAATCTGTCTCATTAGCAACCAGTATACCAAACATTGGTGAACCATGGCACAAGAAACAGAAGATTGACCGACAACATTATGAGCCATACATCAAAACCAGTTTCTTAAGGCAACTCAAGAGAGTGTTCCCATTCTGATATCTGAAGGATGAATATGCTCCACTAATGAGATTGATCATGAAATATTTCAGCTGTGAGGGACGGTTCTCTTGTCTTTATGCTTACCACATCAGGTTGCTCATGCATTTCACCAGGGTACGGATGATGAACATTCCATATTTCATTTGCCGCAACATAGAGAGGATGACCACCTTTATACAGTGCAAAACAGTTCAGCAGCAACTTAATAGTGTCTATCATTTTGCTCTTATTAAGATTTTGGTGGTTCATCAGCTTGGATTGCAGGGCATCACTTGGGATGATTTCATCTCGAGTGATTTCTTCAGAGCTTCACATGGAGTATCAGAGGTTAAGCATGAGGGTGAACCTTCTCATCGGTATGAGCGCCATGAGACTGCTAGTGTACCGGTTTTCATCACATATCAGAAAGGCACCAGACATTTGTTTGCAGCGGCAAAGCGAGTGTTATCTCCACCCGGGGTGGAAGGGGCCTCGCTTCCTCCATCAGCATCATAGAAATAGGACAAAGGAAAGAAGCTAATGCAAGATGAGGGGCCTTTAGGTGAGCCATCAGGTGAACAAGAGACCGACTTCATTCTCCTTTAGGATGATGATACAGATACGGGTCGATAAAGCGCCAAACTTAGAGAGATCATCCAGGAGCAGCAAACAGAGATTCAATCCTTGTCCCTTGATTTGGAAAGAGCCAAATGGAACATGAAATACTTGGAGCAAAGGAACAAATAGCTTGAAGATCAGTAGGCAATCATGGAGCTACAAAACATTCGCGAGAATCGCCAAGCTGCGCAAAGGAGAAGAGTTGAGCTCACGTCATTGGAGAAAGAGATTAATGAGAATCGGGAGGCCAATCTCGAGAGAGTTAGCATGAACTTAGAGAGGCTACTGGACAAGGCCAAGAAGGACCATGCATTTCTGAGACACATGGCTTTCCACTACATGGGACGAAACAAAGTGTGCAGGGCCCGAATTAGGAATTTGAAGGCGAAATTGAGGAAGGCAATCAAGAAGAAAAAGAGGCAAAGGGAGCTTGATCGACTTTAGATATTGGCTGAAGCCTCTTTAGCCTAGAATAAAACTTGATAAGGAAGATCCAATGCAAATTTTAAGAAATTTGGGGCATTTTTGGTAATTTTGGAAATTTTTGTGCAAAAAACAGGGTTTTTCTCCCTGTGCGCCACGCCACGTGGCGCGTGCTTACAATAGGAGGCTCCAAATGCAAAAACGTTTATATTTTTGGGTTTTCCATGAAAAATCATGATTGTTGGTGCATGGCCAAGAAGTTTGGGCAAGTTTTGAGTCCTCAGGAGGTCAAAAACACCCTATAAATGACCTCTCTGCCCCTATTTTGACACACAGGAAGCAGTCTTGGGAGATTGCAGTTTTGGAGGGGAAAATGGGCACCAAATTCAGAAATTTCACTTGGGTTGGAGAGTAGATAGGTAGTTCTTTCAAACAAGCACACTTGGGCTCAATTTGGACTTCAGAAGGTGCCTCAAAACCAGCTCCAAAGTAGCACAACGCATACAGTTTTTGGCGAGGCGCAGAGAGACCCAAAGGCCAAAATCACTCCCGCTCCGTGAAATTTCGATTAGCAATTTTCTCCAAGTGGGCCTGCTCATTTACAATACATTTTTCCCGGCATCAAAGGCAAAGTTTAAAAAACAATTTTGGCTTCTATCCAAGTGGCCAAATGAAGGCGAACAGTGACCCAAAAAATCTATGCTGATATTTGCTTTTTTCTAATTGGTCCTCATAGAAAATTAAATGTAACTGTTGATGGTTGGCTCTTCATTTCCTAGGTTGGTCAACTTTCTCATGGAAAATCTTATTTATTGTATTGAGAGTCATTTTGTAAAGGGTTGGAATTTCTGGGAAACTGTGGGAGAGAAACCCAGTCACTCACTGTACATTTTGACAGAGAATTAATGAAAGATTGCAGCTTTGGTTCATGAGATTCCTGTGGCGTGAGTTTAGCAAATGTATCTTCTTTATGTTTCATATGTATTTCGTTATGTTTAATATTTTCGTTCATATTCATTTCCAGTGAAATCCTTCTAAGTGAAAAAAGGTAGAATTCAGTGTATTGCTCTGCCTTGGGATAGTTTTCACATTCTATGTTTTCTTCTGTTGAAAAGGATTCATGCATTTATGCCCTTTTCACACTCTTAAGCAATCTCTCCACTTCATATTATTTCAAATCTAATTGATAGACTTTCCGCCTGTCTTGCCTCACGAAATAATCTTCATCTTTGAGTTAAATTCTCTGCTCATGATGTTCCTTGGCCCCACACATCCTAGAAAACTCAATCATTCATCAAAATACCTCCATCATATTTATTTACCTAGCCTAAAATCAGTATTCATTTTTGAGTCATCTTAGACCCTATTGTTTATTTTCCTGAGTGTGACCCGGAGAGAGCCCTCCCCTGTTCTGGTAGGGCTAGCTACCAGACTGAGCGTGGTTTGTGGTTACCCTGAATTTTGCCTTCCTTCAGCCTAAGGAAAATTTAGGTGCTAACATAGTGGCGACTTCGCTGGGGACAAAATTCTTTGTTTGTTAGTCTTCTCCGTTGCGTAAACGACAAGAGTAACCTACGAACACCCGATACTTCTGATAATTCTAAGCTTCCGGATTATAAGTTTAGGATTTGATAGGCTGAGTAAGTTGTTCATGTCCTTATGATTTTTTCGAAAATAGCACGCTGGCTTTGAGATGATATACCAGAGCCAATCCAGATCCAGATCCTCCTCATATCTACGAAAACCCCAATTTGATTCCAAGACTCCTTCGTCAAGAGAGCTCTATAACTCCTGTGTTCAAATCCCATTCATGTCCTGACATTTTTGAGTATCTTGAAGAGCTTGAGTTTGATGAACGGTTTGAAATATCATTGTTCAAGACCAAATCCAAAAGGGCTATTGACTCTACTATCCCCAATCCACAGTTTCTTGTAGACCTAGAAACTGAAAGGGCTAACCGGTCAATTGATAATTATATCGCGACACAGCTTCAAACTCAAATGGTTAATTCCCTACAAACTGCACACACCCATCCAACACCTCCAAGACCAAACCCACCAAGAGTGATGGCTACCCGTTTTGGACCTCTTGTGCTACCTCAAGTTCTAGATGACATGCCTGCAGATTATCAAAGCAAAATCCCTTTGTTTGATGGCGCTCCTAATAGTATTACCGCTCAACAATATGTGGACATAATGGTAGATTTCTGTGACCTTCATGAGATTGATAGAGAGAATGTGACAATGAGACTCTTTATACAGACATTTGCTGGTGAAGTTAGGAAATGGTTCAGAGGTTTGCTGGCTGCACATATTGCTACCTTGGCCGAACTGCAAAGACAATTTTTAAACCGTTGGGAAGTAAAAAAGAATCCTCTTCAAATTCTGGCTGAATATGAGTAGATCATACAAAATGCTGGTGAGTGGGTCCAAGACTACCGCATTAGATTAAATTCCGTTTATAATGAAATTCCTGATCATCTAAGGCCACCTGTGGGACTAGCCATGATGAAGTTTCCGGATGGTTTTGATGCTGACATGGCTTATCAACTAAGAGAAAGAGAGCTGGCCACAATGGAAGACATGCAAAAAATCACGGTCAGCATTGAATCAAATCTGTTATCCAAGAGGGCTAGAGCAAAAGAAGAAAAGAAGGTCACAGTCAAGGAAGAGTCTTCCTCGATGGATCAATTACTCAGGAAGGTAGAGTAGATGCTTGAAAGGGTGAATCTTGACAAACCTGAGCCACAAGTTAGAAATTCTAACTTTCGTGGTCAGCAGCAGCCACAATATAGGATAAGGTAGAGAGATCAGCGAGCCCAAGATCAGACAGCACAGCAGCCAGTACAACCACCTCTGCAGCAAAATTTTGTGAATGGACCGGAGTCTGATGAGGAAGGGAACGTAATATGGGAAGAGAACCACTTATTTACTCTGGATGATTTGCCTACTTACATTACTGAAGAGGAGGAGTATGTGGAAAGTTCAACTGCACACAAAGACGCAGATTTCATTCTAGCAAGTGACACAATTTTAGAAGAAGAATCAGAGGAGTATCAAAGAGGCTATATGAATGCTCTGTCCGCTCAACAGCGACAATATTCACTTAGAAATAGAGATGTGCCAGTTAACCCAATTCAGAAGAGGAAGGAAGTTTCAGCATCAAAGAATGATTCGTTAGTTCCACTAAAGAAAGGCAAAGAGGCACTTGGACCTGACAGTAGCAATTCACCACCAGCAGAAAAATAAAATCAGCAAATTGTATCAAGAGAAAAGGAAAGGAAAGAAGTCCCGGTCAAAGAGGTAGAAAAGACTTCCGCTTTCAGTTTAGAGAATGAAATTTCTAAATTGAAGGTATCCATTCCCTTAACTGAAATAATGAAGAACAACAGTTATAGAGGGCAAGTTTCTAAAATTTTAAATTGTGATCCAATGTCTGATGTGGTGAATGTCGAAGATGATCAACCCGAAATGATTTTTGGGCCAGCATTGAATGGTAATTCTCCAGATAATGATGTGCCACCTTTTTATATCAGTTTAATATTGCATGATTTTGTGTTACATAATGCCATGTTCGATTCCGGAGCTTCTCACAATCTCATGCCCAAGGCTATCATGGATAAGCTGGGTTTGGACGTCACCCGGAAATACCATGATCTCTATTCGTTTGATTCCAGCATAGTGAGATGTATTGGGCTCATCAAAGACTTGGTTGTAAGTCTGGATCAAATCCCAGTGAAGAATTTTTTGATGGATATTGTGGTAGCGGATATTCCTCCTAGGTTCAGCATGCTTCTTACCAGTTCTTGGGCAGCAAAATTGAAAGTGACACTACAACTAGATTTCTCCTATGCAACAATTCCGGTGTTTAGCCAGATGAGAAAACTGTATCGAGAACAAAAAATGAAATACATGATTACAAGCAAGGAGAAACCCATTAATCATCCAATTAATTATATACATACATATCTAGAGTCTTTTGTTTTGTATTCAGATGGTTTTAATGATGTAGATAGTCAGTTAGTTGAAGCAGAAAGTATTCTAGAAATAGTAGAAAATTTCACAGAAGTTTTGAAGAAAGAAGGACGAGAACAGCAAAACACCGTTGAGAAATCAGCTGAAGGTAACGAACAGCAAGCAGGAAAAATAGAGCCAACAGAATTTCGGCGCTTGGAAGAAGAGGAAGAAGGTTTGTCGACCATGGATTTCGACGGTGCAGTGGGAAATGATGGTGCTGGGATTGGTATTTGGGTACGCAGTCTTTTCTCCGCCCCGAACAAGGTGCCTAGTAATGTGTGGGTATGCTCTTACAAATTAGCTTTTGATTGTTCGAACAATGAGGCTGAGTATGAAGCTCTGATTGCTGGCCTAAATATTCTAGGAAAGCTGAATGATAAGAGGATTGCAGTATATGGCGACTCCGAATTGGTGATTAAGTAGGTCAGAGGCAAATATCAAGCAAAAAATCCTCAGATGCGGGCTTGCCAGAATGCAGTCCTAGAAATCCTGAAATTATTTTCAGAATATACCTTGACATGTGTGCCTCGTGTTCAAAACAACATTGCTGATGCTCTTGCTAAGGCAGCCAATAGTTTGAAGATTCCAATGAACTCCAGTAATAAATTCGAAATCCATGTCAAGCATCGTTCGACTGTCCCTGACAATCAGAGATATTGGCAAGTTTTCCAAGATGATGAGGAGATTGATGATTTTTTGAAAAACAAAGGTAAGTTCAAAGATACCTCAATTGATGAAGAAAATGATGATGGCAAAGATGATGTGCAGATCAATCAAATGGACATGTTGCATCTAAAGGATAACATTATTCCTAAAGGCTTGATAACTTTAGAAGAACTCTTTGATCAAGACGACATAGCCCGCAAACCAACATTGCAACCAACAGAGAAGGGTGTTGAAGAGGTCAATATCGGAACAGCTGCTAATCCTAAAATGGTAAAACTAGCATTGCCACAAAATATGAAAGCCAAATATATCAGTTTGTTGTCTTCATTTGCTGACCTGTTTGCTTGGGACTATTCTGACTTGAAGACATACGATACCAATATAACTCAGCACACTATACCCATTAAGCCTAATCAGAAACCTTTTAGACAGAAGTTGAGAAGGCTAAATCTAAAACTGCTACCATCAATTGAAAAGGAGATAAACAGGCTATACAAATCAGGAAGCATTGTTCCCATCAGATTTTCGGATTGGATCTCCAATTTGGTGCCCGTGCAGAAGAAGACAGGTGAGATTCACTTGTGCATTGATTTTAGGAATCTCACTAAAGTTTCATTGAAAGATAACTACCCACTTCCAAAAATGGATCATATACTTCAGCGAGTAGTTGGAGCATCTCGTATGTCACTACTTGATGGTTATTCTAGATATAACCAAATTTCTATCCATGAGGATGACCGAGACAAGACAGTGTTCACCACTCTGTGGGGAACTTTTCATTACACTAAAATGCCTTTCGGTTTGAAGAACGCGGGTGCCACCTTTCAGCGGGCAATGGAATTGGCTTTCGCAAATGAGAAGGATGTCTTTTTGGTTGTATACCTTGATGATTTGACGGTGTTTTCCAAATCTAATGAAGAACACATGTATCATCTGAAAACTGTCTTTCAAAAGTGCAGAAAATATGGTCTATCTCTGAATTCAAAAAAGAGCTTGTTTGCCATGGAGGAGGGAAAAATACTTGGGCACATCATCTCAAAAGAAGGCATTTGTATTGATCCAGCGCATGTGCAAGCAATTCAACAAATCGATCTACCCCAGAATAAGAAGGAGATTCAATCGTTCAATGGTAAAATGATTTTTTTACGCCATTTTGTACCTAATCTGGCTGAGCACCTAAGAGAGATCACAAACATGCTTAAGAAGGACAGCCAAGTGACGTGGACGGAAGAGGCTGTAAAATGTTTCAATTTAGTCAAATTGGCTCTTTCTTCAGCTCCAATTCTAATCAGCCCAGAATACACTTAGGATTTTATAAGCAGTGGTGTTGATGCAGAAAAGAGATGATCATGAAAGACCCATTGCTTTCTTCAGCCGAACTATAAGAGATGCAACCTTAAAGTACAACATCATTGAGAAGCAAGTCCTCACACTTCTGAAAGCATTGAAAGATTTTCAGGTATACATTCTACATTCTCATATTTTGGCTTATGTTCCTAACGCTGCTGTCAAAGATGTTTTAGTGCAGACCGATCCAGAAGGAAGACGAGGTAAGTGGATTGCAGCTTTGTTGGAATATGATGTGGAGATAAAGCCCACAAAGCTGGTTAAAGGACAGGGATTGGCAAAGTTAATGGCCGAATCAAACTTGCACACCTTAGACATAAATATGATCGCTGCTATGTCTGATGAGAATGAGGAAGGTTCGTCAATTCAGGTATCTGAAATGTTTGCTCTTTCTCCGTTGTATTCAGACATCATATATGTGCTTGAAAATTTGTCACCACCACCAGGCATGACTAGAAACAAAGCTAGAACTCTCAAATTAAAGGCTGCCGAATTTTGCATTCTAAATTCTGCACTTTATTGGAAAGATCCCAGTGGCGTTCTTTTGAATTGTTTGGTGGAAGAAGAAGCAAAGCAGGTCATGGAGGATTTCCACGAAGGAGATTGTGGTGGTCACCTTTTTTGGAAAACAATAGCAAATAAAGTTCTGAGAGCGGGATACTATTGGCCAACATTGTTTGATGATGTATATAAGGTTGCCAAGAGCTGTCATACATGCCAGATTTTTGAAGGAAGGCACAAATTACAGCCTTTTCCGCTTAAGCCCATTGAGGTGAGTGCCCCTTTTCAACAATGGGGGTTGGATTTCATTGGTGGAATTCATCCTGCTTCTTCCGGTCAGCATCGATGGATTCTCATGGCAACATATTACTTCACGAAATGGATCGAAGCAATTCCCACCAGACAAGCTATAGATGCGGTAATTATTTCATTCCTTGAAAATAACATCTTGTCTCACTTTGGTTGCTCGAATAAGTTAATCACTGATAACGCAACAACTTTCAAATAAAAAAGGATGGTAGAGTTTTGTCATAAATATCACATTATTTTGGGTCACTCAACTGCCTATCATCCGCAAGGCAATGGATTGGCGGAGTCCTCTAACAAATCTTTGGTCAACATCATTAAGAAGTTGCAGGAAATCAACAAGAAGTGCTGGCATAAGAAGTTGGTCAATGCACTTTGGGCAGATCCTGTCAGTCAGAAGAAATACATTGGTATGTCCCCCTTTGAGCTTGTGTATGGAGTTGATGCATTGTTTCCTACCTCTCTCGCAACCCCGATAGTCAAACTTCTTTAGGAAGCCGGCAGTGAAGACGATCCTATGCAGAGAAGATTGAATCAAATGATGCATTTGCAGCAGACCAGAGAAGAAGTTTTCCAAAACACATCCAAGTTGCAGGAGAAGATTAAGTAAATTTATGACAGAAAAGCAAAGGCGGACAAATTTTAGCTAGATGATGTAGTGCTAAAGTGGGATGCAAGGAATGAGGAAAAGGGTAAACACGTTAAATTCGAGAATCTTTGGAAAGGTCCCTTCAAGATTGCAGCATATTGGGGTCAGAATGCCTTTCTTCTGAAGTAAATGAACGGGGAAGATTGTCCAGGAGGGCCGATCAATGGTCAGCTACTGAAGCGGTACCACTTCTGAGTTGTTTCTACTATTTCTGTTGTCACTATAAATACCATTTTATTTCAGTTTGGTTAGGGTTTGTCAAGTCAGTCTTCGAGTCATTTTAAGATCAAATTTGAGTTAGTTTTTCGGTCATTTTGGTTTCATAATCAAGTCGGTTTCAGTCAGGTTTTAGTCAATAAATGAGTGAGATTCTGGTGTTGTTTGTTGAAATAATGACTCCATAGCCCAATGGACAAAGGCACTATCTGCTCTCCCAAAGATTTGCTGTTCTTGGCACCTCCAAGGAGCTACCATCCCCCATTGGAGCCAATGTTAGAGTCGGTCTTGTCAGTCCTCGGTCAGAGATTAAAACTCTTTCTGCATTTCATTTTTAGGTGTCTCACTTCATTCACTCAGCTGCATTCCGCTAGGGGCATGCCACAATCTGACGGAAGGGCCTTAGCATTCATTCCCCTCATGTCTTGTACTTGCTGGCTTAGGTCTTTTCATCAATGTGTATTAAACTCCATGAGAGTCCATGTTTGATCTTTTAATGGGCGAGAGTCATTTCGGTCATTAAGTCTAAGGATTAGTCATTTGTCCTTCAAACAATGTCCAATAAATCTAGCAAGGCTAGAGGGAGGATCTTATAAAGTTGTGATTCAAAGATTTTCATCATCATATCGATAGATTACGACTGTTCTTCAAAACTCTGTTTTGAAGAAAAGTCAACAGTTTGTCATTTGTAATAATTTTCAAAAGTTTCTTAGTGGATTTCTCCAAGCACAGCCCTAGTCTCCTTAGCCAAATTCCATGTCGGCTACCCCTACAAAAAATTGCCAAAAATTTGATCATTTTAGTCAAAGAAATCAAAAGGAAGTGTGAAAAGCAAAGTTGTATTAATTGTGAAAAAGTGACAAAGTGAAAACATTACAAAATGGGTTTTAGAGAAAGAAAAAATCAAATCCAACTATTGCAAGATATTTCTCCAAGTATATAAATCATTTGTACCAAGTTACATTCATGAAATCTTATAGCAAATTCGAATTTGGAGGTTGAAGAACAAAACGCAGTTTGAAAGGCCGTGACTGTGTTAAAGGTTGGAGCGCGGTGCACAGGTGGAGTGGCGCGGCGCACTGGGGATTTCCGCCCAGTGTTAATTTGAATGGGCATGACGCACATAGAGGGCATGACGCACTGGGTTCTTGGCACGGTGCACACAGTTCAGAGCCCGAAATTGTGTCAAATATTTTCAAATTGCTCATCCCTTGCGTGGAGTTGTTAGGTAGGGTCTTCTATCTTGATATTGCTTCAGATTTTATGATAAGAGATGGTGGTGTAAGGGTGAATAAAGGTTGAAACAAAAATTCATACCCAACACAAACAAATTTGCTACCAGGGTTTCAGAGCTCACAGTTTTGCCACCAAGGACTCTCCTCCTTCCCCATTCTCCCTTGTTGCCTCATTTCCTACCCCCCCCCACCAAGTTGATCAAACCTACATTACATTCAACATCCCAAAACCCTAGCCCTTATTAAAAACTCCTCAACCCTATATAACTAATCCTAAACCCTAAACCTTATTCCCATATATAAAATCCCCCTCCTCCCCCTAATTAAAATTATCCCAATAATTCGCATTCCTCAATATTGTTTCCCCTTCCTAACAATCCCTAACATTCCCTATTGCATTTGTTGTTCCCTTGGTGACAGAAATTGAAATACAACACCAAAAAGAGCAGTTCAAGCACAGTTCATACACAACAGTCATCTTGTATTCAAGGTATTTTGTATAGCAGTCATGGCATCTAAGCATTCATCGGACTATGAGGTGGAAACCCAAAGTGACTCTCTCTTGGAAGAACAGGCACCCCGGAGGCCTCATAAAAGTGGCAGACATGTTAGAGAAGAACCGTCCACCCTTACAGAATTGCAGGCCTGCACTCTTGCCACATCCTGTTTCCAACATCATTCATGCTATGAGTTTTGTCAAAAGGTGGCTAGTGTCCAATTTCATGATAAGGTGGCTCGTCTTTTTGTGCTGCACTTGCATGGAGATCAAGCTATCTTGGCTGGTGTAACCTTCACACTTACACCAGAATCTATCTCATTAGCAACCTGTATACCAAACATTGGTGAACCATGGCACAAGAAACAAAAGATTGACCGACAGCATTATGAGCCATACATCAAAACCAGTTTCTTAAGGCAACTCAAGAGAGTGTTCCCGTTCCGATATCTGAAGGATGAATATGCTCCACTAATGAGATTGATCATGAAATATTTCAGCTGTGAGGGACGGTTCTCTTGTCTTTATGCTTACCACATCAGGTTGCTCATGCATTTCACCAGGGTACGGATGATGAACATTCCGTATTTCATTTGCCGGAACATAGAGAGGATGACCAGCTTTATACAATGCAAAACAACTTAGCAGCAACTTAACAGTGTCTATAATTTTTCTCTTATTAAGATTTTGGTGGTTCATCAGCTTGGATTGCAGGGCATCACTTAGGATGATTTCATCTCGCGTGATTTCTTCATAGCTTCACGGGGAGTATCAGAGGTTAAGCATGAGGGTGAACCTTCTCATCGGTATGAGCACCATGAGACTCCTAGTGTGCTGGTTTTGATCACATATCAGAAAGGCACCAGACGTTTGTTTGCAGCAGAAAAGCGAGTGTTATCTCGACCCGAGGTCGAAGGGGCCTCGATTCCTCCATCAGCATCACAGAAACAGGACAAAGGCAAGGAGAAAATGTAGGATGAGGGGCCTTTAGGTGATCCATCAGGTGAACGAGAGACTGACTTCATTCTCCTTCATGATGATGATACAGATACGGGTCCACAAAGCGCCAAACTTAGAGAGATCATCCAGGAGCAGCAAACAGAGATTCAAGCCTTGTCCCTTGATTTGGAAAGAGCCAAATGTAACATGAAATACTTGGAGTAGAGGAACAAACAGCTTGAAGATCAGCAGGCAATCATGGAGCTACAAAACATTCGTGAGAATCGCCAAGTTGCGCAAAGGAGAAGAGTTGAGATCACGTCATTGGAGCAAGAGATTAATGAGGATCGGGAGGCCAATCTCGAGAGAGTTAACATGCACTTAGAGTGGCTGCTGGAAAAGGATGAGAAGGACCATGCATTTCTGAGACACATGGATTTCCACTACATGGCGCGAAACAAAGTGTGCAAGGCCCGAATCAGGAACTTGAAGGCAAAATTGAGGAAGGTAATCAAGAAGCAAAAGAGGCAAAGGGAGCTCGATTGACTTCAGATATTGGCCGAAGCCTCTTTAGCCCAGCATAACACTTGATAAGGAAGCTCCAGCCCAAATTTCAAGAAATTTGGGGCATTTTTGGTATGTTTGGAAATTTTTGTGCAAAAAACAGGGTTTTTCTCCCTGTGTGCCGCGCCACATGGCGCGCACTTACAATATGAGGCTCCAAATGAAAAATAGTTTATAGTTTTGGATTTTCCATGGAAAATCATGACTGTTGGTGCATGGCTAAGAAGTTTGGGCAAGTTTTGAGTCCTCAGGAGGTCAAAAACACCCTAAAAATGACCTCTCTGCCCCTATTTTGACACACAAGAAGCAGTCTTGGGAGATTGCAGTTTTGGAGGGGAAAATTGGCACCAAATTTAGAAATTTCACTTGGGTTGGAGAGTAGACATGTAGCGATTTCCAATAGGAACACTTGGGCTCAATTTGGACTTCAGAAGGTGCCTCAAAACCAGCTCCAAAGTAGCACGACGCACAGAGACCCAAAGGCCAAAATCACTCCCGCTCCGCGAAATTTCGATTGGAAATTTTCTCCAAGTGGGCCCGCTCATTTACAATACATTTTTCCCAGCATCAAAGGAAAAGTTTAAAAAACATTTTTGGCTTCTATCCAAGTGGCCAAATGAAGGCGAACAGCCACCCAAAAAATCTACACTCATATTTGTTTTTTTCTAATTGGTCCTCATAGAAAATTAAATGTAATTGCTGATGGTTGGCTCTTCATTTCCTGGGTTGATAGAATTTCTCATGGAAAAGCTTATTTATTGTATTGAGAGTCATTTTGTAAAGGGTTGGAATTTCTGGGGAACTGTGGGAGAGAAACCCAGTCACTCACTATACATTTTGACAGAGAATTAATGAAAGATTGCAGTTCTGGTTCATGAGATTCCGGTAGCGTGAGTTTAGCAAATGTATCTTCTTTATGTTTCATATGTATTTCGTTATGTTTCATATTTTCATTCATATTCATTTCCAGTGAAAGCTTTCTAAGTAAAAAAAGGTAGAATTCAGTGTACTGCTCTGCCTTGGGATAGTTTTCACGTTCTATGTTTTCTTCTGTTGAAAAGGATTCATGTATTTATGCCCTTTTCACACTCTTAAACAATCTCTCCACTTCATATTATTTCAAATCTAATTGCTATACTTTTCGCCTGTCTTGCCTCACGAAATAATCTACGTCTTTGAGTTAAATTCTCTGCTCATGCTGTTCCTTGGCCCCACACATCCCAGAAAACTCAGTCATTCATCAAAATACCTCCATCATATTTATTTACCTAGCCTAAAATCAGTATTCATTTTTGATTCATCTTAGACCCTATTGTTTATTTTCCTGAGTGTGACCCGGAGAGAGCCCTCTCCTGTTCTGGTAGGGCTAGCTACTAGATTGAGCGTGGTTTGTGGTTACCCTGAATTTTGCCTTCCTTCAGCCTAAGGTAAATTTAGGTGCTAACACCTGATAGGCTTTAGCTTTTTACCCTCACCTTGCATCCTGTCCTTGCTGATATACAGCCAAACTTGGTCACCAACTTGGAAATTATGCTCCATCCGATGCTTGTCATGCCTTGCCTTGTATTTGGCTTGGCTCTTTTCCAGCTGTTCCTGTACTACCTGGTGGGTCTCTTGGATGTGTTCAATGAACCTAGTTTCTCTGTCCACATCACTGTGTCCCTCAACTGTGGTGTCTTTACCAAAGAAAAAATCCAAAGGAGACCTTGGGGTGAAACCAAAACAGGTCTCAAAAGGAGATCTCTGTGTAGAATAATTTTTTTCTCTATTGTAAGCATTCTACACATAATATAAATGTTCATCCCAAAGCTTAGGATGCTTGCTGCAATATCCCTTGAGTAATTGGATCACTGTCCTATTAACTACTTCTGTCTGGCCATCGGTTTGTGGATGAAAAGCTGTGCTTTTCTTCAGTTTGGTGTCCATCAGTTCCCACAGACTTGACCAAAAATTTCCCACAAATTGGGTGTCTCAATCAGATTCAATGGAAGTGGGTAATCCAAAATGAACCCATACATGTTGAAAGAACAGTTTTGCAGTTTGTTCAACTGTAATTTGTTTATTACAATGTATCAAAATACACCTTTTGTTGAACCTATCCACAACAACATATAAATAATCATGACCTTTCCTAGATTTAGCCAATCCTCCAAAAAAAACCATGGAAACACTTTCCCAAGGGTGAGAAGGAACTGGTAATGGAGTGTACAAGCCTAGTTTTCTATTGCTGGGCTTGCTTTTAGCACACATAGTACACCCTCTTACATATCTATAAACTGTCTCATTCATTTTTAGCCAATAACAAAATCTTTGCAGCTGTGCAACTATTTTACTTACCCCAAAGTGACTTGATATTAGAGAAGTGTGTGCTTCTTGAATTATCTTTACTCTTTCAGTTTGTGGAATGCATATCTTCCCGCAATGATATAAGAGTCGATCTTTTACATGATAATCCAATTCTTCTACTCGTTTGAATTGACTAAAAGTTGCATATACACCTTTAAAATCTATGTCTTGAGCATATTGTTCAATGTAACTCTCATGTAACAAAGAATTATGCTCAAGTATAGTAGATGCATTTATAATGGGTCTAAATAACATATCTGCAGCTTTTTTATGTATGCCCTTTTTATATATAATGACTAAATGAAACTGTTGTAGAAAACCCATCCATCTATAGTGCCTTGATTGCTGCAACTTAGTTTGGGAGTGTAGATATTGAAGTGGTTGATGATCAGTATGTATTACTGTCTCTTTGCCCATTAAGTAATGTTTCCACTTTTTCACACTCTATACTAATGCATACAATTCTTTATCATATGTAGGATAGTTAACTACTACAGAATTAAATGCCTCAGAATGATAACATATGGGTTTACCATGTTGTGTCAACACTGCTCCCATGGCATAGTCACTGGCATCCGTTTGGATCTCAAATGGTCTTTGAATATCAGGCAATGCTAGTACAGGTGTTGTACTAATATTTTCTTTCAAGGTGTCAAAGGTTTTCTGCTATTTTCCTCCCCACTAAAACACCTTTTTCAATCCTGTTAAAGCATGTAAGGGAGCTACAATTAAGGAAAAGTTAGAAATGAACTTCCTATAATATTGTGCTACTCCTAAGAAGCTTCTAACAACTATAGCAGATTTGGGTTTAGGCCAGTTCACAATGACTGCCACCTTAGAGGGATCTATCTTCAATTCACCACCCCTTACTATATGATCCAAATAATTCAAAGATGTTTTTCCAAATTCACATTTTGAGAGTTTAACATAAAGTTTTTGTCTTTTCAAAACATCTAGTGTCTGCTTAACATGCTTTAAGTGTTCTTCCCATCTTTTTCTAAATTTCAGAATGTCATACAGATACACAGTAACAAAATCATCAAGAAAAGGTTTGAGTACATCATTCATTAATCTCATGAAAGTAGCAGGAGAATTAGTTAAGCAAAAAGGCATAACCAGCCACTCATAAAGTCCCTGCTTTGTTTTGAAAACAGTCTTCCATGCATCTTGTTTTGCAACTCTGACCTGATGGTATCCACTATGCAAGTCTAACTTGGAAAAATAAACAGCTTCCTTCAATTGATCTAAAAGATCATCGATGCAAGGAAGGGGATAATGATTTTTTATTGTTATCTTATTCAGTGCTCAGTAATCTATGCATATTCTCCACGAGCCATCTTTCTTTCTCACCAAAACAATTGGTGACCCACATGGTGATGTGCTAGGTATGATGAACCCCTTCTCAAGCAACTCCTGCACCTGCTTCTTGATTTCAGCATTCTCTATAGCGGGAAACCTCTTATACCTGTGGCTGCAATAGTTGTTTCATCTCCTGAGTTTGACCCCAAATATTTCTGAATAGCTGCAACAATCTTCTTCTTCTTTCCGTCAAACTTCTTAGGTCTCAGCTCTGGATGCAGAATCTAGCAGTGCTCATCATCACGCCCATCCTTTTTACAGTGAGTGCATGAGGCCTTGCTTTTCTGTGTAGTGTTAGCCTTCCTTTCTTTCCATTTATGCTTTCTTTTCTCCTTATTCTTGCTTGCATTGGGTTGGGATGATCCCCCAACTTTTCGACTTCCATTCTTTCCTCTAGCTTCTAGATGAGTAGCTTGAACAGATACCTCATCTATACTAGTGGGATTAAACATGAGGATAGTGTAACTCATGTAGCTCTGTAGAACACCTATGTACTTCAACAGAGTCTCAGGTGAGTCTAATGAGATTCCTAGAATCAATGCTCTCTTTCGAAATTCTTGAGTGTATGCTTGTACACTTTGCCCTTTCAACTGTTGAAGAGTTTGCCAGCTCATCATGGCTTCTTGCATGTAGGCCAATGGATAGAACTGCTTTTTGATTGCAGAAACAAATTCAATCTAGACAGAGATGGTCTTACCATGTCTCTTCATGTTAGCTTGGGTCCTGCCTTCCCACCAAACTAAGGCAATGCCTCCAAGGCATAAGCTTGCGAGCTGAATCTTTCTCTTGTATGAATTGATATTCTACACTCTGCAGTAAACATCAATTTGTCTAATCCAATTGTCCAGCTTTTCTACATTCAACTCTACATCATATATAGGTAAATCAAATTTAACATCTATTTTAATTAAAGATGCCTTCTTTTTATGTTCAGGTCTATTAGGACGTGTGAGAATGCTTTCTTTTTTCCCCTTTCCTTTTGAGTGGTCATGGAAGTGAGACTCATCTTCTCCTTTATCTTGTTTGGAGCCTGATGAATCTTCATATTTGTGTTTTCTAAAATCCCTATACATTTCCTCTACCATGGACTTTATGACTAATTAGTTTCGACCAGCTCTCCTTCTCCTAATTTGAGCTTTGATCTAGTTAGCATTCAACAGCTAAATCCAACACAAGGTTGTCTAACCTTAACAACCTTGGGCTCTGATACCACTTGATCTGAAAATCACTCGTTAGTGATCTCAGTTAATTAATGAATGAATGAAGGTATTACAGACTCATGTGCTTGAGTGTGTCTATGTTATCTTAGGCAACGGATTGATAAGATTGCAAAATACATAGACACGGGAAAATGGAAAACAATAAGAGAAATGCAGTAAGAAAATACAAGAACACAAAAAATTAATAAGGAGTTCACCCAATCCTCCTAGGCTACGTCTCCGGTCCAGCTTTTAGTGGTGGCCTTTTCTTATTGTGTCTTTAAAGTAGATTTTTTACAATGAGGAGCTCAATTTGAGTCTCCTGAAATAGATGATGCTTAGAGGGTGGTTCTTGGATTCCCCAAGCCACTAGAGTGCACAGACTCTTCCTTACTAAGTCTCGACCTAAACTGGTCTTGAATGGGATCAGTCCACTTTGGTACGCAGTTCCTGACAGATATCCTCTCAGGGATTGCTTGAACCTCTCAAGCCGTCTATTTGCGTGATGCTACCTTACTCTGCAGGTTAGCTCAGCGCTCTATTTCCTGCTTCTTTCTTATTCTCTGTTTTATCTCTCTGTCTAACTGTCTCTTTCTTTCTTACAGTGCTCACTTTTCTCTCGCTTCGTGCTCGCTTCGTGCTCTTCTTGTCTTTGTCTTTGTTTATTCATGGCTTAAAGCCAATTTGTCTCATGACTATTCACTTCCTCTTCCACCCCTTCGAATCGCCTGCTACTGTTTGCTTGGAGTTCCCTACCTCTGTGTCATCGCCACTTTGTAACGTCTCGTAGGGAAGTGGCCACTTCTACTCTCATGAACTGCGCCGACTCTTCCTCAAATGGTTCAATATTTCGGTTACGTTGTGTAATGATTCATTCGCCAACTCAGCGGCCAAATCGCGCCAACTCAGTGGTCAAATCAGACTTCAAAATTTTATACACCGCAACTTAATTCTCCTTCTAGATCCTGTCATTCATCGGGTGCAATCTCCACTGTCAGATCTGGAGCCCCCAGATCCTACAGTGTTCGCTCTTATCATGCGGTTGAATTGATCGACCATTAGACCATGATGAGAGGTGGTTTTCTCTCTCATCCGCTCGACACACATTGTGCAATGTATGGAATCGCTCGTTCTCCTTCCAAATATGCTTACCGCCCAACATGCCTCCGATATTTCGCCGGTTTTGGAGCGCGGGGCCTGCCTTTTGCTTTAGCACTTTCCCTACAGTTTCCCAGATTCCCATGCGACGGAGCTCTTGGGGATTTTCCTTCTCGAGGAGTTTTTCCCAGCGATGCACACGCTAATCGCACACCAGAAATGACCTCCATTTTTCGTTCCGGACTTCCTAATTGCTAGTTTGCATCCTGCACGGTCTCCATGGGCCTCGGTCAATGCACTTTGACCAAGGTCCTCGTCATTCCTTGCTGGCTTCAAACTGCCATTGTATAGAGGTCTTCCTGATAGCTCTTTGTTCACAAGTTTTTGAAGTCTGTCCTGATTTGATACAGTCATATCACTTTAATAATTTTCATGGATCTTATTTAGATCAATTTCCCTGAGGTCCTATGGTGTAGAGGAATGCCTTCAGCTCCTCTTCCTTCTTGTCCTTCCTGGACTGAACTATCAATAGCTTTCCCATCACCTCTGCAAACTCAAAAAATAGTCAGTCTGCAACCAAGCATACAATCGATTAGGTAATCAAGCATTGACTGTCCAAACACCTTTTAGACAAGCAATCTTTGCCCTGTCAATCAAGCATTCTGATACAACCTTCTTTGAAGGTGGGGTTAGTCAATATTAAGCTCTGATGCCACCTAATCTGAAAATGGGGCTCTTAGGTTTCTTATCTAACTTACAAGAACCTCTCCCACTTTCAAAGCTTCAAATTTTCCCAAGTCTTAATGATTAACCAATGCGGAATTAAGAAATGCTTGAAAATATGGGTGTATGCTTGTATTTGTTTTCAATTGATTATTCGCTTTAAAATCTATCATTTGTGCTGATATGGGAAGGTACTTAAACTGATATATAAATTCATATAACAATAGTTAAAGTAGCAATAAAAGCAAACACATAAGGCAACAGTATAATATGGAGTTCACCCTGATATCTTGGGCTACCTCTCCTTGAGCTCTAATCAACTCAATTAGGCTCTTTGGGATGATGGTAATAGTTCTTTTACAAGTGCCTACACTTAACTCTAATGTTGTATACAGGAACATTGGGCTCAGAACGCCATCTTATCCCTTAGATCTTGGAGCTCATTGACTTTCTAGCTTTGGCTCTTAGCTCTAGCTCTGGCTCTTGCTCTGGCTGTGGCTCTAACTCTAGCTTTGGCTCTGTGGCTCGGGCTCTAGTTCTGGCTCTCAGCTCTCGCTTTGGCTCTTCCTTTGGCTGTGGCTCCTACTCTAGCTCTAGCTCTAGTTCTGGCTCTCAACTCTCGCTTCTAGTGCTCGCTCTGGCTCTCTGCTTTCGCTTTTCTAAGCTCTTTCGCTCGGCCTTTCCATGCCTCTGTGAATTGCTCGACCTCTAAGCGACTCCAAAAACATTATGCTGCTGTCAATTGAGCTCTTTGGCTTTTCACTCGACCTCTGAGTGACTCCCCAAACTCTCTGCGCATTGCTCTTATCGAGCGGATGACTTGCTCGGATGTTAGCCTACGATGAGAGCGGTTTTCTCTCTCATCCACCGGACACGCGTCAATCATTGTATGGCATTGCTGGGTCCTCTGACAAACCCGCTTACCACCCGAAACGCCTCTGATATTCCGTCGGTTTTGGAGTGTGGGACTCGCTTTTCAGTTTAGCGCTTTTCCCACAATTTTCGGCTTCCCTTATGATCGAGTGCTCATGGCTATTCCATTTTGAGGGGTTTTGCCCAGCGAAAGAGCTAATCGTGCATCAGAAACAGCCTTCGTTTTCTGACCTAGACTTCCCAACCGCTAGTTTGTGCCACTGCGTAGTCTCTATAGGCCAACGGTCAGTGCATTTTGATTGAGGGTCCTCGTTGCTCCGTGCTGGCCACAAATTCTCATGGTTTGGAGGTTATTTCTAATAGGTTTCGACATCCACAAGACTTTAAACTTCTGTATGAGTTTATATAGAGTTCGGGTAGCTTTAAGAGAGTTTAAGGATGCAATTTCGGATCAATTACATACCTTCATCAGTGCATTATCCAAAATTTTATTGAATTCCTCCACAGTTCCATTTGATTGAGGATGATAAAGAGTGCTCTTTTTGTGGTAAACTTGAAATTCCTCAGTTATTTCTTCAATGGTCTTATTCAAGAAATGTGACCCTTGGGCACTCATCAATATCTCTAAGCACCCAAATTTGGACAGTGTGTATTCAGAGATTAAATTCACAGAAGTTTCTGCGTTGCAATCCTTCACTAGCTATGCTTTGACCCACCTTGTCAAATAATCAGTTGCAGTGATTATATACCTCAACCAGTCCTTTTCCCTGGTCGATTGATATATCTGAAAAAATGAATAACTCATTTTTCAAAAGATTGTAAAGTTACATATGGAGCTAGTGGCATCCCATCTCCCCTTGAAGGTTTTCCTATTCTTTGGAAGATATCACAAGCTCAACAATATTCTTTTGCATATTTGTGTAGTGTAGGCCACCGTAGTCTTACTCTTCAAATTTTATGCATGGTAGCTTTCCCTACATAATGTCCACCAGTTGTGCCACTATGAGCTTTTGGTAAAATTATCTATTTTTTTACTTCGGAACATACCTGCGTAGTATTTCATATCGTTCCATTTTGTACAAATGTCCTACTATCAGTGAAAAACATGTTGCCTTAAACACCAATTGTTTCTTTTGTTGCGTAGTGTATTATAAAGGAGCCATCCCTATGATCAAGAACTGGATAATATCATCAAAGTAATAATTTGTTATCCTCATTGCAAATAGACGCGCATCAAGAAGGTTATCCTCTATATTTGTTGGTTCTTCTCCTATCTCTAACCTTAAATGATTAGGTCTAGCCTTTAGTTTTCCTGGCTTAACAACAACTTCAAAATCATACTCTTGAAATAATAATAGCCATATGAAAAATTTTCCTCCTAAAACAAGCTTATTGACTAGGTACTTTAGTGCAGAGTGGTTTGTGAACATCTTAAAATGTGATCGCAGCAAATAATGTCTAAATTTATGCAAATCATATACATTACTAGTCCTTCCTTTTCTGTAATTGTATATTTATTTTCTTCTTTAGATAATTTTCTACTTGCAAAAGCTAAAGGGTGATCGATTTCTCCAACACGAGGTTGTGCTAACACCACTCCTAAAGTTATGCATGAAGCATCCATATGAACATGAAATTATTTATTCCAATCTTGAAATACTAGTATAGGAGCAATTACCATCTTTTATTTTAGTGTGTCGAGCCTCTTTTGACACTCTTCGCTCCATAGGAAAGTAACATCTTTCTTCAGTGGTTTTTCCATAAGCGCAGTAATTTGTGCATATCCTTTCATAATTTTTCTATAATATATTGTATCTCACAAAGCAGTGTGAAGTTGTATCATTGTTTTTGGTGGAGGAAAATTCACAATAATAACAATATTTGCAGGATCCACCCTCAATCCTTGCTTGCAAACAATATGTCCCAACGATATGCCAAAAGGTACACAAAATATGCACTTCTTAAAATTGAGAGAAATATGATATTATCTGCATGTGTCAAGTATCGGTCTTAAGCTTGCAAAAGTTTTCTTCAATAACCCAAATACAGTCCCATCATCGAAGTATACTTCTAAGAACTTGTGAATATACTCGTTGAAAGATGTAACCACCACTCTTGAAAATATGGCAGGGGCATGATTCAGTCCAAAAAGCATCACTGTATATTGATATGATCCCCATTCTATAGCGAAGGTAGTCTTATGTCAATCTTCTGGTGCAATTCTAATATGATGGTATCCTAAAAATCGATCTGTGAATGAGTAGGCTTCCTATCCACCTACATTATCCAACTTTTCATTTGTAAAGGGTGTAGGGAAGGGGTCATGCACACATGCATCATTTAATTTCCTTATATCCACACAAATCCTTATTTCTACCTTAGCCTTCTTTTCCTGGACCACCATGGGACTTACCCACTCTGATTCCTCCTAGGTTCAATGATCCTTGCTGCTATCATTTTATCTAACTCTTATTTTACTTTCTCCTTATATTTTTGATTCAATCTGTAGGGTCTCTGCTTGATAGGCTTCACATCAAGCTTTAAAGGAGTCTTCATAACTTTCAAGTCCATTATTGGTCCTTCATATCTGAGAACTTAACGGTTAATAGATCCTGGTATTCATGCAAAAGAGTTTTCACTTTGCTGGCTGTTTCTTCATCCCAATAATCTCCTATCATTGTAAACTTCTGACTCTATATTCACCTTCCTTGTTTTTCATGGATTTATTATATTAGGCATTTCTGATTTAGTTCCATTCACTTCGCAGTAGCCTGCACATTCTGCTATGTCAATATTATGAGGGTATTCATCTTCTTCTACAGTGATGTTGTAGCATTCCAGTATACTATGTAGCTGAGCATCCCAATCAAGTTGCCAAGTGAGTGGAATTGCATTCTCAAAAATCTTCTTTTTAACCATCTGAAGGGTTGAATCTATATATGGAAAATCATCTTCGAAGCTAAATGTAAATTTAAACCCATCAACCATCTATGACCACCTCACAATACCATGTCGACGATTTGTTTCCATGTACTAGTTTTGAGGAAATGTCTCCAATTTATGGATGAACCCATGCATCCATTCTTCTTGTGGAATCTCCTTCCATGTTGTCATAAGAAGCTAGATGTGCTCCCTAGGGTCAGTTTAACCATCATATTTATCTACCAATTCTATTACTACCTAACCAAACCTTATCCATATCAACCTTCGACATTCCTGTCAAGTTCCTATATTCTTCTTATGTGTACCCCACCATATTATAGGAGTAGCTCTTAATGCTAGATCCAGAGCTAACAGTCTTTGACACTCTAGTACCTATTATTCATATTCTTCAAGAAAAGTATTTATATTACCCAAACCATCATAAAAAGGCAAGTCACATACATTAGTTATCATATAGCGAACTGATTTAGCAATTTTCGCACATCGCCTTGTAGACACTTCATGTAACCTATTTTTCCAAATTTCCAATTCTTCTTCTAAATCTAAAGTGCAAGATCTGTCTTGTTCCCAACCCAATTTTCTATTTCATGTGGGATTAACCCACTCTTCTTCTTTAGTTGTTATCTAATAAATGTTTTCTATGTATGCTGCATTGTACTCTTCTTTAACTGGTTCAGTATACCTTGCTCCTTCTGATGGATCTAATGGAACAATGAATCTCATATTGTTGCTTTAAAATATCATTTGCCTCTTATTTAAGTTGATTATAGCCATGTTAGCAAATGCCCAATCCATTCCAAGTAGTGCAAGATAGGTGTTACTGTCATCCACAATTTCTATCACTTCAAAATCAGTAATAGTGCACACCCCTTCAATGTGTACTATAATGCGTGATAATATTCCTAGACAAACAAACTTTTGTTGGTTTGCCATTCTTAGCTGAATAGGTAACCATTACAACTAGGGCTTACCCATTACTGCCCATGTTTTCCTTTTCAGGACATTACCTTCAGATCCTAGATTTAACATAACTTGATCGATGTCATATTCTCCTATTTGTGGACTAACACTCATTTCTTTCCTATTTCACTTTTGTCTATGTAAATTGTTAACTTCACAAATATCACTCTGAGGTACTTCTTTAGATGTGCATGAATTTACCAATTCCTGAAGTCCTTCTATAGCTCTTTGATCTCGCAATAATTTCATACAAGTCTGAAGAAAACATTTTATAGTATCTACCTAATATGCTACATCTTATTCCTAAATTGTCAAAGCTTAGCCTTCTGTCGAAGATGATAGATTAGCAATTCTTCTGGTTTTGCTGCATGTTGGATGTTGAAGCTCGTGCATCAATAAAGCTTCGCTTCGCTTCCATAAAGATTTATTTTTCCTTTTGAATATCAAACATAGGGACATTTTCAGTAGTCTTCCTTACCCATGTAGATTTGAATTCCTTCTTCCCATCTACTATATCATCCCCATTCGCAGCTCCACTTCTTGTTACAATATTTATGTGAGGTTCATCGGTCCTTGGTTCCGCAGTCATCATTTGGATTTTTTGTATTGGTCATTGGTTCCTCTTTTCTTGCATTTCTTTCATAAGTACCAGACACTCTTAAATTACATGATCAAAAGAATTGCAATACTTACATGTTGGGTAGGATTCTGACAGTCTTTTGTAAAGTGTCCTGCTTGGCCACATTTATAACAGATATTTTGTCCTCATCTTTGACCAACTCCACCACGTCAACCAATACCTTGACCACGACCTTGATACCCACCTTGACCACTATGATGTCCATGTTCTTCGACTTGCATCCTATATGCATCAATATTTCAATCCATCATTATTTCATAAGCGAGAAAATTGTTTTCATCTTGTCCCAATGATTTGCAAAACTTACATTACAAGTTCCTTGGAGTCTATGTATACTTTTACAATAGATAACAATATTAAACATGATGTTCACCCCTAGTTTTACATATCTCACACCATAATCTGGATCCGAGATTCAAAGGATTTTGTGCTCCACTAGCCATGTAGTTTATGAAGAGAGGGCATTGTTCCTTAGAACGAGCTTCTCCTTTACACTTTGTACACCATAATTCTTACTTTTATTTATATCTTGTATTTGCAGAGTCAAATTTTGCAGTTGACTCTGGATCTGCCACATACCTGCGTTGGTATGCCCTATCGATGAAGATTCTAACTTCATCACAAGTACTAAGGCTTTGGCTTGAGTTTCCATCTTCTGTTGTGACAAAGGAAATCTTAAATGTGGAAGGAGTGCAACTATAAACCACTCTTTATGTTGTTGTAGATCTATTTTGAACCTCACCTGATCCAATAGTATCTTGAATCTTTGATCAAATTCCAAAATAGACTTAGTAGGATTTTTTTTTTTTTTTTTTTTTAATCTCTGTGATGCACTGCGACTCAGACTTCGGCTTCTTGAATTATTTTATCAACATTTATTTAATGTTTGCAAATGGTATGTTCTGATTGCTCGAATACTTCATGTACCATGTTGGTGCTCTATCCCGAAATGTTGTAACAGGCTGTGCTTTCTTCATATTTTCATCATGGACCCGCTTTGTCATCCATACTTCTTCGCATAAGAACCAAAATTTCTTTGGATCCTCTGATTCAGTCCCTTTAAAAACAAGCAACTTAATATCATCGACCATATTTCTTTGCAGTGGGGTAGGGGGAAGGGGAGGGGAAGGGGAATTCATAAGTGGGGGGGATGAGGGGTAGGGTGTAGGAGGGGTAGGGGGGTAGGTAAAACTATAAATACCATGATTATTACTTGATTCTGGCTTCCACGAACTTTCAAGTTGGAAGGGTGAATACTATGGGGTTACTTCAGAGTTCTCAACATGATTTTCTTCACCTTTAGATCACTTAAAAGAGTGCCATAGTCAACTTGTATAAAAGTATTTAGATCTTGGCCACAAGATCTCTTTCTAGTGTCTATTCTATATCTTTTTGTACTTCATGTTGTCCCAGTTTCTTCTTCGAATCTTCTCCCAAACATAAGTAACTAATGATCTAACTGCATTCGTAAAATCCCCTTTTCACACAAATGCATCTTAATGCAAACGTTAAGAGATTTTAAGAACTTACCTCACGATCATTTCAAACTTTTTTGTTCTGCTTCGATGTAGGACACAATTGAGTCTACTGTGAACTCAGTAATGAATCCTCCTAAGTTGCTCTCAATCCAAAAATCAACAACTCTTGAGATCCTATTTTCAGTGTTCTTGAGTCGATGTATTAATTTAGGATTCTTCTCCTTATGTTCATCTCCTTTATAGCAGTCTTTTCTCTCCATCAAGCTTTATATCCACTTGTATATTTCCACATGGAACGAGCCAAAGAAGATTTCGTATTGATCTGAAAAAACATACTTCTGCAACCACCTCCTAGTTTACAGACGAGAGCTTCTATTTTCTTGTTCTGCAAATTCTCATTCCTTTTGTTCCAGCCAATCTTGGATTTCTTTCTTTTATAGATGCCACATAAACATCCCTCAAACAGATCCCGGTCCTGACAATGGAGCCATTTTTTGTCTTAGGTTGGGCTGACCGAGTTTCGAAGTTTACTGCGCACCAATAAAACTCTCAAGCACTAGTCCTCTCGACAATGACCTACAAGCAGGTCGCACTCTCACCTGAAGTGACCATGGGAAGTTGCAGCATGCTGAAGTGTGGCACTTTGTATTTTCTTTATGCTTTAATACTTATAAACATACATTGTACACATCAATTACTTCGCACTTATATATTACATCACAAAATTACATTAATCACTTAAACATAACATAAACATCCATAAACTTCACAGTACTAAAATGGAGTGCAGATAATAAGAAAATTAACACATGAGACATAGATTTTACCATGGTTCATCCCAATGTGGGACTACATCCACAAGAACTATTTCTTATAATATATAATTTGTACAAAAAACAGTTATTCCCTGCGCACATAGTTGCAGGGTGTCTACGCACTAAGTTGTAGATGGTCGGGGCACTCAGCTGCAAATCCAAGCCTCCACGCACTCAACTGTGGATCCTCTCCCCTTTCTATGAAGTATAGATGAATAAAATACAACCATAAAAATAGATTTCAATCAATACTTCTTCTGCTTATTGATTATCAATCCATATATATACTATTACATGAGGGATTACATTGCTACATTAGCATGGACCCGATACCATGGCTTCCAAAATACAAAGGACTATGGTCCAAAACCATCAACTTTTACAATATTTTATGATTTTACAAAAATAAGGCTTCACCCTGAAACCCCTTACTGCGCGATGAATTTGCTGCACGGTCTCCATTATGATTTTCTGCTCTATTGCATGGTCCACTTCATACTTTTTGAAATCCATTATCTATATTTGAGCACAATTAAGGCGAAATGTTACAAAGATAAGTCATGATTTCTTATATTATGGTGTCTAGTCTCTGTAGTTGAGCATCACATACAGAAAATTCCAAGGATCAGTTGTAGCTTTACGGTGTATATATTAAAGAAAAAAATGAGTGTGGATCGAAGGAAGGTGCTCTTCCAGAAATTTGTTATTTCATGATGCTCCCTCTTGTAGATCTCATTTTAGTGTTTTAGAAAATAGACCTTAAAATAAAGTATTAAATACGAATAATCGTAAATGTTTTTTTCTTTAAAGTTGATACGTTTAAATTAGTTATTTCATTAGTGTATAAGTTAGGAAGTTCATGATCGATTTCGTAGGTTCTGTGTTTAATGGATTGATATATTGTTTTGGTTGGATATCAAAGTTAATAATAAGGATTTAGTGTTTTTAAATGGCACACTTTCAAATTATAACTACTTAGTTTACAAGAATGTTAGGTTGCATGTTATAGCATAAAAAGTTGTCATGTCCCTTGTGTTGGGTGCTAAAAGGTGTCTTTGAAAACTCCTAATTGCCTCACATTAATTATCAACCTGGGTAAGTCTTTTTGTTTCAATAGTGTACACAATATGTGCAAGATATAAATCTAGAGACTAATGATTTAAGATAATCTATTAAATTCAACACAAGAGTAAATGGAAGCAATCATAAATTTCAAGTTGTAACTTTTAGAGAAAATAATACATCTAAGCATCAGGACTTAATCTCAAGCAAAACCATAATCCAATCTTAAGAAAGCAATTCAAATGGGAATAACATCAACCGAGAGCATTGTAGCAGTAACTAAGCTCTTTCAACTAGATATACATTAATCAAGCAATTCGAATGGGAATAACATCAAGCGAGAGAACTGTAGCAACAACTGAGCTCTTTCAGCTAGATCTATACTAATCACACTCTGTGTTAATTAAATAGAAACAATTCCTTAACTGATAACTAATTCAATCCATTCTATGCATAAATGAAATCAATTAACAGAGTTGTGAATTACTGAAATGAGTATACGAAATCGGAATTAAGGAAAGTAAACCAATTGTAAAGATATAACATAGAATAAACTCGTAGGAACTACAAAGGTACAAAACAGAATAAACTCGCAGGAAATGGAAAAGTATAAAACACAATAAACTCAAAGGAAATAGAAAAGTATAAAATAGGAAACAGCACTAAGATCCACCATAGACCGTGCCCTAGCCACCGGCGGATACTGCTTAACTACTTCAGAATATCCCAATGAACAACAATGCAAGTTATATATTAATCATCAAATTCACTTGTCATTACAATACAGTCTCATTCTTCATAATCACGCTTTGTATATTAAAATTACAATTGAAGTCCCAAGCTAAAAGTTAAATCTCTCCATTATATCTCCTCCTCCTATCTTATCCTATTATCCTCCATTATCATCCCCTCCCTCTCTTTGATCTCTATTTTTACTTAAATGCACAGAGAGCCAAGAGAAGTTTCAACAGAGATCATTACAAAATGATTCCCATTACAAAATTGGATTGTTTCAAACAAATTGATCAGAAATATCATATCTGAAATATCTCTCCATCAACATTCAACAGGAACAAGTTGAATTTGGTATTACAACTGAAATAATTTGGAAAACGACTGCAACAGAAAACCTGAGAAAATCATCTTCGAAGAACCTTCTGTTTCTCTTAATACAAATTGAATTTGGGAAAACTACTGATAAAAAAACTAACTCGGTCCATTCGGGACAAAACCCATGTTTCAGATTTTCCAGATTCTTCTTCATTTTCTCGACATGTTCAATGCCAAGCTGTCACTTCTTATTCCAGCGAATTTCTGAGTTGGAATATTTAATAATGAGTTGGAGATCAAATTTGCAATCTGGAAAAGATCTTGGAGGCCAAAATGGTGGATGATGTTTCAACAAATTCATTAAACCATCATTGGTAAAATCATGCATAATAATCATTAATTTATTAAAAATAAAGGAGAAGAAATTATATTTATCCATAAGAGCATAAATAATTATAAAATGGAATTATATGATAAATTATGATAAATGATGTGATAAAGAATGGTAGAAATGGATGAAATAGGCATTAAAGACTGATAATAATAATGACAAACAAGGGGCCCAACATACCCCCAAAATGAATATATTGCATGTCCTCATGCAAATCAAAGCCTCTGTATCAACCAAGTAATAATACAAAAACTATTCATCCCAACTCATGAAATGGATGGAATAAATGACTTCTTCCTCATGTAATGAATATTCAATTTTAGCAATGTTGATGAAGGCGTAAAATTTTTTACATTGACATTCAACTATATGTATTGAAGTTGTAGCAAAATATGATATAAGTAACAACAAACTTTATTAACCATTTTCTCAAAAACTACAAACCAGATTTTACTGAAGTTGTGCAAGTAGATTTCTACTATATTAATACTTCTCTAATCCAAAAATCATATTGTTTTGATTCATGGATCATGATTTATAAACAAAATGGTTGTATGTGACAATGAATGATTTCTGAAATTTTACAACCTAATTGAACTTGAAATTTTTTGGGTTTGTGTATTTTAATGATACCTCTTTGTTATCCAAAAATCACAAGAATTCAGTTCATAGTCTTAAAGATATATGCCAATCAATTTATGCACTGTATAAAAATGAAATTGTATGCCTTAAATGAGAAAGAAAGTAGAAAACATTCATCATGTGTAGCAATTCCTCCCCTAAACTAGAGAGTTAGCATGCCCTCATACAATACTAGAAGACAAATTGAGGTGGTTGCTACAATTGTGGTTGAAATTTATGCTTGGTGTAAAACAACATGGAATAAGAGAGGTGTTGAGAATGAATAAGAATATCAATGGATGATAAAGAATATTAATGGCATGGTCATAATAAATAAATAAATGAAAGGAACACTCCCCCAAACTGAAAAATTCTGTCTCTCAAGAATAGGAAGTGGTAAAGATGTGGAATGAATGATGATAAATAATGCTCAATGGATTTTGCATGAAATTTTCATAAATTCATAATAAATGAGAAAAGTATGCTATTTTACCTCAAGTTTTACCTCAAAAAAAATGTGGAATGACACATATGGGCCGGAATTTGTTGAAGCTGATGTAGGCTGAGTTGATGCTGAAAGTGATGCAAAAGGTGGAATCCAGGCAAGCACATCATGTCTGAACAATTGTTCGCATTGACGAGTTTCTCGAGCCTCTTATGTTAGTTGCAATAGTGTGGCCTTGCTGTGAATAGAGTTTTCTCCCATACTTGTTGTTCTCCTGTAAATAAATTACTATTTTGCCTGAAAATTTCTTAAATCCATAGTTTTAGTTTTGAACAACAATAGATAAGCTGTATGCAAAAATTTCAATTAGATTTTTTTTTTGTATAAATGCAATACTAATATTTCATCAAATCAACAAGTTATGGTAGAGTGTAGTAATTATATCGCATGCTATCCCATAATGCATACCTTCCCCCTCCAATTCGAAAAGGGCATTCATTACCATAAAGCATAGGAAAAGTGTTGTTTTGAAGGCAAGGCAAGGGAATCAACAATACAACAGTAAATGAAGCAAAGTACACATATCAATGATAGGAGGGCAAGAGGTATGGTCATAATGAGAGAAGAGTGTGTAAATATAGTTATGAATAAGAAATATGATGCTTTGGATTGATGATAAGTTATGCGAAAAAGAAAAAGGACAACAATATGCGAAAAAGATGCTTTGCTGACGGTATTTGAGCTGAGAATGATGCGATTTATTGGAAAATAATTTCTCATGCGTAAAGGTTCAAAAGAGGGAAAAATTAAGGAAATAACTTCTCTCATAAAAAGACAGAATAAGAAGAGAGTATTATAGTACTAATTGACGATAAGATATAACTTCAATACCATAAGTAGAGCCTCTACTGCCAGCAAGCGTCCATAGCCTTGGCAGGGTTGCTTTTTAACCCATATGAGCTAGGATCCTCAATTTATAAATGGAGAGTTCCAATGTTGTTCTACAGAAGAGATTAGTGTGCTGGAGTGGTAATTAGATAACCACACTGCCATTCTCTGGGATGCAGCAAAAGTGATCAAGCCGGCTCATCATGAGACCTCCTGTTCCAAGGATATTTTGGCTATCCAATGGATCATAACCCTGGTGTGGTGGCCATAGTGGGAATGTCACTTTGCTACATTTTTATGAACATGGTAGGTTGGCTCTTAATGAGACCCCCTATCCTCTATTTGTAGGCAAAATTTTGTTGTTATTACACATTTTTATGATAAATAGAGGGAGGCTCAGTACTCCTTAAGAGTAGGAATGGTGGAAGAAGTTGAACATGTCAATAGAAAAGAAAATATACCCATAATCTCATTTATTATAGATAGAAAAGATTATAACCAGGAAGGGTGGAACCAACATGGTGTTAAGATGATCAATCAATATTATGTACAACAGAAAACAATGCAGTAAAGTAGTATATAAATAACTCTATCCATTTTCTTAAAAAGAATCTCTCATCTAGAAGATGTCCTGTTAAAGATCATAATGTTAAGGGTATTCACCTACCTCAATAGACTCCATAATTATTGTCCTCATAGAAGTATTATACTTCATGCCATGAAAGGGAATCAGAAAAATGGGACTGAGATGAGCTAGGAATAATCCCACAAGAGGAAGGAAGTGTTATTTAGAAAACACAAAACTTTAAAAGAAGCATAAATGATGTTTCAAAGATGGAACAACAACTGCTCAAAAGTGGGAACAACAAGACAAGCTAAGAGAAAAAGTTGTTGTTCAAAAGTTTGAACAAGAAACAACAAAAAGTGTTGTTTCAAAGTTGGAACAGTAAACACACAAAAAGTGTTGTTCCAAAGTTGGAATAGGCAAAACATAGGAAAGTATTGTTCCCAAAAGGGAACAACAAAACACAAAAGTGTTGTTCCCAAAAGGGAACATCAAAAACACAAAAAAGCATTGTTCCTAAAAAGGAATAGCAAAAATACACAAAAGTGTTGTACGCAAAAAAGTGTTGTTCCCAAAAGGGAACAACAAAAGCGTAGAAAAGTGTTGTTCCCAAAAGGCAACAACAAAAACGTAGAAAAGTGTTGTTCCCAAAAGGGAACAACAAAAACACACAAAATTGTTGTTCCCAAAAGAGAACAACAAAAACGCAAAAAAAGTGTTGTTCCCAAGAGGGAACAGGAAAACGCAAAAAATGTTGTTCCAAAGAGGGAACAACAAAAACTCAAAAAAAGTGTTGTTCCCAAGAGGGAACAACAGAAACTCAAAAAGTGTTGTCCGCAAGAGGGAACAACAAAAAATTTGAAAAAGTGCTGTCCCCTAGAGGGAATAGCAAAAAAACTCAAAGAGTGCTTTCCCCAAGAGGGGACAACAAAAAAACTCAAAAAAATTTTGTCCCCAAGAAGGAATAGAAAAAAAACTCAAAAAGTGTTGTCCCCAAGAGGGAACAACAAAAAAATAAAAAAGGTGTTGTCCCTAAGAAGGAACAAAAAAAACACAAAAAAGTGACGTTCCCAAAAGGGAACAACAAAAATACAGAAAAGTGATGTTCCTAAAAGGGAACAACAAAAACACATAAAAGTGTTGTTCCCAAAAACACAGAAAAGTTTTGTTCTCAAAAGGGAACAATAAAAATGCAGAAAAATGTTGTTCCCAAAGGGGAGTAGCAAAAAAATACAAAAGTGATGTTCCCAAAAGGGAATAACAAAAATGCAGAAAAGTGTTGTTCTCAAGAGGGAACAACAAAAACGCAAAAAGTGTTGTTCCAAAGAGGGAACAACAAAAACTCAGAAAAGGTGTTGTTCCCAAGAGGGAATAGCGAAAACTCAAAAAGTGTTTTCCCCAAGAGGTGACAACAAAAACTCTCAAAAAGTGTTGTCCCCTAGAGGGAACAACAAAAAAACTCAAAAAGTGTTGTCCCTAAGAGGGAACAACAAAAAAACTCAAAAGTGTTGTCCCTAAGAAGGAACAACAAAAACACTCAAAAAGTGTTGTTCCCAAGAGGGAACATCAAAAACTCAAAAAGTGCTCTTCCCTAGAGGGAATAACAAAAAAAAATCATAAAGAATTGTTCCCAAGAGGGAACAACAAAAAAACTCAAAAAAATGTTTTTGTTCCCAAGAGGGAACAACAAAAACTCAAAAAAGTGTTGTTCCTAAGAGGGAACAACAAAAATGCAACAAAGTGTTGTTCCTAAGAGGGAACAACAAACAAATAGAGAAAAAAACACAGAAAAGCAATCATATTTACAATTTTTACAAAAATAAATAACTTTTTAGAAAAATAAAGCTATCGAAGGATTGCCTTCTGCAACTAAAACTTGCATGGTGGGGACCTCATTGTTCAACCACCAATGGAGTGGAAATTACAATTTGAAGGAAGCAACACATGAATCTCTAAATGGAAATCAATTATCCATTTCTTCGGTTATGAATCTGTTAGGTAATGAATTGGATGAGATGCCCTTGTTTCATTAAAATTTCTTTCAAGAATCACTCGTTCATAAATTGACCTTCTTTATTCTCCTAGAACCTGCAAAAAACGAGTGTCTACCTGTAGTAAAAAATTAAATAATGGAGAAAGAGAGGTGATCGGGCTCCCTTAATCCAAGAATTATGCAAAAAAACTAAAAAGTAGTTACTCTGTAAAGCAAATCCATGGAAAAAAAATAACAAAGTAAACTTAATTTATTACCTGCGGGAGAGCAGTGGCCAATCCTTCTAACCTGCAGTGTTTTAATCATAACTTCTTTGTTTTTCGTCCAATTTGAGTGATTCAAAAGCCAAATGAGAGCTAATTCAAAGATATATTACCAATATAAACAGGTTTTAAAAATTCAATGATATGATATGTCAATTTTACTTAGAACAACCTACATAACAAAGTCATTTTCGATTACCCATCTTAGACCAACAATGGATATCGCAAGCATAACTTGTTTGTTTGATGATGGATTGAGCTGACTAAAATTAGAAATGAAAGTAGATTCATTTATTTATCTCCAATAGAAACATGTTTTGAAAAAAAAATAAAAAATATGGGTCAAATACACAAGTGAACAACTAGAAAAACAGAGTTTTAAGCGTGCTGATTTACGATAGACAGTCAATATTTTGGTTATCACTTTCTCATACGATATCGAAAATGAGTGATTTAAATTTCTTTGTAAACAAGACCCATAGGGGAATATACTATAGAAACAGGTTTTAAAAATATATTCATTTAGGCCTCCAAAAACTGACTGTCCCAACTATGTTCTTGAGCTGCCTGCTAGCACCCTGTCAATGTTTTGGTTATAACGTTTTCATTTCAAATCCAAATTTAGTCATTCAAATTGGGTTGGAAATTATACATAAATGGTTACTTAGGATAGAAGCATGTTTTAAAAATATTCCCTTTTGGCCCCTCAAAACATGACTTTCGCGACTGTGTTTTCAGAAATTTCATCAAGCCCATAAGCCAAAACATATCATATTCAAACATTTTTTTAAATTGGTGATAAAAATAAATATCAACATTTGTAGAACTATTATTTCAATTATAATTCATCTACATACATAAATAAATTAAAACATTTATCACTGATGTTGATTTCCACAGCGTGTTGCAACAAAAACAACTACTTTTACATAAAAATAAAATGTGTTTATTTATGTCCTTATTTATTGTATTTTTTTACACTATCCTACTCTGGTTTGAAAAATAAATATGATTATGTATAAGAGTACTTCCAGTGGAGAAATTTCTTAAAGAAGGCTTCAAGTATGTACATACCCAAATTTGAAAAATGCATATTAATAAATATTAGGGTATGAGAAGCCAACTTCCATTGAAAATATGGTGTCAAAAATTGTTGAAGTATGGAGTGATGCTGCAAAAGAATGATGGAGTGAAACCAATCTTCAATATATCCTTTACTTTCTTGATTTCCCATAGCCATCATATCATGAAGTTCTTGAGTTTTTAAAACGGCTTGTTGATGCAAACTAAAAGAAACCTCATTTTCTTCCATAACTTCTACAATTTTTGGATTTGAAACATTCCCAATCTCAATATAAGTTTTCTGCAACAGTGCATGTGAGATAGAATGGGTGGGAAGGGTAGGTAGATTTTTCAATTCAGCACTATAAGAATGCTGTACTAGTTTCTTACGACAAGGGTGTGGAATGAGTTGAGCAGGAAATTGTGTAGGGCATGGAGCATTTTGATGATGTGGTTGATTGGGTTGTGTAGATGGTTTTGATGGGAAAGAAAGATGTTGTGGAAGAGCTGGAAAAGAATATGGATGATGTGTTTGTGCTAAAAGATGAGGGAGAGTAGTCATGCAATCATAATCTGAACCATGCCAAACTTGTAGACAAGATTGGTGGGGGTTAATTGAGATTGACATGGCTGCCCTAACACATGAGTATTCCATAATGGATTATGCAAGTAAGAAAATGGAGAGGAAGTGTTTTGAACCATACAAGTAGGCCATGATTTCCATGGATGTGAAATTGTTGCAGCTTCCCCATCTCTTCGATATACTACTTCCATCCTAGATAAGGAAGAGTGAGTATCTATGGGATGCTCCTTTTGGCAATGAGGGAAAAACACTTGTTCAATTTCTTGATTTTTCTGAACCTGCAAAACACCCAATTTTGAATTTAGAGAGCTAATAAAATCAAATTTTAAATGTTCAAAGAAATCATTGATTTCAACTCCTATATCTCCTATTCTTGTAGTAGATTTGGAAAACAAAGAAGAAACTTCTCTACAATTCTTACCAGCCTTAAAGATTCCTCTTGAATACCTTATGCATAATTCACAAACATCATCATATGATACTTGAGAAACATCACCTTTTCCCATTAGATTTAAGATTTCTAAAAATTCATCTTTGATTCCTTTAAGAATGAGTGTTTTTAGATCTCTTTTTTCAAATGCTTATGCTTTGATTTTTGAAGGTTGTAATGAAATCTCTCTACATAGTTCTCCAAGATTTCATCTTCCCCTTGTGTCATTTTGAAAATATCTTCATCAGCCTTGTAATAGTCTTGGTACTTCTTCAAGAATACATTCTTCATGTCCTCCCATGTTTGGATGCAATTCCCACCAGGGCTCATGAACCATAAGAGAGCTACTACTTTTAGAGTAAGAGGAAACACTTTCAACCTTTCATTATTAGTAAAGTAATTTTATCCTCTACAAAGTACTTCAAACTCAAATAAAAACGTATCTAGGTCTTCATTTGCCAAGACATAAAATTTTGATAGAAAAGATGGGGGAATTATGTGCATTTGTGTCACTCCTGCTAGATCTTTGATAGGGAATTCAAAAGTAGAAATTTGAGCCATTTCTTACCATAATAGAAGATGTTATTCATGTGTTTCTTTGAGGCTCCTCCTTCAAATGTTCCTGTCAATTGATTAGTGAAATGGGTGGTGCTTACATCACCACTCGAGTGGAATTATGAGATTTTTTTTCAAAAATTCTACCCATAAAATTCTGACTTCAATTCCTATGTAATTCTGCTGAAAAACGGGTGGAGGAGAAAGCACTTTACTTGCTCGTTACGTAGGTTCTTACCTTCCGTTTTTAATACCCAATTCTTTCACAGCAGACAAACATCAAACACCTACTTCAACTTCTATGCAATTGTGTTGAAAAGCGGGCGGAGGAGCAAGCACTTTACTTGCTCGTTACGAAGGTTCTTACCTTGGATTTTTAATACCCAATTATTTACCAGTAGCAAATATCAAACATACATCACTCTTTGTGAAATGGAAACACCCTCCCCGTAGATGGCGCCAAAATGTTGGGTGTTAAAAGGTGTCTTTTAAAACTCCTAATTGCCTCACATTAATTATCAACCTGGGTAAGTATTTTTGTTTCAAGAGTGTACACAATATGTGCAAGCTATAAATATAGAGAGTAATGATTTAAGATAATCTATTAAGTTCAATACAAGAGTAAACAGATGCAATCATAAATCTCAAGCTGTAACTTTTAAAGGAAATAATACATCTAAGCATCAGGACTTAATCTCAAGCAAAACCATAATTCAATCTTAAGTAAACAATTCAAATGGGAATAAAATCAACTGAGAGAACTGTAGAAGTAACTGAGCTCTTTCAACTAGATCTACATTAATCAAGCAATTCGAATGGAAATAACATCAACCGAGAGCACTGTAGCAGTAACTGAGCTCTTTCAGCGCGATCTATACTAATCACATTTTGTCTTAATTAACGAGAAACAATTCCTGAACTGATATAACTAATTCAATCCATGGTATGCATAAATGGAATCAATTAACAGAGTTGCCAATTACTGAAATGAGTATACGAAATCAGAATTAAGGAAAGTAAACCAACTGTAAAGATATAAACATAATAAACTCGCAGGAACTACAAAGATACAAAACAGAATAAACTTGCAGGAAATGGAAAAGTATAAACTAGGGAACAACAGTAAGATCAACCAGAGACCGGGCCCTAGCCACCAGCGAGTACTACTTAGCTACTTCAAAATATCTGAATGAACAACAACGCAAGTTATATATTAATCATCAAATTCACTTGTCATTACAATACAGTTTCGTTCTTCATAATCACACTTTGTATATTAAAATTACAATTGAAGTCCCAATCTAAAAGTTAAATCTCTCCATTATATCTCCTCCTCTTTTCCTATCCTATTATCTCCCATTATCATCCCCTTCCTCTCTTTGATCTCTGTTTTCATTTAAATACAGAGAGAGCCAAGAGAAGTTTCAATAGAGAAGATTACAAAATGATTCCCATTACAAAATTGGATTGTTACAAACAAATTGATCAGCAAGATCATATCTGAAATATATCTCCATCAAAATTCAATAGGAACAGGTTGAATTTGGTATTGCAACTGAAATAATTTGGAGGACGGCCGCAACAGCGAATCTGAGAAAATCGTCTTTGGAGAACCTTCTGTTTCTCTTAATACAGACTGAATTTGTGAAAACTGCTCAATATATAACTAATTTGGTCCCTTCTCGACAAAACCTATGTTTAAGATTTTCCAGATTCTTCTTAATTTGCCCGAAACATTCAATGCAAAACTATCAATTCTTATTCCTATGAATTTCTGGGTTGGAATATTTAATAATGAACTGGAGATCAAATTTACAATTTGGAAAAGATGCTGGAGGCTAAAATGATGAGTGATGTTTCAACAAGTTCATTAAACCATCATTTGTAAAATCATGCATAATGATCATTAATTTATTAAAAATAAAAGAGAAGAAATAATATTTATCCATAAGAGCATAAATAATTATAAAATGGAATTATATGATAAAGTATGATAAATGATGTGATAAAGAATGGTATAAATGGATGGAATAGGTGTTAAAGAGTGATAATAATAATGACAAACTAGAGGCCCAACACCTTGTAGCGAGGGACAGTTACATGAGAGAGAAGTCCATTAAGAAATTTTTTAACAGTCATAATTTTATTTTGGGAGCTTGAAATTGAGAAAATAATGAAGTTATTAAAAACCTTGAGAAATCTTTTCATGTAATCTCATAATTAGCCATAGAATTGTATTTTAGAAGAAAGAACTTGAATTCCCCACCCCTCTTAATGCTTAAGGGTTGGTTTCGTTAAATATAATAGTATAGTTTAGGTTATCAATCAGTTTCGTTAAATATAATAGTAAAGTTTAGTTTATCAGTTGAGCTTATAGTTAAGGACCGATATGAGATGCAACTTCAAAACATTTCTCATCCTCCATCTTTGAGTTTTTAGATATACATTTGGAAAGGTAATGAATTTTTCAAAATAAGATATTTTTTTGGGAAGGATAATGAATTTTTTTTAATCATAGAGAGTATGAGAAATAAAGGAATACAAAGGCCTTCTAGATGTTTTCTATGTCAATGTGTTGAGAAACTTCTCTTAATATTTTTATGGAATGTCATTTCTCTTTGGAAGTGAAAATTGCTAAAGTGGGGTTAATTGTTTTTATCCTTCTGAATGGAAGAAAACTCTTGTCTCCTAGAAACATAAATATTAATGGTCATATCAAAACATTTTTTGAAGTAGGCCTATATAACTTTGTCAAAGTTATTTCGTTAAAAATTTTGGCTGGTAAGAAATAAATACATTATTAATTACAAAAACAATATTTTCCCATATGGGTGGTGAGTCATACTTGTAGATTCCTTGTTGAATCCATAATATCAAAGGTGTCTCTAGTAATATAGAGGTTGAAGAAATATTATGGATAAAGGAAAGATAACTAGGGAATCTTCTGAAGGTATAAAATTTTCCATGAGACCCAAATTAGATTCCACTCAGATTGTGAGAATTGAAATTGATGAATTTATAGATTTGTTAACTCATCAACATCAATTCATTCTCTTCTTTGATGGTGCTTCAAATCATAACGTACAGGTGGCAGGTGTTTGGTGTCATTGGGGTTGTTGTTTACATCCTCACAAGACAACAAGTAACAACTTATAGATTGGGAGAGGAATCCAATAATTATGCTAAAACTGTAGCGCTATTTAATGGTCTTGTGTTAGTGTGTGGAAGACAAGTTAAAATTCTTGTCGTCATTAGACATTCCATTGTGATTATTTAATATATGCAACAAATTTTACCAACAAACATAAAAAATAGCTAGTCATTTTGAACAAATAACATTTTATCATGTCCTTATAGATATGAGCTCCAATGGAAATGCTATGGATACTGGGGGAAATGTTCTGAAATAGGGTCGATTGATACAAAATTTGGGAGGGAATTCTTTTGAATATCTCCCATGATTATCACATTGATGAACTATAGCATGAGCACATGTATTAAATTGATAAACAATTAAAAATGGATTACATCACCATGCAAAGGTGTTGAACTCATTCCTCCCCTCTTGTACTCATGCTATATATTAGAATGATAGAATCATTAGTGAAATAGTGATGCTTCCCAATGGTAGCTTGATATGTGTGTTTACTACCCCTCGATGGTAGTGGATACTATGCTTATTATGGTTACATAGATTTTTAATGGGCTTACGTTGAGTACAAACTAGTCAAGGCATCTTTGAAGAAAGAAGACCAAGGTTTGAGTGTGTATTCTATTAAGTTGTTGCCCACATGCACAACGGGGAATATAAATTGTTGTGGTGGGGTTAATGCCTATGACATTGTTGAATCTCAAAGGACAATTCAAATATTCTCATGTCAATTATAAAGACTATAGAAATTAACTTCCTACTTGGAAGTTTCTGAAGCCATAAGGAGGAAATGAAGTCAAAATGTCTGATTTTTGGCTAAGGAAAATCACAATAAGTAAAAATATTAGTATCTGAGCACAATATGCTTATCTAAATTATTCTTGACTTTTCCAAAATAACTAATGCATAAGTGGCATCTCCAAGAGAAGAAACAAATGAAGAATGTCAAGCTCATGTCAATTAATGTATCTTTTGAAAGGGAGAAAACTCAAAACCAACAACAAGCCTCTACTATATATTTTTCTTACTTTTCTCTAGCCATATGGTAAATGAGACAAGATTTTTCTATGATAAATTATTATAATGTATAATACTAGGGCTACTATCCTTTTGAGGGACATTGTAAAATCATGGTAGGCTTAAAATAGACTATAGATGCTATTTTCTCTTTGAAATTCATAGTTTCAAACTCATATTGTTTTATTGTATTAACTTGTTATCCAATTCAACCATACAAAAACTCTAACATAATCCATATAAACAAATTTATGTCAACTTTTCTTTTTCTTTTTTTTAATACTAAAAAGTTTGACCACAATAGTAGCATACATCTAAAGCATCAATACCACATTCAAGGAATTTATCCAAGTAGTCATGCAATTTATATGCTTATCATTGCACCAAGAGGTGATTTCTACACTTCACTATAACTATAATTTCTTCCATCCACAACATGAAGCTAACCCATTATATATATATATATATATATATATATATATATATATATATATATATATATATATATATATATATATATATATATATATATATATATGACGAACTTGGTTAAAAAGTCTTGTAAAAAATATAAGACGAAGGTCATGGGACATATATTCCAAGATGAATGGTGGGAGAAACATCCTAGTGGGTATTATTTCGGTATATATGGCTAAGGATGTTGACACCTAATCCTCATGATTGGGTGAATATAATGTAAATAGATAAATAAGTAATATGAACGGTCATTGGGAGATGAACTGAACAGTCTCTCCCTCATGTATTTAATGAAGACCTACCTGAAGGAATAAACATGAATCAATTTTTGGCTAAGGAGTTACTGCCTAGTCTAACATGGTATTAGAGCCAGCTCCCAAAAATAGTTGTAACTCCCTTTTTCCTACTGCTCCCTGTCCTCTATCCCTGTGGAGTCTGCGTATTGAGCTCTCTGTCCACTGTCTACTATGCTCTCTGTCCTCTCTGTCTACTGTGTAGTCTATCTACAATTCTCTAAATTCAGAAAGTCGTTGAGTATAGCAGCATTTGTGATGAACGCTGGTGCAATGAGTGTGGAACTGTTTGAATAATTCCACGACTGCTTTTTTTCATGTAAAATACATCTGAGGCTTTATGGCGATGGGAGTGTGTTTGTATGGCACGAGGTGCCACTTTATTCATTGCCTGTATCTCAATCAATAAGAACGGCCTCCATCCATGCTGGTATAACAGCGCTCCAGGCGGCATAGTTTTGAGGTCGATGAAGAAATTAGCGACTCAATTAGGTTTTGAAAGCTTTTGCGTTCTCTTTCCCATTTGGATGCAAGTCTTTTGATAAAACTGTAAATGTCTTATATGTAGTACTTCTTTCTCTTGTGAAAATCTGCAATTATACATTGTAATGACTTGTACCGTAGAAATCTTAGGTTTGCAAGTGTGTTCCCCTTGGTTATGATTTTCTGAAGTTTTTGGTTGTTGGAATTGTCCAAGTCTCCAGCCTTGATATCCCCGATATCATTGCTACAAGATATAGAGCTGTTGCAAACTATCAAAGCGAGTTGTTGTATATTATATATACGTTGTTCGATTATGAGGGTCCATTTATGTAAACAATGATATAAACAATGTTTCATATACGCCTGTTGAATGTATACGCTCCAGGTATTTTTTAGAGCTGGCCTAATTTTTTGGCCTGTGGACAGTCGCAGCTACTTGTGGAATCCATCCACATTCAAAAGTGGGATATACGCCACTCCCTTCAAGACTCACCAGAAGCTGAGTTTGAACACTTATTTAATTATCACGTGACGCCTTACCAAGCATCAGGCATCATTGAAGACTGAGAGACAGAAAAGGAAAGAGATGTATTTTTCCAATGAGAAAGTATGCAGTCAAGGTATAAAGCATAGGATTTGAGCATATGGATTTATATTTCCGTCCAAGTGTTTGGAAAATTCTGATTTGCATCAGATTTCTGATTCGCTTTTGAGCAGTTGATACTATTTCTCTTGAATTGCAATCATATTGTAATGCAAATATATATATATATATATATATATATATATATATATATATATATATATATATATATATATATAGATATATATATGGTGATATTCTATATGCATAGAATATAGTTTTGATCATTGTATATTAATTCAAGAAGGAAGAATAAGGCTGTATTATTTTTGAAGCACATTTTCCCAGTAGAAGTATTTTTCTATCAGTAGAAGTAATTTTTACAGAATGCATTCAATCATATCCATGGTGGGAATAGTTCTCATTGGCAAGGAGAACTATCCTTAATGGTCCCGAATGATAAAACACACCCTCATTTTCAATAAGTTGTGGAAAGGAGTGTGTGTTAGAGACGGAGACAATGAACTAGTACAGCCTACCTCAGACAGAGAGATCGTCATTTGGGAAAACAAGAACAACAAAGATTATGCATTAATCACAACATCTGCAAATGAAGAGGTGAGTCGCCATATTTCGTCATATTCAACTACCTTTGAAGCCTTACAAAAGATGAAAGAACTCTATGACTCACATTCTGCACTTGAAGGTGTTCAACTCATGATTAAACTCTTCACTCTTGAACTACAAAATAATGATCCTCTTGCTCTTGCATCTGATGTAAAGTCTATAATGCATGATATCAAATCCACTAATGTTGAATTAGATATTCCTCTTATCGCTTTTCTCAAGGCACTTTATCCTACTTACTCCAATTATCTTGAGTCATTGCAAGCAAATGGAAATCTCAAAGATATCACCTTTTACTCTCTCGTGAAAAAGTTTGCTGAAAGAGAGAAAGCTTTTGGAAAGAAGACAACCCCTGAATCTTTTGAAGAGGCTGTGTGCCTTTCTCATAAAGAAAGGCATCCTGCTCAAGATTCTACAAGAGGAAGAGGTGGTTGAAGAGGAAGAGGAAGATATTTCATGGGCAGGGGGGGCAGACATTCTCAAGGAGAAAAGGCCAATTTGCACTGCATACGCTGCAAAAGAAATGGATCACATGATGCCTCTATATGCAAGCTACCAGGGGACAAAATTGAGCAGAAAAGAAACCAACGGAAAGGTAAAAATGATGATACACACAAAGGTAAAGCACCTAAATCCGCTCACTATGTTGTGGCACAATGTAACATTGGAGTAAATGAAGATTTATTTAATGCTTCACTTGCTTCGTGGAAAAATGATTGGTTGCTTGATTCAGGAGCAACCTGCCACATGACTGATAGAAAAGATTTTTTTGAAGATTTCACTGACAATGTTGATGGAGCAATATAATTTGTAGACCAATCAAAAATCAAGCCATTAGGGCTTAATACAATCAAGCTTAAATTTCCTAGTCTTCCAAACTTTCTTTCGCATCATGTTCTATATCTCCCACAGCTCAAGAGAAACTTGTTGTCCTTGGTCCACATCCGCCAGCAAGGTCACTCCATTCATATGTTTTATGGCAAGCTTGAGGTAAGAAAAGTATCTGACCACTCACTTGTCATGAGGGGAATAGAAGAAGAAAGGATTCTCAACCTGCAAGGAACCTCTGCTCGTGCACAACATTTCTCACACAATTCTCATCATGAAGAAGGTACACTTCCATCAAGTTTATTATGGCATGGTAGATTTTGACATTTGAACTATGACAATCTCCGCTTGTTGAAGAAAAATGGTGTTGCTGGTTTGCCTACAATTCCTAGGAAACTTAAGCAATGTGATGCTTGCATTCTAGGAAAGCATAGCAAACAGTCTTTTCATGATTCACATTGAAGAGCACATAGAAAATTTGAACTCATTCATTCAGATTTATGTGGTCTAATGCCTATTCCTTCTGCAAATGGAAATAAATATATCATGACATTTATTGATGACTACACCAGAATGTGTTGGGTTTATTTATTGAAGAACAAATCTGATGCTTTTCAAACATTCAAGAATTTTCATAAATGGATTGAAAATGATGCACAATATCATATTTGGTCTATTCACACTGATAATGGAAAAGAATACACATCAAATGAATTTGAAAACTATCTTTGCCAACATGGGATCAAACATCAAACAAATGTGCCTTATAATCCCCAACAGAATGGTGTAGCTGAAAGAACGAATAGGACAATTCTAAATATGGTACGATCCATGCTCTTCTTCAAAAATGTAAAGATAATGTTTTGGGCTGATGTTGTTCTATGTGCTGCATATATAAAGAATAGATGTCCATCTAATGCTATAAGAAACAAGACTCCATATGAAATGTGGTATGGACATGTTCCTTCAGTAAAGCATCTTAGGGTCTTTGGTTCCACCTATTATGCCTTGATACCAAAGGTACATAGAAACAAACTTGATGCTAGAAGTCGTAAGTGTATCTTTCTGGTGTATTCAAACACCTCCAAAGCATACCATCTCTATGATGAAGTAAATAAGAAGTTTGTTGTATCTAGAGATGTATTTTTTCTTGAATCATCCAAAACTGACAATATTGTTGAGCAGCAACTTGATCACTTGGATAGATTCACAAATGCAAAATCATTTCAAGTAATTGATAATCAGATTCCACATCTTGAAGGGGGGATTCATATACTAGATCAACATGTGGAATCTTCTTCCGAAGAACACTCTCCCTCGCATGAAACTCCAACAATAGATGATGATTTAAGTGATGTGATTGATAGAATTGGGAGACTCAATCTTGATTCAGTCCCAACTCAATCAACGGAGCAGCCTGGACCATTTGAGAAAGGTCCCCAAAAGTGGCTAACAAAGACACTTGAAATTGTTCATCCTGATGAAGTTGGAAAGACAGGAACTAGAAATTCAAACCGGCAAAATGGAGGTGATGTAGATGACTCTAATTCACCTGTTGATATGGATGTTTCTTATGATTGCGAATTGAACTTGTCTACAGATTTTGAACCAACTTCCTTCAAAGAAGCTACTTTCCATGATGAATGGAAAGAAGGGATGCAAAAGGAGTATTATGCCCTCATAAAGAATGGCACTTGGAAGTTGGTTGATACTCCATTAGGAACCAAACCAATTGGCTGCAAGTGGGTCTACAAGAACAAGTATAAAGATGATGGCTCACTTGACAAGCACAAAGCTAGGCTTGTGGCAAAAGGTTTTGCACTAAGGGAAGGGGTTGATTATGAGGAGACTTTTTCCCCCATAGCAAAATGGGCTACCATCTGGACACTCTTTGCCCTAGCAGCTCAAAATGGTTGGAAAGTCCATCAAATCAATGTAAAAACTGCTTTCTTAAATGGAGATCTAAAAGAGAATGCTTTTATGTCCCAAACTGAAGGATTTGTTGTGAAAGGACATGAACATAAAGTATGCAAACTGGTGAAGTCCTTGTATGCCCTCAAACAAGCACCGCAAGCCTGGTATGAAAAACTAACTAACCATATTCTGAAACTCAATTTCAAACATTGTGATCTTGATGATGCAACTTTATTTGTCAAGAAAGTTGGAAAAACAGTTGTATATCTTGTGGTATATGTAGATGATATTTTGATGACAGGGAACAAAGAAAGCTACATTGCATCCATAAAGAAGGAATTGGGGAAAAGTTTTAAAATGACTGATTTGGGCTACATTCATTACTATCTTGGGATTGAAGTAACCCAACATCCGAAGTCCATATTTCTTTCTCAAAAAGAAATACATTGGAGATCTGTTGAATAGGTTTGGCATGACAGAATGAAATCCTCTTACTACTCCAATGGAACACAACTTAAAGCTCACATCTATTGAAGGAAAAGAATTTGAGGATGCAACAAAGTATAGACAGCTTGTAGGAAGTCTCAACTACCTAACTACTACCAGACCAGACATTTCGTTTGCTGTTGGAATCCTCTCCAGGTTTATGAAAAAGCCTTGTGAGGGACATTGGTCTGCTACAAAAAGAGTTCTAAGGTACTTGAAGGGAACTCAAGACTTTGGAATCAAGTATACACAGGTGGACGACTTCAGCTTGATTGGATACTTTGATTCAGACTTCGATGGAGACAAAGAAACTGGGGTATCTACTTCAAGATATGCTATGATTCTTGGATCAGGATCTGTCTCTTAGAGATCACGCAAACAATAAGTTCCAGAAGATTCCACAACAGAAGTAGAATACGTGGCAGCAGCTGAAGTGATGGGTCCCTATAATACCAGTGATTACCCCATTACTATTGTTTTTATACCCCTTATTAATATTGTTGTGCCATATTGCCCCCATATTGTTATTACTGTGCCCCATAGAATCCCTCTATTGTTTTTTTTGTGGCTTTATATTATTATTGTTAGGTCAGCTGGATTATATTGTGACTCCTTAGACTCCTATATATAGAAAGGAGGTTTTGTCATTTGAATCATCCAAGAAATGTTCATTTATGTAATGTAAAGGAGGTTGCCTGTCACACGGAATTTGTCGAGGGTGCAGACACGACTGACCTTCCTAGAAGTCTAAGACGTTCTAATGACAAACAAGACAAAATGGAGTGATATTTCTCTAAATACACCTTTTACAACATGAAAACTACAAGTGTTTAGGCTTACCTTATTCCAAAACGCTGTTGTTGAAGTCCGTTCTTGACGATCCGGATGAGCTCCTCCTTCAAGTCAATTCCTGCAACCACAAACAATCAAACAATTACCAAGCACTTGCATTTCATATAATAAAACATATATTCAACATGCAGACCAAGGAACACATGAAATAACTCATTAACACAAGCTATTGAGAAAAATAAACCAGTTTGTATTAATAACGAAACAAAGAAACTCTTACAACCTGGCCTTGGTGTTGTGCAAGTTCCTCCCAGGGTCCATCAAGGGTTTTCCTCTACTTTGACAAAGCTCACCCTCTTCCAAGTAGAATCAAGTAAAGACAATCTCTCCTTACAAAGGCTCTAATGGAAGACCTAAATCCTGCAGCATTTACCCAAAGAAAATGTATAGCTCCAACCTCTTCTCCTTCTGGCTCAATGCCTTTATTTATAGTGCTGTAAAGAGGTTATTCAGGTCCACTATCAATGGGATCATCCCCCTCTTTGGGTGGGATAGCTCCCTTATTGATGGGATAAGTTTCCCCTTAATAGAGATACATGAACCAACTGGAGGCGCATCCATTTCATCAAACCGACCTCTAGAATGTTCTAGAAGTAACCACAAGTAACTTTTTCAAGATAAAACTCGCGCATTTTGCCTTTTACAGAGGGACGCACCTGTCCCTTAACATACAGAGCGTCCATGGACGCAGATTTTGTGAACATGGTCAGCGTCCCCGCAGGTAAGGCTAGAGAGAACCTGCGACCCCAGAGATAAACATAGTTTTTACAAGACTTTCTCTCTTCTTTGAGTTTGAGATGGATAACAGAGGCATGAGACTTGCCTAAGAGGGTAGCATGACTGTTGATTTGAGCCATACTAACTGTAAGTAGTCAAGGTGACATTTTTTAGTGTAACAGATTGCCCCCTAAAGTGCGAAGCCTGGAATAGAATAGGGTTTTGTAATTTAGGAAGGGTGAAGCGCTTTATCATTTCAAGGATTGTCTTGTGGATGGCCTGGTTGGAACCTGCAATTTTCAACACAAAATACATGGATAAGATTATATCATCACTGAGGTAGGCATTCCCATACTCAGATTCAAAACTTTAACTAATGGACTAACTATTCTGATACAGGAATGATCTTGCAGTACATCATTTTTATAGACTTTTGTAGACACAGTATGGACGCAGCCATCTGTTTATGATTAGTCTACATAGATAATGAATACAAAACTCCTCGCAGCCTGGATGGTAGAAACTAGATCCAGGGTCTTCACTTCTACTTCCCGAATTGGTACGATTCTAGCCATGTGATTAAATGATTCGATGTCGAACATGGTAGAAACCACTTGATTACCAGTCAATGATGTAAACTGTTAACAAGCGTGAGAGAAACCACCAGTAATGTCAATGGTTCTCAAAGTACCAAGCACAACCCGTGAAATGTGAATAGATGTTTTGATGTCGAACACTTCACGGAATCCTTTGATCGAAAGTCAATGATGTAAACTGACGTCAAAGGCGAGAAACCTGCCATTGATGCATGCAGACTTCAAGGTACTGTCGATTCCTAAGTCATCTTTCTAGATAATGTGTCGATGTCGATAGAAAGCGACCCGTTGCAGGCAAGCCCGCAACACGAAATCATTGTTCAAGTTGAAGAAATGTTGCTGTAAGGACTGACTCAGGGATGGTCAAATGGATGACAAGTATTTTGCAGATGAAAGTTTTGCTTGCAGACCTCTTGAACACATAACGACACGACAGATGGCTTGGTGACGAATAACTCAAAGTTAATCCCCGAAACCCGGTTAAAGACTTTCAAAGTGATTGGTCAACTGTGAGGTAAAAGATTTCCCAACCCAGGTGAATGAAAAGTGTCGTGTTCAAGAGTGGTAATAAAGTTTCTTCTGAGACAAAAGGTGACAAACAGGTTCATTCTTCTCTCTTTTCCCCCACCATTTCTGGCAAGTACCTCTTTATTTTTAACAAGCTTGAGGAGGATAACATATGCTTGATTATAAGCTCATCCTTCGGACGAGTCCAACCTAGTTTAAATTCGAACCCTAGGAAGGAGTGGTTCGTTCCTGTTTGTAATTGAACAGGTCCTCTACTGTAAAAGTTTAACGAGCCCAGTATAGGAGAAACTCGGCGTTTTTCAATTTTAGAGAGTCTGAAAAAACTAAAGGAGACTCCACGTTGAACTTTTTCGTATATTTGTGTCCCTCAAGCCCGAAAAAGTATAAAATAATACCTGGGGGAACCGCTTGATCTTGCGACCAAGGAGTACTTTCATAATAGTGTCGTTGACCTGAAAAGTAAAAAGCGATCAAGGACACGTCGTTTTATTTCCTTATCGAGTTCGAAACGACAAAAACCCGGCAATCTTTTCCTGATTTTGCGGTCAGAAAAGAGCTAAAAGGGGACCGTCTTTTAATTCCGTTTTAACGAGTGAAAAAGAAACACTCGGCGATCTTTTCATGTTTTAGGAGTCAGAAAAGGGCTTAAAAGATGACTCTGATATTTTTGTTTGTGAAAAATTACAATTTCCCTCGAAATCCCTTTGTCCTGCACAAAAGCAACACATTACTCATACCTGTTTAAAATAGGCAAAAATACATTCAAAAACATCTTTTCATGGTAAAAAATGAACTAATTCATCCAAAAAACCTATAAAAAGACCTTTTACCATGTCATTTTTACCGTTTCACTGTTGAGGTTGAAAAAGGAGCTTTTGACAAGAAACTTCCCGTGGTCGCTGCGGAAAATCTGACCGTCGGAATCGAACGCCGTCTCATCCAGGTATTTTACACATCCTACTCTGCATTTCTATCCGTTTAGAATTAATTTTTAGGTCTTAGTTTCATTTTTTGGGGGGTTTTGGTTTTGGAATGCGCCTCTCGGCGGACGCAGGTGCCCTTCGGGTGACCTGCGTCCCCCGACTTTTTCTCATACGGGAAAACGGTCGGAAGACGCAGCCCGCCTTCAGGCCAGCTGCGTCCGGGCGCCCTGTGCTACAAAGCCGGGGTGCGTCCTCCGAGAAACGCGCATTTCAAAACCCCAACTCTCTCAAAAAACCACCAAAAATTCCCAAATCAATTTCTAATTGCTATTTTTGATATGCAGGGCATTAATCATGTTAGACTGGAGAGAAAGAGAGCATGTAGAGGAAGATGAAGCTGCAATAAATCATCAACCTTCCCTGGATGCCCTAAGAGCATGCGGATTATACAAATATTGGACCATACCGGGCATGAGGGGCCAGGTAAGATTCTTGGAATGGCTGGTTGAGCGATGGAACGTACAAGAACAATGCTTTTACATAGGAGGGCACCAGCTCGAGATAGAGCCCTCGGATGTATACTTTCTCACTGGCTTGCCAAACAGAGGTGAGCAACTCAGTCTTGCGGGGACTAGGCCGGGTGGCCAATCCCTTGATAGTCTCCGCGAGGATTGGTGCACACGTGGGGCTCACCATTCAAAAGGCATAGAGATAAAACACATCACTCTACCGGAACTCAAAGTCATAGCGTTCACGGTTACCAGAATTTGCGGCGCGGCCGCTTTACACATTGCTTCCGGATCCCAAATGCGGATGGCAATTGACTGTTACCAAGGCACCATTTTCAACTGGTGTGAAGCTGTGTCGGCTCATATGAAGAGCCAACTGACCAAGGCAAAGAACGGACGACTAAAGACTTTTGGATATGGGCCTATAGTCGTGAGCTTTGCCTTGGAGAGAATTCCAATGCTGATCCCTCAGCAACTCACTGTTGATATCTTGGGTCCCCAGCAGCCAAAGCTGATACGATGGGTTGCGGTGATGGCCCGGCATCCTGACGAGGGCGCGACAGTAGTTCGATTCTCAGATAGTTATTTTGACTGGTTAGAGGGCCAGCTTTTTGTGATACAGGACTTTCCGTATGCCGGAATGGATTTCAGAGGTGATCCGGACATGGTTCTTCCACAGGGAGAACAATGGGACGACAGAGGTACTTTTTATTTTCACAAGTTTTCTAGTTATGTATTTTTTGTATTTTTTATATATATCGTCTCAAAATTAATAGTAAATCTTTCAAAATGCAGATGTTGGTCCACAGCGTCCAGCCAACCTCCGGCCTTATGATAGACTACATCCAGCTGCACCGGTACCGGCCCACAGGACGCGACAGCAGAAGTACTAGCTGAGTTGGAGCATGATCTAGAGCGTCTCACGGCAGATATACCTGAGACTACTATGGACGACATTCCTATCAGGCTTCAGCGCTTCGTAGTCGCGGTCCCTGGACCGTTTAGGAGATTTTTGCGTAAGGTAGCCCGCGCAGTGGTGTCGTACAGAGAGCACCACCAGTGATTGACTAGTCACTTTTGTAGTCACATGTGACATTTTTGACTTTTTGTACTATCATTTTGCCGATCATAAGGTGTTTTAAACCTATGATCGAAGACGATGTATATATTTTTTGACACACTTCTATCTATATATATCACTATTACCGGCTTATCTTGTTTAACATATGTGATGAAATGTTTTTAAATTTACTTGCATGATTATCGTAAATGTCTGTCCAACATTCGAGAAGCAATTGCATCTGCTAATGTATTCAAAGACCTTGGAATATGTTGATATTCAATGTAATCAAATTCACGTTCCAAGAGACGCACTCTCAAAAACAACCTTAATAACACAGGATTTCTAATGGCATAAACTCTATTAAGCTGTAATACAACAAGTTCAGAATCTAACCTCACTATCAAACGTCGAATTCCAAATGAAATAGATTCGGATAATAATTCAACCACTGCACTGTATTCTGCAATGTTATTCGTTGTTTGACCGAGGCTTACCCCATGCATAGAAACTAACTCGTCAGAGGGCGAATAGATAACCCAAGCTGCGGAAGAGATATTCCGTGTATTACGACAAGCACCATCAGCAAATCCAATGTATGTTTGGAGAGGCGTCGACATCTACAATATCAAGAGTAAAACCAAGATAAGCCAGAATAATGACGAAAAACCACACTCGCTAAGCTAAGCACACTGACTAAACTAACACACTTGCTAGCTAGAAAAGAAATCTAACCTATCTAAAAATTTCTCCATACCCATCATTTTAAGCATAATACCTCTTTAGGTAAAGTCCATTTCTGGGTTTACCCAAAGAGTCCCCATCAAAATCAACTAACTCATAAGCCCCTTTTGCTAGCTTTCGCTTTACAATGTAGGGCCCATGCCACATGGGAACGAATTTTCCGGCACCTAGCTTATCGTTAGCTTGATCATATAATAGTACTAGGTCTCCTTCCGAAAAACTTCGAGGGGTTACATTTTTATCGTACTGAGCTTTCATTCGTTTCGCGTGAGTCTCGATAGCTAAAGTAGCGTCACGTCGAGTCTCATCTAATTTAGCCAAGTATAATAACCGTTTCTCCTCTTCGGAAGTAGCTGGAAGTAATTCGACAGCCATTTGAAGTGATGGGATTTCGCATTCAATAGGTAACACAGCTTCTAAGCCATAAACTAGCTGGAAAGGGGTGAAACCTGTTGAATTTTTCACTGAAGTTCGATATGCCCATAGCGCCGAAAATAACATGTTATGCCAATTCGTTCGATGGATACCAATGATCCGTCGAATCATGATGACTAGAACTTTGTTGATTGACTCAACCAAACCGTTGGCTTGCGGATAATAAGGAGTAGAGCTATCGTGGCGCAAACCAAGCTGGCTTGTAAGCTCAGTCATCATGACGTTTCGAAAATGGCTCCCATGGTCAGTAATGATTGCTTGTGGGACACCAAACCTAGTTATGATATGATTGAATACGAAAACTGCAGCTGTCTTGCCGCTTGCGTCGAATGTAGGCATCGCCTCGGCCCATTTTGTAAAATAATCAACCGCGAGGATGATATACGCATGCCCCCCGGCCGAGTGAGGGTTACAAGTAATAAAGTCAATGCCCCATTTGGCGAATGGACCAGCGGCAATTATAGGGTGGAGAGGAGCAGGTGGAGCGCGCATCTTTCGATCAAACACTTGACAGTTGTGGCATGTTCTGACAGCAAGGATACAATCTTTAAACATAGACGGCCAGAAATAGCCAGCGCGCAACACCTTCTGAGCTGTGGCATACCCAGACATATGACCGCCACATGCTCCAGAGTGACAATCATTCAAAACTCTCTCAGCCTCTTCGTGAGTTAAACAACGTCGAAAAACTAAGTCTGCCCCCCGGCGATAAAGTGTATCTCCAATAATTCTGTATTGCTGGGATCGAAACCGAATTTTTCGACGGTCTTCCTTGGAAGCTTCAGGCCGAAAGGTTTGGGTTTGGAGATAGATGATTATATCCCCATACCACGGATCTAAAGTGCTAATAAGAAACAAAGATTCGTCCGCAATGGACTCCTCTGCCACAGTCTCTGTGTCAGCACTCGGGAAATCACACATCAATTCCGCAAAAACTAAAGATTTCTTAGACTTGGACTTCTCGAACTCCAAGTCGAACTCTTGCAGGATAACAATCCATTTAGAGTACTTGCCCCCTAGCAGTTGTTTTGTCAAAATATAAATCATAGGGTTGCAATCCGAAATAACTGTAGTCTTGCGGAGAAGAATGTAGTGACGAAAACGCTGGACAGCTTGAACGGCTGCCAGGGCCAATTTCTCCACATGCGAATATTTTAACTCAGTGGGATTTAAGGTTCTACTAAGATAATATATCACATGCTCTGCTTTGAATTCATCTTCTTGAACTAACACCATTCCAATGGTGGAATGCGAAGCTGCGAGGTATAAGAAGTAGTCCTGGTTGTAGTTGGGAGGATGCAATAACGGTGCATGGGTCAACGCGTGTTTTAATGCATCAAAAGATTGTTGGGCAATCTCGTCCCAAAAGAATTGTGCGTTCTGTTTCAACAACCGTGTAAAACCTTTAGTGACCTCGGCGTAGTTTGGGATGAATCGGCGTAAAAAGTTCGCTTTCCCTTGCAAACTTTGGAGTTGGCGCAAACTCGAAGGAGGAGGCAATTTGATGATAGCCTCGACTTTCGAGGGATCGACGCGAATGCCGGCTTTTGAAACAACAAATCCCAGCAATCGACCTGTTTCTATACAGAAAACACACTTGTGGGGATTCAACCGAATTCGATAATGCCTACACCTCATAAAGATTGCTCGTAGGTGGACAAGGTGATCAGCTCGATGTAAAGAATGAGCAGGCAAATCATCGAGATAGGGTTGCACAATGTGCTTGATGTCATGAAATGCATAAGACATCGCCCGTTGAAAAGTGGCCCCGGCATTCTTAAGTCCAAAAGGTAATTTGCAATAAGCAAATGTCCCCCATGGACAAATGAATGCCGTTTTTGGTTGATCGGCAGGTAGAATATTGATTTGATTATAGCCTGAGAAACCATCCATGAAGGAAAACATCTCACTTCCGGCACAATCATCAATAATTTGATCGATATAAGGCGTAGGATAGTTGTCTTTTGGACAAGCTCGATTGATATCCCTATAGTCGATACAGATTCTTATTGTTCCTTGTTTTTTATTGACGGGAACAATATTCGATACCCAATCCGTTAACGGGATCGGATAAATGAAACCTGCTTTCAACAGCTTTTCGACTTCTGCTTTAATCGCAGCCGCTTTTCGAGGGTGAATCTGACGCAACCGTTGCCGAATGGGTTTAGCATCCGGGTAGGTCTTTATTTCATGAACAACAATGGCAGGATCAATTCCCGGCATTTCCTCGTAAGACCAGGCAAACACGTCGCGGAATTCTTGGAATAGGGCCTTGTAAGTTTGGATTTCTTCTTCAGTACATGCGGCACCTATATGAATGTTCTCCTCGATTCCGGGCTTCACTGAAATATCAATGGGAATAGTACGAGAAATATTCCCTAAATTCAGCTCTGAATCAGAATGTTTCGTTGGATCCTGAGCGTCTTTGACATATTCAGCGGTAAAGATAGATGAAAAATCATTTTCAAATGCATCATCCTTAGGTAAAAACGAAGATCTGTGATGGAGATCTTCCCATGGTAGATCATCTACACTTGTCACACGGAGATCTTCCCCAGCGGAGTCGCCAATTTGTCACACGGAATTTGTCGAGGGTCCGGACACGACTGACCTTCCTAGAAGTCTAAGACGTTCTAATGACAAACAAGACAAAATGGAGTGATCTTTCTCTAAATACACCTTTTACAACATGAAAACTACAAGTGTTTAGGCTTACCTTATTCCAAAACGCTGTTGTTGAAGTCCGTTCTTGACGATCCGGATGAGCTCCTCCTTCAAGTCAATTCCTGCAACCACAAACAATCAAATAATTACCAAGCACTTGCATTTCATATAATAAAACATATATTCAACATGCAGACCAAGGAACACATGAAATAACTCATTAACACAAGCTATTGAGAAAAATAAACCAGTTTGTATTAATAACGAAACAAAGAAACTCTTACAACCTGGCCTTGGTGTTGTGCAAGTTCCTCCCAGGGTCCATCAAGGGTTTTCCTCTACTTTGACAAAGCTCACCCTCTTCCAAGTAGAATCAAGTAAAGACAATCTCTCCTTACAAAGGCTCTAATGGAAGACCTAAATCCTGCAGCATTTACCCAAAGAAAATGTATAGCTCCAACCTCTTCTCCTTCTGGCTCAATGCCTTTATTTATAGTGCTGTAAAGAGGTTATTCAGGTCCACTATCAATGGGATCATCCCCCTCTTTGGGTGGGATAGCTCCCTTATTGATGGGATAAGTTTCCCCTTAATAGAGATACATGAACCAACTGGAGGCGCATCCATTTCATCAAACCGACCTCTAGAATGTTCTAGAAGTAACCACAAGTAACTTTTTCAAGATAAAACTCGCGCATTTTGCCTTTTACAGAGGGACGCACCTGTCCCTTAACATACAGAGCGTCCATGGACGCAGATTTTGTGAACATGGTCAGCGTCCCCGCAGGTAAGGCTAGAGAGAACCTGCGACCCCAGAGATAAACATAGTTTTTACAAGACTTTCTCTCTTCTTTGAGTTTGAGATGGATAACAGAGGCATGAGACTTGCCTAAGAGGGTAGCATGACTGTTGATTTGAGCCATACTAACTGTAAGTAGTCAAGGTGACATTTTTTAGTGTAACATTGCCCCCTCGAAGAGGCTGAATTCTAAGGCGTTGATCTATCTTTTCTATCTTTTTCTTGAGCTGGTTTCAAAACATTTGGTATCAGAGCTTTGGATTCTAGGGTTTCGCTGCTCCAAACAGGTCATCGTGGAATTTTCGCTATAACATTTTTCTGCGACGTTTCAAAATTTGTAAAAAAAACCCATTTGGGAAGAAATTTCGCTGAACCTTGGGTCCGAATTTCAGAACTTTTCGCACTATATTTGCGGAGATATGATCTGAGGAAGTTGGTCATTTTGTAGACTCCTGAATTGTATTCCAAACAGGTGACCTGGGAAAAATCGTCATAACTTTCTCCGTGGGGATCAGATTGCAATTTCATAAGAAGGTACAGAAAGAGGAAAAACTGTAGTTTCTTGTATGCATTTTTCAGATACAAAGGTGGAAACAGTGACTCGTGGCACGTCGTACAAGTTCGCTCTACTGAACTAGTCTATAATCAAGTCACTGTGGGAGATTTTGCATAACTCTTCCTTGGAGAATCCAAATTGGGTCAGACTTGTGGAATTGGAAAAAGGACACAGAAGGCTACTATAGGTCAGTATTTTAGAACTGAAGAATCTGAAATTATAGAGATACATCAGATTCAATATCAGGATTCTACAAAGTGAAAAAAGGTGTGTAGTTTTTTTTTTAATTTTTTGCGTAAACTTGGTTTGAAGGAATTCAAAGGGCATAGTAAAGCATTATTATCGATAACTGATGCCCCAAGGAAAGAAAATCCAAACACCTAGTAAGGAACCTGAAAGCTCTAGCATGACTCATGAAGAAGAGGAAGAAATGCTACATGATATATCAAAATTACAAGAACAAGTGCAACAAATGTCATGCTCACAAAAGCTAACATAAGCTAAGATAAATGGCATGGAATCTAAGATAAAGGGCGTGGAAGCTAAGATGGATGATTGGAAGATAGATTTGAAGACAGGCATGGAAGAATTGAAGATAGATTTGAACACAAACTTGAAGATAGGCATGATAGATATGAAGACAGATTTGATAAATTTTCTACAAGAAATACTTACTAATGGTGAAAAGGTAGTAAAGGAAACTCATGATGCGAACAAAAGAAATGTTAATCATGATATCATAGACTCTAATGTTGGATCGAAGACTCACCATATTCCAAAAATCGATATGAGGAAGTTTGATGGCAAGGATCCCGCCACATGGATATTACAGATGGAGCAATTCTTCGATCTCAATAATGTGAAAAACACACAAAAGGTACGTATGGCAACTTTATATTTGGAACCAAATCAGTTTGTATGGTATCAATGGCTTTGCTCTCGTAAACAATTTATCACTTGGGCAATTTTTACGGAAGAATTGATAGCACATTATGAGGATACAAAAAGCAACACTTTTTTTAGCCAATTGATAAGTCTCAAACAAAAGGGTTCAATAATGGAGCACATTGAGGAGTTCCAAAAATTGAACATAAGGGTAAAAGATATTCCAGAGGAGCATAGGATTGATGTGTTCATAGGGTCTTTAAAGGATAATATCCAACATGATGTTCGCCTTTGGGAACCTGATTCATTAGAGAAGGCATTCAGGTTAGCAAGAAAAATGGAAAGCAAAATTATGGCAACCAGGAAGCATACCACTCACAACTATAAAGACGGAAGTGTTGTTGCCCCTAGTCTTCCACAACCTATAAGGTTGACACCACAACAATTGGAAGAAAAAAGAGCAAAAGGGCTTTGTTACAGTTGTGATAGCAAATACACTAAAGGTCATAAGTGTGCTGAGAAGAAATTATTCTACATAGATTGTGAAGAGGAAGAAGAAAAGGAGCAAGAAAGGTCAAAAGAAGAGGATATACTCCAGGAACAAAGCCTAGATGAAGAACAAATAAATCCGACCATATCTTGTAATGCATTGGCGGGAATTACCACTCCTCAAACCATCAAGATAGAAGGACAAATCAAGAAGAAAAAGGTAATAGTGTTGATTGATTCAGGAAGCACCCACAATTTTATTCATTGTAGGGTAGCAAAAGAATTGAATTGCTTCCTATATCCAGCACCAGAGTGTCAAGTGATGATTGCAAATGGAGGAACAATAAATTGCTTTGGAAAGTGCCATAATATCAAGCTATCCATGGGAGAATATGTATTGACTAGCCCAATGCTTTCCATTCCAATGGGAGGTGCTGATGTTGTACTAGGAGTCCAATGGCTACAATCCTTGGGTACAATAGCTTTTAATTTTCAAGAACTTTTCATCAAATTTTCTACGGAAGGAAAGGAAGTTGAATTAAGGGGTATTGCAGGGAAACCAGGAAAGATAATCAGCTCTAATGGTATGACAAAGCTTCTAAAAAAGGAGCAAAGAGGTGTAATTGCACAATTATGTTCGCTAGATGTTTCCACATCGGAATCATCTATTTCTCCAGATCTCCAAAAAGTCCTGGACAATCATTCCAAGGTATTTGAGACTCCCAAAGGTCTCCCACCTATGCGTGATCATGATCATGCTATTCATCTGATTCCAGGAAGTGTTCCTCCAAACATCAGGCCGTACAGATATCCCTATGTCCAAAAGAGTGAAATTGAACGTATGGTTGCAGAAATGCTAGAGGCTGGTATAATTCAACCGAGTCAAAGTTCTTTCTCTGCTCCAGTAGTATTGGTGCACAAGAAGGATGGATCATGGCGCATGTGTTCGGATTATAGGGAGCTCAACAAGCTCACTATTAAAGATAAGTTCCCCATTCCTGTCATTGATGAATTACTGGATGAATTGCATGGATCAATTTACTTCACCAAGTTGGATCTTCGTTCAGGATATCATCAAATCAGAATGAAGATTGAAGACATTCTGAAAATAGCATTTAGAACTCATGAGGGTCATTATGAATTTTTGGTCATGCCTTTTGGCCTTACCAATGCACCTTCAACATTTCAAGGTTTGATGAATTCAATTTTCAAACCATTCCTTAGAAAATTTGTGTTAGTATTTTTTGATGATATACTAATCTACAACAAGTCTTGGAAGGATCATGTTGAACATGTTGACAGGGTGCTACAACTATTGGAGGAGAAACAATTATATGCAAAAAGATCCAAATGTTTCTTTGGAGTCCAGGAGGTGGAATATTTGGGTCATATTGTATCTCATGAAGGAGTTAAGGTAGACCCTAGCAAAATTAAAGCCATTAAGGAATGGAAAATCCCCACATCCATAAAGCATCTGCGAGGATTTCTTGGGTTGACAGGGTATTATCGCAAGTTTGTTAAGAATTATGGGAGAATAGCAGCACCTCTAACAACATTATTGAAGAAAGATGCATTTTCATGGACTCCGGAAGCAACAAAGGCCTTTGAACATCTTAAAGAGGCAATGTGCCAAGCACCGGTCTTAGCTACACCGGACTTCACAAAAACCTTTATTGTGGAATGTGATGCTTCAGGAAATGGAATTGGTGTTGTTCTAATGCAAGATGAAAGACCCATTGCTTTTGAAAGTCGTCCAATCAAGGGAAAGTTTTTAAGCAAAGCTATTTATGAGAAGGAAATGTTGGCAATACTCCATGCACTTAAGAAATGGCGACCCTACCTAATGGGAAGACACTTCAAGGTAAAAACGGATCATGATAGCCTTAAATACTTTTTAGAACAAAGATTATCCTCTGAAGAGCAACAAAAGTGGGTCACAAAGATGTTGGGTTATGACTTTGAAATCATCTACAAAAAAGGGAAGCAAAATGTGGTGGCAGATGCACTCTCAAGAAAGGATGAGGATGTGGAAGCATTGTTGTGTGCCATTTCTATTATCCAACCAGATTGGATAAACGAAGCAAGGGAGGAATGGAAGAATGAAGAAGAAGTGTGGGCACTTATTCGAAAGCTACAACAAGATTCTAGTACATCTGATACATTTAGCTGGCAAAATGATTTGTTATGGTACAAAGATCGCTTATACCTCTGTAAGAATTCCCAGCTAAAACAAAAGATTCTTATGGAATTGCACACTTCTCCCTTAGGAGGGCACTCAGGATTTCTAAAAACTTACCACAGGGTTAAGAAGGAATTTTTTTGGGATGGCCTTAAAACAGATATTCAAAAGTTTGTGGCGGAATGTTTGGTTTGCCAACAAAATAAAGTTGAAACAATTAAGACACCGGGTCTATTACAACCTTTATCCATTCCAAGCCAACGTTGGGAGGAGGTTTCAATGGATTTTATCACAGGTTTACCCAAGTCTGAGGGAAAGAGTGTCATCATGGTGGTAGTTGACAGACTTACCAAGTATGCACACTTTTGTGCATTATCACATCCATTTAAAGCCAGTACAGTTTCTACTGCATTTATGGAAACAATTCAAAAGCTACATGGAAACCCAAAGATTATTGTAAGTGACAGAGATCCCATTTTCACTGGAAATTTTTGGACAGAATTATTTTCTTGTCTTGGTACTCAGTTAGCTCATAGCTCATCTTATCATCCTCAATCTGATGGGCAAACTGAGATAGTAAACAAATGTTTGGAAGGATATCTTCGTTGCTTTGTATCTGATAAACAAACACAATGGGTCAAATGGTTGCCTCTGGCTGAATGGTGGTATAACACTTCCTTCCATACAGCAACAAAAATGACCCCATTTATGGCACTTTATGGGTATCAAACACCATCCATCACATCATATTTAAGAGAAAATTCTAAGGTTCAGGCAGTGGAACATCACATCGAACATCAACAACAAGTCCTCCAACTCTTAAAGGATAACCTCGTGTTGGCACAGAATAGAATGAAACAACAGGCAGATCAACATCGTAGTGAAAGAAGTTTTGATGTAGGTGATTGGGTATTCCTACGGCTACAACCATATAAGAAAATGTCCCTCAAGCAAGCTAAGAAGGATAATAAATTATCACCAAAGTATTATGGTCCATACAAGGTGTTGCAAAAGATTGGTACTATGGCATACAAATTGGAGCTTCCTGCAGCTTCTCGATTGCACCCAGTTTTCCATGTTTCATGTTTAAAGAAGGTTATAGGCAACAAGCTCCCAGTTCAAACAATTGCCAGAACTTGATGAGGAAGGAAAAATTATATTGGAACCGAAAGCAGTCATAGAAACAAGAATTCGGCAGCTACGAAATCGATCAATTTCAGAGTATCTTATCAAGTGGAAGAACTTATCCGCTGAAGATTCCACATGGGAGGATGAGAATTTTATGCAGAAGTATCCAGAACTACTCAAGCGTTGAGGACAACACTTTTTTGAAGGAGAGGGGCATGTTGGGTCCCTATAATACTAGTGATTACCCCATTACTATTGTAGTTATACCCCTTATTAATATTGTTGTGCCCTATTGCCCCCATATTGTTATTACTGTGCCCCATAGAATCCCTCTATTGTTATTTTTGTGGCTTTATATTATTATTGTTAGGTCGGCTGGATTATATTGTGACTCCTTAGACTCCTATATATAGAAAGGAGGTTTTTTCATTTGAATCATCCAAGAATTGTTCATTTATGTAATGTAAAGGAGGTTTCCCCCTCGAAGAGGCTGAATTCTAAGGCGTTTCTCTATCTTTTCTATCTTTTTCTTGAGCTGGTTTCATAACATGAAGCAACAAAAGAAATTGTGTGGCTTAGGAAAATTCTTGAAGATTTGCAGGTAAAACAAGTACAATCAACTCCACTCATGATTGACAATACCTCTACAATAAAATTGGCCAAGAACCCAAAGTTCTATGATCCAACGAAGCACATCAATACTAAATATCATTTGATTTGACATCATGTTGAGGCCAAAACAATCAATCTCCATCATTGTTCCACAAATGAGCAAATTGTAGACATCTTCACTGAAGCGCTTGGAAGAGAAAAGCTTGAACGATTCATAATGATGCTTGGACTCACCAAGATCCCTTCAGATTAAGGGGGGAATGTTGACACCTAATCATCATGATTGGGTGAATATAATGTAAATAGATAAATAAGTAATATGAATAGTCATATGGAGATGAACCGAACATTCTCTCCCTCATGTATTTAATGAAGACCTACCTGAAGGAGTAAACATGAATTAATTTTTGGTTGAGGAGTTACTACCTGGTTTGACATAGGAAATTGGCAAAGGAATTGAAAAATATTTGAAAAGGAAAATGTGCATTAATTGACATTTTTATTTATGAAAATAATGGAAAATAGGAGAAAAGGAAAGTGAATGGTGATAGGTTGGATGTGAGGAGGAAATTGAAGGAAAAATAGAGTAAAATGAATAAAATAGATGTCTCAACGATAAAAAGGCTTCCGAGGATCAATTTATAGTTTTTTCCGGTTCAATTTTAGAGTTCTCTCTTTATTCTCTCTCTCTTCTACTCTTGCACACTTACACCATTATTGGATCCCTCTAGCATTAGAGGGAGGAAGGATAAGGAAGGAAAAGAAAGAAAATAGAAGAAAAGATCAACCAAGGAAGAATTGGATCAAGCTACAACACCCTCCTCCCACATCTATGCAAGTAACCAACCAACATGGGTAAACATGTGACAATAAGTTACTATGATATGATTACACCTCATAATTCACGTTATGGAAGTGGAACCGACAGAAACACACCATACAAACCTTGAAAAACAATAATAAGACTCTCAGGAGCCATCCAAACCTCTTAGGTAACCAACCCCTGAGTCCCACTGTCTTTTTAAACTAATTAACTACCAGATACTACCCTGATATGAACATGCCAGTGTCCATAGGGCTCTAGATGCTCCCACAACATGGCATGTCAGTATCTAGGGACTATGCTTCTTAGTGTTGTGCTAGTGTCCACAGGTTTAAGCCACTTTTTCGGGCTGAGAGCCTAGGTCACTGCGCATAATTGGATGATGCCTTTAGAATATAAAGATAAGAAGGGAATAGTGATACAAATATAAATACTTGAACAAGCCCTTGAGTGGACCCCTACTAGCCATGACAAACATTTCTTCATACATATCACAAATAAGTAACCTATAGGTGTAAACAATAGACATAAGCACAAGGGAGTCATACTCATCTAAGAATCACTAAGAAGAATTTATGCCTCAACACATTAGATGAAGTTTCAACGATTAGGTCATAGATACATTATTCACTCATTTAGAAGTGAAAACATGGTGATATCCATACATAACTACTATCATATTACATTATCATAACTTGCAACATAATAACCACAAAAATACCAAGGAAACAACAACCATATGATCCATATATAAACGAGTACAATACTCATAAAATAACAAGGAGAAATAACTTCGTATTAATGATGCAAAGGCCAAATGGTTGTGGGACTTCCACAAACCACTCGACCATAGATATGGCTAAGCCAAAACTCTCTTTAGTCAGTCACCCTCATGCCATATTCCAAGCATGAATGTGGGATCTCATAAAAAAACATCAATTCCAAAACATCTAGGGCTTCCAGAGGCCATTAAATTCAACCCATCAAACAAATATTCCACCTCATGATCAAACATAAAAAAACCATCACCAGATTGGTCTCTACCCAAGCATTTCAGGGCTCTAGAGATTTTGTTCCAGCCAAGCCCTCCAGGACTAGTAACTCAACCCACGGCTGTTGTTGGGATTCCATACCATTTGTCCAACCGAGGCTTCTAGGACTAACACCGCAACCCACCAAGGGTTTCCATAGTGTTTTTCCAACCAAGGCTTCTAGGACTAGTATCTCAACCCAAGCTGTTACAGGGCTTCTAGAGTATTTTTCCAATCGGGGATTCCAAAACCTAGTAACTCAACCTAAGCTAAGGAAACATGAGAAGCAACCAAAAAAAAAAGAAATGAACCCCCAACACCATGGCTATCCAAGAAATGGCAAGGCCAAGAAATTCCACTGTCAATCTAGGTTATCTTTCATTCTAGTGACAGATCATGAGCATTAAACCACATGCATATGTCATGCATGCCAAAAGTAGTGAGGAAAACATACATGTAACTTGGTACCTACAAGAAATACACGCTTTAGCTATTTATCTCGATGTCTTCTTGTGCTTTCTTGATCTTCCTTTTCCTTCTTGTTCCAAAACTCCAAGTATGTCACACTCTCCAAGAGTGCTCCAAGAAAACTCTAAGTGTCCAAGAGTATGAGAGAGAGAATGAGAGAGAGCTCCAAACTGAAGTGAAAAAAGTGTGTTTGCTAATTCTCAAAAGACTTTTTATTAATGAGGCCTCTATTTTATTTATTTTCCATTACTTCCCTTCATTTTCCTGCTCACATGCAACCTGTGACCTTTCACCTCCATTTTCTCCTAATTTCCACTATTTTCATAAATAAATGTGCCAAAATTCCATTTTTCATTTCAAAGCCTGAGCCATTGCCTTTGTGAATTTCCGTAGCCATTAATAAACCACAAGAGATCCCAATAACTATGCTTTTTCCAAACATTCAGCTTGGAATAGTGTCCCATAAAACATGGTTATTATTTTTCCTTTATTAACTTTTATTACATGGAATTTTCACCAGCGTTGCTATAGAACCCTCCCCCTTGGGGTAACACCATCCTTGGTGTTCAACAACACCTATAACCAACAAGGATGCTGTAATCAAAACATACTACCCTTGGAGCTTTATAACTTAGCTCGTTGCAATTTTTACAATGATCATCATGTCGAGAAGCAAACCAACATGACAACATAACATGTATAACATCATAATGACATGATACCCATACCACTTATTGGAGATTTATAACATAATTCATGGCGGTATTTACATCAATATAAATATGTACATATACCAAACATCACCAAAACATGTACCAAAACATATACCAAAGAAATATACCAAAACATTTGCTCAACCAATGAGTAAGGAAGGATACATAACCTGCCTTTGATCTGACATCTCCCATGTAACTTCATTAGGCCCAAAGTGCTTCCATTGCACCTTAAACTACTTGATTTATTGGTTCCAGAGCATGAGAATATTTATCTATAAAATGCACTATGGTTCCGGTAGGAGTTCTCCTTCTGGATCCACCTACAATATAGACCAGTCAACGACGTAATCAACATATTTAACATACTTCTTAGGAAATGATACATGGAAAACATAATGTACTTTCACTGTCAGAAGTAGTGCAAGATGATAGGCTACTAAGTCAATCCTCTCGATAATCTTGAAAGGTCCACAAAAGCAAGGTTTCAGCTTCGCACATGATCCAATCCACAAGGAGCTCTTCTTCGGTTTGATGCACAAGTACAACTCTTCCCCAACCTAGAACTCCTTGAACAACCTATTCTGATCTACAGAGATCTTTTGCCTATCCTATTTTGTTTTAAAATTCTTCTTGATTACCTGCATTTCCCGCTCCATGTCTGTCAACATGATTAGTCCAATCAACACACTCTTAACTATATCACTCGAAATTATGGGAATATTACAACTCCACACATACAATGCCTCAAAGGAACTCAATATCAGAGACTCTTGATAGCAATTGCTATAAGAAAACTCTACCAGTGGAAAATACTCTTCCCACTTCCAGTACTGATGCATCATATACATCCTCAGCATGTCCTCCAATATCCTATTGACAATCTCTTTTTGTCTAATTATATGTAGATGATATGTTGTACTGAAGGCCAACTCTATGCCCAAACCCGCACATAACTCCATCCAAAACTTGGAAGTGAACTTTGCATCCTTGTTTGACATAATGTTCTTTAGAACTCCATGCAATCTCACCATGTCCCTGATGAACACTTGTGCTACATCACTTTTCGAGAATGTAGACTTCACTGGAATGAAGTGCGCTACCTTTGTCAACTTGTCCACCACTACCATGATGGAATAATGTTGTCTCACTGTCCTCAGTAAACCTATGCTAAATTCCATTGAAATGACTTCCCATTTCCACTTTGGAATCACAATCGGCTATAGTATTCCACTTGGATGCTTACAGTTTGCCTTCACTTGCTAACAATCCAAGCACCTAGCCACAAAATTTCCTATGTCTCTCTTCAAGTTTGGCCAATAATATAATTCATTTCAGGACCCGAATATCATTTTGCATGAAACTCCCTAAAGATCACCTTCTTAAGCTCATAGTTAATTAACACATATAACTTGTCTCTAAATCTCACCAATCGGTTTACCATGAGATGGTCATCCCCATCCTATGCACTTGCATTTGTAGCACTGCTTGTACCTATACCTGTAACGCTTCCTGTGCTTGTACTTGTACCACCACCTGTACCTGTGCCTCTAATCCCACCTATACTACTACCTACACTTTTACCTATACCACTATCCAAACTCTGCTGCAACCTATGCATAATCTCCATGTACTTGAAATCCTCCTGACATGCTTGCAAGATCCTATCATGTAATTCTATCCCATAGGAGCTCATATTTGCTAAGTGATTTACCTGTATCTGCCTACTAAGAGCATCTGCCACCCTGCTCCTTACCTTTGATATACTTGATCTCAAAATTGAACTCACTGATCATGGCCAGCCATCGAGCTTGACTACCAATCAAATTCAGTTTGTCAAATAGATACCACAAACCACTATGATCACTCATCAATATGAACCCTCTTCTAAGAAGATAGTGCCTCCACATCTTCAATGCATCTATGACCAGTGGCAACTCAATATCATGTATGGGCTAGTTCTACTCATGCTCGTTCAATTTCTGTGACTCATGGCATACCACCTTACCATCCTGCATAACGACTCCACCAAGTCCTCTCTTGCAAGAATATATACATACTACAAACTCTTTTTCCAAATCTGAAATCTTTAACACTGGTGCATGTGTCGACAACTTCTTGAGCTTACCAAAGATAGCTCCACACTCTGTTGTCCATTCAAAATTCTTACCTTTTATCTACAATGATGTGATAGGATAAGGAATCTATGAGAATTTCCTGATGAACCTCATTTAACAGTTTGCCAAACCCATGAAATATCTCACCTCATCCACATTCCTGGGAGCTTTCGACTCCATGATAGCTCTTATCGTTTTTGGTTCCACTCTTATTCATTCCTTGGAAACTGCATGTCCTAAGTAGTGTACCTTAGTATCAAAGAAAATGCACTTGCTAAGCTTAGCATACAACTAATGCTCTCTCAACAATATCAACAATGGTGCTAAATTCTTAGCATGCTCTTCTTCATTTTTCAAATATAACAATATATCATCAATGAACAAAATAAAAAACTTGTCCAAGTACAGAATCAACACACTATTCATCGAGCACGTAAATGTAGTTGGAGCATTAGTTAAAAGAAACATAATGACAAAAACCTCATAATGCCCATACCCGGTTCGAAAAGTTGTCTTGTAGATGTCCTCTTCCTTAATGCGTACCTAATGATATCTGGATCCCATACCAATCTTCAAGAACACTGCTCCTCCCTCCAACTCATCGAACAAGTCACCAATCGTCGGTAACAAATACCTATTCTTGATGGTCGATTTGTTCAGTGTCCTGTAGTCAATGCAAAATCTCAGAGTACCATATTTATTCTTCATAAACAATACCAATGCACCCCATGGTTATACACTTGGGCTAAAGTATCCCTTGTCCAACATTTCCTTCAATTACAGCTTCAATTCTACCAAATCAGGTGTACTCATCCTCTAAAGTGCCTTCAATGTTGGAGTTTCCCTTGGCACCAACTCAATAGAAAAGTCTGCCTCCCTATGAAGTGTAAATTCTAAAATATCTGCAAGGAATACATCCTGAAACTGTTTTAGAACTCGGTACCTGCTCAAAACATCTGCTTCCTCAACTTCCTTACCTTTGTCACTAGAAATGTGAACTCCAAATAACACACACACCTTCCTATGAATACACTTGGCCTGCATAGCTCTCACTATTCTAATTCATGTTTCTTTCTTCTTACCTCACAAAACTCTTTGTTCCCCATTATCATCCAAGCACTCAATGGATTTTTCATAATAATTCACCTTGGTTCTATGAAGGTAAAACCAATCCAGGCCCAAGAACATATGATATAATACCAACGGTGATACATTCAAATGTGGTGCAATGGTCATACCATTCAAATCAAATACACAAGCTCTTACCCAATGGTGGAATCACTTCTTAGTACTTGTAACCAACTGCACTAACCAAGACTTCACATGTGCTTCTTTATTCAACCTACACTTATCCACCAAGTTAGAACTAACATAGCTATAATTAGATCCAGGGTCAACCAAAATACAAACAACTTGATCACAAAGCTTACGTCCATCTCAATGATAGATGCATGTTGGTGTGTCTGTCTTTTATCCAACAGTGCATCGTTCCTAGGAATACTTTGCCCAACATCCACAACAGTTTGCGCCTCTTGTGCACTATATATCTAAGGCCTACCACCATAATTTTGCGGAAAATCTCTCCTACTATGATCTTTTCCATAAGTCCAACACTCTCTAGGATATGACACTTCATTTTCTTTATTACCTATACCCTGAGGTCTTTCTCGCTTCTTGTCCCATTTTCCTTTGTTCTTTGCATTACCTTTCCAATCTCGCTTAGTCTTAGATCTGCACTTTGATTGTTCATAGCAATGCTTTAGCTTTTAGATGGCCTCCTCCAATGATCTAGGCTCATAAAACTCAGTCATTTCTTTGAATGAAATATGTAATCCACTAATGAATCTCTGAATCTTGGTCTTCTCCACCTTGAGGTAAGGCACATACCTCAGTATCTCCAAGAACCCACTAGTGTAGTCCTCATCTGTCATCGATCCCATCTTTAGCTCATAGAATTATTTTTCCCTGTCATCAAAGTATCTCTCTGATAGATATTTCTTCTTGAATAATCTCTTAAACTCACTCCATGTCAAGTCATCCTCATGAGTACCTCTAACATTCTTCACATCTTCCCACCAAATATCTACTTTGCCTTTAAGACTTAATGTAGTTATTTTGGCTTTCATGTTCATTGAATAATAATGTAACCTGAAGAACTTCCTCATGCCAAGCAACCATGCCTCTACATCCTATGATTTCTTCATCTCTCCATCAAAAGTAGGTGGATTTTCCTTCTTAAAATCATTCGTAAAATACCCCCTATCACTCCTCCTATAAGGATAATAACGAGGGTGATTATCATGCCTATCAGAACTAGAACCAGAATAGTACATGTGTCCATCACCTCTCCTATCTGGAGTATCCAACAACGTGCCATCTCTCACTATGTCATCTATGTCCGACTTGTGACCACCATGTGACATACTACCATATGCCCCATTAGTTTTATCCTCTTGTTCATGGCTGATCTGAAGTGGTCCCTATCATTGAAATTCTGACAAACTCTGATGTATCACTACATTTATCTCTTCTTGCTTCTCCCATGATTCTATGATTATGAAATTGTCTACCTTACAACTCCTTATTTCTACCTTTAAGCTTCTCAATGTGTCTGCTAGCTTAGAAGAGTGCCCAAAACCATGTTGCTTATCTGATTATTAGGGAGAATATTTGTAGTCTACCATCTTGCTAACCGTTTTTTATATTCTTCCTACAAGGTATATTATATCAGCTAAACCAAATCACAATAAAACAACCTAATAACATAATTTAGGGAGGATACATTTTCTGTAAGAGAAACAAATCATCATAATACATGTACACCATAATCATGAAAACATATATATATAGCACATAAGCATATAAGCATATAACCATCATTCTAGCTAAAGTCAAGTCATCAATGCATAACCATATCACTACACGTACCATGACTTCATGCATGAAAATAACCACCACATCATTGTACACTTGACCACATGCGAATAATAACATGCATAAACAATATATAGTCAACCATACATTCATGATGACACACTCAACTACAACACCATAAACTTCCCATAGCGACCTCACTACAACCATGACCCATACCATACTATTGTAACAAGCTCATGGTCTTACAACATAAGAAACACATATGAAACCAACATAAATTCTTGACCAACACACAACCTATCAAGTCACAGGGGTGAACCATGCTCTGATACCACTCTGTAACACCCTCCTCCCACATCTACTGAAGTAACTGGCCAACCGGGGTAAATGTGTGACAAGAAGTTACTATTAACTTATTCGACCTCCTAAGTCATGTTAAGGGAGTGGAACTGACGAAAACACAACATTCAAACCTTCAACAACAACAACAAGGCTCTCAAGAACCATGCCAAACTCTCAAGTAACTAGCCCTGAGTCCCACTGAGCTCTTAGACCAATTAACTCCCGGATGCTCCGATGATATGATCATGACAATGTCCAGAAGGTTATGGACACTCCCACAGTATGGTATGCCATTGTCTAGGGAATATTTTTCTCAGTGTTGTGCGAGAATCCCCAAGATTTGAGCCACTTGTTCAGGCCTAGAGCCCAGGTAACTTCCTAGAATTCAATGGTACATTCAGAACAGAAAGATAACAATGGAGTAATGATACAAATACAATTACTTAAGCAAACCCTTGACTGGACCCTTACTAACCATGACATGAATTTCATCAAACATATCACAAATATTTAATATACAAGTGTAAACACCATATCTAAGCATAGGGGTCTCATACTCATCTGACAATTTCTAAGAAGCAGTGATGCCTCAACACATTAAGTCCCATTTCATCCATTAGGCCACAGATACACTGTTCATTAATTTATAGGTAAAACCATGTTGAGATCCATACATATCTACTATCATAATAAATATTCATAACCATCATAATAACGACATAAATGCTAGGGAAACAACAACCATATGATCCAAATATAAACCTGTATAATACTCATAAAATAACAAGGAGAAATAACTTAATATTAATGATGCAAAGGGAAACTAGTTGTGGGAGTTCCACAAACCACCCGACTGTAGACATGGTTGAGCCAAAAATATCTTCAACCAGTCACCCCCGTAACATATTCCAGTCATGAATGTGGGATGTCATAAAACACATCAATCCAAAACCATCCAGGGCTTCAAAAGGCCAATGACATCAACCCATCTAATAGAGATTCCACCTCATGGATGAACATGACAAAACCATCATAAGATTGGTTTCTACCCAAGCCTTCTAGGGCTCCAGAGTGCTTTTTCCAACCCAAGATTCTAGGACTAGTAATTCAACCCATAGCTACGGTTAGGCTTCCAAAGAATTTGTAAAAACAGGGTTTACAAGACTAGTAACTCAACCCACCAAGGGCTTCCAGAGAATTTTTCCAACCAAGGCTTCCAAGACTAGTAAATAAACTCAAGCTGTTACAGGGATTCCAGAGAATTTTTCCAACTAGGGCTTCTAGGAACTATTAACTCAACCCAAGCTAAATAAATATGAGACCCAACCAGAAAAAAAGGGGAAATGAACCCATAACACCATGGCTAGCCTAGAAATGGCAAGGCTAGGAAAATACCCTATCAAGCTAGGCAATCCTCCATACCAATGACAAATCATGACCAATAAAACACTTGCATGCCAAAACTAGTGAGGAAAAAATACATGAAACTCAGTACCTGCAAGCAAAACCCAATGTAGTTGTTGACCCCGATGTCGTCTTGTGCTTTCCTACTCTTCCTTTTCCTTCTTTCTCAAAAACTCCAAGTATGCCACACCCTTCAAGAGCGCTCCAATAAACCTCTAAGTGTCCAAGAGTATGAGAGAGAGAGAGAGAGAATAGAGAGAGAGAGAGCTCCAAATTGAACATATAAAAGTATGTGTAATGATCGTCATAAGCCTTTTTATTAATGAGGCCTCTATTTTATTCATTTTCCATTATTTTCCTCATTTTCCTCCTCACATGAAACCTATGACCTTTCACCTCCCTTCTCTCCTAATTTCAATTATTTTCATAAATAAATGTGCCAAAATTCCATTTTACCTTTCTAATGCCTTAGCCATTGCCTTTTCCAATTTTCTTAGCCATTAATAAACCACAAGTGATCCCTATCACTATGCTTTTTCTCAACATTCAACTTGGAATAAGTGTCCCATCAATCATGGTTATTATTTTTCCTTTATTAACGTTTAATACATGGAATTTTCCCCAGGGCTGTTACACAAGCAGCTACAATGTGATTTTTTGTAGGTTTTGAGTTTGATGTATGATTTCCTTGCTAGTTTTGGCATGCATGGTACATGCATGTGTGTACTTGGTTCTCTTGTTGTCATTGGAATGATTTTTTCCAGGTGTGACAGTGGTTTCAACCTTGCCTTGCCATTTTTGAATAACCATGGTGTGATGGGGTGCATTTACTTAGTTGAGATGGATTGTCGTATGGTTTAAATACTAAGTGAGGTGGTCTTACGAAAATTCCCAAAGGCATAGAAATCCCTATACCAGTAAAGGTGGGATATGCAAAATCCAAATGCATGCATTCTTGTTTAGAGACTGGTGATCCCTTGAACGCTATATGGTAGGATTGTGGTAAATGTTTCCTATTTGGGCCTAAGAATCCTTTGACCTATAATGATGAGATATATGATAAAGCTTGGTTGTATAGGTGCTCACTTCGAGCCTAGAAATCCTGGACCAGTTTTGATGGGATATGTGGTAAAGCCTAAGAAGCGTGGTCTTTTTGTTGTGAGTCCCACAGTCATTCTTGGAATATGGCATGGGGGTGATTAGCTAAAAGAAATATTTGGTTCAGACAAATATATGATTCGATGGTACATGGAAGTCTCCGACTTGGTTGGATTTTACATATGTTATTAAGAGCTATTTTCTTCTTGTATTTTGTGAGTAAGTGTACTTGTTATTATGTGGCTTTAATGGTTGTTCTATAATTGATATTTCATTGGTTATATGCCAGTTATAACCATCGTTTATGACAAAATTGAGTTATGACTCTCATAATGCTTTGGTTAGTAAATGAATTCTTAATGAATGTATGACCTAATATATGATAATCCAAGTATTGTGAGAAGGCATCAGATCTTCCTAATGATTCTTAGATAAGTATGAGACCCCTATGTTCAGATGTGTATTTATGACCTGTAGATTACATGCTAATAATGTCTATAACAAAATGTTGCCATGGTTAGGCCTAGATAGGTCAGGCCTAGATAGGTCAATTTCTTGTCTAAGTTTTGTATAGAAGGATTTGTCCCTTTGTCATTTATCATTTTCGAGAGTTTCATTAAGTTCTCGCCAATGGTTTAGAGACTAGCCCTGAAAGAGTGCTTGAGACCTTGCGGTCACAAACATAGAACTGGGTGAAAGAGACTAGAATCGCTCACTTGTAGGCTTTTGCATGTGGTTGGAGGGTTATATTCAGATTCTAGAAATGTTGTGCCAATGTCTGAGAGTCCAGGGCACTGAAAAAGAGGCTTAACTAAGGGTTTGGGCACCTGGAAGGGTGCTTTAGCACTTGGGATTCCTCTAGCACCTAAGGGAGGCCAATAAGGTTTAGGTTTTGTTGATTCCACTTCCTTAAGGTGATATAGGGGTTGAGTCATATCATAGTAAATCTTTATTGTTGGAAATAACACTAAGAGGGTGGGTGAATCAGTATTATCAAGTCAATTATTTTCTTTTTCACACCCAGATCGTATACGCTACTTCAGTTAGAGAAAACCGCGTATATACACAACTACAGTAAAGGAAACCTGCGTATAACTTATAGACTTGTAATCTAATTAATCTTTAGATGTTGATTTTAAATCTGTGTGTCAGAACCATAGAAACAATTACCAGGAACAGGAAAAATGCAGACAGTCACACACAAGAACACAAGATATAAGGTGGAAACCCAATGGGGGTGAAAACCACCTGCTGCAATATGTCTCTATCTTTTTCAATTAGAAACTTCTTTTTACAATGATTCTATACTGGTGCAGTCCTTTACCAGTAAGCAGGCTACAACCTGCAGAGAGATACAACCCTCTCTCGTTCTTCCAGCTTCTCCTGCAAGGGAGCTATAACCCCCTTAGCTCTTGCACTAGGTAAGATACTAGTACGTAGGTGCTGGCCTATAGATGGCTACAACCTTCTCTTTCTTCCAGGGACCATGTTTCATAAATTTTCGGACTGGATCCATAAACATCAATCAAACATCAAGAATTTCTGCATCAAACAATCTCCTTTTCACCAATTAAAACTGAATCAAATAGACACTTCTCTGACAGCTGTACCTAGAACACAGTAATAGTAACCACACACCAAATTATGAACCCAGAACACTGCAGCAATAAATAGAAGTAGCTAGAACACAATTCAAGAGACGTACGCTACTTCAATAATAAGAAACCTGCGTGCATATGCTTCTGTGTTTGGACCAACCTGCATATAAGTTGTTTTTACTCACAAAACCAACGTGTATATGTGCCTTCGATTCTCTGAACCTGCGTACAGATGTATAAAGGATAATTCACTCTTTCAATTGTTCAGACATTAGTTAACCCAAATTACCAGATTTATAGATCAAGCATGCACCACATATAACGGATCAAAATCATACAAAGATATTATTATTCAAGCCTTAAGATTATGACCCATCAATAGAACTTATCCTTCTCCTTGCGCTCAGGTTCCTTCTTTATTCAGATCGAGATCTACACCATAACCCAATCACACGTATTCCAGATCTACATTTTATCAGATATTCAATAATTCAGATGATCCTTTACCAAATGATCTCCTTCCTCTTTTATAGTCTTAGGCCTTTCACAATAGCACGGTCCAAAACCATAACAAAATAATACCATGGACCCAATAATTGGGATCAACACTTCTAACGAGATACCATGGCCCACAACCATAGGTTCAATTACCAAGGACTAAATACCATGGACCAAAAGTAAGTTCTCCAGCATGTATGTGCTTTTCCTTGCGTGAAATTGCGTGTATACACATACGCGCCTTTGTAACATCTAACCTGCGTGTATACGTGTCTTCGTCTAGGGGAACCTGCGTATATATCTTTTCCTTCATTCTGAGAGCCTGAACTGAGATCTGTCACCATAGTGAGTTGCCATCAAGGACAACACCTGTGCCACATCAGTGCCCTAGCGCCAACTTGTGTCATAATGCCAACAATCTCCCCCTTTGGACTTGATGGCAACCCCAAGATCCTGAAAGTCATTCTCCCCCTTTGTCATCAAGGGCAAAGGGTTATGCTCCCCCTGAGTACATGCTGAAATATCTGCTGTGCTGTGCTAGCCATGCTCCCCCTGACTGTGGGTAAGATCTGCAAAAATATGTTCTTCACGAAGAACAATGATTTATACTTCATAAAAGACCTTCCTATCAACAAAATATTATACAACATCCATCACCCAACCAAGTGGGGATCATCCACCCAAACAATTGGGGATACATCAGAAGTTTACATATGACAACCAAGAACATTACAACATTCATCCCAGGCATAGTGGGGAAACCAACATAGGCTGTTACATGACCTTCATAATAATATTAAAAGATAGAGACAAAATATCTAGAGAAAGACTATGAAAGTCACCAATAACTAATATCAGGAACATGATTATTCATATCAGCAACCCTGTTCTCCTTCTATTCTCCTTCTGCAGCTGATCCACCTGAACCCAAACAGCTTGTGTACACGAACCAAGAGCTTCTAATGAAATGCCAACAATGCATTATTAGAAGTTTATCTGCCCCCCTTGAACCTGTGCCAGAATGGTCTCTTGTCAGACCCATATCAGACACTCTTCAACCAGAGTCTGTCCCCACTGATTTCCTTCAAACCACCATATACGTGACTGTACCTACATAAACCAGCATATGTACATGGATCCTCCTCATGCAACTCGCGCACAACCAGATTTATCTGAAACAGACAGGTTTCAGCAGCAAGATGATGCATTAACTACCCGTAGCTTCTGTCTGGGGTATTCAAATGTCTCCCTGGGTAGTGGTTTGGTGAGAATATCAGCAACTTGTTCCTTAGAGGGAACACACTCCAACTTGACCTTTTGTTCAAGCACTTGTTCACAAAGAAAATGGTATTTTATAGGTATGTGCTTGGTCTTTGAATGCATGACAGGATTCTTTGAAATGTTGATTGCACTTGTATTATCACAAAAAATGGAAATAGGTGGAGTACAAGTGATTTGAAGATCCTGCAATGTTTACATCATCCAAAGGAGTTGTGTGCAACAAGATGCAGTAGCTACATACTCTGATTCAGCTGTAGATAATGCAATGGAACTTTGTTTCTTGTTGAACCATGATACTAATCTAGGACCCATGAAGAATGCACCACCACTAGTGCTTTTCATGTCATCCATTCTACCTGCCCAATCCGCATCTGTATATGCATGAAGTGTGATATCTGTATCTCTAGGATACCATAAACCATAGTTTTGAGTCACTTGAAGGTATTTTAAAATCCTCTTGACTGCTTGAAAATGAGTTTCCTTTGGATTTGCCTGAAACCTTCCAATTGTCCCTACTGCATGCATAATGTCTGGTCGGGTACTTGTTAGATAGAGTAGACTGCCAACCATGGATCTATAGGTAGATTGATGTACAGCGGCTGATTCATCATTTGTGCTGAGACTGCATCCTGTAACCATAGGAGTACATACTAGTTTCGAATCCTCCATCCCATATTTCTTCAAGATCTGCTTAAGATACTTGGTTTGTGATAGAAAAATGTCGTCTTTCTTTTATTGGACTTGTAAACCAAGAAAATATGTGAGCTCACCAAGCATGGAAATTTCAAACTCCTTTTGCATTACCAAGGCAAAATTTTGACTCATGTCTTCTTCATTGCTGCCAAAAATGATATCATCAACATACACAACAAGTATTAGCAACTTTTCATTGTCAATTTTTACATATAGATTGTTGTCTGTTGATCCTTTTGCAAAACCTTGTTGATGAAGGTACTCATCCAACCGAAAATACCAAGCCCTTGGAGCTTGTTTGAGACCATAGAGAGCCTTTTTGAGTCTGCATACAAGATTTGGATCATTTCCAAGAATGAACCCATCTGGTTGTTCAATGTATACTTCTTCATTCAAGTCTCCATTCAAAAAGGCAGATTTTACATCCATCTAAAATACTTTGAACTTTTGAAAGCTAGAGAGAGCAAGGAACATTCTTATAGCCTCAAGTCTAGCCACAGGTGCAAAGGTTTCCTCAAATTCTATGCCTTCTTGTTGCGCATATCCTTTACACACAAGTCTTGCCTTGTTTCTAACCACATCTCCATTTTCATTCAGCTTGTTTTTGAAAATCCACTTTGTCCCTATGACATTCTTATCTTTTGGTCTAGGAACCAACTCCCAAGTTTTGTTCCTTTCAATCTGCTCAAGTTCTTCATTCATTTCCTTGACCCAACATTCATCTTTGCATGCTTCTCATACATTTTGTGGTTTGGTGGATGAGAGCAATGCTAGATAGCTTGAAGCTTTTGAAATGGTTCTCCTTGTTTGTACACCTGCCTCTTTTTGCCCCAAAATTTGAGATTCTAGATGATTCTTCTGAACATATCTAGATGGAGTCTTTTCTTCTATTCTTATTTGTTCTTCTGGTGCCTCATGGGTTTCTTCATCATGAATCTGATTTGATGTTGAGGGATAGTCCTCATCATCTTCGAAGACTTCAGATCTTTCCTGCCTAGGGGTATGTCCTTCTTCATCAATCACTACATCAATATTTTCAATAATTTTTCCAAGCCTTTTATTGTAACACTTATATGCTTTGCTATGGGGAGAGTAACCAAGGAGAATTCCTTCATCTGCTCTAGGTTCAAACTTGCCAAGATTTTCATCAGTCCTTTTAATGTAGCACTTGCTTCCAAAAATTTTGAAATATTTCACCGTGGGAGTCTTGCCATACCAAAGTTCATGAGGAGTCTGAGTGTTGTTTACCTGGACATTTTTCTTGTTAAGAATAGTTAGAGCAGCAAATGCGGCTTCACCCCAGAAGGTTGTGGGAGTTCTAGATTCATCGAGCATAGCACGAACCATTTGTTGAACCGTTCTATTCATCCTTTCTACTACTCCATTTTGTTGAGGTGTGCTTGCAGCAGAGAATTCCCTTCTTATGCCATGTTCTTCACAAAAATCGAGAAATTCATTTGAGGTAAATTCTCCTCCTCGATCAGATCTGAGACATTTGATTCGTCGATCTGATTCGTTGTCAACCAAGGCTTTGAATGATTTGAACTTTTCGAAAGCTTCATCTTTATACTTCATGAGTCCTAACCAACACATCCTTGAAAAGTCGTCAATAAACAATATGAAGTACTCTTCAACTCAAGGTGAATTCTTCCTAGTTGGACCACATATATCAGTTTGGACAAGTTCAAGTGGCCTACTAGTTGATCCTTCCTTCTCAGGGAAATTAGTTCTAGTTTGCTTACCAAACTGACATGATTTGCATATTGTATTGTCTGGAATTCTGATGTCAGGAAGATCACGAACCGCGTGATATTTGCATGCTTTTCTTATTTGAGAGAAGCTAAGATGCCCCAATCTTCTGTGCCATAGCTAGTGTTCATCATTCTTTCTTAGATAGCATTGATGTTGTCCTTATTTGAATATATATAAATTATTTAGAGTTCTTGTTCCTTTGATCACTATTTTTCCTGTATCAAGATCACGAACAGTACATCCATTTGATCTAAATATTACCTCAGTTCCTTAATCGCACATCTGACTAACACTCAATAGATTATGCTTTAAGCCATCAACATACATAACATTTCCAGCTTTGACCTTTTCTTTCAATAGAACAAAACCTTTACCTTTTATGAACGCGGGGGTGTCGTTTCCAAATGAGACCTTCTTTGCCTTTTCTAAGGCACTATATGATTGAAGTTTTTCTTTATCTCCTATCATATGTTTCGAACATCCACTGTCGATATACCATTGATTTTCTTGTCCTCCTGCATATAAGGCTATCCCACATCTTTCTGGTTGTGATTCTTTCATTCTCCATGTTTTGGCATTTGAGACTTGTTCCTTCTGCGTTGTCTGCCAAAACCTGCTCCTGCATTCAGAATCTTCATGACCGAAGTTGTTACAAATAGAACATTCTATTTCATTTTCAAGAGCAAAAAAGTTATTGTAGGTCCTTTTCATGATCCCAGTCATACTTCTTTGTTTTTGAGCTTCTCTATTCATGATTGTCTTATAGGCAACGCATTGAGCTGCTTTGTGACCAAAGTTATGACAAGAGAAACATTGGCCATTGAAGAAACTCCTGCGATTATCAAATCTACCAACCGAATGATTGTAGTTTCTATTGACATCCATTCTTGAGGCAAATTGAGAATGTTTTACCTGTGGCTGATTGTAGTTTTTGTTCATCCTTAAGGTAGATTGCCCCCGATTTACCTAGTAGTCTCTGTTCATTCTTGAGGTAGATTGTCCCTGATTTACCTGGTGATCTCCATTGAGACTTTTCAGTCGATTATCAATTTGTTCACTCCTACTTGCTACATCAAGATAACTTTTGGAGGTGGATGCTTGAGATGCTTCTTCATTATATCCCAGACTTGTCTTCATTAGTGGAGAACGCTGCACTTTGATAATCTCATCTAAAGTTTCAGATCCTTTAGCAAATCTGAGATTAAGGGCTTTTGTTTTCTCAATTTCTTTTCCAAGCCTCACAATTTCACATTCTAGCTTATCATTGTATTTATCTTTTTCGGCATGTTGGCACGTTAGAGTATCTATAATCATATTCTTTTCCTCTAAACAAACTTCAAGTCTAGAAATTTCTTCATAAAGCCCTTCTTCATTTACAGCATCCAAAAAATCATCATCTTCGAAAGCCATCAAAAGTCTATCATCATTACCTCATTCATATTCATCAATATTTGAAAATCCATCACTGTCTTCATGCGTGTAATAGCTCTGGTTATTCTGCTTTTGTTCCATCTGACAGGTTCCTTACCTTTGTCTAGTTTATCTTTATGAGGGCATTTTGTAGCATAATGACCGACTCTTCCACAAGCAAAGCATTTGAAAGGCAGCTTACCTCTGAATCTTCCAGCACCCCCTTGAAGGTTCTTGACAAAATTTGATTCTTCCTCTTCTTCTGACATATGTCCTGACTCATATTAATCTCCTTTGCCTAAAGCCTTGAAAGCAGCTTCTCTCCTGTCTGATGGTCCTCCTTTCCTCATTTCGTAAGCAGTTAGAATTCCGTGTAGCTATGACATGGTAAGGTTATGTAGATTTTGTTTTTCTTCTAGTGCAGAAACTTTTGATTCAAACTTAGAGGACAAGATCTTAGAACCTTTTCAACCACAACAACCTCTTTTATTTCTTCACCCAAGTTTTTCATACAATTAACAATCTCATCTATACGTAGGAAATAGTTAGCCACAATTTCATCATTGTGCATTCTGAGATTTTCATACTGAATTTTGAGGGTTTGAAGTTTTGCTCATTTTACCTGTTTATCTCCTTCATAGCTCAGAATGATCTTGTCCCATATTTCTTTTGCGGTTTTATACTGCATAACCTTGAAGAATTCTATTTGAGATAGACTCCCTAATAGAGTATTGACAGCCTTTGCATTTGTTTCATACTGCTTCTTCTCATCCAGATCTATAGGAGTAGCTGAAGGAAATGTGTACCCTGTATCTATGACATCCCAGACTTCTGTACCAAGAGACTGAAGATAGGCTATAATTCTTACCTTCCAATAGACGAAGTTGGTCCCATCAAAAATTGGTGGCCTGATCGATGCTTCACTCTCGTAGTTGCTCATGATGATAGATCTTCCTTCAAGCGATCAAGCTTCTTCTGAAGGACCTACTCTGATACCAATTGTTGGAAATAATACTGAGAGGGGGGGTGAATCAATATTATCAAGTCAATTATTTTCTTTTTCACACCCAGATCATATACGCTACTTCAGTTAGAGAAAACCGCGTATATACGCAACTACAGTAAAGGAAACCTGCGTATAACTTACAGACTTGTAATTTAATTAATCTTCAGATGTTGATTTTAAATCTATGTGTCAGAACCATAGAAACAATAACCAGGAACAGGAAAAATGCAGACAGTCACACACAAGAACACAAGATATAAGGTGGAAACCCAATGTGGGTGAAAACCACCTGCTGCAATATGTCTCTATCTTTTTCAATTAGAAACTTCTTTTTACAATGATTCTGTATTGGTGCAGTCCTTTACCAGTAAGTAGGCTGCAACCTGCAGAGAGCTACAACCCTCTCTCGTTCTTCCAACTTCTCCTAGAAGGGAGCTACAACCCCCTTAGCTCTTGCACTAGCCAAGATACTAGTACGTAGGTGTTGGCCTACAGAAGGCTACAACCTTCTCTTTCTTCCAGGGACCATGTTTCATAAAATTTTAGACTAGATCCATGAACATAAATCAAAAATCAAGAATTTCTGCATCAAACAATCTCCTTTTCACCAATTAAAATTGAATCCAATAGACACTTCTCTGACAGTTGTACCCAGAACATATTAATATTAACCACACACCAAATTCTGAACCTAGAACATTGCAGCAATAAATAGAAGCAGCTAGAACACAATTCAAGAGATGTACGCTACTTCAATAATCAAAAACCTACGTGCATACGCTTTTGTGTTTGGACCAACCTGCGTATATGTTGTTTTTACTCACAAAACCAGCGTGTATACACGCCTTCGATTCTCTGAACCTACATATAGATCTATAAAGGATAATGCACTCTTTCAAATGTTTAGACATTAGTTAACCCATATTACTAGATTTATAGATCAAGCATGCACCACATATAATGGATCAAAATCATACAAAGATATTATTATTCAAGCCTTAAGATTATGAACCATCAATAGAACTTATCCTTCTCCTTGTGTTCAGGTTCTTCCTTCATTCAAATCCATATCTGCACCATAACCCAATCACGAGTATTCCAGATCTGCACTTTATCAGATATTCAATAATTCAGATGATCCTTTGCCAAATGATCTCCTTCCTCTTTTATAGTCTTAGGCCTTTCACAATAGCACGGTCCAAAACCATAACAAAATAATACCATGGACCCAATACTTGGGATCAACACTTCTAACAAGATACCATGGCCCACAACCATAGGTTCAATTACCAAGGACTAAATACCATAGACCAAAAGTAAGTTCTCCAACATGTACATGATTTTACTTGCTTGAAAGTGCGTGTATATGCATACGCGCCTTTGTAACGTCTAACCCGCGTGTATACGCGTCTTCGTCTAGGTGAACCTACATATATATATTTTCCTTCATTCTAAGAGCCTGAATTGAGATCTGTCACCAGAGTGAGTTGCCATCAAGGACAACACCTTTTCCACAACAGTGCCCTAGCGCCAACCTATGTCATAATGCCAACATTTATTGCATATTTACCCTGGTGGACCGGTAAGCTTCGGTAAGTGTGGGAGGAGGGTGTTAGAGAGTAGTATTAGAGCATGGTTCAAAACATTAGACTAGATGGGCATAATGTGTTTGTCATGCATGCATGTTAGTTGTCTATGTGATTGTTATGCATGCATTGTGATAGTCATTGTTGCAGTTTGTATCATCATGATGCTGATATGTTGGCTAAGAAAGAGCAGGAAAAGCATATTATCAAAGCAAGGTTGCAACACTGGACATGGAGGTAAGAGTAGAACTTTATACAGGATCATATGTTGGGCATGAAGGTATGTTGGTTTAGTGGTTGTTATATGCATTATATGCATGCCTGTCATTTTATTGTTGTTATGTTTAAATCCATGATAGATGTTAGTTAATCAGTGTGATCATATGCGTGTACGTCAGATAGTCATAAATGGTAGCAACTTGTTGTTATATGCATTGCAGTCATACTCATGATGATTAGGGTTATTGCATTCAAGATCTTGATGTTATATGTATCGTTCTAACCTAGATTGGCCTTTGTATATGATTGTGGTTATGATATTAATGTCTGAGTTGATATACTTGTGATATTGTGTCGTACTAATTCAGACTGACTTGTGAAGATGTGATAGAATCCACTAAGATACATTAAGGTATGAGTTTGGTTATGTCATTTATTTGGTTTAGCTAACATGTTATGTTTATAGGTTGGTTGAATGTTTTATTAATCACATGATATCAGTATGTGTCTATAAGATTGTATGAAGAAATTATATTGTTTTAAGATGGGCATAATTACACCTTATGTTTCGAGACAACAGATATGCACTTGAGTGCAAGTGGGTACTAGTTGTAGTATTATGAATGATGAATATGAGTTGATTTTGACATGATTTTCAGTGCTGTAAAGGTCGATTTCAAAATAATAGAAATGATGTCTTGATCCTTGGAGCATGTGACTGACATGTGTGAGTAGTTGTAGTGCAACATGCTTGGTGTTATCATGACAAGGTAATAGTTGATTTGTGTATATAACTAATAGTTGGGTGATGTGATGACAAATAATAAGACTCAGTTGTAGTAAGGTAAAAGGTAGAGGTGATAATTCCTTTGGCTAGGTTTGGAAACCATAATTCCAAATGAATGAGTGCTTTGCAAATAGGAATTCTTCCTAACCTTTATTTTTTCTCACATTATGTGGATATTTGATACATTCATGAAACATCTTTGATAGGTATAACAATTGGTTTTTTAGTCAGGGTTTTCTTCGTCAAGGAATGGGAGTTCCTTAAGAAGTGATATATGTATGTGTTCAATTATAGGTCAACGTGTTTGGTACACTAAGGTAAGGTAACTAGTATATTTGTATGTTTATTTATACACTAACAATTATGTTTCTATGGCAGTATGATGCAAGGGATTTCATGGAAACAATACTGCCATGAAATATTGAAGAATTCTTAGATTGAGATCTCCCCTGGAAGCATTGGGAACTCGTGGGTATTGAGTCATGGTGTTGTTGTGAGTTTTTTACTTTCGGTCTTTTGTGATTTCTTTGCACTTGATTTGCAATTTTATTTATGTCTAGTGTATGGCCATACCACTTTGTTTGTGGTATTGTATTGCTATTGGTATTTCATGGTTTTTTCTTCTTGTTGTTTTTTTTTTAATTTTTGAGGGCCTTTGATTTGGTTTGGGAAAGAGGAAGTTAATGAACCTTGGGAACAGTTGTGTGGTACCCAAAAGGTAATGCAAGACCTAGATGAAGTATCCATGCATATATAAGCGCAACTGAAGGCAAGAATATGATAGCTAGTTGGATTGGGTGGGTCCATTAGTGTAAATGGATGGTGGTGGGACAATCATGAGAAAGGTAGAAAGAAAGATGAAGTAAATGGATCTGAGACATCATATGCGTTGGTTATGTTTAGAAATATTGTTCTCAATGTTGTGCATGTTGTGATATTTGGTAATTATGTTGTGATCATGATTATGTTGATGACTATATGTATGTATGTATGTATGTCGTTGTCTAACAGGATCGTCTGGGATCATGATTGTTTTGATTGTAATGTTTGTATGTATATATGTATGTATGTATGGTGTTGTCTAATAGGGTTGTTAGGGATCATTCTTGTGGACGAATGATTTCTTATGCAGGTGAATGGCATGAAGAGGTTATTGGTCTTATGAGAAATAAAGTGGGTAGATTATCCTTGACATATATATGAGGTCAGTATAATGTGAATATGAATTTATATTATGTGTTTATAATATGCATATATTTATGTTATGGACATGCTATGTTGAGAGGATACATTAGCAGAATGAAAGAAGTATGATCTACAACATGCTGGGACAAGCATGGATAGAGGGAAGACAAAAGAAGTAAGAGCCCCTAGTAGAGACAGTGTGGTTTTTGGATGTGCAGTACTACTATTATGTATTTGTTGTACATGATACACTTAAGTGTCGTGTGTTTGTTGCATATATAGTTTTGTGTGCCTATTTCATATGCGGTACTCTCTACATATAATGTTTCATGCATGATGTATGTATGGTACTGTGTACATATAGTGTTGTGTGCATGTTGTATGTGTGGTATTGTGTTCTGTTGTGCACTGGATGTAGGTGTATGTTTTGTGATGTACACCAGGTGTAGGTGTATGTGTTGTGATGTACACCGAGTGTAGGGGTATGTGTTATCTTGTACACTGGGTGTAGGTGTATGTGTTATATGTTAGGTGTAGGTGCATGTATTGCATGATGTTGTATGTGTGTGGTGTACATTATGTGTATGTGTACGTGATTGAAGAGAAGAGAAGTATTGGGTCCTCACTGAAAGTGGCAACTGATCTATTGTGTGTACAAAAAGAATAAAGGTAGAAGTAAAGTATTGGTTGAAAGATAAGAATAAGTATTATATTTTAGTTTTTTTATGCATGTGATCTATGAATTTTACTTATTGTGGTTACATGTGATATATGATTTTGATTTATGACAGTTGAGTTTTGAGCTAACCGGATGTGATATGTTTATGCATGATGATTTGATAGAATAGCTAGTTTCACTTGTTGTGATAGGAAGTAAACAAAATTGCAAGTTTACCTTATTGACGGACCATCAATAATGTATGGTTTGATTTTATTTTAATTTACTTTGAATCTAATGGAAATTATGTGCTTGGTATAGGAAATCATGGAAATGCTTGGTTTGGGTGGTTGAAAATGACTGTAAGAATTAATTGCAATATTGAAAGGAATTGGAATAGGCAGTAGTATGCTAGTAAAGAACTTCAGGAGCAAGGTCATTATGGGACACTGGTACCCAATAGTGTCCATTTATTTCCATGAACATATTATGACTAGTATGATGGTTTTGAGGCAAAGATATGCCTTGTTTTTGGACCTTTTGATGCGAGGAAACCTTGCCAAGGGAGGGGTCGCCCAACAGACTATGTAGCAAAGAAGGGGATGTGTGCAAAACTTGGAAGGTCTATGACTACACGGAAGGGGGTCATTGAGTTTCCCAAGGGACTATGTAACAGATAAGGGAAGGTTGGGAAATACATTGATTTTGGTCATTAACATTGCAAGATGGAATCAAAATCACATTGGGACTATGGCCCAGAAAAATGAGTTCGTAAGTCTTCACTGAGAGGAAAAGTGGCGCAATATTGTAGAAATGGAAATTGGATGTGGATTTTGAATTTGGCAATGGATTCTGGACTTCCTGGAAAGGAGGTGAATCTTGGTATTACTTTGAGGGTGGAGGTGTCAGCCTTTGGATTCCCTTATTGTGGTTGCGGGCATCACATCCTTTTATTTGTTAGTTGAAGCAAATGTCTATGGGTATATGTGGTTTTTATTGTGAATACCTTAATGATTTGTGCTATAAAGCTCCAATAAACGGTATGATTGTCATGTTTTCAACAGTGGTCATTGTAAATACTACAACAAGCTGTGTTATAAAGCTACATGGGAAGCATGTTTTATATTTAGGGGTTTGTTGGTTGTAACTGTCATTGAACACTGAGGATAGTGTTCCCCAAGGGGGAGGGTTTTGTAATAGCCCTAGATAAAAGTTATTGTAAAAAATATAAGACCAAGGTGATGGGATGCATATTCCAAGCTCAATGGTGTGAAAAACATCATATCGGGTTTTATTTCGGTTTATTATGGTGAAGGAAATTGGTAAAGGCATTAGAAAAGGCTTTGAAAAGGAAAAGAGACATAAATCCCCATTTTTATTTATGAAAATAATGGAAAATAGGAGAAAAGGAAGGTGAAAGGTCATAGATTGCATGTGAGGAGGAAATTGAAAGAAAAGTATAGGAAAATGAAAAAAATAGAGGCCTCAACAATAAAAAAGGCTTCTAAGTATTAGATCATAGCTTTTGTCAGTTAATTTTTGGAACTTTTTCTCTATTCTCTCTCTCTTACTCTTGCACACTTAGATAATTTATTGGTTATGATTTGGGTTGACATAGGTTTGATCTATACTGAGCACCAACAAAACCCTGAATCCCTGACCCTTTCGGCAACAACCTACATGCAGATCACAATATCACCCGAAGTGACTATGAGAGGATATAGAACTAGGTTTCTGAAGCCTTGAGGGATGTGGAGATGTGATTTTTTTGTATTTTCTTACTCTTAACATTCATAGATTAATGTGCCACATTCATGTAATAACTTAACATGTCATATAACTTCATAAAACATCATTGTGTTCTAATAACATGCAACTGTATAACTCATACACTACAATAGATAAAAATCAAATATACACATGAAGACACCAATTTTACCATGGTTCATCTCAATGTGAGACTACATCCCAAGAACTATTTCTTATAATAATAATTCTTGTACAAAAACCGATTCCTGACCTACGCACTCAATAGCAGGTTATCTATGCACTTAGTTGCAGACTTAGGCCTTTGTGCACTCAGCTGTGGAGCCTCACCTTATTTTCTAGACCATAAATCACAAAGATACAACCATTCAATTCATTCCAAGATTATCAGACCATTTTATTCTTTATTATTGACCCTATATATACTATTATATCGAGGGTACATCATTACAATACCATGGTCCATATACCATGGACTCCCTAATAAAAGAAACTATGGTGTGAAAACCATTAGTATTTTAAAAATTACAAAAGGAAGGGGCTTCACCCTATCCTGAAGCCCTTATACTTCGTGGCATATCCAAAACTGCTTCGATATGTGGTCTACTTCGCACTTTATTGTGTGATCCACTACACACTCTGCTCCACAAAATGTGGAGTTCTTGCCAAAAAATAGGTCAAGTTGGGCCGCACCAAACATGCCCCCAACACTTTGTTGACAGTGCTGGACCCAACAACACATGTGATCTCCCTGGTATGAAATCCCAACTAAACCTCAAAATGTTAGGTGTAGGAGTCCCATCTGGTACAATGGCCTGGTTGCCATTATGTTAGAGATTTGCCTTAGCTCTTGCTATTCAGCACATGAGAGTGTTATGCTTGTATCTTCAAAAAGCGAGGTGAGTATGCTTAGTGAGTGCGTAATGTAACTTGTGTCTAGGTTCTCTTAGTATAAAGGGGGAGTGTAAAGTCAGCCTCTAGATGAGAGGTAATAGTACAATCCAAGGAGAGATACACACAAACCAATAAGTGGCTGTCTGGCATCCAGCGGACTAGTCCATAGCAGATGCAACAAACGTTAAAACCAAAGTGCAAGGGAAAACGCATACACCGTCCAGTTGAGTAGTCCACACAGAGGTTACAGTCATTATAACCAAGAAAGAAATAATGGTCTGTCTAATGCCCTGTGGAGTAGTCCACACGGATAAGATAGTAGTGATAAACAATACAACACATCTTCAATAATGTAAGTGCTAAAGTAACCAAAGTAGTTCAACTATCTTAATACAAGTTAAGAAAACATGCATTACAAATGTTTAAAGAGTAGTATTATAAACAACCACAAAACATGTGTGAAAACATGCTGGCCTTAACAGGCTTTTGAATTAAGAAAAAGTCCCAAGACACACTTGTACACCATACATCACTAGTCCCAATAGTGGGATATTGGAACCACTTCTCGCTCCTTGAAAAATAGACTACAAATTCTCAAGGCTATGTGGGAGGAGCCAAGGTCAAAATTCCCTTTCCCATACAATGGGAGAGGTATATATAGCCTAGGGTGAAGCTTGACCCTTGTGACTCTTGGACTACCCTCACGACTGTTCATCTTCCCATGACTCTTCAACTTCTTGTGTGCATCCATTGGACTTCACTTTACATTACATTCAGTTACAATGAAAATTTCCCATAATGGTGATGTGACTGAGACAACTCATGAAACAACTTGACATGACACTACTAACATGTAATTATTGACTTTGGTGTCCATTTCAAGCTATTGCGTTGTTGAGTGATGGATGTACTCTTGGTGTGCTTTGTCTTCTCCTCCGCATAACATAGCGATGTTGGGTCTTTGATGGTCTTGGTATCGATTAATGGTTCAATCCATGTGTTCCTTTCGCTTGTTTCTTGAAATGTTTGGTACGTCTATCGAGTGGCAAGAAAACCTTCTCTCATGTGTGCTCCTTCTTCATCACGTTCATCGTCTCACCATGATATACTTGTCTACCTATTCCTGCAATTCACTCATGACGGGGCGACATCAAATCCAAAACCTCCTAGTGTAGCACGATGCATTGTTCTCATGTTCTAGGTGGCATGGAGGCAGGACAACTCACTGAGACAACGCAGAGCGCAGCTTAGGCTGGAATGTGGAATTCTGGGAGGACAACCTACACTGTCAGGAAAAGTAGTGCAGTGATGACTAGGAGACAATATTACACAATGAAAGTCACCAGTCTTAGCTGTAAGGTGGGACTCTAAGTGGGGACAACTCTGCGCAGTTTTCAGAGGGAGGACAAAGAAGGGCTATAGAGGGAATGCTAGGAAGTTCTACACATTTTTTAGATGGAGGATAGAGCGGGGCTACAGAGGGACTTCCTGTGGTTGATTATGTAATTTCTAAATGGAAGACATAGCAGGGTTGTAGAGGGGCTTGTTGAGCATTAATATATAATTTCTAGGAACAGTGCATGAGAGGCATCAGAGTAAGGTAGAAGAGGACTAGTTGGACATGTATTCGAACTTTTGGGGAGAAGTGAAAACCCAAGTATCATACCAGTGCAGGCTTCTAGCAAGCAAGGAGGGTGATGACTGTGCTTGAGAAATGACTAGCTGAGTTGAACATGGAGGTAGTTTTTGCACAATTCTAGGAGGCATACAGGCTACTCAGCTTCAAGATCGCACTGTGAAACTAACCTAGGGGATAGCCTCAAGAACTGTGTAGTTTTTGGTAGCAGAGCATGGTCACTGAGGGCTAATACTACACAATGTAGCTCATTTGAGGTCTGGTAGAAGAGGGTTGTTCGGTCGAACATATTTTCCAGAAAATGGCTAAGTGTCGAAAGCAAGTGAAGTTGTGTAGACTAACATTGTGATCATACACTTAGCATACTTGACGATGAGATAGCATAGACAACCATAAAAATAAGACAAAACATCCTCGGTGAGACTATCTTAGAGCTCAGAGTGACAAGAGTGATACTTGTGATAGACCTTCAGACGATCGTGATGAAACTTTCGCGATAGTGCTTACAAATTTGTGTGAGAGTACGATGGGTGTTCACATAGTGAAGACAACTCAAACACACAAAGGAAATACTTCAAACTCCCCAGAATAAGATCTCAAGCATGAAAAAGCAAACAACATGCTGAAAGACGACCATTGGTTGAACAAGAGAAAGGGTGAAAAGACTTCAGAAGAGCTCATTGGATTAGCTCAAGGTTTGCAACTATTAAAGGAAAAACCAAGGAAGGCTCTGAAATTTGGATGTAAGCAAAAATTTTGGACAGTGTTGCAAGTCACTATAACACTTGGTGACAACTTGGTTGAATACCATCTTCTATATTTTGGTTCATTTTTAGCGCAGAGCCTTGGCCTTTAAGGGAGTATTGATTCGTTGTGTAGATTACTCGAGCTTCCCCATTTACGTCATGGACAAACACAGTTCACCTTGTATCGAATTATTTGAACACAACACAAAATTCCGCCAGATCAAAGTGTTCAAAATCGGGAACGGTAATCTGGCTGGCGAGCTTAAGATTTTCAGAGTATAAGTTTTCATCTTTAGTATTGCTCCACTACCAGCAGGCTTGGACAATACCTCAGTGGAGTCATGTAGGAACACAAAAATTTATCCATTGCCAGCAAGCCTAGACAATACCCCAGTGGAGTTGCTTGCTTCACCTCTCCACACAGGAAGCCTTTCTCTTCTTTTGCCTTTGTTATTTTTTTTTAAAGAGGAATGTTCATAGGAACTTATTTATTTTTGGGGTGGAAGTGGGATCGCGACTTATTGAGAGCAAGAGCGGTTGTTCCTTCAGAGAAGCATGTAAATATCTTTGATTCAGGTTTGTCCATTTAGATTTTACCCTTCTCCATTTCTACTAGTTGGATAAGCTTGAACAAACAGAATAGAAAACTGAGTATAGGCATGAGGTTTCCTAGACTGGACATGGGTTCATGGTTTGACCAAAAATTTTGTTACAGATGGATCATATTTTCCATCAAGACTTCAACAACCAAAAATTACAACCAATAACAAAGAATACAGATACAAGAATGGCCAAGCACTATAATGTCACAAGACTCTTTGAAATTTAGCAACATACCCATTCAGAAAACAGAATGCGGGTCCAGGCACGACACTTATTCACGTAGGGAAATCAAATGGAAAAATCAACATGAAAGAAAAAAATATGAAAGGAAAGGAGTGCACAATAAGGAAACAAAACTTAGAAGACAAGAAAGAAAAATGATTAACATAGAAATAATGCAGAGTTGGGACCAGGAAATAAGAGTGAACTAGCAAAACGTGTGCAAGATGAGTGCAAGGAAAGGAAAACTAAGATGCAACTAATCCTACTCCTATCCTAACAGTAAAATGGTTAGAGTTACGTGACTTGAAATTTCCAGTGAAGCCGTCATAGTTTCACTCGACCTGCATCCACAAAGATACGAATGATTAAAAAAGATAAAAAGGAGTGTGCAACAAAAAATAAAAAAACTTGGAAAAATTGCACATGGGAAGGTAGTTCTTCCTTATGGATGGAAAGACGTGTCAAGACCACCCAATACACATGCTTACGCCTCTGATAGATACCACTTTCCAAAAAACCTCAAAAGCTTCTTGTGGTTGTGTCCTCATCTGCACCGAGCTTCTCAAGAAGCACGAGGAAGGATTGAAGCTTGTTTCTTATAGCATGGCTTGCAAAGTAATATTCTTCTAGTCATTCAACAATTAGATCGTTAAATTCATGATGGTTGTTTGGAAAACCTCGTTATCTGTGAAAGGGTGAATTTTGTATTTGAAAGAAGGGATCACGATGGGAATCTCGCAAGGAAAAATAAATTTCATCATTCTCAATAGTCATGCCAAGAGAGTGAGGATGCCATCAGTGTAGGCTGAAGCGCCTCACCTGCTTGACAAAAATCTGAGGAGAAATATGCTAAAAAATTAAGATTAGAGTGTGCGAAGCAACTATCATTGGACGTGCTGATGGGAAAATGATAAGCCAAGTGAGAGTCACACAAGGTAGTTGAGACGTCAGATTCCTATTTTAAAATGAACAAAGGAAAATTCATTTGAACAATCTTATGAATGCTTTGAAAAATGGAATGATGTTCACTGTGAGCTAGACATGAAAAACCACCTTTCTCCAAGTGGTGAAAAATTGTGCAAGCATCATGGTCATCACAAGAATTTAAAAGAGATGTGAACATTGTGAATGCGTGAAACTAGTTGGTGAGAGGAACTTGTATCATGTGATAGATCATGTGTGCGTCATCACACAGGGGGATGGATGGTGGGATGAGTGGGTAGATTAGTAGTAAAAGGTTCGTAAGAATACTGAGGAGTTGATCATGAGAGGGAAAATTCAGTAAGTATGATTGAGGACAAGGAGATTCTTTGAGATGATGAAGTTCACAATTCCATGATTTCATGATAGATAAACATTCCTAACCTGAGTCTTACATGAGAGATTTGCATGAAGATAGACTTGTTGTGAAAGATTCATGGATTCGGTCATACGTGAAAATTTGGAAGTTTGATAGATCACACACGGAATACCAAACAATTTTCACACGAGAATCCATAGAGAGTGCAACCATGGAGATAAAAATATCGTGCCTAAGAAATTAGATAAGATGTGGTTCTAGGCGCTTACCAGAGTCGCAAGGTCCTAACATAGCCATCAATGGACGTTGAAGTGCCTCGACTGCTTGGTACGTCCCAAAACTTTCTAGAATTAAAGAATCACATTTTTAAGCACGAGCTAGATCATGCATGGCTTGAAGGTGGTCGTTGTTGCTGATTTCAAGATGGCAGCCATCTTTGTCATAGGTTACACCAGATTTTCAGCTTCATCAAGCTGACTTGAAGAATTGTCTTCATGCAAGAGAAGAGATGATGGGGAATGGGAAGTATGCTCTTTGATTAGACTACTTTCAACTTCATCATGGACAACCTCATTGCCTTATGTCAATTGAGGAAATAATTGACCAGATAAAGAAATAAGAGAATGTGGAGTATCTCTGACGCATGTGGATGCATTGTGAATGGTAGGACACATGGGAAAGTGAGGTGAAGAGGAAGTTTCGATATGAACATCTTCTTTGACCAAAGCACATTCTAGATCTAAGTTAGAGTTTTCATGAGAAAACAGAAGATCACATGATGTTTTGGACATTCATCATGTCATATGGAAGAATGGGAGTGATGACTGCCCAAGGCTGGGGGTTGATCTAAAGAATTGATTATACAGGATGTTCCACCAAGATTTGGAGATTGAGAATCATTCGAGAATGGAAGGTCATTTCTTTTATGTGCACAATTATGAATCGAAGAGGGAAGACTAATAGTGTCCTCACCTTTCTGCTCCTTTACCTGTGTAATGTGACTGCTTTGTGCTTGGTCACAATTTGAGCCAACGACTTGAGAATTAAGATAATTCAAACAACTGGCTGGTGGACCATATTGATCAAGCGAGTCATGGTATAATGAGTCATGGCATGTAGATGATAGAAGCTAGAAGAGATGCATATCAGATTCAAGAGTTGAGTTATGAAAGATGACATCCTCTTTTAGAATGGAGGAATGAGTCTTCATTATAGGCTTCCTAAGCCATTCTGGAAAGTCCTCCATAGGAGTGGGAGACAGATGAGAAGATGGGTTGGGGACATGCTACATAGATTTCTCAGCTTTGCAATCACTGCAAGGGGGCACCCACATCAGGACTGTAAAAGGATGAAAATAAGGAAAAAATGGGGTATTGAGCTCCTCCTCATGATCCACAAGAGTTAGGGAGGAAGGGAAATCAGATGGTTCATCGTATTAAGAAATATGAAGCAATCGTTTAAAATCTTGTCCCAAGAATTCAAAGTTCACAAGATATTCAAGAATTTCATAATAGATGTGAAGGAAGTGATCAACAAATTCCTCAACTAATTCGCCAGGATCCATTCTTAAATGGAATATTTTTTCACTAAAATCCTGGTGGCTATACTCATCGAACATTTTAATCATCATTTCAGCAAGATAACCAAATGAATCGATAGAGGCAAAGGGTAATGCGTAACACCAAAGTTGAGCACGACCTTTGAATGCGAGGGTGAGTAATATAGTCCAAACATCTTCGTAATCTATCTTATGGCATAGGAAAAAGTTTATAACTTGGCACACATGCGCATGAAAAGATGTTTCACCCTCACCACTAAAATTTAACTTGGACAAGTCATGCACAACTTCCATGGGGGTGGTACATTCAAAATTTGTAGAAAGACATATCGGGATTATGATGCCAGGAAGATTCATTTTTAAATAAGTGATTCAAAATAAACTCTACGGGCACAGCCTATTGTCTAGCCCTCCTTCTAGTGCCATTTTGTTGAAGGTGTTGGACCAACCAGCAAAGGGATTCTCTCAAGTATGAAGTCCCAACCATACCTCCAACCTTTTGGTGTAGGAGTCTGATCAAGTATGATGGCCCAATTTCCATTATCTTAGAGATTTTCCTTAGCTCTTGTTTTTCAACACACAAGAGTGTTATTCTTGTATCTTCAAAAAGCAAGGTGAGTATGCCTAGTGAGTGCATAATGTAATTTTTGTCCAGGTCCCCCTACTGTAAAATGGAAGAGTAAATTGAGGCTCTAGATGAGAGGTAATAATACCACCCAGGGAGAGACACATGCGAACCAATAAGGGTCTATCTTACATCCAATGGAGTAGTCCACAATAGATGCGAGAATCATTAAAACCAAAGTGCAAGGGAAAACACGTACACCATCTAGTAGTGTAGTCTACATGGAGGTGACAATCATTATAACCAGGAAAGCAAGAATGGCCTGTCTAATTTCCTACAGATTAATCCACATAGATGAGAAAACAATGATAAATAATACAACACATCTTCCACAATGTAAGTAGTAAAGTAACCAAAGTAGTTCAACTATCTTAGTAGAGGTTAAGTGAACATGCATTACACATGTGTAAAGAGTAGTCTTACAAACATGCACAAAACATGTGTGAAAGCGTGGTGGCCTTAACATGCTTCTCATTTAACAAAACTTCCCAAGACACATTTGTACACCATACATCACTAGTCCGAGTAGTGGGATATTGGAGCCACTCCTCGATCCTCAAAGAACATACTACACACTCTCAAGGCTATGTTGGAGGAACCAAGGTGAAAATTCCTTTGCTCATACAATGGGTGGGGTATATATAGCCAAGGGTGATGCTTGACCCTTGTGACTCTTGGACTACCCTTGTGAGTATTCAAATTCCCATGAGTTTTCAACTAACATGACTCTTCAACTTCTTGTGTGCGTCCATTGGACTTCACTTTACATTACATTCAGGTACAACAGATAAGCCCATAATGGTGATGTGGTGAAGATAGGTCATGTCATAACTCGACATGACATTGCTAACTTGTACTAGTTGATTTTGGTGTCCATGTCAAGTTGCTGCATTGCTAAGTGATGGATATACTCTTAGTGTGCTTTGTCTTCTCTTCCACATGGCATAGTGTTGCAGGGTCTTCAATGGTCTCGATCTTGCTTGATGGTTCAATGCATGTGTTCCTTTCACTTGTTTCTTGATATGTTTGGTATGTTTGTCTAGCTACAGACAAGTATTCTAGCATGGACACTCCTTTTTCATCCCTTTCATTGTCTCACCATGATCTACCAGTGTACATGTTCCTGCAATTCACTCATGACATGATGGCATCAACTCCAAAACCTCCTAGTCTAGCGTGATGCATTGTTCTCGTGTTCCGTTTGACAAGGAGGGAGGACAACTCCTTCAGACAACGCAGATCGCAGCTCAGAATGGAATGAATAATTCTAGGAGGATAGCCTGTACTGTTGGGAAAAACTATGCAGTGATCACTAGGAGACAAAATTTCACAGTGAAAGTCACGAGTGTCAGCTACAAGTTAGGACCCTAAGGGGGGAAACCTCTACATAGTTTTCAAAAGGAGGACAGAGCAGGGCTGGAGAGGGGCTGTTGGAAAGTTCTGCACAGTTTTCAAAGGGAGGATAGAGAGAAAGGTTATAGAGGGACTTGCTGAGCTTGATTTCCCAATTCTAGAGGGAAGACAGAGTAGGGCTAAAATGGGACTTGCTGAGCATGGCTAGGAAATTTCTGGGAACAGTGCAGGATAGGCAGCAAGGGAAGTTTTGTGCAATTTCTCAATATAGTGGAGAGAAAGGAAACGAAGGAATATATGGGCATGTCCACATATTTTTGGGGAGCAGTGTAAACCTAGGTCTCAGGGAAGTGTAGGATTCCGACAGGAAAGAATGAGGGTTGATGACTGTGAATGAGAAATGCGCAGTTCAATTAGAGATGGAGGAATTTTCTACTCAATTCTCGAAGGAATATAGGTTACTCACCTCTGGGATTGTGCAGTTCAGCTGACCTGGAGGACAACCTCGAGAACTGCATAGTTTCAGGCAGCAGAGCAGGGTCACTAGGGGCTAAGACTAGGCAGTGCAACTCAGTCGGGGTCTGGTGGAAAAGGGGTTTTTTGGTGGGACATATTTTCAAGAAAATGGCTAAGTGTCAAAAGCAGGTGAACTTATGGAGACTGACATGGTGATCATATACTTAGCATACTTGACAATGATACAACATAGGACACCATGACAATAAGTTAAAACATGCCCTCGGTGAAACTGCCTTAGAGCTAAGAGCGATAAGAGTGAGACTTGTGATAAACCTTCAAACTACCGTGACAACACGTGTGCTATAGTTCTTACAACTTTGTGTGTGAGCACAACGGGTGTTCACATAACGAATACAACCCAAATAAACAAAGAAAAACTTCAAACTCACCAGAATAAGATCATGCGCATGACAAAGAAAGAAACAAGTCGAAAGACGACCGCTGGTTGAACAAGGAAAATGGTAAAAAGACTTCACAAGAGCTCATGGGGTGAGCTCGAGTGTTTGCAACCATCAAAGCAAAAGCCAAGGAAGTCTCTAGATTTTGGATGTAAGCTAAAATTTTGGAGGGTGTTGCAGCTGCTGTAACACACTCAAATGTGACTCATCTCAAGTCACTCAGCTGCTTTGCCTCTGATTTTTGCTACGATGTTGTTGTACACATTCTTGAATTGTTGCAAAATTTCTGCAATCTTCTTTTCTTCGCTGTGCACCTCCTCTAATAGTGCTTTTGGGACATGTTATGTATCTTTCTACACCATTATTGTCTCCTTCTGTACAATCTCTTGAAGCTTCTCATCTACTATATGGGATAGCTGAAGAGCCTCATCCTACCATGGTTGATTTCTCTACACCAAAACCTACTCTTCCTCAATTCTTCTATCTTTTCTACAGGGTGTTTCCCTCATTGATCTTGGCGAGCTTCTACAAGATTGTTAAGGTATTCACAGTTTCCTGAATCTCTTCCAACTGTTGTTTCCTTTGCTAAATGTATTCCTATAGTTTCCGTATATTTGGATCTTCCTATAGCGAAGTCCAAATATCTAAACTCCCATCTAAAATTTTTCCACAATATGCTATTGTTGCGGAGATGTCGACCATTGTAGCCTTTAGGTTGGTCTCCCTTTGATATCTTACATCCTCTGGCATGGTTGGTTTTAGCTTCATTTGCAGATCATTGATCCATATTTCATATTTGAATTTTACTATGACAATTTTCTCCTTATAACCGTTCACTGCAAGGCTGAGCTTCGTGACCTTGTCCTCCACTCGCTCTTCTTTTGAGACATTAGGGTCCAAAATTTCTCTGCATGTTGCTTCCACTACCTCCTTGATCTTCTGCTGCTTCTATTCTACTTGATCCCTTTCTTGGATCACCTACTCGAGCTTCTGCCAAAGGACAACTCACTCTTTTTCTACTTGAATATTTAGCTACAAGGTGTATTGTTCATGCAACCTCAACTCTTTTATAATTTCCAAGTGTAGCTTGTGTAATAATTGCAATGAGACTGTTGTGATGTTCATATTGACATGCTTCCATTCCTTAGCTTTTTTCTTTAGTTCAGTGGAGTCAAACTGTAGGGCTCTTGCAAGTATCTATGCTAACCTTGTTATAAGCGTAGGCTCTATCTAGCATTCTACTCCAACCCTTTCTTTTATATGCGTTGGTTGTCTGCTTGTCTATGCTAGTATCCTTAATTCTCTGATCCTCTGTTTGACACCAAGCAAAAGTACATTGTAGCGATCTTATAACCTGCTCCAAGATTTTGTTATTTTTTCCTGTATCCTATCTTTGATTTGCTCTAGGATCCCATCAGTAAGGACAATTACTGTGTTATCCTTCATCTTATATGCCTTCTTCTTTTTCTTGATCTTTGTGGCAACTTCGCCCTATGGTTTTCTCTTTTCTATGACAGCTTGTTCTAGTTTTTCCTTTTTGGGCTCCTTAATTTTCTCATCTCCTTCACGAGGATCCTGGTGACCGAAATTATGTTGCTTCTCTTCCTCTGATTCATGCTCGTCCTTATATTTTTCCTTGTCTTTTCCACTTCCTTCGGCATGTTGCGATGTATCCTCCTCTGTAGCACTATGTTCTAGCTATGCTTCCAATGTAGTCATCCATTCTAGAGGCCACTGTTGTGCATGTAATAAGACATCATCCTCTGTAACCAAATATGTCATGGGATTCCATTTATTTCTTGTATCCCTATGATACAATACAAGGAACATATTGCTCTCCCGTGCTCACAACAGTTGGGTGGTGAGCTATAGTGAGGCATACGCGCAGCTTCACAAACATCTAATGTTACTCAGGGGAACTATGAATCCTTCGTCTCTCTCCATGCTAACATTACAATAATAAAAATTAACCACACATAATGGAACGTTGTACCTTTATCTTGGACCTCATGACAATCAACCAAAAATTCCTTGCACAGGTAATCGGCCCAGTTGTACTAAACCCTGTTGGCACACTATGCAACTAATAAAATCATTGAGGTATGGACTTCATTAGCCGAACAATTTCTCATAATATTCCCATCCAATATGTGTACTGCGAAGTGAACCCCTTAGTCACTAATTGAATTGATGTCATACTCGTGCTTCCCTTTTTTCAATCTGAACTTTTTCTTCATACTTTTGGCTATGGTGCGGTCCTGATACTTTACAACGAACTCTTATGTTGGGTCTATGGAGATGCTCTTCCCCATCCATAAGAATCTATCATGCACTAGAATGAACAACTGTTGCACACAAACTGTGTTCCCCAGACTTCTGTCAAAGTGTGGCACATTTAACATATTCATTAGTCTTGAGTGCACTAATCTATTTTCCCACTGTTGTGGCTCTAGCCTTGTTACATAACTCACCGAGTAGTTTACTTTCTTTAGTTATTGGTCTGGTGCGAACTGTGGGTACATATTTCAATCATTGAAGTTGTAGTCTGTGAACTCTAACTGTAGTATTTTTCCAAGTAATTCCTGAGAAAATGGTAGTTTCTCTAGAAGTAGGGGTGTGAAGGTGTCGAGTTTTGCATCCTTCGAGTCTTTGATTGGTATAGCATTTGGTTTCCTTGGTGGAATGTATGGTGGTAGAGGCGATGGAAATGCTTTTCCACCTATTTCCATCTGCACCTCCTCCACTTCTTCTTCGTTTTTTTTGACTTGATCGGGTTTTTGTTGAGGTTCGACAAGTTTCTTGTATTGTTTCTTCTTTTTTCTTTATTTCTTTGATGGTTTCTTCCTCGGTTACCTCTGTTGTTTTTGTGTTGATGCTGTTGCGGTTGATGCTACTGCGGTCATCTCAACTAATGTTTCAGTCATACTAGCCGCTTCCATGTTTCTAGATAAGCCTTTATCATGAAAATTACACACAATTTCTACCCAAGAATGTTAAGATGACATAAGACAACTAAAACTTATGCAATTTCTTCATATGCTCAGGACTCAAATTCTCAATTCAGAAAAGTGTTCGATCTAGGTGGGAGATGAATTTTTATAATGATTTCGAGTTTCTAACCCCATCATTAGCTTAGATTTTGTTCCGGTTGTTCTCTGATTCCCTTTTTAATGGTAATATTTTTATGGAAAACTTTGACGCATCCCATAGTGTAGTGAACATCCATCTTACGTCACAACTCCTATGTATTTCAACATAATCCAGGCTGTAGCAAAGTAACTCCTTATGTTGAATCCCTATGTATCATAGTTTATACTCCAGTCCCCACTTTCAACTATAGGTGGCACTAAGACTCTTCTCCTTTATTTATTATAAAGAGGTTGTGGGGACAGGGTTGTCCCTATACAACTTCAACTTGCTACCATTTATTCTTCCCTAAATCAATTCTCCATTTAACATAGCTAATTGAACTGCTCCTCCATCAGTAATATGCTTAATAATATGTGGGCCTAACCAATGGATCTTGAATTTCCATGGAAATCTCACAAACTTACTGTCATATAGGAGATCAAGGTCTCCTACCTGAAACTTCTCTTTATTAATATTCGTGTCATGCCAAGCCTTTTCTCTTGCCTTTTGTACATGCTGATGAAATCCTAATATTTATCTATATTCCTCCAAAGCTATCAACTACAAAATTTTTTCTTGCATTATATGAGGGTATGCCATATCTGTAAAAGTTTCAATCCTCAAGCTACGGATTGTGTATTCCATGGGCATCATAGCTTCTTGCCCATAAGCTAATCTGAAGGGTGTATGACCTGTCAATTTCTTACATGTGGTCCTGTAAGTGCATAAAACTGCCATAATTCTGAGATACCAGTCCTCTCTATTAACATTTCATACCTTAGTAAGTGCATTCTCCAAAATCTTGTTAAATGCTTCCACTATTCCATTGGCCTGACGATGATAAGGGGTGCTCTTCTGATGATAAACTTGGAATTCCTCAAACGATGCTTCAATAGTTTTATTCAGGAAGTGTGAACCTTGGTCACTCATCAAAATATTTGGACATATAAATATAAACAATATATATTCAAAAATAAACTTCGCAACAGTCTCTGGACTGGAATCCTTTACTCATTGTGCTTTGTCACATCTAGTCAAATAATCAGTTTCTATAATTATGTACCTCGCACGAGTCCTCTTTCCAGGTGGGTTGATGGCTCCAACAAAATCAATAGCCCATTTATCAAAGGCCTGCAATGTAACTTGTGGTACCAATGGCATATCATCTCATCATGAAGGTTTTCTTGTTTTTTAACACATATCACATTTTCTGCAATACTCCTTTGCATCTTTATGTAGTGTAGAACACCACAATCCTGCTCTCAAAATATTCTATGTAGTAGCTTTTCTTACGTAGTGTCCACCTACTCTGTCACCATGAGATTCTGCTAGAATCATTTGTCTTTCATGTTTAGGAACATATATGTTCAGTATTTCATCATGCCTCATCTTATATAATTATCCTGCTATTAATAAAAAGTCAACTTCCTTAACCACTAATTCTTTCTTCCGCAGCATAGTATATTCTGAAGGAACCATTCTTGTGTTCAAAAATTGGATGATGTCTGCAAAATGGTCATCTACAATTTTAATTCCAAATCACTGACCATTACCAATATTATCCTCTATACTGGTTGGTTCTTCCCCTATTTCCAACCTTGACAAATGGTCAGGTCTTGAATTTAGTCTTCTTGGTTTAAAAATGATCTGAAAGTCACATTCTTGAAATAATAGTAACCATATGCAAATATTTCCCCCCTGAAACAGGTTTATTAACAAAATACTTGAGTGTAGAATGATATGTGAACATTTTAAAGTGTGATCCCAAAAAATAGTGTCTACAGTTCTGCAAAGCATATACCATAACCAATCCTTCCCTTTTTGTAGTGGTGTAATTCTTTTGTGCTTTATATAATTTCCTACTTGCAAAAGATATAAGATGATCAATTTCTCCCACACTAGGTTGTGTCAGTATTACTCCCAAACTTATACAAGAGGCATCCAAATGGACATGGAGATCCTTATTCCAATAAGGGAACACTAGTATAGGTGCAACTACCATTCTTTCTTTTAATATGTAGAGGCTTTTCTAACAATCTTCATTCCACTTGAAAGTTACATCCTTCTTTAACAATTTCTCCATAAGTGCAATGATCCATGCATACCCCTTGATGAATTTCCTGTAATACCCAGCATGTCCCAATGTATTGTGAAGTTGTCTTACTTTGTTAAGTGGAGGAAAATTCACAATTATAGAAATGTTAGCAGGGTCCACCATTAGCCGTTGCTTGAAAACAATATGTCCCAACAATATGCCAAAAGTTACACATAATATGCACTTCCTTAGGTTCAAAGATATCTGATATTGTCTACATCTATCGAGCATAATTCTTAACCTTCTAACATGATTTCTTAGCAACCCAAATACTGACAAATCATTAAAATATACCTCTAAAAATCTGTGGATATATTCCTTAAAAGCTACAACCACCACTCTATAAAATATAGCAGGGGCTTTCTTTAATCCAAAAGGCATTACTGTGTATTGATATGAGCCCCATGCTGTAGAAAATGTGGTTTTATGTCGAACTTTAGGTGCAATCCTAATATGATGATAACCTGAAAATAAATCTGTAAATGAATAAGATTCTTGACCTCCTACATTGTCTAACACTTCATCTACGATAGGGTAGGGAATGGATCATGTAAACATGGATCATTCAAGTTTCGCAAATCAACACAGATCCTAATTGCTCATTGAGTTTCCATAGGACTTAGCCATTCTAACTCTTCCACTACTTCAATAATTCCTACTTCTATAATCTTATCAAGTTGTACCTTCACTTTCTCCTTATACTTTGGGTTCAATTTGTAAGGTCTTTGCTTGACTGGTTTAGCATCAAGTTTAAGGGGAATCTTCACAACTCCTAGATCTCCTACTATACCTTTCATCTATGAAAACTTGGTGGGAAATAGTTATTGGTATTTATGAAGTAGCTCTGTAACTTTACTGACTGTCTCTTCATCCCAATAATCTCCTATTGTTGCAAACTTGGGCTCCTTCACTGATCCTATGTTCACTTTCTTGGTATTCAGTGGCTTCGTTATATCTAGTATCTCTAACTCAGGCCCATTTACTTCGCGGTATCCTTTTGATTCTGCTATGTTGATGTTGCGACAATCTTCTTCTTCTTCTCTAGTAAGGTTATAACATTCTAGTGCATTTTCTATCCATGCAACCCAATTAGTTTTTTTCCATGTTAGTGGAGTTACATTTGCAAAGATCCTCTTCTTGACTGTCTGAAGGACCAAATCTATGTATGGAAAATCATCTTCAAATATGAATGTTAATATAAAACCATCAACCATGTATGCCCAATCCAAAATACCATGTCAAAGCTCTATTTATAAGTACGAGTTCTTAAGGATTGTCTCCAATATATGAATGAATCCATGTACCCATTCTTGTTGTGGAATCTGCTTCCATGATTAGTACATAACTGGATATGATCACTAGGATTAGTTTGACCATCATATTTTATTTCCATCTCTATGTTTATCTGACCAAATCTTTTCCACATCAACCTTCGACATTCCTGCCAATCTCTCATATTCTTCTTGTGTGCACCCCACCATCTAGCAAGGGTACCTTTCAGGGCTATATCCAAGGCTAACAACCTTTTATTCTCTAGAACCTGTTCTTCATTATCATTAACAAAAATATTTACATCACCCAATAAGAGGGTAGGTTACTTACCTTAGATGTCGTACACCGAGCTGATTCGGTAATTATTACATAACACCTTATAGATACTTCATGCAACCTATTCTACCAGTTCTCCAATTCTTTTGCTGAGTTCGAGGTACAAGGACTATCATGGTCCCAACTCAGCTTTACTTTTGCAGTAGGGTTAGAAAAATCATGTTCTTGTTTTGTCATTTGATAGATATTATTTATATCAGTTGTGCAATACTCTTCTTTTACTAGTTTTTATATCTTACCCCTTCTGATGGATCCAAGGGAACAACTACTCTCATATTATTCTCTTCAAATATCATTTTTCTCTTCTTCGGGTTAATTATAGTCATATTGTAAAATTCGTAGTAAAGTCTAAGTAATGCAGGATAAGGGTTACTATCATGAACGATCTCTATTACTTCAAATTCAACAGTAGTACGAACTCCTTCAATGTCAACTGTTACACCTGGTATTCTTCCTAAGGGGAAGATCATTTGCTTATTTTCCATCTCTAACTGAATAAGTGACCACTGTAGCTTTAGCTTACCCATTAATTCCCATACATTCTTTGTCAAAACCTTAGCATAAGATCCTAGATCTAATCTAACTTGATCCATCTCATATTCTCCTATCAGCGCATTAAGCCTCATTTCTTTTCCAGTTTTCTTTTTTTGATGCAAATTATTGTCTACATGCATCTCTTTTCGCAGCGCTCCTTTGAATGCCCATGAATCTATCAACTCCTGAATCCCTTCTACAACCTTTTGATCTCTTAATAATTTTATACAAGTCTCCAATAAAGACTTTAAAATACTTGCTTGATTGTCTAAATCCTAGTCTTGTGTCAGAGCTCGATCTTGCGTTGAAGCTTAGTTCTGTGTCGAATCTTGATTCTGCATCAAAGTTGATGACATGTCGCAAGTAGTTTTCTGGTTTGGCTGCACACTAGAGATCGAAGCTCCATCATCTATAAAGCTTTAATTTTATTCCATCGACACATATTTTTAATTCTGAATATAAAAAACATGAGATTTCTCAACGGTTTTTCTAACACGTGTACTTTCAGATTCTTTCTTCTCATCTGCTTTATCACTTCTAGTCACAATTCAACTTCTAGAGACAATACTAATTCGAGGTTTGTCAGTCCTCCTTTCAGGAGTCATCATTTGAATATTCTTTATTGGCTACTAATTCCTTCTTTCTTTCATATTTTCTTCAATTACATGGTCAAAGGATTTACAGTACTTACATGTCATTGTAGGGTTGTGACAATCTCTCGCAAAATGACCTGCCTGATTGCAGTTGTAGAAAATGATTTGTCCACATCCTCGAACATCTCTAGCACCTTGACCTCTTCCTTAGTAGCCTCCTTGACCACCACACTATCCATTGTCCTCATGCCCATGCTCTTCTACTTGCATTCTATAACCATCAGCACTGCTCTCCTTCATTAGTTCATAAGCTCAATAATTATTATCATCATGTGCTACTGATTTTCAAAGTTTACAATATAGGTTCCTTTGAGTCTTTACATATTTCTATAACATGTAACGATATTCTGAGTGATGTTAGCCTCTGGTCTTGCATATCTTGCACCACATCCTGGATCTTCCATTTAAGGGAGGATTCAGTGCCCCACTAGCCATGTAATCCATAAAGATAGGACATTGTTTTTAGAATGGCCCTCCGATCTGCACTTTTTACACCATGCTTCTTCTTTGACCTCTTTGCTTTTCTTGATATCTTGTATCTATAGGGTTATGTTCGCCGGCTGACTCTGAACCTATTGCACCCCTGTATTAGCATCTCCTATAGGCAAAGCTTCCAACTTCATTGCAATCTGTAGAGCTTCGACGTGACTTGTTATCTTTTGTTGCATCAATGCTAGCCTAATATGCAGTAACAATGCAGCTACAAACTATTCTTGATGTTGTTGCAGAGTTATTTCGAAGCTCACTTGATGTAACAATTCTTAAATCTCTGATCAAATTCTCAAACAAACTGAGTAGGTTTCTATTTAATTTCTTCTAACTCAGTGATGCACTGCGAATTAGACTTCAGCTTCTTAAATTCTCTTATCAACGCTTTTTAATATATGCAAATGTTCTAATATGATTATTTGAATACTTCATATACCATGTCAATTCCCTATCTAAGAGTTTCGTAATGAGCTACACTTTCTTTATATTTTCATCATTGATCTACTTCGCATTGAGCACAACTTCACATAAAAACCAAAATTACTCTCAATCCTTTGATCTAGTTACTTTGAGGAGGAGGAGGGTGAGAGATAGGAACACCGTAGCTTTTACTGGATTAACTCCTCAGGTTCTAAACGTGAATACTCTGAAGTTACCTCAAGGTTATCAGGGAGGCTTTCTTCACTTTTTGATTCACTTAAAAGAGGACTATAAACAGTTTCTATAAAATTATTGTGGGCTTGTCCATGATATCTCTTTCTATATATCTTTCCACTTCGTGTTACTACGATATGTGGTTCATATTTACTCCCTCTTCTTCCAAACATATGTAAACTAGCCATCTGATTGCATTTGTAAAACTCCCTTTTCACGCAGAAGCATCCTAATCCAAAGTTTCACAAATTTCAAATACTTACCTCGTAGTCCATTAAAGAATCATCATTCTACTTCTCTGTATGACACAATTGAGTCTACTACGAAATCAATAATAAATCCTCCCAATATGATATCAATCCAAAAATCAACATCCCTTGTAATTTTATTGTCAGTGCTCTTGAGTCGTTGTATCAATTAAGGAGTCCACATTGAAGGTTCTCCACCTTTAAAATAGGTCTTTCTTTTAGTCAACCTTGATATCCACTCGTACAGTTTGATAGGAAATGATGCAATTTTTTTTTTTTGTATTAATATGTAAAACTATATCTTTGAAACGAAGCTTTGGATTTTAAATGAGGATTTATATTCTCTTGCTTTGCAAATTATTACTCCTTTAGTTCTACCCAGTCTTGATTTATTTTTTGATGGATGCCACATAAAAATATCCCTGAACGAGATCTTGGTCCCGACAACAGAACCATTTGTTGGTTGTGATTTGGGTTAACCCAGGTTCAATCTATATTCCACACCAACAAAACCCTGAATCACTGGCCCTTTTGAAAATGACCTGAAAGCAGATCACAATCTCACCCGCAATGAATATGGGAGGATGTAGAACTAGGTTTCTGCAACCTTGAGGGATGTGGAGATGTGGTATTTTTGTATTTTCTTACTCTTAACATTGATAGATTACTGCGCTACATTCATCTAATCATTTAACATGTCATATAATCTCATAAAACATCATTGTGTTGTAATAACATGCAACTGTAATAAACTGCTATGCTACAATAGATAAAAAACAAATATACACATGAATACACCAAGTTTACTATAGTTCATCCAAATGCGGGACTACTTCCACAAGAATTGTTGATTCTAATAATAATTCTTGTACAAAAAATAGTTCTTGACCTACACACTGCAAACTCAGGCCTATACGCACTCAATTACAGAGGCTCACCCTCTTTTCCAAACCATTGATCACAAAGATATAGCCATTCAATTCATTCCAAGATTATCATACCATTTTATTCTTTATTATTGACCCTATATATACTATTACATCGAGGGTACATCATTAGAATACCATGGTCCATATTCTTTATTATTGACCCTATATATACTATTACATCGAGGGTACATCATTAGAATACCATGGTCCATATACCATGGACTCCCTAATACAAGCAACTATGATGTGAAAACCATTGATATTTTACAAAATTACAAAACGAAGGGGCTTCCCCTATCCCGAAGCCCTTATACTGTACAATATATCCAAAAATTCTCCACTGCATGGTCCAATTCACACTTCGCTACGCGCTCCACTACTCGCTCTGCTCCACAAAATGTGGACTTCTTACCAAAAACTCGACTAATTTGGGTTGTGCCGAACAACTTTCTTGGAGCCATTTAGCATTAGAGGAAGAAAGGAAAATGGAGGACAAGAAAGAAAAGATAATTAATGATCAAGCAAGGAAGAGTTGGATCAAGCGGCTACAACGAGATTACTTGTAAGTATCAAGTTGCATGTATGATTTCCTTTCTAGTTTTGGCATGCATAATACATGAATGTGTGTATTTGGTTCTCTTGTTGTCAATGGCATGGGTTTTTCTAGGTGTGACAATGGTTTAAACCTTGCATTACCATTTCCGGATAGTTATGGTTAGGCGTGGTTACAACGATTTATTTTCTAAGTTTTGTATAGAACGCTTCATCTCCCTGTCATGTATCATTTATGAGAGTTTCGTTAAGTTCTGTGCAGTATTCTAGAACTAGGTACAAATGATTACAGCCGCTCCCTTGTAGGCTTGTGCATGTGATTCGAGTGTTATAGTCAAATTCTAGCAATGTTATTCCAATACTTGGGAGTTCAGGGCACTAAAAAAGAGGCTTAACTAAGGGTTTGGGCACCTGGAAGGGTGGTTTAGCCCTTCGGAGTCCTTTAGCACATGAAGGAGGTCAATAAGGTTTAGGTTGTGTCGATTCCACTTCCTTAAGGTGATCTAGGAGGTTGAGTCATACCATAGTAACTCTTCATCACATATTAACCCCGATGGACGAGTAATCTTAGATAAGTGTGGGAGAAGGGTGTTACATATATATATATATATATATATATATATCAGCCTAGAGCCATATTAACGATGGATCTATCAAACGCTAAGAAGGATCAAATCTCTCAAGGTCAAGCCTTAGTTTTGAGTGCAAAACATCACGAAAGGTTTACACCTCAAGATTTTAATTCCTCTAATCACTTGATAGATCTGGGGTTGAGATGCATCTAGGATGGTTATATAATACTATATAATATCTATATTTTTCTCTATATATCTCTTTCTTATTCCCTCTCTCCCCCAATCATCTTTGTGTCTAACTCCCTCCCTTGTTCTCTCTCTCCCCAATCTTTTTCTCCCCCCACTCCCTCTCTCCCCCACCTCTCTCTCTCTCTCTTCCTCCATCCCTCCATCTATGTCCCTCTTCTTTCTTCTCTCCCCCCTCAAGCTATATCTTTATCTCTCCTTCCTTGTCTCCTCACCTCACCACCCAAACATACTCATTCCCCATATGTATCTATCTCTCCCTCCCTCCCTCTTCCTCTACCTCTCTCTCTTCCCCTTCTCTCTATGTCTTCCTCTCTCTATCCTTCTCTGTCTCTTCCCTCAATCTCTCCTCTCTCCCCCACTCTATCTCCATCTCTCCCTTCTCAGTCCCTCTCACTATCCACCTTTCTATCTCTATGTATTTCTTCTTCCTTCCCTCTTTACCCCCCTTCAAATCCATCTCTCTCTCTCTCCCCTAAAGCTTGGATAACTGTGGGAGAAGGGTGTTATAATATATATATATATATATATATATATATATATATATATATATATATATATATATATATATATATATATATATATATATATATATATATATATATATATATATATATATATATATATATATATATAGATATTAATTAGCCTATAGCAATATTAACCATGGATCTATCAAGCGCTAAGTGGCATCAAATCTCTCGAGGTCAAACCTCCTTTTTTAGTGCAAAACCTAATGAAAGGTTTACACCTCATGAGATTTAATCCCTCTAAGCACTAGATAGATATGGTGTTAAGATGGATCTAGGATGGTTATATAATACTATATAATATCGATATTTTTCTCCATATATCTCTTTCCTTTTCCCTCTCTCCCCCAATCATCTTTGTGTCTATCTCCCTCCCTTCTCTCTCTCCCCAATCTCTCTCCCCCCACTCCCTCTCTCCCCGACCCCTCTCTCCCCCACCCCCTCTCTCTCTCTCTCACTCACTCTCTCTCTCTCTCCCCCTTCCCTCTCTCCCCCCTCTAGCTATATGCCTATCTCTCATTCTTTGTCGCCATATCTCACCACCCAAACATACTCATTCCCCATATGTATCTATCTTTCTCTCTCTCCCTCTTCCTCTGCCTCTCTCTCTTCCCCTTCTCTCTATCTCCTTCTCTCTCTCTTCCCTCGATCTCTCCTCTCTCCCCCACTCTCTCTCTATCTCTCCCTTCTCACTCCGTCTCACTATCCGCCTTTCTTTCCCTACGTATTTCTTCTCCCTCTTTCTCCCCCTTCAAATCCATCTCTCTCTCCCCCCTCCTCCACCCCCATCACTCCACCTCTCGCTTTATCACCATCTCAATTCTTCTTTCTCTCTCTCCCCACCTCTCTCTCTCTCTCTCTCTCTTGCTTAAATTTGTTGCCATTTATTGTATTCAGCAAAGTGTCTAAATTAAAAAAACTCAATTAATTGTAAAAGATTAAATCTATATTTTGGATAAATCATGTCAAAGAAAATACAATAATGAAAAACTTAAAAAATCAAGTGGTATCTTTCATGAATCATTGTTCATCACTTTGTTTGCTCTCATCGCTTGGATCCTTATTTAAAATGGATATATGTTGACTCTTAATAATATTGTTTATGTTATATAAATTTCACATTTCTCTATATAAAATTATTCTCATTTTGAATTTTAATTAAAACCTTCATTTAATTTCTATGGGAATATTTTTATTAGAGTGAGGATACATGGTTTAGAGATATCTCAAAAGTAATTATAACATTTTTTTTGGATTTAATTAAAAAATGTTATAAAATTAAATTAAAATAAAATATGCATTAAATATTTTGATTGTGAAAACAATTATGGTTTTTGCTCATGTGGTATTGATAAGGTATGGTATTGGCTAATGGTATTGTTACAAAGCCTATTTACAAGTCCATAATATCCATGGTAAACTCGGGGTGAATATCCATGGGTAACAATCTTGTCATATTGTTATGGTTTTTTGACATGTGGTATTGATAAGCCATCGTATTGGTCCATGGTATTGTAGGAGAGACTATTTATAAGTTAATAATATCCATGGTAAAGTGGGAATGAATGTCTATGATTAAAAATATTTTCATATTGTAAGTTTATTATAAGTATTAAATTTTTATGTGTTTATTAATTAAATTTAAATATAATTATGGAATCATTATTGTTAAAATGTTGTATATTTTAATGTGATATGTATATATTATGATTTTTTTTGATCTAAAAAATTATTGATAGTTTTATTAATAAAAATGAAATCAAAATATAAAAAAATAAATTTTATTAATTTTAACTTTTTATTATTCTTTTGAACCAATATTTAAAAATGTTTACCTTCTTTATTACATTACACATATGAACTATAGAACAACACAACTACACCAAATATTTCAATATCAAAATAAAATAAAATATTTTCATGAATTAAAAATAATTAAAAGACAAAATATTTCAATATCTAAAAAAAATAAAATATTTTCATACATAAAAAATAATTAAAAAATTAAAATTAGTATAAAAGAGGTATACAATTTCTCTATCTTCAACTAATATAAAATTAACACATATATAACAAACTTAAATCCATCTTAAAACCTAAAATTTGCATTTACATTACATGGCATCACTTTTAAAATTTACATTTACCTTATATGACATCACTCTTAAATTTAAAATATGTTTAGGTTTCCGACGAGAACTAGCATTTGGGTTGAACCACTCTCACTCTTATAAGTATAGATCCTTCCTTTCGAGCGCAATTGGAAAAACTAGTTTACTTTAATTCCATAGTTACGTAACCTCTCCATGGATAGGCCTCAAAGCTGGTAAGTCAATTATCTATTAAATTGTTCTTACATTGGGTGCACCGTTAAATTAATACAGCTTTCTTTTGAATCATAATAGCTTTGCTCTTAATGCAGGAAGTTTTCATGGGCCATCATTAGGTAACCCATGTGGGCAAAGAATGCAACCATCATTTTGCGTAATTGATGGAACAATTTTAATACTAGGAGGATGATTAACCAAAATCTTAAACCACAAATTCAGATGAGGAAATATCCCTGGTATATTTGGTATATTTTTTAAGATTGTAAGCATTAATATTAATATTTCAATACTAAAAGAAAATCTCAAAGAACCCATCGAAATCCGGCCATTATTATAATTAGTTGCATCATTTAAACTCATCAGGTTAGGTTGAACAATGTAGAGAAAAAGTTTGTTGATGAAATATTAGATCAAGTTGAAGTTTGAAATTTAATTTATTTATTATTCAACTATTAGATGAAGTTTGAAGTTTGAAATTTAATAGCAAGATTAGATTTAGAGTGGGGATTGTGGCTGTGAATAGTAATACTAGGTTTAGAAGTATAAAAGTGGGATTCTTTCCATTATTATTAATTAAGAAAAAAAAAAAAAAAACCAAAACAAACACGATACAGATCTGCAGTACCCCATGTAATAATAGGTTGCACCATTCAGATCTACAGATGGCCTTAGACCTTCATATTAAGGCCTTTCGAACTATGGCGTATATTATCACGGATAGTTTATTTACATTCGAATGTGCCTCCTTGTTTTCACTCTGCGTATTCAAGAATACATATATTCAGCTGCCATGCTTCCTGAAAACTGTTGCAGATAGAGGGGCTTCGACAGCCATTTCCACCTAAAATTTGTATACAGTGATGGCAAACATGCAGATGGTTATAATTTAAACATGCTCGTTTCCCTGTTCCACACATACTTGAAATTAATAACTAAGCTGTCTTACAATGTTCAAAGACTGAACCACCTCAAAAATAACATACAGTGTGACCAGATTGTGCCTGATTATGGCAGCTTTAATTGGACATGGTTATAAGAAAATGTGCGTGGAGAAAGAAGGGCTTCAGGATCCCCACTTCTAAGTCTGCTGGGAGTAGTTTTATTACAGGGATGCTTCATTGAATCCAGTGACCTCCATTGATAGGCCAGGGCACCCAATCTATAATTAGTCATATCAATTAACGTTTCCTCTGATCTAATATCACCGCAGCTGCTGCTTTCACCCTGTTTTCTCTCCTGGTGTGCAGCTGGTAACATTAATATTGATAAACTATCATTATGTTCCCACCTTGAAACACCCTTAGTTTGAGTACACATGAATGTTGCTGTTCTGCTAGAGGGATTTACAGTCAATGGCTGCACTAACATTTTTTTTGTCATTTTGCTACATAATGTCGACTGCGGCTGCATGAATTCTGATGATGAGAAACAGTAAGTTTCATGAGATCCCATGGAAAGCGATCTGGATAAAGTGGGCGTTTTGAAGATGCCCACTTCTTCTGCTGCTCGATTCTCTGCATCTTCGATTGAGAGGTCTCCACTCTTCGTGACCTCTTGTTGAGCATTAATGGCAGAATTCTGGGTATCATCTGTATTTTCTTCTATAGCTTCTGCTCGTGCTATTAGTTCAGAAGTATTGTTAATCACAGAACTGATCTGCTCTAGCAGAGCTATATTCATTGAAGAGCCAAGAACGTTGGAGCGGCAGAGGGGACAATTGGCATGAGACTTCAACCACATGTCAATACACTCGATGTGAAAAGCATGGCTGCACTTGGGCAGAAATCTGAGATTCTCGTTTTCTTGAAACTCCACGAGACAGACCGCGCATTCAGTTCCTTCAATAAGAAAATCTCCTTTCCTGTACCTGCAGACGGGAATTTTCTTCATTACCACCTCGTCCAGGCCAGAAGCCATCGGAATATTCTGCAAACCATCCGAATCCTGCACCACGACCTCGTCCTCGTCTCGGGTTCGAAGCCCCCAGAACCGTGGCTTGCAGCGCTGGAGAAAATAGCTGTAGTAGCTCACTATCAAGAACGCGCTGGCTATCACAGCGACGAGAGCTATGACCGGGGGGCTGAAAGCCGAGTTGGGTCCGGTTGGCTCCCATTCATCGCCATTGCCGTGGTCGTATGATCCTCCGGGATTGGAAGTCATGGCGAAATTCCTTAATAGTTGCAGAAATCTGCAGATTCAGATAACAGGAAGCACAGCCATATTAGAAACGCCCATGTTTAATTCCAAATCAAGGAACAACTTCATATGGACTATTCCCAAGAAATACGGGAATAAAAATAGCACAACTGGCTGAATTCAACCAGGGATCCATGATTATGAAGCAGGAGGAATTAATAAAGTCAATCCTATGCCTTTGAGTGGAGTTAAATGAAATCCATTATCTGGATTAGAGTGCAATTAAGGCCAAACGCTGCAAAGATAAGTCATGATTGCTTATACTATGGTGCCTGGTTTCGGTGGTTGAGGAGCACACAGAGAGAATTCTAGCGATGTCAAATCAACAATAGCTTTACGGTGTATGTATCAGAGCAACAGAAGGGTATGAACCGAAGGAAAGTGCTCTTCCAGAATCCTCATTAGGCACATGGTTTGAGGTTGTTTTTTTTTTTTTTTTTTTTTTTTTATTTTTTTTTTTATTTTTTTTTTATTTTTTGATAGTATTGGTTGGTAGGAGAATGGTTAGGATTACAATGTGAAGTGTAAATTTTTATATTAGTTTTTTTTAGTTTAAGCTTTTTAAAATTAGATTTGAGATCATTGATAATGAGGTTGTTAATTATATTATTAATCAATGTTTTAAATTTTATACTAGTTTTCCAGAGTTGTTTTTAATGTGATTTTTTAGGTTTTTTAGGTTTTTAGGTGGAAAAATTTGAGGTGAAATCTTGATTTGTATTATTTAAACTAATTTTTTGATTGTATATATTGATTCAGCACACTCTAAAACCTTTATGGCACTTCTATTGCACGGGATTATCCATCAAACTTGTAATTTCAATAAATTATTGTTAGATTTTATAAAAATTAGACCAAAAAAACCATTATAAAAACTTCAAAAAAATCACAATAAAAATAACTCCATTCTCAATTTCATACTGTTAATTTCATACTGTTAATAATTTTTTTTGGATAATATTAACCGACCATTTTAAATTTTTATAATATATATGTATAAATTAAATTTTAAGTAGGAATAAAGGTAGATGGTTTTTCTTTAAAGTTCACACGTTTAACCTAGTTATGAAGTTAATTATTGTATAAGTTACGAAGTTCATGATTGATGCAGCTTGTGTGTTTAATGGATTGATATAATTATTAAGCAACACAGATTTATAATTGAAACACATATCGTTCTCTGTTGGATGTTAAAGTGAAAGATGTGATTTTATTGTTTTGTAAATGGAACTCTTTCAAGTAAAAAAATTATAACTCAATTTATATATTTATATTTTTATATATTAAGGAATAGTATTTTATAAACATAAATATATTATTAATAATATTTAATAAGTAATGTTCTTTAAAGTTAGTCAATATCTCAGTCTTTTATTGAAGTTTATATTTTGTAGTCAAAGTTTTAGGTTTTTCTTCTTTTATGATTTGTTTAAGTTTTTGAAAAATAAAGTTTTATAATTAAATTTTCTATTAATATTTTTTAGTTATTATTTAGAAGGTATTTTGCGATATTTCCATTTCTATATATATACACACTTTAATCATAATTACCATAATAATTAATTTAATAAATAAATTTTTAATTAATTATGTTAAAACTAAACAACTATTTAAGAAATATTTTTTAAAATTCCATTTAAATCTTATTTATAATATATTTATTCTTAATAAATTATCCATTCCATATAATAGACACTACACGCACGTTGATGTTAATGTTATTTTTTCGCTTGAGACTTCACCTTATAAGGCAATATGTTTTTTTTTAATGCAGGCTAATGAGTAGTCAAGAAGAGTCTTTTCCATAATATATTATTTATATTTATTTAAAAAAAATATTCTTTATAATAATTTTTAAAAATATCTATAAAAAACTAATAATCAAAAGTGTTTAAATAAAATAAGTTTGTTTATTATGTTTAGTGAATTGAAATGTGAGAGGGTAGTTTTTAATGACAAGTTTGATGTGTAGGGTCAAAATTAAAGATCGTGATAATGATTTTATCATTGCATCAGTATATTAGTATTTAAGTATTGTATTTAATTTCAAAAAAAGTTTTTGATTATTTATATTATGTGATAAATATAGAGGTGTCAGTTTATTTATACTTTAATTTAATATATGTTTATGAAATAATTATAAGTAGATTTAGTTATAAATTTTATATGATTTAGCAGATATAATTATGTGATAAATATTTTGAAATTTAAATTTCATGTGAGTTAGATAATTTAAGATAATTTAAGAGAGTATTATTTATAGGTGAAAGAATATTTTATGTTATTAGTGTTTTAGGAATTAGCCAAGACTTACTTTTAGTATGAAATTCATAAGAATATGTTCTTATTGTAACAATGTTTATATTTTTCTTTACAATAGTCAAGATAGAGAGATATTTTTTATTTCAGCGATTTGGGTTGATCACTTCCTTATAATATCTTAGTTTCCTTTTTTCTACTACTTTTTTATCACCTTTCAATTTCTCCTTAAATTTTAATATATTAATATTTTTAATATTATACTTATTTTATAAAATGATCTTTTTCGTCATACATCAATGATGTAGACTTATGTCATCCTCGCTAGAGCCAAAGGTGATGGTTTTCGTATATAGTTAGAAGCAATTTTAGTAAACATATTTTGTTCTATGTTTTTTAACTTCTTTTCATACAAGATCGTGATTCTTAAGTATGTTTTTAATGGGGAAAGCCTTGTTTGATTACAAGGATATGATAGAGTGGATTGCCTTCAATCTTCAAATTGTAGGTTATAAACTACTTTTCTGTTTCTTTTATCTTCTTCCATGACTCTACACTGCAACACAACTTTCACATCCACATAAAATACATGAGCGACAAGAGCCTCAAACAAGAGTTTAGTTTTATCCCATTTCCAAAGATGGCTGACTTAGTATTTTTTTGAAACTCCTAATAATATTTCCATCCTCTATCTATCCTTCTCAAAATGCTATAATTTCAATTGAGCTTCTCATAGATAGGAATTCCAAGAAATTTGTATGAAGGAACTTTCTTGAAGTTGTACAAGTTTGTGACCAATATGGATTCCAAGATATTTGTATAAAGGAGCTTTCTCCAAGTTGTGATTGTACTAGAATGTAGATTTAATTATCATCACTTTGTTTTCTCGGAATCAACATTAAATCTTGGGGGAATTTGGGTTGCTTGATAAGATAATAATGATTTCAATGTTGCTAACATTAACAAAGCCTAACTCCAAAAGTGTTGAGGAAATTTGACACCTAACTTGTAAATAAACTAGATACTTAACCAATCCACTCATTAAACTATCCTTGAAACCCGTATATAGACTGAATAACACACTTCAATATATTTAAAATTTACTCATTCAATATATTTATGATCCGTCTGGAAAGCTTATAAATCCGGTACGCTAGTTAATTCCGTTCCTGGGTTTGCTTTATTATCATTACTCTTCGTATGCGTAGAAAGACAGGAAAATACCAGGTTTGTGAGAATCTCTACAATGCAGAAGTACTACTTTATTATATTGTCGGCTGTTACGCTTTGATTTAATTCTTGTAACGTGGGGACAGCGCCGATTAGGTTGATATGATGCCAACATCGAGTAGAGACGAGGAGTCTTCCTTAATGTCATCGATTGACGAAACAAACATATGGAGTAGAATTCAATTTCACTCGACTTCGTTTATCAGCAATTCCACCCGCCCAACCTAAGATGCTGTGATTGCAACGGGGAACCGCATTCCTTGTTACTGAAGACCATCCATTACTGGGACAGGGCACCTAATTATGCATTCTTAATTTCATCATAATTGCATAGTAATGACATTCTAACCTTGCATTACAAGGAGGAGATAATGAGATAGCCATCATGGAGTAAATTTCATTGGCATATCAATGGCCCCGAAAGATTTCGAGATCGTACCAAAGAAGCTGTGATAATGAATAATGAGCAGGAAGCGAAGGTTAACCTAAGCCTTACAGGGCAGTTTGAGCCTCTACATTATATAAATGAATGTACCCCACATATACATGTTTGACAACGACAGACTCAGAGAAATTTTTTGTATTTTCCGAGCACTAACTTTGATTTTTTTATTTAGAGGAAAGTTTAGTCATCATTTTATTTTATTTTAAAAAATTTCGATGTATTACATCATTTTAAGATGCTTAAAAAGTGTGGTGGGAAATCATTTGGGCAAAGAAATTATTTGATGTTTTTATTAATCAAATAGGTTTTTACATTTACACAAATATTAATGGTTTAGGAAAAGAAATAATTTGAAAAAATGAATTTATTTCCTTATTAATTTATTCCTTTCTAACAGATTAGTATAATTGAAATGAAATATATTATTTATAAAATAAAAGAAAAACAAATTTAATTTTAGAATTAAAATATAAATTTGTAGGTGAAGAAAAGTTTATTTATAAATAAGAATTTTTTAATATTAAATTATAAAAAATATTTATAAATAAAAAATAAATAGAAAAAGCTAATTGTCAACATTTATTTAAATAAGGGTTCTCAAAATTTTTTTTTCGATTTTATATAATCACTTTTTTCGATAGTGATTCAAAACATGATAAAGGAGGTTTGGGGGCCACACAGTGCCCACTTGCCTTCCACTGTATTTAAGAGGGATGGTGGCATGGCCAACCCGCCACATGCATAACACATGTGAGCTTATTTCTCATTTACTACGAGGTTAAGCCTTGCACAATTCTTCTATCCTATGAAGAGTATTGATGTTGCGTGCAATTTATCTTGTGCAAGAAATTCTCCCCCACTGCTGGTAAAATTATTCTCTCAATGGTCTTATGGTGTTGGGCCTGCAAGCAAGGGAAAATCTGCAAAGCTATGTCATGATTATTGGACATTTTCGTAGAATGGATCACTAGTCGCTAAGGATGAAGGTGCAATGTCCTGTGACTACATGTAAGCCATTTCAATTGTGGAATGGAGTAGATACAACTGCTTACTTGAGTTTTTGGTTTGTGGACCGGAATTAGAAAATGGGTCTCTAGGGAGTTCGTGCCACGTAAATTCTAATAACATTGCTAGAACTAGAGGGGCACAAAGTGATCACCCTCACCCTACAATCTATCTCATAATCCTTCTCAGATCCAATGACTTGGGATAACTCTTTCTTGATACAAGTCTTTCTATTGAACTCTCTTCTCAGTTTCCTTTACTCTTAGTTTGTGTGGTTCAAGTATAGTGAATTTTTGTTAACTTATTTGGGGGTCCATTTCATTTTTTTCCTTGGGGTTTCTTAGCAAGTGAGTGATTTTATCTAGAGGGGTCCTTCTGGTCCTGTGGTGTATTGGTATTTGTTTTGGTGTTGGCCTGGGCTATCTTGAACTCCCTACATTTTTGGGCGTTAGTTTTGTCCTGATTTGTTTATTCTTATTCGCTAGAGTTTGAACTTGTTCAGGATGTGTAACCTCTCCCAACTTCATCACTATTGGTCCAAAATTCCCCAAAAATATAGGTGTAGCCGTAGGGTAGGCAATGGCACAGGAACCCAAGGTTGGTCGCGGGTCGAAGACTATGCCCAAGAAGCCACTTCTATCTTCCATTCCACAATACCACCTGAAATTTGTGAATAAATATGCCAACTTGAAATGTCAATATTAATGATCACGAGACATATTCAACCTCTGATGAGCACTAGAATTGCAGCAAGGATGCTGCAACTCCTAGGCTACCATCTTTACTTATCAACCCAGGGTTCATACAAACTTGGAGGTGACAATGCTATATGCACAAGTAGAAGTGAAGGTCATGCCTGTTGTCACTTGTTCATCTGGCGAGAGACCCTAGGGGTTCCAAGCTAGACTTCTATAGAGTCAGAAGAAGCTTGATTCTTTGATGGAAGAAGAGAAAATCTATTCTAAGAGAGCTACTCTACTACAGTAATGAAGAAAAGAACATGTAATGCTAAATCATACCATATCCTAATTAACCATTTAAATAGCTATGCTAAGAAGAATTGCAAAATCAACACTAACCTAATGATGCTATCTAAGTTACAGAAGTAAAGTGCATCAAACAAAACTAATGAGTAAGCAATGAAACTAAACTAAATATGTTTTCACATTCTTGGTTTATTTATGATCGAATAGTGTTAGAGTCTGATTGAATAACCAAATCGAAGCTTAGAAGTGGAAGCGTTTAAATGATATGCAGAACAAAGTTTGGGAAGGAGTCAAATGGAAAAGTAATTGAAAATAGAAATCAGTGAAGGGAGAATGTAATGAAGCAGCAATGCATAGGAGCCACTAAATTGATAAACAAACAGTAAAAACAGAAGATGAGTGGCAAAGATCTTACCACAGGAAATTATGTGAATAGATGGACAAACAAGATTAACAGGAGATGAATGGCGGAGATCTTATCGCGGGGGATTAAGTGAATAGAGGTATGAACAATATTAATAGAATATGAATGGTGGAGATCTTATCGCGGTAGATTATGTCAATGGATAGAGGAACAGGATTAATGGAAGATGAGTGACAGAGATCTTATCACGGGAGATTAAGTCAAGAGATGGATGGATCACATCAAGTCATGTGTCGGCAGAAGGGTGGAAAATGTACGGAATAATGGAGCGGTATTCATAGGTGGTAAGCAGTTTCACGTGTGCCCTGAAAGCTATAAGTTGTATTTCTAAATTTCACGCAATTATCTTAAGTGAGTGACATGTAGCACGGGAAAACCACTTTTCTCACGTTCTCTCAGGTGGATACGGCCCTACTAGAATTCGCACGGTATTGCACGATAGTTGTTGGATTAGGCGAGGTAGAACGATGGTGGAGATTCATAATGCCTAAAGTCAAACGTTGAAATGAATATGCACGTGGTTAATGGCGATTGGCCAGGTTTATTGTGGATCAGACGGTGAGGAAATCTATGGGTATAATCCTTGCTACCCTGCTAACTGAAGAAAAAGGCACAAATGGAAGCACACTAAAACACAACCAATCTACGCTACATTGTTGTAATAGAATTGTAGCTACTTAAGCAAATGAACGATTAAACCATGAATCTATGCACTACACTGTTGTAATGGAAATGTAGCTACTTAAGCAAATGAACGATTAAACCATGAATCTAAACTAACATACATGTATAATAAAGAGAAGCCTTAGCTTCTAGTGTTAGGCCCTAACCCAAGAGCTTCAACCCTCTAAGTTAACTTAGTGTTGGCTCAAAACAAAACTCATTCTTATTATCAAAACAATGGATTACATCAAAAATTGTCGCAAGTCTTGCAACTCGAAAATAAAGTAGAGTTTTACAATAAAAAATGCCCCCCATACTGAGGTCCTAGGCCTCTCTACTTATACCATTGAAGTCTCCAACAACTTCCTTAAAATTAGGGAGGCTCAGCTCCCAAACTCGAGATAAACTGGTGCTTTGACTTTCACATACTCAACTGCCTTCTAGTCCTCATGATTTGGCTATTTGAACTCCGAGCTGATGGAGGAATATTTGAATGGAGGGGTAGTAAACAAGGAGGATTTACCTCCTATAATTCCTCTCCTTTGTCCCATTCGAGTTTTGACAAAGGTCTTTGCTAAAATTCCTTGCTTTTATCCTTTAATCCTGCATTAAATGCACATTAGACGACAAAGAAAAATATCCAACTCTAACTCATCTCATAAAAAAAATATAATCAAAAGTATGCAATAAGTTGTGAGAATAGTTGGTTTGACTAAGCTAGGAGGTGAATTAAGGCCTGTATAATTAACGAATGATGAGGCTCATCATCACCCCCCTACTAAAAGTGTTGCTCATCCTCTGAGCAACTTAGTCAATGTCCATGTCCTTCATGTCTCTCGTAGTCTCTTTGACATCCCATGCCTCTGCTGTGGTCTCTTCTTATTGTTCATAAAAGCCTGCTTTCCTTTCTACTTCTTCCCACTGCCTCTTTTCCTCTTCTTCTTTTCTCCCTTCTAACATCCCTAGGAGTAGTGGTGGACTGAATCTTAGGCCCATCCAATTGACCTTCAGCCTTTGCATTGATTGCTTATACATAGGTGTCTTGTTTAGTGCCTCTCTCAACCTTTGAGGGGAGTGATATTCTCTGATCTTCACGCTGTGTGCAGTGTGTTCCACCTCCTTAAGTAGGCATGTATACTATCATCTCCTAGTAGCCTAAACATATTCTCAAAATGTGAAATTGCTTGCTCTTGGGCAGCAAGATATCTAGGTGCTAGCTGAGGATCATTTGCAAGTATATTATGGTTGCTGATTAGGACCATCGGATGTGATTGTTCAACTCTAATGAAAATAGGTTCATTTCACTCTTTGGCCAATATTCTTTTCATCTCTGCATCCCTTGACTCCTCATGGTTCATCCATGATGCCAAAGCCATTAATTGTAGATATCCTAGCCTGGCATTAGGTTCCCAATCATTCATGTCTGTGAGGGCCATGTTGTGCAAGTAAAACTCATCCATTTTGGCCCTATCCTCTAGTGTACTTTGATCACAAAGATCAATAAACTGTCTGTAGTCCTGAAATGGCATGGTGCCCGTTTATGCTAGTGTTTTAATTTGAAATTGAAGCCATTGTTCTCTGAGGTAAAGAGCATAGGATTTAGCTGGCATCCTACACTGTATGGCTTCCAAGGAGAGGTTGGACATACATGCTAGTTACTTTTCCCTATTCTGCAGTTGTCCTCTCAGCCATGCATTTTCTCTCTCAAGGGCCTCTCAAGACACCCTAGGTGACTCCTCCTTATGTTATTCCCCTTCTATTTCAATGAATTCTTCCTCTTTGTTTTTCTTATCATCTTGCTCTTACTATTCTTTCTCATCTCCATTAGTTTCTTCCTTTGTTTCCTCCTCTGTTTCAGCATCATCCTCCTTCTCTTCTCCTCCTTCTTCTTCTCCTTCGTCATGTTCCTCTGTATTAGTTTCTTCTTCATCCATCTCATCCCCATCTAGCTTTGTATCTTCTTCTTCTTGTTTTGCCTCCTTCTCACTGACAAAAGGACTAACATCATAGGTGAGGTTTTTGATGTCATCCTCTGCTGGTAAGTCTCTGAAGACTGACCATGTTATAGGGATCTTGAGGTTTTGGAGGGCATCCTCAATGAGGATCCTGATCAACCCATGGTGAGCCAATTGTTGGGAATTCATTTTCTTTACTTTGTTGCTGGAGTCTATGAGTGATTGCATCAAGAAATAGGGTATGCTGAGTCTTTGGTGAGCTGGTGTTTCTACCCCAAATCTTAATTATTCAAGCATCCTAAAATGGTAGCCATAAACAACACTATATCTATGGAATGGCAAATGAGGTGATGGGGTATGGTGAATGGGGTGGACGGTAATGAATGAGGGTGGTAGATGACATGGAGGAGATGAGATGAAGTGGAGCCATGGGCATGGCCTGTTGTAGGGATAGGGAGTGTACGGAATGTTCATCAGGATTGAAGCCCCTGCAACAATCTCAAGCCATAGATCTTAGTAAAACACATTGACACCATGGTCAACTGTGAGGGTTGAGCCTGAGTTATAACTCGTGCTCGTTGCTCCCTCACGGAGCACTTTATCTGCCTCTCGAACCCATGCTTACTTAAATGTTGTGCTACCACTCGAACTTTAATATGGGTTGGGGCCCCACATTACATCAGATTTGAATGCCATAAAAAATAAATCATTGTTTTTGGACTCTTGCATTCTCTTTTGATTTTAAAAGGAATTTCCTTTTTTCCACTTGACTGTCTTCTTTGTCGAAGGTGGCCAGGTTAACTGGCCACCTTTTCACTTATAAACCAACTACCTCATAACCCTTAGAAATTTTGATCAAATGATGCATATGAGTGAGTGAGCAGAATACTTACCTATGGTCTTGATGCCATGTTGCAGTTGTTGAAGATCAGAGGTGTTGTGTTGTTTATTTGCTGCATGGTTATTCTTCTTCCTCCTCTATTATCTGTTGATGGTTTCTTTTCTTTTGCAGGTGTTTGTGAATGAAGATCTCTAGGGTACCCAAATTTGTAGAATAATTTCTCCCTTAGGAACTCAACCACCTTCTCTTTTGTTGCTACCTTAATCACCTTGGTCTCAACTCACCAATTCAAATAGTCAACTCCTAAAATAATGTATTGTTTTCGCTTCGAAGGAGGGTTGATAGGCCTAATGAAGTTCGTGCCCTAGAATTGACCAATTTTCCCTTTGGTACCAACTTGTTCTTATTGGTTGCAGATGTTGGAGAGTACATGCATTCATCAGAGATATACTAATTTTTATTTTTTTCTCTTTTTTCTAGGCCTACTAGCTACCCCGAGGAGGTTTTCAACTAGTAGGTCTACGTAGGTGCCTCAAAGGGGGTTTTCACCTAGGATCTTTTCTTTTTTCTCTTTTCCCAACCCATTAACCGCTTCATGGAGGTTTTCAATCAATGAGCCAATCTGAGGTGCCTCCAATGAGGTTTTCACCTAAGATTTATTTATTTTCATTTTGTTTTTTGTTTGTTTGTTTGTTTGTTTTTTTTACCCTACCCTAAAAAAATCACTTCCAAGTATAAGAATACTTCCAATGGGGCCATGTGTTGATCAAGATGACAGATAAAATGATGTGGAGGCTTGAAATGTAAGCATTGACATGTACCTGGATTTCGGAGACCAAATGATTTGACTTTGAAAGGGTCAAGCTTAGTTGAGGAAGAGAGTGATGATGCAACTTAGTGACTATCTGGAACCATATTTCAATATAGTTATGATGTCCTTGGTCCTTTTGCTGATCTGGATCATTCTTCATGTCTTCTTCTACCATGAACTTCAAATCTTCCTCTTTTTGTTGATTGCTCTCTTGAATACATGTATGATTTGATGGTAACCATGAGGAAGTTCTCTCAATCTATGATTTTGATGTCTGCTCTTCATCAATCGTAGCCCATGGTTCTGTGGTCTTCTTATTTGAATCTTCTACTTTTGGATGTGGTCCTTCAATGATATCAAGATGATCTTTTTTTTGCAATACTCTTCTTGAGCTGTGGTGAATACCATTGATCTCAAGAGGAGATTTTTGGAAGTGTTGTACCTCAGCATTGTAAGTGGGCTGAGCTAATTCAATGTGTGGCCTTGGGAATGGTGGTACAGGTATTTGAGTGGGAGTGTATATTTGAGATGGATGTGGATGGGGTTTTGGTTGTGGTGGGGGTGAATGGTAAGGATAAATCGAGTTTGGTATGGAGGATATTGAGGAAAATACTGAGGATGTTGTGGATGGCTCCCATAAGTTCCTTGCCAACCTTTTTGCCAAGATTGGTTTTGGGGTTGAGATAGCCAATATTGCCAAGGAAAGGCTGTGTTCCAATTACTTTCAGGTGGATATGCATAAGATTGAAATTGTGGATTAGGTTCTTACATCATATTAGGATCAATGGGCTACCATGGTCCTCTTGGAGCTACATAACATTACTGCATTGACCATTGACTTGGTTGATTGCCCTCTTGGTAAACTTCCTTCAACCTTGGTAATGATGGACAATGTGATTTTGCAATACAAATATCAACATTTTCTTCTCCTTCATCTTGCATTCTTAACATTTCCACTTGTTTTGCTAGATTGCTAAGAAGTTTTGTTTTAAAATGCTCAAACAAATTTGCAAGTTTGGCTTGACTTACCAATCTTGATGCTGATTTACCTGCTCTTGCTTTTCCTCTTGATATGCGTTTTCATGTTTCACAAATTTCCTCAAATGATAATTGATATACATCACCTCTACTTATGATATTAAGGAGATCAATCCACTCATCTCTAATTGTTCTAAGTAAGAGGTTTTTTAGTTTGTTGAACCCTAAATGATGTAGTTTTTTGCTCTTAAGATTATACATGGACCTCTCTATTAGATCCTCTAGACTCTCATCTTCTCTTTGATTCATTCTAAAAATTTCTTCTTTAAGATCATGATCTTTATATTTTTCAAGGAATATCTTTTTCATATCATTCCATGATCTTATTGAATTAGTCCCTAAACTCATGAACCATTTAAGAGCTTTATCCTTCAATGTTGACGGAAATAATATCAATTTTTGAGTTTTTAATAAGTAACCATAAGATCTACAAACAATCTCAAATTCAAAGAAAAAGGTTTCCGGATCCTCTGACCTTAGACCATGAAATTTCGGAAGAAAAGATGGAGGGATGTTCTTCATGTACACACTTCCATCAGTGTCTTGGATGGGAAATCCAAGAGTATCTTCCTCATTGTCATCATCTCCACCCATTTGTTCTACATTCTTTGCAATCTTCTTCTTCTACCTGCAAAAGTGAATGGTGATGTGGTTCTTACTACACAACACAATGAAATTGGGGGGTTGGGTTGGTGTTGGACAATTTTTTTAATGTTTGTATGATTGAATGAAACTATAATGCAATGCAATTTTCTACTTTTGAAATTAAATATGATTAATGAAAATATTTTTTTTGTTTTTGTAAAAAGTAACAAGAAATGAATCAACTAGGAAAAGAAAGAAGATAATGACAACTGAAAGAAGGAAGCTACTAGATTACTTTTGTAGAAATAAACTAATGGGAGAAGATTGGAGTCTAGAAATAGAATAAAAGAAAGCACTAATCACATTCTACTATGACACCTCCCCAACAACGGTGCCAAAAAGTGATGAGCACCAGTATTGCAGCAATGATGCTGCAACTCCTGGGCTACCAGCTTTACTTATCGACCCGAGGTTTACACAAAATTGGAGGTGATAGTGCTATATGCATGAGTAGAAGTGAAAGTCTTGCCTATTGTCACTTTTTCATCTGGTGAGAGACCCCAAAGGTTCCAAACCAAACTTCCAGAGAGTCAGAAGAAGGTTGATTCCTTAATGGAAGAAGAGAAAATCTATTCTAAGAGATCTACTCTACTGCAGTAATGAAGAAAACAACATGTAATGCTAAATCACACCATATCCTAATTAACCATTTAAATAGCTATGCTAAGTAGAATTGCTAAATCAACACTAACCTAATGCTACTATCTAAGTTACATAAGTAGAGACCATCAAACCAAACTAATGAGTAAGCAAGGAAACTAAACTAAATCTATTTTCACTTTATTGGTTTTCTGATGATTGGATAGTGTTAGAGTCTTATTGAATAACCAAACGGAAGCTCAAAAGTGGCAGTGTTTAAATGATATGCAGAACAAAGTTTGGGAAAAAGTCAAGCAGAAAACTAATCGAAGATCAAAATCAGCGAAGGGAGGACGTAATGAAGCAACAATGCATAGGAACCATTGGATCGATGAACAAACAATAAAAATGGAAGATGAGCGATGGAGATCTTATTGCAAGAGATTATGTGAATAGATGGACGAACAAGATTCATGGGAGATGAATGTAAGAGATCTTATCACAAGGGATAAGTGAATAGAGTGACGAATAGGATTAATGGGAGATGAATGGTGGAGATCTAATCATAGGAGATTAAGTCAATGGATGGATGAATAAGATTAATGGAAGATGAGTGACGGAGATCTTATCGCGGGGATTGAGTGAATAGATGGATGAATAGGATTAACATAAGATGAATGGAGAAGATCTTACCATGGGAGATTAATTCAAGAGATGGATGGATCACATCAAGTCACGTGTCGACAGAATAGTGGAAAATGTGCAGAATAATGGAGCGATCTTCATAGGCAGTAAGTAGTTTCTCGTGTACCCTCAAAGCTGTAAGCTGTATTTCTAAATTTCATGCAATTAGCCTAAGTGAGTGACATGTAGCATGGGAAATCCATTTTTCTCGTGTGCTCTTGGGAGGATATAGATCGTGCAAGAATTCGCACAAGATTGTGTGATAGCCGTTGGATCAGGTGAGGCAGATCTACAGTGGAGATTCGAAGCGCCTAAAGTCAAACGTTGAAATGAATATGCACACGGTTAACTGTGATTGGCTAGGTTTATTTTGGATCAGACGGTAAGGAGATCTATGGGTATAATCCTTGCTAACCTGCTAACTAAAGAAAAAGGCAAAAATGGAAGCAAACTAAAACACAGCCACTGTTACACTGATGTAATGGAAATGCAACTACTTAAGCAAATGAATGATTAAACCATGAATCTATGTGCTACAGTGCTGTAATGGAAATGTAGCTACTTAAGCAAATGAACAAGTAAACCATGAATGTATGTGCTACCCTCCTGTAATGGAAATGTAGCTACTTAAGGAAATGAATGATTAAACTGTGAATATGCACTAACATACATGTATAATAAGGAGGAGCCTTAGCTACTAGGGTTGGGCCCTATCTTAAGAGTTTCAACCCTCTATGTTAACTCAGTCATGGCTCAAAACAAAAATAATTCTTATTATCAAAACAATGGATCACATCAAAAACTGTCACAAGCCTTGCAGCTCAAAAATAAATTAGAGTTTTAAAATCAAACCCCCCCACCTCCTACTAAGGTCCTAGGCCTCTCTACTTATATGACTGAAGTCTCCAATGACTTCCTTAAAATTAGGGAGGCTCGACTCCCAACTCGAGACAAACTGGTGCTTTGACTTTCACTTGCTCGGCTGCCTTCTAGTCCTCATGATTTGGTTGTTTGCACTTCAAGTTGATGGAGCAATATTTGAATGGAGGGTTAGTAAATGAGGAGGATTTATCTCCTATAATTGCTCTCCCTTGTCCCATTCAATTTTTGACCCTCTTTGCCAAAATTCCTTGCTTTTATCCTTTAACCCCATGTTAAATGCACATTAGACAAAAAAGCAAAATATCCAACTCTAACTCATCTCATAAACAAAATATAATCAAAAGTATGCAATAAGTTGTGAGAATAGTTGGTTTGACTAAGCTAGGAGGTGAATTAAGTCCCATATAATTACCCAATGATGAGGCTCATCAAGCTCTAAGATTGTAGAGGAGATAGCAAATTTGGTTCCCGAGCCTAGTCAAACCATGAGACAATAGGACCAATATTTGAATTCCATCTCCCTCGAGTGGCAGACGAAAACTATTTGGGTAGAGTCTTGAAAGAGATGCATGAAGATTATAATGAAATTATTTCTTCCCTATATGAGATTAAGTGGGCGCAATGATATTGTCATTCATATTTTGCTAGCTTGGATTCTTGTGTGGTTCACTTAGAAATCCACCTTTATTGCCAAGTCAAACCCTATGATCTATTAGAAAATTAAATAACAGAGTAATGGGACACATAAAATATTGTGGAAACAAAAACACATAAATGCATAAAATAAGAGAGACACAAATATATGTGGTTGACCCAATTAGGGCTACATCAAGAGAGAAACAACCAGTACTTCCTTTTATATTATCCACTGAAGTGAGGAGATACAACCTACAACAAATCTATTGTAATTTCCTCTTCGCTCTCACACAACCTCCTCTCTCTTTCTCACTTAGAATAATAATACCCTGCTCAGTAAAATTCCCTCATATAAATTGAGGGTTGCCTTATAGGGGAAAAACACTAAATTAACATAGATTCTACCACTAGATCATCTCCCTAGTGAATGGCTTAGATTAACTACGAAATTACTATATTTTACAAGGAAAAAAATCATTTAATTTTAGCTTCGAGGACATTATCCCTGAACTCCTACTGGGGGCCCGCTAGCCCTCCGATCCCTATGAATGGGACAAGTCCCCGCATGTGGAGGGGTGTACAATCTTCTTGGGGTATACGTCTGTCTGAAACAAGACCTATGAATTAAGAATATAATCAAGCCCCACCCCCAACATGCTCCAGCTAGTACAAGCACACATAATCCGTCTCGAATGACTTCTTCTGACTCCTCACCTCATTTTATAGTTTTGTAAGTATTTTTTCTTGATTCTCTATGTAGTGTAGTATAAATTAGTTGTTATGTTACTCAGAACCATATACTTTATTTTTATATACTTGCATTTAAATCAGCTTTGAATAAATGCATTTTTCCTTGTATTTGAATTATGATGATGGGAAGATGTAATCTAAATTTTTGAGACAATAAAAAATAAACTTGAAGAAAATTACATATATGTCATAATAAAACAGTACAATTATTAACATCAACACACCTAAATTTTATCTTGATATTTTTGTTCATATAGAAGGCAGTCATAAATTGAGAGACATGTTCTAAATTAATATAAATATTATCTCACCAATTAATTAGATTCATAATTAAAAAGAGAAAAAAATAGAAAACATTAAAAAATACATAGCATTAGTTTTACTTGTAAATAATAGAAAAATTTATTATAAATAATAAGTTTTCATATACTTATTAGTTAAATTTAAATTTGAAATTAAAAATAATAATTTCTAATATGAATAATTAGTTTACTTCCTATAATAAAATTAATTTTCATATATATAGTTTTTTTTTTTAATTATAACTTTATTAATTAAATTTATAAAAAAATAATATGTTTATTAATTATAGGTTTTCAAATATTTTATTTATCAATACATATTTATATTTTTTTGTTTATATGAATCATTTTTTTTGTTTATATGAATCATTTTTTTTCATGGAAAGATTATATGGTTGCTTATAATTTATAAAAAATCAATCAGATTCACTTTTACTAGATTGGTTGACCAATAAATGATTTCCCAAAATAAAGTATTCATGTTATGTTTTTAGTTTTAATTTTAGAATTTCAAAAAGAAATCCATTTATTTTTTTATTTTTTATTACTCGTATAGTGCCAAAATTAGAAGTTTATTATTATTATTTTCATACATATCTCCATATTGATCTTTGGAATGCATCATAATAAATCAAATCTAAGACCTTTCATAAATAATTTTATTTTGGTATTGAGAAAAGATGGAATCACTTAGACTAAATTAAGGGATATTTGATATTGTTAATATGCAATGAAATCATAACATTATTTTAGAAAAGTATTCATTTATTGACGGTTTTAAGAACTGGTGTAAATGTTATATTTAGATTGTATGAAGGTACCCTTAAGATTAATTAAAATCCAAGCACACATGGGAAGGAATCCACCGAGTTATGTCAGGCTGCTCCAATGTTTCTCCAATCATGTTGGATATGATGTACATAATCAAGTTGTCGTTATCAAATTAAAATTAATTTATCCAATCATATTGGATAATATGCACACCGTCAAGTTGTCTTTAACGAATTAAAAGTAATTTTATCAGTTATTTTAAAAGAAAATAAATTATTGAAGGATTATTTAGTTAGTATAATATATTATAATTATCAAATTAAATATGGAAAGGCTTAAGTGTTATACATTTGATATAAGCTTTTAGGGTTATTTTAATTGGTTGAGTCTCTATCATTAAAGTACTTGTGTTATTGAGAGGTCACAAAATCATTTCTCTCGACATTTTTAAGATCATCTTATGAGGTGGATATTCCTAGTACAAATATTCTATGAGCATAGTAGTCACGATATTAAAAGATCATGAAGCACATAAAAAAAAATGTTAATAAAATGGAAATGAAAAAAAAATGTTAATGCAAATAAGAGAGCTATTAATCCCATTAAAAGATACTTCAAAAATTCTCAAGGCAACTAGAATGCTGAATAAAAAATATGGAAAAATGGATTTGGAATAAGAGTGCATTATAAGTAATGGAAAACTAGAACTGGACAAAGATAAACAATGACTTTAATAGATTAATGAAAGCGTTGGATGCAACTTGGTATGAGCTAAGTTAAGAAAAATCAACAGAATAGAGAACATTGTAGCATAAGATGATTGTAAATATCAGAATGAATGATAACATGGTACAACAATTTGGTGACTCAATCTTTCATGCTTAGGAAATAAAAATTCAAACTTTTCCAATTATATGTATGAGAAGAAAATAACCTTTTAGGAGACTTTATAGAAGAATTTACCATAAATTATGATTGAAATTGTCTACTTTCGTCATCCACAATATATGTGCAAGAGAAAGAAAGTTAAAGAGAAAGAAAAACAACTCAAATTTTTTTAGATTGATCAATGGGTGAAATAGTGATAAGATACTATTGTAGTGTGATTGATAGTCACACTAACCAGTATGAAGATGTTAAGCTAAAAATTCTTAGTGAGCTTGGGTTGCTACTTGATTTTTGGTGTAATTAAAAAGAACGAGTTGAATAGAAAGGTAGGAATTCAATTAATAAATAAATAAATGAAGTTTAATGGTTTATTATCACTTTATTTCTATTTCTTATGAAAATTTGGAGGTTATTCTAATAAATTTCACCAATTCATGTATACCTTATATAATACAACATATCAAACCAATTCATGTATAGTTGCATCTCATTATGTAAGCCCAAGTTCTCCATTTGTTTTTTTTTACGGTGAAAAATAATCATTTATTTCATGCGTGAATTATGCAAATAATACTTTTACATCTTTTCAACCTATGTAAAGAAAAAAAAATAGTAAGTCCATGGGATATTAATGTTCATAGGCCATCTAAAATGGCTCAAGGTGGTATAAAAACCACTTCATATCTCTTTCCTAGCCTTTTTTTACTCTTACGGTTCCTATAATTCTCATTCAAAAAAATACAATCTAAGAGGTAAACCTTGATAGAATAAACTGTTAACCTCAAAATAAACCTTTAAACTTCATAAATACCAAGAAAGATTACACTATAAATGATACAAAAAATATAGAGAAGAAAATTTAAGATACAATAACACTGTCAGATACTCCTTATCGAAAGAATGAATCCACAAGCCATGTTTGTCAAAAGACAATACATACAACACCCCAACTATCTCAATAAAATGACATTCATGTATGCTATTTACATTTTTTTACTTTCTTGTGAATATCCCTAGTAGGCTACGTGAACTACTCCTTATTATATTGTTTATTCTAAACTAGGTAATGTGGTCATTTCTTATCCATCAACTAAGAAGTGGGACCATTCCATGATTATGGACACATTACATTCACTATCCCTTTTAGTACCATGATATATACCCCATATTATCCTCCCTAGATGCATTACATTTCAGCTTATTTCACATGCTTCATCCTAGAAATTGTGAGGAAACCATATATTATGACCTACTATATAGTTTATTCAACTAGTACCCTACATCAACATCCATAAATTATAGTGAAACGTTGAAATGGGGTCCAACTATGTCCCTTCCTCTTGATATTGGTTCAAGTTTTTCCTTAGCTTCCCTATTTTTGTTTTGTACTCTAATATCATTATGTAATACTCATAGCCTTCTATATGCCTCCATGCTAGTTTCCTTTATGGTTTTATGTTGATAAGTAGTAAGGTTGTTGGTACTCATCCCATTTCCTTGAAGATTATTCTTTTTATGGTGTGGTTAGCAATATACATCATCCTTAACTACTGGTTCTTTATTACTGGACTTTTCACCATGTGGTTATTTTGAGTTATTTAGTGCCTTAGCTTATTTTCAAAGTTGGCTCTAGTTGTTGTCTTCATTGTTCAATGACTTTGACATTACATTCTTGTACGTAAAATCATTGTAGTCGCCAACTCCAATCACATGTATCATTTTATTAGTTGAAAATTACTTAGGGGAAAGTACTCTAAATGGATAGTTATCTTTCATGAATTTGATTTGGAGTTTGTGGCCACAAAATCCAAGAAACTTTTAGCCTTTAGAAAGATGTTATTTAAACTACCCCCCACTTCTAATGGAACTATGGTTACTGATTGATTTCTTGATGAGTCTTTTTTCCTTATTGGAACATCCGATCATTGGTATGGGGATATCTAACTCTATACATAGACTCAAAAGTATTGGCCAGAATAGTCCCATGATAACCATCAATGTGTATGCCAGAGTGCCAAATAGTACTTCATCATTGATGATACTCTTTATTTCCATGGAGATGATTTGGTATCACATTGTTGTCTAAGTTGTGAAGAGTTTGAACACATTATGAATTACTTTCATGCAAGGGAATGTGGCAATCATCTCTCTAAGTTAGCCACTGCTTAGAAAATTTTGTGTTTTGGGTACTTTTAGCCATTGATCTTCAAGGATTGTATGAGAGCAGTCAAAATGTGTCATCCTTGTGATACTTTTACCTCTAAAATGCACACCCATCCTACTCCCTTTCACCCCGTGTTTGTTTTCACCTCCTTTTCCAAATGTGATATCTATTTTATGTAGTATGTCCTTGCCTCATTCAATGATGATAATTATGTCATTATAGTCATATTTACTTCACCAAATGGGTTGAGGTGATGCCTACCTTTTCAAATGATGACACCATCAAAGCTCTCTTTTTATTTAACCATATCATTGCGATGTACCCAAATAGATTCTTACTAATCATGGAGCTTACTTTCATAACCATATGATAGCTAAATTAGTAGCTAGGTCAGGGTTTCACCACAAGATCTCTAGCCCTACTATCCTTAAACTAATAGTTAAGTTGAAGGCATAAAATCCATCTTGAATACTATGATCCAGCATATGGTTAATAACCACAAAAGTAATTTTCGCCTAAATATCCTTTCATCCCTTTGGGCTTGTAGAAGCTTAACCAAAACCTCCATAGGATTCACTCATTTGCATCTAGTTTATGGAATGGAAGTGAAGCTACCAACTGAATTCAAGATGTCCTCATTGAAATGTTCCATAAAAGTTCTTCATCAAACTTTGGTTGAGGAAGAATTGCCCCTTCATTTGGTTCGACACGATGAATAATGTCATGATACTTTTCTATCTAAGAAGACACACCAAAAATGTGTGAAACTCCAATATTACAATTTTGTTCAACCTTGTGTCTTTCCTAAAAGTGACTTTGTCCTGTCAGGTATACGACTAGAAATGCGATCAACTTGGTGTGAGAAAGTTATAACTCCCTTGGCTTAGTTCATACATTGTTAAGCATATGTTAAGGAAGGAGACATATGTGCTCATAGATTATAACAAGGACACTCTTGTTGAGCTCTGTAATGGGATCTATATGAGAAAGAACTATGCATAGGTGTCTAAGCATTGTACTATGTACACATATAATTAGTGTATGATATTACTACTTTATACATGTGTGTCACATTTTAGTCTACTACTTATTATGTTTAGTACTTTGTTTTCAAATGTTCTGTTGGACAATTGACATTGTTTGTTTGGCTAGTGGCAATAAGTTTGTTGGCATTGATGTCAACAATCATGCTAGGAGATCAAGTTGGACAGTTTGAATTTCCTGATAGTTATCAAGTGTGTTGGCATTGATTTCAACAAGATTACCATGGATCTATGTGCTAGTATGATGTTAGGAAAGACAACATTGATATCGATTAGGCTGGTTGTGATGGCAGTAGATGCTAGCATTGATGTGCTTGGTGTATCAAGATTAGGGGTGTCCCATGGTTGTTGTAGTGCTCTTTAGAGAATCATTATAGCACAAGGATTATTGGAGGAGTGGTAAAATGATGAATATGATGGTTGGGTGTACTAGACTTTGGAGGAGATTCTTCCTCAAGAGGTTAGCATAGATACTCAGGGAGTTAGCACTGTTGGTTAGTGCTTGGAAAGAGCCTTCTAAAGGTATGTCGAAGTCCATGAATATATCTCGTGATAAAAATTTATTGATATCCGAAGTAAGGATCTTGAAGTCCTTAGAAGAAAGCCGAATTTTAGAACCATGGAAGCAGGTCAAATTTTTAATGGTCAAAATTTCGAGACCTCAGAGGGTTGAAATATTAGAAGGTTGAAATATCAAAAGGTCAAAATATTAGAGGGTCAAAATTTCTGGACCTCGAAGGGTTGGAATCTCAGAAGGCCGAAATGTCAGAAGGTTGGAATATCAAAGGTGTATTTAAAAATAAACCTGAGATAACATAGAACTGGGGAGGCTATATGATCTCCAAACCTCAAATCTTACAGACTTCAGAACCTTCAAATATGAAAACCGTAGATGTTCAAAACCTCGAAACTTCATTGTTTCATAACTTCTTATAAATTTATATCTTTCAAAAGTTCTGAGGGTTGCAGGGAATAAGGTTTGCGAAGGAAATCATTTCGAAAAACAAGGACCGAGGGACCTTTTCTCTCTCCTTGTACAGGACAGATGGCAGTGGGTGATTAGCCCTTAGGAGCTGACGGTAGTAGATGAGATCGACATGACATGGTTATATGGAGGACACATGGTAGTCAAATTTAGCATGATCGAGTGCGCTAATGGGCCAAATCATAGTGACACATGTCACCACTAAGGAGATTGTACGTGGGGTTGATGACAAGAGCATGATGTCATCCTGGAAGCATATTGGAGGTTGGGATTTCATAACTCCACCGTAATTGAATTTTGAGAAAGTCCCAATACCAAGAAGATTTGATGTTGATTCACAGTTGGTTGTGGAAGCCCAAAGAATTAAGGGCGTAGTGAAGGACTTAGCACCTAAGTGCTATGTGGATACCATGGGAGTATTTTGGAGGTCGTGTTTTTTGGAAATATCTATAATTATAGTTTGAAGAAAGCTTCAATACATGGATATTTCGTTGGTGATTGGCGTTTGGTCATGGAGCCCAAAATAACCAAGGGCGTAGAGCAAGAAGATACGGAGATAGGCCCACAACATAATCCTAAAGCGCTTATCACCTAAGTACTATGTTGCCAGTCACAACTGTCTTCCTATCATGTAAAACAATAAGGGCCAAAGCAAAAGGGGCTAAAGGAAAATCAAAATCTTATGATTTTGTAACATCACCTTAATAAATTTCTAATATGTGGAGCTCCAAAGCTGTAATACAGATGTGTATGAAGTTTCAAGTTGAAAAACCCATTCATATGGTGAAAAGAAATAAAAGAAAAAGTGAAAGGGGCTAAAGGCCCAACTTGATATTTTAGGATCTCGTAATATCGTAATATCAACTTAATAAAAAGTTACGATATGTGGAGCTCCAAAATTGCAATACAAAGGAGTATGAAGGATGAATGATTTGACAACTGAGTAAATTTTCACATAAGAGTTGGTGTCATAGGAGTAATAGTGACTGCAGAGATCACTAAGTCAAGGCAGCGAAGGACCACAATTTCTCAAATGTTTCATTGCAGTCAATGATGACTGTCATAGGTAGGAGATAATGACAGAGAGGACCATGATTACGCAAGATGATTTAAAGGATTTTTTCATGAGCTAACATAAGACAACCTTGATATATGTGTGCACACTATGAAAAATTAAATGAATATTTGAGCCTAAGGTATAGAATATTTTTTCTTAGAAAGAACAAGAGCCTTATTGGAGTGTGTAGGATTGACTAAGGTTTTATGTATTAGCATGGGAACACTCAAATTCCCATTTTCATGTTTAATACAATGGCATAATTCAAGAAAGAGACGCAATATTAGGATGGAGAAACCATGCATGAGTACACTCTTGTAGTGTGAATGGAAGAGTGATGATTGACAAAGACAACATCAATCACTATGTTTCATTGAAACAAAACTCAAAATTGAAATTGAGAAATGTTGGGGGAAACAAAATTATTGTTAGTGAGTTGTGCAGATAAATATGTGGATGAGTTCACTCCTGAGGAGAGGTTAAATGAGCCTATGATGTAGAGAGAGGAGGAGAGTTCATATGCTAAGAAAAGAGATCCTGAGAGATTTTGTGTTGTTTTGAGTGGTCGAGAAAGCCTATGGAATAGAAGTGGCTGAGAGATGAGTATATGATATGGATTGTGAGATATGTGGAGATATCTAAGTGTTAGTCTGCTTCTAAGAAGAGGCCATGTGTTTTTGAGCAGAAGGAGAAGGTCGAGACCATAGAGCCCATGTGAGTATGTTGCTGCAGAGTGGGAAGAGTGCAGAGAGTGTTGTGTATTAGTGTAGACTGCCGAGAAGAACAATGGGTTGCTGTAGAGTATATAGAGGACATAGTGTTTTGTGGGATAAAAGGCTACTGATGAGAATAAAAGATCTCAAAACAGGTAGAGAGGCAACCAATTATAGTGATCAATACGTTTTCTTTTGAGTGTGGGTTGGAGCTTGCATACAAGAAGTGGGTGCTTCCATCTCTGGTGGGTGTCTATGAAGGATTGGGGGTTGGTGCCTCCTGCATGTTGGTGCTTAAAAGAATCCATGAAGTTTGTGCTTCAAATGATGCTTTTGGTAGGCTAATCAAGTGTCTGCAAAAGGAGGTAGTTGGTGCTTCCTTCTAGTGGGTGCTAACAAATAATCAAAGGGAGTTGGTGCATCTTGTGAGTGGTTCCTCACAAGAAAATTGATGTAATAGAGTAGGTGTTGTCATTTTTACATCAATAAAAACAACAAGCTTTGGTGGATTTTTATTGGAAGGGTTTCCATGTTGAAACCTCTATGTCATATCTATGCTTCTCATGATGTGTAGGCTTGTGTTGATTCATATGTCTGTTGTTATGTTTTGTTAATGGTTTCTCTCATTTAGTGGATTCAAGTTTGAATGAGTAAAGGAAAATTTGAATAAAATTTTAAATTAGCCTTAATATTGATTCACCCCGCCTAGTGTTAATATTGTTTCCAATATTGGTATTAGAGCACGGTTCCTTGAGAATTAACTTAATTGCTAAAAGGTAGATCAAAAGGAAACAATGGCTAATAAAATTTGTCTAACAATAGAAGGAGTTCCATTTTTGAAAGAATCAGATCATGAGCTATGGAATTCCTACTTGATGGTAGTCAATGGAGACATTTGGCTATCTGTGATATATGGAGAGAGGAATGATTTCAATATAGAAGCTAATGGAATCATCATGAAAGGGTTGTCTAAGTCATATGTTGATAAAGTGAGGCATTGTGATTCAATAAAGGAAATGTTGGACAAATTACAACGTCTATATGGAGGAGAAAGCTACAAATCTCAAGAGGAGCTTAAAGAACGTTGATGCTGAAGAAGTGAACCTAAATTTCTAAAGGCTGGTAATAATGAGAATAAGAGAAGAAAGAAAAAGGAAAAGGAATCTCAAATGAAAGATGCTCAAAATGTTGAAGTTCCTTCTTGCAATAAGGAAGTTGTTGCCCATCACTCTTGAGTTGATAATGATGAAGAATCAGATGTAAGGACAGTTGCTCGGTAAGATATTTCTTTGTGATAAATGTAAATAAATAGGTCATTCATTATCTAGATGTTCATGTGAATCACTTGAAGATAGAAATAGTCATGCATCTAGTAGTATTAATGAATATAGACATACTTTAATAGCAATAGAAAAAGATGGATCCTATGAAGAGGAAGAGGGATCAAAAGTGTGGTCATCTAGAGGATAAAATAAAAGTACCCCTAGAAGTGATGAAGAATGGATACCCTTTAGACTTGTGGAAGACTCCATGGACACAAAGATGGTTTTACATATCTGTGGTGGCTCATATAGAACCTTTTATAGTGAAAGAAATAATATAAAGGAAAGGATTTATTAGAAGAAAAAGTTGATATCTTCTCTAAACGAGATCAAGGAGCTATCAGAAGAAAATATCAAGGAAAAGTAGCAATTGCATGAGTATGATCTTGAGAATGAGAAGTTGAAAAAATAACAATTGATCTAAATGTTGAACATGAATAGGTTAGAAGATTGAATGGAAGGTTAACCATTCAACTAGATGGAAGAGATGCTCACTATGAGAGACTAGAAGGTGAAGTAGTCTCATTGCAACATTACTTAGAAATGTCAAGTAAAGAGTTATCTCAATACTGGAAGCTTGAGTAGAGCACAAAGGATTTGAATGAGATGCTTGTTAATAAGAGATCCCCACTCCTCAAGGATAGTTTGGGTTTCAAAGAAGAATCAAGATCCAAGAAGTAAAAGATTGCAGGGTCAACTATCCATGTAAGGGTAGTTGGAGGTTCCAACAACACCAAGGGAAAATAGGTTGTTGGATAGCAAGAGAAAAAAGGAAAGAAAGAACAACAAGAGAAGAAAATGCAGTGACATCATGCTAAGAAGAAATAGCAAGGAGAGCAATAAAAGAGAGCCAAGAAATAATAGAAAAGAGTGCAAGGTACTATCACAGTCTACCATGGAGGGTAAATGAAGAATCAATAGAGGTCCTTTCACCCTCAAGGAAAAATCCCTCAAGGTAAAGGTTTCTTCAGTTCTCAAAAGCCCTTTCATCATTATTGCTTTTCTTGCAATAATTTTGGACATAAAGCCATGGATTGTATATGACATGAAAGAAAAAAAAGTGTGTGGAGAAATAGCAAGATAAGGCATGATTGTAGTAGTAGAGGCTGTGACAGGAATGAAAATAGATATGGTAATTTCTTTGCCCCATTTTAAGCCATATCGAATGCTACAATTGTGGAAAATTTTGGTATGAGGTAGCACACTACAAATTTAACAAAATAAATCTTGCTTCTCATATGATGCATAAAAATGAAGCAAGTTGTCGATTGAGGATGAGAAGAAATAATGGATTACAAGTTTTTGTTCAATGCGCTATGTCAAAAGAGCAAGATGAGAAATAGAGGAAGAAATCAAAAGAAAGCCAGGAAGAATGATCCTCCTACTCTTGTAGCAGACCCATCTATAAGGAAAAAAGGAAGAAAGATGATTTAGATGAAGAAAGAGGAGTTGAAGGAAAAGATTCCTCTAGCCATCTGCAACCAAGAAAAATCCCAAACATGGGTAAAGAAGAAGATGGAAAGCAATTCTCCTTCCAGGACTCTGCCATTGAAGTTTTTGAATAAGAAGGAAAATGATATGCTCAAGGGGAGTAGATCCTCTATTTCTCTTGAGTAAAGGAAAAAAATTTCCTCAAGGGAGGTTGAATAAGTAAGATGTAGGAAGCTAGAAAGAATATATAGGAAGGTGCATATGATTGTTGAATGTATGGGTTAAGTACCCATGCTAATTATAGTAATGTGTTTGTTTATTTCAAATTTATCATCATTTAAAGGGAGGGAAGAGTGTATCTAGAATGGTTTTAGTGGGAGTATCCCACAACATCTTATTTTGTGGGAAGAAGAACACGAGTTGCAGAAAAAGTGTGGAATGAAAAAGGGTCCACAATCAAGTCAGGTACATAGGATCTTTCCTCATGCAAATGCAAGGGAGATGATGTAGGATATTAGAGAGAATTGTATCAAGGGGCACTGCCTTATTAAGTAGTAGCATGAAAAAATTGTTAGCCATCATGAAGAAAGATTGCATAGGAAATTAAATTTTACATTTTGGGTGAAATACCCTTATTTCATCTAAGTTGTGAATTTGGTTTTATGTATTAGTCTTGTGTTCATAAAGCACAATAGGTACAAGATTTAAATTTCCCTTAGCTTTCAATTGGTATCACTATGTCAATTGGTGGTCTGGGTTCATATGGAGCAACCTTTTGTGCAAATGGGAATTTCTTTCTGAAAGGAATTAGAGTTTTCCTAGTACAATATCCAATTTATATAATCCTTTTTGGTTCAATTGGTATTATTTAAGAAACAATCCATATTTGGAGTAGCCACATCTGATAGGATCAGATTTGGTTAATGTAGATGCGTAGAAGAAGTGAGGATAGAGGATGAAGTAGCAACAAAAATTAAGAACCAACTCAATGCATGACCAGTGGGTGGTAAGTGTAGCAACAACAGTACCATGAGTAAGTTTAATTTGTATCAATTTATTTTTAATTGGCACAAAAGATGCATTGGAAAAAATAATATCTAGCCAACACACATAATGGGTAAAAAAAGGAGGAATTCAAAGCAGAGGGAGTATATGTTTAGGGGGAGCATATCACATATGTCTAGTTTATAGTGCAACAACAACTATCAGTCCTTGAAGAGAAGTCTATAGAGCAAGTTGCACATTAGCAACTAGACCCTCGGTCTTTGACGATCAATGATTGCATGGGGAGGAAGAACCAACTTGTAGCCCTTTGCCATTGATGTCAAAGTGGGAGAGAAGATTATTGGAGAGCAATTTGGACCAAGCAGGGGAAAGAAATCCATTGGTGGCTCATACGAGCAGATATGTGGAAGTAGCATGAGGAATTTCCATTAATGTGGAGAAGTGAAGAAGTTTTTCTATCAATGTTAAAGGGGATATTGTTAGACAAATTTCATTGTCTCTTTGGCCAGTGGTAGTAAGTGTGTTCGTATTGATGTCAATAGTCATACTGGGAGGTCAAGATTAGCAATTTGCATTGCTTTATAGTTAGAAATTGTATGGACATTGATGTCAACCATATTAACATGGATTTATGTGATAGTATGATGTTAGGAAAGGAGACATTGATATCCACTAGGCTAGTTGTGATGGCAGCAGATGCTAGCATTGATGTGCTTAGTGTATCAAGCTCAAGGGGAGTGTCATGGTTGTTGCAGTGCTCTGTAGAGAATCATCACAATAGAATGCTTATTGGAGAGCCCATAAAATTATGGTTATGATGGTTTTGAGTTATAAACTTTGGAGGATATTTTGCCTCAATAGATTAGCTTAGATACACTTGGAGTTATTTAAGTTGGTTAGTGCTCGAAAAGAGCTTTCTAATGGTATTTGGAAATCCATGAATGGATCTCAGGGTAAAAAATGATTGATAGTTGAAGTAAGGATATTGAAGTCCTTAGAAGGAGGCTGAATTTCAGAACCAAAGAAGCAAGCCAAATTTTGTAACTGGGAAGCAAGTCAAATTTCAAAGGGTGGAAATTTCAGGACCTCAGCAGGTCAGAATCTCAGAAGGTCGAAATATTGGAAGTACAAAATATCGAAGGGTCAGAATTTCGAGACCTTGGAGGGTCATAATCTCAGAAGGATGAAATTTAAGAAGGTTGGAATATTAGAGTTCTATTTGAAAAGAAAGTTGAGATAGCATGGAACCAGGAACATTGGAATATCACAACCTCAAATGTTCAGAACATCTGAACGTCAATATTTCGTAACTTCTTATGAATTTAGTTCTTTGAAAAGTGTTGAGGATTGTGGGGAGCACTGTTTAGAAAGGAAATCATTTGCAAAACCAAGGACTGAGGGACCTTTTCTCTCACCTCAGTCAGGACACATGGCAGCAAGTGATTGGGCCTCAAGAGCTCAAAATGCTAGATGAAAACATCATGACATGGTGGTATGGAGGACATGTGGCAGTTAGATTTAGAATTATAAAGTGGCCTAATGGGGAAAATATTGGTGACACATGTCACCACTAAGGAGACGCCATGTGGGTTTGATGACCAGAGCATGATGTTATTTTGGAAGCATATCAGAGGTCGGGATTTCGTAACTCAGTTGTAATTGAATTTTGGGAAAGTTATGATAACAGGGACCTTTGATGTTGATTACAATTTGCTCATGGATGCCCAAAGAACCACTAGTACAAAATGGCTAATTAGTTAGTAAAACAAAGACTAAAATTTGGATATAAATGACCATTTTTCATTCAATGACCAATAGTGGCTAATTTACAGTATCTTATAACACAACCAATTTTTTGTCGTATTTAGCTTAATCATTAATTGGTTGTCTGAATTTTATCATCTAATAGTACATTTAATCATAAATTTATTCATTTATTTGGTCTTTGATTTAGTCATTCATTTCCGCAACTAATGACCAAATACACAAAAAATATACCACTGTAAAATCGCCCGAGAAAACCAATTACTGACCTAATAAATATGAATAAAAAATGTTGGTTGCATTATAAGATACTATAAATTAGCTACTAATACTCATATATAGGCAAATTTTAGTCATCGCTGGAAGCCAATTAATGACCAAAGAAATATGACTAAATTTTGGTCGTGTTATAAGATACCATAAATTAGCTACTAATAGTCATATATTTTCAAAATTTTGTCATCATTTGAAGTCACAAATTTATCATTTACATTAGGCATTTATATTTTTTTGGTACTTCATATTCATTATATAAATGAATCATTTAGTAGTTTATATTCATTTCATTTACTTTCATTAATAATCATTATAAATGACTAGTTTAATTGTCATATATTCATTTTATTTGTGTTCATCATTAATCAATATAAACTACTAATTTAATAGTTTTAGATTGATTTTATGTGTTCATTATTAATCAAAATAAATTAATTAGTATGATTTTGTGAATAAATTAAAGAAAATGACATAAAATTTGCATGTTCATCTAATATGGAAACACACAGTTACATATGTTAATTACACTACTAAATAATATCAAGAACATCTGTAAATAATTTCAACCACATAAATTATATTACATGAAATGTCAAGTATTACAATAGGAGTTTCCAACTTAATATTAGTTGGACTAAAATTTACACATGAAATATTGTTTCGTCACTTCAAAACATTATCATTATGTTACCAAGGCATTACACATGGATTCACCAACACTAAATACTTGACCATTAGTCTGTATGTGAATGTCTCTTATGGGATATTGGCTTTAAGGGCATCACTAGACTGGTTCTCTTCTCTCTCTCTCTCTCTCTCTCTCTCTCTCTCTCTCTCTCTCTCTCTCTCTCTCTCTCTCTCTCTTTACATTTGTTTCTCTGGTGTTATTTTTCTCCTCTTTCTTCAATTCCAGCTTCTTAGAATCAATACTGAGTTCCTCTTCTGAAAATGAAAGAAGATATAATGAAGATTATAAGACATGAAAGAAGGTGAACACTAGAATATAAAGTAAAGTAGACTATAAAGGATTTACACGACATATACCTCAACATCAGGAATGTCTCTGTAATTTTCCCCTAGAAAAGAAAGAAACTTGAACAAGTTTTCTTTAGTTGGGTGATAGTTTCCACTATGTGGCTAGATGACCTGTATAAACAAAGAAAATAAAACATCACCATAGAAAGGAACACCTTAGTAACTTAGTATTGAAATGTCACGATAGAAAATAACACCTTAGGAACTTAGTATTGAAGCTTTAGGAAAATATTAGGAACAATCACACCAAGTTACATGCTAAAAAGCTTACGTTGTAGACAAATTATGAGAAATAATGGAAAGAAAAAGACAACATAATAAATAATGTATAACAACTTGCTAGAAAATTGCATCCTAGAGTATAAATATAAACTAACTCTCCAAGAACTGAAAAATAGTCCTTACTAAGTGCCTACGCACTTGTCATTCTTTTGCACAAATATTTGTTAGGAAGCCTTTTCACAAAGTCATTTTGCTTCAAGAGACACCGATGGGCATGGTGCATCATAAAAATTAGGATTTTCTCTTAAAACAACACAAACAATTCCTGATTTGGTCCTTGCCCAAAAATGTTGGCTTCCACATAATAAAATGTATGTTATGACACCAACAATCCATACATCATATTCCATACTATATGATGGATGTCAAAATTTATGCAAAACATAATATGTGTTGCCTAGTATAGCATTTGTCTCTCATATGATCATCCATATATATAAAATGCATAAATAAAAACTAAAATTAACATCAAAACAATAGCCTTAAAAGATAGATATCAATCTATTTCAAAAAAATAAATAAGAAAAAAAACTTAATTTATGATCCAAATTAAGATTAAATATTCAAAAAATACCAGCCACTATACAATTACAAGCTCATGAGAGAATTTTACCTAGTCTAGTGAAATCTGATAGCCCGAAATCAATAGCCTTGGCTGGTGCATGTTCATCCTTATTGGTGAATGAAAAATTTTGCAATTCATGTTAAGTAGGAAACTTCAATATTGTCATACCCTTGGAAATTTTATAATATTAGCTTCAGTAATACAACATAAAATACAACATGAACTAAAAATATATGTTGTTGCAATACTCACAAAACCAACTTCAACACTATGGGTATTGTTATCACCCACAATATCCCAGGCTGAGAGGAATCGACGGAGGTAACCACAAACCAAGATTTTATTTTGGTAACTAGCCCTACCTGATAAGAGAGGGATCTCTCTATGATATCACAACCAACAGATGACTTATTTGTAAATTATTTTAGGCTAGATAGCTAGACTCAAGTAGGTTTTGGAAAATTTAGAGTTTTTTTGCTCGATAAGGGAGAAAAACCAGGTAGCTAGGTCAGAGGCTTAAAGGGTTACTATAGCAAAGATATGAAGGATCAAGGTAACAACACTTTTGTGATGGACCTTATGTTTTTTTGGTGTTGTATGGTATTCAGATGAAGCATAAGGGTCTTAATGAGCATAAAACATGAATTCATTAAGCAAGAGTGAAAGTAACATATAATAATTTTCCATCAAAACAAAGCTTAGTAAAAAGAATTGTGTTTATAAAATCTAAGGAAAAGTATTGAAAAGATGATGAATGGGAAGGGAAGATAAATATAATTCATATGAATTAACAAAAGTGGAAAAACAACACCACAAACTTATTGCACATGAATTCCTAGATAATAGTTGCAAAGTATATCCTTTGATTTCCAGAAAATTTCCAAGTACAAGCTACAATAGTTCTCTCCTCTCAAGTCCAACACTTTACACTATGAAGTTCATGAAATATATGCAATAAGCTCATCCCTGGACTAATGGAGTCAAGCTCAACCATCTCCCCAAGGATAGAAACAAATGCATTAAATTGGACACTCCCTCCTAGGAATATGGACCGAATTTTTGAAAATAGGGGTCAAATATTAACTCGAATCTCTTGAATCATGACATATATTACAACACAGAAGGAGATTTTTGTAGATTAGCTTGTGTTTGATAGAAATATTGCTTCATTTTCATAGATTCATAACCATATACTCGAAATATGTGCTGCAAAATCATCACTAAAACAGGGAACCATTAAATGTTTAAATCTGTAAACTTGGTTGTAAATATCTAGTCAAATATTCCAATCCACGACACTTGTGAAGAAAATGAAAGATTTTTTGATATCTCGCTCATTCTTGACAAAACCCTCCTTGGTTTTCTCAAAATTATTTTCCATTTGTTAGACAAGCGTGCCAAAAAAAATTACTAAAACAATATAACAAATTCAAAATTTGATTTTTTGAACATAAGCCTCAAATATTGTTGCGTATTTCCTACATCATAACACCTGCACATAAAATGAAGGTGGGTTTTGCTACTTGGCCTATTATTGAAAAAAATCTCTTTCACTTTTGTAAAATTCATTTCCATTACTTCATAAGCTAATTTTGAAGTAAAAGTGTCCCTGTGTGCACCAAATGACCTCAAAATACCCATGAGATTTTATGATGACCATGACCTTAGGCTTGTGGAGAGAGTATATAATACATTATACATTTATACATTGACTCAAGACCCTTTTACAACCAAGAGAGATGTCAATTTCAACTTGAAAATATTATAACTTGACCTAAGACCATAACCAATAGTGAAAAGAGTAATTTTGATCACTGGTGACTGACATGAATGACAGGCACTAACATTAGCTCCATCTGGGGATGGAAGCTCATTTAGGAGGTGTCAAGAACACCATAGACCAGATAGCCTTGTTCGTTGGATAATGGAGTCACTGTAGCTACGATATTCAAACTCACTCAAATTAAAATCAAAGCTGAACTGTACACTGTCAACTGCAAACTCTACTAGAAATTGACACTAAAAATGACGTTCATCATGTTGAGCTTATTCATCACATATTATCAATTCTAATTGATCCATAACTTGCTCACTCAAGTGATACGCAATTTCTAATGAAGCCAAAAAAGCAGATGACCATTCATTGAAATTCTTCTCACATCCTCTATAAGAATAGTGAATAATGTACATGTAGGCAACTCACAATGAAAACTAAAACCAAGAATTATGCTGACAAACAAAACAACATTCACCTTCTCCAATGCTTGCAAAATAATTCCCGAGGGGTCGTGGAAATCATGAAGCATTACCCCTTATGGATCAAAAAAAGGAATGAAGATGCTTTCAAATATAATGGCTGATTGTTCTTCTTCATTTTGGTGATCCTTATTAAATGGAAATGTAGCAATGTTATCTTCCATCCCATCTATATCAGAGACAAGATTTTTATGTTCTTGTAGATCTTCAATTGAGGTAGCCACATCAGCATCAACACAAATATCTGCAAGTGACTTTTCATGTATATCAGAAAAAGAATTGTCTAGGCTTTGAAAAAATTCCATATCTTGATCATTTGAAGCTTGTTGAACATGTTCATCGAACTCAAGATAAAAAACTTGTTGTACACTTTTTTTTTACCTCAATGATGACTCTCTAGAGTTTCTATACAAGAAAATTCAAAATTTTGATCTACACATATTTCTTCTTGAATTAAAAACTGAGAAGAGGAAATGAATGAAGGGAAGCTGGAAAGAACATATTTATATATATCTTGATTGCTCAAAGATTGGATATACTACTACAAATCATTTTCAACTTTGTAGGATGGAAGATCAATTTAATCTTTTGAAGAATTCTGCTCAAGTTTGTTGTCATCCAGGGTAGAATCCATGATCCTATCATGGTGGTCAAAAGGGTTTTCGTTTGAAGCATCCAAGAGTTCATCATCCATAAACTCTTCATTGCCATAAGCACTTTCCATCTCTTGAATAAAATTCTCAAAGTGATCCCAACAATCCTCAATCAAAAGAAAAGAAGGATAGGCTTCTCTATACTTATAAAAAAATATTGAGTGAAAATATTTGAGAGAATAAATACAAGCAGGATGAAAGCTTTCATACCAAAAATGTTCTCTTTCTCCTAATGGATGATGAACGTCTTCATTAAACAATCTTCATGAAAATTAATCCTCAACTTACACACGTGCATATGAAATCTTATTAAATGAAGTGTAGCATCATTTCCTTTTCCATCTTTGAATTTTGACAAGTATGTTTTCCAATCTACCTGAGGCATACAATTTGGAAAGCCTAGAACATGATCTCGATGAATAGGATCATACCTTCTAGATTGAGAACTCATTTTGATTTTTGGATCTTGTTGCCAGTGGAGTCTTTGAATCAAGTTGGAGTCACTAGGAGAATGTTTAAGCTTTAATGTGTGTCTGACCATTGTCCACCATCAACAAATTAGATATAAACATTGATCATCTTTCTCAAGGAATATGAAACTGTTCATTCACTAGAAACAGTGCCAAAATGTTATCCCCCACAATGCCCCAGGTTGAGAGGAATTGATGGAGGTAACCACAAACCAAGATTTTAGTTTGGTAGCTATCCTTACTAGACCATAGAGGGCTCTCTCCACGAAATCACAAACAACAAATGACTGAGTTGTAAAGGATTTTACCCTAGATAGCTAGGCTGAGGTAGGTTTTGGAAAATTTACAGTTTTGTTGCTGGATAGGGGAGAAAAACTAGGTAGCTAGGTCAGAGGGTAAAAGGGTTACAACAGAAAAGATATGAAGTAGAAAGGTAGAAACACTATTGTGATGGATCTTAGTTTTTTTTGGTGTAGTATAGTGTTCAGATGAAGCATAAGGGTCTTAATGACCATAAATCATGAATTCGTTAAGCAAGAGTGAAAGTAACATATAATAATTTCCATCGAAATAGAGCTTCGTAAAAAGAATTATGTTTATAAACTATAAGGAAAACTATTTAAGAGATGATGAATGGAAAGGGAAGATAAATATCATTCATATATAGTAATAACAGAGGAAAAGCAACACCACAAACTTCCTGCACATGAATTCCTAGATAATAGCTGCAAACTATATCCATTGATTTCCAGAAAATTTCCAAGTACAATCTACAATAGTTCTCTCCTCTCATGTCCAACCCTTTTACACTCTGAAATTCATCAAATATATAAAATAATCTCATCCCTGGACTAAGGGAGTCGAGATCAACCATCTCACTAAAGATAGAAACAGTTGCATTAAATTGGGCACTCCCTACTAGGAATAGGGACGAATTTCTAAAAATAGGGGGTAAATAGTAACTCGTATCTCTTGAATCGTGGCATATATTAAACAAATGAAGGTGTTTTTTTATATATTCTTGGTTTTGAGAGAAAAATTTCTCAATTTTCATAGATTCATCTCCATATCCTCCAAATATGTTTCGCAACATCATGGCTAAAGCAGCAAATCATTAAATGTTTAAATATGTAAACCTATCCCGTAAAGATACAGACAAATATTCAAATCCACAACATTTGTCAAGAAATTGAAAGAGGTTTCTGATACCTCACTTGTTCTTGACAAAATCCTCTATGGTTTTCTCAAAATTATTTTCCAAATGTTAGACAAGTGCACCAAAAAACAATTACTAAAACAGTAAAACAAATTCAAAATTTGATTTGTTGAACATAAGCCTCACATATCGTTGCATATATCCCACATCATAACACCTGTGCATAAAATGAAAGAGGTTTTTATTCCTTGGTCTGTTATTGACAAAAAATTCTTTCACTATTGTAAATTTCATTTTCATTACTTCAGAAATAGATTTTGAAGTAAAATTGTCCTTGTTTGTAGTAGATGACCTCAAAATAGCCATGGGATTTTCTGATGATACTTTTGATGATGACCGTGACCTTAGGCTTGTTATGAGAGTAGCATATACATTATACATTTATACATTGACTCAATACGCTTTTCCAACCAAGTGATATGTCAAATTTAATTTGAAAATATTATAATTTGACCTAAGACCATAACCAATAGTGAAAGGAGTAATTTTGATCAATGGTGATTGACATGACAGATCGGCACTAACAGGTACTCATAGATTAAAAAATATCAGTCAAAGAATAATTTGTCTATCTATTAATGAGAAAATGAGAAAATTAGGTTAATTATTTGAATATGTTGACTATGTCAAACAGTCTAAGTAATGAAAAAAATGGGTGTTGAGAGAAATCATGAGTGAGTCCATCAGTTTATTAAATTATGTCAACTTTTTTATTTACACCAATAAATATAATTAAGGAAAAATAATGATTTTTAGTTATAAAGATGATTTTATACTTTAGAATAGAAAACTAATTTTGGAAACTATGTTGTTCCAAGTATACCCGAAAAGAGCTTTTGGGCCAAAAGTAGTGACCAAACTGCCTTTATTGTGGCCTCAGTTGGCATCCATGCCTTCTCATGATATGTTCATATTTTTTCATGAGGATTTATGGGAGAATTGAAGTGTTGTTACTAGCCACTATTGTATTTTCACTTACCACTAATGTTGCTTACACTGCTACCAAATATACCATTGGTAGAGCATTTCAATTTTCTCTTGTTAGTATGGAATATATAATTTTTTGTTGTTGTGGATGTTAGCATTTTCACTTTCCATGTTGAAAAATAATAACAATAACAAAATATCATAATACCATATTCCTAGGTTGGGAACATAATAGTGGTATCAAAGCAACATTCTTGACCTCATGGGAAAACATCCACAATGGATTCATACTTGGGTTTTCATGGAGAAACAAAAAGAAAAAACATGAAATAAGATGTTACATTATCAGTCAAAGATATGTTGAAAAACTCCTTGAAGAATTTAGGAAAAAGTATGGAGTGTATAAATCAAGCCTTTCAAAATCTGATATTGGACAAGAGGCACTAGACAAGACATTGTAATCAAAGTAGGACATTAGACATCTTATCTACGAAAAAAACCCCTTAGCTAGAAAAAATTCTATAGGATAAAATTATTTTTCTTCAAGTCACCTTGCTTCTTATAATATACAATAAATCCTTTTGAAACTTTAAAATATTTGCAAAAATATCACTCACACATTTAAAAATTGATATTTTGAGAAATAGACATCTAGTTTTATGTGAGTAGCCCAACCACACCCCAAAATTCTAGTATACACTACTTCATTCTCAAAGTTTAATCCTTGAGGGAGCACCCTAAAAGTGCACTTGTGAATCACTCCTTCGTAGGAGTATTTTTTGGGGGAAACCCCCCTACGATTTTGTAGCAAGGGGATGATACTCCCTATTGTTGTGGGAAGGATTATAACAATGTCGGTCCCAAACCCATTAAAAACATTCCTTGAGGGTTTCCTATGCACTCACATGGACTTGAGAAATTATTTTTTCTCTTTTTCCATGTGACCCAGGCAAGGTTCCAATAGAGAAAACAAGTCATGTCTAGGGTTTATTGATGGATTGGAATGATCTTTCATTCCATTTGTTCTCATGCTATCACTTAGTCACTCCTTTCCATAATCTGTGTTAGGGTTCTCAAAGGTATTTGTACTTGGTTGTTGAGATGTGGATTTGTGAGAGCTTATGAGGGATATTTAAGGTTACCATAACTACATTCAACCACCATTTGAGAACTAAATATATTAGCTCTATGTCTCTCTTCACTTAATTTTTTCTATGTGTTGTAGAACTGTATATTTTCTACATCGAGTACTTTAATGTTCTCTTCTTCTACTCTTACCCATACGTCCTTCTACCTTGGGCCTCATTCTATTGTAGGCAATAATTTATGCTCAATAAGCATAATGGTTATATGGCTTATAATTATCATTCTCCATATTATTATGATGAAGTTTTTGGGAAATTGAAATACCAATGATGACGATGTAAGGAGTGGTCCATACCATGGAAAGGAGGAATAAATGGAAAGGGGCAATGGAACTGAAAATGATTATTGGAAACAAACAAGGTAGTCCATACCATGTTGTGGAGGAAGAACTGGAAGGGGAATATCAAAATTGACAATGATGAATGGAAATAAACCTAAAGAGATTTCAACACCTTCATGGAATCATGTGACAAGGCATGAGGGAGACTTAGGGGGGAAAATCACTAAATTTACATGCCCTGATTATAACACAACTTATACATGCTCATATATACATGTGAGGAAGCATCTTTATTGGCTTATGTCAAGTGATGAAAACAAGAGTATAGGGATCGAAATATACATTCAACTGCCAAGGAAGAAGAGCAATCACAAATGACTCCAAAGAATCGAAGGTTGAATATGAGAACTCCAACTCATATAGAATTTTTGGTGGTTTATTCCCATTCCCCTATGCTATTGGATAATTCTCACCCATGGAATTAGAGTGTAGAACAATATCAAATGTCCTTGAACAAGGTTGTGGGGATGACATGGACGCATAAGTGTTTACAGTTTTCTATGTATGTGGCATACCTTTCAATGTTCGTTTTTCTACATAATAGCATGAAATGATACAAGTCGTCAATTAATAATGCCCCTATAGGATAGAAAATATCAAGTATGACACATATATAACCACGGGACTTGACAAGAAAAGAGCAAAATTCCAGTGTTCTAGCACAATATATAAATGCTCTAACAAATATGGTGTATACATTATATATAATAGTTGGACAAAAGTTGAAGGCAAGGGACTGATACATATTCTACGTGTATCCACTAGTTGCGTGATAATCCTTTCAACCCATGACTCACAAATCATTACACCATCATTATTAATATTGTATAAAGTTGAAACTCATAATGAAAGGAGATTGGGTTAGAGAGTGCCATTCAAGCAATCATTGATAATGTTGTTAATTGTAAGGCTAGAAGAATAGTCAATGAGGATATGCACACTAACAGATTCTGGTTAAGTGTTTAATTCAAAAATTGAACCTTTTGGTGCATAATATTATTAATTTGAAGAAGCATGGTTATAAATAGATCGGTGCATTCTATAAGAAAGTGAAGAGAATGATGAAACTACTACCAATTATAGCCAGGCTCACTACCTTTTTTGTAATTACTCTAAGTTGGAGCTACTAGAGATTACAAAGACTAGATTTATTAGCAATTACTTTGCCTCAGACACTTTTGAAGGTAAGAAAGACATTGGTCAGTATCATCTTAAATGATTCATGGAATGGTTTGAAAGAAAGGGTTGCATCTGCATCTAATAGACATCAATTTTAGGAGGTGTAGAACATCGTTTTTTATGGTAATTTTTAGGGACAAGATAGGTATGTTCTATAGTTCACCAAGACCATTTATAAAGTTATAATGTTTGCATATAAAAATCAAGTGACTATTTCACCAAGGCCATTTATAATATGATCCAATTTCTGGATACAGATAAACAAGTGACTGGTTTAGCAAGCCCATTTATAGTATAATCCCATTTACATATATAAATTAGAAAGTGACTAGGGATGTGTGTTTGAAAATGGACAATAATGTAGGCCAAATAAAAAAAATTATTAAGTAAAGAAATGTGATCTCATATGATCATATTCATAAACATGTGTAGCGAAATAGTGGATAATATAAATGTTTTGCACCATGCCTTAACATATGGCCTTACTCCAAAATATTATCTTCCTTGATTGACCCAACCAAGACCTAACGGTGGGATTAAGAGAAAATCTACACACATATTCAAAGGTACAGAGTGTGCATCATGCATTAGACAAGTTCACATTTGATGAAGAGGAGCATGTTCAAGTATAAAGAAAACTAAGAAAATATATCAGTGCTCATGGAGCATTTGCTAATCTCATGCAACTAAAGATTGAAATATGTTGAACCCTATTAAATGGTGGAATATGTATGGTGCCTCTACCACATCTCTTCATAAATTAGAAATGAAGGTGCTTTCACAAGTTGTAAACACTTCTATAGAGAGGTGTTGGAGCACCTAAAATGTCATTCATGGCATTAAGGGAAACAAACTAATTTTAGAATGTGTAGAGAGCTTGGTTTATGTGCACTACACTTTGAGGTTGTTTTACATTATTGTGAGGAAAAGAAGAATGATAGAACATATATGACATTGAATAAAAATCATTTAGGCTAATTCGGAGGAGGGAGCTATAGTGTTAAAACACTTGGAGATCAAAATTTTGATTGGTGACACTCCTGGTAGTGATCATGTAGAAAATTACTCCACTCCTTCGACCACAAAGATTCCAAATGTAGCAACTTTTCTTTTAGCTTCCCAACCTCCAACCCTACATGGGGTTGATGTAGCTCTTCATCATGTTCCACAACAACTTCTTCCTATTCCTACAATTTACCCATCTTGTTCATAGATCACAAGAAACGTATTTAGAAGATTCTCATGTCAAGAGGAAATCTTACTAAATATTAGATCTATTTGACTTTTCTTGTTTAGAATATAGTTTCTAGAACTTTTACTTTGTCCACTTTGTCTTTATTTGATGGCCTATTTTGTAAATATTATAAAGAAATCTAATTTTGAACTTTAAACTATGTAGCTACCAAAGTTTGAATATTACTACATATGATAAATCTTTGGTCATGAATATGATATTTTCTATCATTTCATGCCTCATAATATTTTTCACAATTTTAACTACTAGATTATGATATGTGTATTAAACGTTAGACACTCGAACACTTTCCTACCAAAATCTTTTGAAAATTAGAGCTCCCCTCTCCCAATATCATAACTATAAATGTTAGCCAAGTTTTCCACATATACTATAAAATTTTGGATCTTTAAAATGTTCCGTGCAACAAAGGAAATCAGCAAAACCAATGGACCACATAAATAAAAGTTTAATGGAGAAGATTACCATTCCTAAGTGTGATGGTTGTAGTGATGGTACTAGACCAAGTGCATGGATAGGTATGTTATCTTAGTTCTTTTGCTTAAACCCTATGTGAATTACCAAAAAAATCATTTTTCCATGTTGGACCTTGAAAAGTTGACATTTACATAGTGGAAAACAATTGGATAAGGGTGAGCTAAGGGCATAATATGGAAGGAGAGGCAAAAACAAAAAGAAAAAAGAAAAAAATAAGAACAACAAATACCAACTATCTCCCTGCCTACCATGGTGGAAACTATTTAACACCATACTCTGAGGAGATAAAGAAATGGTAAGAGCATGGTGAACCTCATTGAATATGGCCACACTTGTAACTTCATAGCTCAAGAATTATAAAAATGGTAGTCAATCCATGAGTTTAATAAATTATGTCAATCAATTTTGTCATGTCAGTCAATATGATTAAATAAAAAGTGTGAGTTTTCATTATAAAGAGGCCTTCAAAAGTTTTTGGGGAATGTGCCTTGCATGTAGTGTGGAAGATGTTTTGGGCCAATTGTAGTTTCTATACTTCCTTATCATTAACTTGAGTTGGTTTCCAAACCTTCTTATGATATGTTAAGATTTGTGCTGAGAAATTTTAGGAGCATTCAAGTGTTATTACTTGCCACTGCTGTGTAAAACTTCTGAATCTACTATCCAAGATATTGTTGTTAAAGCGTTTGAATTTTTCATTGCTAGTACAAATTCTATTGTCATTAATACAATTATTACTCTTTCTTTTTTTTTAATGTTGCTTCTGTTAGCATGTTCAGTTTCAATTTTTTTCAAACAAAAAACATCAAATTTGAGGTTGGGATGATAACCAATGCAATTGTGTAATAAGATATGTTCAGATTGCAAAATGGGATAAACTAAATTATATTTATTAGCTATTCAAGCACCAAAAGGTTTCCTTTCCCTTTCATTTTTATAAGTGAAACTACATATATAATATTGATTTAATGAACAATGCCTGAAGATTTCAGTGCAACAATGCAAATCAAGTTATGAACAAGATATATCCTCTAGCTTCAAATCATGGTGCACAACACCTTGAATGTGATAAAAATCCATTATGCTCAATATTTGCCTCACAATAACTTTTGCATCTTCTTCTACATACTTGTCACCTTTGCATGTGGAAACCAATAAAAGAAGTTCAATTTCTAGACAATATGCAAGTTAAAAGCACATATACCCTCAAGGAAAACATCAGTAGACAACCCATGAGAGGGTCCAATCAAAGGTAGGAACATTTACCGTGACAAAATTTTGTACAGTAACTCACTACCTTCACATAGTATAAATAGTAATACAAACTTTAGCTCAAACTTAGTAATTGAGGCAAACACCACAACTTATATTTATTTGCAATTGACTAGTGCATATTCTTGCAAAGTATAATTGCTACTGATTTTTAATTCAAATCATATGTCCATTTTGAAGAACTAAGTATATCCTGATGTTGTTCCGCATAAACCAAAACTAATATCCATTTTAATAGATAATTATTCTTCTAATTTCATTTTAAGAGTTAATCCAGTTACATTATAAATCATGATGCCCATAAGTTCCAAAAATTAAGATACATAGTTTTAAAAGAAGATAAATTGAAAATGTAGCTATATATGGAACACACTTTGTACTCCATTATTATGTAGAGATTGTTAGCATCCTCACATGCATCATAGAATTTGACCAAGTTTTGATTCCCTAAAAATGGTTTTAAAATTTTGACCTCTCTCTGCACATCTTCAATTGTTATATTTGTTGTCATCTCAAAAGTACACGTCACCAAAGAAATACCCCTTTAACTAAATTGGAAAATAGGCAACAAGTATGCAAAAATCTAAACTATAAATATAACTTTTTCTACAAGATATTCAAATGAATCCCAGCATGAATAAATGTTAAAAAAAATCCACCTTAACATCCAAGTTCACATTGATAGATTCCTAAAAAATATAAATTCTATTAGATAATCTTATTCCACCTACATAAAACTCAGTGCATATGCTTTAGAGACTTCAAAACAAAGCAGAAGAGCCTTTAATAGTGTAGCCACAAGGAATTTTCTTCCCTGATAACAAAGAAAAAAAAATCAGAAATCTCTCTTCCAAACATTATTTGCATGCTTCCCATAGATTATATGAAAATTAGTACACCAAATGATCAAACTTGTGAATATTAATTTTTTAAAGAAAATTCAGTTAAGGTATTGCAGAACATAACTTCAAATGTTAACCAAAGATTAATGAGTACATAGAAAAACAACAGTGGAAATCTCTAAAACAATGTTCTTTAAAAACCTGTTTATGAATACATGAAACAACTTAGAGACTCAATCCCAAAAAAGTAATTCAATAATTTACCAAAGAAAATTAATCATCTTGAACAAAACATAAGACATTGCCACGTTAGGACTAGCAAATAATGAGGAGCCACAACTTGCTGAAGAATGGTTTGATCAATCTTGGCTTCCCCAATAGAAAAAGTTTAAGAGACACTCATATGCTATATAGGATGTTTTTTTTTCAACTCAAAAGTGATAACATACTACAACCTGATTAAATGCTAACTCCTAGAAAATTGATGGTAATGAGAAAGAGTTGTAAATCATAAAAATCAAGAATAGGTTCCCTTGCATAGGATAAGATAATTTTATTCATGTTCAAAAATTACCAAATGGGTCAACGAGACTCGAAGGCACATCAACAATGATCATAAGTGGGAGTAGTGTAAAAGAAACTCTTAAAGAAATTGAACTAAAGGGAAAATACATGGGTTATTGTCAACATATATATAGCATGAACCTCAACAGTTGGCCACAATAAATACCTAGAAAAGTGATTACAACTTCCATCTTGTTTCAACCTCTGTTAGGCAGGTAAGCATTCCAATTAAAAATAGACACTCATGGAAAATGTAACTCTCATTCTACTAGGATTGGTAAAATATTGAACAATTTTCAAAATGCCCAAGAATGTATATAAAATCTAGATTTAGCTTTTATTGCAACCTTGACAGATCCTTTCTTTAATCTTGAACTAAAACAAGCAATAAAATTCATATTTAGAAATAAATTAGAGATAAAAATTTACTTACCCTTTTCTCTCTCCAGTCCATATACTACTCTATAGTCTACTATTTTAAATAGTTGATCTATAATTTCACCGGTTTTCAAAAATGTTACATTCAATCTCAACATTGTACTTCTTGAATAGATAATCTATAATATTATATATTTTAGTTCTGAAAGTTAGCATACAAGTCACAATGTTGTCTTTATTTGTGTTTAATAGTGTTACAAAACTTTCCCTCTGGCTGAAAAGCTAAACAAAATTCAGTACTTCAAATCAGCCAAGTTGACAAGCTCGTGAGTGAAAATTAGATAAAAACTTTGGCCCAAAAGTACTCACTAGTACTAGCCTTGCCTGCAAGTAGTCGCAATGTTTCTCACAGGTCAACTAGTTTAAGTCACTAGCCCATTGAAAATCTCAGTGTTCCCCTTTAAAAATATCAAACAAAAATGTATTTTTTGTACAAATATATAAACCAAGTTTTTGCAAAGAAGGTCAAACTCTCTAGGTTTGGCTATGGTTCACAAGTCAAACCAATCTCAGCAAATGGGCCAAGTTGAAAAATTTTTAAGTCCAACTCATATATTAAATCTTACCCACAGGCACTCATCAACTAGACTGACCTGCAAGTACCTACTGGGATTTTGACAAGTCGGCAAGTTTCAGCAATTAAGGTTGGCTCCATCCCAAATACACTTGGGTAGCTCATAGCCACTTAATTTCACTTCAGAGAAGCAGTTCCTGTATTTATGAATTCAATCCATAAATGGCATTAGAGCATTCAAACATATGAACTATATGCTATCGAATTATGAACATTAAATCCTTTAAGAAAAGCCAAATCAGTTAGCTTATGTAGAAAAGAAATTAAATTCAGAGTAAATCATTTCCTTCTCAAAATCAATTTCTGCAATGGAATAAATTCTAGAAAGGATCCCACATTATTTTGGATCTCGTAGCCATCATAATTTTCAACTCTCTCTACTTCAACCACTAAAGAAAATGTATCAAAATCATAGTGTAAGAACATTAAGATCCATGCCCCTCCCATTCCGAGATATAGGAATTGTCAACAAGAATTTTGGAGGCTCAAAAGAGTAGCTGTGATAAAAGACATGGTTAGATGTTTGAGTGCAAAATCACCATATAGGCACCATCAATATAATTTTTTCTACCATTTTGAAACATGGGGGACAAATCTTGGCTAGGCTTTCACATAATCAAAAATGAATACACGTGTTAAATGAAAGTCACCTTCTACTGCTTGGGATGCTAAAAATCTGACATATATTATAGCCCAATTACAAATAACCTCTAGTATTTGTCGAGTCACCTTAAAATTTCAGTTTGCTAATTTGAAAATTGAAATCCTAACCATTGTTTGGAGAGTTAAAAAATGAAATTCCTCTTCTACTAGAAAAGAGGATTCATTTCAATTTATTGATTTGAAATCCTAATGAATGTTTGGACAGACAGAAAATGAAAATCATCTTATACTAGAAAATATATTGCACTTGTAGTTTAAATAGTTTAATTTAACCAACAAAGGAAGAATATAACTGACAGGAAACTAAATACAATCACACAAAAAACAACTCAGGATTTACATGGTAAAACCCTGACAGAGTGTGAAGGAAACATTCACAGGCAAGGGATTGGAATCTCTATTCAATCAATAAATGATTCTCCATACAATAGTTCGGGCATTCATTAGTTTTATATGAGCCTCCTCAGTTACATAACCGATGTTTCGATATAAAACTAACTTGTTAATAACTAATACATTTTACCCAAATTTACATAATTAGTTGTCAAACTTCCAACAAACTCCACGTTGACAACAATTTTCCTAATCCCTTGCCCATGCCCATTCATCATCTTTTCTACAAGCCAATAAAATCTAAAAACCATCGCAACTTCTCTACTATAACTGACTTTGTGAATATCTCTACACAATTCTCCCGTGTATGGACCTTTTGAAGAGCTACTTTTCCGTTGTCAATCACTTGTCTCAGAAAATGATACCTAACATCAATGTTCTTGTTTCTGCTCTGATAAGCTGGATTTGTAGCCAAATGAATAGCACTTTGACTGTCACAAAGTACATTCACTTTCTCCTGCATCCTTCCAATCTCATCAAGTAAACCCTTTAACTAGATTGCTTCTTTACTGGCATCTGAAGCAACTAGATATTCTGCTTCGGTAGTGGGCAATGCAACTGTTTCTTGAAGCTTTGACATCCAACTAATTGCTCCACCTGCAAGAGTAAAGACATAACCTATAGTAGATATTCTTTTGTCCAAATCACCTGCATAATCATCATCTACATATTCGCAGACTGATCCTTCACTACCATTAAAGATGATGCAATGGTCACTTGTGCCTCTTAGATATCGAAGCACCCATTTCACTACTCGCCAATGTTCTTCACCTGGATTTTCCATGAACCTGGTGACAACTCCAACTTCATGCTAAATTTCGGGTCTTGTAGATAGCATTGCATACTATTAAGTTTCCTATATCATTTTCATACGGTACATGAGACCTATACTGCTTTTCTTCATCAGTTCTAGGACTCAAAACCGGAGAAAGCTTAAAATGGGAAGCTAATGGAACATTAACAGGTTTCACATTGTTCATATGAAACCTTTCAAGTACTTTCTCCACATACTTCTGATGTGATAACCAAAGCTTACCATTTTCTTGTCTCTGTGTATCTCCATGCCCAAGATATGTTTTGCTGCTCGAAGATCCTTAATATCAAATGTCCTAGAGAGTTGAGCCTTTAACCTGCTGATCTCTTCCATGCTTTTTCTTGCAATAAGCATATCATCAACATACAAAGCTGAGATAATGAATATGCCATTGAAACTTTTGAAGTATACACAATGATCATACTCACTTCTAATAAAGTTCTGGCTCACCATGAAGGAATCAAACTTCTTGTACCATTGTCTAGGAGACTGCCTCAGACCATACAATAATTTCCTGAGCTTGCAAACTAATCTTCTGCTGCGACCTTGTACAAAACCTTCTGGTTGTTCCATATACAACTCTTCATTCAAATCACCATGTAGAAAACCTATTTTAACATCTAACTATTCTAATTCAAGGCTAAGTAATGTAGTTAGTGCCACCACAATATGAATAGAAGCAAGTTTTACAACTGGTGAAAAAATCTCATGAAAGTCGATACCTTCAACCTGAGAATATCCTTTTGCTACCAGTCTCGCCTTATACCTTTTGATACTTCCATCAACTTTTTGTTTCAGTTTGAATACCCACTTGCATCCAACAACACTTCTCCCTTCAGGAAGTTCTACAAGATCCCAGGTATTGTTCTTGGCTAAGGAATCCATTTCTTCTTCGATAGCCCTTTTCCATTTTTCGCTATCTGTATCATCTATTGCTTCCTGATAACAAGAAGGTTCCCCATATTCAGTAATTAAAGGAAGAGATGAAGTAGAATCTTCATACCTTTTGGGAGTTTTTCTTTCCCTTGTAGACCTTCTTAGAGTGACTCGTTGCTGAACTAGTTCATAAACTTGAACTAGTTCAGAAAATTCAATAGCTTCCTTTGTATCTTCTACAACATTTTCTCCATAAGTATCTTCCTCCTTTTTACTGTCACTGAAAGGTCTAGCCTCCAACTGAACTTGTTGATTTGGTGATAACTGTTCCTCTTCAATTCTTTCAACATTTGATTTTAAAAGAGAAGATTCATCAAATGTTACATCTCTACTAATGACTATCTTCCGTGATGTAGGATCCCACAACCTATATCCTTTCACTACATAGTCATACCCAACAAAGACATAACATTTCGATTTTGGATCTAATTTTGAACATTGATATTTAGGAATAAGAGAATAAGCATCATAGCCAAATATGATCCCTAAATGTGAATAATCACAAGACTGACCTATCCAAACCTCTTCAGGAATTTTACAATTAATTGCTACTGAAGGTGATTTGTTAACTAAATAACAAGCAGTGGATATTGCTTCTGCCCACAACTCCTTTTGCAAGTTAGCATTGCTGATCATGCTTCTGGCTCTTTCCATAAGAGTCTGATTCATACGTTCAACAACACCATTTTGCTGAGGAGTATAAACAATAGTTTTGTGTCTAATAATTCCTTCATCCTTATAGTATTGTTCAAATTCTATTGAAGTGAATTCACCACCATTGTCAGTTCTTAAACATTTAATTGATTTGCTTGTTCTTTTCTCTACCATTGCTTTAAATTGTTTAAAGACATTGAATACATCAGCTTTCCTTTTTAGCATAAATACCCAAACTTTACGGGAGAAATCATCAATAAACATTAAAAAATATAGAGCACCTCCATATGATACAACAGAAGATGGTCCCCACAGATCAGAATGAATATCGTCTCAAATATCTTTACTATTATGATTTCTAGTTTTAAATCTCTGTTTACATTGTTTTCCATACACATAATGTTGATAGAAATCTAACTTCAAAGATTTTAGATCGGGAAGAGATTTAGGTTTCATCAGTATCTGAAGACCTTTCTCGTTCATGTCACCTAATCGCGAATGCCATAGGCAAGTATATGCTTCTTCTTTTTCTAATGCAATCGATGATTCATTGATCTCAGTACTTCCTTTGAGTTTGTAAAGATTTCTAACCTTTTCTTCTTTCATAACAAATAGGGAACCTGTAAAGACTTTCAACATGCCATTGTGACCTGTAAACTTATAACCATCTGAATCCAACACTCCCAAAGTAATCAATTGTTTCGTCAAATTAGGTACATGTCTAACACTAGTTAATGTTCTAATTGTGTTATCATACATTTTTATCCTGATATTTTCCATCCCAACAGTCTGACATGATACATTATTACCCATAAACACAGAACTAACATTTACATTTTCATACGAAGTAAACCAATTTATGTGTGGACACATGTGATGAGAAGCACCAAAGTATAACAGCCAGCTTTCTAAACCCTAAGAGACATTACATTCCGGTGAAGTTTCATCTATCATACATAATTCTTCAGTAGATAAAACTTCGTCTATCATACCTAAATCAACGTGATTTGCTTCCTTCTTCGGGTTATCAAATTCTTTTCGTTTCCAATAGTCTTTCTTCATGTGTCCAATTTTATTGTAGTGCCAACATTTTTCCTTACTCTTCTTTCCCTTTTATTTAGGTCTAGAAGATCCCCTTGATTTTTCTCCTCTTTCCTTTGACTGTCATCTAGCTATCATGGCTTCTGATGCAGCAGTTTCAATACTGGATTTCCTTCGTACTTCTTCAGGCAAGAGAGCTCCCACTACTGATTCAAATTTCAAAGAATCAATAGTGCTCAAGCTAATTAAAGTTATGAAGTGATCCCATGATTCGGGCAGAGAACACAGCAAGGTTATAGATTTATCTTCTTCCTCAATTTTAACTTCCATATATGTTAATTGGCATATAAGTGTATTAAAAACATTCAAATGTTTTGCAAATTTTGAACCCTCCTTCATTCGAAGACTATACAATTGTATTTTTATATAAATTGTACTGGTTAACGACTTTGTCATAAATAGCTTTTCCAATTTTTCTAATAAACCTGAAGTTGTACTCTCTTCAACAATGTTGAAGACAACTTCATGCGCTAGGCATAACGTGATGGTACTGAGAGCTCGGGCATCCAAGTCCTCCTAGTCAGAATCAGTCATGGTTGCAGGTTTCTTATTTGCCCCGTCCAATGCCTTGTGCAACCCTTGTTGCACCAGCAAATCCCTAATTTTCAGTTTCCAAAGAGCAAACTTGCTCTTGCCAGTGAATTTCTCCGCCTCGAATTTGGAATTCGACATCTTGGCAATTTCTTTCCTCCTAGGGTTTATTTAGCTAGATTTCATTCTTAAAAAACAAATCCTTTCTAAAAATAAATTTAGGTTTTTTTTTTTTTTTTTTTTTAACAATTTTAGCATGGAGCCTATTTACAAATTTCTGAACTTCCCCTTAAAGGAAAAAACTGATTCTTATTTTGATTTTCTAGATTTTGTTGTCTTTCTCAGTAGAAAAAAATAAATAAATAATTAAATAAATATAATTTCTAAAACAAAATTCCACTCGTTCTTGCCCAAATTAAAAATTTCTGGAAAATTTTCTTTTGGAGAAAAACATATTTTTTCTCACAAATACCCATATTACTTCAGTAATCTCCTTGACTGCTCTCGCAGCAGTATTCAGTGATAGTAGCAGGCTACGCCCTCCAGCGCGGCTTCAACACTCCACGATCTCTGCTCCAGCACACAGAAAAAAAAAATTGACCAAGCAGGCTCTTCCTCTCTGCTCCAGCACGCAGACATCTCAATGCAGATTGCTCTGGTCCACACAGGGTAGAGGATTTGGTCTTCACGCAGAGGGCAGTGCCTCCCATGCAAATACAGCCCGCACACTTCCTCGAGACATGCAGTTCAATGGTTCTTCCTCTCTTCACACAGAGAATACATGCAGAGGGCTTGTGGCTGTCTTCACGGCCTCCCCTCCTCATGCAGAGAATACACGTAGAGGGTTTGGTCTTCACCGTTCCGGACTCCTACTCATTCCACACTTCCTAGACTTTGGCAATATGGCATGCAGAAAGCAGAGTGAACTTGAATTTTAACACACAGCAATGCTTCCATGCTCCTCTCCTCAGCCTTTGGCAATATTTAACATGGAGCAACTCAACTAACCTTGCTCTGATACAATTTTCATTTTAAATAGGTTAATTTAACCAAGAAAGGAAGAATATAACTCATAGGAAAATGAATACAATCACAGAACAAACAACTCAAGATTTACGTGGTAAAACCCTGACAGAGTGTCAAGGAAACATCCACGGGGAAAGGGATTGGAATGTCTACTCAATCAATAAATGATTCTCCATAAAATAGTTCAGGCATTAGTGAGTTTTATATGAGCCTACTGAGTTACATAACGGATGTTTCGGTATAAAAATAACTTGTTAATAACTAATACATTTTAGCCAAATTTACATAATTAGTTGTCAAACTTCCAACAACACCTACCAGAACTATATCATCTGTAAAGAATTTGATTGACAGTTCTAAAGTTTACAATTATGCCGACCACTAAAAGAATCAATTTATCTTGAGATGGTTTATAATTTTATGAAGATTCTTAGCCTTGAATAAAATAGTGACTGATGAGTGAAAACAAGAGTAGACCTTAAAAACACTCTCAGGGGCTTGCAAAATGATTATTTATTTCCCATTGATAATGTTGCCTTGATTTTCTGTAATTTAAAAAAAAAAATTGGGAAGATCTTCTGCAACAATATGGCTTGCATTTAGAAAACTAGTATTAAAAAGTGGCATAGCTTTGAACCCTTTCAAAAACTTAATGACCATTGTCATGGTGATATGAAACCAAAAGTGACAAAATCATGTTTCCTTAATGCATAAAACCATCATGTATTTTGTAGGAGATTAAAAAAACTTAGTGTCTTAGTAAATTAATATGTCTAGGTGATTAACTATTTTATTCCCATACTCAACCCTTGTCTTCATGGGGTTGTGTGTAGCCTTGGAATGCAATGATACTATTATTCTCTTGATCCTTGTAGGAATTGCATATACTCTAGGAAAAAAAATAAAAAATCCACAATAAGTTGAGCTTCTTAGGCGATAAATGGTATAGTTTCCATACCTAGTCTCTTTAGCATTCAACTTTATATTGTAGTAATGAATGCCATAACCAACAAAAAAATGAATTGATTACCATATGTGATGGAAGAAGATAGACAAGGAGTATATATATGCCTAGCATAACCATTGCAACAATCCTTGAAATCATTTAAAGAAATCGAGATGCACTAGAAGTACAACAATAAATCCAAGCTCCCAGTTCTCTGACTATAGTGCAATTTATCCTTGGCAATGGGGATTATACAACATTTGCATGGATGGTTCCATTGGGTTTGAGCTTAAGTTAACTTTTCCAAGAGCACAAACAAGAAGCAGAAAGAGAGAAAAGAGTTGAAAAGGAAAACAAATACGCACACACACACACATATTTTTGTAGAAAAAGATCTTCCTTTTCATTAATTTTAACAAAAACATTTTACAAATAGCAATGAAATGTCACTTCATATGGTGTGACAGGAAAGAAATATTAAAACCTATCCAACTAGGATACAACATCATCAATCATAAAATTCTCAGTGAGCAAGCACAAAGACCTATCAAGTTTCCTACCCATCGGTGCCTTAAATCCTCAAAGTGTGTCTTTCAAACATTCCATTGAATTAAAGCAAGCTTTTCACAAAATTAAGGCTTTTTAATTGTCCAAAAAAAAAATCAACAAGATAAAAACCACATATTTTATAAGACTATGATCTACACTAAATCCATAAAACAAGAAATTAGTCTCTATTGTTATGTATTTGAGAAATGAAATAAATATCAATTATCCAGGAACAGTTGGTCATTGCAGTTGGTGTTATCCCCTGTATGGGAAAGCTTGCATGACCATGTCATGCAGACTGTATGATATTTCTATAAATATTTCATATGGATAAAGATTGCAACAATGAAGTTACAAACAAACAAGTAGGGTTCCATTTCTTGAAGATGTCCTTAGATGGTGGAAACTGATGTAAAGTGACTAGAAAAGAGTATTAATAATAAAAAATCTCAACATATTCATGAGGTTGGATAACTGTAGCTTCAAACTCAAAGATCCAAAATGAAATTGTAGGATTCTTTTTTGTCCTGGGTTATACATTTATAGTTCACATTTCAGCAATTGAAAGATGTCTCGGCAAGCAAACATGTCACTTTAATTATTCATATCATGTGGATTCTTACAACTACAAGTTCATTTGAGATAGATAGGATTGGACTTTCTGGACCAAACAATTTATGATCATGGCCAAAGACAGGAGAAATATTGATTTAACATTCCATCTACTAAATACTAAGTACAAAAAAAGTCAAATGGAGTTTGGTTGGTTGGCAAAACAAGGGTGTTGTTATTCCCTAACCAAGGTTCAAATTACCCTAAACATGTTTATCTCTAGTGAGCTATTTTACCTGGGTAGCTACATGTCCTGGATAGTTTTTTCAGAATAGATACTCTCAATTGCCTTAGTAGGTGCATTCTTAGTGCACCTTCTCACCCACATAGCTGCAAGTATTGGGTAATTTTTTTTAATAGATAGTCTTAATTACCCTTGTAGGATGTCCCATGGTCAGGTGCAAGTTATTTTTATCAGATTATCCTATGAATTCCAAATCCTATACTAGAAATTTCATCGATTATAGCAAAAACAGAAGAGGAACATTAAGTCAAAATGCATTGATTGAACGACGAATTACAAAATCGAGTCAACATGGGCTTAGATGGCTCATGAAATAGGGGTGTTGTTGTCCCTTAGCTAGAGCCCCACGGGTAGTCGTAACTATTGGGAAAATTTAATTGAGTAGATGTTCTTAACTGCCCCTAGTGGGCTAGCTCACCTGGGTAGGTGAAAGTCCTCCAAAAATTTGGTGGAGTAGATATTCTTAATTGCTCCTAATGGAATATTGCACCTAGTAAGGTGAAATTCCCTGGGCCAATTTGGTTGATTAGATACTTTTTACTTAATCGATCCTTAGTAGAATCTCTCACCTGGGTAGGTGTGAGTCTTAAGGTAAATTTAGCTTAATAGGTATCCTTAATTTCCCCCGGTGCACTATCTCACTTGGGTAAGTGAGAGTCTGGAGAAAATTTAGTTGAATAGGTACTCTTAATCACCTACCCCCTAGGGTATTGTGGGTTGTCTCACCTGGGGAGCTTCTAGTCTCAGACAAATTTGGCTAAATAGATACTCTTAATCAAATTTTTGTCATAAAATATTTGAAAAGCTGAAACATGCATTAAGTGATTGTCTGCAACCTAAGTTAACAATCCATCGTATATCTCTATTAGTACTTAGAATTGGTATTGGTGGAACTAATACTCATGGGATTATGGTCCACAATAGTAGTGAGTCATAATCCATACCCTACTTCTATTAGCATTTATAATTAGTGTAATTGTGATGTGTTCATAGAATGTCTACATGTAACTACTAATGAAGAATCCCAAAACACAAGATGCTACAAATGAATGATTAAAATACAAAGGTGAGAAATAATTGTGAGTTTTGAGTAAACCATAAGGAGGAGCACAACCATTATACTTGCAACTCCTCAAAGATTTTATGATGTTGTCCTCTGCATTGATTAACGTCCTGAAGCACTTGAAGGAAGAAGATTCCCCATGACTGATGGGAATCAGACTCTTCTCACAACATACTCGGGCTAACAATTAGGCCAACACACCATGTATATTATTATTGTATTTAATAACACAAAATTGCACCTTGTCAATTCCTTCTTCACATACCAATTGCTAACAGAAACTTTCTTCAAACCAGAACTATTTCTAATACAAACATTTTTCAAGCTAAACATTATCTATTAATCAACAAATTAAAAAAAAACTTCATCACATCACACAACCAACACATTGTAATGAAATTGAACAAAGATCTTCGAACAGATGCAAGGACCGAGAGAATATACTACCTTTAGTCTCCTAAATTTTTCTACCATGTTTGACAGCAGAGAGAGGAATGTATTTCAGGTTCTGAAAGTCCAATAAATGCTTAGCCTCATCACCTTCATATATATTTTCCCAGGAAAGGTAGAAGTCCTAAAAGAAACGCCCTTTGTGTCCACAACCTTGCCACGAGGACAATGATATTATGGATATACAAGATCTTTCAATTCGATATATAAGCGTCACGATACTTAACCTATAAATGTGTTAAATAGGTTAAAAATAAAAACATTCCAGATCTTAAATGCCATAAGTGTTTGCGTGCACATTTCATAGTTTTTAAAGTAACTAAATACAAGAAAAATATAGACAAATCTTAAGTGAAAGCGGTGGCACAGTCCTAGACCTTTCAACACCTTTCCTCCAAGTATTCATTTTGTTTGAAGCTTTCTTTACATATCAACCTATAGTTTTTAAGATAATGCAGAGAAGAGATTGAAAGACAAAAAATAAAATATACCTAAAACATTTTTATGCCTTCTCAGTTCCCTTAGCTAAAAGTGTTTTTTCATTTACATAGGCTGAGGCTGACCATGATGGGATTTCTTATTAGATGCCACTGGTGAAACCTTACCTTGTTTGTGTGATGATGCAAGATTGAATACACAGATGGGCTTGAAGAAGCCTTGCTAAATATATTATGGGTTTCCAAAAACAAGCACCTCAAAGTCTTCCTCCCTCTGATTCCTCCTCTTTGCACTCCTACTGCCCTCCCTCCATATTATGAATTAATCCACCCGCCCATGAGAACAAAAGAATCTCTTAATTTTTTTCCACTTATCATCACAATTCAAGCCTTACACCATGATATGACTTCTTCCTTAATTTTCCATTCATTTCCATTAATTAATGGGCATATCTCTTAATTTGAAGCTTAGATTTTATGGTGCATCTTCCTCCTTTTAAACAATCTCTTTTCACAAGTTTTGCAAATTAAATGAATTTATTAGGAAGGCGAGTCACCATTAGTTGTGGTTATTTTTTCCACAGTAATTATGCTATATTGGATAATGGATCAGATGTTTTTTTTTCTAATAAAAAATAATTATTTAAATATAAAATGGGAAATTTTATCTATAATATTAAGTCTATTTTGGGAGATTAAAATGGGAAGATATTATTCTCCTCATTCATAATTAATTCTTAGTTATAATATATTAGTTATTCATAAATTTATTGTTGATTATATTTTTTTGTGAATAAACTATTGATCGAGGTTGACAAGGTACTAATGATCTCATTCTCACATTTATATTGTAGGGTGATACAAATATTTACATGTAGATAGTGAAGATTGACAATGGAGGGTGATACAAATAGGCACATGATTGATAATGAAGAAGACGAGAGGCACTCATCTTCCTCTCAACTCAATGGAACCTACCTCAAACTCTTGTATGGTCGACCCATAGATTGCACAAGGTTTCTGAATTGCAAAGCAAAGCGAGGATGTCATTGAGTTCAAGGAGAAAAAGAGCCACAACACCTCTAAATATCACTTGGATTCTTGTTGTGTTTTCTATAACCAAGCTCAAAGGATTTCCCTCATATTGTATGTTATTTTCACAGTAATACAACCTTGTGGACCTCCTTCAAAGGCACACTATCCTACAAAACTTAACAACCTTCCAATGATGGAAATTCCCATGTGTATTTTGATGACGATGGTGTCCATGTGTTTTCTTTTGATGGGGATAAAGTTGTTTATCCTATTGAGGATGAAAATCATGTATGTTACGTTGATGGAAACATGCATGCTTATTATGTTGATGGTAGTGACCTTATGTCTTTTATTGATGTTACACTAAGCTATATGTTGATGGTGGTAGGATCTTCCTATGGGCTTGGATACTTTTCTCATTGTGGTTTGTATTGGCTCTACTTTCATTGAAATCCAACCTGTTGTATACAATTAAAATGACTAACCTAAACGACTTATTCATTTCATTGTCGTACATGTTAGGTAGTCATATTTTTATTCCTAGACTAAATTAGTCATTTGTGTTAGTAATTTTTAGTTTTATTACTTATTATCTAGTCATATATTTTAACTCGAGACTAAATTATTCATTTATGTCATTCATATCCACTTGGGTCACTTAAGATTGCTCGTTTTTTGTAGTATTTCACTTGGAAAAGTTGTTATGACAAACTTTTTTAGCCACTTAGTCACTAATTTCTCATTTTCTACTAGTGAAACAAGGGAGTAGTGAAGTGCTTGACACGTAAGTTCTATGGAGATGCCACAAGAGCATTTCGGAGGTAGGAGTTTTCAAAAATCCCTATAATTGCAATTTGAAGAAAGCTTCGATATAGGGAGCTTCCGATGGTGATTGGATTTTGGTCATGGAGTCCAAAAGAAGCAAGGGAGTAGAGAAATAACATTGTAGGATAGGCCCTTGACACGATCTTGAAGGGATTAGCACCTGAGTGCTATGCCACCAGTAACAACACCCTCTCCTATGGTGTAAAACAATAAGGGGCGAAACAAAAGGGGCTAAACACAATCATAATCTTCAGATTTCATAACATCACCTTGATAAGGTTACAATATGTGGAGATATGAAACTTCAATACAGAGGTGTATGAAGCTTAAGGTCACAGCACCTAGTCTTATGGTGAAAAATAATACAAGGCAAAGCAAAACAGGCTAAAGGCCAGGCTCAGGATTTCAAAATCTTGTAATATTGTAATATCACCTTAATAAAAATTTATGATATGTGGAGCTTCGAAATTGAAATATGGATGATTATGAAGGATGAATGAGTCAGCAATCGAGTAAATGCACACAAAAGAGTTGGTTTCGTAGGATTAATGGTGACTATAGAGATAACTAAGTCAGGGCAGCGAACGACCACTATTACACATATGATTTAATGGAGTCAAGGGAAACTATTGTAGGAAGGAAAGAGTGACAAAGAGGACCATGATTATGTAAGATGATTTAAATGAGTTTGTCATGAGATGAGACAATCCATCCTTGATATTGCATGCATGTTATGAGAAATTAAATGAAGATCATAGCCCTAGGTACAGGAGATTTGTTCTTAGAAAGAATAAGATCCTTGTTAGAGTGTGTAGGATTGAATGAGTATTTATGTGTCGGCATGGGAACAATGAGTTCTCACATTTAATGCAACAACATAATTCAAGCAAGAGATGCAATAATATGATGGAGAATGCATGTAGGAGTACACTCGAGAAGTGTGAATGGAATAGTGATGGCTTACAGAGACAACATCGATAATTGTGTTTCATTGGAACAAAACCTAGAATTGCAGTTGAGCAATGTGGGAGAAAGAAACATTATTGTTATTGATTTACACGGAGATATTTGTGTGTGAGTGCGTTGTTGAGGAGATTTCGAGTGAGCCTATGTTGCAGAGAGAGATAGAGAGTGCCTATGCAGAGAAAAGACACCCCAAGAGAGTTTGTGTTGTTGTGAGAGGTCGAGAGAGACTGTGGAATAGGAGGGGCCAAGAGAAAAGTATATGCTATGTTGTGTTAGCTATGTGGATACCTATGAGTGTGAGTTCACTACTAAAAGGATGCCATGTGTGCCTAAGCATAGAGAGAAGGTTGAGAGAGAAGATTTTGTGTCATTATATTGTTGTAGAGTGGGCATAGTGCAGAGAGTGCTGACTATTAGTGTAGACTATCAAGTAGAATAGTGGGCCACTATAGAGTGTGCAAAGGACAAACCGTTGTGTGGGACAAAAGGTTGCCGAGGAGAACAAAGAGTTGAAAATAGGAAGAGAGGCCATCAATTACAATGAGGAGTAAGTTTTCCTTTGAGTGTGGGTTGGAGATTGCATACAAGAAGTTGGTGCTTCCATCTCTAGTGGGTGTCTCATAAGGCTTGGGGGTTGGTGCCTCTTGCAAGTTGGTGCTTGCATAAAACCAAGGAACTACAAGTTGGTTCTTGCAAAAAATCCATGAAGCTGGTTCTTTAGATGGCACTTCTGGTAGGCTGATTAGGTGTATGCAAAAGGAGAGAGTTGGTGCTTCCTGCTAGTGGGTGCTAGCAAACAATCAAAGGGAGTTGGTTCTTCTTGTTAGTGGTGGCTCACAAATAGATTGATGTAATAGAGTAGGTGCTCTCATTTTTACATCAATAACAACAAAAAGCTTTGGTTTTTTTTTCGTGGAAGGGTTTCCATGTTAAAACCTTTGTGTCATATCTATGCTTCTCATGAGGTGTATGCTTGTGTTGATTCATATGGCTACTATTATGGTTTGTTAGTGGTTTCTCTCATTTAATGGATGCCAAGTTTGAAGGAGTAAAGGAAAATTTGCATAAAAGTTTAAATCAGCCTTAATACTGATTCACCTCACTGTCCCAGTATTAACATTATTTCCAGCATATTCATAACCCCTTCGATCAACATAGGATATGCCGATGGTTCTAGACATAGTTCCCATAACATTTCTTTTGCAGCATGGCCACTCTTTTCACCCATTTATGAATTTTGAGTTTTGAGGGAATATTTATAGGCCTTTCCACTAACAACATAGAAAAATACTGTGTTGTCATTAAATTTTTAATTGATGCCATTTCTTTAGGTGTTCATTAGTTAGTGGTAAATATGGATTCTCAACTCATGATATCATAACTAAATTACATCTATCATGATTGGCATCTTCTGCTAGTTTTCATTGTATCACGATATCTCTACTTAAACATTTGTTTAATTATATCATTTATCAACACATCCCTAGAATTTTGAATGTATTGGTTGATTTTTTGGCTACCTATGTATAGGAATGACATCTGTAACATATATAAAATCAAGATAATTAAAAATTCATGTACATAAAATAGAAGAGATCTATTGTATCATAATTCACATATACATAAGTAAAGAACATAAAATTATTTGTATATATGTAGAACATATTTTGCATACATCATCCAAAACCTATAAAATGGTATAGTGCCATAATTGGGCTCACATGCCTAGGATCATAAGCTTGCAGACAATCCACTAATGCCCAAAACACTTCCCCGAAGGGATAATACATATACATAAAGAGGTACCATACACGTAATAATCATCACAGTCTCTGTGTCCGAAATAACACATGACTATCGTAGCCACATGACAGAGAAGTTGACCCATCATGCTTAACACACCTACAGTGTGGCCCTACATGTGCCACATACCATCCTTGAGATGGGTGAATGGTACACCCATCATATGCCCCTCTAGGCTCTACTACACCTCCCTCAATTTGTTGAAATTGATACCTTCCCCATCTGAACCCTCTCATGTTGCTAATAGATCCACCACACTGCCTGCTCCTCAACTATCATACTAAGACTCAACTTTCAGTATTTGTATTTTAAAATGTGTGTTATAAAAAATGTTAATGATTAGTACATTGTACCACCAAAAATGAAAAATAATAATAAACCATAAAATTTCAAAAACACTTTACTTACTTATGTCTCCCCACTACTCGCTAAGGGGGGGGGAATCACCCCCTCCTCGATATGCATGGTCACTCACCCATATGTGATTCTAATAAATCCAATTAAAGCATCCATCATCATATGCTCAAGTTAAATCCTCTTCCCCTAGCCTTGACATCAAATACGTCCATTGAACCATATGGGGTGTCGATCTCCTCAATCGTTGTTTCAAAAATCATGGCCACAATATCAATACTCACTCAAAGAAGAAAGACACAAATATGTTGTCATACCTAAACATACACTATTTCCATACTCTACATTTTTTCAGTTGTTTCTTCAAATCCACCAATAGGGCCTCACACTAGTTGAATATTGTTGGGGCCATGCACCTCATTACAATGTCCACTTGACTGTTGGAAGCCAAATGAGGACTCATTGTACCAACCACTCGAGTGCAGGAGGTACACCACATATCTAGTATGGTTCTTCGTTCTTGTATTTAATATAGTGGGATTGCAATACTATGTCATCCACTCCTCTATGGATATGTCCCCCACAAGCATACCTCTAGACACCTTGACTAAGGCCCCTTTCCTCAAAAAACACATGAGAAAGTATATATCCTCCACCTGTATTTGTACCACATGTCCCTGTAACTAAAAATGCTACTGTATAGGATCTCAGCAGTGCACAATCCTCTCTAAGAGTCCACATTTCCCTCTCATATGTTGGGTATTGAAAAGATTCAGAAGACCATGTTTGCATAAGGTTTCTATAGTCTCTCCGTCCAGTAATGAAATTTCATTAGTATTCCCATGTTCTCATTATGTCCAATCTAACATATTGAAGTCCCAATAAAGACTTGATATAAGGCATCAAAATACATCCATCCACCAAAAAATATGTTTAAAACAAGCTTCCCTTGCCCTAGACTTGCAAAGAAACTACTTCAACACTTTTCCTTAGTTCAAGGAGACAAGTTTTATCATGATACTAGTCGCCAACCAGTATCATATTATCATGTTATAATGATACTAATGATTTCGTGAGGAAATTTTAACTATCTTTTGACTAGGAACACATAGTTGTCATGACATTTGCTGCCGATTTGAGGTATACTATGGAAAATGGCATATAGAGTTAGGATTCATCAATATTTTTCATTGCATCATTAACCTTCCCCACACTATTTAACTATGCCTTAAGGTCCTCCCCTATGAGGTTTTGGCATTAAGAATTTATTTTTGTACATTGTAACTTGTGCAATAGAGCCTACCCTTCATGGATACCATAGAATAGAATTTAATTCCGATTTTGGTGACCTTTATGTGTTTATTTGTAGGTATGAGGATTCTCTTTAGAGCCTATAATAACATTGAAATTGAGCATAATTCCTCTCTTTCTTTACTATTTATGAATATCATTATCTTATAGGGGGTTCCAACCTTGTTTAATGTTTCATTTTTCTCACCTATGTTCATGATCTTTAATGTCTTCCTAGATATTGTCATAACACTGCTTTCCTTCATTCAAGTTGACACCCTTGTATCCATTTCTAACATCTTCACTTTGAATTAGACTTGCCTCCATCTTCTAACTCACCTTACCTTTTCAGAAATATGACTATGATGAATGTATATCCATTGCCAGACAATTTTCCATTACCTCCTACTTAGGTTAGTTCCTTTAGCCTTACAACAAGATGCACATTGTTATAACACTCGTCTCTTTCTAAATAACTTTATTTTGGGCTCATTTTAATTCTTGTTAAATAATTAAATTCCTGAGCTCCTTTTCCATTTTTTCACACTCGTTAACATACCTTAGAATTTCGAGTTATTTCCATTTTTTCCTACTCATTAGTGTTCAAGATAAAAGCCAATGAGTAAGGTGTTATCATTCTCACACTTATTAAACCATTAGATAAAAATGTGTGTAGTATTGTCTCTTTTTTTAGCCTTGCTATAAAACTAACCAAAAGACACCATTTTGAGCATTCCTTTAAGTCCTTTACAAGATCATTAAAATAAATGAAAAATACAATATCGAGCTCACTTTTCTTCTCTTTCGTTCTCGCTAAACTATGAATGAGATCCACTATACAAAAATGGAAAATGGGGAAGAGTCTTTTGTCATGTGTTCTATCATAGTAGTTATCAGTCACGATTTTCCATGGAACTTGTTTGAATCATTCTCTTATAGTTTTTCTTTAAAAAAAAATTAGAGCCACACCATCAACATAAGTGGAGTCACTTTGTTATTGAGTTAGTATCTCACCTGATTGGTTATTTTTCAAATCTCTAAGTTGTGGTGATGGCTCCTATGTCGCCATTATTCTGGTGTAGTATTATTCATTCAAAGCTTCCAAGTTCAGATTTGTGTGGTGTCATTATATGTTCAATGGAAGTCCTATGCAAATTTTACCACTTCAAACTTTCATTCTAAATTTTTTTTGGTGATCCCTGTGTCAGTTATCCATAGGTTTTTTGACTTCTATCATTAAAGACCTCCTCTTGGGGTCAATCTCATGATGAATGGTGGGGGATACATGAAGGAAATCCTTCGATAAATATTTTGCAATTGACATAAACACCTTATCTTGGATGTAAATCTACCAAAATTGTATTACTTTAGAGATTTAAGTTCTCATTGTTAGGTTTCCTCATGGTTTATAGTGAGTTTTATACATCATACCATATTGACCAATTCTACGAGTTATTGGCATCATCTCATTCATGGAAAATCCATAGATTGTGTTAGGTACCTTGGGGTCCATTTTCATCGTTGGTGGTATCCCTCACATCTACTATTGAGACCCCTCAACACCTAATAACTAGAAGGTCTCCGTGCATGCTTAGCATTATCTCATTAATTCACCTGTAGTAAAGTCGTACCATTGGGATGGGTTAAAGACCTTAGGGTGTGGGATTTCCTCATTCATGCACATGTCCTCCCCTAAGGTATGTTGGAGAATGTATTATGTACTTTGAGGTCAATCATATTGGTATTTCTTTTTGTGTCCGCCACCCTATTGATAGTTGATGTGCTAGAGATTTATATTGTATCATGACTAGTCCTTGATGACATGAGTCTAAAATATATTTTGTTGTTGTCCATGCACTATTCTCTCATTAGTGAGTATGGCTATTCCTACCTTAGGGATGTACTTTATATGTACATCAATTATGATTTTTGCAGCCTCTTCATGTCCTATGTCCATGGTTCTATCCCTCTATCTAGCTCACCAATTCTATTGTAATGTATTTTATCCACTAGTTTCTCTTTTGAACTGTTACATTAGAGGGAATTTTTATAGCTAAAAATGTCAACGCATTTGGTTCATTAGAGGATAAAAACATCTTGAAAGTTAATATGTATAAATTAGTTAATCGAAGCTTAAGAAAAAACCATGATTTGTGCCTTCAATCATCCCCTCTCACTTGTAGATAGAATTTATAGGCTTAAAAATGCTCCAAATGGCTTAACAAGGAAAACTAAAATGATAATAATGCTCTATTTTCACTACAAAAGGGATACGAAGTGGTAGTGAAAATAGATAAGCACAAATAGGGTCAAGGCTGATCACTTTGTACGGATGGAGGAAATGACTAGAAATGGTTAACAAAGTGTCTAGGGTCAATGAGATGACTCCTCAATGATATCTATAAAACTATTTCCACCCGTAGAATAAAGGATGGAATTTTAATGTAACGAAGTGCTGTGGAAACATAGAATTATGGGATTTCTTGCTATAAGACACATACTTGATATCCGTATGCTTGGATCAATTGTGAAAAACAACATTCTGAGAGAGTTTGATACACCTTTGATTGTCACAGTAAAACACAATAGGTTCCATCATCTGACCAGAAAAGGCAACAAGTATCTTTCTCATATAGATCACCTCACATGTTGATTGAATTGCAGCCATGTAATATACTTTTGCTAAGATGATTGCCACTAGCATCTGCTTCCTTCTATACTAATAAATTGTTGCAGGCCCAACATTGAAAATTCAACTTGATGTGCCCTTCTGGTCTAATGGAATTCCCTGCGAATCTACATCGGTGAAACAACATAGCTTCACTCTCTCTATCTATTTGTCTCAAAGTCCAAACTAACTAGTGCCTTTAAGTTACCATAGAACACGTTTAGTTGCCCTCAAAAATAGTTTGGTTGGCCTAACCATGGTTTGACTAAGATGTTGGAAGATGTAAAACATGCATGGTCGTGTGTTCACAAGACACATGAGTCAACTTACCAGCTGCCTGTAAATAATTGAATCCACTTCCTCACCTATAATGGCATCCTCTTTCCTCCAGTGGGTTGCTAGAGGAGTCTCCATGGGTTTGAACATGTCCATGCAGAACCTCAAGGGTTTCTCATTTCCATACATGCCCTAAGAGACAAGCAGTTCCCCATCACCTTACCATACTTCCAATCAAAAGAAGTAGTGCATGAGGCCCATGTCCTTCATATTGAAATCTCTTGCAATTTCCTCCTTGTAAGATGTGATCAAATTCTCATCACCAATAAGGATCAAGCCATCAAAATATAAAAAAAATCAATAATTTACCTTCTACCAAAATATGATAAAGGTTTTTATCTGCTTCACTTTTGGTGAAGTCCAAACTAGTGAGATAGTTATTGATCCTGGTGTACCAAGCATGGGGTGCCTACTTGAGACCATATAATTATCGCTTGAGTCTTCAAATATGGGTCTCTTGGTCATAAATCTAAAATCCTTATGGTTGTTCAATATAGACCTCCTCCTTAATAACTCCATTGAGGAATGTTGTTTTTACATCCATATGGTATATAATGGATGAGGACCTTGCTACAGGAATAAAAGGATAAGTACCTTTCTACATGAGAAAAAGAAAAGAGGAAAAGAAAGGATTGATATAATGTAAGAGTACCTTGCTATAGGAGAAAAGGTATCCTCATAGTCAATATCCTCTGCCTGAGAGTACACCTTGGCCACAAACCTGGCGTTGTATATTTCTGTGCTTCCATTTGCTACCTTCATCAATTTGAAGATCCATCTCAAACATATAACTTATTTATCTATTGTTCTTTGGACCACCTCCAAAAAATTGTTCTTCATAATGGATTCATACTCCACCATTGAATACACCCATACAGGTTGCTCTATTGCTTCCTCGAAAGAGGATGCCTTAGTCTCTACTAGCGCAGTCATAAGAGCCAGGTAGTCAGTCTACCAATCTGGTGACCTTCTCTGCTAGCGCTGATCTGAAGGAGCATTCACATTCTCCCTCACATCCTGCAGCCATCTCTCAACTTCTCTGGATATTTTCTTACCTTGTCTAGATGCTTTTCCTTGAGTGCATGTCTCCACTCCCTACTCATAAACCTATGGCTTCTCCACAATATCCTAAGGATCGTCCTTTAGACTTAGTAGCTCCTCCTATGGTGGGATCTGAAGCTCCCTCTCAAGATAGCATCACATGTCTTTATCTTCTTCAAATTTTAGATCTTCTCGCACAACTATCATTCTTAGGGATGGAAAATACACACCGTAGTTGTGGGGAGACTTTGTGTATCGCACAAATACCCCCAAATATTTTGTCATCTCTAACTTCTTCCTTAACTCTTTAGGGACATGGAAATAGTTAAAGGCTCCAAAGATCTTGAAGTGTGACACATCTGAATTCCTCGCAGAGAAAGCCTCCACTGTCGTGATCATGTGAAGAATTTTACGAGGTCTCTTGTTCTGAAAATAGACCATTGTTTTGCATGATTTAGCCCACAAGTGTAGAGGTAAGATTTGGTCATGCGACATTGGCCATGATGCTCCCACAATGCTTTTGTTCTTCTTCTCAGCCACCTCGTTGTGCTATGGGTTGTGGGGTGTTGTCAATTCTCGTTGAATGACTTCTTTTGCACATAAATTTTTAAACTCATTCAATATATACTCACCTCCATTATTTCTCCTGAGAGCCTTCACCGTATTTCTCATTTCCTTCTCCACCAGTACCTTGAAGTTTAAGAACTTGGAGAAAGTCTCATCCTCCTTCCGCTTGAATAAGATCCAACACTTTCACAAATAGTTATCAATAAATATAAAAAAATACTTGTCCTTGGTAGTGGAGGCTATCGAGAAGGGTCCACAAACATCAGAGGGGAGCATTTCAAGGACTGCATGTTCTCTATTGTACCGATCATGGAAAGGGGCTTTTGTGTACTTCTCCAAGGTACACCCTCTGCATGTGTCTTGCTGCTCTATTTCTCCTTTACTAAGGCATGTGGTAATCTGTTGCATGACCTTAAAAGTGCCATGATGCAAATGGCCAAGTATTCTATGCCAAAGTTTGTCGACATGGTGATTTTGCACCTTCTTTACTTCTATGCTCAATGCAGCACAATCATTCACATCTAACTTGTAGATGTTCTTCACATGAACACAAATCTGCTTCACTTGTGTAGTGGTTATGTGTCTCAAGAACTCCTTTCCTTTGTTGAAGATCACATTATAGCCACAATCTTCCAAAACTACAATGGAGACATGATTCTTCTTTAAACCTCGTACATACATCAGATCCTTGAGTCTAAGAGGGGAGCCTCACCCCCATGAAAGGTGACAGTACTAAGCCTAGTCATGTTGTACCTTCCATCATCTCTCATCTCGATGTGCATATGGAGATCCTTCTCCTCTAAATCGCTGAAAAAACATTTGCTCCTTGTCATATGGAATGGAGCACCACTATTTAGATTCCAAACACTTCCCATCAGTATGCTACCCATGCATTAAATGAGAGTAAATTCAAGCTCTAACTATGAAGCCAAGGCTTCACCCCTTGCTCCTCATGCAGTCTTCTTTATTTCCTTCTTGTGTGGACACTTCGTTGCATAGTTCTTGAATTCATGATAGTTAAAGCACTTGATTCTAGAGGAGTCTTTCTTCTTATCCCCTTCACTTAATTCTATTTTGGATTGAGATTTCTTACCTTTCCCTTTCTTTGTCTTTCCATCCAAGGAATAGTTCTCCTAATCCTTGCCCTTGGATTAAGTTGCATCTCTGGAATTCCACTTTATTTCTTCCTACACCAGGTCAGACCATAGGCACTCCCAAGTTGGTAGTTTCTATCTATCATTTATTGAAACTTGATAGCTATGCGAGCTCTTGGGAAGGCCCAAAAGGGCTAGAGCTACGAAGTCTTCTTTAAGGACATTAATACCAACCCCTCCAAGTTCATCATGACACCATGTAAACCTACTTAGGTACTCCAAACTTTTGTCATTCTTGTGGATCTTTAAACTTTGAAGCTTGTCCTTGAGTGCCATCTTCTTATGGTCACTATTGTACTTGAATAACTCTATCAGTGTTTTCCACATCACGAACAAAGTCTCTTTTCCATGGATATTCAAGACGAGACAATCCGATACTCCCTCCAATATGATTCTCCTCGCTTTGGCCACATATTTCTTCCACTAAACAAGATTCTAAGAATCAAATGCTTGGGGTTATGCTACATTTTTCTTGATGTATTCTAGCAACCCATTATAATCGATTACTTCCTTCATGCATTTCTTCCATGCAACAATTTTTGAGGTGGATTCCAAGGCATACTCAAGCATGAGTCCATTAAAATCCATCTTCTCAGTCCCGAAGAAAGCCTGCAACAGTGATCTTCAAACTTTAACCTCCTGGAATTACAACTTTAAAATCTTTATTCTATAGTTATTCTATCTCTGATACCGTGTAGAAATTAATGTGTATATTCAATACTACTCATGAAATTTACTAAATCAAAAGACTTCAAGCTACTCTATTGATTTGTGAAAGAAAACTCACCGTCTAGAACAAGAATCACAGACATGAAAAATGAAACATCACACATACACATAGATTTATCTAGGGGAAAGAAACTGCTTAAAACCCCTTAATATCTATATTGCATTAATGAGAGAACAAAGAAGAAATATATTACCTATTTAAGACTCAGTGCCCATGCAAGTGTATAGTCTATCCCTTTGCGTGACTAACTAAAACTGGTCAATACTTAGCCAAATTTTAAGCCTCTAATCTCATATTTCCTTGCATTGTTCCCATGAGAAATTGCCCCTATTTTTTAGGAATTTCACACCAAGGAATTGCTCAATAGACATGGGTCAATATATGACTGCAAGCACCATTTTTACACATCGGAATATGTTAAAACTGATAGTATAGTACCTTCGCATCTTCATCTCAACTAGATAACTTGAATTCTTTGCATGAAACAATTATTTTTGGTTGATTGATTGGTTAACTGGTTGATCACTAAGTGTGGTTTAATTTCCACTTCCACAACTTGACCTCCACTAGTTCTTTTAACAGTTAGAACTAGTTAAACTCACAAAAACTCAAATTAACTCAAATAAATTGCTACAAATTAGCAATCAATCATGTAAAATTGAACTCAATCTTATCCAACTTGAATTTACAAATTTAACTCAGTGAGAACAGCCATGTTACCTTAGTTAACTACCTCCAAGTACTTTTCTAAGATAGAAATTTGAATTTTAATCTAGTTTGACCAAGGAAAAGTCAAAACTAGTTTTTCTTGTTGCATTTTCAACATACCATACCATTACAATGTAGCACCTAAAATTCGCTTCTCTCTGTTATGTCATATTCTTTAATGCCACAACATAGTATTTTGTCTAGATAATATAAGAGTTTTTTCTTCTTTAAAATCCACTATAACAAACAGGATACTATTGCACCAATCACTAATAGTGTTTTCCAACATATTACATATAATTCCAAGCAAAAATCCTTTCAACAATACCATTGCTCCTCAAACCAACATGCAAGTTTCATTTTCAAACACTATTTTTACACCTACATCACATATTGTTCATACAATTTTTTTTTTTGACAATCCTACGAGGTGTAGAACACCAAGGAGCATTCTAATCCTTCCACCCATGAGCTTCAACATGGAGTTCCCTCATCCCTTGATTTTGGCATTCAATTCATTTCCTAGGAAAAAATCACCACTATCATATCTTTCATACTCTCAAAACCACTCCTTGTGAGGATTCATATGAGCGTATGGCTATGAGACAACCAACCATGTATCATGCTCTCATTCATTTGAGGATGTTTTTGCTTCTATAAAATGTGAATCATCATATTCCTTTCCTATCTAAATAGTTTTGGATATATAGTCCTTATTTTAATGCCCTTCTTTTACCCATATACAACATACATTTACAATTAGTTTTGGAGATCTCGATCTTCCTATACACTTATATCTCCCTTTTGAGGACTTATTTTTATTTCTATTCTGGGATACTTGTCTTATAAACAAGGAATCCATGTTTTGAATTTACATGTTTTTCCATTTCATCTCCTCTTATAAAAATGGTGATACTATATCGTCAAAACTTAAAGTAGTTTCTTTACTACCTATGGAAATAACCCAACTATGCTATGATTTTGGTAAAGAAAACAACAAATTCATACAATTATATTCATATAAAATATTAATATCAACATATAATAGTTGACTGAGCATAGTATTCTAGGAATTTATATGCTCTCTCACCGAGTCTCCATCCTTCATTGTTATGTTATACAATTTATCCATAGGAATAATTTGTTTACTAGGGAATTAGAATGATACAAAATCCCTCACTTGTTTTGCATTTCCTTCATTGTATCTTCTCCTAAAAGATCTAATAATACTTAATCTAGTAGACAAAACTATATTGATCTCTTTTCCTTTTGATCAAAATTTCTCTAGCATTTTTTCGACATCCCTATTTCAGCAATACCCAGATCAACACTGATCCATTGATCTTTGTCCACGAATGGATCTTCCATTTGGAGCTTCCAAAGCTCAAAAGCTTTCCCATTGAATTTATTTATCTCTATCCTTCAAGTATTTTCCATTTCGTTTCACTATAATAATTGATTGCATAGGTCTTCTACTACGAGGGGCAAAAGAAAAACCACCTAGCCATGAAAGTGTCCCCTTGATGTCAAAACTGTTATTATACCAAATATAGATTTGAATAATGTACAGTTAATTGTCACAAATAGATTCTTAAAAAGAAGAAAAAGATGAAATAGTAAAAAACATATTAACATAGAAATTTTATCGTGGAAACTCAAATCCAAAAAAAATAAATAATTTTTAGTATATGTCACTATATATATATATATATATATATATATATATATATATATATATATATATATATATATATATATATATATATATATATATATAACCCCAACACACAAGTGACCAATCCATTTTCCATATATTAGCATACAACCATAGTTTTGGTTAACTATGACCAAATAACATGCACCAAAAATTACTAAAAGAGAAAATTCTTTGTGAAAAGCCACAAAAAAATAGATGCAAAAATTACCCCAAAAAAAATTCAAGGATGTTCCACATGGTGCAACATAAAATACATGTGATAGTCATGCAGAGAATATAACACTAACTCAACATGCAAGTCATTCATCTTGGAACCATTTTTTCTTGTCATTTCAATTGATTTCAACACAACCCTTTCAAGTATAGTTCTTCAAACTCACCTTGAAATATTATATCCACTCTTCCTATGTTGCATTTGCCTTTTTTAACCATCTTTAACATGCCTTTAGGTTCCCCCTGCTACAAAAAGTCACATTACTCATCCAAGTTACATCATGCACTTTCTATGTGGTGATAATCTACCCTCATGGATTTCCTTTGTCTAGTAATGAGTTGCATTTTGGTATTCATGCCACCACTTCGCCTTTAGCATAATGTACAATCTACTTCATAAAGCAAACCTCATACCTCATTTAGTTAGCCAATCCCTCCAAACTATGAGGTAATACATATTCTTTTGTTATTTTTTATGTTAATGCTTTTCTTCATTCTAATGGTCTTTAGTCTCATCCACGACCATGCCTTTTAGTTTTGTCTATAATGTTGAGATCACAAAATTGAGAGAAGTGATTGTGTCTAAGGACATGGTTGATTGGGTTGAGTGAACACACTAAATGTTTTTGGTCCAAGTTGTGAAATATTCCCATAGGTAGGTGTATTTCCCCAAGAATTTGTAAGACTGGTTGTTGAGGCATACATGTAGTGCAGTGGCAAATGGAGTCAACACATTGTGGAATGGACCACTTCAATAAGTACTAGGGTTGTAGGTGTACTGGTATCTTAACTTGTGGGGAGGTGAGAAGGTTGATGAATGTTTGGGACTAAGTTAATCTCCATGAGTCAAGTTCAAGGGAGATTGTTTGGATGGTTAAATTGAGCTTGACTCGGTTTAGTTAAACTTGACTAAGTTAAGTTACAAGTAATTTTTGGGCTCCACAAGAACCCATGATGTTTGCCATTGTGATACTTTTCTCTAATATAAGGTAAGCTTTAAAAATTCGTATTAATTAATGTTGATAACTAATTAAATCCCCTCTTTTAATTAGATTAGTAATCCTAATAGAAAAAGAAATAATCCATTTACATTTTACACCTCATTACATTATTCCATTAAACCTTAAACCTATATTACTGTTGCTTCAATCTAACTCTTTTATCATAACCCAATCAACATAACGAAAAAAATTATCACAAATCGATATAACTCGTACAGCTCACCACATTCTAATTTGCAAAGTCTACAAACCATTTATGTCTCATCAAATTACTCTTTTTAAGTGAAATATTCCTTTCAATCATACAACACCATTTTCAAAGTCTACAAACCATTTATGTGAAATATCCCTTTCAATCATACAACACCATGTGCAAAATCTACAAACCATTTATGGCTTATGAAGCAACTTTCCAACAACAAAGGACCATTCGGAATTAAGTGAAATATCTCTTTCGATGTCACACTACTCGCCCGAAAAGCCTCAAAAGTCACGTAATTATCCCCCTAAAAGACAGCTGTTCCTTGCAAATAAAGGCAAGGAAGAAAGATCAAAAGACGGGGCCATGACCTGTTGCCTACCTGACTTCTGATTCGCATTCATAGCAGTTGTTGGTACGCAGTGGGTCTCGAGAACATTGAATAAATAGGGCTTATACATACAATTGGGAAGGAACAATTCATTCGTTTGCAGCCTTATACTTTTAGAATCCAATTAAAAATGAAATCAGATACCCTTTGTTCAACGGTTCATTCTATCAGCTGAGTTGCATGTTTATTAATTGCCTTCCCTCCGTAATGGCCATCAACAGAAGGTTTTGCTGCCTCTATGCTCACAAAGAGAGACTGAACGGTTAATGAAAGAGAATCTGAATGGTTAAAGATGCCAGAGGAATTTCTCATGAAAACTAATGCAATTTTCTTTTCCTAGTTGATTCACCGCATTTTCATAATTGCTGATACGAGGTATTTCGCGACCAGTTTGTCCTAAACTTTGTGCGCAATGATGACAAATGCACCAAATGTACAAATGCAGATGATTAGAATCTAAACATTTTCATTTCTCTGCTTGACACATACTGCAAATTGTTCAAAGTTTAAACAATGTCAAGCATAACATAGTGTGCTTAGACTGTGTCCTATAACGGCCGCTTCATTAGATTTAGTTATAAGAAAATGCACATTGAGAAAGAAGAGCTTCAAGATCCGCACTTTTAACCTTGTTAAATGTAATTTTGCTGCAGGGATCTCTCAATAAATCCATCAGTCTCCATGGGTAGGGCCACTTACCGAATCTGTAATTGGTAATATTAGTTAAGGTTTTGTCTGATCTAATATCGCAGCAGCCAGTGCTTTCACCTAATGATATCTCTCCTGGTATGTGGGTGACAGCATCACTGGCGATAAGCTATTATTGCCAGGATGCATATTACAATTAAGTGGTGGGTGATGTGCAAGTAGGTTAGGTATTTAATAATAAATAAATAAAAAATGTTTTTTTATATGTGGGTGACAGCATCACTGGCCATAAGCTATTATTGCCCGGATGCATCTTACAATTAAGTAGGTGGGTGATGTGCAAGTAGGTTAGGTATTTAATAAAATTATATATATATATTTTGATGTTGAGAAATAAATTGATTAATTAGTATAATTTTTACTTGAGTTTTTTTGGACCGTAGAATTTGGAAAAAAAATCACAGCTAAAAAGATTTGATCTTTCTTTAGATTGATAACATCTAACTAGATATTGTATATAAACTTTTTTTTTGTTGAGAAACACTGAATAGTTTGAAGTGCCTACTGTCCATCAGATTCAAAATATTTTTTAAAATCTGTAAAATCTATAATCCAAATAAAGATAACCCACAGTAGGACTATTAATTCAAATACTGCCCATTAGATTTCAATATACTTCTGGAATTTGTAATTGAAATAAGGATAACCACAACATTAACACTCTTGCACTCATTTTGTTACATAATGTGAACTCTGGTCACCTTATTTCCGATGATATGAAATATTCATGTTCATAAGATCCCAACGAAAATGATATGCATGATAAGCACATCGTTTCAGAGATGCCGACTTGCACATCGGCTACCCGATTCTCTACATCTTCGATTAACAGGTCTCCAGTCCTGAGGACCTCACTTTCAGCATTAAGAGCCGAATCCAGCACATTGCCTCCATTTTCGGCTCTTGATATTATTTCCCGTGTTTTATTGATAACATAGTTAACTGAAGAGTTAGGCGCGGAGGTTGGTTCTTACCGGTCTTGTGGCAAGACTATGGGGAGAGGTTGGTCTTACCGGTCTCCTGGGCAAGATCATGTAGACCTCAGAACTGCTCGAGCAAAAAAAAATCCATGTGAAAAACTATACTGCATTTGGAAAGAAATCCTAAATTCCCGTTAAATGCTTGAAACTCCACAAGATAGACTGCGCGCATCCGTTCCTTCGATAACAACATCTCCTTTCCTCTACTTGCAGACGGGAATCCTCTTCATCCTCGGCCCGTCTAGGCCACAACTCATAGAAATATTCTGCAACCTGTAACTGCAAAGCCGAGTTGGGTATGGTTGTTTCCCATTAATCTGCACTGCCACGGTACCATGATTCGCCGATATTGGAACTCATAGTGAAAAGTCTTAATATCTCTTGAAATGTGAGGACTTTGATAATAGAAAGCAAAACTGTCTTACAAACGAGTCGAATGGCCTTTTTGCGTTCAGAACCAAGAAGGCCGAATCTGATATCAACTACTATTGGGCTCTGAAAATTAAAATCATGTCGAGGTGGTTGGTACATATCTATTCCTTCAGTGCTATGATGTATTGTATTTTTTTTATAATATTAAATTAGTCATATAGCTATGTTAAATAAATAAACCATGTCGAGTTGGTAGGTATATATATATATATATTTCTTCCTCGATGTGACTATTGTATTTTTTTGCAATATTGATGATATTGTTCTGATGTCTTATTTAATAAAATATTAAAATAAATAAATTATTTTACACCTTTTTCTGTTAAAACTCAAATTTATATATTAAGAATATTATCAATTATTTTACATTTATAATGAATATTATTAATTTTGTTAATATAGAAAATAACATCTCATTTAATTTACATACTTTATGTTCTGAAATTTTACTTATGTTTTTAAACTTGATAGATACCATAATGCTACTTTATTATATTTGTTTTTGAACCAACACAAGTTTGGCCTTCCATTACATAACATCTCGATTTATAGTTTATCATATTGTATTTATGATGTTATGTATTTCCTTGTTATATTTATGATGTTATGTATTTTCTTATTAAAATTCAAGATATGATTAGAGTTTTGCTATTTAATACTGTGATTATTTCAGCATGTGGATCCATTTGTTAATCACTTAATGCTTGATTTATAGCATTTCCACTAAGAAAATAAATAATTGGAAGAAAAAACATTATTAAGAATGAATACAAATTTCTAAATAATCTATGAGTTTATAGATGTTTGGTCTATCTCTAAATAATCCACCAGCTTATATATATTTGGTCCATGTATTTGTAAAGATTATGTATAGGTCTTTATTTCACATAAAATTATTTAAGGATTATGTTAGGAAATAAAAGTTTTATTAAGAGTGGTCAAATTTTGTGACACCTTTATTCTTGATTAAGTTATGATATGAACTTGCAGAAAGTTAACTTTGTTAGCATCATAAAATCTAAAATTATGATTATAATAATGAGAATATTGTTTTTATTGGTTCAATTTATAGCGTTACCAATTCCTCACTCATTTGTTTTTGAAATGATTATTAACGTGTTGTTGATGCTAGCGATCTATATCTCTCAAAAAAATTTACTTTGTTCTTTTTGCTTCTAACAACATATTTTGCAAGTGTTTTTAGATGGGCCATGGATTTCTTTCCCCTACCTCATCCCATGCCCAAGATTAAGGAGACCTAACTCGTGTACCTTTAATTCTTGGAACAACATTTTTTAAGCAAGATGGGATGCCTAAGAAAATTAAAAAGAATGTAACTTAATTTTTATTGATATCAAACATATACATTAATAATTATGTTTAAATTGTTGCATTTTGTTCACATTCAATAATTAATTGGAAACTAGAGATACACACTTTGTGTTGAGGTTCCTACAGTTACCTACAATCTATGCCACAACATACGTGATAGGATGTAGATTTTGATGACACTATTTTTGGATTTGAGTTATCGTATGAGCCTCTTTAGAGGGAGGAGCATGAGCCCCTCTTACAAGACAATAATGACTAGATAAAACTAGCCTAGACCCACCACCTAGATGGTTTTCAAGGCCATGAAAAAAGAAAGCGAGGAAAGAAACAATGCACCTCTAGAAGCTCAATGGAAACATTAATTTAAGAGCATATGCCTATCAAAAGTAGTCAATGATCCCAAATATGAGGTAAGGTCCATTAAACTTGACATTTTTATTTAGTCCATGAAAGATCATGCTCTTATATGAAAATTTATAGGCATATGTCCTAATGAAAGGGAACTGGTAACATGGATCCAAAACAAATGGGAATAGGAAGGCCAAGTTGACCAAGAACAATGAGCCAAGGAATTCTTTATAGTTGTCGGGTCATCAATTTTTCATTTATCTTACCATTTAAAACAACTTTTCTTGCTCATCTTGCTACATTTTTCCACCCATCCATTGTCCTTCTTACCTAGTTTTTCTACAAATGTGTCATAATAAACATAAGAATCTTGAAGTAGTAAATTATTATTATTTTCTTTTAGTTCTAACAAATTAAAGAGGATAATGCTTGATTTACTATAAATGATAGTTTTCCTAGCTTGGTTCTTATAACTTGTATGCAACCCCTAGGGTTATGAGATGTCATTCTAGTTGTCAGAAGCAAAAGACGGTCCAATTATCAAAAGCATAGAGTAATTCAACTACTAAAAGTGTACAGTGGTTGAGTAATCAGAAGGCACTATTTTGGTAGCTACGAAGCATTTGTACATGTTTTTAGTTACTAGATATCTTATAGTTGATTGCCAATGACACGATTATTGGTGGACATATTTCCCTCCTAAGTCAATGCAAATCATGACATGGGTTTTGTTTCTAGCATTGGCAACATGTTTGTATGTTATTCACATTACACCCAGGTCAATTATAGAAACCTATAGGTAATGATCAATAGATTAGACAACTCATGCTAGACATAATTGAGTCATCAACTTCAAGTGATTTTTCTGCAAATGGGGGAGAATTTGGAAAGCCTAAAACATGGGTTTTGTTTAGAATATCTCCACTTACATTATGATAGAGAAATTCCTCCAAAAATTATGCACATTAAAATATATATGTGGTTCCTTCAGAAGGTAATTTCTAGTGTCACCATTAACCAACTATGCTCTAATCTAAGTAGAACAGAATGAGCCATATCAATCTATTATTGGGATATTTTATGGAAAAGAATTCCTTTATGATAAGTTCTTCAGCTAAGCACACCAATAAATCAATCTTTTTTAAAGTCAATTATGATTTGATAGGCACTTTTTGGGCAAAACAGTTCAAACCCTCCTCAGACCTTTCCTGTATAAATTCATGAGTAAAAACTAGTTCATGTTCATTTGCGAGCTAAGTGACAAATTTTGAGAGAACCAATTTGGACTATTGAAGTTCTCAATTTGGACAAGGGAAAGTGTATTTTTGAACTAAAGCCCGCATGTGCATATTTGATCAGGGTAGCCCCAAAACAAACTAGACACCCTTGGAAGGCTATAAATACAAGTAACCTCAACCTCATTTGGACATGATCATGAGACATCATTTTATTCTCTTCTTTGGTTTGAATCTCATATGTTTTAGGCAAGTTCATGGAGATTGGTTGGGACAGGTTTGAAATTGCAGGGTTCGAATCTCAAATCAATATTTTTATGGTTTGGGGTCTCAATCATAGGCATGCCAATGAAAAATTTCGACTGTAGTCGCAAACATGTCATGGAGAAATTTCGACCGAATCCTTTTAGCTTCATGCATGACACATCCTTCCTGCGACTGAAATATAAAGGTTGAATTTTTTAGTTGACTGATGATTTCATGAGTTGACCACAAAGATCGACAGCTGAGCTCACTCAGTAACAATTGATCAAAAGCTTCTAAATCATAATTTTGGATTATTGGCATGGATGGGTTCATCTCATAGTTAATGTTTAGTTTATATTAATATATAGTTGTATGGATGAAGATATGGATCATTGCACTTCCTTTTACTAAATCATTAAATGAAAATCTAATCAGAAGAAGAATTTGAAAGGGCTTCCCACATAGTATGTTTCTATATGGTCTCTTACCAATCTTGGTTTCTCTATGTGTAAAATATTTTCTTCTATTATTCCTTTATGTTACATTGCATTGATGATGATATTGGTCTTTCTACATTGTTTCATATGTTTATGAATAATGATCTAATGTTATAGGGTGAATTTCAATATGGAAATAATGAAAATAAATTGTCAAAGCAAACAAAAATATAGCCCTAAGAAAAATTAACACGGTATTAGAGTTGGGTTGAAGAAAAGTCATTTAAGATCACCCTTAGGAAGACACAATTAATGGAAGCAAGAGAAGATGATGGAGATCGAAAAGAATGTTAGGATTTGAAGGTAACCCTAGGCTATTTGTGCATTAGCGTTTGATAGATATTATGAGGTTAGGGTTTCGAAGAAACCAAGGTTTATGGAAAATATTTGAGATATGCAATCTAGAACACTTAGCCTATTTAATGTGGATATGTTCAAGCACTTTTAATAGATTTAATGTAGCCCTAGATGGGATAGTCTCAATTAGGCCTTGATTATTGATGAAGTTGATGAGTACATTGAAGGCAAAAATGTTATGTCGTCAATGGATAGTCATGAATCTTGAAGTTTGGTTCAAGAGGGAGTTGATCTCGTCGCGTCAAAAGAAAAGTACCTTTCCAGTAGCTCTGTATTATGTCGAGGGATTTTTTTTCCCATACATAGTTGCTTCCATAATACATGCTCATAACCATCATAATACTAAAAGAAATACCAAGGAAACAATAACCATATAATCCATATACAAACTAAGGCAATACTCATAAAATAACAAGGATAATAACCTCACATTAATGATGGAAATGCCAACTAGTTGTGGGAATTTTACCAACCACCCAACCATAGACATGGATGAGCCAAAAATATTTTTAATCGGTCACCCTTGTGCCATATTCTAGGCATGAATGTGGGATCTCATAAAACACATCAATCAAAACCATCTAGACCATCGAGAGGCCAAGCCACCTCATCCCATCAAACAACGATTCCACCTCATGGTCGGACATCACAAGACCATTACCATATTGGTCTCTCCCTAAGCTTTCTAGGGCTCTGAAGCATTTGTTCCAACCAAGACTCCAGGACTAGTAACTAAACCCACAATTTCCACTAGGCTCTAGGGCATTTGTGTAACCAATGCTCCAGGATTGGTAACTCAACCCACCAAGGGCTCTACATCATTTTTCCAACCAAGGCTCTAGAGCTAATAACTCAACCCATGTTGTTATAGGTCTCGAGAGCATTTGTCTAACCAATGCTCCAACAACTATTAACTCAACTGAAGGTAAAGGAAAATATGATAACCAATCATAAAACAAAGAAATAAACCCACAACACCATGGCTATCTAGGAAATGGAAAATCTGGGCAAAATCATTGTCAATACAAGAAATCCTCCATGCGAGTGACAAATCATAACCAAGAAACCACATGCATGTGCCATGCATGCCAAAACTAGCAAGAAAATCATACATGCAACTTAGTACGTACAAGAAAAACCCATTGTAGTTGTTGATCCTGATATCCTCTTGCGCTTTCCTACTTTTCCTTTTCTTTCTTTCTCCAAAACTCAAAGTATGCCACACTCTGCAATTGTGCTCAAAGGAAACTCTAATTGTCCAAGAGTATGAGAGAGAGGGAATAGAAGATCACTCCATGAAAACCTGTCAAAATCTTGACAACTGATCCTCAAAAACCATTTTATCAATGAGGCCTCCATTTTCTTCATTTTTCATTATTTTCCTTCAATTAAATCCTCACATGCAAGCTATGACCTTTCACCTTACTTTTCTCCTAATTTTCATTATTTTGATAAATAGATGTCCCAAAATATCATTTTTCCTTTCCATAGCTTTAGCCATTTCCTTTGCCAATTTCCTTAGCCATAATAAACCAAATGAACTCCTACTAGGATGTTTTTTCCACCATTATGCTTGGAATATGTGTCCCATGACTGTGGTATTATATCTCTTTACATGAAGTTTTAACCAAGGTTGTTACAAAACCCTACCCTTGGGGGTATACCGTCCTTGGTGTTCAATGACACCTATAACTAGTAAGACTGTTGAAAATAAAACATACTTGCCATGGAGATTTATATCATAGCTCGTTGTAGTATTTACAATGACCATCTGCTAAAACATGACAAACATACCGTTTACTGGATATTTATAACACAACTCAATATGATATTTAGAATAATAACCACATATATGCACAATTTCTTAGCAAACAAATAAAAGGATATGATGTTTGCCTCCTCACCAAGGGAATCCAAAGGCTCACACCTCTACCCTCAAAGTAATATCGAGATTCACTTCCTTCCCAGGAAGTCCATAATCCACAACAAGGTCAAATCTACATCGAATGTCTAACACTATAATCATGTGCCACTTGTCCTTTTAGGGAAGAGTTACCGATTCATTATTTTGGTGCACACTCCCAATGTGAATTTGATCCATATAGAAATGCTAATAACGAAAACAAATATATCCCTATCCTTCCCTTCTCTGCTACATAGTTCCTCAGGCAATTCGGTCACCCCCTTCTATGCACTCACACACCTTCCAAGTTCTGTTGGAATGCCTATCATGGGAATTCCATCCCTCAGCATTGTTTCCTCGCATCAGAAGGTCCAAAAACCAAGGTATATCACTACCTTAACATCATCATACTAGTCATATCGTGCTCATGGAAATCAATGGACACTATTGGGTTCTAGTGTCGCACAATGACCCTGCTCCTTAAGTGTATTACCCATATGTTGTTGTATTTTCCAATTCCTTTTGTTTTTGTTGCTAATTCTTATTATTCGTTTCGACCACCCAACTAGGCGTTGCATGCTTTCCTGTAACAAGCACATAATTTCCATTAGATTCAAAATAAATTGAAATAACTTCAAATCATACCTCATTGGTGGTCCGTTAATAACATATACTTGCAATTATGTTTGCTTCCTATCACAGCAAGTCAAACTAGCATCTTTGACCAACATATCACATCAGGTTAGCTCAAAAAATAACCGTCATAGATAAAAATCCTAAACCATGTGTAACCATTATAAATCGTAATCATAGACCACACATAATTATTATAGACTATAATCATATATCACATGCATAATAAAATTGAAATAAAATATTGATACTTTCCCTTTAATCAAACCTTAGCTTCAACCCTTATCCTTATTTCGTACAGACTCCGAAATCGTTTCCACACCTGACAAACACCTAGTGCCTTGTCCTTAACCATGTGCATATACACATACTATGCATCACACACATACAACCACACATGACATACAACACCATGCAATACATGAACCTACACATGACATACAATACATACACCTACACTTTGTGTACAATACAACACATTGCATACAGCTACATCTGGTGTATAACACCACCCAATACATACACCTACACCCGATGTACAACACAAAACAAATATGTAGATAGAGTACAACACAACAAATACGCATGTCATGATACCATGACTACATAATTCACATACATAGTACTACATGCCTGCAACGCAACATGTATGACATGTGCAAAATATCACATTTATACTAGTAACGTATGTACAACATGCACATAGTACCACCTATACACCACACCACCTACACAATATGTGTACAATGTCACCTGTACATGAAATCACCTTCACAATGTGTACAAAATGCGATATATACGCCGCACCACCTGTACAATGTGTACACATTACCACATGTACACAGCACCACATGCATGACATGTACACGACACCACGCACAACGTCAGATGCACGACATGCAGACAACACCACCACACACAAAACCATGTGTACAACATGTACACAACACCACATGCACATAGCACCACGTGTATAGTCATACACACAACACCATATGTACATATCATTGGCTATACCACATGTACATAGAATCATATGTACACAACACTGCATATCCAACATGCGCGCAACACCATATGCACACAACAACGCATATCTAACATGCACACATTATGATATGTACACTGTACCACATATGCAACATCTACATAGCACCATCTATAACCAACATTGCATATGTGATATACACACAACACCATATATACAATAAGCATACGACATCATATGTCCATAATACTACATATACAACATTATACATCACCATAGGTACAATCACTTTATATACAACATGCACAACATATACACCACAATAGCACTACACATCCAAAACCATACTGCCTTTACTAAGAAACATTGGTTCCATTGTCTCTTTGCCATCCATGCTTATCTTAGCATATCACAAATCACATCGTTTTCCTTCTGCTCATATATCTTTCAGCGTTACCTATCATAACATAAACACATGCATAATACACTCATACAATATCAATTCATATCCACATGATACTAACCTCGTATATTTGTCATGATTACTCTTCCCACTTGATTCCCCATAAGACGAGGAACCTCTTCATGCCACTCACATACATAAGAAATCATTCCTCCACAATAATGATCCTATCATACAATGACATATATACACACATACATATATATATATATATATATATATATATATATATATATATATATATATATATATATATATATATATATATAAACATCAGCATAATCAAGATCATAACATAATTACTAGATAGCATAAGGTCAAGGTTAAGAGAACTCCGTTTATTTGTGCACACCATGCAAAACATTGAGAACATTCTTTCTCAACATAGCCAATGAATCGAATGCCTCATGCCCATTCACTTTACCTTTCCTGTTATCTTTCTCATGATTGTCCTACCAGCATCCATTTACACAAATGAACTGAACTAATTCAACCAGTTTTCATAATCCTTCCTTCATTTTCCCCTATGCATAGAGATTCATTACGTGTTGGATTTCATTAAGTTCTTCTCGGGCTCCATTAACTTTCATATTTTTCCAACCAATTCCCAAGAATGAAAACATAAAAGGAAAGAAAAAAAATAAAACAAGAGTAAACCATGAAAACCAATAGAAATAAGACATCACAAACAAATTTGAAAGGCCATGCACTAGACGCAACCAAAACCCATAAATCAAGCTCAAACAAATCATGAAATACTAAAGGCAAAAAAATCCCAAAAAACACCATGACTCAAACCCATGGGTTCCCAAGGCCTCCAAGGGAAAATCAACCCGAGTCTTCTTCAATATTTCATGGCAGTCTCTTTTTCCATGTAATCCCTTGCATCATACCACCATAAACACACAATTGTCAGTGCATAAGTAAACATCACAATATACCAATTATCTTACCTTGTTGTTCCAAGCACATTGCCACATTGTACACCTGTGCATATCATTCCTCAATGGATTCCAATTCTCTTGACAAACCCAACTATAACTAGAAACTAGCTAATGTACTTGTCAAATACATGTCGATGAATCGAGCACATATCCACATAATTTGAGAAAAATTATGGTTAAGAATACTTCCTGTATGCAAAGCACTCATTCATTTGGAATTGAGGTTTCCAAACATAGCCAAAGGAATTCTCGACCAATTCCTTTATTTTACCTTTACCTTGTTGCAACTAAGTCTGACTATGTACTATCACATCATCCAATGGACAATTATGTAAACAAATCAACTATTACCTTGCCATGCTAATACCAATCATGTTTCCTACAACTATTCACACATGTTGATCACATGTTAGAAAGATCAAGGAAACATATCTACTACTTGGAAATCAACCTTTACAAAGACTAGCAATCATGTCATAATGAAAATCAAAACACATTCATTAGACATAATACATAATGTTACACTCAAGTACATATCAATTGTCTCAATAGATATGCGTTAGTATGACCATCCTAAAACAATATCATTTCTTCATGTAATTTTACAGACACATACTCATATCATGCAATTAATCAAACATTCAAATGAACTATAAACATACCATGTTAGATAAATCAACTAGCTGAAATAATAGACACGAAGCACTTAAACAATAAATAGATGGCATAATCAAACAGTCAAGCACCAAATATACGACATAAGCCAACTCATGCCTTAATGTATCTCAAGGGAGGCTATCTTCTCTGCACAATCAAGATATATTAGCATGATATAACTTCACAACACATCAACTCAAACATAAATAAGGTCATTACATCCATAACAATAACTAGCTAACGTGTTCACATCATAAACTCATAAACAATTTTTATTCATGCATAACAATCACATATGCACTGTCAGTATAGATTAGTATGACATAATATCACAATGTATTAACTCATACGAGAATATCATAACCCTAATCATTTGCATATGTCAATCCAATTTAGCATGATACATATAACATCAAGATATTAATGCTATAAAGCTAATCATCAGGTTACTAGCATATAACAACAACAAGTTATATATCATGATCATCAACAACAAATATCCTAATCATAAAGCTAAGTATCATATAACAACAACAAGTTAACCTATACATACTCATCAACAACATATAATATAATCATCAAGTTATCTAACATAAAACAACAATAGAAATGCATACAACCACAGGTTAGCATCATTCATGACCATATGACACATGTGCATATGACCAATCAACTAGCATATATCATGTTTGTAACCATAACACCAATAGAAACAAAGTCATACACAACCATAATGCATATAATAACCCTTAACCTACATCGCTGCATGCCCGACATACAACCTCTATCACAACATGCTCTTGCCTTGAGGTCCAATGTTAAAACTTCACTTTGATGGTCTGGATCTCCTTCTCTATCTCAACCAAATCATTAGCATCATAACATACAAATATCATGATGATGACCATATTGCATACAATTACCTCACAATTCATGTCTAACCTATCATACATGCATAACCATAACCATGACAATGCATGCATAACAACATATAGAAATTGACATGCATAGAAAATGCATGTATAACCAACATGCATTCATGTCAAACACATTCCACAACAACACCATAGACCTTCACATGGAAACATCACTAGAATCATGATCAATGCTATGAAAATGCAATAAGCACATGGACTACAAGCATAAGAAACACATATGCAACTGACATGAATGCATGACCAACACATTGCCCATCCAGTCTCAGGGGTGAACCATGCTCTAATACCACTTTGTAACACCCTCCTCCCACATCTACCTAAGTAACCAGCTAATCGGATTAGTCACGTGGTGATAAGTTACTATAATATGATTTGAGCTCCTAAGTCATGTTAAGGAAGTGTAATTGATGGAAACACACCATACAGACCTTCTAGATGAGCAACAAGTCTCCCATGAACCATTCCAACCTCTCAGGAAACCAACCCCTTGGCCCCATTGAGTTTTTAAACCATTGCACTCTGTGACGATCCCTTGATATGGGAATTCATGCGTCTAGAAAGCTTTGGATTCTCGCACAGCATGGTGTGCCAGTGTCCAGGAACTTTTCTGCCCAGTGTTGTGCCTACATCTCTGGGATTTGAGCCGCTTTTCAGGCTTAAATCCTAGGTCACTGCCCAAAACTAAATGACACCTTCAGAATAGAAATATAACAATGGAATGATGATACAAATTCAATTACTTGAACAAGCCCTTGACTAGACCCCTACATTCTATGACAGACATTTCGTCAAACATATCATGAATATGTAACCTACAGGTGTAAAAAACATATCTAAGCATAGGGTTATCATACTCATCTTAGAATCACTAAGAAGAATTGATGCCCTAGGACATTAGGTGCAGTTTCATCCATTAGGTCGTAGATACATTTCTCATTCATTTACAAGTGAAAACATGATGAGATCCATACATAGCTACTATCATAATACATGTTCATAACCAACATAATACCAATAGAAATACAAAGGAAACAACAACCATATAATCCACATATAAACCAAGACAATACTCATAAAATAACAAGGAGAAATAACCTCATATTAACTATGCAAAGGCCAACCAGTTGTGGGACTTCCACAAACCACCCAACCCTAGACATGGCTGAGCCAAAACTGTCCTTAACCAGTCACCTTCATGCCATATTCCAATCATGAATGTGGGATCTCATAAAACACATCAATCAAAACCATATAAGGTTTCCAGAGGCCAAGCCACCTCAACCCATCAAACAGTGATTCCACCTCAGGGTTAGACATCAGAAAACCAGATTTCTCTCTGGACAAGCTTTCCAAGGATCTAGATATTTTGTTCCAACCAAGGCTTCAGGACTACTAACTCAACCTACAGCCATCAACGAGGTTTAGAGTGTTTGTCCAACCAAGGCTCGAGTACTAATAACTCAACCGACCAAAGCCTCCAAAGTGTTTTTTCAACCAAGGCTCTAGGACTAATAACTCAACCCAAGTTGTTATAGCGCTCCAAATAATTTCTCCAACCAAGGCTCTAAGAACTAGTAACTCAACCCAAGTTGTTATAAGGCTACAGAGCATTTCTCCAAACAAGGCTCCAAGAAATAGTAACTCAACCCAAGCTAAAGGAAAATATGACAACCAACTAGAAAACAAATAACTAAACTCACAACACCATGGTTATCCAAGATATGAAAAGGCTATGAAAAACCATTTTCAATCCAGGAAATCCTCCATGCCAATGACATATCATAACCAAGAAACCACATGCACGTGCCATGCATGCGAAAACTAGCAATGAAATCAAACATGCAAATCAATACCTGCAAGAAAAACCCATTGTAGCTATTGATCTTGATGTCCTCTTGTCCTTTCCCGCTTTTCCTTTTCCTTCTTTCTCCAAAAATCCAAGTATGCCACATTCTCCAAGTGATGAGCATCATAAATGGGTAATTATATGGGCTCATTTTACCTCCTAACCTAGTCAAATCAACCATTCTCTTAGCTTATTCTATGATTTTCTAATTATATTTATTCTTATAAGGTGAGTTGAGTTAATTATTATTCCATGTGGTCTAACTGCAGAAATAACTTGAAGTAGATAGAGGAGAGGAATTATAGGAGGGAATTCCCCTCATTTATTGCTCCTCACTTGGAATTCCCCTTCATTCAGCTCAGAGTACAAGCAGCTGAATCATGCACTAGAAGGCAACCAAGCAAGTGGAAGATGATTGATAGTTATCTCGAGTCTTGGGAGCCAAGCCTCCCTGATTTTAAGGAAGCTATTGGTAGATTCAGATGTATAAGTAGAGAGGCCTAGGGCCTCACTAGGGTCGACATTTTTTTTGCTTGTATAAACTCTGCTCAAATTTCTAGCTTACTGTTTTATGACAATTTTATGGAATCTTGCTATTTTTTGATAATGAAGATGGAATCCTTTTTGAGCTAGCACTGAGTTACCTCAGAGCGTTGAAGCTCTTGTGTTAGGGCCCAATCCAAATAGCCAAGCTCCTCTTTACCTTTATTTGTATGCTTTACTTTAGTTTGTTGTTAGATGTATTTCTCTTATGGTTAAGAATAGGTTGCTTTTGATGATTTAGTAGCTTGCTTCCATTTCTGCTTTCTGTAGTAGGTTAAGCAGTGATCATGAAAGTTTCAAAATGCTAGAAACAATGCCTTGGCCTCCCTTCCTCCCTCTGGGACCATGATTTAAGGCAAAGACTCTCTTGCTACCCCAAAAACACAGATTTTCCTCATTCCTAGGACTTCTAGTGTTTGTAGCTCTCCAGTAGGTTGATAGTCCAGTTTTGCTTTGCTTTAGATCTTCTTTATCACGTTCACTTCCTGATTTGCAATAGTCCTTTTTCATGTTTTCCTTTCTTACATCATTTCCCAGCATTTCCTTCTATACATCATAGTTTAGGCCATTTTAATGCAAAACACTGTTTTTCCTAGGATGCACTCATTTCATTGTTTGCTTGATTTTCTTGGTTGACTGTTAGTTTCTATGTAACAGATCTCTTTTAGTAGTATGCCCACTTACTAAAAATCACACCCTCCATCTGATCCATGCGCTATAGGTCTCCCTAACCTCATCTCAATTCTGCCCTAGTTTCCTTCATTTTTCATAGAACTTCTTCCTCTCTCCTTGAGCAAACCTAATCATCTTTCTCTCTCCTGGTGATTCATGGTAGACCTTAGGTGCCCTAACACCTCATTCCAACCTTTTCCCACCTTTTCCACCCACTCTCACACCCTCAAAGCAGCAAAAATTTCTCTCAGCCTCTTCCTGTAGCCCTCCTGTAGTTTCCTTGTTTTCCTCTTATTGTTTTCCTTTGTCCTCCTGTAGTTTTTCTTGTAGGCTTTATTTTGAAGGCTAAGTGTGGGAAAAGCCTCCAAAAGGTGCCCTAAGACATCCTAGGACCCATCCACACCATCCTACATCCTCCCAAACTCCAAAACTACCCTCTAACGCCACCTGTTTTCTGCCACACTCACACACAATAAATTAGATGCATGTGAAATTCAGATAAGAACACATAAAAATCCAAAAATATGTTTTTTACTTATTTTCTTCCAGAAATAGCATGGTTAGATGTTGTTTACTTCCTTGATTAGGTAATGGCACTTCTTTCATGGTTTTCATAACTTTTTTGGCAAAAGTAGAATTAGCTTGTTAATTAAGGTTTACTAGGTTTTTCTTTACATTTCAGTCTTTCTCCTTTCTGCAGTTAGAATAGAATCTGTAGAGTAATCTTTCTTTCCTTTCATCACACATAGAGATTTTTTTGAAATCTATAGAAGTTGGCTTGAGCTCCTAGTGATCTCACACCGACTGATCAAGTGACAGCCTACAGTGAGAACTAGTACTTGTACATATAGCACTGCCGCTTCCAAGTTTGTTAAAAACTACTGTGTTCATAAAAATAAATCTCGTAGCCCAGGAGTTGCAACATTCTTGCTACAATACTAGCGCTCACCACTTTTTGGCATTGTTGCCGGGGAAGCGTCAAAGTATTCTGTGATTACTGCTTTCTTCTATTTCCTATTGCAACATTCTGCTAATAGTTTATTTCGGCAAAAGTAGACTAGGCATTTCTTTTCTTTCAGATCTGCATTTCCTTGCTTTCCTTTTCAATTCTACAAATTTCCATTCAACATGTTCATTTCAGCTAGTTTCAATTTGTTTTGTATAATCACAATTTCAGTGTCTTAAAGTACTTTCAGTGTAGGGAAAAAGAAACAAAAAACCAACCAAAAATATTTCTTTCATGCCTCGTAGGAGTAGAGATAACTTAGGAATTTTTTTTCCCAACACCCCCACTTCTTCACACAACCAGCTTTCTCTCTTCTTCAGTGGCTGCAATCATGAAGAACCCTTAGGTGAACATCCAGAAATATTTGAATACCCTCTAGGGGAAGAAGAAGAAGAAAACATTCCTCTAGAGCCAATGGCTAAAAATAGAAATGCTAGGGGAAATGGAGAGAGAATAGAGGGTACCTTCCCCATTAGGGAGACCAATGGGGACAAAAAAATGAAGAATATATGTCATTCATCCCTACCTCACTTCCATGGTCTGACTACAGAGGATTTGTCACCTTCTTGTTTGAGTTCATTTTCATCTGTCGAACTTATGACTATGCAGAAGACAAGAAAAAGTTGAAATTGTCCCCTTCTACTCTCAAGGATGCAGCACTACAATGGTTAATGGGATTACCGAGCAATACCATCACAACTTGGGCTCAGATGCAACCGGCCTTTAACAACAAGTATCGAGACTATTGTGGGTCAAAAGATACTAAAGAAGAAATCTTCTGAATGACCATAGGAAGTGATGTGTCCCTGGAAGACTATGAACAGATGTTCTAGCTCAGTTACAAAAGGGCCAGGTGCACACTTGACCCTGAGTCTCTGAAGTTGGTCCTTCTCAGGGGAATTCAAGAAGAACTTTTAGACACCCTCCATCTACTGGCCAGGGGGGACATCTACCAACTATCCTACGAGGACATAAAGACTACTTTTAGAAAACATTCTAGAGCAGCCAGAAATAAAGGTAGGGGGAATCAACCCATAGCCAGTACCTCTTCTTCCAATTCATCCATTAAAGGTGAAATTGGAAATATGCTAGAAGACTTAAAGATTGAGATGTTGCAGACTCTTGCGATGCAAGTGGGTACCTTACATATCAAAAGAAAACAAGAGGAAGCAGAGAGGGCTTTGGCCATTTTTTTCCCTAGATGCACCAGGAGGCATCCTAGGAATGAATGCCCATTGAAGTCTATAGAGGTTTGTTCAGTCTGTGAAGAAGATCATTACATAGATAAGTTCCCTCCCTTTCCCGAACATAAATATGTATAACAATGGGCTGAAGGAGTCACTGAACAAATCTATTACATAAACCTAAGGAGGCCGCATGGACGTAGACCATACTAGCAGGGGATGCAAGGGACATCTCAGGCATACTACAACCCCAACCAAGTCACATCCATACCTTCTTTGAGCCCCCCTACTCATCATTCCTGGTCCACGCCTCCTCCTTGGTTTGTCACATCTTAATATCATGCCCAACCAGCCACCCATTCATTTCAATCCTATGATCAACCACAACCTCAGTGGAATGCATCTCATCAAGGGTGGAGGTCCCAATACAACTCTCTTCCTGCTCTTCTACCTCCACCACCTGCCCAACCACAACCGTTACCTTCTTCTCCACCAAGGCAACCCCAAATGCTTGCCCAGCCAAATCTGAACTCGGACAACAGACAGGCTCAACAAGTGTATAGTGGGGAACCATCATGCCCAACTTATGATGTGGAGATTCAAGAAATTAACTTGCAATCCAAGAAAGTTCTCCGAGATAGCCAACCTCCACCCAGGGAGGTTGAGGAAGATAAAGAGGAAAGTGAACATAAAGAAAATCCACCCTCTCTTGAGAGAATATCCATGGCAATCTAGCCTACCCCATAACAGACTGAACTCCTAGGAGAATTGAAACATTTATGTGTGAAGATACCACTTCTCCAAGCCATAAAAGATGTGCCTATCTACAATAAGTTGATAAAAATAAGTGCTTTATGCATCCAGGAAGGCACAAGAGAGATGCCCCAACCATCAATGTCATAGGACAACTGTCCGACCTAATGTTGGGGCAGATAATCTGTCCAAAATATCTGGACCCTGGAAGCCCAGTAATTGATGTCCATATCAATGGCACAATGGTCCCACATACCTTGAATGATCTAGGAGTTGCCATTAATGTGATGAAAAAGGACACAATGCTCAAACTTAACCTCTAAGGCTGCTTGAGGAAGACCACGACGGTGCTGTAGCTAGCAGACCGCTCTACAGTGACCGTTGAGTGGATTGTGGAAGATGTGATGGTCTCCATTGATTCTTGGGAGTACCTTGCTGATTTCTTAGTTCTCCAGCTAAAGGCAAACCTCACTGGGTATCCTCTCATTCTGGGGAGACCCTGGTTGGCTACAGCCGATGCCTACATCAGCTGCCAAGCTGGGAACATGACCATAAAGAAGGGGCACATGTCCAAGCAGTTAATCCTATATCCTCCTGCCCAACCCTTGCTATAACATGATAGACCTCTATAGTTGGAGGAGGAGGATGAGGATGAAGTTTATTCTGCACCACTTTGTACATTAGAAATCGCCATGGGGGGAAACCGCAAGATGAGGCTGATATGATTGAAAATTTGATTCAGAATCCACCTCCTAGTGTATCACCATTAGAAGACATAGTAAGAGAAACACAAAAAAACCCCTCAACTGATCTCTGTGGGGCTAACACCACTTCTCTCTATGTTAAAAGTATAGAGTTCATCCTAGAAAGAACATTGAAAATCAATCCATCCCTATCTACTTCCCAGGAGAAGGAGCTATGCAGCATACTGAGAAAACATCTAGATGCCTTCGCCTGGAGTTATATGGAGATGAAGGGAGTGTACCCTTCAGTATTTACTCATCATATATACATCAAGGAAGATTGCAAGCTAGTGAGGCAGCCACAAAGGAGGATGAACCCAACACTTAAAGATATTGTTAAGGAAGAATTGCAGAAATTGCTTGATGCAGGATTCATCTATCCCATCTCTGACAGTGAATGGGTCTCTCCTTTGGTGCTAGTGCCCAAGAAAAATGGTAAGTAGAGAATCTTTGTTGACTCTCAGGAATTGAACAAAGCCGCTAAAAAGGACCATTTTCCTTTTCCTTTCATAGATCAAGTGTTGGACAATCTGGCATGGAAAAGGTTTTTCTCCTTCCTAGATGGGTTTAGTGGGTACAATCAGATTCAAATCAGCTCGGAAGACCAAGATAAGGCCACTTTCACTTGTCCTTGGGGTACCTTTGCATACCAAGTCCTTCCTTTTGGTTTGTACAATTCTCCAACCACTTTCCAAAGAGCGTTATTAAGTATATTTTCTGAACTGGTTCATGATGCAATAGAAATATACATGGATGATTTTACTCCTTATGGATCTCACTTTCAAGAATCTTTATCTAACTTAGGAAAATTTCTAGATAAGTTTATTGAGATGAACCTGTCCCTCAGTCTAGAAAAATGTGAATTTCTGATGACTAAAGGAACCGTGATAGGTCATGTAATATCTCAACAAGGACCGCAGGCAGACCCCAACAAAATTGCCATCATCCAAAGGGTCCCACCTCCTCAAAAGGTGAGAGATGTCAGAAGCTTCCTAGGATTAGCTGGATATTATAGGAGATTCATTAAAAACTTCAGCAAGTTAGCCTCTCCTTTGTTTTTCCTCCTAGGTAAAGATGTTGAGTTCATATGGTTAGAAAACTATCAAGAAGCCCTAGATACCTTGAAGAGCAAGCTAGTGACTTCCCCAATTCTCAGAGGTCTAAACTGGGCCCTACCCTTTCACATTCACACAGATGCATCGAACAAAGCAATAGGAGCAGCCTTAGGACAAATTGATGAAAAGTTACCTTATGCCATATACTTTATAAGCAAAAAATTGTCAAAGGTAGAGTTAAACTATACAGTGATCGAGAAGCAACTCCTAGCTGTCGTGCATTCCTTAAACAAATTCACACATTATATCACAGGCTATCAAACCTTTATGCATATTGATCATGCTGTAATTAGATATCTAATGAACAAAGCAGATGTAAATGCTCACATTATTATATGGTTGATTTTGCTGCAGCAGTTTGATCTGACCATTATTGATAATCCTAGTAAAGAGAATGTTGTTGACTTTTTGACTAGAGTAAATTTTCCTGCAGGTGAAGAATGAATGGTGGATGACCAAATGCCAAATGAACACCTATTTTCTATATCAGTACTCTCTCCATGGTTTGCTAATATAGAAAACTACTTGGTTTCAACACAATTCCCACACACCTATCCTTAAAAGAGAAGAGCAAGATAGTAAGGAAAAGCTCCCCTTTCACCTGGATTGGAGGCAATCTCTTCAAACTTGGCCCAAATCAGATCTTGAGAAGATGTTTTAGGGATGAGGAATTCTAGGACATCCTCCTGACCTGTCATCACGGGCCTTATGGAGGTCATTTTGCAGCAAAAAGAACTGTCTTCAAGATATTGCAAGCAGGCTACTACTGGCCCACTCTTCATGAGGATGTGAGGAGACACGCGAGCCAGTGTGATCGATGTCAGAGGATGGGGAAACCCACTCTAAAGGATGAAATTCCCATGCAACCTCAAGTGACCTTTGAGCCATTTGAGAAGTGGGGCATGGACTTTGTGGGCCTATCAACCCCCCTTCAAAGTAGAAGCAGTACATCATTGTGTGCACCGACTACCTGACAAAGTGGGTGGAGACAAAAGTAATAAAAGTAGCAACAGAGGAAAAAGTAGCTGAGTTTTTTAGGGAAAACATATTCTACAAGTTCAGTTATCCGAGAGAGTTGGTGACAGACCAAGGCAGTCAGTTCACTTCATACCTAATTGAATACCTGCTCACACATCATAAGATCAAGCACATGACTTCCACCCCTTACCATCCACAAGCCAATGGGCAAGTGGAGGTCACTAACAGAGCATTGGAAGGGATCCTAACCAAGGTAGTGAGCAACAGTAGAAAAGACTGGGTGGATAGATTAGTTGAGGCCACTTGGGCCTACAACACAACATGGAAGACCACCATCGGGTTCACACCCTATGAACTGGTCTATGGTAAGAAGGCTTTGTTGTAAATAGAGTTTGAATTCAATACCGTAAGGATGGTAGCTCAGCTGGACCTAGTTCTTAGCCATGCACAGAAGGAGAGATTACTTCAACTCAATGGATTGGATGAATACAGATTGCAAGCCCTTCTCCATACAGTAGTAGTTCAACTTCAGAGAAAGATATGGGATGAAAAAAATAACAGGGAGAAGAAATTCCAAGAGGGAGATTGGGCACTACTCTATGATTCAAGATACAAGGATTTCAAAGGCAAGTTGAGGAAAAGATGGTTGGGACCCTACACTGTGGAGAAATCCAATGGCAATGGTTCAGTTCTGATCAGAACAATTGATGATGAAGTCATCCCCATGATTTTCAATGGACATCGGTTGAAAGTCTACAAGAAACCCCTCTCCAAGTGAGATTTTATTGAAGATTTGAATAAAATATTGATGGTAGTGGAGCATGTCTTAGCTTCTACTTCACCCACTCATTGAAGAAAAAAGAGAAAAAGAAAGAACTCAAGTGAAAACTTCCATGAGGCACTTGAGTCCCATCATTGGGTTGAAAATCTCTTTTGAGGCGACCCAGTGATGTTAAAAATAAAATGGAAAAGAATAAGATCCCTAGGTGAAAACCTCCATTGGAGGCACCCAGGGTAGGTGTTATAGCTCCAAATCTCACTCTTATGGTTTGTGATGCTGTACTCATGGCCTAGGGCAACCCCTCTTTCCAGACCTAGTCCTAAAATTTTAAAAACAATGTTTTATCCCTTATATGCGACATTGCCCTGAGTTAAACACATGTATACACAGACCCGTGTATACACGCGTTTAACTCAGGGAAATGTCGTGTATAAGGGATAAAACACTGTTTTTTAAATTTTAGGACCAGGTCTAGAAGGAGGGGTTGCCCTAGGCCATGAGTACAGCATCAAAAACCATAAGAGTGAGATTTGGAGCTATAATAGTAGGCAATTAAGGTGAAAACCTCTCTGAGGCGCCCTAGTTGTTTTCAAAGAAAAAGTGAAAAATGAATTTTTATTACATTGCAGGTTTGTAGGAGGACTACAGGGAGCAAAAGAAGGTGCCAAGGGGACCTTGACATTCATACCAACATCCATCTCATCTTCTCCATACCTTCGTCCATCATTTTTGGCATCTCTTTCACCCCACTATACCTCTTCTTCCAAAACTGTGTTTTCTAGAAGAGGCTCTGTTTTTTCTACAGGAGGCTCCTGTAGGAATTAGAGAGAGCCAAAAGTGTCTACAGGAGGCAGTTTGAGGGGCAAGAAAAGCTTCATGAGGAACCTATAATCACTCTTACCATCTTCAACCCTCCTTGCTATCATTTCCAAGCCTGCATCACACTCCAAGCATCATTATTATTATTTTTTTCTTTTTTCCTCTGCAAGAAAAAACATAGAAAAACAGTTTTTCAGTTTTGAAGAAAAAAAAAAGGAAGAAAAGGAACCATTAATTTTACCTTAAGCTTACCTACTATCCCTCCATCATTCATCTCCACCTTTGGCACCATTCACGAGCTCCAAGCACAGGGAAGTAGCTGAGGTTTCAAGGGGAGAAGCAGCTACAGGAGCTCCTGTAGGAATTCCTGTAGCAGCTGATCCCATAGAAGTCCAGCACCAGTAGTAAGGGATAGCACATCTGAAGGTTGAAAAGGCACATCCAGCAGAGAATTCCACAACAACTCACAGTTGGTGGCAGCAAATACACTTGGATTACAGGTAAGTAGCTAAGTCATTCCTCTATATTCATTTGTGTAACCAGGAATCATATGAAGGCAACAAGATGGTTGAAATCGAAAGAGGGAAAGGTGGCTAGTTAAACTTGGCCACCTTCATTTAGTTGACTCCACTTAACCAAGATATCACCCGCATGTGTGCACAGTCAACTCAAGCAAAAGATGTGAAGGACAGGTAGTGGGAGAAAGAGTTAACTTCGATGCAATAATAAGGAGATGATTACAAGGGGGTCATGATGACCAAGTAGGTGGGGACCAACGGTCCTAATTTGGGCAATGTACACCTTGCCAGCTCAGCACTCATAACTGAAAACAGCTATAAAAGGTAATGAGCACTCCTCCCCGCACATTCTCACCACCTTTTCTTCAGTTTCTCCTCGCAACTCAGCTACATAGTAGTCTTCTTATGCCCCCACAGCCTCGTATCCACCATTCTCCATCGATTTCCTCCATATTTTTTCTCTCACCATCTTCTACAGGAGCCCTATAGGTTTTCTACAAGAGCACCTACAGTAAATCTATAGGAGGGACAGTGGGCTTCTCCAGGAGGGGCAATGAGTCATTTTGAAGGGAGGAAACTTGATTTTTGGCACGAATTTTAGTCGAAAGAGGTAGGGCTCATGAATGCCCTCTATTTAATATCAAAATGCGAAAGAGTTGGTCTCAAATTGAAGACAAAATGAGTCTTTAAGAGTGTAGAAATACATAAAAAAATTCTTGTTTAAAAAAAAAAAACACAGTCCCCTCTGTTTTCTTATTTCACTCAAAATTCTTTGTCTCCACCTCCATATCTGGTTTTTCAAAATAAGTACAGGTAGTATGACAAGGGGGTTTATGAGAAAAGAGCCTACTAACTCCACTAGACTACATGCACATCCTCAAGTGGTGGGAATATTTAAAAGGGAAAACTGGATGAATTTCTTTCAGAAGTTTAGAGAGTTTAATGATGAAATTGCCCATGAATTTGCTCTCTGGTCCCTCACACAAGAACTCATGCTACTCTAAGCATTAGAGGCCTCTCCATTGAAATAACCCCTAAATCCATCAGTAGGGTCACTACTCTTCCTCTTGGGCTACCTTGGAGTAAAGATGAGAAAATAATTGGCCACACTGCTGAGAGGAAACTTTTCCAAGATAATGAAACCCCCGTTGAAGACAAAAATGGAATTAGGATGGCTAGTGTCCCATATTCCCGGGACGAGGTTAGCTACAAAGTGATCAAATACATTTCTTGTGAGAGGAGACACAACATTGTTTATGGATATCATTTCAGGATCCTCCAAGAATTGAGATATGGCATGGATACCCCAGCACATGAAAAGCTCAATACCCCTTACTTTCTCCTTCTGTCCCTCATTGACTCTAGCAACAAGGTACAAGAAGGAAATTCAAAGCAGCTAGCTCACCATGGCCTAATCAAGATCCTAGTAGAAGAAGCCCTCCGTACCCTTACAATCCCTATAGCATGGGAAGTTTTCAAAAATATGACAGTTGAGGATGAAATCAAGGCATTAACCTATGATGTAAGTCCTGCTATCAAAGAGGAGGGAGAATAGCAAGGAGGAGAAGATGAAGCCAGTGGTGACATATCAAAGCAAGAGAGGAAGGAGGAAAGAAAAGAAATAGAGGAGGGGAGAGTTGAAGAGACAGAACAGGAGGTAGAAAAGAGACAAAGTAGGAGGAGGAAAAAGGGACAGAAGAGGGAGAAGAGGAGGCAGAGACGATAGAGCAAAGAGAAGAGTCCCCTGAAACATTGGAAAGAGAAGCAGCAACTACCCTCACTGCCCTCATTACACCAACCAAGCAAAAGCAAAAGAGGAAAATAAAAACATCCATGTATTTCAGGGGAAGGAAGAGTACCAAAATTAAAACAGGCAAACCTCAACCCTCATCAAAGACTCCCATTAACATTGAACATTCACCATCTGAAAAGGTGAAAGAATCTCCTTCCAAGAAACCCATAACCTATGGAAGGAGGACTACAAGATATTGTACATGGAAGGGAAAGGAAATTCTATACGACCTCAAACCAGACATACAGGAATCTAAAACAGTCCTACAGGAGACACCGTCCAAACTACAGGAGACATAAAAACTTGAGGAAAAGATAGGAGGACAACCAGAGGTGAAAGAGGAAGTGAAAGAGCTACAAGGACCTGACCGCCAGCCTAATCTTGACTCCCTTTACAGACTACTTGAAGGAGGCACTGAAAAGAGTGCCAATGTACAAGCGCTCCATGCAAAGGCTGAAGGTCAACTCGATTGGCCTCAAACTGAGTCCTCCACTCATATTAGGCATGCTCGAAGGCATAGGAGAAGGAGCAGTGGAAAGACATAGACAGAAAGGCAGGATTTTATGGAGAACATGAGTGGACCACATCAGAAGCCTGCAATGCTAGGGAGGCCACCAGGGCCATGAAAGACTAAGAGATTGGCTAGGTTTCTCAGAGGATGAAAAACACCTTCAGTATGGCGGTGATGATGAGCCTCATAAATGGGTAATCATATGGGCTCATTTTACCTCCTAACCAGGTAAAATCAACCATTCTCTTAGCTTATTCTATGATTTTCTTATTATATTTATGCTTATAGGGTGAGTTGAGCTAGTTATTATGCCATGTGGTCTAACATGTATTTAATGCAAATTATTGATCGATTTCGAGGTTAAAGTTAAGGATCTAGTCGTCAAACTACAACAATAACTGAAAGTAGACAGAGGAGAGGACTTATAGGAGGGAATCCCCCTCATTTATTTCTCCTCACTTCGAATTCCCCTTCATTTAGCTCTGAGTACAAGTAGCCGAAACATGCAATAGAAGGCAGTCGAGAAAGTGGAAGATGATTGATAGTTATCTCCAGTCTTGGCAGCCAAGCCACCCTAATTTTAAGGAAGTTGTTGGTAGCTTCAATTGTATATGTAGAGAGGCCTAGGGCCTCACTAGGGTCGACTTTTTTCTGCTTGTGTAAACTCTACTCAAATTTCGAGCTTACTATTTTGTGACAGTTTTATGTAATCTTGCTATTTTTTGATAATGAAGATTAAATCCCTTTTGAGCTAGCATTGAGTTACTTGTATTTGTATGCTTTACTTTAGTTTCTAGATTAGTTTGTTGTTAGATGTATTTCTCTTATTGTTAAGAATAGGTTACCTTTGATGATTTAGTAGATTGCTTCCATTTATGCTTTCTATAGCAGGTTAAGCAGTGATCATAAAATATTTAAAAGGCTAGAAATAGTACCTTGGCCTCTCTTCCTCCCTCTGGGACTATGATTTGGGTCAAAGACTCTCTTGCTCCCCCAAAAACACATTTTCCTCATTACTAGGACTTCTAGTGTTTACAACTCTCTAGTAGATTGATAGTCCAATTTTACTTTGCATTAGATCTTCTTTATCATGTTAGCTTCCTGATTTTCAATAGTCCTTTTGCATGCTGTCCTTATAGCATTTCCCAACATTTCCTTCCATACATCATAGTTTAGGCCATTTTAATGCAAAACTCTGTTTTTCCTAGGATGCACTCATTTCATTGATTGCTTGATTTTCATGGTTGATTTTCAGTTTCTATGCAGTAGATACCTTCTAGAAGTAGGCCAGCGTACCAGCAATCACACCCTCCATCTGATCCATGCCCTATAGGTCTCCCAAACCTCACCTCAATTCTGCCCTAGTTTCCTTCATTTTTCATAGAATTTCTTCCTCTCTCCTTGAGCAAACCTAATCATATTTCTCTCTCCTGGTGATTCATGGTAGACCTTAGGTGCCCTAAAACCTCATTCCAACCTTCGTCCACCATTTCCACCCACTTTCACACCCTCAAAATAGCAAAAATTTCTCTCGGGCTCTTCTTGTAGGCCTCCTGTAGTTTCCCTGTTTTCCTCCTATAGTTTTCCTGTGTCCTCCTATAGCTTTTCTTGTAGGCTTTCTTTTGAAGGCTGAGTATGGGAAAAGCATCCACAAGGCCCCCTAAGACATCCTAGGACCCATCCAAACCATCCTACATCCTCCCAAGATCCAAAACAACCCTCTAACGCCACCTGTTTGCTGCCACACTCACACACAATAAATTAGATGCATGTGAAATTCACATAAGAACACATAAAAAATCCAAAAATATGTTGTTTTCTTATTTACTTCCAGAAATAGCATGGTTAGATGTTGTTTGCTTCCTTGAGTAGGTAATGGCATTTGTTTCATGGTTTTCATAATGTTTTTGGCAAATCTAGAATTAGCTTGTTAATTAGTGTTTACTAGGTTTTGCTTTACATTCCAGTCTTTCTCCTTTCTCCAGTTAGAATAGCATCTGTAGAGTAATCTTTCTTTTCTTTCATCACACATAGAGCTTCTTATGAAATCTATAGAAGTTGGCTTGAGCTCCTAGCGATCTCATGCCGGCTGACCAAGTGAAAACTTGCAGTGAGAACTAGTAGTTGTGCATATAGCAACGACACTTCCAGGTTTGTTACGAACTACTGGGTTGATAAAAGTAAAGTTGGTAGCCCATGAGTTGCATCATTCTTGCTGCAATACTGGCGCTCTCCACCAAGATTGCTCCAAGAAAACTCTAAGTGTCCAAGAAAACTCTATTTTCTTCATTTTCAATTATTTTCCCTCAATTTTCTCCCCACATGCAACCTATGACCTTTCACCTTCCTTTTCTCCTAATTTTCATTATTTTCATAAATAAATGTGCCAAAATGTTGTTTTTCCTTTCTAATGCCTTAGCCGTTGTCGTTGCCAATTTCTGTAGCCATAATAAATTGAATCAACACTCAGTGTGATGTTTTCCCCACTATTCAACTTGGAATATGTGTCCCATGACTGTTGTCTTATATATTTTTACATGAATTGTTAACAAGGGATGTTACATTATTTCTTTGATTATTACTTATACTTCCTACATGTATATGTGAGTATTTGGATGGTTCTAACCTCTTGATGAGATGTGATAAGTGAATCATTTATGAGGATCATCTGAGATATAGGAAGAGAAGAGATACAATTTCCCATGAAAAGGAAATTGACAAAATCCTACAACTCCCATGTCAAATAAGAAGTGCATAGGTATTTGAATACTACAAGGTATGCATGGTATATTTTTTGAATGTTATGTTTCATCTACAACATAGGATGGCTAGGTAAGCCCTAAGGTATGATGAATATCACATTCAAAAATGGCTCAAGCATGCATGTGAAATTAACTTTGATACATGGTACTCATGATGGGATGATACACTTGGTAGTGAACAAGTACCTTACCTTTTATACATGAAGAAATTCTTGATTCTATGAAGCTACTTAATATTGATATTTGATATATTGGCATGATATTTGATTTTTGGCTAGCATCTATCATGTTGGATATTATGATCCCATAAGGAAGGCTAACACCTTGATTTTAATAGATGGTAACTTAATAGTATTGATAATGTTTGTGATATGTATGATAACAATGATGATAAAAGCGTAACAATAGGATTACTGCTCAACATATCCTTTTTGACATTGGACTGAGAATTATAACATATGGTAAAACTGAATGCCCTAACCTAATGGATTGAGTTATGTGATAAAGAAGTGATTTTTTCATCATGATTCTTGAAATACACTCCTATTAGTTATTCACCACTAACATTTGATGAAAGATTGATGTCTTGATGTGATAATGAAGTATTTGATGCTAAAATGATATGAACATGATAAATATATGTTTTTAGAATATGATATAATTTGATGGTCAAATAGTTTTGTTTATGCATGAAAGTATTATAAACAGTTTGATGTCTTGAATGATGACTATTGAAGTGGCTTCCCTTTAAGAGGGAGAATCTCTTTATAAGATCCCTTCTCATATTGTCACTTGCATTAGATGTATATGATATGATTTATGGTTTAAGTGTGTCTTTTGTACATAAATAAACAAATATATGATATTGTTGGTCTACAACAAGTTCTGGTTTGAGAAGAGAGGGTTTTCCTTAGTCTCATCCTCAACTGCATGGAAGAAATCTTAAGGGTGCAGTTGTAGCCTCTCAACTACATGAAAGAAATCTTATGGGTGTGTTTATGCATGTAGGTCACAAAACTAAAGCCTTATGCCCAAAATCAGGAATGCATGAGTAATACGAAAATCTTACAGATATGGGCTAGACATCAAAAATATTATATGAGCAAGGAAGTATGAATATTGTTGGGTTGTGTTATATTCTTTCCACGAATAGCCACCATAGTTAACTGAGGGGTTAGAGGGGGAGTGGAGTCCCCCCTTCATTATGGCGATTTTGCAGTGGGGAGGTCATAGGGGTTTTGAGGGGGGCAGGTAGCCCCCCTCTACGGGATCTAGAGCAGTGCCCCAGGGAAAATATTTTTGGACCCTATATTAGGTTGGCGAATCTACCTATGGTTTTTTGCATGGTTTTCGCACATGGTGTTGGGCGTGATAGTTTTTGGTCCATGGTATTGGATGATTCGACATGTATATATATGTATTGTAACATTGAAAGAAACACAATGAAAAATCAATCTGGTAGTCTCGGTTTTGGGATCGATGGGAAAGTCTCTGTGTATATGTGTTTTATGTGTTATCCTCTCACATTGTTTATTTTATGTTTTAGAATTCGTATGTAGGTAATTTTTGTACGGGGTTAAAACCTACATTTGGTATTAGAGGTGTTCTAGCTTCAAGGGGCACCTCTATTGCTGAGGGGTTTCACTTGGGCCCGTGGTAGATCCTGTTCAATGGGAGATCTGCGGGATCAATTCTTGTGGTGAAAGAAAATGGTGAGAAGTGGAAAGATAGAGATTGAGAAATTTAATGGTCAGAGTTTTGATTTGTGGAAACTCAAGATGGAGGATATGTTGGTGGATAAAGATTAGTGGATCGTGATAGATCCAGGTACTAAACCAACAAGACTGTACAATCAAGAATGGAAGAAGCTGGATCGGAAGGCAAAGAGCACAATATGATTATGTGTCTCAGATTCAGTATTGCTGAATGTATCAGGGGAAGCTACGATGAAGGCTTTGTGGGACAAGCTAGGGACTTTGTACCAATCCAAGTCTCTGGTGAATAAACTATTCCTACGGAAAAAACTGTATAACCTAAGGATGAAAGATGGAGACTCAGTGACAGAGCATCTAAACACATTTAATATTATGGTAAGTCAATTATTATCTCTTGATATTAAAATTTGAGATGAAGATAACTGCATCACTCTATTGTATTCTCTACCAAATTCGTGGGATAGTCTGGTTATTACAATGGAGGATATGAGATGGAAAAATATAGAGAACCAGAATGGTGATGCCTTGTCTATATGACGATGGTCCCAAAACATAAACCAAGATAAGTCATCGAGTTGGAGATCTAAATCTAGAGGGAGATATAAATATCCAAGTAAACCTATAAATGTGGTGTGTTGGAAATGCGGAAAGGAAGGTCACTAAAAAAGGGACTATAAATCTAAAGCTGTTGACAAAGGAAAGGGATTTGACGATTCTCCTTCTGCAGAGGCAAAAACCACCTCAGATGAAGGTGGGGATGTGTACATGGCTTCTTCAAGTACACATGTAGATCATGAGGCATAGTTGATTGACTGAGGTGCATCCTTTCACTTCACTCCCCATAGAGAGTGGTTATGCGAGTATGGGAAATACGATGTTGGTGATGTCTTCCTAGGGGATAATAGGAAGGCTAGAATCATTGGTCGTGGAAAAGTAAAATTGGAGTTTCAAGGTAAAAGGATTAGAACACTTCTAGGTGTTCTGCATATTCCTGCATTAGCTAGAAATCTATTTTCTGTAAGAAAGCTTGATGATGAAGGTGTAAAAACAGTGTTCGAGAAAGATACCTGCAAGATGGTTCGGGGAGCACTAGTATTGATGTGGGGAGTTCAGGATTGGAACTCTATACAAGCTGCAAGGTAGCACTGTTATTGATGGGTGCAACAATTTTGTGGTTCCTGAAAGTGGAGCAGAAAATCTAGTGGTCTTTGGAGAAAAGACCATGCCATGGCATCAAAGTCTTGGACATATTGGAGAGAAGGGCCTTCCAATACTTCACGGTAAAGCTATGGTAGAAGGTATGACTAATAGCTCCCTGGATTTTGATTTCTGTAAAAAGTGTGTATATATGGGAAGCAAAATCGGGTGAGTGTCTCCTTTGGTGGTAAGAGGGCGAAACAGATATTGAAGCTTGTGCACAGTGATGTGTTTGGACCTGTGAAGGTTCCATCACTATGTAAGTCTGGGTACTATGTATCATTTATAGATGACTTCTCAAAGAATACATGGATATATTTCCTCAGGAAGAAATTTGAAGTTGTTGATAGGTTTAAAGAATTTAAGGCTCTGGTGGAAAATGAGATAGAGAAGAAGATAAAGGCGCTAAGAACAGATAGTTATGGAGGGTTTTGCAATAAGGAATTTGAATGATTCTGTATGAAGTGTGGTATAGCACGATAGAAGACTACTCCATACAGAACTGAGAAAAATGGAGTTGCAGAAAGAATGAACAAGACGTTGATGGAAAGGGCAAGAAGCATGCTCAGTGGTGCCGAGTTAGGACAAGAATTCTGGGTAGAGGTGGTGGAGACATCATGTTACCTGGTCAACAAATCACCTTCATTAGCGTTGGAGGTTAAGACTCCACAAGAGGTATGGATTGGTATGAAACCCTCTCTTTCACATCTGAGGGTATTTTGATGTGATGCATATGTAAATGTTCCAAAGGAGAAAATAAAAAAGTTGGATAATAAATATGAAAAGTGCATCTTTATTGGGTATAAGGATGGTTAAAGGGTTAAGAGCTTTGGAACCCAGGAACAAGGAAGGTTGTGTAAAACCGAGATGTGGTGTTTAGAGAAGTGAAAATTGTTATTAAACATGAAGTCCCAACAAATGAACCTGAGAAGATAGAGTTTGAGCTAATGGAGGAAGAATCAAACTCTATAGTAGAAGAGGAATCAGAAGATGAAGAGCCACAAACTCTAGTTGTGAGAATATCAGTTCGAGAAAGAAGGAAACCATAAAGGTATAGTCCATCTTCTTTCTCTTTAAATTTTGCTTTATATATTATTGATGATGATCCCAAAACTATGAAGGAAGAAATAGATTTAAAGGATGGAAAACTCTAGAAAGAGGCCATGGTTGATGAAATGGAATCTTTGCACAAAAATGAGGCTTGGGATTTGGTGGAGTTGCTGGTTGGAATGAAACCTACTGGAAGCAAATGGATGTTCAAGAAGAAGACAAATGCAGAAGGAAAGGTGGAGAAATAAAAATCTCGATTGGTAGAAAAAGGTTATTCCCAGGTGCTGAGAATTGATTTTGGTGATATTTTTTCTCTTGTTTCCAAGGTAGCTTCTATTAGATTACTTTTATCTGTTGTTGCTAATTTTTATTTTGAGGTAGAATAGATGGATGTGAAGACAACATTTGTCCACGGGGATCTCGAAGAAGAGATCTACATGAAGCAACCTGAAGGCTTTGCGGTGAAGGGTAAGAAAGAACTTGTATGCAAGTTAAAGAAGTCTCTATATGGGTTAAAACAATCACCAACGATGTGGTATTAGAAATTTGATACATTTATATGGGGACTCGGCTTCACCAAAAGAAAAGAAGATCATTGTGTGTATTTTAAGTTAATTTGTGACTGTGTTATTTATCTGGTCTTCTATGTGGATGACATGTTGCTGGTTGGAAATGACAAAGAAATTATCCAGGATTTGAAGAACCAATTGTCCTCCAAATTCAATGTGAAAGATATTGTTGCTGAAAACTATATTTTGGGCCTGGAAATTAAAAGAGATCGGAAAAAGAGGAAGCTTTGATTAAACTAGAGGAAGTATGTTGAGACAATATTATCGAGGTTTAATATGCAGGATAGTAAACCAGTGAAGGTTCCTATTCCTGTAGGGGTAAAGTTATCTGCCAAACAATGTCCCAGGACACAAGAAGAGGAAGAGGACATGTCCCATTTTCAACATGCAAGTACATTTGGTAGCTTGATGTATGTGATGGTTTGTACTAGAATAGGCATTGCACATGTAGTGGGAGTACTGAGCAGGTTTATGTCAAAACTAGGGAAGGAGCATTATATCACAGTGAAGCGGCTTTTCAAGTGTTTGCGTGACACTAGTGATTATGGTTTGTGATACCAAGGAAAGCCAAGATTGGATAGAGTTTCAGATATTCGTGGCTTTGTTGATGCAAACTAGGCTGAAGATCTGGATCAGAGAAGATCTACAAGTGGGTATGTGTTTAACCTATTCGGAGGTGCAATCAATTGGATGAGTAAGAAACAATCTGTAGTGGAACTATCAATTAGAGAGGCAGAATACATGGTAGCCACTCATGCAAGCAAGGAATCACTTTGGTTGTAGAGATTGTGTTCAAGTATGGGGTTAATAAAAGGAGCTATAAGGATAGACTGTGACAACTAAAGTGTAATTTTCTTGGCAAAGAACCCTGCTTACCATTTAAAGGCAAAGCACATTAATGTTCAGTATCACTTTGTGAGGCATATGATAGAAGACAAAAAGGTGTTTCTAGTAAAGGTGGACACTTTCAACAATATTGCAGATGCATTGAAAGAATCTCTGAGCTCTGAGAAATTCCCTTGGTGTAGAGAAAGAATGGGCATTGTAGGGCTGGATAAATGACAAAGCTCTCCTGTGGCCCCATGTGGAAAGAAAACAACAAGTAGGAGAATGTTGGGTTGTGTTATATTCTTTCCACAACTAGACACCCTAGTTAACCAAGGTGTTAGAGAGGGGATAGAGCCTCCCCTTCGTTGTATCGATTGCATAATAGGGGGGTCAAAGGGGTGCAGATAGCCCCCCTCTACGGGGTCCAGGGCAACGCCCCGAGGAAATTTTTTTTGGACTTTATATTAGGTGGGAAAACCTACCTATGGTTTTGTGCATGGTTTTGGGCATGATGGTTTTCGGTCTATGGTATTAGATGCTTCAGTATGTATATATATGTATTGTAACATTGAAAGGAACATAATAAAAAATCAATCTAATAGTCTTGGTTTTGGGATCCAGGGGAAAATCTCTGTGTATATGTGTTTTATGTGTTATGATCTCATATTGTTTATTTTCTATTCTTAGAACTCATATGTAGGTAATTTCTATATAGGGTTAAAACTTATCATAGACAAGTAATAGTTTTGTGGATGCATGAAAGTATTATAGACAGTTTGATGTCTTGAATGATGACGACCGAGGTGGCTTCCCTTTCAGAGGGAGAATCTCTTTATAAGATCCCTTCTCATATTGTCACTTGCATTAGATGTATATGATATGATTTACAGTTTAAGTGTGTTTTTCGTACATAAATAAACAAATATATGATATTTTTGGTCTGCAACAAGTTCTAGTTTGAGAAGAGAGGGTTTTCCTTACTCTAATCCTCAATTGCATGGAAGAAATCTTGAGGGTGAAGTTGTAGCCTCTCAACCACATGAAAGAAATCCTATGGGTTTGCTTATGCATGTAGGTCACAAAACTAAAGCCTTATGCAAAAAATCAAGAATGCACCAGTAATATGACAATCTTACAGATATGGGGTAGACATAAAAAAGTTATATGAGAAAGGTAGTATGGATATTTCACTGTGAATGTATTGACTACACTTGTGTTTGCAGGTGATCAGAATATTCATATCAATATGTAATTACAATTTAACCATTGAAGCTAGTGTATGACAGTATCTGATAATAATTGCAAGGGTTTGACAAGATCTCGCTGATTAATATAGATGAGCAATGTTTGGAATTTTGACATGATGCTTGATAGTCCATAAATATTTTTTAGAACATTGACATGGTGCTTCATATGTTTTTAGATTACGTAATGGTTGAATCAACAGAGATGACAAATCATGGTTTTGACTTGATGACTAATGATTTTACTTGATATATGATGATTTTCCTTGATGAATGTGATATGTGAGAATTATAAACTTCAGTGACTAATATTGTTATTCAATAATAATTTTGTATTGGCCTCATTGTCTTTGGGACATTGGCTGAAATATTAACAATTGTGATTTTGTATGAAGTAATCTCACAGTGAGTTGATGGAACTTGCATGACTCCTTTGTGGTATATGCATGAAAGTTATATGACTTGCCCCTGTTGTACCATTCATATTTAGTGCCAGAATTAATTTGTGCAAATAAAGTTAGATTGGATAATTCTTTGTAAATAAAAGGTTGTTGTAACTTGGTATTTTCATGTGAGCTCCACCTAACATTTGGTCTGAAAAGTTTGTCATAGAGATATTGGTAGAAACTTTTATGATTTTGATATTACTTTTGATCTTGCATTAAAGCTTCATAATATTACTTAGTTGATTTTATTACAGAGTATTGATTTGTGTAAGGATGACCATATTGGTTTGGTTAAGTGTTATGTTTGCAGAAAACGTTGCACAAAGCAAGTTTCTCAAGCATGGTATTTCCACAATGTCAGATATATAGTGAAGCTAAAAAGATGTGCCAATTCGAACCTCTACTTCAAAAATGGTTTGAGATATGAATTTGATTTTGGTTTTATATAGTGATGGCCTATTATATATAGGTAATTAGCCTTTGATTATTAAAGTAAGAGGGAGTTGGATTTTGAAACTTGAAATAATGAATCATGGCATAATGAATCACTTTCGGAAGTTTGGAAAAGAAAATTTATATTGTGAGGATATCAAAGAAAGTGGAAATACGAATCCTTGGACACTCTAATTGAATTTTAAGAATTTATGAATAGATATTGTTGAACCTGACTTGGCAACCAATAGTTGATTGAAGCATTGATGTTATTTGTGAACACCATTCCATACATTCCAAGTCAATTCATACAGTAAGTTTCTACCAAGAACCCTTCGAGATATTTACATGGGACAATGAATTTTTTGGTCTGAGGATATCCTTCCTATTATATGACTGCATGAATGTATTGGTGATTTCATAAGATGAACATAGTTGGGTGCTCGTTTAATACGAGATCTTCCATGATATTTTTGGATGAGTAGTCCATAGATTTAAGCATGACCAAGGTTGAGCACAATGTTATTGGCATGGATAACTATGAGGCAGGTTAAAGAATCTCATGGAAATATGTTTGAGTATATTTTTGATATGAAAAGGATACATTGTGGTAATATTGAGTGGGATCTGATTGGCAAAGAAACTCGTATATAGATGAGACTAAGATCTCTTCATATATTCAGATAATGCTATTATACGAGACAAGCTTAGACTTGTAATTTTTCCACCATGAGAGGGAAGATGAATAAGGTATCCTTATATCCTATATATCTATATATATATATATATATATATATATATATATATATATATATATATATATATATGATATATATATATATATATATATATATATATATATATATATATATATTTGTTCTAATATAATATTTGATTTGATACCCTGCATGAACATGAGACTACTAGTATTTGTGAGATGATGATATGGGTACAATGATATGTTTATGATCTACAGAGTTCAAGAGTGATCGAGAACACCGAGCCAACTCTTCCCCACTGTTTGAGCTCGAAGGGTGAGGAATTGGGATAGAGGGGTCCTAGGGTTGAGGGAACTCTGTACAATAGGTGTGTGTGATTCGTACTCTTGTAGTGGGTCAGTTATCTCCCCTATTTTCACCCATAGGGTGTGTGTGATCCTTGTCCATTTTGACTAGTTAGGTATCTCCCCCTATCTTGGTCTATGTAGAGTATACCTTAGTTTTCATCATACCCACAAGCTGGTCTTATTGGGATTGTCCCTCCCCATTGTGCCAATGTGTTGAGGAGGATTGGGGGTGTCTGATCCTTATGGTTTTAAGGTTTGGTATCTCACCCAAGCTCAGATTATGTTCTAAGTTTTCTACAACATGACTCTTGAGGGTCATTATTGGGAAGATCAGTGGGCAATAGGATGGGTTGAGATGTGCTCCCCTATATCACTTATTTCTTGGTTGAAATGTGCTCCCCGATGTAATTTTTGGGTTGAGATATGTTCCCCTATACTACTATGAGTTGAAACTAAGCTCTCCGATGTGGTTTCAAGTTGAGATGTGCTACCTAATGTTGTTATGGATTGAGATAAGCTATCTAATGTTGATGTGGTTCATAGAATTGGATCCCCGCTGATGTTTCATGGGTAGTAGCATTGAGCTCCCCCCTAGTAGTCATGTTGGGTGGTAGGAGTGGCTCATCGATGAATAGAGGTTGGTAGCTTAGGCTTCACTCTGATATCAAATTCTTCTTCTTTTAAATTCAAGAATGCTCAACATATTTGTAGAGACAATCAAGAGTTAAGAAAGAAGAAGAAGAGATGAACCGAGATGAATACCGACGACATTTCATTATGAGATACTTGAGATTGGATATGATTTAATGGAAACATACTTGCAATGATGACATGACGTAGTTTAATTTCTCCCTAGCTGAGAGGGTGTGTTAATTTGGCAGCTTAGTGAAAAATTCCAACCATGGGATGAGATTCATGTTTTTTAGAGGACCAATTTTTACTATTGAAGTGCTCAATTTGGAGAAGGGAAAATGTATTTTTGAATTAAATCCCACATGTGAATATTTGATAAGTCCAGACCAAAAACAAATTGGATATCCTTGGAAGGCTCTAAATACAATGAACCTCAACCTCATTTGGACATGATCATAAGACATTCTTTTATTCTCTTCTTTGGTTTGGTGTGTATAAGGCTGAGGCATGTTCACGGTGATTGGTTGGCGCATGTCCAAAATTGTAGGGTCTAAACCTCATATGTCTATTGTTAGGGTTTTATGTCTCAGCGACAAGCATTTCATGGAAGAATTTCAGTTGTTGTCACTGTTATGCCATGGAGAAATTCCATCCAAAGCATTTGAACCACATGCATAAAACATCTTCCCTATGACTGGAACCTAAAGGTTGAGGTTTTTTGTTGATCAAATATTTTGTGAGTTGAACACAAAGCTCAGAAACTAACCTAAGTCAGTAACAATTGATCACATGCTTCTAAATGATGGTTTTGGATTGTTGGCATGGTTTGGTTCATCTCATGGATATCCTTTACTTTATTTTGTTGGATAGTTGTTTGGATGAAGGTATGGATCATTGTAATATCTTATGCTAAATCATTCAAAGGGAATCTGATAAGAAGAAGAAGTTGAAAGGGTTTTCCCCATAGTGTGTTTTTCCTTGGTCTCAAAGAAATCTTGGTGTCTCCATCATACATCATACTAACATCTTACGTTGATGACGATATTGTTATTTTTATATACTTACATATGTTATTGAATAATGATACGATGCTATGGTGTGAATTTAGATATGGAAATAATGAAACACAATTATAAAATAAAATAACATATAGCCCTAAGAAATATTAATAGTTCAGAAGTTGTTGTCAAAGAGGGGAAGGTTTTGTTAGGATTATAAATATGTAATTTGTAGTTGATTACGAAAATCATTTTTGTTGTTGATTATCTCCTAACATTCTTTCATCTTCTTGTATCCCTCACATCGAGGAAGGGAACCTTATCCTATGATGCACTTCTATAGTTAGTATAGTAGTTATTTTGTTTACTTTCGTGCACAATAGATCATATTCACCATTTTTAGTTTCTATTAATGTAACTAGTATGTTGTGATATTTTTCTAAGTGCCTTTTCTTTAGAGAGTTGAGAACCCAAGGAATCCACAGGAAGTGGAGAAACTCCAGGACTCAGATCGGTAACTATCACATGGTTTTATTTTCTTATGCATGAATGGTTTATTTTGGCACTATGTGGTAATTTTGCTATTTTATTCAGTTACATAAATTATTGGACTTGTTGGATACCATTAGGATGTTGGTGAATGTGATGATTTTTTGAGTTATTATTTATTCTCTTATTTTTTTGGGATGTAAGTGTTGAATTCATATTCAATTAAGTTCCTGAAGCGTGTGATTAGAGTAGATTGTTGTAGCATCTTTTATTTTCATACCAGTGAGGCTTATGTTTACATATACATTACTGACATTTCATCAACTTACTAACCCCGGTTGGTAATTTAATGAAAAAAAATTAAGCGATTGAATTTCCTGACATTTGTGGCATCGTTAGTAGGGAGGTGTCAATGAACCATGTATTAATTGGTTTTTTTATTATTTAGATTTATTTTTAAGACCTTTTTCTGTAGTAGTCAATATCCTAAACATAGAGATGTGGGAGTGGTTAGATGGAAGGTAAGAACTTGAATGTCCACTTTAGTGGGTTTCTTGTCTCATTGGATTTAGATGATTTTAGTATTATATGAGCCAAGGAAGAAGATGAATTGTGATGGAAAGGTAATTGGTGACAATAATCCTTAGCAGCATGAGGGTGTCTCAGTATATTATAGATCTCACCTTGAAATTGCTTTACTTTTTCACATTTCATTTATTTCATTACAAGTTTTTCAAGGTGCTGTAAGAAACCCTATTCTCTAATCCATGTGTTGAGAGGATCTACCAGCTGATCGAAGCAAGGTTATGAAAATAATTTATGATAAATGCTACTCAAAGAAATCTATACAATCCTATGCCAAGGACTGTGTGTATCTTAAGAAGTACAAATCCTAATAGACATGAAGAGCATAACTACATCTCAAGAAGAAAGAGAAGGGAAAGAGATTCATGAGTAGTCCCAAAAGAAAAACCATATCAAGAAGAAGATCCATGAGCCTTCCTTGCTCATTCTTGCTAATCTCTTGAAGAAACTAAGTAGTCAAGATGGGAAATCATTAGAAAGCATATACTAGATCCCAAGATCAAGGTCTTTCTCTTTTTCCTCTCACTAGATCCTCCGTACCTTCAATATATTTGTAATCAAGATGTGGAAGATATGCACAACATGACAAAAGGAAACATGAGAACAATGTTTAGTGAATCAGAGGACCAAAAATATGTGGATTTCATTGAATCTTGGTTCCATGTAATCATTGTCATGCATTAAACCTCAATCATTCGTCAACTCTTGGCACCATATCTATAACAATCTTGGTCAAAAATTAATGTAAGAATTATAATACCATGGTCATGGGACATGTATTCCAAGCTAAATGGTGGGAAAAACATCCTAGTAGGCTGTCATTTCAATTATTATGGCTAAAAGAAATTAGAAAACGCAATGGAAAAGGTTTTGAAAAGGCAAGAGGCATTACTTGGAAATCTACTTATGGAAATAAAGGAAATTAGAAAGGTCACAAGTTTCATGTGTCGATGGAATTGAAGGAAAGTAATGGAAAATTGAAGAAATTAAAGGCCTCATTAATAAAAAGGCTTCTCAGAATCAGTTCATAGACTTTTGTCAGTTCAATTTTGGAGCTCTCTCTCTATTTTCTCTCTCTCATACTCTAGGACACTTGGGATTTTTTTTTAGCACTATTGGGGAAGTGTCGTATACTTTGAGTTTTAGAGAAAGATGGAAAAGGAATATTAGGAAGGCACAAGAGGACACCGGGATCAACAACTACATTAGGTTTTTCTTGCAGATATTGAGTTGCTTGTATGAGTCCATTCCTATTTTTTGCATGCATGGCATATACGTGTGGCTTCTAGGTTATCACAAGTCATTTGCATGGATTAATTCTTGGATTGATGGAAGATTTGTTGCACCTTTCCATTTCCTAGATACCCATGGCATTGTGGGTGTCTTTCCTTTTGTTTTCTGATTAGTTCTCATGTTCCTTTGGCTATTAGTTGAGTTACTAGTTCCTGAAAGCCTTGCTTGGAAAATTTCTCTACAACCCATGTAACAACTTGGGTTGAGTTACTATTCATGGAACACTTTTTTGGAAAAATGATCTAGAATCCTCTGGTGGGTCACATTATTAATCCCGAAAACCCTAGTTGGAAAAATGATCTCAAAGCCAGGCAACAATTGTGGGTTGGGGTACTAATCCTGGAAACCCTGGTTTGAACAAACACTCTCGAGCCCTGAACAATTTGGATAGAGACTGACCTAGTGATGGTTATTGATGTATGACCATCAGGTGGAATTAATAGTCAAGGATTGAGATTTTTTAGCCTCTAGAAGCCTTGGTTTGCTGTTCATTGTTTATTCCATGAGATCCCACATTCATGCTTGGAATATGGAATGGCGGCGATTGCATAAAAAGGAGATCTGGTTCAGCGCAATCTATGGCCGGGTAATATGTGGAAGTCCTTGAGTTTGTTGGAATTTTGATATGTTAATAAGATGTATTTTATATTATGATCTATGAGAATATGTATTGATTATGCTAATGATATTATGGTTTAATTTTCATGGTTTATATGTTGATTATTAGTTGGTTATATGATGTATATTGTTTATGGCTCTTGCCATGCTTAATGAATATGTGATTGGTTATCTAATGCATGACCCAATAGACATTATTGAAGATAATATGAGAGGGAATTAGAATTTCTTGACAATCCTCAGATAAGTCTGATACCCCTATGCTCAGATCTGTTCAAATGACCCGTAGATTGCATATTTGTCACATGTTTGAAAAAATGTTTGTCATAGTTGACCTCGGTTAGGTTAATTCCTTGATCAAGCTTTGTGTTAGAAACTTTTTCTTCATGTCATTTGTTGTTTTGGAAAGTCTCATCAAGTTCTGGGTAGTGGTAAGAATCCTAGACCTGAAAAATGGCTTACATTTGTGAGTCTATGACACACACGTGGTTGAAAAAGACTACAATCTCTCCCTGGTAGGCTTTTGGGACTGATTGGAGGCATATTGTAGCACACATGAAGGCTTTTGCATGTGATTGGGAGTTTTTCAAATGAAAAGGAAATTTTACTTAGGGCTTGGGCATGTTATCACTCAGATGTCTTCCTTAGAAGTTATCAAAGAAGGAATAGTCTGAGGTAACTACAAACCTAATCTTTTAGACTCAAGTTCTAGCCAACCTAAGTCTAGAGAGGGCTCTCTCTTTATAATTTAACTTTGTTTTGGGTAAGATTTCAGGCTACTTCTTAGTGCTTACGATTGTTTTGTTTTGATTAGGTAGTGGAATTAAGAAAACAGATGGGCAGAGCAAGCATTTAGGCCATTGGGCTATGGATTCAATCAAGAGTTGCTGAACTGGATCTAATCAATCACTAAGGTAAGAGTTCACAGGGCAGGCTAGCACAACGAAAGAAAATCTACAGGTTTAAATGGATGAGGTAGTCCTAACCAGGGGAAAGGGTAATGAAAGATCCTTAACCGGGATTAAGATGAAGAAAGGAAGGATGATCAGTAGTAAAGGGAAATGAAGAATCATTTACTATGGACCAAAGGGGGGGTCAACTATGGAAGTAAGGGAGCAATTAAGATTTCCTAGACCAAGGTAGTTTAGTAGAAGACATATAGAAAGCAAACAATTAAAACAGAGAGCATTTAAGCTAATTCTAATGATATCATTCCTTGTTTTCTTTTAAGTTTTAGTAAGAGACACATATGCATATTTATAACGTGAAGAAAAACAATTTTTAAACATGAAGAGATAATACTTATTTGTTCCAACTATGCACAAGAATCCAGTGAAGTGTCCTCAGCTTTATTTCATATCCAGCAAAACCAGTCCAATCTTGAATACAAAAGCTCTTTGGCTCAATATAAAATGATTATAGGAATGTATTTTAATCCACGCACTAATTACTTCAAAAAATGAAGTATTTATACAAAATATGTTACAAAATATCTCATAACAAGAGGAGAATTATTTTAGGAAACCAAAAATATCTTCAACACGAAGATAGACACAAATGGAAAACTATCTTCTTGTTGTCCCTTTTATTATGACTGTGCTGGCTGTTGAAATTCAGATTTGGCTTTTTCAGTTGCTTTATAGTTGTGTGCTAGAATCACTTTCTATCTTCTACCTACTGCTACTCTTTTCCTGTTCTGCTTTGACTCTGTTTTACCTGTTTTACCTGGCAGCTATGTTTTACCATGTATATTTACTACAGTGACTTTATAGTAAATTTGTAAGTTTTGTCCACCATTTACTGTCAAGTAATTTCATCCTTATCATATTTATATATATTTCATGATCTTTTGTATACTTAGAAAAATTTGGAATGTTGGTAAACAAGTGCTTGACCTCATGCTCTATGTAAAACAAATTCTCAAGACTATCATATAACACCTTTCCAGTGGGCAAAGACTTTACCCCTTAGGTACTAGCTTGGTTTCTGGCCAGCTTGTTTAGTCTTTCAATATAATCCACTTGAGTCTTCAGCTTATCATTTATTACCATAGGACCGGGAAGTCCTTTTTCTCTTAAGATACCATCTCTTGTCATAAAACTATCAATGTCTGCTTGGATGCTTTGACACCTTTTCTCCAGATTGAGCATCAAGTTCCATTTGGTGAGAGCCTTCTTTATTTCTATGATGGTTGCTATTCTATCATCTATTTCTAGTTCAACAAGATAGTACCTATTCCTGTTGTTCAAAAATGTGATCAATAGGTGGGCCGCTTCAGGCATATCTCCCAAGTCTTCTCTTGTCTTGTGGACTACTTCTGTAGCCACTCTCACTAATTCAATTTGTTCAAAAATAACTTGAATAGAAGGCCAAACATCATTGATGGAATGAATTATGCTGGCCCAAAGAATTTCTTTCATGTCTCCCAATGGCTCTTGCAATGTCAAATCCTTTTTGAGCGCTTTTATTCTTTCTCCCATTCTTTGGTTCTTCTGAAATTCTTCCTTCTATTGTATTTGTTCAAGTTTGAAATTAGTTTCCAAACTTGATACTTGTTCTCTAAGTTTCTTTAGCTCAGTAGCCTGGATGCTCATTTCTTCCATGGCTTTTACCAATTCACCCGTTTGTTCTGTAGAAGTACCTGTGCTCGTAGATGACCCTGTGCCTGTTGATGTACCTGTTATTAGAAAAGTTGTAGCTCGTGGAACTATGGGTGCTAAGGCAGCAGCCAATGTGGAGGGTATTGTTGTAGAAACTGTAGGAATTACTGTTTGAGGAGTGGTGGCCAACTCACTCTGTTTTGATTGTATCAAATTATCTAACTCTTTCTCTATCTCTTTTAATTGTTCATTCAGCTTAAGGACTAAGTCCATAAGTTCTCCCTCCTTCTGAGTTTCCAACACTTAAGCTGTCTGAGGTTGATGTTGAGGGGGAATTTTTGGCTGCTTCTTCAGTGTAGCTATGTCATCATTTTTCTTCTTGATAAGCTTTTCTGTAGCTTTCACATCCTTGGGATCATGTCCCAATTCTATGACCAAGTCCTATAAGGAATTTATTCTGGTGTCCTTGGCCTCTGAAGAGGTCTTCTCCAACAGGAATTTTACTGATATATTATTCAGAAATTCTGGAGTTGGTAGGTTGTAATTGCCTTGCTGGTCAAGGTGGAGTAAACCATTTCACCAATTTGCTTGTGTAGTTCTATTTGGTCAATAGGATGGATATCATTTGCCAATACTTCAAAGTCTGTTTTTAGATAATCTTCCATTGATCTGGGTTGCTGTATGGTTGGATTAAAAAAACTCATATGCATCTTACCTTCCTTTATGTCAAAGGCTGACATTAGCCTTGTTTGATTTGTTGGAGCCATTTTCAGGTAGTGTGCATAACTTTGGGCCTTTAATCTTTCATTTATTGCCTTGATTTCTTTGTATTTCTCTTTGATATCTTGGCTCTAGCCAGTAAGAGCCCTGAAGGAGGATACTTCCATGCTCTGTTTCCTTTCTAGAATTTGAGCAGTGAGGTGTAAGGTTCTTGTGTACCCCTTGAAGGAGTGGTATGTATGCTTTCTACTCCTGTAGTTCCTACTATCTCCTCAGTATACTCCTCTTCTAAAAATGGGTTCAACTTTTGCCTCTTGACATAAGTTTGGGCAATAGGTCTACTAGAAGGAGTGGCCTCCTCTCTATCTCTTTTAAGATTCCTTTCCTAATTTAGAGGAGTCTGTAAAATAGGAGGATTTCTTGTGATATGTTCTGGTTGAGCAAGTTCTTCTGAAATATTAGGCTGTTCTGATGGTCCTTCTTCTGCTGTTTGCCCACTCTGTCCCTATGATTACCTTTGTGATTGAGTTTCTCCTGGCACCTGTAAAAATGAATCCTCATCAATTCTTCTATCTAAACCAATCAATACATTATTGATAGTATTTTATGTGCTATCCCAGTCTACCAAAGTGTTTTCCACCCATTCAAGTTGATTTGCATACTGTTCAATTTCAGGGATTGTATGGTGGATCTAAGGAGATAATTTGTTCTTTTGTCTCCTAGTGAAAATGAAGTCTAAAGGATCATAATTCTAGATAAAACATTGATTCAGTCTCAACCTTTGGAGAATTTCCTCTGCTTCCTTTCCTACTTCCATATTGTTACATATGAAAGGGCCAAGCTGATCCTTTATCCTAAGTTGAGCTTTCTTCTTGGCCTTCACAAAATTCACCTCATCTGAATTAATCATTTGTCTATAGTACTCCAGAGAAAACAACCTCATGGGGAGGTGTCTCGGCAGTTTATAGGGAGCCAACTCACATACATAGATTTTGATTTCAGTGTGGTTTTGGTACAAGTACCAATCCCCCACTTTATATTGTTTGGACAACTCTAGGACCCTCCTGATATCTGCACTGATTCTAGGGGGAGGGCTTCCTAAGAGCATAGTTGCCACTGGGTGCACAAAGATATCTATGAAATCAGTATAAGAATATTGATAATCATATTGATGGATTAATGAAGTCCAGAAGACCACTAATCTGGGGTTTCCTCTGGTATCAAGCTTTTGGAGTGTGATTGGGAATTTATCAGCTTGATGATACAAGAAAAGATGATATAAAACTAAAGAATATTTGAACACTCTTTCATTATCCAACCTCATGAATCGATCATGTATTTTGTCAACAATGAATTTAGCATAGTTAAACATGATGGTCGGGGGCTGCCCAGGAGAATAGATGGACATAAAGGCTATGATAATTTCATCAAAAAATTCACTTGTAGTCTAGCCTAACACACTAGATATCATGTCTAAGATGTCTCAACCAAGATCAAAGAATATAGTCCACATGTAAGGGGGAGGGTCCTTTGGAGTGTATTGTTCTTCCCTGATAAAAGTCTGGTATAACTGAGCAAGTTTGATTGAGGTGAGTATAGGGTATCTATTCAGGAAATCTCCCATAGAAAGAGGAGTCAAGCTTTGGCTTGGTTGTAATTGCAACATTTCGTTTATGGACTTAGCCATGATGGTAAATAATATAGACGCATCAGGGGTCCTCACTGCCCTTTGGCTGGGATCATAGTTCATATGGCAGTAATTCACAATCTCTGGGAAGATGTGAATTCTAGGGAATTGGTACTTGGGTAAACCTAATTCCCAAAGCCCTATATAGTCTGCATGGTTCATGTACTGGTCTTTGTACTTGCAGTATAGTTTCAAAGTGGATTCTTGGACAGAGGTATCTTTAATCTGAAAATATTTATCTGCTAATGGAAGATGGTATAAATCTCTATGAGGAGTAGAAATGGGCATGATATTTAATGCAATTGGGGCAGCCATCCTTGGCTCTTGTGGATTCAACGATGGGGGCGAAGGGTTTTAAGTGAATTTGGGAAAAACTGGTCTAATTCAGGTATTTTGGAGTTACCAGGAAATTTATTTTACTAAATTACTTAATAATTGTAAGTAATTTAGTCTAGGTTTTGGAATAAAATAGGGTTTCTCAGCAAATTTGGGGTAAATACCCGGTTTCATCTTTTGGATGGAGTAATGGAAACTATGCACTATTTGCAGGAAGTGCATAGGACTACAAGGTGGCGCATGGGTCTGCAAGGAGGTCTGGAGTTTCAGCAGATTTGTTAAATTTGCAGTTGGATGTAGGTTTATGGTTGCATGTACTCTACTACTTGCATGGAGGTCAGAGCTTTCTTTTTTCACAATAAAACAAAATGCAATGATTTTTTTTAGCTTTATTTGTAAAGTCAATGATTTTGATGGGTACACTGGGAAAAGGACAGTTGGCGTTAAGCGAGAAGCGTGACATTTTGTCATTTAGAGGGAGGCGGTAAGTGAGATTGTATCGCACCACTTTCAGGATAAAGTGGTTTTGGGCGGAGTCCACTCGATGCCATTCATCGGGTGCCACATAGCAGAGGGGTGAATAGTGAAAACACCCATATCGGGCGGGTAAAGGTCAGCCTTTGGAGGCCGCCCGATATGAGCATCGATAGTTGGATCAAAAGGGGTCAGATCGCACAGTGTTCGAGGAAATGATTTGATCTGAAGTTTAGTGGAGGGGCCCGACAGGGTTTTAATGTGCGGAATTGCGATGATTGATTAGATAAAATCATGGCATTCACTTTCATCATCAGGTTACTAAAGTATGGATGACAATTAGACATTTACACAAAGTGAAGGTGATTAATTTCCCCATTTATTTTACCTTTAATTTTACTAATTTCCCATAAGCAAACTCCAAAGTACCTAAAACCTTAAGTGAAAGGGGCTCAAAGCATTTTTCTGACTTCTGGGGGGACTAAAGCCTCAGCCCAATAACTTATAGGGTCTAAGTACTAAAATACCCCTAACAAACATTCCCCCCCTTCAATTTATTCATTTTCCCCTAAAAAATCACTTTTCCTAAGGTGAAAGCACCATTTGCCGAGGGAAAGTAATCACCCCCATGCAAAACCCCTCTTTTTCACAAAAACCCGCAAATGCACATTTAGCCTAAGTTATGATGTTTAATGTGAAAAGCAAATAAATTCAACACACATTAGACTTAGCGCACTTTGCTTTTCACCTTCATTTCATATTAACCCCTAACATTATTTATTGAATCCCAAAAAATACCCCTTTCTGGTATGTTTTTATTAGAAACTCATATGTTAATATCCCACCCCAAAGTTTGAAACATAAACTTATTAATAAATTGATTAATGGGATTATTTAATTCGATCAGTGACTAATTAATAACCATGGCCCACCGCCGAAATAAAAGAGATTAATTAATCAATCAGTGATTAATTAATAATCTGTCCTCGCCAATGAAATCACTCCTGACGTCATTAAACCTCCCTAATCCACAATTGACTAATCCCTTATTAACATACTTAGCTTGTGTTTTGCAACTAAGTAAAAGCAATTATCCTTTAAACTTAATGAAGCCCATACTCATTCATTATCATCATGCAATTAAACCGAGAACAAAAATTGCAACAAGTATAAAGGGGAGGGGCAACTCCCGAACAAGTCTGCCCAACAATATATTATATCAGTTTTTCAATAATACAATCATCAAGTATACTTGGCAAAACTCCAAGTCTATACTTAGAATATTTTACAATCAAGGCATAGAATAGCCTTTTACAATCATGTGAACCCTTGCACAAAGAGAAGTGCTCACCCGAGTCACTTATACCTCTCTACCAAGTCCTGCAGAAATCTGCGTCCAACCTGAACCCCCGCACGCTTTCCTTCACCTTACCCAGCACAAGAATAACCAAAACTGCACCTAGATAGGATGCGCATGAGATGTGCGCATCTCCCTATCTCCCTTGCACAGATTTTTACCCATCCTATGCGTAGATGATATGAGAGTTCGAATGGTTGATTTGATGGTTTTATGAGCCTCATGCTCCACATGTTTATATGCATCCTATGTATGTTTTGAGTGGGGTGTGCCACCCCATGGCCGACCCCACAATTATGCACATACGCCCACATCTCTCCATTAACAAGTCGGCTTGCAAGCATTGTTTAACATCGCATATATATATGGTAGTCCAACACTTAGTCGATTTTAAGTGTTCCTCCATAACGTCTCATTTTATGTCGCACAAGTGTCGTAAGATTGTCACATTTCCTCCGCACTCCGTCGCACCCGTCGCACATCGTGGTTGAACGCACTCGCGTGCCCGCCCGCGCTCTTGCCCACGCCCGTGCACGATCGTCCGCCATCACCCGCCGCACGAAGGTCTTACATCCTCCTCCACCTAAAATCGTTGTCATCCTCAACAACATATCATCCCGGTAGCCATCCACCAAGATCATCACTCATCCGTGATGTGAAATCCTCTTCGCAAGGCAAACATCCTTGCAACATATGTAGAGACTCTTCTCGACTATGTCCCGGCTCAATGACCACTGCCACCAATCTCACCATACCAAGGCATGCACCTCCACGGTATGCTCTCCATAAGATGTCATCTCGATCCAAATGTCACCATGTGAACCTCATCATGATACTCCAGCATAATGCCAACACATCTTTGTACACTTCTGGACCTCATGTCTGAACTAGTTGGGTAGCTAATCCAACCATCACGCTCATTCCATGAGAGTGAACATCCTCATGCCATCATCAGCTGTTCCTCAAACATCTGCCACATCCTTGACTCATCAAGAATCTATCTACATAATCCATTCTCAGGTCCATGGAAACTCCATCCATCCCATCTGCAACATGTCATGATGCTTGATGCCAAGCCATCCCTGCACCATCAGTCATACCTGCTCAAACATGTTTAAGGACTCACTGCCATGAGCAGCTAACAATGAGCCCCATCTTCTTCATCCATCTAAGAAGATGTAGAGGGAGTAGAGCCTGAAGGCTCTCCCTCACTAATCAACTCGATCCACCTATCAGGATCTTCGGTCTCCATCCTTTGTAGATAAGCAACCCGGTCTTCCTTCTGGACATCCGGCCTCACATATACCTCCTCCTCATCATCATCATCCTCCACCAACTCTAGCCTTCTCGTTAAATCCAAGATGCTATCCGAAAGTGATCTAGTGACCAATGACTGCTCCCCAAGCTTTGCCTCAACACTAGACAACTGCTTGTTCATCTTCTCCTTATCCTCCATTTGCATCACTCCCAATTTACAATCAGGCCTAGTCACACCAATGGTTGGAACACCAATGGGTACATCTTCCCTTCCATCATAAATGTAGAGCTTCTTCAAATGTGGAACGATCATAGCATCAAATTGTTTCATGAACTCCATCCCCAATACAACTTCATAGTCATCAATCCACACTATAGTGAAGTCCACCTTTCCAGTCCATTCACCAAGTGTAGTGTCCACACTTCCAGCTATACCAAGAATCTCAATAGGAGGAGAATTCACTGTCTTCATTTGTGCCTTTGCTGGTACAAACTTCGTCCCAATTCTTCTCACAGTATCTTCACCCATGAAGTTGTGAGAAGCCCCACTATCCACCATAGTGAGCACATCAGCACCTCCAACCTTCATTCGAACATACTCCAACCTGTTCCTTTCAAGATCCCTTCTAGAGGTCACTTCTGTAGTAGCAGAAGCACCAAGTATCTACATCATCCCCACAGAAGCATCATCATTCTTTCCATCAGATTGTGCAATAGCCGCCACCTTCGGTTTAGAGGGACAATTCTTCACCACGTGTGGTCCTGCACATATCCAACACTTCAAAGGCTTCTTCATCTTTGAACCATCATCCGATTTCGAAGCATCATCCTTCTTCTTTTCTTTCGGCTTGTTGGACTTCTTTTTCTCATCAGAAGTCTCATCATAATGATCCACCTACCTATCAACCGTAGCAAAAGCCTCCTCAAGTGTCCTAATCTTCTACTTCTTCACCTCATTGTGTGCCCAAGGCTTCAACCCAATAATGAAGTTGAACACCTTGTCTCTCTCCGCCATGTCGGGAAGTTCTAGAGCTGCACTTGCAAACTCTTGCTGGTATGCTTGTAGGCTTCCGGTTTTCTTGATGTACTTAATCTTCATCCTTGCTTCCCACGTTTCATCCTGAGGACTGAAATGAGTCTGTAAAGCCTTCTTCATGTCATCCCATGATGTGATGTCATCAGCACTGCCATTGACAATCTGATCCACCCTCCTTCGCCACCACATCTTAGCATCCTTTGTTAAGAACTAAGCAACCACCTTGACTTGTGTCTCACCATCAGGAAGACTCAACCATTCCAAGTATTGTTCCATGTCCCATAGAAAGTTGCCAAGAGTCTTTGCATTCCTTGTGCCATCATAAGATTCTGGTTCCTTGACCTTCACATGAGGCACTCCTTCACTTGAGTTATGCCTCACGACCTTTTTCAACACCGCGATCTCATCCTTGGCTTCATCAAGAGATTTATTTACCCTGTCAAGAGATCCCTTCAAGTTCACGATCTCTGCAAGACCCTGATCCCTTGCTTCTTCGACCTCTTTGACCCTCATCTCTAGTTGTGTACATAGAAGATCCATGTATTCATGTTGTGTTCGGAGCTCATCAAGTTCTTCCCTTAGCTTCAAGCTGGTCTCTTGCTCCTTAGTGAGCAATTCCTCCCTCGTTTCCCAAGAAGACTCCATGGCTTCCATCCTCTGCAGTATTCTTTCCATAAGTGATAAAGTTCCGGCTTCATGGCTAGACCCAACTTGAGACCCGGCTGCCATCTCTAACAGCTTCTTCTTCCTTTGCGATCTAGTCTCCACCATTCAACAGCTTCAATCTTCACGAGAAAACCTTACTCTGATACCAACTGTCACGCCCCTACACCTGCGGTAGTCTTCCACCCGCTTATAGCGAGGTGCGGCACCACCGAACGCATTCTTTTCACCAATACTAACATTCGTGGACTACGCCTACTTTCACATTAACATACTTAGCTTGTGTTTCGCAACTAAGTAAAAGCAATTATCCTTTATACTTAATGAAGCCCATACTCATTCATTATCATCATGCAATTAAACCAAGAACAACAATTGCAACAAGTATAAAGGGGAGGGGCAACTCCCGAACAAGTCTGCCCGACAATATATTATATCAGTTTTTCAATAATACAATCATCAAGTATACTTGGCAAAACTCCAAGTCTATACTTAGAATATTTTACAATCAAGGCATAGAACAACCTTTTACAATCATGTGCACCCTGGCACAAAGAGAAGTGCTCACCCGAGTCACTTATACCTCTCTACCAAGTCCTGCACAAATCTGCGTCCAACCTGAACCCCGGCACGCTTGCCTTCACCTTACCCGGCACAAGAATAACCAAAATTGCACCTAGATAGGATGCAGATGAGATGTGCGCATCTCCCTATCTCCCTTGAGTAGATTTTTACCCCTCCTATGCGTAGATGATATGAGAGTTCGAATGGTTGATTTGATGGTTTTATGAGCCTCATGCTCCACATGTTTATATGCATCCTACGTATGTTTTGAGGGGGGTGTGCCACCCCATGGCCGACCCCACAATTATGCACATATGCCCACATCTCTCCATTAACAAGTCGGCTTGCAAGCATTGTTTAACATCGCATATATATATATGGTAGTCCAACACTTAGTCGATTTTAAGTGTTCCTCCATAACGTCGCATTTTATGTCGCACAAGTGTTGTAAGATTGTCGCATTTCCTCCGCACTCCGTTGCACCCGTTGCACATCGTGATTGAACACACCCGCGCATCCGCCCGCGCTCTTGCCCGCAGCTATGCACGATCGTCCGCCATTGCCGGCCGCACGAAGGTGCTACAAGCGAGGACTTTATCACTTATGGAAAAGATGTTGCTGAAGATGGAAGCCATGGAGTCTTCCTGGGATACGAGGGAGGACTTGCTCACTAAGGAGCGAAAGGCCAGCTCGAAGCTAAGGGAAGAATTTGATGAGCTCCGAACATAGCATGAGTACATTGATATTATGTGTACACAACTCGAGATAAGGGTCAAAGAGGTCGAAGAAGCAAGGGATCAGGGTCTTGCAGAGATCGTGAACTTGAAGGAATCTCTTGACAAGGTAAACAAATCTCTTGATGAAGGCAAGGATGAGATCGCAGTGTTGAAGAAGGCCGTGAGGCATAACTCAGGTGGAGGAGTGCCTCATGTGAAGGTCAAGGAACCAGAATCTTATGACGGCTCAAGGAATGCAAAGACTCTTGGCAACTTTCTATGGGACATGGAGCAGTACTTGGAACGGTTGAGTCTATCTGATGGTGAGACACAAGTCAAGGTGGCTGCTCAGTTCTTAACAAAGGATGCTAAGATGTGGTGGCGAAGGAGGGTGGATCAGATTGTCAATGGTAGTGCTGATGACATCACTTCATGGGATGACATGAAGAAGGCTTTGCAGACCCATTTCAGTCCTCAGGATGAAATGTGGGAAGCAAGGACGAAGATTAAGTACATAAAGCAAACCGGAAGCCTACAAGCATACCAATGAGAGTTTGCAAGTGCAGCTCTGGAACTTCTCGACATGGCGGAGAGGGACAAGGTGTTCAACTTCATTATTGGGTTGAAGCCTTGGGCATGCAATGAGGTGAAGAGGAAGAAGATTAGGACACTTGAGGAGGCTTTTTCTGCGGTTGATAGGTTGGTGGACCATTATGATGAGACTTCTAATGAGAAAAGGAAGTCCGACAAGCCGAAAGAAAAGAAGAAGGATGATGCTTCAGAATCGGATGATGGTTCGAAGATGAAGAAACCTTTGAAGTGTTGGATATGTGGAGGACCACACATGGTGAAGAATTGTCCCTCTAAACCAAAGGTGGCTGCTATTGTACAGTCTGATGGAAAGAATGAAGATGCTTCTTTGGGGATGATGCAGATACTTGGTGCTTCTGCTACTACGGAAGTGGCCTCTAGAACAGATCCTGAAAGGAACAAGTTGGAGTATGTTCGAATGAAGGTTGGAGGTGCTGATGTGCTCACTATGGTGGATAGTGGGGCTTCTCACAACTTCATGGGCGAAGATACTGCAAGAAGAATTAGGCTGAAATTTGTACCGGCAAAGGCACAAATGAAGATAGTGAATTCTCCTCCTATTGAGATTCTTGGTATAGCTGAAAGGGTGGACACTACACTTGGTGAATGGACCAGGAAGGTGGACTTAACTATAGTGTGGATTGATGACTATGAAGCTGTATTGGGATGGAGTTCATGAAACAATTTGATGCTATGATCGTTCCACATTTGAAGAAGCTCTACATTTATGATGGAAGGGAAGATGTACCCATTGGTGTGACAAGGCCTGATTGTAAATTGGGAGTGATGCAAATGGAGGATAAGGAGAAGGTGAACAAGTGGTTGTCTACTGTTGAGACAAAGCTTGTGGAGCAGTCATTGGTCATCAAGACACTTTCAGATAGCATCTTGGATTTGACAAGAAGGCTAGAGTTGGTGGAGGATGATGATGATGAGGAGGAGGAGGTATATGTGAGGCTGGATGTCCAGAGGGAAGACCGGGTTGCTTATCTACAAAGGATGGAGATTGAGGATCCTGATAGATGGATCGAGTTGATTAGTTAGGGAGAGCCTTTAGGCTCTACTCCCTCTACATCTTCTTAGATGGATGAAGAAGATGGGGCTCATTGTTAGCTGCTCATGGCAGTGAGTCCTTAAAACATGTTTGAGCAAGTATGATTGATGGTGTAGGGATGGCTTGGCATAAGCATCATGACATGTTGCAGATGAGATGGATGGAGTTTCCATGGACCTGAGGATGGATTATGGAGGTAGATTCTTGAGGAGTCGAGGATGTGGCAGATGTTTGAGGAACAACTGGTGATGGAATGAGGATGTTCACCCTCATGGATTGAGCGTGATGGTTGGATTAGTTACCCAACTAGTTCAGACATGAGGTCTGAAAGTGTGCAGAGATATGATCGCATTGTGCTGGAGTATCATGGCATAGGTTCACATAGGGACACATGATGAGGTCGACACGAGATGTTGCAGTGGAGATTGTGGCAGAGGGGTCGATGATCATGGATCGAGATGATATCTGATGGAGTGCATACCGTTGAGGTGCATACCTTGGTATGGTGAGCTTGGTGGCAGTTGGTCACTAAGTCGAGATATGATGGAGATGAGACTCTACATATGTTGCAGGGATGTTTGCCTTGTGTGGAAAGGTCGACATCGTGGATGATGATGATCTTGGTGGATGGCTACTGGGATGGTATGTTGTCGAGGACAGCAACGATTTCAGGTGGAGGAGGATGTAAGGCCTTCGAGTTATTGGTGCGGCGGGTGCCGGCGAGTCTTCGTGCACGAGGGTGCGGGCGGGCGCGCACGAAACAACAATGCGACGGGGCTGTGGAAGAAATGCGACAATACTGTGGAAGAAATGCGACGAAATGCACGACACTTAGAAATATGGCTAAGTGTGGAGCGAGCTTATATGTGATGGATTAGAACTTTCAAGCCAACATGCAAGAGAGTCTTATGGGCGTATTATGTATGGTTTGGGGGGCGGCCAAGGGGCTGCACACCCCATGTAAACCCACATATGAAACCAAGTAAGAAGCATATATATAAAGTGAGCTTGAGAGCTCATTTCATCATCGAATCTTCATCACATATCTACGCATAAGGTAGAAGGGGTAAAGTAAAGCTGCGCAGGTTTGGGTAGAGCTGCGCATAGCTCATGCGCACTATCTAAAGGTGTAGTTTGAGGATTATCTTTTACCGGTAGAGGTGTGGGCAAGGTGTGCCCAAGGTTCGGTGTATGTGCAGAAATTGTACAGGACTTGGTAAAGGGAATTAGTGGCTCGGGTGAGCACTATCCTTTATGCAAGAGGTGTACATGTATTGTAAAAGGCAGGGTTGTCTCTCTTTGTAATATTTGACTAAGTGTGAGACTTGGTTTGGCAAGACACACTTGTACATTGTAAAACTGATATTCTTAATATATTGTCGGGCAGACTCACATTATGGGGAGTTGCCCCTCCCCTTTATACTTGTTGCAATTGTTGTTGTTCTTGGTATAATTGCATGATGATAATGAATGAGTATGGGCTTCATTAAGTATAAAGGATAATTGCATGTTTACTTGGTTGCGAAACACAAGCTAAGTAATGTTAATGTGAAAGTAGGCGTAGTCCACAAATGTTAGTATTGGTGAAAAGAAAGCGTTCGGTGGTGTTGCACCTTGCTACAAGTGGTTGGAAGACTACCGCAGCTGTAGGGGCGTGACACTTTACCCCTTCTACCTTATGTGTAGATATGTGATGAAGATTCGATGATGAAATGAGCTCTCAAGCTCACTTTATATATATGCTTCTTACTTGGTTTCATATGTGGGTTTACATGGGGTGTGCAGCCCCTTGGCCGACCTCCAAACCATACATAATGTGCTGATAAGACTCTCTTGCAAGTCGTCTTGCAAGCTCTAATCCATCGCATATAAGTTCGCTCCACACTTAGCCATATTTCTAAGTGTCATGCATTTTGTCGCATTTCTTCCATGGTATCGTTGCATTTCTTCCGTAGCCCCGTCACATTATTGTTTCATGCATGCCCGCGAGCCTACCCACACGCCCGCGCCCGCCTGCGCCCTCGTGCATGAAGACTCGCCGGCGCTCGTCGCACCAATAACTCAAAGGCCTTACATCCTCCTCCACCTGAAATCGTTGTTGTCCTCGACATCATACCATCCCAGTAGCCATCCACCAAGATCATCATCATCCACGATGTCGACCTTTCCACACAAGGCAAACATCCCTGCAACATATGTAGAGTCTCATCTCCATCATATCTCGACTTAGTGACCAACTTCCACCAAGCTCACCATACCAAGGTATGCACCTCAATGGTATGCACTCCATCAGATATCATCTCGATCCATGATCATCGACCCCTCTGCCAAAATCTCCACTGCAACATCTCGTGTCGACCTCATCATGTGTCCCTATGTGAACCTCTGCCATGATACTCCAGCATGATGCCAACATATCTCTGCACACTTTTAGACCTCATGTCTGAACTAGTTGGGTAGCTAATCCAACCATCACGCTCAATCCATGAGAGTGAACATCCTCATGCCATCATCAGTTGTTCCTCAATTATCTACCACATCCTCGACTCCTCAAGAATCTACCTCCATAATCCATGCTCAGGTCCATGGAAACTCCATCCATCTCATCTGCAACATGTCATGATGCTTGATGCCAAGCCATCCCTGCACCATCAGTCATACCTGCTCAAAAATGTTTTAAGGACTCACTGCCATGAGTAGCTAACAATGAGCCCCATCTTCTTCATCCATCTAAGAAGATGTAGAGGTAGTCGAACCTGAAGGCTCTCCCTCACTAATCAACTTGATCCATCTATCAGGATCCTCAATCTCCATCCTTTGTAGATAAGCAACCTGGTCTTCCCTCTGGACATCCGGCCTCACATATACCTCCTCCTCATCATCATCATCATCCTCCACCAACTCTAGCATTCTTGTCAAATCCAAGATGCTATCTGAAAGTGTCTTGATGACCAATGACTGCTCCACAAGCTTTGTCTCAACAGTAGACAACCGTTTGTTCACCTTCTCCTTATCCTCCATTTGCATCACTCCCAATTTACAATCAGGCCTTGTCACACCAATGGTTGGATCACCAATGGGTACATCTTCCCTTCCATCATAAATGTAGAGCTTCTTCAAATGTGGAACGATCATAGCATCAAATTGTTTCATAAACTCCATCCCCAATATAGCTTCATAGTCATCAATCTGCACTATAGTGAAGTCCACCTTCCCGGTCCATTCACCAAGTGTAGTGTCCACCCTTTCAGCTATACCAAGAATCTCAATAGGAGGAGAATTCATTGTCTTCATCTGTGCCCTTGCCGGTACAAACCTCAGCCCAATTCTTCTCGCAGTATCTTCACCCATGAAGTTGTGAGAAGCCCCACTATCCACCATAGTGAGCACATCAGCACCTCCAACCTTCATCCGAACATACTCCAACTTGTTCCTTTCAGGATCTCTCCTAGAGACAACCTCCGTAGTAGTAGAAGCACCAAGTATCTACATCATCCCCACAGAAGCATCTTCATTCTTTCCATCAGACTCAACCTTCTTCTTCGAGGCTTTGAGATGCCTTACCTCAAGAGCTAGGCAATCCCACTTCTTCTGATTCAATTTCTTTCTTATCTCTAGTTCCTTGAGTTTGGCTTCAAGCAAGTCCACTTCCTTCGCAAGTTGATAGGCTTCCTCCTTATTCTTGTCAGAAACCCCTTCCTTGACCAAGGCACGAAGAGCATCCTTTGTTTCAAACAACCTTTTGCCACATTCTGCAAATCCTTGTCTTACTTCTTTTGAATCTTCAAGTAGACTTCCTTCAAATTCTTCGAAGGTTGCAAAACCCAATTTCTACAAGATAGACATCTTTACCAAGTCACCTGCAACCTGAACCAACCCTTGTTCCACTTCGTGTGAAACGACTTCCTTCACCTGCAACTACCTGCTTCACTGTCACGAGCAACCCTGCTCACCAGCTTCAAACCGAAGCTCTGATAAGCTCTTCACCGAGCTATGATACCACATGTCACGCCCCTACACCTGCGGTAGTCTTCCAAACGCTTGTAGCAAGGTGCGGCACCACCGAACGCTTTCTTTTCACCAATACTAACATTCGTGGACTGCGCCTACTTTCACATTAACATTACTTAGCTTGTGTTTCGCAACCAAGTAAACATGCAATTATCCTTTATACTTAATGAAGCCCATACTCATTCATTATCATCATGCAATTATACCAAGAACAACAACAATTGCAACAAGTATAAAGGGGAGGGGCAACTCCCCGTAATGTGGGTCTGCCCGACAATATATTAAGAATATCAGTTTTACAATGTACAAGTGTGTCTTGCCAAACCAAGTCTCACACTTAGTCAAATATTACAAAGAGAGACAACCCTACCTTTTACAATACATGTACACCTCTTGCATAAAGGATAGTGCTCACCCGAGCCACTAATTCCCTTTACCAAGTCCTGCACAATTCCTGCACATACACCGAACCTCGAGCACACCTTGCCCACACCTCTACCGGTATAAGATAATCCTCAAACTGCACCTTTAGATAGTGCGCATGAGCTATGCACAGCTCTACCCAAACCTGCGCAGCTTTACTTTACCCCTTCTACCTTATGTGTAGATATGTGATGAAGATTCGATGATGAAATGAGCTCTCAAGCTCACTTTATATATATATGCTTCTTACTTGGTTTCATATGTGGGCTTACATGGCGTGTGCAGCCCCTTGGCTGACCCCCAAACCATACATAATGCACCCATAAGACTCTCTTGCAAGTTGGCTTACAAGCTCTAATCCATCGCATATAAGTTCGCTCCACACTTAGCCATATTTCTAAGTGTCGTGCATTTCGTCGCATTTCTTCCACGGTATCGTCGCATTTCTTCCGCAGCCCCGTCGCATTGTTGTTTCGTGCGCGCCCGCACACCCGCCCGCGCGCCGACGGCCATCGCACCAATAACTCGAAGGCCTTACATCATTAGGGATTAGTTAATTGCGGATTAGGGAGGTTTAATGATGTCAGGAGTGATTTCATTGGTGAGGACAGATTATTAATTAATCACTGATTGATTAATTAATCTCTTTTATTTCGGTGGTGGGCCATGGTTATTAATTAGTCACTGAACGACTTAAATAATCCCATTAATTAATTTATTAATAAGTTTATGTTTCAAACTTTGGGGTGGGATATTAACATATGGGTTTCTAATAAAAACATACCCGAAAGGGGTATTTTTTGGGATTCAATAAATAATGTTAGGGGTTAATATGAAATTAAGGTGAAAAACAAAGTGCGCTAAGTCTAATGTGTGTTGAATTTATTTGCTTTTCACATTAAACATCATAACTTAGGCTAAATGTGCATTTGCGGGTTTTTGTGAAAAAGAGGGGTTTTGTATGGGGGTGATTACTTTCACTCAGCAAATGGTGCTTTCACCTTAGGAAAAGTGATTGTTTAGGGGAAAATGAATAAATTGAAGGGGGGGAATGTTTGTTAGGGGGATTTTAGTACTTACACCCTATAAGTTATTGGGCCGAGGCTTCAGTCCCCCCATAAGTCACAAAAATGCTTTGAGCCCCTTTAACTTAAGGTTTTAGGTACTTTGGAGTTTGCTTATGGGAAATTAGTAAAATTAAAGGTAAAATGAATGGGGAAATTAATCACTTTGACTTTGTGTAAATTTCCAATTGTCATCCATACTTTAGTAACCTGATGATGAAAGTAAATGCCAAGATTTTATCTAATCAATCATCACAATTCCGCAACCATACCACTACTTACCCATCTACTCATCCTACCATTTTTTTACTCTTTATTAGGGTTCCCTTAAGCTGGAAAACCCTTACCAAAACTTTTTCTTTTCTTGTACAATGGTATTCTAACTACGTCTAACCTTATTACATCCAAGGGCTCAGATTAAACAGTTGAGCTCCTTTTATTCACTCTACCTAATCCAATTATCTGCCAAGGTTAAACAGTTTGGTCAGATTTTCATTCTCTATCTAAAAACATGAAATTCAAAACATGGAATAACCAAGATTAAACTATTTTATTACCATGGATTATGGCATGAATAACAAGTTGCACACAATCCTTATTCTGCATCAAAAGTAAATATTAGTGGCATTTTGACTTGCACAATTTCATGGTTTTTTTCTTTCTTGGGGTTCATATTTTTCATCTTTTTTGACCTTTTTATTCTTTTCGTCCTTTGATTTTTCTTTTAGGACATACCCTCTTTACATTTTTTTATTTTTTTTTATTTTTTGAATATGGAAAACATTTCCATAAAGCAAAGGTATGTACATATTGCATATTTAACTTCATCTATTCAAAAATTATGACACCAATTGGTATAGGAACATAACAGTGGCTCCAATTGGGGATGGCATTTCTTGGTGAAATGTCAAGAACTAGTAGATAAATGGCCTTCTAAATTACTGTGATTTTACTCTACAACTTTCCCTTTTACTTTGCTGCTTTATGGATACTTATGATAGTGAAACCTTTGAAGCTTAGGGCCTTCTATTCGGGCTTCAAATCCAAAATTTACCATCAAATCCACACTAAACTTTGGGAAGGATACATTATGTACAGGTGATTAGTGAGATTAGTAACTGGGATCTATATAGTGCTTAAGCATTCAACAATTGATTGGTCCTCCTTCTACTTCTACACCATCCAATTCTTTGAGGAAATAAGCATTATTACCTTTGCAGGCATAAATAATGTAAGGGCCTTTCCATAGGAAGTCAAACTTCCCGTGTTTACCTTTATCCTCCCTTCTTGAGTCCCATTTCAAAACCTTATCTCCTACATAGAAATCTTCTGCCTTGGTTCTTTTGTTAAAATCTTTCTTGATTCTTTCCTGCACAATTTGGGACCTGATGTACATTTCTTCCCTAGTCTACTACAACTGAATTGTCTGGTTGATCCTCCCTTCAATATCATTTAGCTCAAATTTTTCTTCTTGGAGAAATTTCATCACTGGGGTTCCCAACGAAGATGGGAAAATAACCTCCATTCCATAGACTAGCTGATAGGGACTGGTACCAATGGATTTCTTCATGGTCAGCCTATCTGCCCACAAGGCATTTACTAGTTTCCTGTTCTAGGTTTTCTTGTTATCTTCCAACAATTTTTTGATGATATTCATTAAGCTCTTATTGGAAGACTCTACAAGTCCATTTCCTTGGGGATAGTAGGCTATGGAGTGACCAAGAGTTATCTGATATTTGTTGCAAAAATCAACCTTCCTCCTTGATTTAAAGGTTGTTGTATTGTCTGTGATGATTTTAGTGGGGCAACCGAATCTGGACAGAATGTTGGCCTCAAGGAAACCTATTATGACATTATCAGTAGCTTGTATTGAGGGTATGGCTTCTATCCACTTTGTAAAATAGTATGTGGCAGTTAAGATCCATCTATGATGGGTAAAGGAAGGGGGATGAATTTCGCTAATGAAGTCAAGACCCCACTGTTGAAATGGTGTTTCAGTAGATATAGGTTTCAAAGGTAATGTTAGTAGTTTTCTTTTCCCTTCAAAAATCTGACATTTGTGGCATGAGGTTACAAACTTCTTCACGTTAGAAAACAGAGTGGGCCAGTAAAAACCATCTCTTAAGATTTTATCAGCTGTTTTCTTCCAATAAATATGTCCCCCATAGTCACCTACATGAAATTCTTGCAATATTTTATCAAATTCTTCCTTTAACAAACAATTTAGAAGGATGCCTTCATGATTTTTCCAAAATAAAGCGTTGTCAACTATGCAAAACTTTAAAGATTTCATTTTTAAAAACCTACTTTTAGTTCTAGACAACTGAGGAGGAGCTTGAAGATTTTGTAGGACGTATATAATGTCAGCATACCATAGTGAATCTGAAAAGGCCTGGCTGACTAGTGGAGTTTCCATCTCCTCTTTGTTATCCAATTATGCAATGCAATTTATGTCTAGGGCCTGACAGTTTTATTCAGCCATGAGCTTGGCTAAACCTTGGCCTTTGATCAAGTTTGTAGGCTTAATTTCTAAATCAGATTCTAATATGGTAGCTATCCACTTCCTTCTCTTTCCATCAGATCCATCTTGTGTTAGAATGTCTTTGACTACAACATTGGGAACATAAGCTACTGTATGAGAGTACAAGATATAAACTCTGAAATCTTTAATATCTTTAACTAGAGAAAAAGCTTGATTTTCCATTATATTATACTTTAAAGGTGCATTTGTCAGGGTTTTACTGAAGAAGGCTATTGGTTCTTCAAAACCCTGATCATTCTTCTAGAGTAGGACTGTAGCAATTGTATGTTCTGAGGTGAAAGAAAATATGATGAAATATCTATCAAACATTGGACTGATGAGAACTGGTGTTTGTGTTAAGGCTAACTTTATATCTTCAAATGACTTTTTAGCTTCTAGAGTCCATTTAATAGCTGAATCTTTCTTTAACATGTTGTTTAGTAATCTAATTAGTTCAGCTAAGTTAGAGATAAATATTCTCAAGAAATTTATTTTACCTAAAAATGCTTGAAGTTCTCTGATGTTCTTGTGGTGTTGTATCTGCAAAATGGATTCAATTCTTGTTGGGTCAATCCAGATACCATCTTTGAATATAATGTCGGCTAGTAATTTCCCCTCTTCCAACCCAAATAAAGATTTTTTAGGATTAAGAGAAATTCCATACTTCCTACACTTGGTGAAGACCTACCTAAGATGATCCAGGTGTTGCTGATCTAACTTAGAGAATACTGTGATATCATCTTGGTAGATTACCAAGAAGTCATGGATTTCCTTAGCAAAGGCTATGTCCATTGCTCTTTGAAAAGTGGCCTCTGCGTTTTTTAACCCAAATGGCATTTTCACATACATGATAGTGCCCCATGGTGTAGTGAATGCAGTTTTTGCCTAATCATCTGGGTGGACTAGGATCTAGTTATAACTAGAAAACCCTCTAGCAATGAGATTCGGGTTGAACCTACTACTCTCTATGATATGTGATGCATTTTAGGAAGAGGATATTTATCCTTAAGTGAAACTCTATTTAAACTACTAAGGTGAACACACAGTCTAATTTCACCAGTTTTCCTTCTTGTAGGTACCAAATTAGAAACCCAGTTTGAGAATATAACTTGTGTAATAATCTTAGCTTCATACATTCTTTTGATCTCTTTTTCGATAGAAGGCAATAGAACATGGTTAATCCTTCTAATATTCTGTGTAAAAGGATTTTGGTTTTCTTTTAAGGGAATGGTGTGTTGTATTATGTTGGTATCATAGGACTTAAGGTCCTCATAATTCTAGGCAAAAAAATATTGGAATTCTTTTAGCAGTTCCATATATTTCACTTTTTCATTTGGAGGTAATGATTTTGAAATTTTTATCAATTTGGGAACTTCTTCAGAGCCTATATTACATTCCTCAATGTCTAATTTCAAGGTTTCAATTTTAGGCTTTTTATGAATATTGTTTGAATCAAATAAGTCCTCCAAAGGAGTTAATCCTTTGGGCAAAAAATTGTCTTTAATATTGATGACTTCAGATTCTTCATTGAGTGCTTCATCAATTTCCATTTGTTTTAGGTTTTGAATATCTGATTTTGTAAACTATGTGGGGTGAAATCTATCTATGTGATCATATTCTACTTTGTTAATTTCGACTTCATCAGTGTAATCAAAATCTAGTGCTATGTTTGTGTCTACGTTGCTATTTACAAATTCCTCACCTAAAGTCAAAAAATTGTTAGTCTGTTGGTCATTGTTGAACACTTGCTAGTTCCTCAAGTTGTTAGGAATGGAAGGTCTGTGCCTAACCTCAGTAGTGCATTGATGGTTGGGCTGAAATGGCAACTTGTAAGTACTAGCAAACATGGCTAAGATGTGAGCTTGCATGTTGTGTTTTCTTGGGATGACAACAAGCTTGGTTTCTAAAAACGTATTTAGTATTTCTACAACTCTGCCTCTATAAAATCCTAACCTAGGATCCCTAGTCATATAAACAACATTAATTTGTTTTACTACCAACTCAGAATATCCCATAATAGAGACTCTTATGGCTCCTAACCTTTTGACCAGTTTCAGACCTAACATAAGTGCTTCATATTCATCCATGTCGTTTGTACATTTAAAGTTCAATCTGTAGGCATGACCCTCTGAACGATCATTTTCTAAGTTGTAAATCCATACACTTGCTTCTTCACCTAGTTTTTTTACTGACCCATCGAATTCAAGATGCCATAGAATTGCATGTTCATAATTCTTACTGTCTGGGGGTGCAAATTATTCTTTGACTAAGGTATCTAGGTCATCTTTATTATACGAAATATCATGAATTTGGAAATTTTGATTTTCTTTTAATACTGCAATTTATTTTGGTTATCCTATTATGTTGTCTGAAGTGTCTTCCTGATTGGATTCATCATTGTAAAGTATGAAAGAATCAATATTAGAATGTACTGAATATATAGGAAAGTTTTGGGGCCTCTCGTGGGTACTCACTACATACTTCCTCAGAGTCTCACTATACAGTTTCCTGGGATGTGTTAGTGTCAGTCTTTGAAGCCTTCCACCAGTGATCAAACATGCTCTTACAAAGTGGTCTTACGGTGTCAAAGTCAAATTTTGTTATTTCAGTGAATCTTCAAGTAAAATTTGGTCACTAGGTATTGGGTCTAGGATTGTTTTCACTCCTTCCAAAGTTTTCCAAGTATTGGTCCATGTCACCATTCGGCTTAGTGTACTATCACTCAGAGAGTTGTCATCATTATTTCATGTTCCAATGGGTTATTTTACACCTTGTTTTTTCTTTAGTGGTGCTTAGGTAAGGCTCATTTCCCTCTCCTAGGGTTTTAAAGGTAATTTTTCTCGGATGGTAAAATCATCAACAAAACTTGTATCCTTATGCTGATACACCTTCCCCTATCCTTAATATACATTCTTAAACACTTCCCATCACTGATATCCCTCAAATTCATCATTTTCCCACAAACCCTAGCCTATTCCTACAATTTGACACTTTTCTAGGTTAGGCCTGTGTTTTATCCTCTGGGACCCCTTCTCCTCACTTAGTCTTTGAAATTCCACTTTCCCCTACTTCCTAACATCACTCCCTACTTCCAAAAATTTTCTCAAGAATTTAGAAGCCCCTCATCCCCTTTATTTCCCTTCATTTCTACAAATCCCCTGTTCCTCACATTGGGATAGGTTTTATTCAAATCATGTTTCTAAGAAAGGAAAGATGAATTTGACAAAATTGAGAGAGGTTTTTGTCAATAATAGACCCAAGAAGAAAAACCTCCTTCAGTTTTTACACAGGTGTCATATTTGGGAGAAATTTCCAAAACATCATTTGCCTTAGGAGAGTTGATGCCCTTCTAGAGTGACCTTGGGAAAATCAAGATTTATCCTACCTAGGATGACCCAATGACTTCATTTATGAGTCAAATGATAAATATATACAAACATATTTCCAATGAGCTATCATGAGCTCCATTTTGAGTTGAAGAAGACCTCCAAACATTGACTGAAAAAACACTCTACATTTTGGCAGCCTCATTCTGCACATTTTGACCAGTCTTGGTAGATTGAGCTTTTGATAGGGCAAATGAAATCCAAATTGAAAAATTAAAGATGTTATGGAAGGTAGACTCAACAAGATTTACATTGAGCTATCTGGGGTGCAATTTGGATGATGGGAAGGCCTCCAGAAGTGGCCTGAAAGTGGCACTGCATGTAGGGATAGTGGCGTTGCGTGTAGGGCAATTTGACTCACGATGCCTATTTTGCCAATTTTCGACTATTTTCATGATTTATCTCTCATCGTGGATGATTAACTGATGTAATTAATTTCACGGTTTGTAAATATGATGGTAAAACACTTGTATATGGTAGATTCATTAGATTAAAAGTGGTTTTGAGGGTAATGAATCAGTTTCCCCTCTTTTAGAGGCAAGTGGTTTGATTGCCTAGATTCCAGTTCCTTGATTAGAAATGGTTGAAACAACTTCTTTTCTCATGGTTGCAACCCCTGATGGTTAGGATGAGTGATTAGGATGTCTATATTATGTATTTTCTTGGTCATTGGCAAGGTTTAGACTCACTTGGATGCTCAGAGCTTGATTGTACATCATTGTAAGCAGTTTGGCAAGGAGATTAATAGGATTTGCAACTATTTTTATGGGATAGTTGTGGTATGGTGTTTTAGCACAATTTCTTATTTTGTAATCATTTGTATACATGTTTTATGTATGCCACCATCCATTTAATTGCTTCTTATTGAGTGTTGTCAAGTTAAATAGGTAGAATCCATTGTAACAGTGCTCTACCTTGGGAAATCATTCAATATTTCATGTTTACTACTATTTGAGAAGGATCCATGATTGTCACATGCCCTCCTTAGCTCTTCATTAGTCTTAAACACCTCACACCATTAAGCCTAATGTGCTAAAGCCTATGCCTACCTTGCCCCATAGAACATCCCGCATTTCTGACCTAATTTCCTAGACCTAAACTACCCAACTCCATCCGATCCAGCGAAAAATAAAAAAAACCCAATCAAAACTCCCATGCTACTATACCTAGCCTAAAATCCTTACCTTATCCAGTCATCTCGACTGAGATTCTAAAGGAGAGAGCCCTCTCCTAGCCTTGTAGGTCTAGCTACAAGGCTAAGCTTGGTTCGTGGTTAAGCTGGAAGTTGCCTCCCTTAAGCCTGAGGTAATTCTAGGTAATAATAGGATGTCCAAAGACTGATATGGTAGAATACAACATGTCAAGTTGCAGAGATCCCTGGAGTTTAGCACCCCAAAATCTAGACAATAACATACCAAACTTAGGTGGTATATGAGCAACAACTATGTCCATAAGAATGGTCTTAGCAAGGTAATGCACTAGGGAAACACACAAGTACTTTATAAGTCCTAGGCACTTAACTTGGCTTGAATCAAATGAAAACAGGTCTTTGTAAGGTCTAGTGATATCCAAGTTTAGCTTCTCCAAAACCAACTTTGGCATAAGATTGTGCGAAGCCCCAGAGTCTAGCATGCCATTATGTAGGATTTTATCGTGGATGTTTACGCTGATGTAGAAGGGTGGTATCCCTCCTTCCACTAGTTTTCCATTAAGATCCGGTCGGAAAATTAAATTAGGTTGATCATCAAATAGGTTAACAGAGTCTTCATTGTCAACAAAGTTTAAAAGTTTTCTTATTTGAGATCTGTAAGTTTCATCTTTAACTAGTTTTCTTAAAGGGACAAAGATTTTAAGTTTGGCCACCTCTGCTCCTAAATTAAAAGGTAGAGGGGATTTTTCTATTTGAACATTCGAAATCTTAGCACCAGGGTTTTGAGTAGTATGTTATTCTTTTTCAGTGTTTGGAGTGTTCTTAATTAGGTTTTCTAATATGATTTCTGGAGGTTGTCCACTGTTCCCTTGAGGGGAACTGAAGTGGAAGGTTGCTCATTGGAAGTTTGGTCACTGGTTACATCTTCAATGGTGGGACTAGGAGGGTTTTGATTTGATCTAGAAAGGATTTGTAGAGTTTTTGTAACTTGAGGATTTTGGTTTGCAACTTTTACTTTCTTAGGCTGATTAGGTATTGCTTTCTTGTTTTTTCTTTGGAACATCATTGTTCTTTTTGCTTCTCAAATTGTATTGTTTACGCACTTCAAAGATGGCATAGTCATACCCTTGCTTATAGTCGAAATATTCTCCAGTTTGGGTCAGTATCTGTTGAAGCATGTATAATTCCTGATCATCTTGAGTCAAAAAGACAGTTTCCTCATCATCTAATCCTATTAGGTTGATTTGGGTGTCTATTTGAGGGTCTTCTTGATGGAAAGTTTCAGCATAATTATCCTGGAAGGGGGTGTAATGTTCTGATCAGGCCTGTGTTTTACCAGTGTTTTGGTTCTGGTTTTTTCTAAAATTTGGATTCCTAACTGGAGGTGCCTGTTGGTTATCCCAGTGAGGTTTCCTTTCGATGCTTTCTATCCTATCCATCAATATTTCCATTCATTTAGCTAAAGCATCCATTTTCTTATCAAAGGGTGAAGTTTCATCTTTCAGGGGCATTCTTCTTTCGTTTCTGACCCTAGCCCTTTTGGATAGCATATTAGCTTCTACACTTACTGCTACACTTTGCAGAACTTCTAGGGTTGGGAGATTCCTTTCTCTAAGTTGAAAAGTCATATCTGTGTCAAATCCGTCTAGAAACATAATGAGGGCTAAGCCACATGGAGGCCTAAGGTCAAGTGGTATTATGTTATATACATTGTTAAACCTAGTACAGTAGTCCTGAACAGTTTTGTTTGGTCCCCTCTTTTGATTTTCATATTTAGAAAGAATTTGAAGGGGGTTATTTTTCTTCTCCCACCCATTTAAAAATTGTTGGTAAAGCACTTCTAAACTATCTATACTCTGACGAGGCAAGGATCTAAACCACGTTCTCACTTCTCCAGCTAGAGTTTGCACAAAGATTCTCATTTGGACATCTCCTATGTCAATTTCATGCACTTCAAAATAATCTATCATTTTTTTGTGTGCTGTTGCGCTGTGTAAGTTCCAGTGCCATCAAATAAGGTAATTTTACTCTGATAATATGCTGGTACGGCACCTTGAGGAGCAGGTATCACAAGGGGGGCATATATGACTTCCATGGCTCTAAGTTGGACAGGATTGAGAATAGGAGTTGGGGTAACAGGAGGATTTGGGATAGCAAGGGGAGTTGGGGTAACAGGGGTAATGGGCACTTGAAGGGTAGTGATAGGCTAATTAGGGAGTAAAGGTATTGTTATAGGACAAATTGGCCTCCTAATAAACTTAGAGGAGAAAGACAATATGACTCGATCCATCACTGCAATTCTAGGCCCAGAATCTAGACTAACACTCCCCATACACTGACAACCTACTTTATAAAGCTCGTTACTAAGCATAAAGGAGCGTTAGTCAACCTGCTAACTCTTCTTGTTAGACCAGGGGGAGCGTTAGTGAACTTAAGCAATGTTCAAAGAGGTTCTGCCAACAAATCTGCCAATAAATATCTAGATATTAAATCCCTATATTTATGCAAGAAAAGCAAGGAAACTCCAAAAATCAAGATATTTGGAGAAATTCTATTATGAGAAGAGAGTCAAATGGGAAAAAGCTTGTAAACAAGGCAGGTTCATGGTTTTTTACCTAATGAACTATAGGTGGAGTTTGGCAGCCCTAAATCGATTGCTACATAAGCAACGAGAGGGCCATTGCAAAAGGGTCAGAGCATTATAGCCCATAGTGCTGTTGTGAAACTGTCATATTCTTGAAGGAGCTAGCTGAAAGAAGGAGAGAGAGAGAGAGGAAGAAGGGATAAGGAAGGCTGATGCAACATGGTTGCTGTAATCACTCTTTCATTTTGAATATAGGACTATGGTTGTGTTCCCTACTCCAAAGTGTCGGTGATATTGTGCATTCATTTGTTCATTCTGATGCTTGTTTTGTTGAGTAGATAAGTTATACATTTATACATGTTTGTTACAGATTCTTGCATTAATTGTTAGAAGTGTATGATGTGATTGGTTTGCTTTGTCCTTTTGTACAGGAATAGTCTTGGAGCCAGTTAGGAGGAGTTCTTCTTACGGCACGAAGATCCACAAGCGAATCTAGAAAGGACCAAAGGTGTTCCTCTTTCCATACTCTTTGAATATATGCATGATAAATGAACATGTGTGTAACAGGTAGCTTTTGTAGATAACCTTACATTCTATTGAAGGTCCCGAGAAGACTTTCGAGGGTAGTTTTCATTTTGTGCATTTTACCCCATAACAGAATTGGCGACTCCACAGGGGACTATATATTTAGTTCTCAGTTGCATGGACTCCTCTCAGATCTTCTCTTTCTTCTATGAGATTCCCGCTTCATCCAATCCTTTTCTAATCCACCATCTACCTTGTTGCATCCTGCAAAGTTGTATTCTTCTCAGAAACTGATCCCAAAAGCCCTCATTTTGAGCTATTTCTCTCACTAATGCAGGTTGCTGGTCTACACAGAGCTTTATAAAGCTCTTTGACTTTTCACAGGGAGCATTACTGACCAAACTAAAGCTCTATTTACACACAGACAGAGCGTTAGTGACCCATTTCCATGTTTTTCAAGAGATTTTGTGGACCAGAAGGGGGGGAAACTTGTCTCAAGGGCTAAAGTAAGATCTGCAATAGTATCATGCTAACAAATTTGGTGTCTTAAAATTTATGTTTTAAGAAAATATTTTGTTTTTTCTCTCATAAAAGTCATTTTTGTTGATAGAAAAGTCGATAAACTATATATCTCCTTCTATCGAAATAGTTGTAGGCTTCTTTGCTTTGGTTAAATAGTTGTTAGGGAATATTGACAAAAGAAACTTTCGGTTGTGAAAGTGTTAAAAGAATTTAGATGCACTCTTGAATCCATGAATATGTGAAATGATACATGTGTAGAATAAGACTTGTTTGCATAAGAAATTGATAAATGTTTTTCAAAACATTGTTTTGCATGGTTTATTGAGTCGAGAGTCTCATCATATTCATACATCAACCTTCCCACTGAAGACAAATAAGCAAGTACACTAAAATTTACACTAAAATCAATCAGTTAACTCATTTTGAGCAAACCAACATTAGATAGATTAAGACCTTGGGATAAGAGTCTGAGTCAACTGCCCAAGGTTGAAAATCAAACTAGTTTCATTAACGAGTGAAAAATCCTTCTACACTCATATTACCAGGACCACTCCACTAACAACGGAGCGAAATACGAGACAACATCGGACTGTAATCAAAGGTAGCTCACCTTCTTTTACAACTCCTTTGGGCATTCTGTGTATTGGGGGTCCCTTTGGGGATTTTGGAACTAAGTCGGGGAATTAGGTATCCTCCCCACACATCATGTTGTCTACGACTATGTCCCCCCTGGTAATGTCTGTGATTTGAGGTATCTCTAGTGGCCAAAACTTCTAGGAACTTACCTAAGGTGACTGGGATGGGCTATCCGGTACCTCAAACGGATGGATCTACTTTGTCTTCAGTTTTTGGGAGGGTGCTCGTCTTCACGAGAGTACTTGGCCCTCCAATCTGAGGTTTGGGCGAAGTTCAAAAGTAACTGTAACCGTACATTTGGCCATCCTTCTCTGTTACTCATTGAGAGACTGGGTTTCATCTCCAGTAATCGGTGTTTATCAGACGAGGTAATTTCCCTCTGTTTGTTGGTTGACATATTTAGTGTATTTTTTATATTTAGGTACCTCAGTGCGATCCTTTTTGAGACTTAAAGATATCACATTAAAATCTATTTGATAAAACTTAACAGTCATTGTGGCTACATCCAGCCCTCGTTGTCAATCCAAACAATTGTTAGGACTTCCTCCACTCACTGTGGAGGATCCGCCGAGTTCCACTGACTCAGATTCCTCATATTCAAGGAATCAATCTCCCAAATGGCACACGGGATCTGTCTGGATGACCGACGATTCTAGTTTGCTGGAGGATTTCTTCACAGAAGGATTTCTTCCTCATTTTAACACTATGCTTACAGATCTGTCAAACCCTATAGTTACTCCCACAGTACCAGTATTTCATTCTTCAATTGGAGGAACTCTCCCATCTATTTAGTCGACACCTCAAGGGTTGTGGAATTAGAGAGACACTGTGAGTCTTCTACCACTTCCCCAGTCGACGGTCATCACAACACTGGTAATGTGGAATCCCGCAATCCCGTTCATCCCAGGTATTGCAACTCACATAACACCCTCTATAAGTGGAACCCAGTAGATGTGAATTTCCACTCCTATGGTGCCAAAAAGCATACCTTCAACTAGTGCCACATATAGTGCTCCATACAACACTCAATGCGGCACTATTGACGCGGTCCCAGTTTACCAAAACCAAGGACAACTGCCAATGTATAGTTACAACCCCCAGATTCAAACATCTGGGGTGGTTCCCAATATGCACATGACGGTGGAGAATGTCACAGTTCCCCCGCCATTCTTAGGCATGCATGGATAGTCGCTGATTGACCTGAGTGTTCACTCTGTCAATCAAAGCCATATGGTTAGTTCTATGTCGGTTGGGAATCCACGAGGGATTCCCACCCAAACAATGGCGGATCCCCACTCACAAGCTCAGATGAGTCAAGGGGGCACCTCTTATACTGGGGCAAATTCATACCCCAGTATCAAAATCCTCATGGCAATCCCATCTACAACACCGTACCGCAAAGCAACTGTTACACCATGAAACCCATGTACACCATGGGGAACCAAACAATGGGAGGAGCACAGAGCTTCTTAGGTCATCCATCATCACCATGGTCTGAGTCAGGGGCACCCAACAATTTTCCTCTTTTGGCAACATTGGATATCCCAAAATTATACAAGTTGACAAATGACCCCATCTACCACAACTTACAATGGCCACCGATCCTGCATAAAATACCGACTGACATTCCTAAGTTCGACAGAAAACAAGGGGAGGATCTGGGCACTCACATTAGCACCTACCATCTATGGTGTGTTTCTAACTCTATGGTGGATGACAGTGTCCGGTTACATCTTTTTCCCCACACCATCACTGGCAATGCTGCAAACTGGTATATTGAGTTACCACACATGTCAGTGAATACCTTTGACACTTTAGCGATGGAGTTCCTAAAGAATTTTCAGTTACCTATATGTTATTAGACAAGGAAGGAGCTCCTTACCTCGTTTCATCAGGATACCGCCACCCACATCTCCGATCATATCCATGAATGGAGACGTAGGAGGAGGTTAGTCAAAGCCCCCATCCCTGACTTTCTCTTAACAGACTGGTTTACAGGTTGTTACTTCCACAAATCGCTAGAGATGTTTCTCTAGGTGGTGCGGTCATAGAAGACCAATCCATACGTCATGCCCAGCACTTATATTTGATATATTCATAGTCTAGCACTCTTTAAGACATAATCCCCAATGCCCCTGACAACCCCAATGTTTCCACTACCACCAAAATGATTGCTCTTCCTACCACTGCGATAAATTTTGTGCAGTCTACACGGAAATCTAGTGGTAAGAAAAAGAAGAATAAGAAAAAGACCTCTCCTTCTAAGGAGCATTCAATAAAGCAACCCAACCCAAAATAGAAGGTCTCTATGCTTACTGCTGATGAAAAGGATGCACCTGCCAGATTTCCTTACAAACTCTGTGTTGAAGACCACGAAACCTAGCATTGTCCACGGCTTCAGGAATGCATAGAGTACCTTTCCAAAAGGGATACTGGTAAGACCCCCGCTGTCCTTGGGAATCCTTTTCCCACTCAGTAGCAGCAAAATCTTATTGCAAACCAACAATAACCCACATCAAGGGGTAGCAACGATTCGCAACATACTTTAGCTGGAGAAGGATCTTCTATCATTTTCAAATTTGAAATGGTAGAACTTGCCACAAGAGCCGAATCTTATGGAGCTCCTGTCACTCCTATAGAAGAATCATCCTCAGGTCAAAACCCATCCCCGCACAACAATTTTCATATCGAAAGGCCAGTTGAGGACTTTGTAATTCGACCCCCCAAAAGGGGCACTTCAACGCACAATGCATAATACATCTGCACGTTCCACCCAACACTACAAAATCGTAGAGGATTTGGCGCAAGCGCCATTGGCTATGTCAGTGCTCGAAATATTACAAACATGCCCCAGCCAAAGGAAAGCTTTGCCTTCAGCTATCGGGGGTATTGACCCTACATATTCCATGCTTTCCATTTTTGACATGGACAAGTGTAAACCTCCCCTTTCCCACTAGCTTGCATTTCAGGTGCATATCACTTCGAAAGGTAAAGATATACATAGAACTGTCATCAACGAAGGTTCTTTGACCTGCATCATGTCAGCTTCATGTTGGCTCACCTTGGGTTCTCCAACCCTATCCCCACCATCGAAATCTCTGAAAGCTTTCCATGGCCACACCTTTATACCAAAAGGATACTTAGCCAGTTTTCCCATCACTTTGGCTAGGAAAATAGTAATAGTGGATGTGGAAGTCATGGACAAGAAACTCAACTATAATCTATTGCTGGGTTGCAGTTGGACATATGCCATGACCGCCGTCGTATCTACTATCTGCCACATCATCCAATTTCCATTGGATGGAAGGGTTATTATAGTCGATCAGTTGTCTTTCTGCACCCCTGATTATTCACCATTACCAAGTGGCTCTGTACCCCTAGTCAGAGGTGGAACTGACTCTTCCGTCAATATCGGTACTGGTCTATTGAAGGCTTATTCCCTCATGGGTTCTTTCCCTCTTCAATTGCCCAAGCTTCCACAGATGGTAAACATGCTTTCATCTATTCCTCATGAACAGACTGATCCATGGATCCTTCCAGCTCCTTCAGACATTGACACATACGCTGAACATATGCCGTTGTCACCAGCTAAATCGGCCTACCGAGCCGTTCAATTTGCATCTGAATCTTTGGTCACTTTGGTTTTGGCCAACTGTTATAGACATTTTTGGGAACTGCAACCCCAAGCATAAATGTCCATAAACCAAGGGCTCCTAAGTCCCTAAAGGTTTTGTTCCAACCCCTAAAAGAACAAGGTCAACTGATTACATCTTCTCCCAAAATTTCTCCATGAAAAACTACTCAGAACTGGTCAAAACTGGACCATTTCACCTGCTCCATAGGCAAAGTGCATTGCATCCCACCTAAATACACACAGTAGGTGCGTTGCATGTCAAAAAGCCCTTCAATGGGGTGCGATGGGCGAGAAGGGACAAATGGTAGGGTCAATCCGCAAGGTGGAGAAGCATGGAATCTTCCAGAAACTTCTCCTGTGACACTTGCCTCTCTGAATTCGACCAAGGATGAGTAAGAGATCATCGATCTCCAAGTGGAATCAAGAACTATCAGAGGGAAGACATTAATCAAATATCAAGCTGACTCACCTCCCTTGCAGACATCTATATATGGATCCTTCATCCTAGAGATCCTGAGGCTGGAATTTTGCATCTTGTAAGGAAGTGTTGTTGGTTTCTTGAGACAACATCATAGTGTTGGGTGATTTAAGCTTTTCATGAGGTGAAGAAGGGCTTACTTACTGTGAGGATGATGCTGGGTCAGAACAATCTGTTGTAATTCTCTTGGCTCTTTCTTGATTATCAATAAAACTATTCAAGTTTTCCTCCATACACTTGTGTGATTGATGTTTTATGCATTTGTGTGCTTAATATACATCTGATCCTATATTGCTTATGATAATAGATCTATGTTCGTGTATAGTGTTATGCTGCTTTGATTCTACAGGTACTCTGTGAAGCTGGGTATGAAAGCAAGTAGCAAAAGACTATCAGAAGAGAGAGGAATTGAGCAAGGAACCAAGCGCAAGATAGAGGTTGGTCTCCTTTATTCTTCTCTCATCTATCTTTCATAAAGGAAAACGAAAGTAGTTTTAATTTGTTTGTTTCTAAGGTAGCTACCAGCCTTAGTGGGATTAGCAGTTCTGCATAGAAACTATTCCCGGTAACAAAATGGCGACTCCACTGGCGAGCGAGTGGATTTTTTGTTCATCTACATTTGTTTACTTTATAAACTTACAGATGGAGCCTGAAGTCAAGCCAGCTAGCCTTCAAACTGCATTTGCTATGCAAGTGCAAAGTAGATCAATGCTACTTCAGTCAATCTCCAGGTTTTGTTTATGAATTAAACAATTGATTTACAAGCTTTCTAATTGCCCTCGTGGTGGCTTTAGTAACCTTGTTAGATCTACCCCTGTGATTGATTTATTGATTACCACTTGCTTGGCCTAAATCCCTGAACTGAACTGCAAACTGTGACCTGGAATCCAATCAAAGCCTCGTCCCTGGTCCAGAACATTGTCTATTCTGTGAACTTCAAATGCAGCGCACTTCCCGAGTGTAGTAGGTGCGTTGCATTTCAGTTTCACTGTGTTATAGGTGCGCTGATCACACAAGGCCTTGTTCCTAAATTTGGTTTCTGTGTTCACTTTTTTCAAATCTATTCAGGAGTTTTGCTGCCTATAGTCAGTGCACCTCTGTTTGAAACCCCTTTCCTTGCTGTTATTCCACCGCCATTGTGAAAAGAACTGTAAATGTTTTTATGTATTTTTGAGTCATTTTCAGTTATCCTTTACAAAGAAGTAGCGTAATTGTACTGTCGTTTCTTGATTTGAAAGTGTCGCAAGTGTCGTTTTCAGTCATAGAAGAGAATCTGATTGTTCTTGATAGTCGATTACCCTGTTACTATTGTATTTGATCTGAATTAGTAGTTTTTCTAGTGTCGAAAGCAAGTTTTCAATTCCAAATTGCAAAGTGTTGTCATTGTCCTCATTTTGTTTTGAAAAGAAGCTTGTTAGTAATTGTCGCTTTGAAAATTAATTCAGATTTGCGCATTAGCTTTCTTTTTATCATTTACACATTAAGAAGGCTGAAAAAAAATACATGCATGTGCATTTGCATTTAGACTATTTTTTGGTTTGATTTAGGACAGTGCATATAGTGTGTGCTCTTTGCTCTTTGTTGAAAGAACGCCATCTCTCTTTCCTTAGTAGCCAGGATTTTCATTTGCAAAAAGAAGATTAAACAATTGTTTATCATCTTAGATTGAATTTTAGGAATTGTACATCTACATCACGCGGTGAACCTGAAAGGCAAATTTCTTAAGCAAGATCAACTATAAAATAAATTTAATGAATCTAAAAATGCTTTGGAACCTAACACACAACATCTAGAAGTCTAGGCTAGAGACATATTCTGGTGTCCTAAAGCATGGTAATTGTTGTTTTCACTGTTGGTTGGGTGATTCCTCCACTTTGAGACGATAAGTGCAAGTATAGACTTGTGCTCCCACGTACGGTCAAGTATATTTTGGGAGACCACAATAGGCTTTATCCTTTATCCATAGGAAGTCGTGTCTGTTGCCCTATCGATCGCAATGCACTAAACACAACATTCGAGAAGATTGACTGTCGTACCGTAAAAAGTATTCTGCAGTTTTGCGATTGGTTTGGTAATCCCTCTGTCTAGATTTCCAGAGCAGTCCCTTTCATTCCTTTTCAGACTCCTTAACGGAAAAGGTCCATCTGAGCACTTGTCACTTCAGGCTCATTAAAAATCAAAGGCGACTAGAGTCATCTTTTGTTTTTTCTCGACTCTTTAAAATTGAAAAAACAAGTTGTATCAAAGCGTCTAAAATTTATTTTAAACGGAATAATTATCACCTTTCCTACGTTGATCTTAGGTTGAGGAAAATGGAGTCCACCAACCAATGAATTCCCCTTGGAGGAAATCCTAGTCCCTTCTCCTCTTGGGGAGATGTTGGTGCACCCCATATGGCCACGTTTTCACTTCCAAGATTGACAATTGGCTTTTTTGTATGGCTCTTCTCAACCTCCGTCGTTTAGAACACCGCGATTCCTAAATAATCGAGTCAGCAACTAAACGATTCCAGGGTTACCCCCCAACCTTCTACTTCGTCCAATTCTTCCTCTCCTCCTTCCTCTTTTCTTGATAAAGCTGGTAAAGCCAAAAATCAAGTACCTGAGAAGAAGAAGGAAAAGAAGAAGAAGAGAGAATAAGAAGGAGCCAAAGGGGAAGAGGGGTAACCAAACATCTTCTAGCGAAAATCTACACAGTGCACTGACCAGGCCTAAATCGCCATGTGTCATTTGCAAAGGAGACCACTATCATTGAGATTGTCCTTGCATCCCCCAGATCTTAAGGGATTGGTCTCCTCATTTTCACAACCTGGTGTCGTCAACCTCTGATGATCATGTTGAAAATACACCGTCAACTGGTGAAAGTGAAGACCCTGGACAAAAAAGAAAATGTAAATTTCCTTGTAAATTGTGTGAAGGCGATCACGCCGTCTACCGTTGTCCCTTCTTAGATGAGGCTAAAAGAGTCTTGGACGACCATCCGGTTTCACCGTTACGGCTTCCTCCTGGATATAAGAAACTCTTGCCGAGTCTGTCACTAGTTGAAAATCCGGCTGACACGCCCTTGTGGTCGACGAAGCATCTATCATTGAAGATAAACCATCTGAATCCATACCAGACGGAAGTCAAAAGGTCGAGGCGGCAGTTGACCCGGTCATGCCTTCAGAGGATCAATCTTCAGATGATACATTCACCGAAGAGAACAAGATTGACACCGTTCAAATTCTCTTCGTAAACACAGACTCCGATGAACATGGGGGCAGTCTACCCGTTCCTTTACCACAGGAAGGAAGTTCGTCAGAGTCATACCTAGCCATCTATTCGGTCCCACCTCCAAGCAACCTAGTTGTTTCCTTTGACTGGAATCTACTAGGTAGACCCCATTTATCGGCTAGTGTACCATTCTGAATCATCGCCCAAGTATATAGAATGGTTATGGCCAATACCATCATAGATGACGAGGCTTCTGTGAGTATCCTTTCCTCAACTGCTTGGAAAGTGCTTGGTTCGCCATCGCTTTTGCCTGAAATGAGAAATATAATAGGCTTTGACAAAGGAACCAGTCGACCGTTAGGGATCCTTCCCGATGTGCCCATAACATTGAGAGGGAAAATCGTTCACATGAACGTAATGGTAGTCCAAGGACCCCTAGATTATAATATATTCCTTGGACGAGACTATATTTATTGCATGGGAGCCATTGTCTCCTCACTCTTTAGAGTAATGTGTTTTCCGCATGAAGGAAGAGTGGTCAAGCTCGTAAACCAGCTTTCATTCCCCGGTTCACGCATAGCAAATAGTCATATACCATCCCTGAATGATCTTTTCACGCAAGGAATGTCTCATCAATCCTGAGTCCGTCCTCCTGATGAGTGCGAGTGATTCGGAGGATATGACTGAAACACACGGGGCATGCACCCTGGTCTGCGTCGGCAGGAGAACTTCAGGTATAGGGTAGGATTCTGCAAGGGATATATGACTAGTCTGACACACCCGTCCATTTAGGAAAATGGGATTAGACTGGAATAAGATTCCCTCGTCAAAGTTATGTGAGTGGAGGCGTCTGCGCCATTCAACTTTGTCTATTTCGGTAGACATCGCTGAAGAAGTGTTTTGTTTGTGGCACAGATAGAACAACCATTGGTAACCTAAAAGAGGTAGGCCTTTCCTGATAAAACAAATGTTTTTTCTACAAAGTGAGGGGTAACCTCGAAACTCTATTTCTCTATACCTGGGGGCATGCAAACCTTTTGTCGTGCAAGCGAAGAGCGACTATTTATTTTTTAAATTTGTAGGTCCTCTAACCCTTTAAACTCGTAGGATTGGTCGTTTCCTAACTTGCATAAAGAAAGGATCCAGAGCAAAGCTTTGTAAGGTGCAAGCTCCACAAAAATGGCATCTTAGATGAGACATCCTTATTATACGAATGGATCGAGCAGTTTTAACGTGGACTTCATGCTCGTTAAAAAATAAACATAAGCAATGAGCAAGTGTTTCCCCCAGTGTTTAAGCTCGTTTTAAAATAAAAAATGAACCAATTTCCGGTAAATAACCATCGTGAATGTAGTACTTCAGCCTTTGAAGCCTTGGTCCTGTTCTCATCATCACCTCCACTCTGTATTGGCCGATCATTCACCTCCACTCGATTGTTTACCCCTTTTGAGGAATAGCTGCAAAGAGTGATCCTGTTAGCCATCCTTGTAACACTGCCGTGATTAGAAAATTCAAAACCTTACCTGGAATCAGTTGCTACCCGAATTTATCCTCATTCCTCAAAGACGAGTCTCCTTTAAGCTCTTTTCAACTGACTTGTAAAATATGAAAAGATTTTTGAGCCATTCACCTCTCCAGCTCATTAAAGTGACTGGAAGTGCTATCCCTCCTTTAGATTTTAATCTTTTTGGACCTAAGGGATTATTACACAAAAAGATCGAGCGCTTGTTTTGTTCGGCTCGTTAAAAGTACCGAAAATTCATCCCTTCTACATTATTTTATACTTTTTCGTACTTAAGGGATTAGATGACGAAAAAGGATTTTGGAGTTTCCTTTACGTTCCTTTTTAGACTCTCTAAAATTGAAAAGGACTGATTTATCTTTGTCATTAAACTCGTTAAAACCTAATAGCGACAAACTTGTCCATAACAGATAAGAACGAGTTTCACTATCGCTAGGCTTGTTAAAACATAGCGATGGGTTTGCCTGAATGGAAAATTATAGAACAAGCATATGTTATCCTCCTCAAGCTTGACAAAAATAAAGAGGTACTGGTCAGAAATGACTGGGGAAAAATTGGGAAGAAAACTTGAAGAAACTTTGTTGGTAGCAAGTCGCTCTTGAACATGACACTTTCACAAAGCATCCTAGTCGGGTTGGGTTGTTCCATTCACTGGTCATATCACCATGGTTCCATCACACCATCCACATTTGGGGTTAATGCTACCAATCCATCATGTCAGTGTCGCGGATATGATCAAGAGAAGTCACTCAGAGAATTCACCTGTGTCTCACCCACTATAATACATTTTCGCTCCATTCTTCCATGACCACCACCCTGAACCATATATCACCAGATTGTTTTCACCTCCATTAAAATCATTTGCTCTGTTCCGTGTCATTGATGTGGGATTCACTAAGGCCCTCCTATGACAGATCTCTTCTTGTCAACATCAGCTCATTATCCAAGAAGTCGATCTAGGAACAACCCTTTCAGTACTTTGAAGCTTGCATGCCTCAATGGCAAGTTTCTCACTTCTGGCGACAGGTTTACATCAATTGCCTTCGACCGAAAGATTTTACACAGTGTTCGACACCAAGTCCCTTATTCACACCACGTGAATTGTACTGCAGTACCTTGAGGATCACTATCATTATCGGTGATTCCTCTCGCGCCTGTTAACAACTTACATCATTGGTTGGTAATCAGGCGATGTCTTTCCATGTTCGACTCCAGAACATCTCTCACATGGATCGACTTGTACTTTGAGTGAAGATTGAACGAGATTGAAGACCTCGGATCTAGTTTCATCCATTCAGGCTGCGATATATATTCAGGAAAATAAAGACATCAAATGTACATCATTGCTGCACAGATAATCATCCAATCTAAGGGATGATGGCTCTACTAGAATCATCAGTCTACACTCAGACGATTGTCTGTCTCATGTACATGGAAAATGAATTTATAAAGTTGAGCATGGGAATGCCCGCCTCAGCTAGATCATGAAAATATTATGAAGATAATGTATTGTATTGTATCTTATTACAGGTCTCCTTCCAGCTTGAAAGAACTTCGGATCCTCATGATAAAGCATTTCACCTGACATCAAAAAAATTAACGACCTCATGCTTTAGGGGGCAACTGTTATAGACATTTTTGGCCACTGCAACCCCAAGCATAAATCTCCATAAACCAAGGGCTCCTAAGTGCCTAAAGGTGTTGTTCCAACCCCTAAAAGAACAAGGTCAACTGATTACATCTTCTCCCAGAAGTTCTCCATGAAAAACTACTCAGAATTGGTCAAAACTGGACCATTTCACCTGCTCCATAGGCAAAGTGCGTTGCATCCCACCTAAATACACACAGTAGGTGCATTGCATGTCAAAAATCCCTTCTATGGGGTGCGATGGGCGAGAAGGGACAAATGGCAGGGTCAATCTGCAAGGTGGAGAAGCATGGAATCTTCCAGAAACTTCTCCTGTGACACTTGCCTCTCTGAATTCGACCAAGGATGAGTAAGAGATCATCAATCTCCAAGTGGAATCAAGAACTATCAGAGGGAAGACACTAATCAAATATCAAGCTGACTCACCTCCCTTGCAGACATCTATATATGGATCCTTCATCCCAGAGATTCTGAGGCTGGAATTTTGCATCTTGTAAGGAAGTGATGTTGGTTTCTTGAGACAACATCATAGTGTTGGGTGATCTAAGCTTTTCATGAGGTGAAGAAGGGCTTACTTGCTGAGAGGATGATGCTAGGTTAGAACAATCGGTTGTAATTCTCTTGGCTCTTTCTTGATTATCAATAAAACTATTCAAGTTTTCCTCCATACACTTCTGTGATTGATGTGTTATGCATTTGTGTGGTTAATATACATCTGATCCTATATTGCTTATGATAATATATCTATGTTCTCGTATAGTGTTATGCTGCTTTGATTCTACAGGTACTCTGTGAAGCTGGGTACGAAAGCAAGTAGCAAAAGACTATCAAAAGAGAGAGGAATCGAGCAAGGAACCAAGCGCAAGACAGAGGTTGGTCTCCTTTATTCTTCGCTCATCTATCTTTCATAAAGGAAAACGAAAGTAGTTTTAATTTGTTTGTTTCTAAGGTAGCTACCAGCCTTAGTGGGATTAGCAGTTGTGCATAGACACTATTCCCGGTAACACCGACGGTACCACTTCCCCTCCCATAATCGCTCTTTCTTTCGATCCACTCAATCAAGTCCTACAGATGGATGAAGCTATTAGAGATCGCGAGGTTACAAGAGCGACCTTGGGAGGATTCGCACCATCATATTTCGATATCTGATTCGGACATGATGCCTCTTCAAATCCTATCACCTGATGCACATGAAATCATTTCCTCACCGTATATGAAAACAGGGGCAATATTTCACAAACATTGCTGCTCGATATTTCTGTCATGACAGGCATCGTGGAAAACATACAGAGTGGAGCCAATCACAATCCCGAGGAAATTGTGAGCTTCACCTACCTGTTTAGGGACTTCCACGATGTTTTTCATTAGTTGTATGAGGAAATGCATGGCATAGACCCTTCTAATGTCAAGCATGAGATCGAGAAAGATCAAGCGTTCTTTTTATGGTATTTTTCTTGCTCGTTAATCCGAAAAACCTCGAGTCTTCTTCTTTGGGCTCGTTAAACTACTACAAAGACAGATAGAGCACTGTTAGGGATATTTTATTGCTCTTTAAAAAATATAAACATCCCCAAGTTTTTGTCATTGCGCTCGTTAAATCTATGCAACGATAGATAGAGCACTTTTGGAGACATTTTATTCGCTCTTTAAAAAATTTAAAACATCTTTGAGTTTTTATAGTAGAACTCATTAAACATATATACCACAATCTGTAAATCACTTTTTTGGGATATTTATCGCTCTTCAAACAATATAAACATCCCCGAGTTTTTAATCCTTTGCACTCATTAAATATATGCAAACGATGCTCTGAGCACCTCTTTTTTGATCTATTTCCAGCTCATAAACTGAAAAAGACCAACGAAGCATCCTTTTTAGGCACTTTTTTCTCGCTCTTTAAACTGAAAAAATCCCGAGCTGTGTCTTGCTGCTTGTTAAACATGCTAAAGATGACTTGAGAATTCTTTCAGGTACTTTTTCTTGCTCACTAAAAAATGGAAAAATCCTGAGTTTTTGTTATTGAGCTCGTTAAAGTGTCACAACAAAACACGAGTTTAGTATGTCGCCTCGTACTCGTAACAAAATGAGGTTGACATCTATTGGAAAAAGGTTTCTCTTTATCCGGGTTCAATAGATTAAATATGGAAAAGTAACCGATCCGGGTGTACTATTAACCTTTTGTCGGACCCGGTTAACAACTATGACAAAGGGACCACCATGGAGTCTCTCTTCACGATCACTTTAGACTCTCTAAAGATGAATAGATCACCGAGTTGTCTAGTCTGGAATCTTTAAATACACAGACAAGATATAGTGTCGTTCTTTTTACGATACTTTTTAGACTCTTAAAAGATGGAAAAATCGACGAGTTTTCGTGTTTTGACTCATTAAACTAATCAAATAGGGAAAAGAATTATTCTTTTTTGTGATCATTTTCAGACTCTTTAAAAATGAAAAAGATCAATGAGTTTACATGTCTGGACTCATTAAAAAATTAGACGGGAAAAGTGGACAATACAACTATATCCTGTATTCGAAAGCGCGGTTGGGCAGCATTCGTTCCCTTGAACATGGCACTCCCTCAGATAAACTTTCATTTTGATAGCTTCTCAGTATGGACCCTACCAACCTATGAGTTTTTAGCCTATATACCCTGATGTAATTGCATCTCCGTATCTTAAACACTCTGTTGTGTTCATGAGTCTAGTGATGTCTGGTTAAAACCATTGTCATGCCTTCTATTGTTCAAGGGCCCCTATTTGTCTCCTCTATCAAATGGCCCTACATATCCTTTCATCATACCCTCTATTGTTTAGACCCAAAGGCTCAAAAGATTCTTCAAAAAACAAAATCATCCTTGTCTGGTTTTGTGTCGATTGATGTAGGACACATCATTGCCTACTTTTCGATAGGTTCCTTCCTATCGACTTCAACACTCTATCTAGGAAGGTAACCTAGAAACAAATTCAGTGCCTTCGTGCATGGAAACATTAGTGGCAGGTTACCTTGTGCTTGATCACGTGTTTTCATTATGGGCTCCTGGTTAACCAATTCTACGAGTGTTTGATGACAAAAAGTCTTTCACACTTAGTAGTTTGCACTGTGCATCTTGGAGACCATCACCATTATCGGTGGCCTTTCTCACATCTGTTAACAGTCTCCATTATTGGCTGGTAATTAGATGATTTTGTGCATGTCCGACGTCAACTCATTTTATCACATGTATCGATCTATGTTGTTTAGTGAAGCAAGAATCGAGACCTTGGGTGGAGGCTTGCAACATTCATCATTGTTTCCTCTCCCAAGCTACGATATTGTTCTTTGGAGATAGCTATTTCAGGATCATCTATTATGACACTGGACCCGCCCTGTGCCATATTCGCGGCTAGCATTGTTATAACTCCGAGGAGAAAGTTACTCTAACATAGCTACTGAGCATGGGAATGCCCGACTTAGGACATGATTTTAGCAGTTTATATATATGTACTTTTGTTGTATCAGGTTTTCCTTATCACCCGAAACTTCTCTCTCTCCACAAAGTTTTTGACAACGAATTATAGTGTTTTTCCATAAGGTATTTTGGCCATCGTCTCTGCCTTTGATCTTATACTTTAGGGGGAATTTTTTATAGGACAAATTGCCCTCCTAATAAACTCAGAGGAGAAAGACAAGACGACTGGATCCATGACCACAATTGCAGGCCCAAAATCCACACTAACGCTCCCTATACACTAACAACCTGCTTTATAAAGCTCATTACCAAGCATAAAAGAGCGTTAGTCAACCTGCTAACTCTTCTTGTTAGACCAAGGGGAGCCTTAGTGAACTTAAGTGATGTTCAAAGAGGTGTTGAGCCTCGAACCTGCACCTTCCTATACACCCTCTCAGCCTTCTTTTTCCACTCATTTCATCCACCAAGTTGATTAAATCATTGTATTCTAGTTTAAAAAAGAGTTGTTGACATGGTTTTATAACTACGCTGATGACTGTTGTTTGGTTTAGAATTTTGTTCAGACAGCTGCGGAAGCTTCTCAGTTTCCGCAGTCGACACAGGTTTCCGCAGCCGACCCAGGTTTCTGCAGCCAACACAGGATTCCGCAGCCGTTTTGTCAAACACCATGCTACAGGTGTCCTCTGAAGAAATGAGCCACATGGGCAAGTTACAGGAGTCAAGGACATGGAACGTGTCCCTCCAGATCATCCAGCATGGCCATAAAAGCCCGCGGTCAAACAAGGGGCAAAGGATAGTCAGCGGAAGTGTTCAGCGGTGGCACGGCTCTGCGTAGCTCTGTTTTTGAGCACGTGAAGCTACGTGGCATAGTCCTTAGCCACGAAGACATCCTGATAGCGTGAATCCAACAGCCATACCTCTCAGATTTAATAAACATGATGACAGTTACCTAGATCCGGGCTGAAGCGGATTTACGTGTCTCTGGCAGCATGGTTAATAGCATAGATTTAGTTAATCTGTTTAGCTTTCTTTCTTTATAAATAATGCGTCCATGAACGCTGTAAAGAGGTTAATCTTTTGTAATGTAATTCGAAGTTGTTGTATTTCCTCACTGCACTTTTATGTTGTTGTTTAATATATGATAAGACTGGTTTAAACTTAAGCTTGTAGATGTTCGTTGAATCGGTTGAAGTGGCAGAGGGCCCCTGCTCACTAAAGTCTTGTACAGTTGTCCTTTAACTCTTGCATTACTTTTTTCCTGTTCATGTATATTAGCTGTACAGTTGTCATTTAAATGTTGTGTTTTATTTCATCATCTATATTAGCTGTACATAACAAAGCTTTTTGATTTCTGTTGATTTACATTTTCATTGCTGCTCTTTTATGGTTACAACTGATCAGTGTTTTTGCAGGTTTTCTTAGGCAGCCCGGGGCAATTTTTCACCTTTTCTTTTTTATAACTATTGGCATACGAGATCATCTTGTCTTTGTCGCTGACTCTTGCTTTCTGAAGTTTGATTTCCAGTACTGTCATTTCCTTAAGTTGTACATTTATTTTCTGCTCTTAGATATCATGCTATTCATCTGTTAACAGTTCCTTTCTATAATCAAATAACTTTATTAGGAACCAGAATATCACTCATTATAGCTTGATTTAGTTTGCTTTAGATCTCACATTGCTTGACTTGTTCATGACTGTTCTCACAGGGTAAATTAAGCTGAAAGGCATAAGGTCAAGAAAGTTAAAGTAGTGTGATTAGTTTCTTTTATACAGTTTAACTTCTTTTAGATTTCACATTTCTTAACATTTCATGATATCTTTTCACAAGGAAGATTGAGTTGAAAAGTTGAAATAGTGTGGATTAGTTGTTCTTACTTTTAATTGAATTTAGTGTAGATTTCACTTTCATTTTCATTCAGCAACAAAGATACTGGGCCGATGTCATTAGTTCATTGTTAGATGTCTTTATTTCTTTTCAAGAATTGATTTCATTGCAGTTATTTTAAAGCTTTCTTTCTTGTAAGTTTTGAAAAACCACTTAGAGATCACCACAGTCATCCATATTTTACTTGCTTTATCACCTTTTCATCATCTCACATTAGGGAAAGATAAATCCAAAAACAAACTTAAAAAACTAAAAACGACAAAAGACTAAGGAAATGGTTATCTAGTACATATAGTACACTTCACTTCGTCAGTTTACGAACCCCGGGTTGACATTATAAATAACAATTTATATCACACTAAATTGACCAAACAAGAGGTTCTGCCAATGAATTTGGCAATAAATATTTAGATATTAAATCCCTATATTTATGCACGAAAGGTAAGGAAACTCCAAAAATCAAGATAGTTGGAGAAATTCTATTTCGAGAACAGAGGCAAATGGGAAAAAGCTTGTAAACAAGGCAGGTTCATGTTTTTTGCCATAATGAACTACAGGTGGAGTTTAGCAGCCCTAAATTGATTACTACATAAGCAACGAGAGGTCCATTGCAAAAGGGTCAGAGCATTTAGAAGGATAGCCCATAGTGCTTTTGTGGAACTGTCATATTCTTGAAGGAGCTAGCTAAAACAAGGAGAGAGAGAGAGGAAGAAGGGATAAGGAAGGCTGATGAAAAAGGGTTGTTGTAATCACTCTTTCATTCTGAATATAGGACTACAGTTGTGTTCCCTACTCCAAAGTCTCGGTGATATTGTGCATTCATTTGTTCATTCTGATGCTTGTTGTGTTGAGTACATAAGTTATACATTTATACATGTTTGTTATGGATTCTTGCATTAATTGTTAGAAGTGTATGCTATGATTGGTTTGCTTTGTTCTGTTGTGCAAGAATCGTCTTAGAGCCAATTAGGAGGAGTTCTTCTTACTGCACAGAGATCCCCAAGCGAATTTAGAAAGAACCAAAGGTTCTTCTTACTCTTTGAATATATGCATGATAGACGAACATGTGTGTAATAGGTAGCTTTTGCAAATAACCTTACGGTCTCTCGAAGGTCCCGGGAAGACTTTCGAGGGTAGTTTTCATCCAGTGCATTTTACGGCATAGCAAGTATGAATCGAGATGAGGGATGATCTTCAGAGGTGTGGGGAAATGATGGTGAGCTGAAACGTGTTAAAGTTGTTTCAGAAAGTTCAATGATTCTATCATTGGTAAGGGATGACTAAAGGGAGTTCAGAAGGTATTCATTAATTGACAAGTTTTCTCGTTGGACTTCAAGTTCTGCTGTAAATTCTGGATCTAGAACAATTTCCTCAAGTGCACTCTCATACTTGGTTCTAAACAAAGAAAGGTCAAAATGCTCAGCAAGAGGGAGGTGTTCAATGAACAACCATTCACTGGGACAGGAATTGGATCTAAAAACAGGTCTAGGACTTACTAAACTTTCTTCTCTTCTAATTATTCTCGGAATAAGGTTAGGATTGTCAAATACAGGGGGAGGATTTGGATCAGGGTTGGCCTTAGTATGGTGAGTTCTCCTTGAAGCCATATTTTGAGCTTTTTCTAATTATTTTCCTTTTTTATGAATTTTTAAAATAACTTCTAATAACCCTTTAAGAGGCTTAAAAATAAAAATTTGAATTTCTCAAAGGTTTATTAAGACTGAGGGTTTTGAGTCCCCAGCGGAGTCGCCACTATGTTATCACTCAGATGTCTTCCTTAGAAGTTATCAAAAAATAATAGTCTGAGGTAACTACAAACCTAATCTTTTGGACTCGGGTTCTAGCCAACCTAAGTCCAGAGAGGGCTCTCTTTTTTTAATTTAACTTTGTTTTGGGTAAGATTTCAGGCTAGTTCTTAGTGCTTATGATTGTTTTGTTTTGATTAGGCAGTGGAATTAAGAAAATAGATGGGAGGAGCAAGAATTCAGGCCATTGGGCTATGGAGTCAATCAAGAGTGGCTGAACTAGATCCGATCAGTCACTAATGTAAGAGTTCACAGCGCAAGCTAGCACAACAAAATAAAATTTCCAAGTTTAAATGGATGCGGTAGTCCTAACTAGGGTAAAGGGAAATGAAGTATCCTTAACCAGGGTTAAGATGAAGAAAGGAAGGATGATCAGTAGTAAGTGGCAATGAAGAGTCCTTTACTATGGACCAAAGGGGGGGTAAACTATGGAAGTAAGGGAGCAATTGAGAATTCCCAGACCAAGACAGTTTAGTAGAAAACATATAGAAAGAAAACATTTGAAACAAAGAGCATTTAAGCTAATTCTAATGATATCATTCTTTGTTTTCTTTTAAGATTTAGTAAGAGACACATATGACTATTTATAACATGAAGAAAAAACAATATTTAAACATGAAGTGATAATATTGATTTGTTCCAACTGTGCACAAGAATCCAGTGAAATGTTAACTTTATTTCATATCCAACAAAACCAGACCAGTCTTGAATACAAAAGCTCTTTGGCTCAATATAAAATCTCTACAAGAATTTATTTTAATCCACACCCTAATTACTTAAAAAAATGAAGTATTTATACAAAATATGTTACAAAATATCTCATAATAGGATGAGAATTATTTTATGAAACCAAAAATATGTTCAACACGAAGATAGAGGCAGATGGAGAACTGTCTTCTTGTTGTCCCTTTTATTATGACTGCGTTGGCTTTTGTAATTCAGATTTGGCTCTTTCAGTTGCTTTATAGTTGTGTGCTGGAATCACTTTCTATATTCTACCTACTGATACTCTTTACCTGTTCTGCTTTGACTTTGTCTTACCTGTTTTACCTGGCAGCCATGTTTTACCATGTAGATTTACAGCAGTGACTTTACAGTAAATCTGTAAGTTTTGTCCACCATTCACTGTCAGGTAATTTCATCCTTGTCATCTTTCGATATATTTCGTCAGCTTCTATATACTTAGCAAAATTTTCCCTGTTGGTAAACAAGTGCTTGACTTCATGCTCTATCTAAAACAAATTCTCAATATTACCATATAATACCTTTCGAGTGGGCAAAGACTTTACAACTGAAGTACTAGCTTGGTTTCTAGCCAATTTGTTTAGTCCTTCAATATAATCCTCTAGAGTCATTAGCTTTTCATTTGTTAGCATAGGACTGGGAAGTCCTTTTTCTATTAAGATACCATATTTTGTTATAAAACTATCAATGTCTACTTGGATGCTTTGACGCCTTTTCTCCAGATTGAGCATTAGGTTCCTTTTGGTGAGAAGTTTCTTTATTTCTATGATGGTTGATGTTCTATAGTCTATTTCAAGTTCATCAAGCTGGTACCTATTTCTGCTGTTCAAAAATGTGATCAATATGTTGCACGCTTCAGGCATATCTCCCAATTCTTTTCTTGTCTTGTGGATTGCTTCTGTAGCCACTTTCACTAATTCATTTTGTTCAAAAATAACTTGAATAGAAGGCCAAACATCATTGATTGAATCAATGATGTTGGCCCAAAGAATTTCTTTTATGTCTCCCACTAGCTCTTGCAATGTCAAATCCTTTTCAAGGGCTTTTATTCTTTCTCCCATTTTTTGGTTCTTCTGAACTTCTTCCTTCTATTGTATACGTGCAAGTTTGCAATTAGTTTCCAAACTTGATACCTGTTCTCTATGTTTCTTGAGCTCAGTAGCCTAGACGCTCATTCCTTCCATGGCTTTTACCAATTCAGTCGTTTGTTCTGTGGAAGTACCTACGCTTATAGATGCCCCTGTGCCTACTGATGTACCTGTTACTGGCAAAGATGTAGCTGGTGGAATTGTGGGTGCTAAGGCTGCAGCCAATGCGGAGGGTAGTGTTGTAGAAATTGTAGGAATTACAGCCTAAGGAGTGGTGGCCAACTCACTCTGTTTTGACTGTATCAAATTATCTAACTCTTTCTCTGTCTCTTTTAATTGTTCATTCAACTTAAGGACTAAGTCCAAAAGCTCTCCCTCCTTTTGAGTTTCCAACACTTCATCTGTCTGAGGATGATGCAGAGGGTGAATTTTGAGCTGCTTCTTCAGTGCAGTTATGTCATCGTTTTTCTTCTTGATAAGCTTTTCTGTAGCTCTCACATCCTTGGGATCATGTCCTAAATCTAAGACCAAGTCCTCTAAGGACTTTACTTTAGTGTCCTTGGCCTACGAAGTGGCCTTCTCCAACTGGAATTGTGCTGATATATTATTCAAAATATTCTGGAGTTGGTGGGCTGCAATTCCCTTGCTAGTCAAGGTGGAGTAAACCATTTCACTAGTCTACTTGTGTAGTTCTATTTGGTCAATAGGATGGGTATCCTTTGCCAATACTTCAAAGTTCGTTTTCAGATAATCCACCATTGATCTGGGTTGTTGTGTGCTTGGCTTCAAAAAAATCATCTGCATCTTACCTTCCTTTATGTCAAAGGCTGACATTAGCCTTGTTTGATTTGTTTGAGCCATTTTCAGGTAGTGTGCATAACTTCGGGCCTTTAATCTTTCATTTCTTGCCTTCATTTCTTTATATTTCTCTTTGATAACTTAGCTCTGGCTAGTAGGAACCCTGAAGGAGAATACTTCCATGCTCTGTTTCCTTTCTAGCATTTAAGCCTATGAGGTGGAAGGTTCTTGTGTACCCCCTAAAGGAGTGGTATGCATGATTTCTGCTCTTGTAGTTCCTACTCTCTCCTCAGTATACTCCTATTCTAAAAATGGGTTCAACCTTTGCCGCTTGACATAAGTTTGGGCGACAGGTATACTAGAAGGAGTGGCCTCCTCTCTATCTCCTTTGATATTCCTTTCCTAATTTAGAGGAGTCTGTAAAATAGGAGGATTTCTCATGATATGTTCTGGTTGAGCAAGTTCTTCTGAAATCTCAGGTTGTTCTGATTCCTCTGGCTGCTCTGATGGTCCTTCTTTTATTGTTCCCCCACTGTGTCCCTGTGATTTCCTTTGTGATTGAGTTTCTTCTGGCACCTGTACAAATAAATCCTCATCAAGTCTTCTATCTAAATAAATCAATACATTATTGACAACTGTTTTTGTGCTATCGCGGTCTACCAAAGTGTTTTCCACCAATTCAAGCTAATTTGCATACTGTTCAATTTCAGGGATTCTATGGTGGATGTAAGGATATAATTTTTTCTTTTGTCTCTTATTGCAAATGAAGTGTAAAGGGTCATAATTCCAGATAAAACTTTGTTTCAGTCTCAACCTTTGGAGGAATTCCTCTGCCTCCTTTCCTGCTTACCTACTGTTACATATGAAAGGGCCAAGCTGATCTTTTATCCTAAACTGAGCTTTCTTCTTGGCCTTCACAAAATGCACCTCATCTGAATTGATCATTTGTCTATAGTACTCGAGAGAAAAAAATCTCATGGGGAGGTATCTCAACAGTTTGTAGGGAGCCAACTCACATTCATAGATTCTGATTTCAGTGTGGTTTTGATACAAGTATCGATCCCCCACTTTATATTGTTTGGATAATTACAGGACCCTCTTGATATCTACACTGATTCTGGGGGGAGGGATTCCTAACAGCATAGTTCCCACTAGGTGCACAAATAGATCTATGAAATCAGTATAATAATATCGAGAGTCATATTGATGGATTAATGAAGTCCAAAAGACCATTGATCTGGGGATGTCTCTGGTATCAAGCTTTTGGAGTGTGATTGGGAATTTATCAGTTTGATGATACAGGAAAATATGATACAAAACTGAAGAATATTTGAACACTCTTTCATTATCCAACCTCATGAATTGATCATGCATTTTGTAAGCAATGAATTTAGCATAGTCAAACTTGATGGCGGGGGGTTGCCCAAGAGAATAGATGGATGTAAAGGCTATGATAATTTCATCAACAAATTCACTTGTAGTCTAGCCTAACACACTAGATATCATGTCTAAGATGTCTCAGCCAAGATCAGAGAATATAGTCCACATGTAAGGGGGAGGGTCATTTGGAGTGTATTGTTCTTCCCTGATAAAGGTATGGTATAACCAAGCAAGTTTGATTGAGGTGAGTGTAGGATATTTGTTTAGAAAATCTCCTACAGAAAGAGGATTCAAGCTTTGGCTTGGTTGTAATTGCAACATTTCATTTATGGACTCATCCGTGATGGTAAATAATATAGACTGGTCAGGGGTCCTCATTGCCCTTTGGTTGGGATCATAGTTCGTACAGAAATAATGTACAATATTTGGGAAGATGTGAACTCTGGGGAATTTTTACTTGGGTAAACTTTTTTGTGGGGAAAAATGCCTATTTAGGACGATCCTATCCACCTAAGGTGTGACAGCGCCTTAGCAACAAACGAATACAGCTATCATGATTTCTTCCTTTATGAAATATGAAAGAGAGGAGATCGGCAGACTTACTGTTATCTTCCGGTTGTCCCTTGAACTAGATCCTCTTCTCTTTGTGTGTCCATAGCTACTTGCCTCCTCGCTTGATCAAGAGAACAACTACTTGAATCCCACGATATCACAAGAGAACAGCTACCTGTGACAAGAGAACAACTACTTGCAACAAGAGAAGAACACAATACAAAGGCAAATATACATATTCATAAATTATTCAGGATTAGAAGTAAATCAAATATACCGATGAAATCATACAAAGTACACCAGCATATAGGAAAGAATCAAGATAGCTTTATTGAAAGTAACAGGGTTCAGGAAGAGATACAACCCATAGGGCTCCAACCCAGCATCTCCTTCCCAGCAGAATGGAATTCCTTCTTCAGCTCCTTTCAAAGCATAACACACCCAATATTCCTAGCCACAAACCAACAGCAATTCTTTGCAAATACTAAATTCCAGCCCCCCTAGACCTCATGAGAGAGATCTATATATAGGAGTTTTGGAGAAAGGATGAGTCAGCTTGAGGCTGGTATGAAGCTGACTAGTGTCCTCTCCCACTTCAGTTCTTGAGTCCACTTGGAGGTTCTTGCTTTCACTTGGAGATTTGGAACCTCTTACTCATCACCAGTCGAATTCCCTTATCCAAGTGTCATTTTGGAAGCTTCCTGGGCATTGACACCTTGAGGAATGACTCTGCCACATGTCCAAACTCACCCAGCGCAGGTAGCCTTCTTTGCAGTTGACATTGAACGCAGGTAGAAAGTGGAGCAGTTGACATTCAGCGCAGATGCTCAGTGGAGCAGTTGACATGATCCATAATTGCCTTGTTTTTGAGTGTTTTCAGGTGGAGAACTTTTGTTAAGTGCTGTGGTTTGCTGGCCTTGTTCCTCTAGGGGTAGGAACAACATGTTTAGGGACTTTGGATCCCTTGATTATTGACATTTCATGCTCAGTGATGTAAGGCACAAAAATGTCTATAACAGTTGCCCCCTAAAGTATGAGGCCGTTTATCGGGTGAAATGCTTTATCCAGGAGGGTCCGAAGCTCATCCATCTGCTGGGAGGAGACTTGTAATAAAATACAATACAATACATTATGATTCATTCTGCTTTCATGATCTAGCTGAGGTGGGAATTCCCATGCTCAGCTTTATAAATTCATCTTTGTACATGGAACAGACGATCGTCTGATTGTAGACTGATAATTTTGGTGAAATTATCATCCTTTGAGTAGGATGATCATCTGCTGCAATGATGTACATGTCAAATGTCTTTATATTTCTTGAATATATATCGCAACCCGGATGGATGAAACTAGATCCGGGGTCTTCAAACTCATTCGATCTTCACTCTAAGTACAAGTCGATCCATGTGAAAATTGTGCTGAAGTAGAACATGGAAAGACCTCGCTTGATTACCGGTCAATGATGTAAACTGTTAACAAGCGCGAGAGGAATCACCGATAATGATAATGACCCTCAAGGTACTGCAGTACAATTCACGTGGTGTGAAAAAAGGACTTGGCGTCGAACACCACGCAAAATCTTCTGGTCGAAGGTCATTGATGTATACCTGTCGCCGGAAGTGAGAAACTTGCCATTGAGGCATGCAAGCTTCAAAGTACTGAAGGGGTTGTTCCTAGATCAACTCCTTGGATAATGAGCTGATGTCGAAAAGGAGCGATCTGTCAAAGGAGGGCCTTAATGAATCCCACATCAGTGACACGGAACGGAGCTAATGATTTTAATGGAGGTGAAAACAATCTGTGACATATGATTCAGGGTGGCGGTCATGAATGGATGAAGGATAATGTATGGCAGTGGATGGGACCCGCTTGACTCTTTCTGAACGACTTCTCTTGAACATATGGCGACACTGATGCGATGGATCGGTAGCATTACCCCAAATATGGATGGTATGGCAAGACCATGGTGATGTGACCGGTGAATGAAACAACCCAACCCGAATGTGATACGGAGGAAAAGTGTCATGTTCAAGAGCGACCTGCTACCATCAAAGTTTTCTTGATTTTTCCCAATTTTTCCCCAGTCATTGCTGACCAGTACCTCTTTATTTTTGTCAAGCTTGAGGAGGATGACATATGCTTGTTCTATAACCTGCCCTTCGGGCAAGCCCATCGCTATGTTTTAACGAGCTTAGCGATAGGGAAACTCGTTCTCGTCTAAAGACAAGTTTGTCGCTATTTAATCATTTTAACGAGTCTAACGACAAGGGTAACTCGGTCCTTTTCATTTTTAGAGAGTCTGAAAAGGTACGTAAAGTTAACTCCAAAATTCCTTTTTCGTCATCTAATCCCTTAAGTCCGAAAAAGTATAAAACAATACAAAAGGGATGAGTTTTCGATATCTTTAACGAGCCGAACAAAACAAGCGCTCGATCGTTTTGTGCAATAATCCCTCAGGTCCAAAAAGATTAAAATTTAGAGGAGGGATAGCTCTTCCTGTCCTTTTAACGAGCCGGAAGGCCAAAACTCGGCAATCTTTTCATATTTTACGAGTCAGTTGAAAAGAGCTTAAAGAAGACTTGTCTTTTGAGGAACGAGTGATAAACAGGGATAGCAACTGATTCCAGGTACAGGTTGGAATTTTCCAATCACGGAAATGTCACAAGGATGGCTAGGTGAAATCACTCTTCGCAGCTGTTCCTCAAAATGGGTAAACAATCATATGGAGGTAAACGATTGGCCAAATGAAAGTGGAGGTGGCAGGTGCAAACACGACCAAGGCTTTTATGGCTAATAAATTTACGATCACAGCGGTTATCTACCGGGATAGGTTCATTTTTTAGTTAAAAATGAGCTTAAACTCTGGAGGAAACATTGCTCACTGCTTATATTTATTTTTTAACGAGCATGAAGACCGCGTTAAAACTGCTCGGATCTTGCGTTTATTTTTTAACGAGCATGAACTTTATGCTAAAACTGCTCGAATACCCAGTCTTAAGATAAGAGTGTCTCATGAAAGATCCCATTTTTTATAGAGCTTGCGCCTTACCAAAGCTATGCTCACTCTCCTTTCTTTATGCAAGTTAGGAAACGACTAACCCAAAAAATAGATAAATAACCACTCTTTGCTTGCACTCCAAAAGGTTTGCATGCCCCCGGGTATAAAACAGAGTTTCAAGGTTACCTCTACTTCAATTCCATCGAAACTTTCGTTTCACCGGGAGAGGCTTACCTCTTTCAGGTTACCCAAAGATTGTCTCGTTACTCTTTCAAACAAAACACTTCCTCGGCAATGTCTACCGAAATTGACAAGGGTGAATGACCATTGTCAAACACGTGACTTTGACAAAAGAATCTTATTCTAGAACAACCCCTCTTCCATCCACGGATGGGGTACGGACTAGTCATATTCTCCTGCGGAAACCTACCCTATACCCAAAGTTTCCCTGCCGAAGCAGGCCAGGATGCATGCCCCCTGGGTTCCGGTCATATCCTCCCGGATTACTCGCGCTCATCAGGAGGATGGACCGTGGGTTGAGACACTTCTTGCATGAATAGACCATTTAGGAATGGCACATGACTATTTGCGATGTGTGATCCAGGAAACGAAAGTTGGTCCACGAGCTTGACCATTCTTCCTTCATGCGGAAAACACATTACTCTAAAGAGTGAGGAGACTACAGCTCCTATGCAATATATATAGTCTCGTCCAAGGAGTAGGTTATAATCCAAGGGTCCTTGAACAACCATCACGTTCATTTGAATGGTCTTCCCTTTCAATGTTATAGGCACATTGGGGAGGATCCCTAAAGGTCGACTGGTTCCTTTATCAAAACCTGATAGATTTCTCATCTCAGGTAAAAGCGCCGGCGAACCAAGCACTTTCCAAGCAATAGAGGAAAGGATACTCACAGATTCCCCCTCATCAATGATAGTGCCAGCCATTACCATTCTGTATATTTGACAAATAATTCTGAATGGCACACTGGCTGGCAACCGAGGTCTACCTAGTTGGTTCCAATCAAAGGACACAACCAAGTTGCTTGGTGGTGGGACCGAATATACGGCCGGATAGCGCTCTGATGAACTTCCTTCCTACGACAAAGGAATGGTGGCATTGCCCCCTTGATCATCAGAGTCAGTGCTGATGAAGAGAACTTGGACGGTGTCGTCTGGATTCTCCTCTATGATGGTGTCATTCGAAGATGGAGCCTCTGAAGGCAAAACCGGGTCAACTGCCGTATCAACCTTTTGACTTTCGTCAGGCATGGATCCAGACGGTTCTTCTTCAATGACAGGTGCTTCGGCTGACCATCTAGGTGGCTCAGCCGGATTCTCAACTAGTGAGGGACTTGGCAGGAGTCTTTGATATCCAGGAGGAAGATTCGCTCGTAAAATCAGGCGATCTTCCAGAACTCTTTTTGCCTCGTCTAAGAAGGGAAAACGGTGGATGGCGTGATCGGCTTCACACAGTCTGCAGGGAGATTTAACTCTCCCATTCTGTCCTGGAGCTTCACTCCCACTAGTTGACGGTGAGCAGTCGACATGGCTATCAGAGGTCGATGCTCCCGAATTGTGCAAACGGGGGGACCAGTCTCTTAGTATCTGTGGGATACAGGGACAATCTCTATGGAAGTGGTCTCCCTTGCATATGATGCATGGCGATTTAGGCCTTACAAGTGCGGTGTGTGGATTTTTCTTAGATGACGTTTGCTTGCCCCCAGTCGCCTTAGGCTCCTTCTTCTTCTTTTATTTCTTCTTCTTCTCCTTCTTCTCCTTAGGAACCCGATTTTTTGATCGACCAGTTCCGTCAAGCGAAGAGGAAGGAGGGAGGAAGATGAAGTGGAAGGCTGGGAGGCAACTCTCGTCTGATCTAACTGTTGACTCGACTGTTCAGGAGTGGTGGTATTCTGAACGACATTGGTCGAAAAGAGGCAAACTGGTAGGCCAATTGTCAGTCCTGGAAGCGACAATGTGGCCATGTGGGGCGCACCAACATCTCCCCAAGAGGAGAAGGGACTAGGATTTCCACCCAAGGGAACTCCTTGGTTGGTGTGCTCCATCTTTTCAACCTAAAGATCAACGCAAGATTAAAGGGTGATTGTTCCGTTTAAAATAAATTGTTAACGACGCTTTTAGACACAACTTGCTTTTTCAGTTTTAAAGAGTCGAGAAAAAGCTAAAGATGACTCTAGTCTCCTTCGATGTTTTAATGAGCCCGAAGTGACAAATGCTCGGATGGACTTTTTCTGTTATAGAGTCTGAAAAAGGCCAAAAGAAACTGCTCTGGAGATCTAGGCAGAGGGTGTGCCAAACTTTTCGCAAAACCACAGAATACTTTTTACGGTACGGGTGGTCGATCTTCGTGAATGCTGTGTTCACTGCATTGCGATCAGTAGGGCGGCTGACACGGTTTCCTAAGGATAAAAGATATATGCCTATAGGGGTCTCCCAATATATACGCGACGGTACGTGGGAGCACAATCCGTATTAGCGCCACCGACTCTCAGGAGGAATCACCCACCTTCTTCGAGATCGACAGTCACTATGTTTAACGATGCCGGAACACGTCTCTAGCCTAGACCTCTATGTTGTGCGTTATGTTACAAAGCGTTGTTAGGTTCATTCAGTTTATTTTAGGTTGATCTTTTTAAAGTTTGCCTTTCAAGGTTCACCACGAGATGTATGATACAAATTCCTAAATGCAGTCTAAGATGATAAGCAAGCTTTACAATCTTTCAACTTTGAAAATCCTAGCTACTAAGGGAAAAGAGAGCGACTATCTTTTCTCAAAGAGCAATCAGCACACTCTAATGCACTTTCCCTAAATCCAACATGCAAACTTACCAAATGCAAAATGCACAATGCAGGTGTTTGTTTTCACTTTCTTAGTATAAATGCCTACAAAGAAAGCTTTTTGCACAACTTTGAATTTGCTTTTACAATGATCAAAATAAACAAGTTCACTTTCTTCGAAATCAACAAGGGTAGAAGAGATTACAATCACTTTGCGATTCTCGAAATAAAGACTCGTTTTGATACTTTGAAAAGAACAAATTCAAACCAATAAGCAGAAGTAAAACTATAATCAATCTGAACAAACAACCAATGAACTCTCTTCTAAGATCACTCTCAATCAGATCTGAATCAAAGGCTACAGAAAGACTACTTTACTCATGCAAAGGAAGACTGTAAATGACACCACAAACACATAAAAACATTCACAATCTTTTTGTACAAAAATTGGGGCGGAATTCAGGCAAAGAAAAGGGTTATCAGACCAGCACCTATACTTGGTTAAAGGCTGCAAAAACAGAGATCAAAACAGGGCAAAAAAGGACAAAGAACCCCAGCTGCACAAGGCCACACTGGTTCAGCGCAGGTCCAACACTGTCAGTTTGACATTCAGCGTAGGTAGCCCCTTCGAGACCTGCGTTGAAATGCAGACTGCCTTCACAGTGCCTGCGCTGAAGAGAGAAACTCTTGTTTCCCTTGGTTTCTGGGTCACAAAATGCTCAAAAATCAACTGTTTCAAGCCAAATCAGAAACACAAGCAAGGTATAAACAGAGGGATGCTTTGATAGGGTACTAAATACTATCACAAGGATCAATCAAATCATTTGTGGATCTAGTTTAAATCATAGACAAGTCCAACATACTGGATCAAAGCAGCAACTTTTACTTTGCATCCGGGAAAGATGCAGTTCAAGAGTTGCTGTCAAGTCTATGAAGTAAACAAATGACGGAAACACAAATGAAATGAATAAACAAGTTCTTCCCCAGTGGAGTCGCCAATTTGTTGTGGGGAAAAATGCCTATTTAGGACGATCCTATCCACCTAAGGTGTGACAACGCCTTAGCAACAAACGAATACAGCTATCATGATTTCTTCCTTTATGAAATATGAAAGAGAGGAGATCGGCAGACTTACCGTTATCTTCCGGTTGTCCCTCGAACTAGATCCTCTTCTCTTTGTGTGTCCACAGCTACTTGCCTCCTCGCTTGATCAAGAGAACAGCTACTTGAATCCCACGAGATCACAAGAGAACAACTACCTGTGACAAGAGAACAGCTACTTGCAACAAGAGAAGAACACAATACAAAGGCAAATATACATATTCATAAATGATTCAGGATTAGAAGTAAATCAAATATACCGATGAAATCATACAAAGTACACCAGCATATAGGAAAGAATCAAGAAATCTTTATTGAAAGTAACAGGGTTCAGGAAGAGATACAACCCATAGGGCTCCAACCCAGCATCTCCTTCCCAGCAGAATGGAATTCCTTCTTTAGCTCCTTTCAAAGCATAACACACCCAATATTCCTAGCCACAAACCAACAACAATTCTTTGCAAATACTAAATTCCAGCCCCCCTAGACCTCATGAGAGAGATCTATATATAGGAGTTTTGGAGAAAGGATGAGTCAGCTTGAGGCTGGTATGAAGCTGACTAGTGTCCTCTCCCACTTCAGTTCTTGAGTCCACTTGGAGGTTCTTGCTTCCACTTGGAGATTTGGAACCTCTTACTCTTCACCAGTCGAATTCCCTGATCCAAGTGTCATTTTGGAAGCTTCCTGGGCATTGACACCTTGAGGAATGACTCTGCCACATGTCCAAACTCGCCCAGTGCAGGTAGCCTTCTTTGCAGTTGACATTCAACGCAGGTAGACAGTGGAGCAGTTGACATTCAGCGCAGATGCTCAGTGGAGTAGTTGACATGATCCAGAATTGCCTTGTTTTTGAGTGCTTTCAGGTGGAGAACTTTTGTTAAGTGCTGTGGTTTGTTGGCCTTGTTCCTCTAGGGGTAGGAACAACATGTTTAGGGACTTTGGATCCCTTGATTATTGACATTTCATGCTCAGTGATGTAAGGCACAAAAATGTCTATAACAACTTTATTCCCAAATCCCTATATAATCTTCATGGTTTAGGGACTGGTCTCTATACCTGCAGTGTAGTTTCAAAGGAGATTCTTGGACAAAGGTATCTATAATCTGAAAATATTTACCTACCAATGGAAGATGGTCTAAATTTTTGTGAGGAGTAGAAATGGGCATGACATTTAATGAAATTGGGGCAGCGATCCTTGGCTCTTATGGATTCAAGGACAAGGCTGAAGGGTTTTTACTGAATTTTGGAAAAATTGGTCTAATTCAAGTATTATGGAGTTACTAGGCAGTTTATTTTACTAAATTACTTAGTAATTGGAAGAAATTTAGTTCAAGTTTTGGAATAAAATAGGGTTTCTCAACAAATTTGGGGTAAATACCAGGTTTCATCTTTTGGACAGAGTAATGGCGATTGTGCACTGTTTTCAGGAAATGCACGAGACTGCAAGGTGGTCTGGAGTTTCAGCAACTTTGGTAAATTTGCAGTTGGATGTAGGTTCACGGTTGCATGTACTCTGGTGCTTTCATGGAGGTCAGAGTGTTATTTTTTCACGATAATACCAAAAACAATGAGTTTTTTAGTTTTATTCATAAAGTCAATGATTTTGGCGGGTACACTGGGAAAGGGATAGTTGGCGTTAAGTGGGAAACGCGACAGTTTGTTATTTAGCGGGAGGTGGTAAGCAGGATCGTATCACACCACTTTCGGGATAAAGTGGTTTTTGGGGTAGGCCGCATGATGCCATTCATCAGATAGTGGCAAGGTGAATAGTGAAACCACCCATATTGGCTTGGTAAAGGTCGACCTTTGGACGCCGCCCCATATGAGCATCAACCGTTGGATCAAAAGGGGTCAGATCGCACTATGATTGGGGCAATGATTTGATCTAAAGGTTAATGGAGGGGACCGATGAGGTTTTAATGTGGAGAGGGATTAGTTAATTATAGATTAGGGAGGTTTAACGACGTCGAGAGTGATTTCATTGGTGAGGACAGATTATTAATTAATCTATTTTATTTCGATGGTGGGCCATGGTTATTATTTAGTCACTGATTGATTTAATTAATCCCATTAATCTGTTTATTAATAAGTTTATGTTTCAAACTTTAGGGCGGGATATCAACATATGGGTTTTTAATAGAACATATGAGAAAGGGGTATTTGTTGGGATTTAATAAATAATGTTAGGGGTTAATATGAAATGAAGGTGCAAAACGAAGTGTGCTAAGTCTAATGTATGTTGAATTTATTTGCTTTTCACATTAAACGTCATAACTTAGGCTAAATGTGCATTTGTGGGTTTTTGTGAAAAAGAGGGGTTTTGTATGGGGGTGATTACTTTCCCTCGGCAAATGGTGCTTTCACCTTAAGAAAAGGGACTTTTTAGGGGAAAATGAATAGATTGAAGGGGGTGAATGTTTGTGAGAGGAATTTTAGTAAATAGACCCTATAAGTTATTGGGCTGAGGGTCTAGTCCCTCCATAGGTTAGAGAAACACTTCGAGCCCCTTTAACTTAAGGTTTTAGGTACTTTTGACTTTGCTTATGGGAAATTAGTAAAATTAAAGGTAAAATGAATGGGGAAATTAATCCCTTTGACTTTGTGTAAATGTCCAATTCTCATCCATACTTTAGCAACCTGCTGATGAAAGTAAATGCTATGAGCTTGTCTAATCAATCACCACAATTCTGTAACCATACCACTACTTACCCATCTAGTCATCCTCCCATTTTTTCTACTCTTTACTAGGGTGCACTTAAGCTGGCAAACCCTTATCAAAAGTTTTTTTTTTCTTTTACAATGCTATTCTAACTAAGTCTAACCTTAGTACATCCAAGGGCTCAGATTAAACAGTTGAGCTCATTTTATTCACTCTACATAATCTAATTATTTGCCAACGTTAAATAGTTTGGTCAGATTTTCATTCTCTATCTATAAACATGAAATTCAAAACATGGAATAACCAAGATTAAACTATTTGATTACCATGGATTGTGGCATGAATAACAAGTTGCACACAATCCTTATTCTGCATCAAAAGTAAATAGTAGTGGCATTTTGACTTGCACACTTTCATGGTTTTTTTCTTTCTTGGGGTTCATATTTTTCATCTTTTTTGACCTTTTTATTCTTTTTGTCCTTTGATTTTTCTTTTAGGACATAACCTCTTTACATTTTTTTATTTTTTTTGGTTTGTTGAATATGGAAAAGATTTGCAGAAAGCAAAGGTATGTACATATTTCAAATTTAACCTCAGCTATTAAAAGCTTATGACATCTATTGGTATAGGAACATAACAGTGGCTCCACTTGGGGATGGAATTTCCTAGTGAAATGCCAAGAACTAGTAGATCAATGGCCTTTTGAATCATTGTGATTTTACTTTGCAACTTTCCCTTTTACTTTGCTACTTTATTGATACTTATGATAGTGAAACCTTTGAAGCTTAGGGCCTTCTCTTCAGGCTTCAACTCCAAAATTTACCATCAAATCCACACTAATCTTTGGGAAGGATATATTATGTATAGGTGATTAGTGAAATTCGTGACTGGGATCTATATAGTGCTTAAGAATTCAACCATTGACTGGTCCTCCTTCTACTTCTGCACCATCCAATTCTTTGAGGAAATAAGCATTATTACCTCTGAAAGCATAAATAATGTAAGGGCCTTTCCATAGGAAGTCAAAATTCTCGTGTTTACCTTTATCCTCCCTTCTTGAGTCCCATTTCAAAACTTTGTCTCCTAGATAGAAATTTTCTGCCTTGGTTCTTTTGTCAAAAGCTTTCTTGATTCTTTCCTGCACAATTTGGGACTTGATGTACACTTCTTCCCTAGTCTACTACAAGTGAATTGTCTGGTTGATCCTCCTTTGAATATCATTTGGCTCAACTTGTGCTTCTTGGAGGAATTCCATCACTAGGGTTCCCAAAGAAGATGGGAAAACAACCTCCATTCCATAGAATAACTGATAGGCACTGGTACCAATGGATTTCTTCATGGTCAGCCTATCTGCCCACAAGGCATTTACTAGTTTCTTGTTCCGGGTTTTCTTGTTATCTTCCAACAATTTTTTGATGATATTCATTAAGCTCTTATTGGAAGACTCTGCAAGTCCATTTCCTTAGGGATAGTCAGTTGTGGAGTGACCAAGGGTTATGTGATATTTGTTACAGAAATCAATCATCCTCTTTGATTTAAAGGTTGCTTCATTGTCTGTGATGATTTTGGTGGGGCAGTCGAATCTGGATAGAATGTTGGCCTTAAGGAAACCCATTATGACAGTATCGGTAGCTTGTCTTGAGGGTATGGCTTTTATCCACTTTGTAAAATATTCTATGAAAGTCAAGATTCATCTACGTTGGGTAGAGGAATGGGGATGAATTTCACCAATGAAGTCAAGACCCCACTGTTGAAATGGTGTTTTAGTAGATATAGGTTTCAAAGGTAATGGTAGTAGTTTTCTTTTTTGTTCACATCACAAAATTCTTCACATCACAAACTAGAGTGGGCCAGTAAAAATTAGCTCTTAAGATTTTATCATCTATTTTCTTCCAATAAAGATGTCCCCCGTAGTCATCTGCATGAAATTCTTGCAAGATTTTATCAGATTCTTCCTTTAACAAACAATTCAGAAGGATGCCTTCATGATTTTTCCAAAATAAAGCATTGTCAACTATGCAAAACTTTAGAGATTTCATTTTTAAAAACCTACTCTTAGTTCTAGACAACTCAGGAGGAGCTTGAAGATTTTGTATAATGTATATAATGTCAGCATACCATGGTGAATCTGTAACGGCTTGGCTGACCAGTGAAGTTGCCAGCTCCTCTTCGTTATCCAATTCTATAATGCAATTTATGTCTAGGGCCTGACAGTTTGATTCAGCCATGAGCTTGGCTAGATCTTGGCCTTTGATCAATTTTGTAGGTTTAATTTCTAAATCATATTCTAATATGGTAGCTATCCACTTCCCTCTTTTTCCATCAGGTCCATCATATGTTAGAATGTCTTTCACTACAACAATGGGAACATAAGCCACTATATGAGAGTATAAGATATGAAATCTAAAAGCTTTAATAGCTTTAACTAGAGCAACAGCTTGCTTTTCCATTATCTTATACTTTAAGGGTGCATCTCTCAGGGTTTTACTGAAGAAGGCTATTGGCTGTTCAAAACCCTGATCATTCTTCTGCAGTAAGACTGCAACAATTGTATTTTATGAGGCGAAAGAAAAAATGATGAAATCTCTATCAAACATTGGACTGACGAGAACCGGTGTCCATTTAATAGCCGAATCTTTCTTTAACATGTTGTTTAGTAATCTAATTAGTTCAGCGAAGTTAGAGATAAATCTTGTCAAAAAGTTTATTTTACCTAAAAATGCTTGAATTTATTTGATGTTCTTGGGGTGTGATATCTGCAAAATGGCTTCAATTCTTGTTGGGTCAATCCAGATACCATCTTTGGACATAATGTGGCCTAGTAATTTCCCCTCTTCCAAACCAAATAAAGATTTTTTAGGATTCAAAGAAATTCCATACTTCCTACACTTGGTGAAGACTCGCCTAAGATGATCCAGGTGTTGTTGATCTGACTTAGAGAATATTATGATATCATCTAGGTATATTACCAGTAAATCATGGATTTCCTTAGCAAAGGCTATGTCCATTGCTCTTTGAAAGGTGGCCCCTGTGTTTTTTAATCCAAATGGCATGTTCACATACATGAAATTTCCCCATGGTGTAGTGAATGCAGTTTTTCTCTGATCATCTGGGTGGACTAGGATCTGGTTATAACTAGAAAACCCATCTAGCAGTGAGATTCTAGTTGAAACTACTACAATATGTAATATGTGATCCATTTTAGGAAGATGATAGTTATCCTTAATTGAAATTTTATTTAAATTCCTAAGTTCAACACACAGTCTAATTTCCCCAGTTTTCTTTCTTGTAGGTACCAAATTAGAAACCCATTTTGAGAATCTAATTGGTGCAATAATCTTAGCTTCATACATTATTTTGATCTATTTTTCGATAGAAGGCAATAGAACATGGCTAATACTTCTAAGTTTTTGTCTAAAAGGCTTTTGGTTTTCTTTTAAGGGAATGGTGTGTTGTATTATGCTGGTATCATAGGACTTAAGTTCCACATAATTCTAGGCAAAAACATCTTGGAATTATTTTAGCAGTTCGATATATTTCAATTTTTCATTGGGAGGTAATGATTTTGAAAGTTTTATTAGTTTGGGATCTTCTTCAAAGCCTATATTATATTCCTCAATGTCTGATTTCAAGGGTTCCATTTTAGGCTTTTTAGTAATATCGTTTGAATCAAATAAGTCCTCCAAAGGAGTTAATCCTTTGGGCAAAACTTTGTCTTTAAGATTGATGACTTCAGATTCTTCATCGATTGCTTCATCAATTTCCATTTGTTTTAGGTTTTGAATATCCAATTTTGTAAACTTTGTGGGGTGAAATCTATCTATGTGGTCATCATCTACTTTGTTAATTTCTACTTCATCAGTGTAAACAAAATCTAGTGCTATGTCTGTGTCTATGTTTCTATTTACAAATTCCTCATCTAAAGTCAAAAGATTGTTAATTTGTTGGTCATTGTTGAACACTTGCGAGTTCTTCAAGTTGTCAGGAATTGAAGGTTTGTGCCTAACCTCAGCAGTCTACTAATGGTTGGGCTGAAATGGCAACTTGCAGGTACTAGCAAACATGGCTAAGGTCTGAGCTTGCATGTTGTGTTCTCTTGGGATGACAAGAAGCTTGGTTTCTAAAAAAGTATTTAGTATTTCTACAACTATGCCTCTATAAAATCATAACTTAGGATCCCTAGTCATATAAACAACATTAATTTGTTTTATTACCAACTCAAAATCTCCCATAATAGAGACACTTATGGCTCCTAACCTTTTGACCAGTTTCAGACCTAACAGAAGTGCTTCATATTTGGCCATGTTGTTTGTACAATTAAAGTTCAATCTGTAGGCATGACCCTCTGAATGATCATTTTCTAAGTTGTAAATATGTACACCTACTACTGCACCTAGTTTGTTTACTGACCCGTCGAATTAAAGATGCCATAGAATTTCATGTTCATAATTCTTACTATCTAGGGGTACAAAGTTTTCTTTGACTAAGGCATCTAGGTCATCTTTATTATCTGAAATCTCATGAATTTGGACATTTTGATTTTCTTTTAATACTGCAATTTATTTTGTTTATGCTATTATGTTGTTTGAAGTGTCTTCTTGATTAGATTCAACATTGTAAAGTATGAAAGAATCAATATGAGAATGTACTGAATATATAGGAATGTTTTGAGGCCTCTCCTGGGTACTCACTACATACTTCATCACAGTCTATCTATACAGTTTCTTGGGATGTCCAAACACTGATATGGTAGCATATGACATGTCAAGTCGCAGAGATCCCTAGAGTTTAGCACCCCAAAATCTAGACAACAACATACCATACTTAGGGTATATCAGCAACATCTATGTCCATAAGATTGGTCTTAGCAGGGTATTGCACTAGGAAAACACAGAGGTCTTTTATAAGTCCTAGGAACTTAACTTGGCTTGAATCAAATGAAAACAGGTCTTTGTAAGGTCTAGTGATATCCAATTTTAGCTTCTCCATAACCGACTTAGGCATAAGATTGTGTGAAGCCCTAGAGTCTAGCATGGCATTATGTAGGATTTTATCGTGGATGTTTAGGCTGATGGAGAAGGGTGGTATCCCTCCTTCCACTGGTTTTCCATTAACATAGGGTCTGAAAATTAACTGAGGTTGATCATCAAATAGGTTAACAGAATCTTCATTTTCAATGAAGTTTAACTATTTGCTTATTTGAGATCTATAAGTTTCATGTTTAACCAGTTCTGTTAAAGGGACTGAAATTTTAGGTTTGGCCACCTCTTCTCCTAAATTGAAAGGTGGAGGGGATTTGTCTATTTGAACATTCGAAATCTTGGCACTAGGGTTCTAAGTAGTATGTTCTTATTTTTCAGTGTTTGGAGTGTTCTTAATTGGATTTTCTAATATGATTTTTGGTGGTTGTTCCACTGTTCCCTTGAGGGGAAGGTTGCTCATTAGAAGTTTGGTCATTGGCTACATCTTCAATGGTGGGACTGGGAGGGTTTTGATTTGATCTAGAAAGGATTTGTAGGGTTATTGTAACTTGAGGATTCTGGTTTGCAGCTTTTACTTTCTTAGGTTGATTAGGTACTGCTTTCTTGTTTTGGTCTGGAACATCAATGTTATTTTTTCTTCTCAAATTGTTTTGTTTATGCACTTCGAAGATGGCAAACTCATACCCTTGCTTATAGTCGAAGGATTCTCAAGTTTGGGTCTGTAACTGTTGAAGCATGTATAATTCCTGATCATCCTGAGTCAGAAAGACAGTTTCTTCATCATCTAATCCCATTAGGTTGATTTGGTTGTCTATTTCAGGGTCTTCTTGATGGGAAGTTTCAGCCTAATTATCTTGGAAAGGGGGTCTAATGTTCTGATCAGGCCCTTTTTACCATTGTTTTGGTTCTGGTTTTTTCTAAAATTTGGATTCCTAACTCGAGGTGCTTGCTAGTTATCCCAGTGAGGTTTCCTTTCAATGACTTCTATCCTATCCATCAATCTTTCCATTCCTTTAGCTAACGTGTCCATTTTTTGACCAAAGGGTGAAGTTTCATCTTTCATGGGTGTTCTTCTTTCGTTTCTAACCCTAGCCCTTTTGGATAGCAGTTTAGCTTCTACACTTACTGCTACACTTTTGATATCTTCTAGGGTTGGGGGATTAATTTCTCTAAGTTGAAAAGCCATATCTGTGTCAAATCCACCTGGAAACTTAATCAGGGCTAAGCCAAGTGGAGGCCTAATGTCAAGTGGTATTGCGTTATATACGTTGTTAAACCTAGCACAGTAGTCCTGAACAGTTTCGTTTGGTCCCCTCTTTAGATTTTCATATTTAGAAAGAACTTTAAAGGGGTTCTCTTTCTTCTCCTGCCTATTTAAGAATTTCTGGTAGAGCAATTCTGAACTATCTATACTCCAAGGAGGCAAGGATCTAAACCATGTTCTCACTTCCCTAGCTAGAGTTTAGACAAAGATTCTCATTTGGACATCTCCTATGTCAATTTCATGCAGTTCAAAATAATCTGTCATTTTTTCTGTGCTGCTGTGCTGTGTAAGTTCTAGTGCCATTGAATAAGGTAATTTTACGTTGATAATCTACTGGTAAGGCACCTTGAGGAGCAGGCATCACAAGAGGGGCATATTTGAGCGCCATAGCTCTAATTTAGACAAGATTGCAAACAGGAGTTGGGGTAATAGGAGGATTTGGTATAGAAAGGGGAGTTGGGGTAACAGGGGTAATGGGCACTTAAAGGGTAGTGATAGGTTGATGGGTGAGTGAAGGTATGAATGGAGATGAGGGATGATATTTAGAGGTGTGGGGAAATGATGGCGAGCTGAAATATGTTGAAGCTATTTCAGAAAGTTCAAGGATTCTATCAGTGGTAAGGGAAGACTGAGGAGAGTTTAGAAGGTACTGATCAATTGACAAGTTTGCTCGTTGGACTTCAAGTTCTGCTGTAAATTTTGGATCTAGAACTATGTCCTCAAGTGCACTCTCAGACTTGGTTCTAAACAAATAAAGGTCAAAATACTCGTTAAAAGGGAGGTCTTCAATGAACAACCATTCACTGGGACAGGAATTGTATCAAAAAATAGGTCTAGGACTTACTGAACTTTCTTGTCTTCTGATTATTCTCGGAATAAGGTTGGGATTGTCAAATACAGGGGAAGGATTTGGATCACGGTTGGCCCTGGTATAGTGAGTTCTCCCTGAAGCCAGATTTTGAGCTTTTTCTAATTATTTTCCTTTTTTTATGATTTTTTAAAATAACTTCTAATAACCCTTTAAGAGGCTTAAAAATAAAAATTTAAATTTCTCTAAGGTTTATTAAGACTGAGGGTTTTGAGTCCCCAGTGCAGTTGCCACTATGTTATCACTCAAATGTTTTCCTTAGAAGTTATCAAGAAGAAGGAATAGTCTGAGGTAACTACAAACCTAATCTTTTAAACTCAGATTCTAGCCAACCTAAGTCCAGAGAGGGCTCCCTCTTTATAATTTAACTTTATTTTGGGTAAGATTTCAGGCTAGTTCTTAATGCTTATGATTGTTTGTTTTGATTGGGTGGTGGAATTAAGAAAACAGATGGGCAAAGCAAGCATTTAGGCCATTGGGCTATGGAGTCAATCAAGAATGGCAAAACTGGATGTGATCAATCACTAAGGTAAGAGTTCACAGGGCAGGCTAGCACAACAAAATCAAATCTGCAGGTTTAAATGGATGAGGTAGTCCTAACCAGGGCAAAGGGCAATGAAGGATCCTTAACCAGGATTAAGATGAAGAAAGGAAGGATGATCAGTAGTAAAGGGAAATTAAGAATCCCTTACTATGGACCAAAGGGGGGGGGGGGAACTATGGAAATAAGGGAGAAATTAAAAATTCCGAGACCAAGACAGTTTAGTAGAAAACATATAGAAAGAAAACAGTTAAAACAGAGAGCATTTAAGCTATGTCTGATGATATCATTCCTTGTTTGCTTTTAATATTTAGTAAGAGACACATATGAATATTTATAAAATGAAGAAAAAACAATATTTAAACATGAATATATAATACTTATTTGTTCCAACTGTGCACAAGAATCCAGTGAAATGTCCTCAACTTGATTTCATATCCAGCAAAACCAGTGCAGTCTTGAATACAAAAGCTCCTTTGCTGAATATAAAATGTCTACAGGAATGTATTTTAATCGATACCCTAATTACTTCAAAAAATGAAGTATTTATACAAAACATGTTACAAAATATCTCATAACAAGATGAGAATTATTTTAGGAAACCAAAAATATCTTCAACACAATGATAGAGATAGATGGAGAACTGTCTTCTCACTATCCCTTTTTTTATGACTATGCCGGCTGTTGTAATTCAGATTTAGCTCTTTCAACTTCTTTATAGTTGTGTGTTGGAATCACTTTCTATCTTCTACCTACTGATACTCTTTACATGTTCTTCTTTGACTCTGTCTTACCTGTATTACCTGGCAGCCATGTTTTACCATGTAGATTTACTGCAGTGACTTTATAGTAAATCTGTAAGTTTTGTCCACCATTCACTATCAGTTAATTTCATCCTTATCATCATTCTATATATTTCGTCAGCTTCTGTATACTTAGCAAAATTTTCCCAGTTGGTGAACAAGTGTTTGACCTCATGCTCTATGTAAAAGAGATTCTCAAGACTATCATATAATACCTTTCCAGTGGGAAAAGAATTTATCCCTAAAGTACTAGCTTGCTTTCTGGCCAGCTTGTTTAGTCTTTCAATATAATCCTCTTGAGTCATCAGCTTGTCTTTTATTACCATAGGACTGGGAAGTCCATTTTCTCTAAAGATACCATATTTTTTCATAAAACTATCAATGTGTGCTTGGATGCTTTGACACCTTTTCTCCAGATTTAGCATCAGGTTCCTTTTGGTGAGAACCTTCTTTATTTCTATGATGGTTTCTTTTCTATCATTTGTTTCTAGTTCATCAAGCTAGTACCTGTTTCTACTGTTAAAAAATGTGATCAATAGGTTGTTCACTTCAGGCATATCTCCCAATTCTTCTCTTGTCTTGTGGACTGCTTCTATAGCCACTTTCACTAATTTAGTTTGTTAATAAATAACTTGAATAGAAGGCCAAACATCATTGATGGAATCAATGATGTTGGCCCAAATAATTTCTTTCATGTCTCCAAGTGGCTCTTCCAATGTCAAATCCTTTTCAAGGACTTTTATTCTTTCTCCCATTCTTTGGTTCTTCTAAAATTCTTCCTTTTCTTGTATCTGTCCAAGTTTGTAATTAGTTTCCAAACTTGATACCTGTTCTCTAAGTTTATTGAGCTCAGTAGCCCAGATGTTCCTTTCTTCCATGGCTTTCACCAATTCAGCCATTTTATCTTTAGAAGTACCTGCACTTATAGATGCCCCTCTGCCTGCTGATGTACCTGTTACTGGAAAAGCTGTAGCTAGTGGAACTGTGGGTGCTAAGGCAACAGCTAATGTGGAGGGTACCGGTGTAGAAACTATATTAATTACAGTCTAAGTAGTGGTGGCCAACTCACTCTGTTTTGACTGTATCAAATTATCTAGCTCTTTCTCTGTCTCTTTTAATTGTTCATTTAGCTTAAGGACTAAGTCCATAAGCTCTCCCTCCTTCTGAGTTTCCAATGCTTCAGTTATCTGAGGATGATGTAGAGGGGGAATTTTGAGCTGCTTCTTCAATGCAACTATGTCATTGTTTTTCTTATTGAAAATATTTTCTGCAACTTTCACATCCTTGGGATCATTTCCTAGTTCTATGACCAAGTCCTCTAAGGACTTTATTCTGGTATCCTTGGGCTATGAAGAGGCCTTCTCCAACTAGAATTGTGTTGATATATTATTCAGTGAATTCTAGAGTTGGTGGGCTGCAATTGCCTTGCTGGTCAAGGTGGAGCAAGTGATTTCACTAGTCTACTTGTGTAGTTCTTTTTGGTCAATAGGATGGATATCCTTTACCAATACTTCAAAGTTTGTTTCAGATAATCTACCATTTAGCTGGGTTGATGTGTGGTTAGCTTCAAAAAACTCATCTTCATCTTACCTTCCTTTATATCAAAGGCTAACATTAGCCATGTTAAATTTTTTGGAGCCATTTTCAGGTAGTGTGCATAAATTTGGGCCTTTAATCTTTCATTTATTGCCTCGATTTCTATATATTTCTCTTTGATATCTTGGCTCTGGCAAGTAGGAGCCCTAAAGGAGGATACTTCCAGGCTCTGTTGCCTTTATACCATTTATGTCTGTGAGGTGGAAGGTTCTTGTGTACTCCCTGAAGGAGTGGTATGCATGATTTTTTCTCCTGTAGTTCCTATTGTCTCCTCAGTATACTCCTCTTCTAAAAATGGTTTCAACCTTTTCCTCTTGACATAATTTTGGGCAACAGGTCTACTAGAGGGAGTGGCCTCCTCTCTATCTCTTTTAAGAATCCTTTCCTCATTTATTGGAGTCTATAAAATAGGAGGATTTTTCATGATATGTTCTGGTTGAGAAATTTCTTCTAAAATCTCAGGCTGTTCTGATTCCTCTCGCTGCTCTGATGGTCCTTCTTCTGCTTTTTTCCCACTCTGTCCCTGTGATTTCCTTTGTGATTGAGTTTCTCCTGGCACCTGTATGAATGAATCCTCATCAACTCTTTATCTAAATAAATAAATACATTATTGACAACAATTTATGTGCTGTGTCGGTCTACCAAAGTGTTTTCCACCCATTCAAGATGATTTGCATACTGTTCAATTCCAGGGATTCTATGGTGGATGTAAGGAGATAATTTGTTCTTTTTTCTGCTATTGCAAATGAAGTCTAAAGGGTCATAATTCTAGATAAAACTTTGTTTCAGTCTCAACCTTTGGAGGTTTTTCTCTACTTCCTTTCCTACTTCCCTACTGTTACATATGAAAGGGCCAAGGTGATCTTTTTTCCTAGGTTGAGCTTTCTTCTTGGCCTTCACAAAATGCACCTCATCTGAATTGATCATTTGTTTGTAGTACTCCAGAGCAAACAATCTCATGGGGAGGTATCTCGGTAGTTTGTAGGGAGCCCACTCACATCCATAGATTCTGATTTCAGTGTGGTTTTGGTACAAGTACCAATCCCCCACTTTATATTGTTTGGACAACTGCAGGACCCTCCTGATATCTGCACTGATTTTGGGCGGAGGGCTTCCTAATAGCATAGTTTCCACTGGGTGCACAAAGATATCTATGAAATCAGTATAAGAATATTGAGCTTCATATTGAGGGATTAATGAAGTGCAGAAGACCACTGATTTGGGGTTGCCTCTGGTATCAAGATTTTGGAGTGTGATTGGGAGTTTATCAGCTTGATGATAAAGGAAAAGATGATACAAAAATGAAGAATATTTGAACACTCTTTCATTATCCAACCTCATTAATTGATCATGCATTTTGTCAGCAATGAATTTAGCATCGTCAAACATGATGGCTCGGCGGTGCCCAGGAGAATAGATGGACATAAAGGCTATGATAATTTCATCAACAAATTCACTTGTAATTTGGCCTAACACACTGGATATCATTCCTAAGATGTCTCGGCCAAGATCACAAAATATAGTCCACATGTAAGGAGGAGGGTCCTTTGGAGTGTATTGTTCTTCCCTGATAAAGGTCTGGTATAACCGAGTAAGTTTGATTGAGGCGAGTGTAGGGTATCTATTCAGAAATCTCCCATAGAAAGAGGAGTCAAGCTTTGGCTTGGTGGTAATTCTAGCATTTCATTTATGGACTCAGTGATTCGAATTGGATCCTCAAACACTCTTAAAAGTTTCTTGAACTCTGTAAAACTCATACCAAAGTTTCAAAGTGCTATGGATGTCAAGCTTATTAGAAATAACCTCTAAACAATGGCAATTTGTGGTTGGCACAGAGTGATGAGGACGCTTGGTCAAATCACGTAGACTATTGGCCCATGGTAACCGCGTGCTGGTGCAAACTGGAAAAATGGGAAGTCAGACCCAAATACAGAGGCAATTTCTAATACGCGATCAGGGCGTCCCCCTCAATGAAGGAAAGCCCCAAGCACTTGGTCATGGGGAAAGCATAAAACCGAATGGAAATTTCTAATTCCATCAGAAGGCAGGCCCTGCATTAAAACCAACAGGATATCGAAAGGGCCTCAAGTGGTAAGCGAGTTCGACTGAGTCTCGCCTGATTACATACAATGGGTGACACGCGTCCAATGAATGAGAGAGAAAACCATTCTCGTTGCTCGGGTAAGGGTCATGCTACTTACTCGTGCGATATGGATGGAGAGCATAGGATCTAGAGGCCCTAGATCAACGGCGGAGAAGCAATCCGATGGGTGACCAGATTTGACAGGGAAATAGGCTGAGGCGGATAAGATTTGAGATCCGGCATGAGTGATGATTTGGCGGAGGAATGAGTTTCACAGGCAGACTTGGAGCAATAGAAATAATGACCATTCAAAGTGAACTGACACTTAGTTCATGGGGAAACAGGTGGCCACCTCTCTGTGAAGCGTTATAATAATGATGACGCAGAGTAGGGGAATTCCTGTCGAGAGAGGTAGGAGATCAAGAGAGCCGTGAAGCAGAAAAAAAAAGTGAGGGAGTAGATTGGCTTTAAGCCACAAGGAGACAGAGAAAGAAAAAAAGGAGGAGAAAAAAGTAAAAGAGAGCAAAGCGAGAGAGAAGCAAAAAATTGTAGAGAACAGAGAGGCCAAGTTGACTTGTAGAGCAAAGGTAACATCAAAAGACAGAGACAGAGAGAGTTCGAGAGTCTGTGAAATGTAGAGAAGGCTTGAGAGGTTCAAGCAACTCCTCTGTGTATACCTGTCAGGTATTGAGTACCAAATTGGACTCATACCACTGAGACTAGTTGAGGTCGAGATTCAGTAAGGGGAGTCTATGTAATCTAGATACTTGGGGAATCCATGTATAGTCCTACTGATCATTATCTGTTAAGTGAGACTCAATTTGAGCTCACTGTTGTAAAACTCTGCTTTTTAAGACACAATAGAAAGGCCACCACTTAAGGCTAGACCTGGAGACATAGCCCAGGAGGATTGGGTGAACTCCTTATTAAATTTGTTGTGTTTATGTGTTTGCTTACTGTGTTTTCTTACTGCTTTAGTGTCTGTGTATTTCGCAATCTTATCGATCCATTTCATAAAATAACATAGACATCCCCTAGCACATAAGTATGTAATACCTTCATTAATTAACTAATATCAGTCACGAGTGATTTCAGATCAAGTGGTATCAAAGCTCCTAGGTTGTTAAGGTTAGACAAGCTTGTGCTGGATTTTGTTGTTGAATGCTAACTAGATCAAAGCTTAAATTGGGAGAAGGAGAGTTGGTTGAAATTAACCCAAAAATTGGAAGAGACTGTCCCAAGAAGAAAATGTCAGAAGAAATTCCTTGGGACTAGACCCCCAATTCATAGATAGTTTCCTAGGCATGAGGTCCATGGTAGAGGAAATGTACAGGGAGTTTAAGAAAGGTAAAGATGAAGATTCATCACACTCCAAAGAAAAAGGAGAAGAATAATATATCCTCCATGACCACTCAAAAGGCAAAGGGATAGAAGAAAACTTTCTCACACCTCCCAATAGCCCTAAACATAAAAAGAAGACATCTTTGATTAAATTAGATGTTAAATTTGATTTACCAATATATGATGGAGAGTTGAATGCAGAGAAGCTGGATAATTGGATCAGACGAATTGATGTTTATTGCAGAGTGCAGAGTATCGACTTAGACAAGAGTAAGATTCAGCTGGCCAGCCTACGCCTCAGAGGAATTTCCTTGGTATGGTGGGAAGGTAGGACACAAGCTGACATGAAGAAACATGGTAAGATTCTTTCTGTCTAGAGTGAGTTTGTTTCTGCAATCAAAACACAATTCTATCCACTAGCTTACATGCAGCAAGCCATGATGAGCTAGCAAACTCTTCACCAATTGAAAGGGAAAAGTGTACAAGGTTACACCCAAGAATTTAGGAAGAGAGCTTTGATTCTAGGAATTTCATTAGACTCACCTGAGACTCTGTTGAAGTACATTGGTGGTCTACACATCTACATGAGGCACACTATCCTCATGTTTAATCCCACTAGTATAGATGAGGTATTTGTTCAAGCTAAACATCTAGAAGCTAGATGAAAGAATGGGAACCCAAAAGTTGGATGATCATTCAAGCCAATTGCAAGCAAGAATAAGGAGAAAAGAAAACAGAAATGGAAAGAGAGGAAGGCCAAAACTGCACAGAAAAGCAAGCATTGATGCATTCACTGTAAAAAGGATGGGCATGATGATGAGCACTGTTGGATTCTGCATTCGGAGCTGAGACCTAAGAAGTTCGAGGGCAAGAAGAAGAAGACTATTGTAGCTATTCAGAAAGATTTGGGGTTGGACTCAGGAGATGAAACAACCATTGCAGCGACAGGTATAAAAGGTTGTCCGCTTTAGAGAATGCTAAAATCAAGAATCAGGTGTAGGAGTTGCTAGAGAAGGGATTCATCAGACCTAACACATCACCATGTTGGTCTCCAATTGTTTTTGTGAAGAAGAAAGATGTCTCATGGAGAATGTGCATTGATTACTGAGCACTGAATAAGATAACAATAAAAAATAGTTATCGCCTTCCTCACATAGATGACCTATTAGATCAATTGAAAGAAGTTGTTTACTCTTCCAAGTTATACTTGCATAGTGGATATCATCATGTCAGAGTTGCAGAACAAGATGCATGGAAGATTGCTTTCAAAACAATGCAAAGATTGTATGAGTGGCTAGTTATGCCTTTTGGCTTATCTAATGCTCCTGCTACTTTCATGAGAATAATGAATGATGTACTCAAACCTTTTCTTGATGATTTTGTTATTGTATATCTGGATGACATTCTTATATTTCGAAAAATTTGGCAAGGACATTTAAATAATGTTAAGCAGACACTAGATGTTTTGAAAAGAGAAAATTTTTATGTTAAACTCTAAAAATGTGAATTCGGCAAAACATATTTGAATTGTTTGGGACATATAGTAGGGGGCGGTGACTTGAAGATAGATCCCTCTAAGGTGAAAGTCATTGTAAACTGGCCTAAACCCAAATCTGCTACAGAATTTAGAAGCTTCTTAGGAGAAACAAAATATTGGAGAATGTTCATTTCTAACTTTTCCTTAATTGCAACTCCCTTACATGCTTTAACAGGATTGAACAAGGTATTTCAGTGGGGAGGAAAATAGCAGAAATCCTTCAACACCTTGAAAGAAAAGATTAGTACAACACTAGTACTAGCACTGCCTGATCTTCAAAGACCATTGGAGATCCAAATGGACGCCAGTGACTATGCCATGGGAGCAGTGTTGATACAACATGGTAAACCCATATGTTATCATTCTAAGACATTTAATTCTGCAGTAGTTGAATATCCCACATATGATAGAGAATTGTATGCATTAGTACAGAGTGTGAAAAAGTGGAAACATTACTTAATGGGCAAGGAGACAGTTATACATATTGATCATCAACCACTTCAATATCTACACTCCCAAACTAAGTTGCAGCAATCAAGACACTATAGATGGATTGGTTTTCTACAACAGTTTCATTTAGTCATCAGATATAAAAATGGCATACACAATAAAGTTAGATATATGTTATCTAGACCTTTTATAAATGCATCCACTATACTTAAGCATAATTCAGCATTGCATGAGAGCTACATTGAACAATATGCTCAAGATATAGTTTTTAGAGATGTATATGCAACTTTAAGTCAAGGCAAACGAGTAGAAGAATTGGATTATCACATTAAGGACCAACTCTTGTATCATTTTGGGAAGCTATGCATTCCACAAACTGAAAGAGTAAAGATAATTCTAGAAGCACACACTTCTCTAATATCAGGTCACTTCGGTGTAAGTAAAATGGCTGCACAACTGCAAATATTTTGTTATTGGCAAAAAATGAATGAGACAGTTTCTAGATATGTAAGAGGGTGTAACATGTGTGCTAAAAGCAAGCCCAGCAATAGAAAACTAGGCTTGTACACTCCACTGCCAGTTCCTTCTCATCCTTGGGAAAGTGTTTCCATGGACTTATTTTGAGGACTGCCTAAACCTAGGAAAGGTCATGACTATTTGTATGTTGTTGTGGATAGGTTCAACAAAATGTGTATTTTTATCGCTTGTAATAAATAGATTACAGTTGAACAAAATGCAAAGTTGTTCTTTCAGCATGTATGGGTTCAGTTTGGATTACCCACTTCCATTGTATCTGATCGAGACACCCGATTTGTTGGGAAGTTTTGGTCGAGTTTGTGGGAACTGATGGACACAAAATTGAAGAAAAGCACAACCTTTCATCCATAGACAGATGGCCAGATAGAAGTAGTCAACAGGACAGTGATCCAGTTGCTCAGAGGCTATTGTAGCAAGCATCCCAAACATTGGGATGAACATTTGTGTTATGTGCAGCATGCTTACAACCGAGCAAAAAATTCTTCTACACAAAGATCTCCTTTTGAGACTTGCTTTGGTTTCACACCATGGTCTCTCTTGGATTTTGTCTTTGGTAAAGACATAGCAGTTGATGGACATAGTGATGTGGACAAGACAACCAAGTTCATTGAACAAATCCAAGAGATTCACCAAGCAGTATGGGAACAACTGGAAGCGATCCAAGCCAAATACAAGGTAAGGCATGACAAGCATCAGATGGAGCATAGTTTCCAAGTTGGTGATCAAGTTTGGCTGTATATCAGCAAAGATAAAATGCAAGGTGAAGGTAAAAAGCTAAAGCCAATAAGGTATGGACCTTTCAAGATATTTGAGAAAATTGGTGAGAATGATTTTTGCCTTGATTTACCAACTTACATGCACATCTACTCGGTCATTAATGCAGATAGCTTGAGACTATTTGAACCTTCATTAATTGAAGATCCCGAAGAGGAGAGTCAATTGCCTTCTATTGATGACTTGTTACCTACATATCTCAATGAATTTCAAAAAGATACAGTTCTGGACAGGAGGGTGAGGACGACGTGTGGAGGATATGTTGAGTACCACAAGATTGGACTTAAGGGTTCAAAGCCAAGCAATGCAAAATGGATAGAGATTGGACAAGTGAGACAACTATACCCTCACTTAGTCGATGCTTGAAAACCAACTTTTGGTGGTCCAAAAGCTTTTTTTAGTGGGAAGGCCGTGATCTAAATTGGATCCTCAAACACTCTTAAAAGTTCCTGAACTCTATAAAACTCATACCAAAGTTTCAAAGTGCTATGGATGTCATGCTTATTAGAAATAACCTCTCAACAATGGAAATTTGTGGTCAGCATGGAGCAATGAGGACCCTCGGTCAAAGCACGTAGACCGTTGGCCCATGGTAACCGCGTGCTAGCGTAAACTGGCAAAACGGGAAGCCAGACCCAAAAATAGAGGTAGTTTTTGATATGCGATTAGGAAGTCCCCCTCAATGAAGGAAAGCCTTGAGTGCTTGGTCACGAGGAAAAGCATAGAACCAAATGGAAATCGCTGATTCCGTCAGAGGGAGGGCCCTGCGCTAAAACCAATAGGATATTGGAAGGCCCTCAAGCGGTAAGCGGGTTCAACTGAGTCCTGCATGATTCTGTACAACAGGTGACACGCGTTTAGTAGATGAGAGAGAAAACTACTCTCATCGCACGGGTAAAGGTCATGCTACTTACCCGCATGATACGGATGGAGACCGTAGGATTTGGAGGCCCCAGATCAATGATGGAGAAGAAATCCAATGGGTGACCAGATTCGACAGGGAAATAGGCTGAGGCGGATAATATTTGAGATTCGGCATGACCGATGAGTTGGCAGAGGAATTAGTTTCGTGGGAAATCTTGGAGCAACGGAAATAATGACCATTCAAAGAGAACAGACACTTAGTTCGTGGGGAAACAGGTGGCCGCTTCTCTGTGAAGCGTTACAGTGATGATGACATAGAGCAAGGGAATTCCAGTGGACAGAGGTAGGAGATCTAGAGAGACGAGAACTAGAAATGAATAGTTAGGGAGCAGATTGGCTTTAAGCCATGAGCAGATAGAGAAATCAAAAAAGGAGGAGAAAAACAGTAAAAGAGAGCGAAGAGAGAGAAGCAAAAAATTTCAAAGAACAGAGAAGCCGAGCTGACCTGCGGAGCAAAGGCAACATCGACAGATAGAGATAGAGAGAGTCCAAGAGTCCGTGAACTATAGAGAAGGCTTGAGAGGTTCAAGCAACTCCTTTGTGTATACGTGTCAAGTATTGAGTACCAAATTGGACTCATACCACTAAGACCTGTTGAGGTCAAGATTCAGTAAGGGGATTTTGTGTACTCTAGAGACTTGGGGAATCCAAGTATAGTCCTACTGATCATTATATGTTAAGTGAGACTCAATTTGAGCTCACTGTTGTAAAACTCTGCTTTCTAAGACACAATAGAAAGCCGCCACTGAAGGCTAGACCAAGAGACGTAGCCCAGGAAAATTGGGTGAACTCCTTATTAAATTTGTTGTGTTTATGTGTTTGCTTACTGTGTTCTCTTACTGTTTTAGTGTCTATGTATTTTGCAATCTTATCGATCCATTGCATAAAATAAAATAGACATCCCCTAGCACATAAGTCTGTAATACCTTCATTAATTAACTGAGATCATTCACGAGTGATTTTAGATCACTCAGCTGTGATGGTAAATAATACTGATTGGTCAGGGGTCCTCACTACCCTTTGGCTGGGATCATAGTTCATATGGCAGTAATGTACAATCTCTGGGAAAATGTGAACTCTGGGGAATTGGTACTTAGGAAAACCTGATTCCCAAAGCCCTATATAGTCTACATGGTTCAGGTACAGGTCTCTATACCTGCAGTATAGTTTCAAAGGGAATTCTTGGATAAAGGTATATTTAATTTGAAAATCTTTATCTGCCAATGGAAGATGGTCTAAATCTCTGTGAGGAGTTGAAATGGGCATGCCACTTAACGCAATTGGGGTAGCCATCCTTGGTTCTTGTGGATTCATGGATGAGGGTGAAGGGTTTTTAGTGAATTTTGGAAAACTGGTCTAATTCAGATATTTTGGAGTTACCAGGCAATTTATTTTACTAAATTACTTAGTAATTGGAAGCAATTTAGTCTAGGTTTTGGAATAAAATAGGGTTTCTGAGGGAATTTGGGGTAAATACCTGGTTTCAGCTTTTGGATGGAGTAATGGTGACTATGGACTGTTTGCAGGAAGCACACAGGACTGCAAGGTGGTTTGGAGTTTCAGCAGCATTGGTAAATTCACAGTTGGACGTAGGTTTACTGTTGCACATACTCTGGTGCTTGCATGGAGGTGAGTGTGTTCTTTTTTCATGATAAAAAAAAAAATGAGTTTTTTAGTTTTATTCGTAAGTTCAATGATTTTGGTGGGTACACTGGGAAAATGACAGTTGGTGTTAAGCGGGAAACGTGACAGTTTGTTGTTTCGTGGGAGGCGGTAAGTGGGATCATATCGCACAGTTTTCGGGATAAAGTGGTTTTGGGGGGAGGTCGCTCAATGCCATTCATCGAGCGCCACATAGCGGCGGGGTGAATAGTGAAACCACCCATATCGAGTAGGTAAAGGTCGGCCTTTGGAGGCCGCCCGATATGAGCGTCAACCACTGGACCAAAAGGGGTCAGATGGCATGATGATCAGGGCAATGATCTCATTTGAAGTTTAATGGAGGGGTTTGACGGGGTTTTAATGTGCAGAGGGATTGGTTAATTGCAGATTAGGGGTGTTTAATGATGTCGGGAGTGATTTCATTGGCGAGGACAGATTATTAGTTAATCACTAATTGATTAATTAATCTCTTTTATTTTGGTGGTGGGCGATGGTTATTAATTAGTCGCTGATCAACTTAATTAATCCCATTAAACAATTTATTAATAAGCTTATGTTTCAAACTTTGGGGCGGGATATGATCCAGGTGGATATTGGTGGCCACCTACCAAGTCCACCTGGACCCCCACCATTGTTTCTCTCAACATTTTCAGTTTCCTTAATTGTAGCACAACTTACTATTTTTAGCAGTTTTTCGGGTCCTGAACTTCCGGAGCCGTTTTGAGGCCCTAAACGACGTTTTTTGGGAAACCTGGGGCAACATGACTCCATGGACCCATGTTGCCTTCGAAAGTGGTAGTGCTCGGATAGATCTTTCTAACGAGCTATTTTACGCGTCAAACGGAGATCATATGCCAAAGTTACAACCCCGGGAAGTTGGTGTACCAATTTACCCAAACGAGGCCCACAGTTTGGCGTTTCATCTTCTAGGGTTAGGTTTTGGAATGTTAAGGGTTTTCCATTGTTTCTCAACAATAAATAGGCCTTCGAGCCTCATTTTAAGACAGTTCAGAGGCATGTAGCCACCACATCTCTTCTCAGAGATAAGCTACCATCGCCCTAGCTAGTTTATTTCCATTACTGCTTGTAAGCATATTTCAGTATTTTACATTAATGAAATGAAGTATTATTTCTGCTGCATATCTGTGTTTATGGTTATCTCTGTAATTTTTTGCGTTCCTGTTTAAATCCGGATCAGTGGTATCAGAGCGGTCTGCTTTTGCATGTCCCCAACAAGGTTGGGATATAAGGAGTTAGGGCTTGAACTGGTCGAACCTTTGCAAGACCAGCCTTGCAAATCCCGATGGCCTCCCATGGTGGATGAGAAGAAAGACGAGGGGGCAGGATATCCTATCAAAATCTTGCTCGAAGAAGCCCTCGAGTGACAACGGAACGCGATGATGGACAGCTTTGCCCAAATCCTTCAGTGGCTACCCAGAAGCGACGCATCGGCTTCCAGCAGTTACTCTGGAAATGCCACGCCCTTTAAGTTACAAGTTAATTTTGAAATCCCCATATTCGAGGGTCAGATAGATGCAGATGCCGTAGATAAGTGGTTAAATCTGCTAGAGGGTTATTTTTCTCTTCATGAATTTTCGAGTCGGGAAAAGATTGTTTTTGCTCTTCTCAAAGCAGCCCCCCACGTCAAGGACTGGTGGGAAACCTACTGCGAGCAGAAGGATGAAAGTACTGGCTCACTATTTTCAGCCGCACCCACCTGGAATTCATTCCGGGAGGCCATCAAGGAGCAATACTACCCTGTCAGAAGCTATGAGGATGAATACATAAAGTGGACCACGCTGCGGCAAGGAAGGGACCAAGACGTGCTAGAGTTCACCAATCTTTTCCATACCCTTCGCACAAAGTTGGGTATCAATGATTCAAAGCAACATTTGATACTCAAATACCGTGGCTGCCTGCACAAGTACATTCAGGAAGAAATACAATTCCTGAACATCTCCTCGCTCGGCACAGCATATCGATATGCCGTCAAGGTCGAGCATAAGTTTAAACAAAAGAAGCGAGACTTTGGATCTGTGAATCCAAAGCAGGGGAAAGGTGCCCCTAAACCACAGAACAAAGGACAAAGCCAAGGCGGGGCAGCCCAAGACAACCAGCCGAAGCTGCAAGCAAAGAACAGCGCTGCGAAGCCGAAGAAGGACACGGGAAAATGGTGTGAGTTCCATAAGAGCTCCACTCACAACACAAGTGAGTGTCGGGCCAAGCAGTCACTAGTGGCTGAGCTGAAGGTTTCAGAATCAGATTCATGTTCCGACTCTGAGTCAAAACCCGATAAGGGGAATGACATAGGGAAGTAGATCATTGATGCGGATCCCAATGCCATTGTTGCTACCGCCAAGATCCAGAAAAATGAACCCGAAGATCCAGAGGAGGAGGAGCATCTCTTCCACTCCCGGATGTGGGTAAAGGGCTCCCCGATACAGTTCATTGTTAATAGCAGGAGCCAAAAGAACCTCATTTTGGCAGAGGTCGTGAAGCGGTTGGGCTTACCAACCATAGCACATCCACAACCATACACCATTGGGTGGCTTCACCAAGGACGAGATCTTTGCGTGAGCTAGCAGTGTCGCCTTCCATACAACATAAAGCCCTTCAAGGATGAGGTATTTTGTGACATTGCTCCCCTTCAAGTTTGTGATGTATTATTAGGATAGCCATACTTGTGGAAGCGACATGCTGTGTATGAATCAAGGCCCCGTGCTGTTATTATTACATTGGGAAATAATTTATATAGGATACCAGAGGTAGCACCACCTACCGCCATCTCTTTGATTACTGCAAAACAATGCAGTAAGCTCATTTCCAAAACCAGGAAATTTGTTTTCCTGATGATACGCCCTCAAGGAAAGAAGAAGACGGTGGCCGCGGCCTCCAGACAGGGCCCCTCTGCATGACAACTATAGATGGACAAGGTCGTCGAGGAGTACGAGGACATATTCACCTCCCCCGCAGGGGTTCCTCTGGACTGTCAAGTCAAGCACTCCATCGATCTGACCCTAGGTGCGCCGCTACCCAATGGACCAATTTATCGGCGCTCCATTCTGGAGAACGATGAAATCAAGAGGCAGATTCAGGAGCTCCTGCAGAAAGGTCACATCCGTCTGAGTTCATCGCCTTGTGGGAGCCCGATCGTGTTGGTACAGAAGAAGGATGGGACGTGGAGACTCTGTATTGACTATCGGGCATTGAACAAGATCATTGTCCATAATAGGTACTTGATCCCGCGGATTGATGACCTCCTGGACCAACTAAAGGGGGTGAAATATTTTAGCAAGATCAATCTGAAGTCAGGATATCACCAGGTACCAATCGAACCCTCTGATGTGTGGAAGACTACCTTCAAATCCAAGGAGGGCCTTTTCGAATGGTTGGTTATGCCTTTTGGATTGACGAATGCTCTCGCAACCTTCGTGAGGCTAATGGATGACATCTTGCGGCCATTCACCAACTCATTTGTAGTAGTATACTTGGATGACATTCTGATCTTCAACCGGAGTTGGGAAGAGCACCTCCACCACATCCGACAGGTTTTCCAAACACTGCGGCAACACAAGCTATGTGCCAATTTGGAGAAATGCACTTTTGGCATGACCCAAGTTCAGTATCTAGGATACATAATTGATGAACAGGGGGTGCATGTGGATCCAGCCAAGATTCAAGTCATTCGAGATTGGCCATCTCCAACCTCTCTAACAGAGCTCCGCAACTTTCTAGGTCTTCCAACTTCTATCGCGGGTTTGTGTTGGGGTTTTATCATATTACTTGGCCCTTGAGTCAAGTCACCAAGGAAGGGGCCAAAGCAAAATTCTTTTGGTATGAATCTCAACAGAAGGCATTCATAGAGTTGAAGGATCGCCTCTGCACGGCACCAGTGCTCGCGTTACTAGATTTACAACAACCATTTGAGGTCGAGACAGATGCCTCTGACTATGCTATTGGGGCGGTCCTTACTCAACATGGAAATCCAGTGGAATATCACAGTGAAACACTTTCAGACACAGTCTGAAAGTACCCCACTTATGATAAAGAGATGTATTCCATTGTGCAGGCCTGCCGACAATGGAAGCATTACATTTTGGGGAAGGAAACGATCATCCACACAGACCACTGACCCCTGCAGTTCATACAGACCTAAGGGAAATTGTAGAATGATCGCCATCAGAAGTGGTCTACATACCTGCAACAGTTCCACTTGAATATCAAGTATAAGAAGGGCAACACCAGTAATGTTGCAGATTGCCTTAGTCGACCACCGATCATGGCATTAACCACCGTTCTCAACTCTTGTGGGCACGAGACCTCTGATTGGCCACTTCTCTACAAAGTCGACCCAGAATTCGGCCACACATACCAGAAACCCTTGGAGGGTCGGCATGTTCTAGATTTTCACCTACAGAATACCCTGTTATGCCACCTGGGTCACCTTTGTGTTCCTTCAAGCGAGCATGCCAAGATGATTTGGGAAGCACACTACAGTCGAGCTGCTGGGCATTTTGGGGTCGAGAAAACAGTGGCAGTACTGCAAAATTATTTCTATTGGCCGAATCTTCGACAGGATGTTGGGAAGCACATCAGATCATGTACTGCTTGTGCCATTACCAAACCGACCATCAAGAAGCACGGCCTCTATACCCCGTTTCCTACCCCTAGTCGACCTTGGGAATCCATCTCCATGGGTTACATGTCAGGCCTTCCTTCCACTAAGCATGGAAATGACTGTGTTTTCGTGGTCATCGACAGGTTCTCGAAGATGGCCATTATGGCGGCCTGCAAGAAGAATATCACAGCAGAAGCCACTGCTAAACTCTTCTTTGAACGAGTGTGGGTGCACTTTGGGATCCCACAGTCTATCATCTCAGATCAGGATAGTCGGTTGCTCAGTGTTAGCTACCTATACCAATAGGTTTCATATTTCATGATGGCTATAGAAGTTCCAAATATGCTCTGCTTTGATTATGCAAAGATCCCATATTTCCAAAGGAGTACAAGGTGTGTAAATAGCTTAATGTGTCTCAATTTTGATGGATGGTCCAACAGTCTAATCTGGATCATTCCATGGTTTAAATTTCCAGTTGTAGAATAGAGAAAGAAGTCTGTCCAAACTGTCTAATCTTGGCAGACAAAGTAGTTCAGGTAGAGAAAAGAAGGCTCCCAACAGCTTAATCTGGGACCTTGGAAGAAATAAGGGCAGAAGTAGATAGAAAACAAAAGAAAAAAGCCAAAGAAAAGAAAAGGCAAGCAAGGGTCTGCAAGTCCAAATGCACCCTCCAAGAAGGAATAAAAAATGCTAGGCAAAGTAGCTGGGTAAGTAGATGGGGTTGCAGAAGTGATATTCATTTCCAGAGTGAATCTTGCTGGTTCAGATAAGAAAACAAGGCAAAGGAGCATGTCTAATTCCCCAAATCCCCTTCCACTCCTATTACTAACATCCCTTCATCCATGGAGAGTTATGAAAAATCTGAAGTGTTATGATGGTTCTTATGACTCTAAAAGCCACATTTCCCATGTAAAAATTCTTTTCATTTTGATCTACTCATTAAACTAAGTTAGTCTCAAACAAACTTAGTGTTTTCTCCCTTCACTCACTCCCCCCATATTAACTCTAACTTTACTATGTAAATCCCCTATATTACCTTTCCCCTACTAGTATTAACACCATGGTGTATAAACCCCAAATTTTGTATAAATACCCCTCCCCTTGGCATTATAGCCAATAAGTTCTGTGTCAGGGATCAAATGACACCTGGTCATCTTGATGAACCTAAGTCCAACCCCCTCCCCTCTTCTGAAGTCATTTGGCCCCTTAGAAAACTTCATTTGCCAAAAGAGCCTCATAAATGACCTTGTTTTACCCATACCCGCTTCATTTGCAAAAATAACCCAAAATACCCACTTTGTTCGCTTATCCTAAGTCTCGGGCTTGTCTTATTGCGCATCAGAAAACCTTACAAAACCCCTTTATCCATGAAACCCCTTTGAAACTACCAAAAAACCCCGAAAAACCCACTTTCCGCTGCTTAAACCAAAGTTTGCGCATATATTCAATTTTTCGGAATATATTGAAAAGACATTAAAAAATATATATTTATTCCTCCGCCCGTGGCCGTATCCACCTATCATGTCATTATCCCGTCCACCGTCGTATCAGATCCAAGAGATCCGACGGTCCTTATGGATGTCGGAGCGGTCCCCGCGACAGAAGTTTAGCGCCCGAGAAAGTGACGTTGCGTTACGTCAGGGCGCGGCCATGCGTCGCCCGTCGAGGGCTCTCGGAGCAAACTCTGACAAGTGCGGGGCCGTATCATAACCGCCCCGAGAAACCGCAACTGTTAGGGCTAAACCGTAACCGTTAGGTCATTCATCGCCCGATTTGCGGGTCCAACGCCATCCCCACGACATCACCGTGCCTGCCACCGCATCACACTTTTGTCCGCATCTGTGCCAACGTGCCTGCCACCTCATTACCCCGTGGACCAATGGCTGCCCGCCACCTCGTCCGATGACGTCATGCTAACGTCATCCGAGGCTGACCCCACCCTATGACGTCATGCTGACGCCATCACAGAAAAAGCGCCAAATTGCAAAAGGTCCATATTTTAGCCAAAAAACGCGTTTTTTCATACTTTTCGCTCATTTTCTATTATTTCCTCTGCATGTTATTTCACGTCCTGAACTGCGCCACTTGCGGGAAACGACCTGAAGACCTCCAGAGCACCAATTCCACCCACAGTTACGACCTCTGTTCACGGTTAGCCAGGTATTTCTCATAGTTCATCCTCCATACGCCTAAATTCACTGTAAATTGCTCAGAACGCTTAAGGAACACTGAAACTCACTATTTCATCGACAGTTTTCCTCTGCAACACTTCTAAATTACAACTGCAACCTTGAAACCACCAGCTGAGCCTTCATTTCCCGAGTTTTGGTCGAAAACTGTAAACTGCTCGCGCAAACGTGAGACAGTTGGTCAAGCTATTTAAACTTGCCAAAGAAGACAGAGGGAGACCAGGCATTGGTCTTATTCATAATTTGAGCAGTATTTCAATTGCTGCATGTCCACTCCACCCTCTGGTCCCTGTAATTCACAGTTGCATTGCAAAAAGTCACTTCTGTGATGTACTACTCACTTGAACTAATTCACCTGCAAGACAGAAACTGAATAGACCATGGAGACTCCAATTGCACTGAATATCAAGCCTCTCAATGCCCCTCACCAGGAATTAGAATGGAAAGCCCTGGGAGATATGGATTATCAAATGCTAGACTGGTTTCCATTAGGCTCCAAATATAATATCCAGATGCTGAATGAGTTGAGAGCCCAGCACCTTAGTGGAGCTGACATCCTAGGGGTTTGGGACTCAAACTTGCCCATCTACAACCTCCCCCAGGTAAATCCTATGCCAGAGTTGATCTATAGATGCTAGGAGTGCTATGATCCAGGCCGAAGAGCTGTCCTCAGCCCTACAGGCGCAATTCTGTTTCATATCACCCCAGAAAGCATAAATGAGATGCTGCACTTCCACACTGCAAAGCCATTGACCCCCCTCCACATGCAGGACTTGATAAAGAAGGGGAATAAGTTGTCAAATGACCAGACCATCAAAATCAACTAGCTGTTTGTAAAACCAGGGTCTGAAGCCATCAGAACTCCTCCTATTGGATATCATTACTTGAATGAATTGGGCAGAATGCTAGTAGATTTGATCAGCTATGTCCTAGGCTTCAAGGGAATGGAGGAGGTGGATGAAATCATAATGGCAATACTGTCTATATTCTCTCCTGGAAAACCCCCAGCTGTGCATGATTATGCCACATACATTGCAGATAAGATCCATGACCAGTTCATGAACTTGAAGAGGGAAAGACTGTTCAGGTATACTTCATACATATACCACCTATTCTTGTTTTATCAGCCAGCCAGCTTCTCTATTCCCTTGAAACAAGTCAATGCCCAGGGGAATCCAAGGTCAGTTGTGTTTTGGACCTCTGTTTTTCATTGTGCCTCTGTATCACCATACACATACTCTGAGTTCATAGACTTATTCATTCATCCAGCCATGACAGTATTGGATGGTGTTCCTCCTCCAAGGTTAACTGATGACATGAGGAGAATTCTCCACCTGAACAAAACCTACAGCATTGGTAATTGGTACCTCTACCAAGACCACACAGTCATCAGAGTATATGGCTGTGAGTTGAAACCTTTTAGGGTGCCAAGGTATGTCCCCATGAGGCTTTTTGCCTTAGAATATTTCAGGCAATTTGGGAATGCCGACTACCTCCACTTTCAAAGCAAGAACAAGAAGGCATAGTTGAAGGTAAGGAGCCAGCTGGGCCCTTTCCTATACAATAGAAAAGAGGAGGGGTGGAAAGAGGCAAACAATATCCTAGAGGCCCTCAAACTGCAAACTAGCTTTGAATGGATACCCTATGATCCCAATCACTTTGTCTCCCTCAGAAAGATAAGATACAAATTGGGCAGCTATTCACACGTAAGGCAGCCTGAGATTGAGCAGTATGCCAATAAATTAAGCTGGGAAGAAGGTACCCTAGAAGAACAAATTACTAGTGAGGAGCTGCTAGAGAGAGAGGCTAGAAATATTCAAAAGAACGCTGACTTAGAAACTTGTGGACAGGTTCCCCTCTCATACAAAAAACAACTTGGAGCAGCTGCCTCATCCTCAACAACGCACCATCAAGCTGCCATCAATCCTCCACAGACAGTCAACAAAGGCAAGGAAAAGCAGGTGGAACAGCCACCTCCTATGACCGAAGAGCAAATGGAAACCCTAATGCAGCAACAAGAAGAAATGGAGCAGCAGGGAGAAGGGCAGCAACAAGAGGAGCAGCAACAACAACAAGAACAAAGGCAGGAACAGCCTGCCCAGCAAAAGCAAACAGCGGAAGCCCCTAAATCCACTAAACAAACTGAGCCTCCAAGACAAGAAGTTTCACCTGATGCAACAATACTTCAGACTCCACAAAAGGAGGACACAAGCAGGAAAAGGGACAGAGAAACTCCCCTTACAACATCAGCAACTCATGGGGAGAAGAGGCAAAGAATCAATCCTCTTTCAGAGGAAGAGATGCCAATAAGGCAGCCTCTGGGTATGGTCCCACCCAGCAGGGAAACATCAGCAAGTTCCTTTCAACAGGAACAGGATAGAGCAATGGGAGGAGAAGTGAGTTCCTCTAGACAGCAAAGGGAAGGTGGGCCTAGTATTAAACAACAGTTCATCGATATTAAGATGAGAAATGAACCCATCAAGAGACAGCTGTACAACCATCTGCTAAACCTGGCTCCCACCAATCAGCAAAGACTCATGTCTGCATATGATGTGCAGGAAGGCAAAATGATCATGAGTCATTTCATGCCAACAGCAGTACAACCCCAATCTGCCTCTGATTATTTGACGACTAACTTGTAAGTCCTTGCCAAGGATATCCACCCAATGGACAAGATAGAACTGCACAAGCAAATGGGTGAGATGGTCTATGCTTCCCTGGCAGACCAAACCTTGGATAACTATAGGTTGCAAAATAGCCTTAACAATACAACCTCTCAACTGGAGTTGGAGAGGGCATCATCCCAGGCAAAGGACAACAGAATAAGGTCCTTGGAAGACATAATCATTGAGATTGGACATGATCCCAAAGATATCAAAGGGATACAAGAGGTATTGAAGTTGAGGGATGCTGACATGGAAGCCTTGAGGAGAAAGATCAAACTCCGTGCCACAATCCACCCTCAAACAGATGAGGTGGCCCAGCAAAGGCATGATCAAGAGGCCACGACCCTGTTGATATCCCTATACAAGGAGCTAATTCAGACTCAAGACAAACTAGGAGAATCTGAGGCTGCAAAGGCAGAACTATAGGCAGCATTGAAGCAAAGATAAGAGGGTCAAACCTCCCAGCCTCCTCCTGAAATAATCAATCTTGAGGAAGCTCCTCCAACAACTGCCCCTCCTCCTCAGCAAACAGGGCCTACAGCACCGACTACATCAACAACTGCACCAACAACAGAGCAGACTCATAGTCTGGATATGCAGAAGCTCCAAAATGAAATTCAAGTCCTGGAAGCTCAAATGTTGGAGCTCAATTCAGCCAAAGAATCTTTGGCTAAAGTAAATGAGAGATAAGATAAGAGCAAACAGAATGAAGCTGAAAAGGAACGAGAAATAAAAGCTCTAAAGAAGAGGATAACTGAGCTTGAGAAGGAGCTCACACTAGAAAAGGTGACAGCAGAGCTAAAAGCAGTCCTTTGGGCCAATATTGGCCGGTCTATCACCAATCAGTGGCAGTACATTGAGACTATAGATGAACAATCAGTACTCATTGCAAAGGCAAACAGGGAAATACACAGAGCTAGAGCAAGCCTTGGCAACATGCCTGATGTTGCCACCAGAATGATCAATATTTTAAATAACAGGACAAGCTCTCAACTGGCCACCATGGGAATTGCTCACAAGACTGAGACAATCTCAATGGTTAAAAGGGTCCTGACACTACGAAACCTGGTTGGAACATTGGAAAGAAGAACCCAGGATATGCAGACTGAAATCAACAAGTTCATGGACAGATTTCAGGCATTACAGAACAGAGGCCTCCCCAGCATATTAAGCAGTGTAGGAAGACTGCTTACCCTTGAAAACTACACTAAGAGGGTTGATGCCCATGCTGCAGGACAAATTGCAAGACAGCCCAGCACTTCAGCAGAATCAGGGCCAGCATCAGGGCAAACTTTATACAATAGGGTGGACAACCTATTTTTTATTATGAATGAGATCAATCATCTGTTTGACGTGCCTCCAAATTTTTTTAAGTATACAGAAGCAGATGAAACCATAGAGGCAATTGTAAATCACCAATTGCCCACATAGGAAGTCTGGAAGAATTTGACACAGATAATATTATCAAGCTAGAACCTGTAAATGTTAATTTCTTCCAGTTTATAAGTAAGTCATACACAGGCAGAATTTTGATAGATGAGCATACAGAGCAAGGATGAAAGGCTGAGCCAACTCAGCAGGGCTATTCAGTCGCCACAGCAGCAATCACAGTCACAGATGGCAAACCAGAGAAAATACAGCGCAACAAGAAATAAAGACGCGTTATTCAGCATTAAAGCAAAGCGGCTCAACCGACTCAATGACCTCCAAAGGTCAAATTATCCTCTGACAGACATAAAGAGCATTTATGTTGCATTCAAAGTTGCAATAACTTCTTTTCTACTTTCTGTACCAATCTATGAAGATATTTTCTCTCTCAGATGACTCAATGCCTGAGATATTTTGTATGAACATTCCTATAAAGTCCGCTTCGCATGAGCTTGCAAGGGTTGTTGTTGATTTCTCCTGAAGAAGTTCTTATGTTGTAATCCTTTCAGAAGTTAATAAAGAAAGTGATGGAATTTCTCAGATTTCTAGAGTGTTGAATGCGTACTGGTGTCTGTTGGAAACTACTGGATTCCTGTGTATTTCGCCATACAATAAGTCTCTGTAACTCTCCCTGTTATGTATTTTGTTTGTTAAAATCCATATGTCATCTCACTTTAAATATCTAGCAACAAGGAAAAAGAATAACTTTCAGGATTTATTCAATGAATACCCTGAGTTCAATCTGCGTTGTTAATGAATGTTTTCTTCAGATGCAATCTTGATAAGTGTAATTCTTAATTGCTGCACTTTCAGAATACATCTTTCACAGTAGCCTTTGTCACAGGAATTCAAGTTTGCTCCTGTGCAGCGTGTTACACTTTCACCTCACCAACTTAATAGAAAATTCTTAATTGCTTTCTATTGGTTGACATACATCACTATTTAAACTAAATTTGTTTGTCTAAGATACACAATAGGCCCTGCAGTCTGAACACCACCAATCCTGCATATCAAATCATTTCACAATTCCAGACTCCATTGCCCAATGGTATTTCACTCCTTAAACACTACACCATAAGACCTGAAAGAAATCCTTCAACCAAAACATAAACCAAAACCTGAGCATAATAGCTAGCCTAAAACAACATCATAACAGAGACAAATCATAAAGAGAGAGCCCTCTCTAATTACGGTTTGGCTAGAAACTATGATCCAAAGATTGGTTAGTGGTTACCCCAGCCGTATTCCCTTGGGAGTCATAGGGAACAACCTGGGTGTTAACACTCAGCACATTTTGGTCCAGTCTCTAGTCAATGCTGGACACCAAACTCACGAAGTCCACAACCTTCCATCCTCAAACTGATGGCCAGATAGAGGTTGTCAATAGGATGATTGTGCACATTCTGCGCATGTATAATTCAAAGCATCCACACACATGGGATGAGAGCCTCCCGTATGTTCAGCACAGCTACAACTGAGCTCTTCATAGCTCCACTGGCCATAGCCCTTTTCATGTGGGTTTGGGATTCCAGCCACTCTGTCCCATTGATGTGGCCATGCCACTTGCAGCTACTCACATAAATTCAGCTCATGTCCAGTCCGAAACAGATAAGGCCACCAGCTTCACTGAGCGCATCCAAAATATTTTCCAGTAGGTCCATGAAATTCTGGAGAAATCAAATGCCAAGTACAAGTAGCGACATGATCAACATCGGGTGCCACACAAGTTTCAGGTGGGTGACAAAGTCTGGTTGCATTTGCAAAAGAAACGCCTTACTGGAGCCTATCGGAAACTGAGACCACTCCGATATGGTCCTTACACCATTACTAAGGCTATGGGAGACAATGCATTTGAGCTCAACATTCCCCCATTCCTTGGCCTGCACCTAGTGTTCAATGTGGACCGCCTTCGGCCATACTTTCCACCATTGCTAGACACATCCGACATTGCAGAACAGCTCACACCCACAGAATTAAATCTGGATTGCATGGAACAAGATGCAACTGATCAGATCATGGACACACAGATCAAGAACACTCGCCAACAGAATATCCAACTGTATCGAGTTGTCAAATTAGGCCAACTCCTGCACCAGGGCAAGTGGCTCACCAGGGAACAAGTTCAGCAAAAGTTTCCTGATCTCATGGAGGAACTCAACGCAATGGGGACCATTGCTTCCTAAGGGGGGAGGAATGATCCAGGTGGATATTGGTGGCCACCTGCCAAGTCCACCTGGACCCCCACCATTGTTTCTCTCAGCATTTTCAGTTTCCTTAATTGTAGCACAACTTACTATTTTTAGCAGTTTTTCGGGTCCTGAACTTTCGGAGCCATTTTGAGGCCCTAAACGACGTTTTTTGGGAAATCTGGGGCAACATGGGTCCATGGACCGATGTTGCCTCCCAAAGTGGTAGTGCTCGGATAGATCTTTCTAACGAGCTATTGTACGCGTCAAACGAAGATCGTATGCCAAAGTTACGACCCCAGGAAGTTGGTGTACCAATTTACCCAAACGGGGCCCACAGTTTGGCGTTTCATCTTCTAGGGTTAGGTTTTGGAATGTTAAGGGTTTTCCATTGTTTCTCAACAATAAATAGGCCTTCGAGCCTCATTGTAACACAGTTCAGAGGCATGTAGCCACCACATCTCTTCTCAGAGATAAGCTACCATCGCCCTAGCTAGTTTATTTCCATTACTGCTTGTAAGCATATTTCAGTATTTTACATTAACGAAATGAAGTATTATTTCCGTTGCATATCTGTGTTTATGGTTATCTCTGTAATTTGCTGCGTTCCTGTTTAAATCCGGATCAGGATATTAATATATGGGTTTTTAATAAAACATACGAGAAAGGGGTATTTTTTGGTATTTAATAATAATGTTAGGGGTTAATATGAAATGAAGGTGAAAAACGAAGTGCACTAAGTCTAATGTATGTTGAATTTATTTGCTTTTCACATTAAACATCATAACTTAGGCTAAATGCGCATTTGTGGGTTTTTGTGAAAAAGAGGGGTTTTGTATGGGGGTGATTACTTTCCCTTAGTAAATGGTGCTTTTACCTTAGGAAAAGGGATTTTTTAGGGGAAAATGAATAAATTGAAGGGGGTGAATGCTTGTGGGGGGTCTTTTAGTACTTAGACCCTATAAGTTATTGGGTTGAGGGTCCGGTCCCTCCAGAAGTCAGAGAAATGATTTGAGCCCCTTTAACTTAAGGTTTTAGGTACTTTTGACTTTGCTTATGGGAAATTAGTAAAATTAAAGGTAAAATGAATGGGGAAATTAATCATTTTGACTTTGTGTAAATGTCCAATTGTCATCCATACTTTAGCAACCTAATGATGAAAGTAAATGCTATGATTTTATCTAATCAATCATCACAATTCTTAAACCATACTACTACTTACCCATCTACTCATCCTACCATTTTTTGTACTCTTTATTAGGGTGCACTTAAGCTGGAAAACTCTTATCAAAACTTTTTTCTTCTTTTACAATGGTATTATAACTAAGTCTAACCTTACTACATCCAAGGGCTCAGATTAAACGATTGAGCTCCTTTTATTCACTCTACCTAATCTAATTATCTGCCAAGGTTAAACATTTTGGTCATATTTTCATTCTCTATCTATAAACATAAAATTCAAAACATAGAATAAATAAGATTAAACTGTTTGATTACCATGGATTGTGGCATGAATAACAAGTTGTACACAATCCTTATTCTGCATCAAAACTAAATAGTAGTGGCATTTTGACTTGTACACTTTCACAGATTTTTTCTTTCTTGGGGTTCATATTTTTCATCTTTTTTGACCTTTTTATTCTTTTTGTCCTTTGATTTTTCTTTTAGGACATTCTCTCTTTACATTTTTTAATTTTTTTGTTTTTTTGAATATGGAAAACATTTGCCGAAAGAAAAGTTATGTACATATCTCAAATTTAACCTCATCTATTCAAAAATTATGACACCTATTGGTATAGGAACATAACCGGGCACATGGAGGGTGTTGAGAAATATAGGGCATGAAAATATAAGTGAATTCTCTTCTTGTGATAATTGATTGTGATAGTCTTTTTAATTCTTCATTGTGATATTCTCTTCTTGATTATTATTGTGTTATTTCCATCAATATAATTACCAAATCATGAAAAATAAAGAGACAAGGGACATAACATATAGGATTGTCATCTAGGGCCAAAACCTCTTACTCTTTGAGAGGAAAACCAAAACAAAATTCTTCTTATAGATATTCAATCCAGGAATACCAAGGCCATGGCAAAGACCCTTGCCACTAGAGTCATCCCAGGACCAAGTCACTAGCCTCATCTTCAATGTTTTTCTTCTTGTTCCCCTTCTCGGCTTCCTTTGGATTCTTGGCCTCTTCTTCTAGGTCTATTACTGATGAGCGCCAGTATTGTAGCAAGGATGCTGCAATTCCTGGGATACTAGCTTTACTTATCAACTCGTGGTTCATACAAACTTGGAGGTGACAGTGCTATATGTACAAGTAGAAGTGAAGGTCCTGCCTGTTGTCACGTGTTCATTTGGAAAGAGACCCCAGGGGTTCCAAGACAGACTTCTCTAGAGTCAGAAGAAGCTTGATTCTTTGATGGAAGAAGAGCAAATCTATTCTAAGTGAGCTAATCTACTGCAGTGATGAAGAAAGCAACATGTGCTAAATCACACCATATCTTAATTAACCATTTAAATAGCTAAACTAAGCAGAAATGTTAAATCAACATTAACCTAATGCTGCTATTTAAGTTATAGAAGTAAAGAGCATCAAACCAAACTAATGTGTAAGCAAGGAAACTAAACTAAATCTATTTTCGCGTTTCTAGTGTTTTGGTAAAATCAAGCATGCAAGGAGTCAAGTGAAAGAGCAAACGAAGATCAAAATCAACGAAAGGAGTACATAACGAAGCAACAGTGCATGGGAACTGTCAAATCAATTAGTGAATAGTAAAAATGGATGATGAATGGTGGAGATCTTATCATGGGAGGTTAAGTTTATAGATGGATGAATAGGACTAATCAAAAAATGAATGGCGGAGATCTTATCGTGAGAGGTTAAGTGAAGAGATGGATGAACATGACTAATCAGAAGATGAATGGCAGAGATCTTATCACGAGAGGTTAAGTCAAGAGATGGATGAACAGGACTAATCAGAAGATGAATGGTGAAGATCTTATCGCGAGAGGTGAAGTCAATAGATGGACGATCAGGGTTAACGGGAGATGAATGGCGGAGATCTTATTGTGGAGGTGAAGTGAATAGATGGATGGACAAGATTAATGAAAGATGACCGGTGGAGATCCTATTGCGGGAAAAATGTGTGGGATGATGGAGTGGGTTTTTGTAGATGGTAAGCACTTTCTCACACGCCCTCAAGGCTGTAAGCAGAATTCAAAAAATTTACGCGATTAGCCTAACTTGGTGACATGTAGCATGAGAAAACCACTTTTCTTGTGTGCTCTTGGGTGGATATCATTCGTGCAAGAATCTGCACGAGATTTCATGGTAGTTGTTGGATCAAGATAGATAGATTGATGGTGGAAATTTGGGCCGCATAAAGTATTGAGACGATGCGATAGCCGTTGGATGAAGTTAGACAGATCAATGGTGGATATTTGGGGCGCATAAAGTATTGAGACGATGCGATAGCCATTGGATCAAGCTAGATAGATCGACGATGGAGATGTGGAGTGCATAAAGTCATATGTTGAAATAAATACAAAGAGCCTATGCAACACGTAGTTGACGGTTGTTGTGAAAGGAATCTACAGGTATAATTCTTGCTAACTTGCTAACTGAAGGAAAAGGAACAAATGTAAGGAAACTATAACACAACTAATCTATGCTATACTCCTGTAATGGAAATGTAGCTACTTAAGTAAATGAACGATTAAACCATGAATCTATGTGCTACACTGTTGTAATGGAAATGCAGCTTCTTAAGCAAATGAACGATTAAACCGTAAAACTACGATAACATACATGTACAATAAAGAGGTGCCTTAGCTGCTAGGGTTGGGCCCTAACGCAAGAGCTTTAGCCCTTTGAGTTAAATCAGTGCTGGCTCTAAACAATACTCATTCTTATTATCAAAACAATGGATTACATCAACAACTGTCACAAGTATTGCAACTCAAAAATAAAGTAATGTTTTACAATCAAAATTCTGAATCCTACGCAATTCCTATGCCTCTCTACTTATACCACTAAAATTTCCAACGTCTTCCTTAAAATTAGGGAGGCTTAGCTCCAAAACTTGAGATAACTAGTGCTTTGACTTTCGCTTTCTCGACTGCCTTGTAGTCCTCATGATTTTGTTGGTTGCACTCTGAGCTGATGAAGGAATATTCGAATACAGGGGTAGCAAATGAGGAAGATTCACCTCCTATAATTCCTCTCCCTTGCCCCATTTGAGTTTTGACCAAGGTCTTTGCTAAAATTCCTTACTTTTATCCTTTAATCATGCATTTAATGAACATTGGACCATAAAGAAAAATATCCAACTCTAACTCATCTCACAAGAAAAATATAATCAAAATTATGCAATAAGTTGTGAGAATAGTTGGTTTGACTAAACTAGGAGGTGAATTAAGTCCCATATAATTACCCAATTATGAGGCTCATCATCACCCCCCTAATGAAAGTGTTGCTCATCCTCTGAGAAGCTTAGCCAGTGTCCATGTACCTCATGGCTCTGGTAAGCTCTCTGACATCCCATGCCTCTGCTATGGTCTCTTCTTCTTGTGCATAGAAGCCTACTTTCCTTTCTACTTCTTCCCACTGCCTCTTTTCCTCTCCTTCTTTTCTCCCTTCTAGCATCCCTATTAGTAGTGGTGGACTGAGGTTCAGGCCTATCCAATTGACCTTCAACCTGTGCATTGATTTCTTATACATAGGTGTCCTGTTGAGTGCCTCTCTCAACCTTTGAGGGGAGTGATATTCTCTGATCTTCAAGCTGTGTGGCAATGTTTTCCACCTCCTTGAACAGGCATGTGTACTATCATCTCCTAGCAGCCTAAACATATCTTCAAAATGTGAAATTGCTTGCTCTTGGGTAGTAAGATATTTAGGTTCCAGCTGAGGATAATTTGCAATTAGATTATGGTTGTTGATTAGGGCCTTGGGATTTGATTGTTTAGCTTTGGTGAAAAGAGATTCATTCTTCTCTCTGGCTAATATTCTTTTCATCTCTGTAGCCCTTGAATCCTCATGGTGCATCCATGATGGCAATGCCATTAATTGCAGATCTCCTAGCTTGACATTAGGACCCCAAACATTCAGGTCTATGAGGGCCATGTTGTGCAAGTAAAAATCAACCATTTTGGCCCTATCCTCTGGTGTACTTTGATCACAAAGACCAATAAAGTGCTTGTAGTTCTGAAATGGAATGGTGCCCCTTTGTGATAGTGTTTTAATATGATATTGCAACCATTTTTCTCTGAGGTAAAGAGCATAGGATTTAGCTGGCATCCTACACTGAATGGCCTCCAAGGAGAGGCTGGCCATACATGCTAGTTGGTTTTCCCTTTTCTGAAGCTGTCCTCTCAGCCATGTAATTTTGCTCTCAAGTTGATCTCTAATTATTGCTTCTCTATCCCTTCAACCACTTAGATCTTTACCCATTTCCTTGATCTTCTCTTGTTTGATTTTTTTCTTGTTCTGAAATATAGAGGGGTTTTCCTCCTTCTTTTCCCTTTTCTCTTGACTCGGGTGTTGAGGGCAGTGATGGTAGCTATTGCCTCCCTCGTAGGGGCCTCTGGAGACACCCTAGGTGACTCTTTCTCATCTTCTTACCCTTGTATTTCAATGCCTTCTTCCTCTCTATTTTTCTTATTTTCTTCCTCTTGTTGTTCTTTCTCATCTCCATTAGTTTCTTCCTTTGTTTCCTCCTCTCTTTCAGCATCATCCTCCTTCAATTTTTATTCATCATGTTCCTCTGTATTAGCTTCTTCTTCATCCATCTCATTCCCATCTAGCTCTGTATCTTCTTCTTATTGCTTTGCCTCCTCCTCACTGACAGAAGGACTAACATCATAGGTGAGGGTTTTGATGTCATCCTCTACTGGTAAGTCTTTGAAGACTGACCATGTTATAGGGACCCTGAGGTTTTGGAGGGCATCCTCAATGAGGATCCTGATTAGTGCATGGTGAGCCAATTGTTGGGAATTCCCTTTCTTTACTTTGTTGCTGGAGTCTATGACTGATTGCATCAAGAAATATGGTATGCTGAGTCTTTGATGAACATGTGTTTTTCCCCAAATCTTAATTCTTCAAGAATCCTAAAATGGTAGCCATAAAAAATGTTGTATCTACCCTCAACTGAGATATATTTGATGAGTTTGTAACCTACCTCACTCCTAGGTATGGAAAACTATCCCTCCTTACTCTATTTCTATCATTTGTGGGTTCTTCACCTTCTATAAAGAATTTCCTTTTCACCACTTGATTGTGTTCTTTGTCTTATTTTCTCCATGGAATTCCTAGGGGAAGTGTGGTGACTCTATTGATGAGCTCTGGGGTGAGATCTATAGTGAGCCCTCTAACTATCACAGTGGCATGGATTCTGCTATGTGGAGTGAGGGAATGAGCAAATTCTTGAGCCATCTCATCATCATACCGTTCGAACTTTTCGAAAAACCCCATCCATTGGTGTCCCATAATGATTTCAAGAACATGGGGTTGTTGTTGTATCCTCATAGTGTTTGTGGGTTCTCTCCTATTAAACCCTCCTGTCATCTTACTTGTGCTGTTTGAGGAGGAAATGAGAGGTTTGACATAATAATTTTAAATTCAGGAGAAAACAATGTTTCCTATATATGTACTTCACCCCCCACCATAGAAATTTTATGGGCGAATGTTCACCCTTTGGCGAAATTAAGGGGTTTTAAATTTTTAGTGGGCGAATATTTTGTATCATAGTACATTTTTACAAATCACCTCAAATAGCCCACCTTATTTTAAGGGAGAGGGTAAAAAAGGTAAATTTGGCCCTTCAAATTAGGAGTTACAGCCTTCCATTCGCCCATTTTCAAGAATCAGTTTTATTTAAGTGAATCCATTCGCCCATTTTCAAGAATAGGTTTTATTTAAGTGAATCCTATGGGCCAAAGGCCCAAATACCATATTTATAAAAGAGGTATGGTAAACAAATAAAACATTTTTTATATTTACTCCATAAGTCACCTTATATACATGCAAGGATGTAAACAAATAAAAATATAAGTAAAGTGGAGGTATGATAAATAAATAAAACGTCTTTTTATACTTACTCAAAAGGTATGGTAAATAAATAAAAATATAAATAAACTAGACACATGGTATATAAATAAAACCTCTTTTTATATTTAGTCCATAACCCTCATTCTATTTATGAAGCCTCAAGAAGGAGGTTTTATTTAAGTGAATCCCATGGGCCAAATACCATATTTGTAAAAGAGGTATGGTAAATTAATAAAAATATAAATAAACAAGAGGTATGGTAAACAAATAAAACATTTTTTTATATTTATTCCATAAGTCACCTTATATTTACGAACACTAAAAAAATGCGTTATATTTAGGTGAAACCTATGGGAAAAATACTATGGGACAAATACCATGGACTAGATTGTTATTAATACCATGCAAAAAAACATTATTAACCATAATATTAGTATTAATAAAAATAAAAATGGCACATGGTATTGACCCATGGTATTCACCAAAATGGCACATGGTATTGACCCATGGTATTCACCTGGAATGTAGCCTATTTAAATGGGGGAATTAAACCAGCATAGATCCATCTTTACTCTGGTTCTACTAACCCCCGAGAGGTACCAAATATCGTGATATGCAAACTAGCATAGAGTCAAAAAATATTTGATCCGATCAAGAGTAAAAATGGATATTGTAATTTAATGTATGCTAAACATTTTAGCTTGGTTAAAATAAAAAATAAAATAAAAGTCAACTATTAATTTTATTAATTTTTATAAATTACTAATAGTAATTTTTAAGCTCCAGGTTTATGATAACCCATGGTATTGACCCATGGTAATACCATGGTATTCATGTGAGCATAGACTATTTAAAGGGGAAATTGTATCAACTTAGATCCATCTTAATTTTGGGTCTACCAAGTGCTGACAGGGATAAATAGATTTCATCCCCCTAAGAGTGGTAGATGTGGAGTTAAGATGGATTGTAAAAACATCTTAAGGTGAATGGTTAAAGCATAGACAATGGACAAGTATATTTGTATACATCTGTTTTAAACTAAAACAAATCCAGGGCTAAAAGGAAAGGATTGATTGCACTAGTCATCCTTCTATAACTTTCCAACATATGTTGGAGTAAACAGATTGTAATTTGGGTAATTTTTCTAATTGCAAACAGGAACATACTTGTGTATTGGCAGGGTGGTTACGAGGTCCCTAGAAGTGATGAATTTGAATTTTTCTTGGTTTTATATATACTATTAGGTTTTTTCTCATGCTTTATGTGAATGGCACGGGTGAATTTTATCCTACACCCACTAGGTTATTGATATGTAATTTTGGTAATTTTGATTTCAAAAGATATTTTAAAGAAATGCAATTATTTCATTTGTGTATTCAATAAACACAAAACTTTATAATTGAGTAAAATATTCGCCATGCCTGGTGAGAGATTCACCAAAAAATTATATATACATATCATATTATTGATAAATTTTCCTTCCATTTTTCCTATATACCATGGAGATTTGCCCATTTATTATACATGTAAATTTAGGGGGGATTCTTAAAATTTTTCTTGCCCCCCATAGTTGTTATATCCACTAGCGTTTAGAGTATTTCTAGTTCATTTGCTTGTAAATGGGGATGGAATTTTAGATACTACCTCTTGAGAATGGTGGCAGTGGACAGTTCTCGTGATATTCCCTCTTAAACCCCTCTCTGTCTATCTTGTAGACTTCCTCTGTGTATCCTATAGACTATTTCTATGCATGTTCCTGTAGAAATTCTCTTGCAGAACGATGGATCCTTGCTTCCGGTGGGTGGTGAGAGTTATAAGAGCTACTTGAGTGAGGGAGTTTCAAGGAGGTGGAATGCATGAATGCATGAAAATGATGTTTTGTTTCCCACTCCTCATAACCAGCTCCCAACTTATACATCCATTGTTAACCACTTCTTGTCGTACTCCTCCTCTGTCTTTGAGTTGACTGCAACCATGTATGAGAGGACACCCGGTTTTGTATGTGATGACTGAACGAGGATGGCCAAGTTAACTAGCCACCTTTTCAATTATAAACTAACTACCTCATATCCTTTACAACTTTTGATCAAATTAATCATATGAGTGAGTGAGCGGGATACTTACCTGTGGTCTAGATGCCATGCTATAGTTGTTGAAGATCAGATGTGCTACGTTCTTTATTTGCTACATGGTCATTCTTCTTCCTCCTCTACTGGTTGTAAGAAGTGGAGGAGATGAATATATGTAATTCAGGGTTCCCTTTGGATCTTATCTTTGCTCCTTGATTGTCTTTCTTGCCTACCTGCAAATAACAATTATGTCTTTTTCTCTCCCTTTTTTTTTTCTTTTTTTTTTTTGAAAAACACCTAGGCTATCTCAAAGAGGTTTTCACCCTAGATGTTTTCCATGGGTGCCTAAAGGAAGGTTTTCACCCAAGGATCTTCTTATTCTTTTTTTTTCAAATTTTTTTCCTCATTAGGTCACCTCATGAGGTTTTCAACCCAAAGATGGGACGCAGACACCTCATGGAGGTTTTCGCCTGAATCCTTATTCTTGTTTTTTTTTCTTTTTCAGTGACCTGATGAGGGAGGAGATAGAACTTGCTCCACCATCATCACTTTCTTATTGATATTGTCAATGAACTCTTGTTTTGATAAAGACCTCTTGTACATTTTCAATCAGTTTCCATTAACAAGCAATGGAATGGCTTCTTCATGTATAGTTCTAATTTGGACTGAACCATTATCATGGTATATTTCCACCACATAAGGTCCGAGCCATATTGTCCTTAGCTTTCCCTTGAAGTATTTATACCTAGAATCATATAACAATGCTAAATCGCCCTCTTGAAATTGCTTCTCCTTAATATGTTTATCATGCCAGATCTTCCTCTAAAGTTGGACTATCAATGTATGTAGGAGGGCCTACGTTCTGAATTCATCCAAGCCATTCAATTGGAACAATCTTTCTTTCTATGCACGACTGAGATCCAAATCTAGTTGGGTTGCCATCCTCAATGTGTTATATTCAAACTCAATGGACAACAAAGCCTTTTTCCCATAAACCAGCTCGTAGGGTGTAAATCTAGTGGTGGTCTTCCATGTTGTATTATAGGCCCAGATGGCCTTAACTAGTCGCTCTGCCCAATCCTTCTTGTTGTTGTTCACTACCTTGGTTAAGATGCTTTCCAGTGCCATGCTCGTCACCTCCACTTTCCCGTTAGCTTGTGGATGATAAGGAGTGGAGGTCCTATGCTTGATTTTGTGATGGCTGAGCAGTTCTTCAATCATGTTGGAGGTAAACGGGTTGCCTTGGTCTGTGACTAGCCTGAGCATCAATCCCGTTCTGCGGCGTGGTGGCAGGAACATCCGCTAGGAGATTGGCTGGGTGGTGTAGGTCAAAATCTGCATGCAAAGGTAATGCAAATACATAGGCCCCTTCCCCTATTGTTCAGAAGGCGCTTTCCGTTCGTACGGTCGGAAAGGGTTAGGCAGGTAGGTAGTACGGGCCCTCTGACTTCCGGCTATGTGCTGTGCGGCTTTCGCGAAGTGCCTACCGACGAAAGGATAGACATAGGCATAGTAGATCAGAGGAGAGAATAGGCCCAAAATTTGTAGAATACATTCTCCCTTAAAAACGCTGCCAACTTCTCTTCTATTGTTTCCTTAATCGCCTTGGTTTCAGCCCACTTAGTCAAGTAATCAATGCACACAATAATGCACTGTTTTTGCTTTGAAGGAGGGTTGATACACCTAATGAAGTCCATGGCCCACTTGTCAAATGGCTTGAAAGTCACTTGAGGTTATAGGGGCATTTCATCTCTTGGAGTAGGCTTTCCCATCCTCTGGCACTGATCACACTGACTAATGTACTTTTTCACATCCTGATGAAGAGTGGGCCAATAATAGCCCCCATGTAACACTTTGAATGTTATCCTCCTTGCTGCAAAATGACCTCCACAACGCCCATCATGACAGGTCATAAGGACATCAAAAGCTTCGTCTTCCCTTACACACCTTCTCAAGATTTGATCTGGGTCAAGTTTGAAAAGATTGCCACCAGTGATTTTCTTGACTATCTTGCTCTTTTCTTTAGAGGGAAAGTTTGGTGGAAACTATGCTGACACCAAATATTTTTCTATATCAGCAAACCATGGGAGAGAACTGAAATAACAAATAAATTCTTGTCTAGTAATTGGTGATTCACCATTCCTTATTCACCTGAACGCATATTCATCCTAGATAGAAAGTTTGCAACAACATTTTCCTTACTAGGCTTATCAAAAATAGTTAGATCAAACTATTGTAATAAAAGAAACCATCTTATAATCCTAGCATTCACATTTAGTTTGTTCATTAAATATTTGATTACAGCATGGTCAATTTGCACAAATGTTTGATAGCCTGTAATGTAATGCCTAAATTTTTTTAATGAATGCACAACAATGAAAAGTTCCTTTTCGGTCACAATATAATTTAGCTTAGCCTTTGATGGGTCCTTACTGATAAAATAGATGGCATAGGGCAATTTCTCCTCTACCTGACCCAAGGCTGCTCCTATGGCTTTGTGTGAGGCATCAACATGAATATGAAAAGGGAGGGACCAGTTTGGGCCTTGAAGAATTGATGCAGTGGTGACTTACCCTTTAGAATGTCTAAGGGCTCTTGAAAACTTTTTGACCATATAAACTCTGAATCTTTGGCCAACAACCCAAATAGAGGAGAGGCCAACTTGCTAAAGTCCTTTATGAACCTTCGGTAGTATCCAAATAACCCGAAGAGACTCCTGACATCCCTATGCTTTCGAGGAGTTGGGACCCTTTGGATGATTGCTATTTTGTTTGGGTCCATCTATAGTCCTTGCTGAGATATTGAATGACCTAGCACGGTCCCTTCAGTCATTAAGAATTCACATTTTTCTAGACTAAGAGACAAGTGCATTTCAATGCATTTGTGTAATACTTTTCCTAGGTTAGTCAGGGCTTCTTGAAAATCACAACCATAAGGTGTAAAATCATCCATATAGATTTCCACTACATCATGTACTAATTCGGCAAAAATACTCAAGATTTCTCTCTAGAATGTGGCAAGAGCATTGCATAGACGAGAAGGAAGGACCCTATAGGAAAACGTACCCAAGGACAGGTGAATGTGGTATTATCTCGGTCTTCTGGGTAGATTTAGATTTGGTTGTACCCACTGAATCCATGTAGGAAAGAAAATAACTTCTTCCCTTATCCCGGTCTTCTAGGCAGATTTGGATTTGGTTGTACCCACTCAATCCATGTAGGGAAGAAAATAACTTCTTCCCTGCCAGGCCATCTAGCACTTGGTTAATGAAGGGTAGGGGAAAAAGATCCTTCTTTATGGCTTTGTTCAACTCCCCATAATCTACACAAATCCTCCACTTACCATTTTTCCTAGGAACTAACTCTAAAGGAGACACCCACTCATTGTCATAGATAGGGTAAATGAATCCTGCATCTAGCCGTTTTTGCAGTTCCTCTTTGACTATATCTTTAAGTGTTGGATTCATCATCCTTTGTGGTTTCCTAACTGGCTTGCAACATTCTTTGACGTATATGTGGTGAGTACACACTGAGGGGTGTACTCCCTTGATTTCCTTGTAACTCCAAGCAAAGGCTTCTAGGTTTTCTCTCAACATGTTGCATATCTTTTCCTCTTCAAGAGTAGAAAGAGATGGATTAATTTTAAAAGTTTTCTTTGGGCTGAATTTTATTGTTTTAACATGGAGTGGGGTGGAATTGGCCAAGCATAAGTCAATTGGATTACTGTTCTAGATTTCCTTTACTTCTTCTTCTAATGGTAATGAACTAGGAGTTGGAATTTGGAGCAGGTGCTCAATTAAGTCATCCTCATCTTGATGTCCTCCTCATATGGTTTCTTTCAAAGCATAAAGTTGGGCTGAATAAATGTCATCCTCTTCCTCCTCCTCCAACCATAAAGGTAAATTATGCTCTAGAGAAGGTTGAGCAGGAGGGTATAGGACTAACTGTTTGGACATATGCCCATTCTTGATGGTCATATTCCCAGCTATGCAGCTAATGTAAGCATCAACTGTGGCCAACCATGGCCTCCCAAGGATGAGAGGGTAACTATTAAGCTTATCCTTAGGTTGGAGAACTAGAAAATTTGTAAGGTACTCCCAGGAGGCAATGGAGACCATCACATCCTCCACAATTCCCTCAGGGGTGACTGTGGAACGGTCTGCAAGTTGTGTAATTGTTTTTGTCTTCCTAAATGACCCTTGGAGGTTGAGGTTAAGCATGTTGTCCTTGGTCATCACATTAACGACAGTCCCAAGATCAATTAGAGTGTGTGGGACAATGGTGCCATTGATGTGCACATATACTACAAGGCTTCCAAGGTCCAAATGTTTTGGACATATTACCTGCCCCAACATTAAGTCAGACAGCTGCCCAATGATATTAATGGTAGGGACATGCCTTTTTCTTCTTCCTGGATGCTTGAAGCACTTCTCCTTAATCAACTTATTGTAAATGGGAACACATTTTATTGTCTAGAGAAGGGGAATATTTACACATAGATTTTTCAATTCTCCCAGAAGTTCAATTTCTTCTGGGGTAGGCTGGAGTGGTTGGGCTAATCTCTCAGGAAAGGGTGGATGTACTTTAAGGTTTCTTTCCTCTCTTTCTTCCTCAACCTCCCTAGGTGGAGAGGGACGTTGGTTATATAGGAGTATTCTCCCAGATCTTAGGTTGATCTCCTAGATTTCTACAACATACGCTAGGTATGATGTCTCTCCACTATATACTTGTTGAGCTTGCCTATTGTTTGGGTTTGGATTTGGTTGGGCAGGAATCTGGGGTTGCTTGGGTGGAGCAGAGTGTAGGAGTTGTGGTTGGGTAGGTGGTGGAGGAAATAGAGCTGGAGAATTGTTGTATTAGGTCCTTCACCCCTAGAGTGGGGCATTCCATTGAGGTTGTGGTGGCATGTAAAGTTGAAATGACTGGCTAGCTAGCTGGGGATGATACTAAGATGCATAGGACCAAGAAGGGGGTGTAGACCAGGAAGGATGAGAAGGGGGTCCCTAAGAAGGTATATCTGTGGTTTGGTTGGGGTTGTAATATGTATGGGATGACCCTTGCATACCCTTTTGGTATGGTCTAGGCGCAGGAGGTCTCCTTTGGTTGATGTAGGAAAGCTACTCAGTGACCCCTTTAGCTCCTTGATATACAACTTTGAGTTTGGGTAAAGAAGGGCACTTTTCCGTGGAGTGATTTTCTTCATAGACCGAGAAAATATCAATGTCATTCAATGGACATTCGTTCCTAGGATGCCTCCTGGCGCATCTAGGACAAAAGATGGCCAAGGCTCTCTCTGTTTCCTCTTTCTTCCTTTTGATGTTCATGGTGTCCAATTGCAAGGCAAGGGTTTGTAGCATATCACTTTTGAAATCTTCTAGCATATTTGCAACTTCACCCTTGATGGATGAGTTGGAGGATGATGTACTAGCCATAGGTTGACTACTCCTAGCCTTCTTCTTGGCTACCCTAGAATGGTTTCTAAAGACAATATTGATATCCTCATAGGGTAATTGGTAGATATCTACTCCTGTTATCAAATGTAAGGTATCCAGGAGTTCTTCTCTTACTCCTCTAAGAAGGACTAGCTTTAGTGACTCGGGGTCAAGTGTGCACCCACCCCTTTTGCAACTGAGCTGGAATCTTTCTTCATAGTCTTCTAAGGATTCATCCTATCCCATGGTCATCCTAAAAATCTCTTCTTTACTATCCCATGACCTACAGTAGTCCCTATTGTTGAGGGACAAAGTCCCCTAGGGTTCTCGGTCAACACCCTAGTAGAGCAGGGGTTATCTACAGTAAAAAACAAGAATTCCACACAGCCATGATACTTAAATAAGCAAACTACGTGAAGAGAGGTGCACCTGGGGGTCCTTCATTTGGGTAGATCCAGCTAAGGTCCAAACCCTCTTGGAGTTCCTCTCGATCCTTGAACCTGAAAAACAACCAATTCAAAGGAGCATAACAATATATAGACAAAGTATCATATAGAAATCAACTTCATAACTTATTGAAAGATGGTTAGTTATACATGGAAATAACTATTCATATGCAAACCATAACAATAACATCATAAGCATGAAGAAGATTGATTTCAAGAACAAGAAAAATGTTTCTTTATTGCAGATAACTAAAACAAAGTAAGGAATGATATCACCTAAATCTTCCCCTTATTGGCTCCAAGTGGAACCGTCCTTCAGATCTGTCCAATCCCAAGTCTTCAAAAGGCTCCTTCCATGACTCACACAAAGATATCTCAACTAGTGAAATGACATCATTACTCAAGGAAACAAGGGTTTCCTATAGTCGGGAAGTGCTGGAAGCACAGGGATCTTCAGACCTAATCAGGGATAATCTCAGCAGAGTAATTCTCTCTATTCTCTCCTCTATTTTTTTAGGGCCTAGATTTACCTCAAGCTAAGAAAGGTAGCATCTAGGACCAACATCAAACCATGCTTAACCTGGTAGCTAGCCCTACTAGGTCAGGAGAGGGCTCTCTCCGAGTCAATCTCAACAAATTATGATCGATGAGGGCTTGAGATGACTGATAGAAATACTAATCTTAGGATAGGTATATGTGTGAAAAATTTTGATCGAATAAAATGATATTTTTGTTGGCTCAGATCAAAAGGTAGATTTTGGGTGCGGGGAATGAGGCTTAGTCTTGTAGAGATCTCAATGGGGTAAGGTAGGAAGTTGTTTTTGGCACTTAAAATTGAATGAGATGGAAGGATTAGATAGGTGAGGAGCTGAAGAGGGCAAGAAAACTCATGGATCCTCTCCAAATAGATGAAAACATCAAAGACTAAAGCAAACCTCAAGTAGAGCACTGCAATTTCAATGGATTCTACTTACACTCTTGTTTGATTTAGCTGAGAAGAAATAAGAGAGATAATGGCATACAATCACATAAGTAAATTCACAATTACAAAGGAAAGCACTGTATCAAGACAAATTGCCACATGGATCCCAAAGAGTGCTCCAAACTTTGGTCTCAACTCCTTAGCCAAAATGTTGATATGAGTGTACAATGAAGCTCAAGGCTTTCTCAAAAGTCCAACCATGCTAATAACTGAAAAACAACATAATATAGACAAACCATAGCTCATCCTAGCCTCTAGGGGTCGAACTCACATGTTCAGGAGCTGTTTCAACTAATTCTAAACTGAGAACTAGAAATCATGCAATAGGAAAGCATGCCTCTAGAAACAAGGGAAATGATTCATTCAGTTTCAAACAACATTTTAACAGATGAATCTAGCTCCATAAGTGAAAATTTGACATATTTACATCATGATCCATCCATGTACATTTAATTACATCAAACATTTGACACTAAGCATGTAAAAAAGTCAAACTGGCAAAAGCTGGGTGAAAAACAGAGCATTCCTGGTCAAACTAGGCCAAATTTCCTCTATGCGCCACACCTGATTCTCTATGCATAGCTGTTATAGAAATTTTTGTGCCTTACATCACTGAGCATGAAATGTCAATAATAAAGGGATCCAAAGTCCCTAAACATGTTGTTCCTACCCCTAGAGGAACAAGGCCAACAAACCACAGCACTTAACAAAAGTTCTCCACCTAAAAACACTCAAAAACAAGGCAATTCTGGATCATGTCAACTGCTCCACTGAGCATCTACGCTGAATGTCAACTGCTCCACTGTCTACCTGCATTGAATGTCAACTGCAAAGAAGGCTACCTGCGCTGGGCGAGTTTGGACATGTGGCAGAGTCATTCTTCAAGGTGTCAATGCCCAGGAAGCTTCCAAAATGACACTTGGATCAGGGAATTCGACTGGTGATGAGTAAGAGGTTCCAAATCTCCAAGTGGAAGCAAGAACCTCCAAGTGGACTCAAGAACTGAAGTGGGAGAGGACACTAGTCAGCTTCATACCAACCTCAAGCTGACTCATCCTTTCTCCAAAACTCCTATATATAGATCTCTCTCATGAGGTCTAGGGGGGCTGGAATTTAGTATTTGCAAAGAATTGTTGTTGGTTTGTGGCTAGAAATATTGGGTGTGTTATGCTTTGAAAGGAGCTGAAGAAGGAATTCCATTCTGCTGGGAAGGAGATGCTGGGTTGGAGCCCTATGGGTTGTATCTCTTCCTGAACCCTGTTACTTTCAATAAAGCTATCTTGATTCTTTCCTATATGCTGGTGTATATTGTATGATTTCATTGGTATATTTGATTTACTTCTAATCCTGAATCATTTATGAATATGTATATTTGCCTTTGTATTGTGTTCTTCTCTTGTCACAGGTAGCTGTTCTCTTGTGATCTCGTGGGATTCAAGTAGCTGTTCTCTTGATCAAGCGAGGAGGCAAGTAGCTGTGGACACACAAAGAGAAGAGGATCTAGTTTGAGGGACAGCCGGAAGATAACGGTAAGTCTGCCAATCTCCTCTCTTTCATATTTCATAAAGGAAGAAATCATGATAGCTGTATTTGTTTGTTGCTAAGGTGCTGTCACACCTTAGGTGGATAGGATCGTCCTAAATAGGAATTTTTCCCCACAACAAATTGGCGACTCCACTAGGGAAGAACTTTTTTATTCATTTCGTTTGTGTTTCCGTCATTTGTTTACTTCATAGACTTGACAACAACTCTTGAACTGCATCTTTCCCGGATGCAAAGTAAAAGTTGCTGCTTTGATCCAGTATGTTGGACTTGTCTATGATTTAAACTAGATCCACAAATGATTTGATTGATCCTTGTGATAGTCTTTAGTACCCTATCAAAGCATCCCTCTGTTTATACCTTGCTTGTGTTTCTGATTTGGCCTGAAACAGTTGATTTTTGAGCATTTTGTGACCCAGAAACCAAGGGAAATGAGAGTTTCTATCTTCAGCGCAGGCAGTGTGAAGGCAGTCTGCATTTCAACGCAGGTCCCGAAGGGGCTACCTGCGCTGAATGTCAAACTGACAGTGTTGGACCTGCGCTGAACCAGTGTGGCCTTGTGCAGCTGGGGTTCTTTGTCCTTTTTTGCCCTGTTTTGATCTCTGTTTTTGCAGCCTTTAACCAAGTATAGGTGCTGGTCTGATAACCCTTTTCTTTGCCTAAATTCCGCCCCAATTTTTGTACAAAAAGATTGTGAATGTTTTTATGTGTTTGTGGCGTCATTTACAATCTTCCATTGCATGAGTAAAGTAGTCTTTCTGTAGCCTTTGATTCAGATCTGATTGAGAGTGATCTTAGAAGAGAGTTCATTGGCTGTTTGTTCAGATTGATTATAGTTTTACTTCTGCTTATTGGTTTGAATTTGTTCTTTTCAAAGTATCAAAACGAGTCTTTATTTCGAGAATCGCAAAGTGATTGTAATCTCTTCTACCCTTGTTGATTTCGAAGAAAGTGAACTTGTTTATTTTGATCATTGTAAAAGAAAATTCAAAGTTGTGCAAAAAGCTTTCTTTGTAGGCATTTATACTAAGAAAGTGAAAACAAACACCTGCATTGTGAATTTTGCATTTGGTAAGTTTGCATGTTGGATTTAGGGAAAGTGCATTAGAGTGTGTTGATTGCTCTTTGAGAAAAGATAGTCGCTCTCTTTTCCCTTAGTAGCTAGGATTTTCAGAGTTGAAAGATTGTAAAGCTTGCTTATCATCTTAGACTGCATTTAGGAATTTGTATCATACATCTCGTGGTGAACCTTGAAAGGAAAACTTTAAAAAGATCAACCTAAAATAAACTGAATGAACCTAACAATGCTTTGTAACATAACGCACAACATAGAGGTCTAGGCTAGAGACGTGTTCCGGCGTCGTTAAACATAGTGACTGTCGATCTCGAAGAAGGTGGGTGATTCCTCCTGAGAGTCGGTGGCGCTAATACGGATTGTGCTCCCACGTACCGTCGCGTATATATTGGGAGACCCCTATAGGCATATATCTTTTATCCTTAGGAAGCCGTGTCGGCTGCCCTACTGATCGCAATGCAGTGAACATAGCATTCACGAAGATCGACCACCCGTACCGTAAAAAGTATTCTGTGGTTTTGCGAAAAGTTTGGCACACCCTCTGCCTAGATCTCCAGAGCAGTTTCTTTTGGCCTTTTTCAGACTCTATAACAGAAAAAGTCCATCCGAGCATTTGTCACTTCGGGCTCGTTAAAACATCGAAGGAGACTAGAGTCATCTTTAGATTTTTCTCGACTCTTTAAAACTGAAAAAGCAAGTTGTGTCTAAAAGCGTCGTTAACAATTTATTTTAAACGGAACAATCACCCTTTAATCCTGCGTTGATCTTTAGGTTGAAAAGATGGAGCACACCAACCAAGGAGTTCCCTTGGGTGGAAATCCTAGTCCCTTCTCCTCTTGGGGAGATGTTGGTGCGCCCCACATGGCCACATTGTCGCTTCCAGGACTGACAATTAGCCTACCAGTTTGGCTCTTTTCAACCAATGTCGTTCAGAATACCACCACTCCTGAACAGTCGAGTCAACAGTTAGATCAGACGAGAGTTGCCTCCCAGCCTTCCACTTCATCTTCGTCCCCTCCTTCCTCTTCGCTTGACGGAACTGGTCGATCAAAAAATCGGGTTCCTAAGGAGAAGAAGGAGAAGAAGAAGAAAGAAAAGAAGAAGAAGGAGCCTAAGGTGACTGGGGGCAAACAAATGTCCTCTAACAAAAATCCACACACCGCACTTGTAAGGCCTAAATCGCCATGCCTCATATGCAGGGGAGACCACTTCCATAGAGATTGTCCCTGTATCCCACGGATACTAAGAGACTGGTCCCCCCGTTTGCACAATTTGGGAGCATCGACCTCTGATAGCCATGTCGACTACTCACCATCAACTAGTGGGAGTGAAGCTCCAAGACAGAATGGGAGAGTTAAATCTCCCTGCAGATTGTGTGAAGGCGATCACGCCATCCACCGTTGTCCCTTCTTAGACGAGGCAAAAAGAGTTCTAGAAGATCATCCAATTTTACGAATAAATCTTCCTCCTGGATATCAAAGACTCCTGCCAAGTCCATCACTAATTGAGAATCCGACTGAGCCACTTAGATGGTCAGCCGAAGCACCTGTCATTGAGAAGAACCGTCTGGATCCATACCTGACGAAAGTCAAAAGGTTGATACAGAAGTTGACCCGGTTTTGCCTTTAGAGGCTCCATCTTCGAATGACACCATCATAGAGGAGAATACAGACGACACCGTCCAAGTTCTCTTCGTCAGCATTGACTCTGATGATCAAGGGGGCAATGGCACCATTCCTTTGTCGCAAGAAGGAAGTTCATCAGAGTGCTATCCGGCCGTATATTCGGTCCCACCACCAAGCAACCTGGTTGTGTCCTTTGATTGGAACCAACTAGGCAGACCCCGGTTGCTAGCCAGTGTGCCATTCAGAATTATTTGTCAAATATACAGAATGGTAATGGCTGGCACTATCACTGATGAGGGGGCATCTGTGAGTATCCTTTCCTATATTGCTTGGAAAGCGCTTGGTTCGCCGGCGCTTTTACCTGAGATGAGAAATCTATCAGGTTTTGATAAAGGAACCAGTCGACCTTTAGGGATCCTCCCCAATGTGCCTATAACATTGAAAGGGAAGACCGTTCAAATGAATGTGATGGTCGTTCAAGGACCCTTGGATTATAACCTACTTCTTGGACGAGACTATATATATTGCATAGGAGCTGTAGTCTCCTCACTCTTTAGAGTAATGTGTTTTCCGCATGAAGGAAGAATGGTCAAGCTCGTAGACCAACTTTCGTTTCCTGGATCACACATCGTAAATAGTCGTATGCCATCCCTAAATGGTCTATTCATGCAAGAAGTGTCTCAACCCACGGTCCGTCCTCCTGATGAGCGCGAGTAATCCGGGAGGATATGACTGGAACCCAGGGGGCATGCGTCCTGGCCTGCTTTGGCAGGAAAAATTTGGGTATAGGGTAGGTTTCCGCGGGAGAATATGACTAGTCCGTACCCCATCCGTGGGTGGAAGAGGGGTTGTTCTAGAATAAGATTCTTTTGTCAATGTTAAGTGTTTGACAAAGGTCATTCACCCTTGTCTATTTCGGTAGACATTGCCGAGGAAGTGTTTTGCTTGAAAGAGTAACGAGACAATCTTTGGGTAACTTGAAAGAGGTAAGCCTCTCTCGATTAAAACAAATGTTTTGGCGGAGGGTAAGTAGAGGTAACCTTGAAACTCTGTTTTATACCTGGGGGCATGCAAACCTTTTGGAGTGCAAGCAAAGAGCGGTTATTTATCGGTTTTTTGGGTTAGTCGTTTCCTAACTTGCATAAAGAAAGGAGAGTGAGCATAGCTTTGGTAAGGCGCAAGCTCTATAAAAAATGGGATCTTTCATGAGACACTCTTATCTTATGACTGGGTAATCGAGCAGTTTTAGCATAAAGTTCATGCTCGTTAAAAAATAAATGCAAGATCCAAGCAGTTTTAATGCGGTCTTCATGCTCGTTAAAAAATAAATATAAGCAGTGAGCAATGTTTCCTCCAGAGTTTAAGCTCATTTTTAACTAAAAAGTGAACCTATTCCGGTAAATAACCGCTGTGATCGTAAATGTATCAGCCATAAAAACCTTGGTCGTGTTTGCACCTGCCACCTCCACATTCATTTGGCCGATCGTTCACCTCCATATGATTGTTTACCCATTTTGAGGAACAGCTGCGAAGAGTGATTTCACCTAGCCATCCTTGTGACACTGCCGTGATTGGAAAATTCCAACCTATACCTGGAATCAGTTGCTATCCCTGTTTATCACTCGTTCCTCAAAAGACGAGTCTTCTTTAAGCTCTTTTCAACTGACTCGTAAAATATGAAAAGATTGTCGAGTTTTGGCCTTCTGGCTCGTTAAAAGGACAGGAAGAGCTATCCCTCCTCTAAATTTTAATCTTTTTGGACCTGAGGGATTATTGCACAAAAAGATCGAGCGCTTGTTTTATTCGGCTCGTTAAAGATATCGAAAACTCATCCGTTTTGTATTGTTTTATACTTTTTCGGACTTAAAGGATTAGATGACGAAAAAGGAATTTTGGAGTTAACTTTACGTACCTTTTCAGACTCTCTAAAAATGAAAAGGACCGAGTTATCCTTGTCGTTAGACTCGTTAAAATGATTAAATAGAGACAAACTTGTCTTTAGACGAGAACGAGTTTCCCTATCGCTAAGCTCGTTAAAACATAGCGATGGGCTTGCCCGAAGGGCAGGTTATAGAACAAGCATATGTTATCCCCCTCAAGCTTGAAAAAAATAAAGAGATACTGGTCATCAATGACTGGGGAAAAATTGGGAAAAATCAAGAAAACATTGATGGTAGCAGGTCGCTCTTGAACATGACACTTTTCCTCCGTATCACATTCGGGTTGGGTTGTTTCATTCACCGGTCACATCACCATGGTCTTGCCATACCATCCATATTTGGGGTAATGCTACTGATCCATCGCATCAGTGTCGCCATATGTTCAAGAGAAGTCGTTCAGAAAGAGTCAATCAGGCCCCATCCACTGCCATACATTATCCTTCATCCATTCATGACCGCCACCCTGAATCATATGTCACAGATTGTTTTCACTTCCTTTAAAATCATTAGCTCCATTCCGTGTCACTGATGTGGGATTCATTAAGGCCCTCCTTTGACAGATCGCTCCTTGTCGACATCATCTCATTATCCAAGGATTTGATCTAGGAACAACCCCTTCAGTACTTTGAAGCTTGCATGCCTCAATGGCAAGTTTCTCACTTCCGGCGACAGGTATACATCAATGACCTTCGACCATAAGATTTTGCGTGGTGTTCGACGCCAAGTCCTTTTTTCACACCACGTGAATTGAACTGCAGTACCTTGAGGGTCATTACCATTATCGGTGATTCCTCTTGCACTTGTTAACGGTTTACATCATTGACCGGTAATCAAGCGATGTCTTTCCATGTTCGACTTCAGCACAATTCTCACATGGATCGACTTGTACTTAGAGTGAAGATCGAACGAGTTTGAAGACCCCAGATCTAGTTTCATCCATCCGGGCTGCGATATATATTCAGGAAATATAAAGACATTTGACATGTACATCATTGCAGCAGATGATCATCCTACTCAAAGGATGATAATTTCACCAAAATTATCAGTCTACAATCAGACGATCGTCTGTTCCATGTACAAAGATGAATTTATAAAGTTGAGCATGGGAATGCCCACCTCAGCTAGATCATGAAAGCAGAATGAATCATAATGTATTGTATTTTATTTTATTACAGGTCTCCTCCCAACAGATGGATGAACTTCGGACCCTCCTGGATAAAGCATTTCACCCGATAAACGGCCTCATACTTTAGGGGGCAACTGTTATAGACATTTTTGTTCCTTACATCACTGAGCATGAAATGTCAATAATCAAGGGATCCAAAGTCCCTAAACATGTTGTTCCTACCCCTAGAGGAACAAGGCCAGCAAACCACAACACTTAACAAAAGTTCTCCACCTGAAAACACTCAAAAACAAGGCAATTCTGGATCATGTCAACTGCTCCACTGAGCATCTGCGCTGAATGTCAACTGCTCCACTGTCTACCTGCGTTGAATGTCAACTGCAAAGAAGGCTACCTACGCTGGGCGAGTTTGGACATGTGGCAGAGTCATTCCTCAAGGTGTCAATGCCCAGGAAGCTTCCAAAATGACACTTGGATCAGGGAATTCGACTGGTGATGAGTAAGAGGTTCCAAATCTCCAAGTGGAAGCAAGAACCTCCAAGTGGACTCAAGAACTGAAGTGGGAGAGGACACTAGTCAGCTTCATACCAGCCTCAAGCTGACTCATCCTTTCTCCAAAACTCCTATATATAGATCTCTCTCATGAGGTCTAGGGGGGCTGGAATTTAGTATTTGCAAAGAATTGATGTTGGTTTGTGGTTAGAAATATTGGGTGTGTTATGCTTTGAAAGGAGCTGAAGAAGGAATTCCATTTTGCTGGGAAGGAGATGCTGGGTTGGAGCCCTATGGGTTGTATCTCTTCCTGAACCCTATTACTTTCAATAAAGATATCTTGATTCTTTCCTATATGCTGGTGTATATTGTATGATTTCATTGGTATATTTGATTTACTTCTAATCCTGAATCATTTATGAATATGTATATTTGCCTTTGTATTGTTTTCTTCTCTTGTCACAGGTAGCTTTTCTCTTGTGATCTCGTGGGATTCAAGTAGTTGTTCTCTTGATCAAGCGAGGAGGCAAGTAGCTGTGGACACACAAAGAGAAGAGGATCTAGTTCGAGGGACAATCGGAAGATAACGGTAAGTCTGCCGATCTCCTCTCTTTCATATTTCATAAAGGAAGAAATCATGATAGCTGTATTCGTTTGTTGCTAAGCGCTGTCACACCTTAGGTGGATAGGATCGTCCTAAATAGGCATTTTTCCCCACAACAATAGCGCCTATGTGGACCCACTTTTTAAGGTCTTCCTAGTCTCCAAATTCACTCCAAGTATGCTTTTTGGAAAGGTCTGCCTGTCTACTTTCCAACCCAAGTGGAATTTTTCAATTTGGCCTCCATTTACTGTTATAGACATTTTTGGGCACTGCAACCCCAAGCATAAATGTCCATAAACCAAGGGCTCCTAAGTCCCTAAAGGTGTTGTTCCAACCCCTAAAAGAACAAGGTCAACTGATTACAGCATCTCCCAAAAGTTCTCCATGAAAAGCTACTCAGAACTGGACCATTTCACCTGCTCCATAGGCAAAGTGCATTGCATCCCACTTGAGTCCACATTGTAGGTGCGATGCATGTCAAAAAGCCATTCTATGGGGTGCGATGGGTGCGAAGGGACAAATGGCAGGGTGAATCCGCAAGGTGGAGGAACTTGGAATCTTCTAGAAACCTCTCCTGTGACACTTGCCTCTCTGAACTTGACCAGGGATGAGTAAGAGATCATTAATCTCCAAGTGGAATCAAGAACTATCAGAGAGAAGACACTAATCAAATCTCAAAAGCTGACTCACCTCCCTTGCAGACATCTATATATGGATCCCTCATCCCAGAGATCTAGGGGATGGAATTTTGTATCTTGTAAGGAAGTGCTGTTGGTTTCTTGGTGCAATATCACAGTGTTGGGTGATCTAAGCTTTTCATGAGGTGAAGAAGGGCTTACCTACTGAGAGGATGATGCTGGGTCAGAACAATCGGCTGTAATCCTCTTTGCTCTTTCTTGATTATCAATAAAGCTATTCAAGTTTTCCTCCATATTCTTGTATGATTCATGATTTATGCATTTGTGTGGTCAATGTACATCTGATCCTATATTGTTTATGATAATAAGATCTATGTTCTTGGATAGTGTTATGCTGCTTTGATTCTACAGGTACTCTTTGAAGCTGGGTAGACAAGGAAGCGATTCGCAAAGACCTACCAGAAGAGAGAGGAATCGAGTAAGGAACCAAGCGCAAGACAGAGGTTAGTCTCCTTATTCTTCTCTTATCTATTTCTCATAAAGGAAAACGAAAGTAGTTTTTAGTGTGTTTGTTTCTAAGGTAGCTACCAGCCTTAGTGGGATTAGCAACTCTGCATAGACATTATTCTCGATAAAAAAATGGTGACTCCACTGGGGAGCGAGTAGATTGTTTGTTCATCTACATTTTTTTACTTTATATACTTACAGACGGGGCCTGAAGTCAAGCCATCTAACCTTCGAACTGCATTTGCTATGCAAGTGCAAAGTAGATCAACGCTGCTTCAGTCAATCTCTGGGTTTTGTTTATAAATTAAACGATTGATTTACAAGCTTTCTAATTGCCCTCGTGGTGGCTCTAGTAACCTCTTTAGATCTACCCCTGTGATTGATTTACTAATTACCACTTGCTCGGCCTAAATCCCTGAACTGAACTGCAAACTGTGACCCCGAACCTAATCAAATTCTCGTCCCTGGTCCAGTGCACTTTCTATTCTGTGAACTTGAAATGTAGCGCACTTCCCGAGTGTAGTAGGTGCGTTGCATTTCAGTTTCACTGTGTTACAGGTGCGCTGATCAAACAAGGCCTTGTTCATAAATTTTGGTTTATGTGTTCACTCTTTTCAGCTCTATTCAAGAGTTTTGCTGCCTATATTTAGTACACCTCTGTTTGAAACCCCTTTCCTTGCTATTATTACGCCTCCATTGTGCAAAGAACTGTAAATGTTTTTATGTATTTTTGAGTCATTTTCAGTTCTCCTTTACAAAGAAGTAGTGTAATTGTACTGTCGTCTCTTGATTTGAAAGTGTCGCAAGTGTCGTTCTCAGTCATAGAAGAGAATCTTATTGTTCTTGATAGTCGATTAAACTGTTACTCTTGTATTTGATCTGAATTAGTAGTTTTTCTAGTGTCGAAAACAAGTTTTCAATTCCAAATCGCAAAGTGTTGTCATTGTCCTCATTTTGTTTTGAAAAGAAACTTGTTAGTAATTGCCGCTTTGGAAAATAATTCAGATTTGCATTTAGCTTTCTTTTTATCATTCACACATTAAGAAGGTTGAAAACAAATGCATGCATGTGCTTTTGCATTTAGACTGTTTGTTGGTTTGATTTAGGACAGTGCATATAGTGTGTGCTCTCTGCTCTTTGTTGAAAGAACGTTATCTCTCTTTCCTTAGTAGCTAGGATTTTCAATGCAAAAAGAAGATTAAACGACTGTTTATCATCTTAGATTTCATTTTAGGAATTGTACATCTACATCATGCCGTGAACCTGAAAGGAAAATTTCTTAAGCAAGATCAAACATAAAGTAAATTTAATGAATCTAAAAACACTTTGGAACCTAATGCACAACATCTAGAAGTCTAGGATAGAGACGTATTCCAGTGTTGTAAAGCCTGGTAACTGTTGTTTTCACTGTTGGTTGGGTGATTCCTCCACTTTGAGACGATAAGTGTCAGTACGGACTTGTGCTCCCAGGTACTGTAGAGTATATTTTGGGAGACCACAATAGGCTTTATCCTTTATCCATAGGAAGCCATGTCTGTCGCCCTATTGATCGCAATGCACTGAACACAACATTCAGGAAGATTGACTGTCGTACTATAAAAAGTATTCAGCAGTTTTGGGATTGGTTTGATAATCCCTTTGTCTAGATTTCCAGAGCAGTCCCTTTCGTTCCTTTTCAAACTCCTTAACGGAAAAGGTCCATCTGAGCACTTGTCACTTCAGGCTCATTAAAAATCGAAGGCGACTAGAGTCATCTTTTGTTTCTTCTCGACTCTTGAAAATTGAAAAAACAAGTTGTGTCAAGGCGTCTAAAATTTATTTTAAATAGAATAATCATCACCTTTCCTACATTGATCTTAAGTTGAGAAAAACAGAGTCCACCAACCAAGGAGTTCCCCTTGGAGGAAATCCTAGTCCCTTCTCCTCTTGGTGAGATGTTGGTGCACCCCATATGGCTACATTGTCTGTTCCAGGATTGACAATCGGCTTTCCCGTATGGCTCTTCTCGACTTCTGTCGTTCAAAACACCATCACTCCTGAACAATCAAGTCAGCAACTAAACGATATTAGAGTTACCCCCCAACCCTCTACTTCGTCCAATTCTTCCTCTCCTTCCTCTTCGCTTGATGAAGCTGGTAAAGCCCAAAATCAAGTAACTGAGAAGAAGAAGGAGAAGAAGAAGAAAGAGAAGAAGAAGAAGGAGCCAAAGGCGAAAAGGGGCAACCAAGCATCGTCTACCGAAAATCCACACACTGCACTGACCAGGCCTAAATCGCCATGTGTCATTTGCAAAGGAGGCCACTATCATTGAGATTTTCCTTGCATCCCTCGGATCTTAAGGGACTGGTCTCCTCCTTTGCACAATCCGGTGTCATCAACCTCTGGCGATCATGTTGAGCATACACCGTCAACTAGTGAAAGTGAAGCCCCTGGACAAAAGGAAAGTATAAATTTCCTTGTAAATTATGTGAAGGCGATCACGTCGTCCACCATTGTCCCTTCTTAGATGAAGCTAAAAGAGTCTTGGACGACCATCCGGTATCACCGTTATGGCTTCCTCTTGGATACGAGAAACTCTTGCTGAGTCCTTCGCTAGTTGAAAATCCGGCTGACACGCCCTTATGGTCGGCTGAAGCATCTATCATTGAAGATCAACCATCTGAATCCATACCATATGAAAGTCAAAAGGTCGAGGCGACAGTTGACCCGGTCATGCCTTCAGAGGATCAATCTTCAGATGATACAATCACCGAAGAGAACAAGAACGACACCGTTCAAATTCTCTTCGTAAACACAGACTCCGATGAACATGGGGGTAGTGTACCCATTCCTTTACCGCAGGAAGGAAGTTCGTTAGAGTCATACCCGACCGTCTATTCAGTCCCACCTCCAAGCAACTTGGTTGCTTCCTTTGACAGGAATCTACTAGGCAGACCCCATTTACCGGCTAGTGTACCATTCTAAATCATCGCTCAAGTATATAGAATGGTTATGGCCAGTACCATCGTAGATGAGGGGGCTTCTGTGAGTATCCTTTCCTCAACTGCTTGGAAAGTGCTTGGTTCGCCATCGCATTTGCCTGAGATGAGAAATCTAACAGGCTTTGACAAAGGAACCAGTCGACCGTTAGGGATCCTTCCCGATGTGCCGATAACATTGAGAAGGGAAATCGTTCACATGAATGTAATGGTAGTCCAAGGACCCATGGATTATAATCTACTCCTTGGATGAGACTATATTTATTGCATGGGAGCCATTGTCTCCTCACTCTTTAGAGTAATGTGTTTTCTGCACGAAGGAAGAGTTGTCAAGCTCGTAGACCAGCTTTCATTACCTGGTTCACACATAGAAAATAGTCATATACCAACCCTGAATGGTCTTTTCACGCAAGGAATGTCTCATCAATCCCTAGTCCGTCCTCCTGATGAGCGCGAGTGATTCGGAGGGCATGACTGAAACCCATGGGGCATGCACCCTGGTCTACTTCGGCAGGAAAACTTCAGGTATAGGGTAGGTTTCCACGAAGGATATCTGACTAGTCTGACACACCCGTCCGTTTAGGAAAAGGGGATTAGGCTAGAGTAAGATTCCCTCGTCAAAGTTATGTGAGTGGAGGCGTCTACGCCACTCACCTTTGTCTATTTCGATAGACATTACCGAAGAAGTGTTTTGTTTGTGGCACAAATAGAACAATCTTTGGTAACCTGAAAAAGGTATGCCTTTCTCGATAAAACAAATGTTTTGTCTGCAAATTGAGGGGTAACCTTGAAACTCTATTTCACTATACCTGGGGGCATGCAAACCTTTTGGCATGCAAGTGAAGAGCGACCATTTATTTTTTAAATTTATAGGCCCTCTAACCCTTTAAACTTGTAGGATTGGTCGTTTCCTAACTTGCATAAAGAAAGGATGCGGGGAAAAGCTTTGAAATAATGCCATTTTTATATGAGACATCCTTATTATGCGACTGGATTAATCGAGTAGTTTTAACGTGGAATTCAAGCTCGTTAAAAAATAAACATATGCAATGAGAAAGTGTTTCCCCCAGCGTTTAGGCTCATTAAAAAATGAAACAATTTCCGGTAAATAACCATCGTGAATGTATTAATTCAGCCTTTGAAGCCTTGGTCATGTTCTCATCATCACCTCCACTCTGTATTGGCCGATCATTCACCTCCGCTTGATTGTTTACCCCTTTTGAGGAACAACTACGAAGAGTGATCTCGTTAGCCATCCTTGTGACACTGCCGTGATTAGAAAATTCCAAACCTTACCTGGAATCAGCTGCTACCCGAATCTATCACTCATTCCTCAAAAAACGAGTCTCCTTTCAGCTCTTTTCAACTGACTCGTAAAATATGAAAAGATTGTTGAGCCATTGGCCTCTCTAGCTCGTTAAAGTGACTGGAAGTGCTATCCCTCCTTTAGATTTTAATCTTTTTGGACCTGAGGGATTATTACACAAAATATCGAGCGCTTGTTCTGTTTGGCTCGTTAAAAGTACCAAAAATTCATCCCTTTTGTATTATTTTATACTTTTTCGGACTTAAGGGATTAGATGACGAAAAAGGATTTTTTGGAGTTTCCTTTACGTCCCTTTTCAAACTCTCTAAAAATGAAAAGGACCAAGTTATCTTTGTCGTTAAACTCGTTAAAACCTAAGAGCGACAAACTTGTCCATAACAGACAAGAAAGAGTTTCACTATTGCTAGGCTCGTTAAAAGATATTGATGGGTTTGCCCGAAGGGAAAATTATAGAACAAGCATATGTTATCCTCCTCAAGCTTGACATAAATAAAGAGGTACTGGTCAGCAATGACTAGGGAAAAATTGGGAAGAAAAATTGAAGAAACTTCGTTGGTAGCAAGTTGCTCTTGAACATGACACTTTCACTCCGCATCCAAGTCGGGTTGGGTTGTTCCATTCACCGGTCACATCACCATGGTTACATCACACCATCCACATTTGGGGTTAATGCTACCAATCCACCATGTCAGTGTCGCCGATATGTTCAAGAGAAGTCGCTCAGAGAATTCACCTGTGTCTCACCCACTATAATACATTTTTGCTCCATTCTTTCATGATCGCCACCCTGAACCGTATGTCACCAGATTGTTTTCACCTCCATTAAAATCATTTGCTCCATTCCGTGTCATTGATGTGGGATTCACTAAGGCCCTCCTATGACAAATCACTTTTTGTCGACATCATCTCATTATCCAAGAAGTCGATCTAGGAACAACCCTTTAAGTACTTTGAAGCTTCCATGCCTCAATGGCAAGTTTCTCACTTCCAGCGACAGGTTTACATCAATGGCCTTCGACCGAAAGACTTTGCATGGTGTTCGACGCCAAGTCACTTATTCACACCATGTGAATTGTACTGCAGTACCTTGAGGATCATTATCATTATCGGTGATTCCTCTCGCACCTGTTAACAACTTACATCATTGGCTGGTAATCAGGCGATGTCTTTCCATGTTCGACTCTAGAACATCTCTCACATGGATTGACTTGTACTTTGAGTGAAGATCAAACGAGATTGAAGACCCCGGATCTAGTTTCATCCATCTGGGCTGCAATATATATTCAGGAAAATAAAGACATCAATTGTACATCATTGCTGCACAGATAATCATCCAATATAAGGGATGATGGCTCTACCAGAATCATCATTCTACACTCAAACAATTGTCTATCCTATGTACATGAAAATGAATTTATAAAGCTGAGCATGGGAATGCACACCTCAGCTAGATCATGAAAATAAAATGAAGATAATGTATTGTATTGTATCTTATTATAGGTCGCCTTCCAGCTTGAAAAAACTTCGGATCCTCATGATAAAGCATTTCACCCGACATCAAAAAGATTAACGACCTCATGCTTTAGGGGGCAACTCTTATAGACATTTTTGGGCACTGCAACCCCAAGCATAAATGTCCATAAACCAAGGGATCCTAAGTCCCTAAAGGTGTTGTTCCAACCCCTAAAAGAACAAGGTCAACTGATTACAGCATCTCCCAGAAGTTCTCCATGAAAAACTACTCAGAACTGGTCAAAACTGGACCATTTCACCTGCTCCATAGGCAAAGCGCATTGCATCCCACCTGAATACACACAGTAGGTGCGATGCATGTCAAAAAGCCATTCTATGGGGTACGATGGGCGAGAAGGGACAAATGGTAGGGTCAATCCGCAAGGTGGAGGAACTTGGAATCTTCCAGAAACCTCTCTTGTGACACTTGCCTCTCTGAATTCGACCAGGGATGAGTAAGAGATCATCAATCTCCAAGTGAAATCAAGAACTAACAGAGAGAAGACACTAATCAAATCTCAAAAGCTGACTCACCTCCCTTGCAGACATCTATATATGGATCCCTCATCCCAGAGATCCAGGGGCTGGAATTTTGTATCTTGTAAGGAAGTGTTGTTGGTTTCTTGGTGCAATATCATAGTGTTGGGTGATCTAAGCTTTTTATGAGGTGAATAAGGGCTTACTTGTTGAGAGGATGATGCTGGGTTAGAACAATCGGTTGTAATCCTCTTTTCTCTTTCTTGATTATCAATAAAGCTATTCATGTTTTCCTCCATATTCTTGTATGATTGATGATTTATGCATTTCTGTGGTCAATGTACATCTGATCCTATATTGTTTATGATAAGAAGATCTATGTTCTTGGATAGTATTATGCTGCTTTGATTCTACAGGTACTCTTTGAAGCTGGGTAGACAAGGAAGCGAGTGGCAAAGACCTACCAGAAGAGAGAGGAATCGAGCAAGGAACCAAGCACAAGACAGAGGTTGGTCTCCTTATTCTTCTCTTATCTATTCCTCATAAAGGAAAACGAAAGTAGTTTTTAGTGTGTTTGTTTCTAAGGTAGCTACCAGCCTTAGTGGGATTAGCAGCTCTACATAGACACTATTCCCGATAACATTTTCCCCTCCAAAATTTAGTTCTCCCAACACTACTTCCTGTGTGTCAAAATAGGGGCAGTGAGGTCATTTTTTGAGTGTTTTTGACCTTTTTGAGGGCTCAAAAGCTGTCCAAATTTCTTTGACATTGGTAGGAAAACATAATTTTCTATGCCAAATCCAAAAATTCTGAGTTCTTTTTATTTAGAGGCTCCTAGAAAAAGCGAGCGCGATGTGGTGTGGCACATAGGGTAGAAAATCCTGTTTTTTGTGCCAAAAATTTCAAAAATTAAAAAAAATGCCCCAAATTTTTTGAAATTTCAGCTTGAGTCTTCTTCATCAAGCATTGTGGTGGGCCGAGAAAGCCTAAGCCAATATCTTAAGTCCTTCATGCTCCTTTTTCCTCCTTGATGCTCTCTTCAATTTTGCCTTCAAGCTCCTGATTCTAGATTGGCACACCATGTTGCTTGACAAATAATGATATTCCATGTTTCTCAACATATTATTCTCATTGATGGCCTTCTCTAAGTTCCTCTCCAAGTGGATATTAGCTCTTTCAAGCCATGACTCCTGATCAGCATAAACCTCTTGCTCAAGTGAAGTGAGCTCCACCCTCCTCCTTTGGGCAGCTTGGTGGCTTTCCCGAATGTTTTGAAACTCCATAATCGCTTGCTAGTATTCAAGATACTTATTCCTTTTCTCCAGGTACTGTATGGTCCATTTAGCCCTATCCAAGTTGATGGAGAAGGAATTGATGTCTGCCTGCTGGTCTTGAATGACTTCTTTGAGATTTGTGCTTTGCGGGCCCATATCAGTATCATCACCCTCAATGAGAATGAAATCAGTCTCACACTCACCTGATGGTCCTTCATATTGTAGTGGTCTCTTGCCTTTGTCCTGAACCTGTTCTGCTAATGGTGGAGGTGAGAGCCCTTCCACTCCTGGTGGAGATAATACTCGCTTAGCTGTTGCGAACAACTGTCTAGTGCCGTTCTGATAAGTGATAAACAAGGGCATGCTAGTGGTCTATGTCTCATGACCCTCATGCTGATCAGAAAGTCCACCTGTTTCATGCAAAGCCTCTGAAGGTCCCTGAGGAGCTCTTAAAACTCACAAGAAATGAAGTCCTCCCAAGTGATGCCCTGTAAGCCAAGCTGATGGATGACCACAATTTTAATGAGAGAAAAATGATATATACTGTTGAACTGCTGCTGAGGAGTCTTGTGCAGTACTAGGGTGGTCATCTTCTCAATGTTTTGGCACATGAAGTAGGGGAGGTTCATCATCCTCACCTTGGTAAAATGCATCAGCAATGTGATATGATAAGCATATAAACGGGAAAGCCGACCCTCACAGCTAAAATACTTCATGATCAATTTCATCAAAGGAGCATAAGAATCTTTGAGGTACCAGAAAGGAAACACTCTTCTGAGTTGTCTCAAATAGCTGGGTTTGATGTATGGTTCATAATGCCACTAGTCAATTTGCTGCCTCTTGTTCCATTGCTCTCCAATGTTAGGAATACCGGTCGCTAGTGAAATAGATTCTGGTGTTAATGTGAAAGTGACACCAGCTAGAGTGGCTTGACCATCATGTAAATGCAACACAAACAAATGAGCCAACTCATGATGAAACTGAATGCTAGCAACCTTCTCACAAAATTCATAGCAGGACTGGTGTTGAAAGCAAGTGATGGCAAGAGGGCAGGCCTGTAACTTAGCAAGAGTGGTTGGTTCTTCTCGAATATGTTTGCCACCTCTATGAGGCCTCCTGGGTGCATGTACCTCTGTAGGTGAGTCACTGTATGTCTCCTCTTCATCATCATATGAGGGATCAGATGCAATTTCTGCTAGTGGATGAACCATCTTGATGAGAAATAGGTGATTTATGATGTGTTTTGACTTTTGCCACCAAGGGAACAAGTGATATGAGGGACTGTGGAGGGAGGAAACAATGAGGGATTTTAGGGACTGTTAGGATAGGGTTTAGTTAGGGAAATAGGGAATGATTTGGGAGTTTTTGGTATAGGACTAGGGTTTGGGAATTTGTATTTGGGATTTTGGGGAAATGGGAATTGGGGTAGGAATAGATGATGTTTTAGGAATGTGGAATTTAGGGAATAGGGAAATCAAGGGAAAAATGGAGTAAGGGAGTGGTGAGGGAATAGAAAGATGTAGCCAAAACAACAGTTCAAACACTAGGTAGCAATTTCCTTTGAAAGATTTCAAGAGATAGGGTTTGATATCTTTTTTAAACCATCACCATAACACAATCACCATAAATTGCATAAAAAAATTGATTCACTAGCAGTGATGAAGGCTCAACCTACTTGGACAAATGATGATCCACACGTTTTGGGCGATTTGGAACGAATTGTTGAAGGTTTTGGACTTGCTAGCTGTATGTGCTGCGCATCAAACCCAACATGCCACACCAGTTATGTGTGCCGTGCCCATGTAAATTTGCACCGGAACTCGCAACCCAATGCGCTGCACTAGTTATGTGCACTGTTCCAGTTGACCAATGTGTTGCGCCTCCGTTTTCTGGCAAATTTCTCCCACTTTCTCTTACTCACCCCCAAACATGACTTTCCTTACACAATTTTTTTTTTAAATGAAAATGAGCTTTTCAAATTCGAGACATGACTTATATACAAGTCCAGTCTTTTAATTTTTTGGTTGGCAAAACCCACTTTTACAATGTTTGAAAATGACTTTATTTTATCTCTATTTTGAACTTTTTCACCTTATTAGAGCTTGTGATGATCTGAATGACTTATGTTTTTCTTGTTTTGCAGGGGATTGGAGATACTGAGGCTAAGAAAACTGACCAGGGTTGCAGGCGAAGAAATTTACATATGAAGGGATAAAATTACATGAATTTGTACAATAAAATCTAAAGATACCCTGGTTTTCCTCAAAATAGAGTTTTGAGGAAGAACACATCTTGGAGCACTTAATTGTGAAATTTATTGATGCTAGAACCTCCCCATGTGCCTGCTGGTTATTATTGGACTTTTTAAAACCCTTTTTGATGAAACCCTAGACCTAAATGACCGTTAACCCTAGAAAAGACTTTTGCAATCTTTAAGACAAAAAGATGAATGTATACAATTTCTTATAAGTAAACATGAACCAGTAGGTAAATGAAATGAGGGAAACTGTAGGGGAAGCCAATACCATCAGATGATCCATGCTCCTAATGGAATGCAGCTCACTGAGTGGGACACCTAATATGTAATGCAACAAAAGGATTTGATCTCTGATGGAGGGATGAAGATACCAACACTAACACCTTTGGCCTTCCCATTGAAGCCTTTTTATACTTCTCCCAAAGAATTTTTCTAGTTGGGAATTCGTTGGGAATAGTTGGGCCATAGGCACTAATAGGTAATCAATAGGTAAAACCTGTGATCTCCACCCGAAATTAAGGAGATTTAATTTTTTTAAGTGTTTTAAGACATATACGCGGGTTGGGTATACACAGACCCATGTACACACATGTTTAGGTCAGGTAAATGTCGCGTATAAGGAGTAAAACACTATTTTTTAAGTATTTGGACCAGATCTGGAAGGAGGGGTTGCCCTAGGCCATAAATGCAGCATCACAAATATCAAGGGTGATATTTGGAGCTATAACACCTATATTTGTTGTTAAAAGCCTGTTACATCTGAGCCCAAGTTATGATGCTATCTCCAGGTAAACCCATGAACCGTCTCAATGTTGCATCCTTGAGGGTAGATGGAAAAAATTTACCCTTTTCTCATTATCTGTATAGTCCTAGCTTCAACATATAACAAAAAACTCAAATAGGAAAGTGTTAGTGTCCTTTGTGGTCAGGCCATGGAAATGAGGTAGAGCATAGGGGCTTATATTCTCCATTTTAGTGTCCCCATTGGTTTCCTTGATGGGGAAGGAATCCTCAATTCTCTCTATATTTTCTATGTCATTTTCATTTTCAGCTATTGGTTCAGTAGGAATGGGTTCCTCTTCTTCTGCTTCCCTTGTAGGTTCTTCAAATATGTCAGGTTGCTCACCTAAAGGTTCCTCCAGTTCACAGCCACCGAATAAGAGCGAAGGTTGGTTGTTGGATGCAGTGGGGGTATTTGGCAAGGATTTCCCTAAATTTTCCCTACTCCTACGAGACATGAAAGGAAATTTTTTTCAAGTTGGTTGTTGGAAGATTTTTTTAGCAAGAAAGTAATTTGAAGAAATGAAATTGTTGATTGAATGAAAACTACTAACATAAAGAAACTACTTGCTGAATTGAAATTCTATTTGCAGAATGGAAAGGAAAGCAGATAATGACAAATGAAAGAAAGGAAGCTACTAGATTACTTTTGTAAAAAGAAACTAATGGAAGAAAATTAAAGACTAGAAATAAAAGAAAGGAAATCTGGGATCACATTCTACTCTGACACCTCCCTGGCAACGGTGCCAAAAAGTGATGAGTGCTAGTATTGTAGCAAGGATGTTGCAACTCCTGGGCTACCAACTTTACTTATCAACCCAGGGTGCTTACAAACTTTGAGGTGACAATGCTATATGCACAAGTACAAGTGAAGGTCAGAAGAAGCTAGACTTCCATAGAGTCAGAAGAAGCTTGATTCTTTGATGGAAGAAGAGAAAATCTATTCTAAGTGAGCTACTCTACTATAGTAATGAAGAAAACAACATGTAATGCTAAATCACACCATATCCTAATTAACCATTTAAATAGCTAAAATAAGGAGAATTTACTAAATGAACACTAACCTAATGCTACTATCTAAGTTATAGAAGTAAAGAGCATCAAACAAAAATAATGTGTAAGCAGTAAACTAAACTAAATCTGTTTTCGCGTTCCTGGTGTTTTGGTAAAATCGAGCATGCAAGGAGTCAAGTGGAAGAGCAAGCGAAGATCGAAATTAGTGAAAAGAGGACATAGCGAAGTAGTATTTCATGGAACCAATGGATCAATGAGCGAACAATAAAAATGGAAGATGAATGGCGGAGATCTTATCGCGGGAGGTTAAGTCAATAGATGGACGAACAAGACTAATCTGAAGATGAATGGCAAATATCTTATCGTGAGAGGTTAAGTCAAGAGATGGACGAACAAGACTAATCGGAAGATGAATGGCGGAGACCTTATCACGGGAGGTTAAGTCAAGAGATGGACGAAAAAGACTAATTGGAATATGAATGGTGGAGATCTTATCGCGAGAGGTGAAGTCAATAGATGGAAGAACAGGGTTAACGGGAGATGAATGGTGGAGATCTTATCATGAAGGTGAAGTGAATAGATGGACAGACAAGATTAACAGAAGATGATAGGTGGAGATCTTATCGTGGAAAAAACGTGCGGGATGATGTAGCAGGTTTTCGTAGGTGGGAAATAATTTCTCGCATGCCCTCAATGTTGTAAGCACAATTCCAAAATTTTACGCTATTAGCCTAACTGGGTGACACGTAGCATGAGAAAACCACTTTTCTCATGTGCTCTCGGGCAAATATCGGTCGTGAAAGAATCTACGTGAGATTGCGCGATAGCCATTGGATCAAGCTAGATAGATCGATGGTGGAAGTTTGGGGCACATAAAGTATTGAGATGATGCGATAGCCGTTAGATCAAGCTAGACAGATCGATGGTGGAGATTTGGGGTGCATAAAGTATTGAGACGACGCGATAGTTGTTGGATCAAGCTAGACAGATCGGTGGTGGAGATGTGGAGCACATAAAGTCAAACGTTGAAATGAATATGAAGAACCTATGCGACACGCAGTTGACGATGGTTGGTTAGGGTTGTTGTGAAAGGAAATCTATGGGTATAATCCTTGCTAACTTGCTAACTAAAGAAAAAGGCACAAACGGAAGCAAACTAAAACACAACCAATCTACGCTATACTTGATCCAGGTGGATATTGGTGGCCACCCATCAATTCCACTTGGACCCCCACTATTGCTTCTTTTAGTTTTTCAGTTTCGTTAATTGTAGTTCAGTACTATTTTTAGCAGTTTTTCAGGTCCTAAACTTCTGGAGCTGTTTTGAGGCCCTAAAAGACGTTCTTTTGGAAATCTACTGCTAACGATTTTCTGTCTAAATTCATGATTTTCCTCATATTCCACGAAGAAATATTTCCAATGGGCTATCATGCACATCAAACAGAGATAATATGACCAAGTCATGACCCCGGGAAGTTGGTAGTCCAACTCACGCCAACGGGGCCCATAAACTCTTGGTGTTACATCTCCTCGGGTTAGGGTTTTGGTTGTTTAGTGTTTTCTCTTATTGTCCAATAATAAAAAGACCCTTGAGCCTCATTGTAGTTCAGCTCAGAGGGATGTAGCTGCCACATCTCTTCTCAAAGATAAGCTACCATCGGCCTAGCTGGTGTATTTCCATTTCTGTTTGTAAGCATATTTCAATATTTTGCATTAATGAAATGATGTATTATTTCTACTACATCTCTATGTTTATGGTTATCTCTGTAATTTGTTGCATTCCTGTTTCAATCTGGATCAATACTTTTGTAATGGAAATGCAGCTACTTAAGCAAATGAACAATTAAACCATAAATCTACGCTAACATACATGTACAATAAATAGGAGCCTTAGCTGCTAGGGTTGGGCCCTAACCCAAGAGCTTCAACCCTCTGAGTTAACTCAGCACTGGCTCAAAACAAAACTCATTCTTATTATAAAAACAATGGATTACATCAACAACTGTCACAAGTCTTGCTACTAAAAAGTAAAGTAAAGTTTTACAATCAAAAGTGCGAATCCTACTAAGGTCCTAGTCCTCTCTACTTATACGACTGAAATCTCCAACGAATTCCTTAAAATTAGGGAGGCTCAACTCCCAAACTTGAGATAACTAGTGCTTTGACTTTCACTTGCTTGACTGGCTTCTAGTACTCATGATTTGGCTGGTTACACTCCGAGCTGATGAAGGAATATTCGAATGGAGGGGTAGTAAATGAGGAGGATTTACCTCCTATAATTCCTCTCCCTTGTAGCATTCGAGTTTTGACCAAAATATTTACTAAAATTCCTTGCTTTTATCCTTTAATCCTGCATTAAATGCACATTAGACCACAAAGAAGAAATATCCAACTCTAACTCATCTCATAAGCAAAATAAAATCAAAAGTATGCAACAATTTGTGAGAATAGTTGGTTTGACTAAGCTAGGAGGTGAATTAAGGCCCATATAATTACCCAATGATGAGGCTCATCAACTACTCTACTTTAGAAATGCTAGATGAGTTTCTGTCCTTTTATATTCTCCTCAAGAGGGAGACTCCTTTCACCTCCTTACTCGGACTCGAGCGAACTCCTTTCCCAAATTTAATTAATTTTTTATGATTGCTAATTTTGATCTCTCCTAACCAACTTTGGACCTACAATTTTGCACATGTATGAGGGTAATCTAACCCAAAATAGTCCTCCAATGTTAACCCTTTCCTTCGTTACCTTCTTTTTCTCCTTCATTGATCTAGAAGCTCTTTCTTAGAATTTTTCTCGCATTTATTCATATAGTTTCTTCACCAAATTTATTATCACCAAATGAGGTCGAGGACAGGTATATATAATATTTTTTCCATGTCCATTATGCTAACATGATCTTCTAGAGTAGGCCGATATGATCCCTTGGAGAAGGGATGGCTTCATATTCTAGATTCTTCCTTCCTTGTAGGCCGACTTGACGAGGGCTACTGACAAGATCTTATAGGGTGACTTTACATAGAGAAATATTATTCTTTCTAATGTGTAACATGCCTTCTTTACGAACAATGACTCTTTAAACTTTTATGACTAGATATCAATATTCCTAAGGGCTCCCAATGGGAGCATCAAATAAATAAAATATCTTGCTCATGAAACCCATGATGCAAGCATTACAATAATTTTATTTTTCTTCTTTACAACTCTTACATAAAATCATAATTACATGTCATTATGAAGACTAAACCTAGTTATACTTTTCAACACTTCCTCTTAACTAGGGAGGTATTGATAATGGTAATTGGTTTTTCTCAATCTGAAGAATTTCTCATAAGAAGAATCAAATTGGTAACCTATTTGTTTAGCATCATATCAACCACCATTATTATATAGCAGGGCCTTGACTAAAACCTCTATCTCTCCAAAATATCTGAGCTCAATGCTAGCAATTTACTAATGATTTATAGACACTCTCATAATTGTCTCTCTCGGAACATACCCCACCCAGGTTTTGAGGGTCTGCTCCATCAGGAATATTCTTACCTTGGACTCGACAGTCCTCAAATAATATCAATCCTCTATGATTACTCTTATCATGGATGCCCTATCTCAATGTCAAAGAGTATTAGATGCAAAACGATTACCCAATCTTCTATTCTATCTTCCTAGGTGAAGGAAAGAATTATGTGTCTTCCTCTCCCTCTTAATTATGGAGGAAATATATATTCCAATAAAGGAATGTAATCATTCCTACAAAAGGAATGTACCTAATATCCCTCTTGGCTTAGGAATTTCAAAGTTTCTTCCAAGTAAGAAACTTGCTTCCATGCTCCCTCTTAATTACTAACCTACAACTACTCCTTAGGTGGAGATAATGGGAAAACCAACTCCTTGAATAAATCCCTCCTTTGATGTCATGAATTTATTTATTTTTATGAAGTCTTCATATTTAGGATATTCTTCATAGGGCACAAACCATCCATCACTTTCATTCATGGGTCAATTATGTCATCATTCCTTTCATTAGAAAGCGATCCATCAGTTTACATATGGTCTTGCTTCATGTCATGCTTCCTTCTTCATGCCATATTTTTTGGAAGAATATTACATCCTTGTATATGGTCCTCTTTGAAGACATTCACTGTTCTTATCTTGGCAGTCCTCCATGAGCCCATCCAGATATTTGTTTAAAAATAAGAAATGAACACTTAAATCAAAATCATCTTTGTGATGGTCTTTCATCATGACATTTTCCATTTTGCATAAACATCCTACACATATGTTGACATATCTCCCGAAGCTATCTATTTTCAACGATTTGCATCTTTTTTAGACTTCCATCAGAATCTTCATATCTTTCTAGGAGATTTCCTAGTCAAATATTCTTGGCCTCAGATGTTGAATTCCTTCTTCCATGGTTTCCTATTCTATTATCTCTTCCTTTCTTTCTTCACATATTTCATTCCCAAGAACTTTCAATCAGAGTTCCCTTAATTACTTTCAACCACCTCACTTTCATATGAGGACATATTATGTTGATTTCATCTAGTGCGACCCATGCCTTCTACATCCTTTCATAGAAGGACATTACTTTCCTTTGATCATGCTTCTCAAGATAGAGCAATGATCCATGTTACCTGCAATCATGACTTTATAATATCAAATACAAGCATACATACCTCATTTACCTTTAGGTCATTTAGGCTTCTTTCACCAGCTTCAACCCCTTGATGTGATTCATCTCTTATGTCATCATACCATCATCCCAAGGATTCCACAAGTTGGAGTTCTTGATGAAACACTTGCTTCCTCTCTAAATTTGTGAACCTTTCAATGAATACTCCACCAGAGAATCATGAGGATATTGCATATCCTTCTCCAATAGATGTCACTTTTCGATGTATGATGAGCCTTGTCCTGGGTGACTTGTACCTTTCCTTAAGTTTCCAATCAGGTTCCCAATAGCTATATTCGTCATAGTTGACTACCATAGATGTTGTTCGAGACATCCTTCATGTTTCCTATGGTGATGTTACAAACTCTTACTTCTAGAACTTTTCTTCTTGCTTGGAATTACTTCTTTCATCTTCCTCCACTTCTTTGGTGAAATGGACTTCTTCTCTATCTTCCTTATTATTGAAAATATTTCCTATAATGCACATAGCATTGAATCTTAGCTGTGTTCTTCTTTCCTTTCTGAGGACCAATTTTTCTAAACTTCCCCTTCCTTCCCGAAAATGTTTGACCACATACTGCCCACAGCCTATCTTCTTCTATCTTGCATAGGTACCACAAGTTGTTGAATGGGATAGATTTCTTATCCTCCTAGGCAGTTGTTATCTTATTAGTTGGTGCATTTAGAACAATGAGGATTATCTCTCCCAGATCTTGCAATTGAGATTCTTCTGAAGATAACCCTTTATCCTTTGATACCTTCAATTTGTGTAGTTCAGACCTAAGTGATGTGACCAACTAATCATATATCTCTTTTGATGTCTCTAATCCCGTTATTTAGGGAATGAGGGAACCTTTGACTGATTTCATAAGAATCCCTTGAGCCCTTTGATCGCTTTCCATGTATTCAGGTAATAATTGAACTTTGAATGGTTTGTAGACTCTTCCATAGATATGATCAATGACTTCACATTCTTCGAGGACTATGTCTATCCTCTTTTTGCATGCAAGTAAGTTTGATGACCCAATGATCTTATAGATTTCCTTGCAAAACAAAGTCATTTTTACTAGATTAAATTATAGAATAAAAGATACTTACTAGACAAGTAAAGAAGAAATATTCAACCTGATTCCTTTGATGAGGATGTATTACTTTACTTTTGGATGATTTTCTTTCAAATGGAATCCCTTCTTCAATAAAAGGAGATTACCCCTTTTATGTTGAGAATGCTTCTAATATAGCTCCCTCTGATGAGGGTGATTGATGAGGATGTCCTGATGCTTACTTCGATGATATTCGTTAAGGATAATCAGGTCCTTGCTTCAACTGGAGAGAACTTTCCTTATATCCTTCTTTGTCTTCAAGATACTTTGACTTATTGGTGTTGAATGAGTGAAGATCATAAATTCTTCTAGGATTTTGGCTCTCTCAAAGATGATTTGATCTTAGTCTTAGAAATTCTTCTTTAGGATGTCTATACTTTTGGCTGCCTTGCTTTGTAGATATCTTCAACTCGATGAGGGTCTTTGTGGCCTTTTAATGATATCTTCAAACATTTTGCTAGTGTAGGATTCTTCTTTGATCTAGGGTTTTATGCTTCAATGTAGATATTGTCTTTACTTTGACATCATTCAACTTGATTTGATGCATTTCTCGAGATTGGATCCTTCGGTGTCCCTTTGATTACATACCCTTTTCTTGAATTTGACACCTTAGCTTTGATACCATGTTGAGAAATATAGGGCATCAAAAGATAGGTAATTTATCTTCTTGTGATAATTACTTGTGATAGTATTTTTACTACTTCATTATGATCTTCTCTTCTTGATTATTATTGTGTTCTTCTCATCAAGACAATTACCAAATCATGAACAATAAAGCGACAAGGGAGACAATATATAGGCTTGTTAGCCAGGGCAAAAACCTCTCACTCTTTGAGAGGAAAACCCAAATGAAATTATTCTTATAGATCTTCAATTGATGAATACGAAGACCATGATAAAGACCCTTGACACTAGCATCATCCCAAGACTAAGTCACTAGCTTCCTCTATAATGCTTCTCTTCTTGTTTCTCTTCTCAGATTCCTTCAGATTCACATCCTTTTCTTGTAGGTCTACAACTCTACTATAGAAAGCCTAGATGAGTTGTGATCCTTCTATAGTCTGCTAAAGTGGTAGACTCCCATCACCTCCTTACTCGACCTCCTTGAGCGAAGTCCTTTCCCAAACATGATCACCTTTTATGATTGCTAATTTCAGTCTATCCTAGCCAGCTTCAAACTTGCATTTTTTCACACATGTGAGGGAAATACGACCCAAAATAGTCGTTTAATGTTGACCTTTTCCTTCGTTATCTTCTTATTCTCCATCACTGATCTAGAATCTCTTTCTTAGTATGTTTCTCATACTTCTTAGTAGACTTTCTTCACCAAATTTCTTGCCACCAAATGAGGCTGAGCATGGGTATATATACTACATTTTCCATGTCCATTAGGAAAAAATGATCTTCTACAATAGGCCGACATGATCCCTTGGATAAAGGTTGACTTCACCTTCTATATTCTTCCTTCGTTGTAGGTTGACTTGATGAAGGCTAGTGACAATGCCTTGGAGGGTTACATTACATAGACAAATATGATTCATTACAATGTGTAGCATGCCTTCATTACATGACAATGACTCTTTAGACATTTTTTATTAGATCGAAATATTCCTAAGGGCTCTCAATGGGAGTCTCATACGAATTAGCAAAGTATGTCGCCAGGAACTTAACACCTCTGGTTGGTAAAACCAACTCTTACATCAAAGGCTCCGACCAATATGTAGATTTCATTAAATAGGCTAAGCTAGATCTGGGAGATAAGATTGTCAGTTTTGATGTGGTCCAACTCTTCACCAAGATTCCATTAGATGAAGCAATCCAAGTGGTAAAAGAAGTGGCAGACCCCTAAACTGTAAGGTTAGCCTAAAATCTGTCTATGTTCCACTTCACCTTTTGATGCTAACCTAAGCTGCAAAATACCCCAATAATTCAGCCTAAGCCGCATATACCCACAATATGCAAATACAATTGCATGTCACACTATGTGTGTCCCAGGAATTCCAAATATTCCTTACTTAGTAAAAACCTTCACTTAATCAAGGTTTGAGGCTCCTTAAATAAACTCTATGTGGAAACGTTTCATTTGACTCTCTAAGGTATAAACTTTAATAAAACTTTAAGCAGAACCTTATACGACCCTTAAAAACCTTTGGTTAATTCTATTTAATCACACATATTAACCATACTGTGGTCTTTAGACTTTGGTTAACTCAAACTTAACCCATAATACATTAACTCCGCTTAGTTTTATTATAATTTCCATATAATAGAAATATTTCATAGTCCACACTTAACCTTACCTTTCTGCCATTCTTCAGACCTTTGCACATATATCGATGCTCTCCTTAGCATGTTAAATCTCCGCCATCGATCTCATTCCTCGATCCGATGGTTATCGCGTCACCCTTTCATCAACTAACCAAGATGATATTTACCGTTGATCTACTCCACCCAATCCAATGGTTGTCACGTCACCTGATCACCAACAAGCTTGATTGATATTCACCATTGATCAATCCCACTTGATCCAACAGCTATCGTGTAAACTCACGTGAAGTCATGCACAACTGATATCAGGTTGAGAGAACGCAAGAAAACTGGTTTTCTCTCTCCATCATATGCTACGTGTTGGCCTCTAAGCTTAATTGCGTGAATTTTAGAAAGACCGCTTACCACCTTTAGGGCACACTAGAAACTGATTACCCCTTGCGAATACAACTTCACCCTTTTTCTATCACATGGGCTTAATGTCCGCCATTCATCTTCTTAACTTTATTTTGCGCGTTTTAATCTTAGTCATCTATCGCACATAATCTCGTCCGTTGATATGATTGATCCAACGGTTCATGTGCAGCACTACGCTCTTTTGTTTCTTACTGTGTAACAACTCATTCGACTTTCTGCCTAGGTATTTGCTCCCACCTTATGGTTTTCACTTGTTCTGATCTTGATCTCTGCTCGCGCCTTTATGCCTCCTTCACCTCTGCTATAACATTAAAGGCTTTCTCCAATATTGTCTATGTGTAAAACCATAACACTTCTCTTCACACTTATTCTTTGATTCTACATACCTGCAACCTACGTTATACAAAATTACTTAAGTTCAAACACAACTTATAATTCAAATACACATCACACAAACCCAGAATCAAGTTATTTGTATTGATAAACAACCATTTACACAGGAATTTCTTCCTCAGCCCGATCTTCAATATCCATGGCCTTTCCCTACCTTCCCGTAGGCCTAATTGACTCACTGACTGCTGAATGCTGACTGACTCCGTATCTACCTGAATCTATGCCTTTTGGATTACATTTATACAACAGGTTTTGTTTAACCAATTCTGGTTCAGATCCTAAATTTGTTGAACAAAATCCTGAATATCCTCTAAGTCCACTTTTAACTCCAGTAATCCCTAAAAATCCTCTCTAGTTCCATGAATCATGACACCACTTTCTAGTCTAAGAGTTACAATTGGTTTCCAACTCTCTCAATCCCTACTAATCACTCAAGCTCTCCTACATTCGAGAGAATTTACAAATAACCTCACAATATCTAATTAATTCCTATTCTAATCACTCAAAACATTAATAATTACATACATAGGAATCCAACTTCCTCGAAAACACAAGACCCCGTAAGTTAACTAGAACATAATGGAATTGCTGAGCTAAATCGTCCTGCATCAGACTCCCAAGGTTAAAATAATCATGATCTCCTGATGATGTGCTTCTGACCTTTTTCTTCCTGGATCCCATACTTTGTTCTATAATTTGTCTTTGGTGGTTGCTATTGTTTGTTGTTTTTCTCCAAGTTTCCACACTTTATGTTGCTTTGCCCCACTAGCTATACTTTTACAATCTAGTGTTGTCTTTCTTTTTCTGCTACTCCTTGGGCTTCTTACTGCTGTTTTATTTTGATGCACCTTCATCATCAATATTATTATTGTTTCAATCTCTATGTCCAATTTATCTTTTAACTAATAATTACTTTGCCATTTCTTGTTGTACTTTGTCCACTCATCTTCAAACTGTTGTTTTCTATCTTCTCTTTGAAGCTGTAGGATTCTTACTACCACCCTTTCATCTTTACCCTCTTGTTGCTTCCCAAACAACCTCCATTCAATATCTATAAATTTACTTTCAAAAAGTAATTTATCCTCCAATTATCTTTGTACTTGATTCCCCTCAAATACATCACTATGTTGTCCATCGATTCCATCATATTTTCCTTCTTCTTCTTTGACAACCCTTAGTAATTGTCCTTAACTTCCTTGACTGATTCTGACAACTAGTTTAACTTATTCAAGCACAATATCTTCATGCTTTTCTTTTTCCTCATCAGCATGTCTGACCTGGGAACTTCGAGTCTTCTTCAGTTCTAAAACCAACTCTTCAACTTGAAACATGTCTCTCTCCTTTTCATCAAATCTATAATCATAAAACAATTATCAGAATTAACAATATAAAGCCTCATTACCTTTTCCTTCTCTAAAAACATTTCAGTATGCTGCTCTAATTTTTCCTCCTCTACCAACACATCAGTATGCTAATTCAACCTCTCTAAAGAATTCTCTAAAGGACTCTCGAGATTGTCTTCAAGTCTCCAAAGGAATTCTCCAAGTCTCTCTTCCACACCATTTTCTTCAACCATTTCTTTATGCTCTTGTCGACTATAGTGAACTCCTTTCTCTGCAATCATACTGTCATACTCTGAGTTTTCCAACAAATATTCTAGAAATTCAATTTCTCTTTGAAACTTCATAAGTACTTCATCATCACTTATAATTCCTACATTTATACACAAATTATCAATTTGAAAGTTACAAGGTTCAACAATATCAATTGTTGCTTCACATATCAGCTCTTTAGACTGAATCTCATCTCCTTCTTTCACTAGAAATTGTTCCTAGGTTGTAACAACTTCAAACATCAATGTATTACTAAATTCTTTCTGCTGTAATAATTCATTGCTTTCCCATTTAAGAGACATTCTCCATCTTTCTTTACATCTAAGTATTCATATTTTGAAAGATACTCTTCCATACTTTTGACAACTTCAAAAGACTGCTCATCCTCTGCAAAACATTCCTTTGTTATTGACCAATCATCAGATGCCCTTCCTCTCTTTGCTAAATCTTTTGCATAGGCTTCTTCTTTCTTAACATCTTTCAGTAGATGTCCTTCTTATTCAATACATTTTGCCTTTATATCTCTCTGTAAACTTTCCTCAAGAGCTATCCTTACCTAATTATCTGCATTAATATTCTCCTACATTTGTTCTTCATCAAAATTCATTAGATTACCTCTCTCAGACAATATTACTTCGTTCTTCATTAGAATAATATCTTGATCTTCCAGCTTTATGACAACTTTAAATGACTACCTTTTATCATTAAGTAACTCATCCATAGACTCGTTCTGCTGTAACCAGTCAAATTATTTCTCTTCTGAGAAATTTTCTTTGTTGTAGAGCTGTAACTAGGGTCTCTCACACCGCTAATTATTCCACATTAATAAGTCAATCCGAGAACGTTTTGTTATTGCAAGAAGTAGCTCAATCCGAGGCTATTTGTCCGAGTAATGCTTAGTAGTACAGTGTTCAGAAGATCCAAAGGAAAACAGATGCTAAGCTGTAACTAAACTAACCCAAAAGATGGAATCACACAAAACAGTTGATCAGTCAAGGATACGGAAGCAATAACCCATCCCTCTAGAAACTGACTAAAGAAGGGAAATTAGAGCATGGACTTATAGGTCTGGGAGCTAAGCAGCGTCTTGCTGAGGCTCACTACAGATTTAGGCCTTCTCTCACACCAAAACAACAAAGGCAGGTAAATGAATCAGCGGAAAGCAAAATGGAACAGCAAAACAGAAATGGGACAACAGTAAATGGAACAGTAGTAAAATGGAACAGCAATCCTTAATGATTTATGGAACAACAACCATCACCTGTATGTACATGTTCTACACTAATATAGCAATCCGAGAATATTGGATGATATAACTATGTTTCTAAACAGAATGACGCTACTCTCAAATCCCACAAATATTGTTTCACATAAATCCAATGACAGTAACATTCATACCAGCACTCTGTTACAGAAATGGCTGAATAAAGATACAATTCGACCCTGTGTAAATCCAATTATACAGTGCAGAGTCCTTACATGGAGAGATCATTCATTCATTGATCATAACAGAGCATAGCGTATCATATAAAGAATTTATCAGATTGCTAAGCAATAAAGATAAACAAACCACACACAAATCACCGTATAATGATACAAAAGCAAGTGTCCTTCGGAGCCGGGCCCTTAGCTGCCAATGGTACACTGCCTTAGATTACTCCAGACACAGAGATAGAATAAACACCAAGTCTTTTATATTAATCGCATCCACAAAAGTATAACAAAATCAGGTCTGAGTGAGACTCAATGATTAAAATTTGTTCTGGAACTGTAAAATTACAAAAACAGTCGTCTCCTTGCTTAATGATGTTGTGCCATTATATAAACGAAATGACGAAGATATCTAGATAATCATAGATAAGTAAAGCAGCGATCCCTCAGGATCAAAGATCTTGAGGGATTCGCTAATCGTTCACTCTTTCTTGCGTTCGCCGAGCCGGTATCCCGCATTCTTTTCCTGGACTATTCAATTCCGATTTTTCTTGATCGTGTCCGCATCCGGTTCCCTACTGGAGGAACAACAGTTATTTTTCCTCTGCTTCTCGCTTTTGGACGGGAACTCCTTGCTCGCACGTCTTCCTGCATAGAAAACGTCAATTATTAGCACTTGAGCTTCCTTTGTCTATTTTTGCACATTTTATCAAAATCCTTTATCTTCTTTGAATTCCTAATGCAGAAAAGGTTACAATTATTATTGAAAAACCACTAGATTGCTTGTCAAAAGCATACCTTCCAAGTGCTCCACACACCCCCCTGCTTACCCTGTTTCATGGCCTCATGAAAACATTATAGTTGACATGCAAGGCGGTGAGAGAATAGGCCGGAGAAGGGATCTCGTGAGGAGGCCGACAACCGTGATGAGCAACTAGATTCTGAAAGAACTGATCTATTTGATCTGCAGGCATCTCATACAAGGCCTGATATCTGGGTGCGGGGTACCAAATAATTGGGCTGCGAAATCGATACCCCAACCAGGATGGCCCTGCTTGCAGAATCCGTTCCCCATAAAGGTTCAATCGGCTGGCAGCCAGCTCAAAATTCTCATATTTGAATGGTTCCCTGAGCTGGATGCTTGGACTAGAGGTCCGGTATCGAAATTTTGTAGCATCGATGGCAAGATCTTTAATAGTCAGGAAATATTCCAGACCATTTCGGATCAAGTCTTCGTGCATGGGTCCTAATATCTCGATGACACCTGGGATCCTCATAAGACTCCTGTGCTCTCTCCATAGCATCACTGGGTTTCTAGGTTCACCTCGTATCCACAAGTCTAGGCTATTTTCTTGTCTCTGAAAGGTGTTATAAGCTCTGAGCCATTTCAGCTGATTAACCCCAAATGAGATGAAGGCTTGGAATTGTATATCGCCAACAAAAGGGCCAGGATTTAAATCAGTTTCCTGGTCTAGCACAAGGTTGTGCAAGTAAAACTCGCACAATAACCTTTGAACCTTAACCCCATAATGCTTGCAACAGTCTATAGAATAATTAACAGTGTTGATGTGGATAGGTGCTCCTGCCCTAACGGCTTTTATTTTCAATCTCAAATATCTTTCAAGCAAAAATAAAGCATAATTTTTAGCAGGGGCCCTACAAGTCAAAACGTCATTATATAAGGAACACACAGTGTCCATCTGCTTACCAACACTATCTAATCGATGAGTTACCTTAGCAACCTTTTCTTGTTCCTTCTGCCATCCCTCAAAGGCTTGGCTTTCGGATTGACTAATACTTCGAAGTTGCTGTTGTAACTCTTCGTATTTCTCCCGGGGGATTGCTTGCTCTCTTAGTTGTTCAGCTTCTTGTTGGGCTTGCTTCATCATCCCATGCAAGGTTCTCGTTTTTGGATCCTTTTTCCATTGAGCCGTAGAGGCCGGGAATTTTGCCTGAGACTTTTTATTGCGCTGTTTAGAGTTCAGAACCCGAATAACCCCTGAGGGTGATGCCTCTGTTTGGATCCCCTTATTCTCTTTCTCTTTCTTGACACGAATGAAAGGCTGCTGAGGTCCCCCTGCCCTTGGAACATCTTGCTGTTCTTCTCCCTTAATTGGAATGTCAGTTTGTTCTCCAGGGTCAGATGGAACAACAGTCTGTTCCTCTATGTTATTTGGAACAGCACCTTGTTCCTCATTATCATTTGGAACAGCAGACTGTTCCTCGGCAGTAGGTCTCCTGATGGGGTTTCGACCAACAAAACGGGTTCTTGTCCTCGGGGTTTTTGCTGTAGTGGCCCTCCTCCTTTTCCTTGTGGTCCTTTGTATTCTCAAATTGGCTTTCAAAATTCGAATTTGCTGCCGGAGCCTGGCTATAGTGCCCAACAACCTCTGCTGTTTCTTTCTTAATTTCTTAATTTCCTTTGCCTCGGCAGAGGGTTTGGCCCTTAAGCCCGCTCCTTCTTCATCTGGGATATCTTCCGGCGTCCTGGGGATAGACTGTCCCTGATTGTTGTCTTCAATTTCATTATCATAACCAGGCAGGTTTTCTTCTCCTGCCTTTTCTGCATGTACTTCCTCGGGTAGTTCTTCCTCTGCGGGACTGTCAGGGACGCCTGCTGTGCTGGAGGGCTGGCCATATTCCCCCATATTGGCCAGAACTGCTGCCAATTCCTCCTCACCTACAGGGTCCTGCGACGGGCTACCCCCTGGCTGTGCTATTTCTTCTTCTTGATTGCCCTGTTCGGTAACCCTTTCTTCCTCAGAGTGCTCATCTTCTTGGTTGTTCTGTTCGGTGGCCATTTCTTCCTCAGAGTGCTCATCTTCTTGGTTGCTCTGTTCGGTAACCATTTCTTCCTCTTCTGGGTGGCCAGTCCCGGGCCCTGATTGCTCAGCATTTCCTTCGGGGGATCCTCCTTCTGGTTCTGGAGGTTCGTCTGCAATTTCAATTGGCTGGGCCGTTGTTCCCTGAATTCTTTCCAACCTTCCTCGTATCTGGGCCAGCCGATCTGACTTCCTTGGTCTCTCAGGTTGGTCGGGTGTGCCAGCAGGTTCTCTGGGTTCCTCTGGTCATTCTGGCGTATCGGAAGGTTGTTTCCGTTTTGAAGCGGCATGTCTTTCTGCTGCTGACTCCTTGCGTTTCTCTAATCGTTCCGGCGTGCTAGAGGACTGTTCAGGTTTTGGGGGTGGTGCAGCCGATCCTCCTTCGACTATTGCGATCAGTTCCTCCCAAGTGCTTTGCTGTTGAGTGAGACTGTGGCTCACTATCAACCGAATCAGCCCATGGTGGCTAACGACTGCATCTATGTGCTGGGCCTTTCTCAGGCTTCGGGCCGCGTCATGTAGTAGCGAATTTAAAAGTGCAGGGAGATTTACAGAACATTTTCCTTTTAAAACAGCTAAAAGTTTCAGGTGACGAGGTCTTACCACATCTTTTCTCCCTTCGCAGGTGATATAACTTTGTACTGTCTTCGCTAGCTCGGTCTAGGGTTCCCCTAGTGTTGCCGGCAGAACTCCTTTCCCTTTGACTGTCAAGCTTTGGCCTTCGTCCTGGAAAATTTCCATAGCTTTTTGTAATGTTTCCTTCTTTAGCGTCCATATGGGTCCAGCAGCTGGTAATCCTGAGACTTCTGCGATGATATCCTTTGTAACCGCTATCCGCTTTCCTCCTACTATGGAGTAATTTTCCTGCAAATTCTGCAGGAATTCCAACGCCACGGCTTCATTTGATTCTTGCAGGCAGCTGAAGTAATTCAACCATCCTACGTTTTCCAGGATTTTGCGAGCAGCAGCGGAAACTGTCAGCTTGTGAGGTTCACTTCGGACCGTCTTTCCGCCCATGATTCTACTCAGAAATGGAACAGCAACTGCTTGCGGTGTTTGCGACGCAGAGAGGATGATCACCGAGCATGCAACGAAAAAAGAGATCGTGGATGGCAATAAAAAAGAGATCGTGGATGGCAATTTCCGTAGAATGGAATCATCATACCGTTAAACCATGCCATTCCTTCGTACATTATTTCGCCCGAATGGTGTGCAGCCACGTAATCATGGAGTAATGAGATTACCTTCCCGCCGCGATCTGATAGGCTGTCCCCAGCCGTCAAAGAGAGGAGCAGCAGCCAGTCGGAGGTCCAATCATAAAGTACAGCATATGAAATTATGCCATGTTTTAGAAAAACATCGAAATGCCGAAACCGAGGCAAAAATGTAGATCGCGTTTTATATAAGAGCCTGCGTGATATAATGAGGAGCTAGGGGATGGGACGTCTGTCAAGTGTACGAAGTCTCTAGCGGTCACTGTCAGTTCCGTTGCCATGATTGGTGGTAATGAATATTCATGCGATATATACATCGGGTGTGACATATGATATTTGCAAAGGATAAGAGACATAAAAATTTAATATCATACTTGTTGGTGTAATTATTACGAATTCAATGCCATTAACAGAGCTCTGCCACCAACAAGTGTTCATAACCTTGGAAGAGTTGTTTATTTCACCCTCCGGAACCATGATCCTTTGTGTATATTCTAAAGAGTTCTTTGTCAAAATGCAGGCCATTATGCTGGCTTGGTAACCAGATAGCCATAATGCCATTCACAAGGTAGGCACGAAACATGGTCAGGCTGGCTCGCGATGAGACCCCCTGTTCCAAGGTTTGCTTGTTAATTTACCTTCGGACCATATCCCTGGTGTGGTGGCCGTTATGGGAATGCCACTTCGCTTCCATCCTTATGATCATGGTAGGCCGGCTCTTAATGAGACCCCCTATCCTCCATTTGACAATTTTCATATTTTGTTTTTGTTTTCTTTTGCAGAGCACCTCTCTTGCTTATTTTCACATAAGGGTGGTTCCGCACTCCTTAAGAGCAGGGAATGGTGGAAGAAGTCTTATGATCCCAACAGATAGATATAAATCGTTCGTTCTTACTCCTAAGTAATGATCAAGAAAGATTTTTAGGGGAATCGTCATGATAAAGATCACCAACCAGGGTACCGGTAAATGACAATGACAACGAAGATGAAAAGTTCACATCCCTCCTCTTGTCCTCTTATACATACTGGCTCCATAGTGATAGCGATTTATGATGTGCTGATTTCGGTATATCATGGTTTATGTTCATCGCATAAGTTCATTGCTGTATCTAAAAGATTGAGGAGAACATGGGGGCAAAGCATCCTCCATAAGGGCAAAAACATGTCGATGGCATTCCTGAGAGAAGAATTCATTCGTAGGATACCATTTCTTTGAGAGGAACAACGGAAAATCGCAAATGCTGTTCCTTTTGAGAAAGGAACAGCAAAGACACTCAAATGTTGTTCCTTTTGAAAAGGAACAGCAGACACACTCAATTGCTGTTCCTTTTCACAAAGGAACAACAAAAACACGCAAATGCTGTTCTTTTTGAAAAGGAACAGCAGAATCACACAGGTGTTGTTCCTTTTCGCAAAGGAACAGCAAAAACACACAAGTGTTGTTCCTTTTCGCAAAGGAACAACAAAAACACATAAGTGTTGTTCCTTTTCACAAAGGAACAACAAAAACACACAAGTGCTGTTCCTTTTCGCAAAGGAACAGCAAAAACATGCAAAGGCTGTTCCTTTTGAAAAGGAACAACAAAATCACACAAGTTCTGTTCCTTTTCGCAAAGGAACAGCAAAAAGCACAAGTGTTGTTCCTTTTCGCAAAGGAACAGCAAAAACACACAAATGCTGTTTCGTTTCGCAAAGGAACAACAAAAACACACCAGTGCTGTTCCTTTTCGCAAAGGAACAACAAAAACACACTAGTGCTGCTCCTTTTGCAAAGGAACAACAAAAACACTTGGAATACAAGCAAAAAATCAAGAAAACATATATACAAGATGTTATGTACAAGTTATAAAAATGAATTTCTTAAATTATAGGTGAGGAAGATTTCGCTTCCTCTCCTAAGATTTCCATATCAGTATCTTGTCGTAGCTGCTGACAGAAGGATTCCCGAGTGAGTGGCTTCCGATAAAGGAGAACTCGGTGGCCATTTACTTTGAATGCATATCCAGAACCGTCAATTGTGATCAGGAAAGGGTCCCATTGTCATGTACCTTCTGGATTTCGTATGGTCCTAACCATTGAGTCTGGAGTTTCCCCGGGAAGTCCTGAAACCGAGAGTCGTATAACAGAGCCCACTCTCCTTCATGAAAGACTTTATTATTGATAAGTGCATCATGCCATTTAGCTCACTGTTGTTGAATCAATACTGTATTTTGTAATCCAGAGAGCCTGATTTCGTCCAATTCATTAATCTGCTGTAATCGATTGATTTGTGCCTCACTCAGATCTAGGCCGACTTCCTGTGCAGTTCGTAGCGTTTGGATTTCGAATTCTATGGGGAAAATAGGCTGCTTTCCAAACACTAATTGATAAGGTGAATAGCCTGTAGTACTTCTCCATGTGGTTCTGTAGGCCCACAGTGCCTCGGATAGTCGAGTGGCCCAATCACATCTATGCGATGCAATGGTCTTTGTTAAAATTGATCCTATTACCTTATTACTACTTTCTACTTGCCCATTTGCCTGCGGATGGTATGGGGTAGTGATCTTATGTTGGACATGATAATTGTTAAGTGTTGCAGCTAATTTATTTCCAACAAATTGTGGTCCACCATCGGTGATTAGTTCTCTCGGAAGTCCATAACGTACAAACAAATGGAACAAGAATTGTATCACAGAGTCTTCTGTAGCCTTAGGTAATGATTCGGCCTCGACCCATTTAGTAACATAGTCTGTCGCCACCAGAATGTATGTCCTCTGATTTGATGATGGATTAATGGGCCCAACGAAGTCCAGAGCCCATCACTCAAATGGCTCAATGACCAATTGTGGTCTCAGAGGCATTTCATCGGCTTGGCCAGGTCTTCCTGCTCGCTGGCAGCTGTCATAGGCTTGTGAAAATTTTTTCGCATCCTTGAAAATTGTAGGCCAATAGTATCTTGTCTGCAATACTTTATGTGCTGTTCTTTTTTCAGTGAAATGTCCCCCGCATGGCTCGTCATGGCAAGCTTTTACAATGTCGAAGATTTCTTCTCGAATACACCTTCTGATTTGCATGTCTGCCCCTGTATGGAACAAATGGCCTCCAATCCACGAAAGCCGAGTGCTCTTCTGAACAATCTGCTTACGTTCCTGAGGGGTTAAGTGTTTTGGTAGCTTACCGACTGTAAGGTAATTAGTGACATCAGCATACCAGGGTGTTTGAACAGCAACAGCAAACAGGTGCTCGTCAGGAAATTGATCTTCCACTGCTGCTGTTTCAACTGCTTTTAATATTCGTGAGAGGAAATCAGCTACAGGGTTCTCCTTGCCAGGTCGATCCTTGATTGTGATGTCGAACTCCTGCAATAAGATCAACCATCTGGTTATTCTAGCTTCCGTAACAGGATTATTTGCCAAATATTTGATAGCAGAATGATCTGTATATAACACAACGGGATAGCCTGTGATATAATGTCTAAATTTGTTAACAACATGTATTACAGCCAGGAATTCCTTTTCAGTAACAGTATAATTGAATTCGGTAGAGGATAATTTTTTGCTGATATAGTAGAAAGCATATGGTCTCTTATCCTCTTCTTGCCCTAGGACTGCACCAATTGTTGTATCTGAGGCATCATATGAGATTTGGAATGGCAAATTCCAGTTTGGTCCTCGAAGGACTGGGGCTGTTGATACAAGCTTCTTCAATTCCTTAAAAGCCTGGTCGCATTTTTCTGTCCACAAGAAATCAACTTTGCCAGTTAAAGCATATAGAGGTGCAGCAATACGAGACTAATGTTCTATAAATCGTCTGTAATACCCAGAAAATCCAAGAAAACTGCGTACCTCCGTTTGAGTAGTGGGGGTAGGAATAAGAAAAAGAATATGGATTTTAGCCGGGTCTACCTGGATGCCGGCTGCTGAGATATAGTGCCCTAGAATGAGCCCTTCTGTCATCATCATGTAACATTTTTCGTGGCTCAGACAAAGTCTGGTAGCGATAAAATGTTGTAGGACTTTTTCCAGGGTATCTAGAGCTGGGTCAGAATCATCTCCATATGGTGTAAAGTCATCCATATACACTTCAAGTCCGTCATTTATTAGATCTGCGAAGATACTAAGGACAGCCCTTTGGAATGTAGCAGGGGCATTACATAGGCCGAAGGGCAAAACTCGATAGGCAAACGTTCCCCAAGGGCAAGTAAAGGTAGTTTTATCCTGGTCTTCAGGGGTGATTTGGATTTGGTTATATCCGCTGAAGCCGTCCAGGAAAGAAAAGAATTTCTTTCCTGCCAAAGTGTCCAATACTTGATCTATAAACGGGAGAGGGAAGTGATCCTTCTGTGTGGCTTTATTTAACTCCCTGTAATCTACGCAAATCCTCCATTTTCCATTTTTCTTGGGTACCACCACCAGGGGAGAGACCCATTTACTGTCGGAGATGGGATAGATAAAATTAACATCTAAAAGTTTCTGAAGTTCGGCTTTTACTACCTCTTTTAGATGGGGGTTAAGTCTTCTTTGCGGCTGACGAACAGGTCTTACATCTTTTTCTATATAGATGTGGTGGGTGCATAATTGGGGATCGATCCCTTTCATGTCAGGGTAATCCCACGCAAATGCTCCTTGATATTTTTGTAACAGATTTACAAGCTTTGTTTCTTGGTCTGGTGTAAGGTTGGCGTTGATATTTAGGGCCTTACCAGGTTCAATTTCCACTACTTTACTATTGGCAACAACAGTCACTGGTATTGTTTGGTCATGTGCGTCTTTCAAAGGGTCTTCCTCTAGCTCACTATCAAATGCTGCCTCTATCATAAAACACTGTGTGTGAGATCTAGATTCAGTTTGACTAATGAAGTTATTGATGGCATCATCTTCTATTTGATCTTTAAAATCTAAAGTCTTCTGTACAGTCAATGGGGATCTGATATTGTTAGTAAGGTATGACACATGATACTGATTGGTTTTGATCATTGGCAGGCTTGGCTGCGCTGGAGGATATAGAACTAGATTTTTAACATCTGGTCCTTTAGTTATGGTCATGTTTCCCTGCCGGAAACCAATGTAGGGATCGACAGTAGCAAGCCAAGGTATTCCTAGTATTAGCGGATGTCCATCCAGTCGGGTTTTTGGATTAACTATCAGGAAATCAGTTGGATATTCCCAGGAGTCTACAGAAACCATGACATCATATAGAGTGCCTTCTGGTCGAACTACAGATCGATCTGCCAATTCTAGAAAAGTAGAAGTAGGTTCTACTGATGTGATGCCAAGTTTTTGGCAGGTAGAGGTTGTCAAAATATTGATTGCAGCTCCTAGATCAACTAAAGCGTTAGTCAAGGTTTGGCCATAGATTTGGACAGTTACAATTGGATTTCCGGGATCTTCGTATTTGATAGGTGTCTCTTTTCCCGATAATAAGTCAGATAAGGTGCCGACTACTTGGACTCTTGGGTTAGTGGTTGTGTTCCTCCTTGATTTTTTTATGCACAATTCTTTTATAGTTTTTGCGTATATAGGAATATCTTGAATGGCTTGGAGGAATGGAATTTTTATGTACAGGTTTTGTAACTCTCCCAGAATGTCAAAGTCTGGATGTTGTACTGGTCGTGGTATGACTAATCGTTCCGGGAAAGGAGGAGAGGATGTATTTGCTTGTTGATGGGTCTGTTCTTTATTTACACCTTCTTGTTGTGGTGGTTGTTCTATTGGTAACTGATCTTCAATGTGAACTGTTTTGTCTCCCTCTGTTTCTATGATACGTCCAGATCGTAACTGAAGGTCATTGCAGTCCCTTATGTCAGGTCCAGATTCTGATGTTTCTATAATTTGGAGGGATTGGACTGGTCTATTATTAGGATTGGGATTGGGTTGGGCTGGGAGTTGCGGCCTTAGATTAGACTGGAGGTTTTGTTGTAAGGCTGACAGAGTCGGTTGAGGGAGTGGAATAGTTCTTGTTGACTGATATGTCGATCTTGGCCAATTTGTCTGCCAGGGTGAACCTTGTGAAGTAGGGGGAATCCATTGTGGAGGGTATGAGTTATTCTGCCAATATGGTGGGGTGTAAGGAAAATTTGGCCAGCCGAATTGGCTTGTCTGATTCATCCATGGATTCGGAGAAGGAAATGGCTGTGATGACCAATTCGGGACTGGGGGTGTAGATTGGTTTTGCCACATACCATATTGCTGAGCATTATACTGCGGAGGCTGGAAAGAAGAAGTTGGGTCCGAAAACATACCAGATTGCCTAGGTTGCCATTGGCGACGTTGGTTAACAAAGTATGCTGGTTCTGTTTCTTCTTCTGCTTCCTTGTATACTGCCTTCAATCCAGGAAGTGAGGGGCAGCTCTCAGTAAGGTGGTCTTTCGTACAGATAGCACATGTTTGAACTGTATCTAGCAGACATTCCTTGTGGCTGTGTTTTCTTCTGCATCGGGGGCAGAAAATTTCCAGATTTTTCTCCGCCTCCATTTGCTTTTGTTTAGCCTGCACAATATCAAGCTGAGTAGTCAATGTCCCCAGAATATCAATTTTAAAATTTTCTAATAAATTCCCTAGTTCTACACGTGTTACTCCTTCTGTTGATATTTTGTTATCTTTAAAAAACCTATCATATTCTGTTGATTTTATCCTTGTGCTGCCTCTTGAACTCCTGATGCATAAATTAATGATATCAGCAAAATTCTCTTGGTAAATATCCCCTTTTCCCATGATATTCAATGTTTCAATCCACTGTTCTTTCATTCCTCTAATCAATTGTAGTTTTCAACACATTATCAGGCAGAGGTAGTGATGCATAGGGGGATCTCTGTAAATTATACTGGAAACGTTCTACGTATTCTTCTAAAGTTTTATTTGGTCTGGCCGTCATTTGGAAAATTTCATCTTTTAGCTCTCTCGACCTACAATAATCCTGATATTTTTTGAGAAAGGATTCTTTCATTTGCTCCCAGTTGTTTATGACTCCAACACCTATACCCATGAACCATCTCAGAGCTGCTCCTTTTAAAGTGGAAGGGAACAGCTTTAATTTCTGGGGGTCAGTGGTGTAATCGTACCCTCTACATAGCACATCGAATTCAAATAAAAATGCATCGGGGTCTTCTGATGTAAGTCCATGAAACATCAGGATGTGTTGAAGAGGTATTGCTTTCATGGGTGCATTTGGAGCAGAATCTACTATAGGATATTGCAATGTCGAAGTTTGAGTATTTCGCTGATTCTGCGCCATTGGATCAAATATGTGCCAATATCCTTCTGGAATTTCTAGGAGGGTGTTCCTAGGTTGGGAAGGGACGGCCTTGGCAGGAACTGTTTTAATGACACTTCCTTTATCTGGGATTTCTGTCTGAGGGAATGGGGTGCCTTCAATGTTAACTTTGGCCGCGCTCCCCCTATCCGGGCTTTTTAACAATTGGATTATCCTAGAAGGAGACCTTGGTTCCTCTATTTCCCTTGTTTCCCCTTCTCCTTCACAAATATTGCTTAAATTCCCTTCTTGCAGCTGTTCTGACACAGAATTTTCAATTTCTTGGAAGTCCTGTTCATCAGTCTGACTATGCACCTCAGCGTAGGCTCCAGATGGTGATGCTGTAGCCTGAAGGGAACTAGTAGGCTGCTTAGAATGAATCTTTTTGAGGCCTACTGACGGCTGAGATTCAGTTTTCTTATAGATTTCGTCTATGAAGGTTGTTCGGCGAAGGGTCACCGGTCCTTTGGCTTTTTCAGGTTTGACTGGAGGTTTGATATTCTTTCCTAGCTTTTTTTGCTTAGTCATGCACTCTAAAAACTACTAAATGCTATTCAACCAGCAATTCTGCTAAGAGAGCGGACGGTGGAGCAGGGCTTTTACATGCTCCGTACGCAGGTTCTTACCTTCCGTTTTTAAAATCCAACTCCCCCCTAGCAGATTTGTGCACTACTCTGTAAAGGGAAAATGGCTATACTCCTTCCCCGACAACGACGCCAAAATGTAGAGCTGTAACTAGGGTCTCTCACACCGCTAATTATTCCACATTAATAAGTCAATCTGGGAACGTTTTGTTATTGCAAGAAGTAGCTCAATCCGAGGCTATTTGTCCGAGTAATGCTTAGTAGTACAATGTTCAGAAGATCCAAAGGAAAACAGATGCTAAGCTGTAACTAAACTAACCCAAAAGATGGAATCACACAAAACAGTTGATCAGTCAAGGGTACGGAAGCAATAACCCATCCCTCTAGAAACTGATTAAAGAAGGGAAATTAGAGCATGGACTTATAGGTATGGGAGCTAAGCAGCGTCTTACTGAGGCTCACTACAGCCTTAGGCCTTCTCTCACACCAAAACAACAAAGGCAGGTAAATGAATCAGCGGAAAGTAAAATGGAACAGCAAAACGGAAATGGGACAGCAGTAAATGGAAAAGCAGTAAAATGGAACAGCAATCCTTAATGATTTATGGAACAACAACCATCACTTGTATGTACATGTTCTACACTAATATAGCAATCTAAGAATATTGGATGATATAACTATGTTTCTAAACAGAATGACGCTACTCTCAAATCCCACAAATATTGTTTCACATAAATCCAATGACAGTAACTTTCATACTAGCACTCTGTTACAGAAATGGCTGAATAAAGATACAATTCGACCCTGTGTAAATCCAATTATACAGTGTAGAGTCCTTACATGGAGAGATCATTCATTCATTGATCATAACAGAGCATAGCGTATCATATAAAGAATTTATCAGATTGCTAAGTAATAAAGATAAACAAACCACACACAAATCACCGTATAATGATACAAAAGCAAGCGCCCTTCGGAGCCGGGCCCTTAGCTGCCAATGGTACATCGCCTTAGATTACTCCAGACGTAGAGACAGAATAAACACCAAGTATTTTATATTAATCGCATCCACAAAAGTATAACAAAATCAGGTCTCAGTGAGACTCAATAATTAAAGTTTGTTCTGGAACTGTAAAATTACAAAAACAGTCATCTCCTTGCTTAATGATGCTGTGCCATTATATAAAAGAAATGACGGAGATATCTAGATAATCATAGATAAGTAAAGCAGCGATCCCTCAGGATCAAAGATCCTGAGGGATTCGCTAATCGTTCACTCTTTCTTGCGTTCGCCGAGCCGGTATCCCGCATTCTTTTCCTGGACTATTCAATTCCGATTTTGCTTGATTGTGTCCGCATCCAGTTCCCTACTGGAGGAACAACAATTATTTTTCCTCTGCTTCTCGCTTTTGGACGGGAACTCCTTGCTCGCACGTCTTCCTGCATAGAAAACGTCAATTATTAGCACTTGAGCTTCCTTTGTCTATTTTTGCACATTTTATCAAAATCCTTTATCTTCTTTGAATTCCTAATGCAGAAAAGGTTACAATTATTATTGAAAAACCACTAGATTGCTTGTCAAAAGCATACCTTCCAAGTGCTCCACATTTGTCACATTTTACTTCAAGATCTTCATCCATCCTAAAAACATCTTTACAAATTTTCTTTTCTCCTGCAATACCTGCAATCATACACAAACTATCAGTTTTAAAAACATAAGACCTTGTGGTCTCACTTGATGCTTCAGTCATCATATCTCCTTGTTGTCTCGAATTCTCACAATAATTCATAAGATTTCCACAAGTCTCTAGTCTTCATATTCTCCCAAAACTTTCACCCCGTTTTGCTTTACAAATGGATACTTCCATTTCCAACTCAGCTTCTCTGAGTTCTTCCACTAGCCACTTCACTTGCTTCTATTGTAGCCTTCTCTGTAACTTAGACCACTTCACTGCCTTTTTCCTCAAGACCCAATCTTGTCTTTTGTTTTCCTCTAGTATCATCCTTAATAGATTGACTTGTTCTTTTAACTCTTCAATCTCTTTATCACGCTCCTCTTGGCTCATTCTCTTTCCATTTTCCTTGGCAACCTCCTTCTTCACTTTTCTTCTGCTATGGTCTTCCTCAAAACCTCTGTTACCTCTTTTATGACTATCAATAGTCATCTTCTTCTCTATCCTCATGAGTTCCTTACTCACTTACTATGAGTTGTATTAAAGCCTCTGCAACAGCAAGTCCTCCCTCCTCCCGCTTACCTCACCAAGTTATCCTCTTTGGACTTGGTATTTTAGAAAGCACTTGGCTCTCTATTCTCTCGAGCCTCTTTGAGCACTTCTCTCTCCTCCTTCTATGCTTCAACTCATCTACACCTTTTAAGAACACAATTTTCCTCTTGTATTTCAATCACAATGAAATACTAGGTTCTGACCACCTCTTCTTTCACACAAAAATTCTTACCATCTTTCTTCATCCCTTAGCAATTCTACCCACATCCTTTGTGGAATTTCCTCTATGATCTTTTCGTGAGCTGTAATGAAACCTTGGCAGTAACAAGTATCCTTCTTACTATACATGCCTCACTAAGATTCTCTCCTTTGAGCTCAGTCTTTTGGCATCTCTTTGGTTCTCTCCTCTCAAACCAATTGAGCACTCCTTTCTCTAGGTTGCTGCAATCTTCTCACCTTCTTATGCCACTACCTTCAAGACCTATTCATGATCTTGTTCTACCATTCACCTACACTTTGAATGGATTGTTCTCTATTTCCTTTGCATCTGCAAATTTTGCTACACTTTATCTCTGTGTGCCTATTATTTGTCATATTTAAAATCTGATCTCCACTTGCCTGTATACGTACCTTCAAAACATGACTATGTCCTAAGTTTTGTCAAAGAATTCTTTCATACAAAATTTCTTTGTTTTGCTATGATAACAAATTGATGCCAGCCAAAGCTACAAATACCCCAATGATGTAGCCTAATCCACATATGCCCATAGTATGCAAATACAATTGCATGTCACACTATGTGTGTCCTAGGAATTCCAAATATTCCTTACTTAATAAGAACCTTCACTGAAAGAAGATTTAAGGCTCCTTAAATAAACTCTATGCAGAAACGTTTCAATTAACTCTCTAAGGTCTAAAATTTAATAAACCTTTAAGCGTAACCTTATACGACCCTTCATAACTTTTCATTAATTCTATTTACCCATGCATATTAACCATACCGTGGTCTTTAGAATTTAGTTAACTCAAATTTAACCCATAATACATTAACTCCACTAATTTCTATTATAGTTTCCAAATAATAGAAATATTTCATAATCCACACTTAACCTTAACTTTCTGCCATTCTTTAGACCTTTGCACATATATCGATTCTCTCCTTAGCACGTTAAATCTCTGTCGCCGATCTCCTTTCTCGGTCCGACGGCTATCACGTCACCCGATCATCAACTGACCTGGACGATCTCTACCATTGATCTGCTCTACCGAATGCAATGGCTATCATGTCACCCGATCGCCAACGATATTGGCTGACCTTCACTATTGATTAATCCCTCTTGATCTAATGGTTATCGTACAATCTCGTGTCAAATCATGCACGATCGATATCAGGTCAAGGGCATGTGAGGAAAGTGGTTTTCTGTCTCCATCGTATGCTACATGTCGACCTCTAAGCTTAATTGGGTGAATTTTAGAAAGACTGCTTACCATCTTTAGGGCACGCAAGAAACTGCTTACCCCTTGCGAATACCACTTCACCCTTTTTCTATCACATGAATTTAATCTCCGCCACTCATCTTCTTAACTTTACTTTGCGCGACTTAATCTTACTCTTTTATCGCACATAACCTCGTCTGTTGATATCACTGATACAATGGTTCCTGTTCACTACTACGCTCTTTTGTTTCTTACTGTGTAACAACTCATTTGACTTTCTACCTATGTATTTGCTTCCGCCTTATAGTTTTCACTTGTTCTAATTTCGATCTCTGCTCACGCCTTAACGCTTCCTTCATCTTCAATGTAACATTAAAGGCTTTCTCCAATACTGTCTATGTGTAAAACCATAACATTCCTCTCTACACTTCTTCTCTGATTCTACACACCTGCAACCTACATTACATAGCATTACTCAAGTTCACACACAACTTATAATTCAAATACACATCACACAAACTCATAATTGAGTTATCTATATTAATAAACAACCATTTACACAGGAATTTCTTCCTCGGCCTGATCTTCAATATCAGTGGTCTTTCCCTACCTACCCATAGGCCTTACTGACTGACTAACTACTGACTACTGACTGACTCCCTATCTGCCTGACTCTATGCCTGTTGGCTTACATTTATACAAAAGGTTCTATTTAACCAATTTTGGTTCAGATCCTAAATCTGCTAAACAAAATCCTGAATATCCTTTAAGTCCACTTTTAAATCTAGTAATCCCTAACAATCCTCTCTAGTTCCACGAATCATGACACCACTTTCTAGTCTAAGAGTTACAATTGAGTTGCAACTCTCTCAATCCCCACTAATCACTCATGTTCTCCTACATTCGAGAGCATTTACAAATATCCTCACAATATCTAATTAATTCTTATTCTAATCACTCAAAACATTAATAATTACATACATAGGAATCCAACTTCATTGAAAACACAAGACCCCCTAAGTTAACTAGAGCATAATTGAATTGCTAAGCTGAATGCTCATGCATCACCTTTCAATAGGAATTCTTTGATAAAACTTCAGGAGTACCTAGGGGATCTCCTCTTTCTCCTATTGTAGCCAATGTCTTCATGGAAAAAATTGAAAAGAAAGATCTTGACACATACCCATTAAAACCTAAGATTTGGATCAGGTTTCTGGATGACACTAGCATGAAATGACCTCATGGGAATGATGAACTTAATTTTTTTTTAAACCATCTGAATATCATGTTTGATCACATCAAATTTACTATGGAGGTTGAGGAAAATAATTGCATCCCATTCCTTGACATCCTACTCATAAGAAGCAAGGATGGTTCCATAGGACACAAAGTCTTCAGAAAAATGTGCATACTGACAATTATCTACATGCTTACTCACACCACCACCCAGCCCAAAAAATTGGTGTTCTTCAAACACTCTTCACAAGAGCATGTAGAATATCAGATGAGATCCACTCCAAGGAAGAGATTACCTACTTAATAAAACATTTACTACCTTAGGATACCATAACAAAGACATCTTCAAGGCCATTCATAAGGCCAAATCGGTAACAAAAAGGATAAATCAAATAACCCCTCAACTACTAATGCCTACCTTCCGTATATTCAGGGAGTCACTAACAAGCTAGCTAGAGTTCTCATAAAGAAGGATATCAAAACTTCATTCAAACGCATGAAAACTATCAAACAAAGAATGAAATCGGTCAAGGAAAACCAGGAGCAACTCCAACAAAAGGTGTTTCTTGATCAACTATTCCCGTGGAGAACACTACATTAGGGAAACAGGTAGGTTAGTTAGGATCAGACTCGAAGAGCATGGTGCAGATATCCGAAATGAGAGAACTCGTTCTTCAACTTTAGTTGAGCATGTAAGCAAAACTAACCACCATATATGCCTTGAAGACACAAAGGTCATTGCCAATGAAAAACACTGTTTTAAGTGGAAGGTCTGTGAGGCCCTTGAAATCATAAAACACCCTGATAACCTCAATTGGGATGGAGGCTTGGAAATTAGAAAAAATTGGACCTCCCTTCTCACCCCCATTGATTAAATAGGACCCTACCTTCCTCACCAGCCCTACCATCCTTCATCCTTTCCACCCTTTGTTCCCCTACCTCTCGCTATTATCCCCTTACCAAACTCACCCCTCCTCTTCATGCTCTGCCCTTTAGCATCTCAACTCTCTTCCCCCTTTCCTTTCATTGACCCTACTCTAGGTCTAACCACCTCCTCACCCAACCATTCAAATAATATTAATCATTATAAAAGATTGAATATGTTTATAAAATAAACTAGACTACATAGTAAATACAATTAAGATTCAATTTATAATACACAAACAATAAACTAATAACACAATACATATGATTCCTTTAAACATAGATAAATAAAATTTAACTAAAATAAAAAAGGGAGAATATTAATAAACATAATATTAGGAATTATAAAAGATGGAATACGCTTACAAAATAAAAAACTAGAATTCACATTAATCATAATTAGGTCACAATTTACACTAACAATAAACTAATATCACAAGACATATGATTCCTTTAACATAAATAACATAATTTAATTAGAATAAAAAAAGATTGAATATTAATCAATAACATAAACATAACATAATATTAAGCAAAAAAAGATGGAACTCACTTACAACATAAAAACTAGACTTCACATTAATTACAATTAAGATTCAATTTAGTATAACAATACAACTAATAACATAAGACATAAAGAACACATGATGAGTGAAAATAAAATAAAATAAAATATACAATAGAAATTTGAATAAACTTATTATAATAATGTAAGAAAAAACCTAAAAATACATAATAAATTTAAAAATAACCTAGAAACTAGCGAATCACATAAACTTGAATTAAGTAATATTCAAAATATTAAAAGAAATAATTTATTAAACACCTCTCCTTTAAACTTAGACAAATAAAAATTTAATTAGAATAATAAAATAATTAATAAACAATTTATTAAAGTAACAAAACTGATTATATTAGATAAATAACTAACTAATAACATAAACTTATATAAATCTATAATTAAATATTAGGTGAAGCAAATTAAAAATAAGTGCATTTAATTAGAATAAATTTAAAATAAAAATATTACAAGAAAGTGAATAAAACATAAAAGAAAAATGAACACTATATATCCACTATTAAAATAAAGTAACTTAGATAACTAGTTATTTATTAACAATAACATAATAATAATGAATTTAAATAAAAACATTAAACTAGTCGGCTCCCCAACTTAACAGCGTCACCTAATCATATTTATTACTCCAGCTCCTCTTCTTTGTAAACTAGTCCTAATGATGAGTCTTGGTCTAGACTTGAAACGTTGACAAATTAAAAATTAAAACTATGGAATATATGAATCCATTGTCTCAAAAACAATACCACAAAAAATCTGCAAACCAAAATCTCTTTCTCATGAGACCCATGATGCAAGCATTACAATTTTTTTTTTCTTTACATCTCTTACATAAAATCATAACTACATGTCATTATGAAGACTGAACTTAATTAGATGCTTCAACAGAGTAGAGGTTTAGCTCATGCGGGTGTTATAGCTCTCGAGGTAGGTCAGTAAGGCTTTGTTTTGTCAATTCCTCTTCCTTAAGGTGATCTAGGAGGTTGAATCATATCATAGTAACTGTTGACCACATGTTTAACCCAGTGGATCGGTTAGCTTGGGAAAATGTGGGAGGAGAGTGTTACAATATCAATTGAAGCATTCGGTTTCTCATACTTCAGTATACATTAAAGTTTACTTATTAAATTGATTATGACCATATTTTATATTATGTTACACACATGGATTCATTGGAAGTATGCCTACACTTGAAGATATTCTCTATTCTCAAGTAGCATACGAAAATAAATGAATAAACAATACAGATAAAAGTAAGTTTAACTATGAAAACTAGGAAAGTATCACAATTACATTAGGGATTTATTTGAAATCTAGGTTACCAGTGGGAGAAGTTCATAATAATATCTGCATCATGATGTTTTTCTCTATGAATTATTAAAATTATTGTATATTCTTATGTTAGCTAATGTGGGATGCATTAAGGCCATCCTGTTAACAAGTCTTTACCCATCGACATCACCACATTATCTGGGTTCAAGGATAGAGACCTCTTTTAGTAACTTTAGGCATGAACTCATCAATGAAAGGTTCTCACATTGAAAACATTGGTGATACATCAATGTCCCATGATTGTTATATCTTGCAGGTGACTTGACCTCGACATATTTATTCATCCCTAGAAAGGCTTATTAGGATGCCTTGGCGCTCATTGACATTGTTGGTGATTTGTCTCACATTGGTAAACGACATGCATTAACAACTGGTAATCAATTGATCTATTTCCATGCTCGACTCCAACAAATTCCTTCACATGGTATAGAGTGTCACCATAGGTTCAAGATTCAGTGAATATTTTGTGAAGTTTTTGGAAATAGTTGCATCCAATAAGTTTGGAAATGAAAGGGAAAGATTGGTTATTGAACCATCATGACAAAAATAAGTTAAACACTCATTAGTAATCATCATTACATAGTAGACTTCAAAATTTAACATTCATCTCTACAAAATTATCCTTCATCAATCAACAACATCATACAATCATCATACATCAACAAGGCACCCTATTTTGGATAACCTCCAGACTCAGTTCACTATCAACACTCATTGGTCTCATAAAACGTCCATGGTAAACCCAACATGATGTATAACTAAATCTAAGAATCAGTGTGATACTCTTTGATTTGTTGGAAATTTAATAATGATGTTAAGAAAACCATTGCAAGGATTCACTTGTTTTCATCCTATTTCTTTGACATTTTCCAATATTGCTTTGACATTTTCCAATATGTAATAATTTATATTAGATTTTTTGTTCCCAAATTTGATTAGACTCTCATCCACCTCCTATGTTTGCAACAACTACATTCTTTTACCTCCATTTTAAGGCCTATATTACCTTAAAACACATTCACCTTTTTCTATAAGAATTCTTGTTTTCTTTGGAAGAAGTTTTTTTAATGCAAAAGCCTCACTAAACCAAAAGTTTCACTTTCTAAGGGGGTGATTGCCTTATTTTTCATACTTGAACATATGTTACAATGCAAGCTCTAATTACTTTAGGTGATGAGGATACCATTCCTATGGGAGGAAATTCACTTGTCTTTTAGTCCGAGAATATAGCTTAAGTTAGCTAAGGGGTTTGGGATAAAAATTAACATTCTTTCTTGGATGACATGAAATTAGTTGTATATGAAAGCCATAAATGAATATATAATACATCATTGGTGAAGTTTTTTTGTGCTCATGGTACAGATTAAGAGTCTTTTGACTCGTTTTGTAGCAACAAGTCATTTACTGTGGAATAATAGTAAATGGTGGGGGGAATAATAAATAGGTGGAGATATTGGTTTTAGTTTGTGGATGATTAGAATCCTGATGTTATTGGATGGGATGATGGATTAATTTTGCAACCATATGACACAGGTTTTTCATTATGCTCTGTTTTTTATCATTTCAACTTGCAGGATCATTTTTCTGTAAGTATTTAAATTTTTCCCGCCTGTTCATTTATTTGGAAATCAGGATCTAAAATATTTCCTAGCACGAGTTATCATTTTTTAAACCCATGGCCAAGGAAATTATGTCTGTAGGAAAATCTCACAATGTTCTTTCTATATCTCAATAACTCGATTCCATTTTAATATTATGTTGATGGTCCTAATAGTTGATGCATTCCTTTGGGGAAGGGTGCATTGGACTTTCATTGGAGTTGAGCATGCCATTATAGATGAAGTAGTGAATACAGACTATAAGGAACTCAAAACATTTATCAATCAATAGTTTATCATTCAACGTGGCCTCTTCACGACTCTCCAAATGATCACTAAAAATTATTTGGAGCATTTCGTTGACAGAAAAATCACTCTTGTAAACAATATTGATCTCCCGAGGTTCGGAAACTAAACACTAGAAAACAACACATAAAAATATATGAAATTTCCCTAGAATACCATTGAAAATGTAAACATGGAAGGACTTGGTAATATGGAGTTTTTCCTCAATCATCCTTTGTTTGGTGTAACTCTAATTCTAAATTTGATCCCCAAAGAAAAAATCTCCAATATCACCATTAAACAACTAATCAAAGCATTCGATATATAAAAATAGATTCTAAATGGATGATCAAGGAGTTCCATTACAAACATTCATACAATGAGACAACATATGTGGGAAATAAATATATTTTTTATTAATAAGGAAAGGAGACAAATACAATCATTTCCTTGATTGTGATAGCTTCCTCCCAATAGTCCTCGATTCAAGCCTCATGTTCAAAATCCTTCATTGGATACTTTACCAGAGTGAAATTATATTTCAGGAGTTCATAAACCAACCCTTTTTCGTTTTGGGTGTGTTATATTTACAAGTCAAGAATGGAATTTTTAGATTCCCTTAGGTAGGGATTAAATACACAATGGAAGGGATGGGTTCCACTATGGTGGGTATGAGAACCACTTATGTAGGGATTCAAGTCCATATGCTCACCAATCAGAACGATACCTCCATGAGGCTTCTAGAATAGAAGCTTCCTGGCCTTTTTATTTCTTACCCATGTTAAAAGGTTGACGCACCCTATGGTGTAGTAACGTGTGATGTCGACACAAGGCTTTGGATATGAAATCTACATCCGCACAGGTCATAATGATGAAACCTGTGGCTATCTCAAAAAATAGAGTTATTTAAGGAATTCAACTAGGATTCTTATCTTTCATGGAAAGGTATTTATTCCATCTACTTCAGGGGTTGATGGTAATAGATTTTCAGATAACGAAAGATGGAATTTTGACATCATTTTCGTAGATGTGACAAAATAATGTGTAAGAGATTTCCCCTAAAGTATGAAGTCAAAAAAGGGTATGATGAATGAAGTGGTTTATCATGCAAATTTTTGAATGAATTAAAACTTATTGGAAACCCGTAAGTTATCAATCAAAAGATTATAGTAAAATAAAATCATCTGATCATCTCTAAGGTATGTATTCCCATGCTTAAAATACAACTAACTCTAAGTATACGTATAAAGATCCATGCCAACAAAGAAAATTCATGGCCACCATAAATAGGTCATGAATCCATGCTTGGATGATTTAGTATGAACATAGCCACCAAAAAAAAACATCATGTTTTTATGCCATAGTCATAAATACTCAAAAATTTACGCCACCCATATATAAAAGAAAAGATCGAGGGTCTTCATCTCTATCTATCCAAAGTACGAATATAACCATGTGAATAAATGTATTCAGGTGGAACATGGTAGAAACCATCTGATTACTCGTGAATGACGAAGATTGTTAATTGATGCAATGCGAACCACCAATAATGACAATGGCACTCAAAGTACTCTACTACATTCGATGAAGTGTGGATAAGTGATATGAAGTCAAACACTCATAGAATCATTTGATTAAAGGTAAAACCATGTAAACATGTTGGCATAAGTGAGGAAAATCTCCATTAAGGCATGCAAACTCCTAGGTATTGAATTGTTTTTAAATGAAATTCCCAGATAGTGTGTTTAGGTTGACCAGAAATGATTCATCGAAAGAGGGACTTAATGTATCACCCATCAGTGACATATAACATGTATCCATATTTAAAGTAGAAGAAGTAATAGTAGTTTAGGATTGACTGAGAGATGACCTGTGTGATAGAAGGCTTGAAGGAACGAAATAGGTTGAATAATGTTTAATTTTTCTTGAACATATTGATGACACAACAATTGTCTTGGAAGAACTGACTAAAAATAGGACCAAAAAATAAATAAAAAATGGTAGGCTATTGTCAATGACAAGTAAGTGGATCTCCCAACCTTGACATAAAGAATGAAGGGGTGTCATTTTCAAGAGTAACTTGTTTCCTTTTAGATATATACGAATTTGATACATTTTATTCCCAAATTACCCCCACCGTTTCTAGAAAGTACCTTTTTATTTTTACATGAGCTTGAGGAGAATAACATATACTCAATCTATAAGCTCATCCTTCAGATGAATCCTTAGAAGTATTTTTAACAAACCCTAAGAACGGGTACTCATTTAGTATCATCATGATGGATGAGTTATTTATAGTTTATATTTCACGAGTCTGATGAAGGGGTAACTTGATGTATTTTTCATATTTAGAGAGTTTGGAAAAGAAATAAAAAGAAAACTATAGTATGGCCTTTTTCATTTAAGTTTAACGAGTCTAAAAAAAGGATAAAAGATAACTTGTTCAATTCTTCTAATGTAAAAATATAACGATCCCAGAAAATGCAAAGCTAAATTAATTTTCATATTTCGAAAGTATGAAAAGAACATAAAGAAAACTCCAAGGGTATTCTTTGACATAAATTAAGTCTCCTAGGGCCAAAAGGGATAAAAGAATATAAAGGAGAATTGTTCTAGCCATGATTAAATAATATATAACTTTTTTGTAATTACTTTATTTAGTCTGAAAAAGGGGTAAAATTATAATGAGCATATGCCCTTTCTAATTATTTTAACAAGAATGAAAGGAAACTAGTCCACTTAGGGAATTTTTCATGTTTAGGGAGTCTGAAAAAATCTTAAAGGAAAATCGACAAAGTTCCTTTTCTTATAGTTTTTACGAGCCCAAAAAAGTGATAAAAGTATACTAGATAACTTATTCTCATGTATTTATGAGAACTAAAAGGAATAATGACTAAGCTTGAGTTTCATTTTTATGCAAGCTTGAAAGAAAGAGAAATTTTCCTTGAGATAGGTTTATATTTTACAAAAGCTTGAAATAGAGAAAAACTATACTTGAGATAGGTTACTTGGCCTCCAACATGACATGTAAAGACTAGTGGCTTGATTCGAGCATGATGACCAAAGTCATATACCCCCAATACATTATTGGAGGGATATATGTTTCATTTTTTAGCAAACTTGACACAAAAAAGCTATGCTCATGTGACTTTTTTCGTTTTTTTATGATCTTGACACAAAAAAAAACTATGCTCATGTGACCTGTTTCATTTTCTAATAAGACTGAAATTGAAAATGAACTATGTTCATAATGATATATATATATATATATATATATATATATATATATATATATAGGATTTCAAGAGGAAAACACTCTCTAAGGAATATATGCTAAGGGACACACCTCGACCATGGCTTCCAAGAGGTTTTCATTAGATGGAAGAACAATTCTTTCAAAGGAATCCATGTGAAGGGACTCAATAGGTGTGTGACAATCACACTCCAATTTATTTCAATGGTATTCATTTGCCACTAATTTTCATCAATCTATATAGTACTAAATTTCCTTATCAACAACCAAAAAATACTATTTTTATATCAGTTACAAAAACCCATATCCAATTTTGTTAAATTTCCATTCCATATAGTCCAATTCATAGTAGTGTTTCATTATTGTTGCGTTAGGCATGCTTTGGAAATTGATATCAACATAGTGTTGAGAATATATATTTAGTAGTGTCATTTAATAAAAAAATTGATTTCTATAGAAAGCTAAGCTAAAGAAAAACGAGTACAGAAAGGAAAATCCTTACGAAGTTTTATTTTATAAAGTCTCTATCATGTAATCATATTCAACTAAATGCTATAATAATATTCAACTATGTACTCATTAATTGATATCTTAATTTTGATTTTATTTAGATTTATGTAATGATACATTCACATTTAAAGATCAATTTTATTTTATTGTGTCAGTTCTTGTTTAGGGACGTGTTATTTTCCATGTTAGTTTGAGCCCAATGTTCCATCTCGTAAATATATCTCAATAAATTTATGCAAAAATACAAAACCATTTTTTGTGACAAAATAAAAGGACATAAGGCTTAATCCTACAATTAACTAAAGCTCTCTTGCTAATAAATTCAAGACATTTTGGCATTTATTCGACAAAATGATGTGTAAACACGACATCATTCGAGTGCCTAATAGAATTTAATCTGTTAGTTTCCTTCACTATTAGTTGATGTTTTATATTGACTACATTTGTGTTCAATATTTCCATGTTTGTTGTTATGTTTCTTTAACAGCAATGTTCCTATTCATTTAAAAAATTTATCAAAATAGAATCGATGAATCTTGGTATTCATGTTTCCTAACTACTAAGTGTATTAGTGATTTCACATTTTTGAGTTGAAAATTTATTATTAAATATTAACTGAAGATTTTTTTTTAATCCATGTGAGGAAGAAGTGTTGTGTGAGAGAACGGGTGTGTAGAGCAAGAAACACAAACCAATGTTCTGCACTTACACATATATTCCTGGTCTACATAGCTGTTCTATACACTTCCCTCCCACACAATACTACACATTAATCAATTCATTAGTGGTTTTGGCTTATTAAATTTTGAGGCATGAAAATTTAGGTTTACCTGTATATCAATTGTGAAATAAGGATGGGTTCTTCATTGTCCTTGGAACCAAATTTCTTAACAAGAATCCATAGTGTAGACATCTTTTAAATTTTTAGTGTGAAGAATAATGAACATTCCAAATCTCCACATGCATTTCTCTTTCGAACATTTCTTCCATGCTTTGCAAAAGATCAATTTTAACCACGAGCTACATGACTGCTTTAATTTTCTATTGGTTCATGCTAGGCTAAGAACTAGTTTTATTTTTTTTAATTTTTTAATTTTAATATATCTTTTAAAGTTCTAGTATGCGAGAGAACCTTTACTCCGCATTTATACACCTCCGTATACATTCCAACTTCATAAACTACAAAATAACAATTTTTAGGCTTTTTGACATATATATTTTAATGTTCCATAACAACATTTTGACAAATTCTCAAATAAACTCAACCAACCTCTCATAACACATATCACCATATATTTAAAAGTTAATTAAGGATTATTCTTGCCGTTAAAAAAAATCAATTTTCTGCACCTCGGCATATATTCCCCTTCATACACTTCAAAAACTCAATTTTCACATTTTTTTACATACATATTTTAACATTCCACAACAAAATTTTGATGAAATGTCACATAAACTCAACCAACCACTTGCAGCACATACGACTACATATTTAAAAAATATTTAAAGGTTATTTCTACAATTAAAAAAATCTCTCCTGCCAGAAAACATGAGTCCTTTTATCATTTATTTGGCAAATCTATGCATAAACATGACATTGTTTGAATGCTTAATAACATTTACTCTCAAGCATTATGTAGTGCTCACATATAGGGGAATAATGGTTCTACACATTGTAAAATATCAACTTTCACGATATTTGACAGACATATTTTCCCACTTTGCAGAATAGTTTTGGTGAATTATCATATAACCTTAATCAACTTCCCCTGTTGAAAATTAGAGTATATTAAAAAAATTAATTAAGGCTTAGTGGACTACTATTAACTAGATTCATAACTTTGAAACTAATATTAAACTCACATTTTAAACCTAGTTTTGTAACTTAACTCTGTACGATAGAAAACTTTTAATTTTTTAGTTTTTTGAGTAAGGGATATACAAAAGAGGCCTCTGTGTAGGAGAGCATTTATCCCTCCACGTCCACACTTATGCAAACATTTTCCATCTTCACATTGCAAATAGGTCAATTTTCACATTATTTGATACACAGATTTGACACACAACATTTCGGAGAAACATTACATAACTAAACCTATCTCTTGTGGTGCATATCATGGCATATAAAGAAGTTAATTAAGGATTAATCATATGACTAATAGAATCTATCATGTTGGTAAATATAAGTATTTTCAGAGTTTTTTCAACAAATTGACATGTAATTAGGACATGGTTCAAGTGTTTAATAACATTTTCTTTCCAGCATTGTGTAATTCGAACCAGTTAAAACAAATCAAGAAAATGTATATGGATTTACATCTAGTATCAAGTGTAGCGGATTGAAACGATGTGCAGAAGAGAGGTATGTGTAGGAGAATGTTTATTCCCCATATCTACACCTCCGCATAGATTCCCTCTCCATACACTTCTTTTGCACACTAAAAAAAATGTCATTTTTTACCTTATTTGATATGCATATTTTCCTATTCCACGACAACCTTTTGACGAAATGTCAAATAAAATCTCTCAAATTCCCTCTCCATGGATTAATGCATATTAAAAAGTTAATTAATTTTTAATATCATGATTAACCAAATCTCCCCAATCCATAAATGTAAATATTTTCACAATTTATTTGACAAATTGAGGCATAATCAAGACATTGCTTGAGTTCTTAATAACATTTACTGGAATAATTTGCTTCATTAATAGCTAATGTTTTATTTTAGCTAGACTTGTTTCCAATATTTATATGTTTCTTTCATAAAAATTCCCACCTTCACACATCCTTAGGCATTTCTTTCTCCATATACTTGTTCCATAGATTCCTAAGTTGCACACTATGTCTTTCCCATACTCTCTACTCCAGAGAATTTCTTTCTATCATTTTTCTTTTTTCACACACTTTGGTACTCAGTGCTAGCCTTTTTTTCTACATTACCTATTGTCTTTACAATGATTCCATGGCATAGTATTGATCATTGTTTAATGGTGTTTTACAATTTAAAAATTAGCCTTGTAACTCCATGATTTTCATCTATATTCTATTTTTTTTTGCATGTTTTAAAATGGTTGGAGTTTACGAAAAATGTTTTGTGGCTAGGTTTTAAAATCATATAATTGATAAAACAAAATTAGAAATCAATTTAACAAAATTAGAAATCAATTTATCTCTTCTCATAGTCACATGCCTTGATTCTTCAACAACACAAGTAATAATTTCCTCCAATTATATAATTATCATGAATGGCAGCTTCAGGTTTGTGTTACATGAATGTGACTCATAATATGTATTAATTTTTTCCAACATATAAAATGTTATCAATTTGTTTGAATGTTAAGTTTTCATTCACGCAAAAATATTACATTGTCAATAACAACTTAAGAAAATTGTAGTGGCCTCACCCTTACCAAAATTATTGGCTAGTACTTAACTACTAAAAAAACATTACAAACTACTAGAATTGTTTCACTTTCCAAAATAAAAAAGGAACATAGAACCATAAATATTTCAAGATCAATAAACAACCAAGAGCTATTGATTATCAGGAGTAGTTACCAAATGAGATTCTTTAGTCTCAAACTAGGTGACGACAATGACTAAAATACATATATACATGTTTCTCCATTTCAACCAATCTAACTTCAAAGTTGTCTAGTTTTTTCCTGTAGAGACCATTAAACCCTTTGCAGAATTGATAATTTGTCTTGCATCTTCCACTAGTTACATTGGAGATCACTCATGATTGAGATGGTTGTATTCTAGCCATAATGTATGTCTCTTATGAGCTGTTTTAGAAGAATCTTGATATATTGAAGCTGTTTGCCAAAGTTTTGTTGATTAGAAGCAAGTTAATTAAAATTAGTTCTATTGATAGGGTTGGGGTGTACAACCTCACCCTAACCAATGCTTTCCATGTGACACTATCTTGACTCCCCTCATTCACCAACTCCTCACATTACTTTAGCTCAATCACATGGCATATTATACTTCACAAGAAAATAAAAATACTTGAAAACAAGGTAACTATGGATGGGTTAAACTAACAAAACCTTACATGTTAAATAAAACACCAACCCACCCAAAAAAAAAACAACCGGCCTAATGTTGTAGTGTAATAAACTGGGACATAGTCCAAAAAGAAGCTATCTAAATGAATTGTCAGAGAATGCAAGAGAAAATGGTACATAACCCCAAGATGCTAGTCAAAGAGTATATATATATATAGAAGCATAAATACAGTCTCCTCGAACTACCTACTAAGGTTGGAACTATGAAACCCTAAAAAGAATAGAAAGACACAAATCATTATACGACCCAATAATAGCTAAGATTAGCAAAATGACCCAATTAAAAATATTGAATACAAAAACATGGTCAAATGAAACTATACCAAATAAGTGTTCCACCTTACAGTTGTTATCGAATTTGGAAATATAAAAGAGGGTTGTTTCAAGTACTTGACATGTCCTCTCACAAACAACAAATAACATATTATCAGACTTACTAAATAAATAATGTTTAATTCCCACACATAACTTTATATATATATATATATATATATATATATATATATAATTCATTGGCTATACCCTATATCATTGTAGATCACCAAGGATTTAGTGGTTACCGTATTCCAAGTGAAAAGGCTCATTTTTCTTATATTTCCATAAACCAAAAGATATTTTCCTATTTTTAAATATTTCTCTAATTCAAAATTTGTGTTTCTTAGAAATTGCAAAACAATTTTAAAATAGGCAAAAACGGAATCATGTGAGAAATAGCTTTAGAGACTTTGAGAGTTGATATGATTATTTTCATGAGTGATTTGTATATATCCTCAATTTAACAGCTAAATCTTCATTTTCAAATATCTAAGGTTCTCGTACATTGTAGGGGGCACAATTGTGATTATGCTTGCTTCCTGGAAATATACTCTCTCATGCAAATTCTACCGTTAACCGTTGGCAACTCGATTAGGACCCGCACTATTGGTTTTCGAAGTGAATGGAGAAGATGTGATGTTAACAAATTAAACTATAATAATAATCGGGAATGTGTGTATAAAACTGAATGTGGATAACAGGATGTATGTGCAGAGGGAAGCAATAAAATCAAAAGTTGCAGAAATGATTTGGAAATCAAAACTTTCTCTAATAGTTTAAATTATTTTTTCATTTTCAAGTTTTACATATCCTTTAATGCAGATTAAAGGGGGTGCAAGATAGGGGGTATGTGTGGGAGAAGCGATGTGCGAGAAGATAACATGTGAGAACATAGCATGAATATTGAAGCATGTGTTTTCAATATATCTACTAATATTATATAAATAGTAAATGAGCATATGATATTTTATGGACTTTAGAAGATCAATCAGAGATAATAAGCTAAATAAATGTGTAAATTTTTTTATGTCTGCACAGTTTTTTCACACACCTCCATTCCAAATACCACTTCTAAATGTTAATTTCGATATTATTTTGCCTAGATATTCTCCCCTTCTACAAGAACATTTTATTGTTATTTCCACGCGCATATTGGTTGATATTTCCACGGGCATATTAGTTGAGAACTTAATTCAGGTATTTTGAATGATATGCAAGTATATGGGCACACTATGTTTTATGATTTCATTACACATTTGACTAGAAATACAAATATGTGTAGGAGAAATCTCTTCCACGCACATCAATGATTTCTATGTTGCATGTTATCTATGGATGAAAACTATTAGTGGACCTTGAGGTAGAGGCAATCACATGTTCCCATGATAATGAATGCTTCTTATTCAATATTAAGTCTACGTTGGTTCATGTTAGATGTAATAGATCATTTCCCATTATTTCAACCCTAAAAGAAACATCAATAAAAGAAACATCAATTAAACTATTCGTTCATTTCTCAAACCTAAAAGTATCACTAAACAAAAAGCAAAAAGCAATTTTTCAATATTGGCCTATAGTTCGATAGTAATAAATGGATCGATAGTTTTTCCTATTTCCAAGAAATAATGTGAACCTTTTTTCTATTTCCAAGAAATAATGTGAACTCTTAAATGAATATTTGCAATAACAAAACTAAAATGGTTTGATTAGTTATCTATTTCCAAGGCCAAATATGCATGATAAATCTACATGCTCAGCAATTTACATTTCTTTCAATAGTTATTGAAATAATTTTGATGAAAAAACTACAATTAATTCATAATTATTATAATTTTATCATCACTGAAAAATTCAATATTGACATAAATTAAGATAGTGAAGTTAACAAACATGACTATATTACATTTGATGGTTTATTATATTCAATGTGATTCTATTTAAGTGTGTAGGAGATAGAAATATACCCACATGGCTGTTAAGGTAGTGTTCTTGAAGAGATCACCATGATTACCTTGCTTTGGAAACCTCTATTCATATCTACACAACCTAAGTAAACAAAAATATGATATTGACTCCTTTACTTTACACATACTTATGTATTCCCTACACGAAATTTAGGAGATGTTGTTGCCCCATTCTCTAATTTGTTACCTTTAATGGCTACTAGTTTTGAGCATTGAATAAATTATAATCAAATCACTTACCTCTTTTTGTATTTCATTACAAAGGTCTCTTGGATTCTTCATCATCTGATGCAAGAGCATCAAGGCCATTTTTCATTTGTAAATATGTGATAAAAGGGGGGTGTGACATTTTTATTATTTTATTAATTAATTTGTTATTTTTAATAGAATAGGAGACGTGAGGATTTTGTAAATATTCTTTTGTTAAATAAAAGGATATGAGAGAAATAGTTTAGGAGCAAAATTAGAGATTAGGAATTCTATGTATAGGACTTTGCTGAGTCCACACCTAAAATATAGATTAGTTGAGGATTAGGTGGAGAGATATTTTGAGTGAATTAAATGCATTATCTATGTATAAATATGAGGGGTTTTTGAGAGGAGAAGGACTGGAATAGTTGAAGAGTGTGAGAAGTGAGCAAGGGTTTCTCGTTGGAAGCCTTCGCGCAGTTTGTAAGGGCCAATGAATTGTAAATTAGGCCATGGAAAAATGTTACTGTAAGTAAGTTCATTTTTATGAAAGTGTTGGGTTTGAGTTATGAGCCTTAACTTGGTCAATTCGCGTATGGGTCAATTTCTGTGTTAAGAGTTGAAATGATGAGTTTGCTAGGATTCAATTTGCTGGTTAATTAGTGTGTTAATTCCTGTGGAATAATAATGGTGGTGCATGGATCAATTGTAATGTGGAAACATTATATGCGAGAATTACAATATTAGTCACTGAACCTTCTAAAGAACACTGAAAACTGAAAGTGCCTTCGCTGAAATCGACCTTCAGATATTAGATATCTGGTATCACAGTTATAAACCCATATAATACGGTGATGTGGGGTGATAGTTGAATGTGTTAATCTCCTTATGGTAAATGTAGATTCTGGTATGTCAAATAGTGGATCGATTGCAGAATGCATGTAGCCACAAGAACTTAATCTTGTGCATATCTGAATAGTGGATATTAAACCCAACGTTATGAAATTAAAGACTCCATTTCATTATGACATATGTTTGAATGTTTATAAGTCGCAGGTTTGGATCGGTCGATTGGAGAATCGAGATTTGAAATAGAATCCAAGTTAAATTGTGTTGATCCACTACAGGTGAGCGAGCCATTGTGCTAGAAAGATACCCAGCAACACACAAGCGGTTTGATTGTCAAAGATTGTTGAACGCAAACGCAGAATTCTGTCCGTCTTGAATCGATGAAATAGTAATTGTTTAATGCAGATGTGCAGAGGGGAGTTTTCAAAATTCGACTTGTGTTTCATCTGAGATGTAGAAAACGTAAGGCGTTGTTTCAAGCACTGGATATTCTATTTGGAATTCAAATAAAACAAATTTAATTGTTGGGTTCCAGATTCACGTGAAGGAATCGATTGAATGTTTTAGTGAAGGATGCAGGGTATTTCCAGAGGTAATTTGAATCTTTTGAATTCAATTCAGAAGTTTGCTGAAGCTCAGCTCTAATATGCCCGAAAATCATGAATTGAAGTAATAGGAGATTGCAAAACTCTGTGGGTGTTTTCATGAATTGTCTTGCAGAGTAGAACTGCTCTGGAATGCAGATGGAATGACATTTCCAGCGTTGGTAAGAATAATAGTACTTGACAGAGAGTCTCGAAACGGAGTACATGACATACAGTGTTTGTAGGATTGATAAAAGATTGTCGGTTGATGTAATAAATATGAATTTGATAGCGTAGATTGAGAAGTGTTAACTAGCGACACTGAAAGTCGATGTATTGACAGCATTAAAAGATGAGTTGGACATTCGTTGCAGGAGTTTGTATGGATGGAGAAGCTGGGTAAGTAGTCTCTTCATAAACATGGAAGCTTTGGATGAGCGGTGCAATTAAATATCTGTGAGGAAGGTAAGTGACTGTATGGGTGAGCTGAAAATGTTAAAGTCAGAGCTTTAGTTGGAGAATGGATAGCGTTTTGATAACACAGGCATTGAAATAAATCAAATGGAAAGTGATGGGTGAGTTTATGGGTTTTATGTTGAAGGGCTTCCACATGAGAATGGTATTGTGTGAATTTGCTAACTGTTGGGGTTTTGATTTGGGCAAATGTTGAGATCATTTTTATATGCACATGGAGTAAAATATTCTCAGGTTTGTAGGCCGTGCCTGCATCATTTTTGGTATTAGTGCTGGAATGCTCTGTTGAAGATGTTTGTTTTTTTGAATGAGTACAGTTGAGAACTGAAGTGTGTTTCTTTGAATGCGTGATGAATGATTGAAAGGAAGATCAGATTTTTAAATTTGATATGCAAGCTACACAAATGCAGTGAAGAAGATTGCAGAAGTGGAAAGAAGACAAGATCATGCAGGATCTTAAAGGTGAGATGATTTTTTTGATTTGAAATTTATGATTGAAGTTTATGGTTGTAGAGAAGATGATGGCAGTGAACCTGAGATTCAGTTGAAGGCTGGATAGGGAGGACAATTGCAGTGTCCTGAAGAGAAAAGTGAGTTGAAGAGATAGCCTAGAGAGAGAGCAGAGGAGAATGCTCAAGAGGTTCCAGAGGTAGTGAACCAGTACTTACCAAAAGACTGAGTGAGGAGAGCTTGGTGAGGTAAGGTGTGACAGTAGGAGAGCTTTCTGTTGCAGAGGCTAGTGCAACTCATGGTGAACAACAACTGATGAAGGAAATGATCATGGAGGATCAGAGAAGGGGTTCAGAAGAATGCCATAGAGGTGAGATGTATGATGAAGTCAGAAACAGAGAAATTGCAGTAATGAAGGTACAATTGTAGGTACTAGAAGAATGGCTGCAAGAGCAGGAAAACCAGAATAGAGGATGGACCTTTCCACTGAAGGGAAAGAGAGTGATTTGGCAACCATTGCAGATGAAGTTGAGGTAAATTTTGATTGCCTTATTGAAGAAGGAACTTAGAGTTCTTGAGAGAGAGATTGAATTTGAAGATTCCACATGCAGATCTGATCAAAGGGAAGTGTTGAAGGAAGCAGTCGAGACTGAAAAGTCTTGTGATTTTAAAACTAATGATTGCAGGTATAACCCAGGGAGATAAGCAAGCTTTAGAGTTTGTTCAAGAAGAGTTGAGTCTGAAGGCTGTTCAGATCGATGATGAGATGGCAAGAACTTAGGAGGAAATGAAGACTAAGGAGTCTAATCAGAATGTTGGACCAGCTAATGATTGGTCAAAAGTTGGTGAAGGTATGGGAACTTGTGTGAAGTTTCCAAGTTCTACTCCTAATGAAATTGTTGAATTGTATAGGAAACTAGATCTTCAGAGAAGAGAACTAGAGAGACAAAGGACTTATGCATAGGTTAATTTGCTGAGGAAGCAAGGCAGGGAAGTTTTCATGAAGGACAGTGATGAAGCAGAAGATGGTAAGAAGGCAAGACTAGCTGACAGTCTCATGGTGAATACAAATCAGCATACTGATGTGCTGACAAAGGAGTTGGGAAGGAACTCAGAGCAGCATACTGAAGTATTGCCAGAGAAAGCTGAGGAGAAAGCCAATGAAGATTTTCTGAGTCTTGAAGAAGGCTTGGAACTGTAGAGAGAAAACTTGGTGACTGAATCAACAAGTGAGATCATTGGGTCTTGTGATTTTGATGCTGACAATTTGATTTTGTATACAGGTGATGTAGAAGACAGTCCATCACTTGGAATTGTCTTGAGGGAAGAAGAACTATTGCAGAAAGGAAATGAGACAGTCATGTCTCATATGTAGAGGCTTGTTTCCATGGGTGACAAGAAAGAGTTGGCTTGTCTGAATAGCCAAGAGAGAACTATGGGACAGAATTTTGGAACTGCTACAGTGATAGAGGATGAAGCTAGAGTGTTGGAAGAACTTGATTTGATTGCTAGAATCAATCAAGATGATGATGGACAATTACTGAAGATTGTCGAAGAGGAAGATGGAGGTTATGTTGGAGTTAAATTACAGCATGTTGATGAAATTGCACATGACGAGCAAAAGAATGTTGCAAAGGGACAGGAAGTTTGGGAGGCAGCAACATGTGGGGCGACATTTATGGTGGCAATTGAGGAAACACTGACAGCAGCAATATCTATGGGGGCACTGAAGCCTTATGTTTTTTATTCTAACAATTGTTTTGTGAGTACAGGTCTTATTGAAGATGCTGGAGCAAATCTGTTAGACAAAGAAATTGAACTGTTGAGGCAGATGATGATGAAAGTATCCCGGAAGAGGCCAACAACAGTAAAACAAAGAAGAAGCAGTAAGAGAAAGACAACAAAAGATTGCGAGAGCACAGCCAGTGGGGCAATGCAACATAAAGTATGGAGACCTGGAGAAGAACATCAAAAAGAAGCAGCGACAAGTGGGAAGTTGCAGTACAAGATATGGGATCCAGGCATACACAGATCCGAACACATGATCACGTGATCATGATTAATTTTAACGTTGGGTGTCTAATGTAGGAGCATCAAGGCCATTTTTCATTTGTAAATATGTGATAAAAGGGGGGTGTGACATTTTTATTATTTTATTAATTAATTTGTTATTTTTAATAAAATAGGAGACGTGAGGATTTTGTACATATTCTTTTGTTAAATAAAAGGATATGAGAGAAATAGTTTAGGAGCAAAATTAGAGATTAGGAATTCTATGTATAGGACTTTGTTGAGTCCACGCCTAAAATATAGATTAGTTGAGGATTAGGTGGAGAGATATCTTGAGTGAATTAAATGCATTATCTATGTATAAATATGAGGGGTTTTTGAGAGGAGAAGGACTGGAATAGTTGAAGAGTGCGAGAAGTGAGCAAGGGTTTCTCCTTGGAAGCCTTCGGGCAGTTTGTAAGGGCCAATGAATTGTAAATCAGGCCACGGAAAAATTTTACTGTAAGTAAGTTCATTTTTATGAAAGTGTTGGGTTTGAGTTATGAGCCTTAACTTGGTCGATTCATGTATGGGTCAATTTCTGTGTTAAGAGTTGAAATGATGAATTTGCTAGGATTCAATTTGCTGGTTAATTAGTGTGTTAATTCCTGTGGAATAATAATTGTGGCCCATGGATCAATTGTAATGTGGAAACATTGTATGCGAGAATTACAATTTTAGTCACTGAACCTTCGAGAGAACACTGAAAACTGAAAGGCCTTCGCTGAAATTGACCTTCAGATATTAGATATCTAGTATCATAGTTATAAACCCATATAATATGGTGATGTGGGGTGATAGTTGAATGTGTTAATCTCCTTATGGTAAATGCAGATTCTGGTATGTCAAATAGTGGATCTATTTCAGAATGCGTGTAGCCACAAGAACTTAATCTTGTGCATAACTGAATAGTGGATATTAAACCCAGCGTTATGAAATTAAAGACTTCATTTCATTATGACATATGTTTGAATGTTTATAAGTCTCAGGCTAGGATGGGTCGATTGGAGAATCGAGATTTGAAATAGAATCAAAGTTAAATTGTGTTGATCCACTACAGGTGAGCGAGCCATTGTGCTAGAAAGATACCCAACAACACTCAAGCGGTTGGATTGTCAAAGATTGTTGAACGCAAAAGCAGAATTTTGTCTGTCCTGAATCCATGAAACAGTAATTGTTTAGTGCAGATGTGCAGAGGGGAGTTTTCGAAAGTGGACTTGTGTTTCAGCTGAGATGTAGAAAACGTAAGGCATTGTTTCAAGCACTCTTTATTCTATTTGGAATTCAAATTAAACGAATTTAATTCTTGGGTTCTAGATTCATGTGAAGGAATCGATTGAATGTTTTAGTGAAGGACGCATGGTATTGCCAGAGGTAATTTGAATCTATTGAATTCGATTCAGAAGTTTGCTGAAGCTCATCTCTAATATGCCCAGAAATCATGAATTGAAGTAATAAGAGATTGCAGAAATCTCTGGGTGTTTTCATGAATTGTCTTGGAGAGTAGAACTGCTCTGGAATGCAGATGGAATGACATTTCCAGTGTTGGTAAGAATAATCGTACTTGACAGAGAGTCTGGAAACGGAGTACATGACATATAGTGTTTGTAGGATTGATAAAAGATTGTCGGTTGATGTAATAAATATGAATTCGATAGCGTAGATTGAGAAGTGTTAACCAGCGACACTGAAATTCGATGCATTGACATCGTTAAAAGCTAAGTTGGACATTCGTTACAGGAGTTCGGATGGATGGAGAAGCTGGGTAAGCAGTCCCTTCAGAAACATGGAAGCTTTGGATGAGCGGTGCAATTAAATATCTGTGAGGAAGGTAAGTGACTGTATGGGTGAGCTGAAAATGTTAAAGTCAGAGCTTGAGCTTGGATGGAGAAGCTGGGTAAGCAGTCTCTTCAGAAACATGGAAGCTTTGGATGAGCCGTGCAATTAAATATCTGTGAGGAAGGTAAGTGACTGTATGGGTGAGCTGAAAATGTTAAAGTCAGAGCTTGAGCTGGAGAATGGACAACGTTTTGATAACACAGGCATTGAAATAAATCAAATGGAAAGTGATGGGTGAGTTTATGGGTTTTATGTTGAAGGGCTTCTGCATGATAATGGTATTGTGTGAATTTGCTAACTGTTGGGGTTTTGATTTGGGCAAATGCTGAGATCATTTTTATATGCACATGGAGTAAAAGATTCTGGGGTTTGCAGGCCCTGCCTACATCATCATCCTTGTTCACAACAAGGCGATAATAGAGTAGATAAGACAAGGAGTACCATAAATTCTCTTTCCATAAAGGGTACATCTATAGCCTAAAGTTTCTCAGGGATGTCAATTGAACCTGCTTCTTCCTTTGTTTTTATGGATTAAACATCAAAATTTTGTCTCGTAAATATTATGTGTTTACTCAATAATGTATATTATGTGATGCTTCCTTTTGTAATGCCGAAACAAGAATACTTAAGCTTCTTTTTCCATATTCTAAACGGGCGTCCATATTTCATTGGCTTCTATTATATTTTTTATTCGGACCTAAACAACCTTTAGACAAGAGGAACTTGTTACAATTTTTTCTTACTATAAGCAACATAATAATGCGATGACTTTGTAGCATAAATAAATAAATGTGAGTACTCTATAACACTAAGGAATAAGAACAATTAGTGAAATTCAATAAACTTTCATTTGCTTAATCTACAAGTATATAATGATTTCAACATTACTCTAGTATGAATGATTATGATTTTGATAGTACTTTCCATTAAGAACTTAACAAATGTTTGTTAATAATAGGATTAAGACTTAATTAATTTTTTTTATCCACTAATCTGTGTTATGGGAAGTTGATATGCGCGGAGGGGTAAGGTATGTCAAGGTGTGGAAATGAGCGAACAAAGGTTCTCCCACGCATATCCCTACTCCCCACATCCTTCAAATTTGTTACAATTGATACCAATTGCAAAGCCACGTACACTTTCTTAATATGTTTAGAATGAGTAAATATTATTAAGAACTAGAATGGTGTCTTGATGATGCATCAATTTACCCAATAAATATTGAAAATATTATTTTTTAATATCGACGGGTACAACTTTCTTGACTTGTTTACAACCAGTAATCATTACACAATGCATTAGAGTAAATGTTATTAAGCATTCGATCAATGTCTTGATTCCTTGTTTATTCACTAAATATATGCTTAAAAGAATCACATTTAACCATAAAGGAGATTTTGTTAATCATAGTATTAAGACTTAATTATTATTTTAGTATGTTATTAAGCACTTGAATGATGTGTCCATTCGCCAAATAAATGTCAAAGAGCTGTACATTTTTCTAAAATTTTATTGCTAGATGGGGCAATGTGCTAAAGAAGTGTGCATATAGGGTCCACACATCGTTTCAATATGATGTACAAGTTTTGGAGCCCTCTACATCTTCTTGATTTGTTTATAGGTAGTAAATGTTATTAAAAACTCGAAATATGTGTTAATTAGTGTCCATTGTCCAAATAAATGCTAAAAAGACTATTTATAATATGGGTGGATACAATCTTCTTAATATGTTTAAGAATAATAATCTTTCAACAAAATGTGAGAGTAAATGTTATTAAGCCCTCAAATGATGTCCTCATTGTGTATCTCACTCGTCGAATATATGTTAACAGTCCCACTAAGTCTTAATGTTTTTTTTAGTAGTAGGTGTGGAGTCCTCTACACCACACTCAATGTCCATCAAAACAAGTTCCCACACCTCCCCAAACATTTTTTTTGTGGTGGCAAAATTTTTCCATATATGGATGCCCTACAACTTGTCCTTTCTAACACCATTTGCTACTTAATGTTTTCCAGAGTTTGTATACCACCTATTATCACTAAAAAGGTTTCGTGGTATAATATTTAGTTAAAGTACATGGGTTAATGCTCTAATTCCACCTATTATCACTAAAATGGTTTCGTGGTATAATATTTAGTTAAAGTACATGGGTTAATGCTCTAATTCCAAGGATTAATTCTAGTTTTCCCTTACAAAGGAGAATCACTCTGATTATATAAAGAAAAATGCTTATTTTTCTGATAATAGTAGATTCTAACATTATTTGATGAATTTTCTTAGTTGTTGATATGTATAAAAGATATCGATAATGTGTTTGTGTCCAACCCCTATAATAGTGACATGTGTTAATCAAATGTCTCATGGATTTTGTTAGGTTGCGCTCTCACCCAACTCTAAATAATACACTGTGAATTCGCTTTGAAAACAAATAACTAATAACTAAGTCTTAAGTGGCTAGTGTTTTGTACTTCCATATGTCACTTATTTTAGCCACATAAGAATATTGTATTGTTTTCTTGCTTTAGGGGATATGTGCATTATCCATACTGCAAGAGGCCAATTTTCACATGATTTGACGTACATTCATTGAGTGAATTGACTCGTAATCAATTCATCATTCTAGTGCTTGGTGGCATTGACTTCAAAGTTTTTTGTAATGATTACTGGTTATAAACAAATCAAGAATGGAAAAGGGCTTTGCAGCTAGTATTTGTGGTAGAAATATAAAAAACCATTTCAGCTTGAATGGAATGATTCCTAAGCATTTAAGTTAGTCTTTCATGCCATAAAACAGTAATCTACTATTGTTTAATTTCGGTTTTAAATCCATCCATTTAAATTTAAATTTAATTTTAGGTTTAAATCAATTTAATAATTTGACTCATGTGTGAACAAGTAATATATGCAAAAGAACCAATATAGGTCAGCTTAGGTACTTGCACAAACATTCTCTTAGCCGGACAGTTATTCAACACACAAGCATCACACATAAATTGCAAAACTTAATGTCATGTGTTGATTGACCAAATAAATGTTTAAAATACTTAGATTTATCATTAGATATGTCAATTTTTATTGTCTGGTAAACTACTTCTCCGTATAGAGATATGCAAAATAAGAGCATGGACAACAAACTCTTTATTCCCTCATTTTCACATCCACATACACATTCCCCCTCTCCACACTTCTTGGGCAGACTTCCATCCCACAAGACTCCTAAACATTAATTTTCATGTTATTTTACAAGACATTATAATAATGGTATATGAGTAGTTAGAATATCATAGGTAGAAACTAACAAAATTATAAAAAGCGGCGTGTCTATAGTTGCATTTGCAAGGGGTTTATCATGCACCTTTTGGCATGCACATAGCTAACACATATATCATTAGTTCTAGAGGGGGTTTGCTACCAATGATTTTCTCCAAAGTACCATGCTAAAAAGTTTTCTTCAACACTTCAACATCTCCAATCACCTTTCACATAAGAGAAGTATACCAGGAAGAACCACCACTCTCCCACTTTTGCACCTTCACACACATTCTCCCTCCACACACTTCTCTAGCACACTATTCCATTCCAATTTCCTACTTTGCCAAATTGTAATCATGACAACATTCAAGTACTTCATAGCATTTACTTTGAAAATGTAAAGATATTTGTTGTAGCAGATTGCAGAAATAGGAGGTGCAGCCACCCACAAAAGCCCATTTCCATAAGACAAAGCTTAGAGCCTGCACTCCCTTAATCCCCACAACATACATCAAGATACCTGTAACTATAAAAATCAAGATACCTGTAACTATAAAAATAAACAAAGACTATGGTACTATACAACTATGGCTCTTGTCAAAATATTCACTACCTACACTGTACGAAAAATGTTTATATAATTGGTTAATTAACTATAGAATAAATGGTATCTAATAATCTAAATTCATTGTCTTTTATTATTCACTAAGGTTAAATATAAATCCTATTACTTCGTCCCAGAATTCCTCAAATAAAAAAAAATTATTCAGTACACCACAAAACTAATTTGAAATAACTTTATGCGTAGATAAACCATATTTACCCGCACCTATAAGGAGACGTAGATAAACCATATTTCTCCAAACCTATAAGGAGACGTGGATCTGATACGTTTTTTTAATATTGCAATACCTATATTTTTCACCATTAAAATTTACATTAAAAAAATGATCTGTAGTTTTATTCATCTCAATGGTGAAAGATCAGGTATGCTTAATTCCTTTCGGACATTTCTTCAGTCTAATTACTTGCTACATATACGTAGAAAACAGGTAGAAACTCTTATGTATTACTGTACGATACAGCCGATTATTACGCATTAGTTGTATTATGGTAACAGTTATGAGTTGTAAGCACTCCGCAACAGAACAATAAATATTCACACAAAATAGATATGGAATGCCCTTAAATTCAATGACGTCTACCCACTTTATGACAAGGTGCTTGGCGCTAAGGGAAGTGAGGCTGGGCAAGGCAGATATGATGTCAACGTTTAGTAGAAACAAGGATACCTCCTTCCTTAATACCATGAATTGATCAAACAAACACACAGAGTAGAATTGAATGTCACTCAACTCCGTTTAACAACAATTCCAACCGACCGACCTCGCAACCTAAGATGCTGTGATAGCAACGGGGCACCACATTCCTTGTTACTGAAGGCCATCCATTACTGGGACAGTGCACCTAATTATGAATCCTCAATTTTATCATAACTGTATAGTAATGACATTCTAATCTTGCGTTACAAGGAGAAGCTAAGCTAACAAAAGAGCCATTATAGAGCCATTCTAATCTTGCGTTACGAGGAGAAGCTAAGCTAACAAAAGAGCCATTATAGAGCCATTCTAATCTTGCGTTACGAGGAGAAGCTAACCAACACTTGGGATTGAAAGACGTAGTCCCAAATCTTCTTCCACATCCTTCTCAATTCGCTCAGCATGGTACTTCCATTTCCTCCTTTCAACGCTGTGTTTTCGAATGAGTAAAGTTCAGATCAATAGCGCCTAAACGTTTCAAGACAGGACGAGAAAAGTTATGATGTTGAATATTGAGCAGAAAACAAAGCTTTACCTCTAGCAAAATTTTACAAAGTGTGAGTCTCTACGTTTGCACTATTATTTTAATAAAGTGTATAACAAAATTTTACACAGTCTGAGTCTCCACGTTTGGACTATTATTTTAATAAAGTGTTAGACTGTTACACAACATGTCCAAATTATCAGTCATAGCAGGAGAGATAAATATTAATAATTTTCTTTATAGAAAAAAAACTAATTTATATAGTTGAACTTTCTTAAATTAAAACAAATTTTATATATTTAATTTAATTAATAGGTAGTGAGTGCAATATTGATTACCATTAAAGGTTTACACTATAATATGTTGTTTTTAAATAGTAATAATAATGGTGGTGGTTGTTGTTGTTATTATTAAAATATATAACTTTTGAAAATAATAATAAAAATATAAAAACTAATTTTATTTTATATATTTATTTATTTATATTTTTGAATCTGTATACAATATATATATCCAAAAACATACAATAATATTATTAAATTATTACAAAATAATCTATTTATTTGTTTTTATAATTTATATCAATATTAAATTAATATAACCATTAATATATTTTAAATTAAAATAAATATAATATTAATATCCCTTCGAAATACAAACTACATGAATAGATTCAAAAACAATTATATTTAAATATCAATAACCTATCTCATCACTGATTAAAAATAAAAAGCAAAAATAAAAAACCATGCATAAATCAAATTTAATAACCTGTCTTTGACTACGCATAAATCACAACCTATTTAATAACTTACCTTCGACTACCCTTAAATCACAACCAAAATTTTATATACATTGATGGAGGAAGTCCTCTATTTGTTAGGAATCTTGTACAAGAATGGACCATTTAGGATTAAAGTTACGGAGGGTGTTAATGTTTAACGAAATCCTAATAAAAAGGCATTCGTCAACCTATTTTATAAGTTACCTTCGACTACCTTTAAATCACAACCAAAATTTTATATACATTGATGGAAGAAAGTCCTCTATTTGTTAGGAATCTTGTGCAAGCATGGACCATTTAGGAATAAAATTAGGGAGGGCGTTAATGTTTAATGAAATCCTTCGTCATGAATAAAGGATATCTCAATTGTGTTGAGAAAATGTGTTATTTTAGTAAGCATTCTAAGTAAGAGTTAGTCACACATCTATAACCTTTATCCAAAAATCTATACATATATATACTTAAAAAAAAAAAAAAATCTATATATTATTAGGAGAGGTAGAGGTAGTCACGCATGTATAACACTTTTCCAAAAACCTATACACTATTTGGAGGAATCTATAGGGTTATGTTGAATCAATATTATGTTTTTTTATTAAAAATAATAATTTTATCTAAGTTGGTGTTGGTGTTTTCAAAAAAATTAGATATAGCAAAATGCAAAAACATGGTATCCTTTTAATTCCATCAATACTTAAGGTATGAACCCAATACAACTATATTTTGGAAAATGTAAAATATTAAATAACTACTAGGCTAGGAGGTAACTCCTTAAATGAACTGCATTTATTCATTAAAATTACCCAAGGTTATATAAATGAGAGAGTGAATTTTGGGCTTCACCTCTCAATGACTCTGTATTTTCCATTATTTACTACTTTTTTATTATTTACAAGTGTTCACCCAATCCCAATAATTAGGTGTGAACATTCCCCTCTTAATCTAAATGGATGTTAGTGAGTCCATGCATCATTCTGAATCATTCAAGCTTTTCTCTTCCAAGCGATTTGGCGAAGATGTATGCAATCTGCTCATTAGTGGAACAATGACATAGATGGATTTCCTTGTCCTCAACATGATGTCGAATCAGATGGTATTAGGTATTGATGTGCTTCGTTCGATCATGGAACTTTGGGTTCTTGGCCAACTTTATTGCAAAGGTGTTCTCAATCATGAGTGGAGTTTAATGTAGTTGTTTTACCTACAAATCTTCCAGAATTTTCTGAGCCACAAAATTTCTTTTGTTGCCTGAGTTGCTGTTGCATATGCTACCTCTCTTGTGCAATCTGTTGGAACTAATTGTTTGTGTGATCTCTCAGAGACAACTCCTAATCCAAGACTCATAGCATAACCTGAAGTAGATACCCTGGTTTTTTTGTCTCCATCAAAGTATGAATGAGAGTATAAGCTGAATTCGCCCACTTGTGTATACTTGTGTCCAAATTCTTGGTTTCCCTTCAAGTACTTTAGAACTCTTTTTGCAGCAAACCAATGTCCCTCACAAGGCTTTTGCATAAACCTAGGAGGATTGCAGCAAAAAACAAAATGTTTGGTCTCATAGTAGTCAGTAATTGAAACTTCCTATAGGTTGTCTATACTTTGTTGCATCCTCAAATTCTTTTCCTTCATTGGATGTGAGCTTTAAGTTTTGTTCCATTGGAGTAGTCACAGGATTGCACTCATCCATGCCAAATTTGTTCAACAGATATCCAATGTATTTAGTTTGAGAAATGAATATAGACTTCGGATGTTAAGTTACTTCAATACCAAGATAGTAGTGAACATAGCCCAAGGGATTCATTTCAAAACATTTCCTTAATTCCTTCTTTATGGATGCAATGTAGCTTTCATTATTCATTGTCATCAAAATATCATCTACATATACCACAATATATACAATATTTTTTCCAAATTTCTTTACAAAGAAATTTGCATCATCAAGATCATAATGCTTGAAGTTGAGTTTCAAAAGATGCTTAGTTAACTTTTCATACTAGGCTCACGGTGCTTGCTTGAGGCCATGAAGGGATTTCACAAGTTTGCATACTTTATGTTCACATCCCTTCACAGAAAATGCTTTATTCCGGGACATAAAAACACTCTCTTTCAGATCTCCATTCAAGAAATCCATTTTTACATCCATTTGATGGACTTTCCAACCTTTCTGAGTTGCTATGGGAAAGACTATCTGGATGGTAGCCCATTTTGTTGTGGGGGAAAACTCTCCTCATAACTGACCCCTTCCTTATGTGCAAAACCTTTTGCCAAAAGCCTGACTTTGTGCTTGTCAAGTGACGCATAAGCTTTATACTTGTTCTTGTAGACCCACTTGTAGCCAATTGGTTTGGATCCCAATGGAGGATCAAACAACTTCCAATTTCAATTCATTATGAAGGCATCCTACTCCTCTTTCATCACTTCTTTCCATTCATCATGAGAAGCGACTTCTTTGAAGGAAGTTGGTTCAAATTATGTAGAAAAATTCAGTTCACAATCATAAGAAACATCCATATCAACAGGTGAATCAGAATTATTTACCTCACCTCCATTTTTCCTTGTTGAATTTCTTGTTCCTATCTTTCCAATCTCATGAGGATGAACACTTTGAAGTGTCTTTGTTAGCCACTTTGGGGGACCTTTTTGAGATGGTCCAGGCTTTTCTCTTCACTGAGTTGGGACTGAATCAAGATTGAGTCTCCCAATTCTATCAATCACCTCACTCAAAGTATCATAATTGGTTGGAGTTTCATGTGGGGGAGAGAGTGCTTCAGAAGAAGATTTCACATATTGATCCAGTATAGCAATTCCCCCTTTAAGATGTGGAATCTAATTATCAAATTGTTGAAATGATTTTGCATGTAGGAATCTATCCAAGCGATCAACTTGCTGCTCAACGACATTGTTAGCTTTGGAACATTCAAGAAGTATTACATCTCTAGATACAGTAAACTTTTTATTAAGTTCATCATAGAGACGGTATTGTTTGGAGGTATTTGAATACCCCAAGAATATATACTTACGACTAGTTGGACCAATTTTGTTTCTATGTACTTTTGGTATCAAGGCATAACAGGTGGAACCAATGACAGTGACATGCTTTAGTGAAGAAATGTGTCCATACCACATTTCATAAGGAGGCTTACTTTTAATAGCATTAGATGGACATATATTCTTTACATATACAACACATAAAACTACATCGGTCCAAAACATCAATTTTATATTCTTGAAAAACATCTAGGATTATCCTATTCATTCTTTTAGCTACTCCATTCTATTGGGGATGATAAGGCACATTTGTTTGATGTTTTATCCCATGTTTGTGAAGATAGTTTTCAAATTCTTTTGAAGTGTATTATTTTCCATTATTAATGCGAATAGAGCCAATATGAGATTGTGCATAATTTTCAATCCGTGTATTAATGTTCTTGAATATTTGAAAAGCATCAAATTTGTTCTTCAATATATAAACCCAACACATTTTGGTGTAGTAATCCATAAATGTCATCCTCTATTTATTACCATTTGCATAAGGAACATGCATTAGACCACATAAATCTGAATGAGTGAGTTCAAGTTTTTTCTATGCTCTAGAATGTGAATCCTGAAAAGACTGTTTGTTATGCTTTCCTAGAATGCAAGTGTCACGTTGCTTAAGTTTCCTAGTAATTGTAGGCAAACCAGTAACACCAATTTTCTTCAACAAGTGAAGGTTGTCATAGTTCAAGTGTCCAAATCTAGCATGCCATAATAGACTTGATAGAAATGTAGCTTCACCATAATGAGAAGTGTATGAGATATTTTGTGCACGAGCAGAGGTACCTTGCAGCTTGAGAAGTCTTTCTTCTTCTATCCCTGTCATGACAAGTGAGTGATATTTAAACCTTGTTATCAAACATATGAATGGAGTGTCCTTTCTAGTGGATTTGGACTAAGGACAACAAGTTTCTTCTCAGATATGGGAGATATAAAACATCATGCAAAAGAAATTATGGAAGACCATGCAATTTGAGCTTGATTGTGCTAAGCCCTAATGGCTTGAGTTTTGTTTTGTCGATGAAGTTTACTAATCCATCAACACTATCAGTAAATTATTCAAAAAAACCTTTTCTATAAGTCATGTGGAAAGTTTCTCCTAAATCAAGCAACCAATAATTTTTCCAAGAAGAAAGTGAAGAGTTAAACAAGTCTTCATTTACTCCATTATTACGATGTGCCACAACATAGTGAGTAGATTCAGGTGCTTTAGATTTCTCTTTGTCATTGGTTTTACCTCTGGCTTCATTTCTTTCCCGCTCAATTCTATCCCATGGAAACTTGCATGTGGATGTATCATGTGATCCATCTCTATTGCACTGTATGCAATGAAGATCAAAATTTTCTCCTTGAGAGTTTTTGCCCCCCTTGCCTCTGAAATTTCTTCTTCCTCTTCCTATTCAACCACGTCTTCCTCTATAAGAATCTTAAGTATGATTCTTTTCTCTATGTGCAAGACACACAAATTATTCAGAAGAATGAGGAGTTGTCTTCTTCCCAAAATCTTTCTCTCTCAACAAATTTATTTAAAGGGAGTCAAAGGTAATTTCATTGAGGTTTCCATTTGCTTGCAATGACTCGAGAAAATTTGAATAAGTGGGATAAAGTGCCTTGAAAAAAGTTGTGAGAGGAATGTCCACTTCAACATTTGTGATGTTGATATCATGAATAATATATTTTAATTCTGATGCAAGAGCAAGAGGATCGTGATTTTGTAATTCAAGACTGAACAATTTAATCGTCAATTGGACAACTTCAAGTGCAGAGTGTGAGTCATAAAGTTCCTTTAATTTTTCTAAGGCTTCAAGAGCATTTTAAAATGGTGAAATATGGCAACTCGCCTCTTCAGTTACAGATGTTACAATTAAGGCATAGGCCTTGCTATTCTTGTTTTCCCAAATGCCGAATTCCTTGTCTGAGGTAGGCTATGTCGGTTCATTATCTCCTTCTCCTACACAAACTCCTTTCCACAGGTCATTAAAAACAAGAGCATGTTTGATCTTCTGAGACCACTCATGATATTTATCCTTCGCGGTGAGAACCACTCCCACAATAGATATCAATGAATGCATTTTAAAATCCGTGTACTATAAAAAATACTTTTGTTGCCAATGTATAAAATTTGTACTCCTAGTGTAAAATTGTAAAAAAATATTCACTCTGATATGTAGGACAAAGGTAATATTATAGGGAGTTATTACTTGGGGGAGTTGGTATGAGGGGAGGGTATTATAGGGGGAAGTGTTGAATGGTGGAGGAATTAACTAAGGGAGGAGGCGATAGAAGTATTAACTCTGTAGAGTAGTCGACAGCGTATGGAGGAGGGGCCAAGTCTGATAGAGCAATGTATGGGAGTAGTCGGGAGTAGCGTATGGGAGTCGACTGTGTATAGAAGAGGGGACGACTATGTATCGAGGCCAAGGCATATAGAGGTCGAGGTGGGTATGGCACAACATATCGTATGCATATTTATGGTGTGACTGTTGGTATCCATAATGGCACCCAGGTGGGTATATACCATTGAGGGGTGTATACCAGCATTCTAATGGAGGATTGTGCATTGAGAAGCATTCAATGAGGGGTGTGAGGGAGCGTTCATATAACCGGGAGTGGTGAATGGTGTGAGGGAGTGTTCATATAACCGGGAGTGGTGAGAAGTGTCAGGGAGAGGAGTATTAAAAACAAAGTATTAAAAATGCAACACAACTCTAATGTATGGAGCTGCAAGTCATGTGGAGGACCGATAGTGTATGGAGTGATGGTGTGTAGTGGAGTTAATGCAGTAGGGAGGAGGAGGAGCATTGTATGGTATTACAGATTCGTAGTGTTGTATGGTATGGTATGGCCACAGAGCAAGATCATATGGGAGAGGTGGAGGCAACATTGTATACTGTGGCATTGCCGCAACCAGTAGTTTATAGTGGTATATAAAACATCAACACAGTCATAGTTACATAAAAAATCAACATATTCCAAACCTCAATACTGTCAAAGTCAAAATGCATTCCGCGGCACCACAATTCCGCTTTCGTACCTCCAGGAAATGCACAAACTCGATCCTAATTCATCAATAATCTCCCATATATTTTCAATGTACAACATAATAAAATAAAACTAGCCCTCACAATGGATTTTCAACACAGCGCTAGGAATTTTAATGCACTCAAGATGAGCATATATGATAGACTACAAAAATGGCAGAAGGGAGTTACAAGGGCAGAAAGGGATGCCAAAAACAGGGCTGACTCTGATACCATGTCAGGCTAGGAGGTAACTCCTCAAATTAATTGCATGTATTCATTAAGATTACTCATGGTTATATACATGAGGGAGTGACTCTTAGGCTTCACCTCCTGATGGCTTTTTATTTTCCATTATTTACTATTTACATTATTTACAAGTGTTCACCCAATCCCAATGATTAGGTGTCAACAATAACCTTTCTTACCATATATTTTTTATTAATTAATGTTTCATGATTATATCAATTAGCTAAAGTAGAAGGCATATGCTCATAGTGTTTAGGGATTAATATATTAAAATTGGTATATATGGGTATGTCATGGAATATGAGGGTTATTTTCTATAAATCTATAAATTCATTAAACGATGAAATTACTATGTCAATTGTTTGTGTGAACATTTAAATTATAAGTAAATAGTGCAGGAATAAAAATGTATAGTGGAAATATCAATAAAATATTTTCTAATGTTTACATCTTAACTGTATATGAGTATGTGTAACTAATATGTGCTTATATTAGCATATATTTATGAGTGATCCACTATTTTTTTTTATCACTATTTCCCCTCTTGTTATCATTTTATTGTCACCTTTTTATTTATAATTATACATTTATAGCAAACATAAGAATATCCTTGTTTCTTTCATTTTAATACTTATTTATATGTATTTTTTTGAAAATTGTTGTCTTTATATACTAATAGTGGCATACATGATTCAATGACTACATAGGTACTACTCAGCATAGGTCCCTATAGTAAATGCAACCCCAAGCAAATGTTGTAACTCACTGTGACTGTTGTGACTCCCTCTCCTCTAGCAATATTTAGTGGTTGCAACTATGGAATGTGACTGTAGCTACTACATCACTGTACTATTGTTGAAAATCTCCACCATTGTGGCAACTATTCATCACTTCTACAACACTTAATGTTATTGTAAATGCTCATTGTGGTTGCGACTCCTCATTGTTTCTATGATTTTAGTCCTATGATTTTCATTGTTGTGACTCATGCTATCCATGAAATGATTTCTATAACTCATGTTTCCCCTACTCATGGTACAATTGCTACAACTCCACATTTTTCCTATTGTTGCAACTCCACATCCATTGTGCCAACACAATCGTTAATCATCCAGTTGTTAGTTTTGGACCAATAATACAAGTTTACAAATGGTTTGTAATGTAGGAAAACAACAATGAAAAGTGGATGACCAAGAAAAGGAGTTAACTCAGGTACCATTTATTGCATAACTGAATTGAGTTAGTGGATGTATGTTTTTACCAATCATTGAAGAAATCAATGTAACGCGATGAATAACCTGATTTCCATGGCTATACATCTACCTATTTGGTTTATTCTTGGGAAAAATATATGTTGAATTAAAAATCCCTTCTCTCCATCAGCCATGAGAAATATTTGTTAGCTTGAAACTAGCAATTTGTAATAAGAACTAGAGATTTTATTTTTGTAATACAATTTCTCTTATTTGAGTAATGGTGTGTTGAGGATTCAAATTTAATTGTTTTTCTAACTTGTGCCTCATCTATGGAGATAGACCTACTTTTAATTTTGGTTTTTGTTTTGTTTATGTAGATACTCTACTTCTCATATAGTTGCAACACTAATTTGTTAATTGTTGCATCTTTTGGTTATTAACTGCTACAACTCTAATAGATTACTATTGATGCAACTTCAAAATGTAGGTGTATTGCTATAACGTCAATGCTAATATTATATTTACTAACTCAGTAATTTATTTTGTATAAAACAATTACAACATCATGTGAGTTAGGGTTCTTGCTGCAACCTTGTTATAGCTTAAACATTATTCTACTTTTAGAATCTTAACAATTTTATTTTCTTGTAAAATTTCAATTGGTTATTTCATACATTTGATTCATGGTTTCAATTTATTTACAAGAAAGTGTGAGTTAATGTTTTGCAAGTGAATGCACTTGAAACACACATGCAAGTAGATATTAGTCAGTAAGGAAAATTTTAAGGATGGAAATTTATATTGAATTTTATAAACCTTGGTGAATTTCGTACTCCGTCATATGCAATCTATAAAATGTTTGACAATATTTTTGTAAATAATCTAATTTCGAATAATTTTGTATAGCCTCTATGTAAAATTTTGGCAATTTTTAAGGTCAAATAATTTTATACTATAAAATTTGGGCGAATAATTTTTAGAAAAAATGGAAATTAGCGAATCCTTTTTTTGGAAAAGGCATGGAAAATTAGTCTATCTATGAATTTTAGCCACTAAAATTTTCCTTCTTAGTCACAATAATAAAGTTCATTCTTAACACTTGATCAAGTCACCTCCAGAGGTTGGTATGATTTAATTTTCCTACAAGTGTCATTTACTTTCCTGTAACATAGATTAGATAGTGTGCTTTCTATTCTTGCAAGAGTAGATTAGATTGAAGGTGTGACTTATATTACTTGGTGACTTGTCAAAGTATCCTTATGTATTTAACTATGAAAACCATTTAGTCACCACAACTTTAAAACACACACACTTGCACTAATATATACAACATATGATAGTTTGCAAGTTTCCCCTCAAACCTCGAGTTGACAATCAAATGAGCATTGCTTTGGTTTTCTCCCAAGAAAAAATTAGAAAGGGAATTAAAAACTACTGTCATTTTGGCATAGTTGCCAAGGAACTGTCAATAGTGTATTCTCTATTATGTTTATTGTTTTCTTTAGTGATTGTGTAATTGTAGTTGTTGTTTTATAGGGTTTTCTCTTTTGAGGGAGATCAAATTTACTATTTTTCTATATTTCCTTCTTTCTCAGTAATTTTTTTTCAATAGATTGAGTTGTTACATGGCTGAGAGTAGATATCAACTTGGTAGATTTGTTAAGAAATTCCCTCAAACTAGCAATCAAGGACATAACTAAGGAAGACATATCCAACCACATTATTTGACTCCTATAGCAAGTTATTTTGCCAAACAAAAACCTAAAAGCATCAAAATGGAATCTAAATTCATACAAAATTCATCCTTTGCAGCTATGAAAGTTTTATTCCTAGAAGTTTTTTGTAACAAGAAGTTCCACATATATAAATGTTTTTTCTTAAAACTATGAATACATCCGTCAAGGAGGAACAAAAATATTTTGAATAAATTTCTAGTTGAGGAGTCCTCTTATTTTAGATTCCTCATCATAGAATTGGAGTATTAAATCAAGATGAAAAATGTTCTACACTAAGGCTTGCTAGATTTTCATGGTCTCTCAAAATAATATATCGACACTTTAATTTTCAAGTTCAACATGCTTTGTAGAGGTTCTAGATATGTATTTTATGCACAAAAGTTGACCATATTTCGTGTTACACTTAAAGTTATCACACTATATTCGTTTATAATCTTTGGGTACGATAACATTGGGACATGGGAAAAAATGAAAGGGATGTTCTTATAAAAATATTGGGTGTATTGCAAGGACAAGGAGTGTAGGGAAGAGGTCTTGCGAATGACCCAAAATGATACAATTTGCGAAGATAAAAGCATGAAAACTTGCCTCAGGAGACATTTCATGTCTTATTACTAAATGGATCATAGATGACTATATAGAGCTCCCAAATTAATTAATGGAGGATATATATCATAGCAAGATTATGATGACATTATAGAACTCTGTGAAAGATACTCATGAGGAATTTATAAGATTTTTATATGAGCCCAATCCATTTTGGCGAGGATCAATAGGACAACTAGTGGATGAAACATTATGGCTAACACTGGGGACATGTTGGAAAATGTTAAAAACTAATATATTAATCACATTGGGCTACCAAATAGATATTTTACAATTGAATAAAAAGGAGGAATAATTATCATTAGAAGATTCTACCAAAAATAAAGAAGAAAACATCATCTAAGGGAGTGCCTATTGGATCAAATTTAAATTTGCGTCATATGTAGAAAAAAGCATCCTAAGATTAGATTTTTTTATCTACTCACACTTATGGTCGTATATCAATAAAGAGAAGAGCTAGAATAACTATTTTTGGTTGCACAAAAATGACCATGGTCACAAAAAACACAAGGTATGATCCAAGATCCATTTGAAAGTTTCAATTCTTATTGGGATAACCATTCAATGTAGTGAATCTCTGGTTGTTGTCTTTGATATGAAACCAGCTCAAGAAAAGATAGAAAAGATAGATAAACGCCTTAGAATTCAGCCTCTTCGAGGGGGCAACCTCCTTTACATTACATAAATGAACAATTCTTGGATGATTCAAATGACAAAACCTCCTTTCTATATATAGGAGTCTAAGGAGTCACAATATAATCTAGACGACCTAACAATAATAATATAAAGCCACAAAAATAACAATAGAGGGATTCTATGGGGCACAGTAATAACAATATGCGGGCAATAGGGGCACAAAAATATTAATAAGGGGTATAACTACAATAGTAATGGGGTAATCACTAGTATTATAGGGACCCAACATGCCCCTCTCATTCAAAAAAGTGTTTTCCTCAACGCTTTGAGTAGTTATGGATACTTCTGCATAAAATTCTCATCCTCCCATGTGGAATCTTCAGCGGATAAGTTCTTCCACTTGATAAGATACTCTGAAATTGATCGATTTCGTAGCTGTCGAGTTCCTGTTTCTGTGACTGCTTCCGGTTCCAATATAATTTTTCCTTCCTCGTCAAGTTCTAGCAATATTGTTTGAACTGGGAGCTTGTTGCCTATAACCTTCTTTAAACATGAAACATGGAAAACTAGGTGCAATCGAGAAGCTGCAGGAAGCTCCAATTTGTATGCCATAGTACCAATCTTTTGCAACACCTTGTACGGACCATAATACTTTGGTGATAATTTATTATCCTTCTTAGCTTGCTTGAGGGACATTTGCTTATATGTTTGCAGCCGTAGGAATACCCAATCACCTACATCAAAACTTCTTTCACTGCGATGTTGATCTTCCTGTTGTTTCATTGTATTTTGTGCCAACACGAGGTTATCCTTTAAGAGTTGGAGGACTTGTTGTTGATGTTCGATGTGATGTTCCACTGCCTGAACCTTAGAATTTTCTCTTAAATATGATGTGATGGATGGTGGTTGATACCCATTAAGTGCCATAAATGGGGTCATTTTGGTTGTTGTATGGAAGGAAGTGTTATACCACCATTCAGCCCGAGGCAACCATTTGACCCATTGTGTCTGTTTATCAGATACAAAGCAACGAAGATATCCTTCCAAACATTTGTTTACTATCTCAGTTTGCCCATCAGATTGAGGATGATAAGATGAGCTATGAGCTAACTGAGTACCAAGACAAGAAAATAATTTTGTCCAAAAATTTCCAGTGAAAATGGGATCTCTGTCACTTACAATAATCTTTGTGTTTCAATGTAGCTTTTGACTTGTTTCCATAAATGCAGTAGAAACTGTACTGGCTTTAAATGGATGTGATAATGCACAAAAGTGTGCATACTTGGTAAGTCTGTCAACTACCACCATGATGACACTCTTTCCCTCAGACTTGGGTAAACCTGTGATAAAATCCATTGAAACCTCCTCCCAACGTTGGCTTCGAACGAATAAAGGTTGTAATAGACTTGGTGTCTTAATTGTTTCAACTTTATTTTTTTGGCAAACCAAACATTCCGCCACAAACTTTTGAATATCTGATTTAAGGCCATCCCAAAAAAATTCCTTCTTAACCCTGTGGTAATCTTTTTAAAATCCTGAGTACCCTCCTAAGGGAGAAGTGTGCAATTCCATAAGAATCTTTTGTTTTAGCTGGGAATTCTTAAATAGGTATAAGTGATCTTTGTACCATAACGAATCATTTTTCCAGCTAAACGTATCAGACGTACTGGAATCTTGTTGTAACTTTCGAATAAGTGCCCACACTTCTTCGTCATTCTTCCACTCCTCCCTTGCTTCGTTTATCCAATCTGGTTGGATAATAGAAATGGCGCACAAAAATGCTTCCACATCCTCATCCTTTCTTGAGAGTGAATCTGCCACCACATTTTGCTTCCCTTTTTTGTAAATGATTTCAAAGTCATAACCCAACATCTTTGTGACCCACTTTTGTTGCTCTTCAGAGGATAATCTTTGTTCTAAAAAGTATTTAAGGCTATCATGATCCGTTTTTACCTTGAAGTGTCTTCCCATTAGGTAGGGTCGCCATTTCTTAAGTGCATGGAGTATTGCCAACATTTCGTTTTCATAAAAAGCTTTTCTCAAAAACTTTCCCTTGATTGGACAACTTTCAAAAGAAATGGGTCTTTCATCTTGCATTATAATAGCACCAATTCCATTTCCTGAAGCATCACATTCCACAATAAAGGTTTTTGTGAAGTCCGGTGTAGCTAAGACCGGTGCTTGGCACATTGCCTCTTTAAGATGTTCAAAGGCCTTTGTTGCTTCCGAAGTCCATGAAAATGCATCTTTCATCAATAATGTTGTTAGAGGTGATGCTATTCTCCCATAATTCTTAACTTGCGATAATACCCTATCAACCCGAGAAATCCTCGCAGATGCTTTATGGATGTGGGGATTTTCCATTCCTTAATGGCTTTAATTTTGCTAGGGTCTACCTTAATTCCTTCATGAGATACAATATGACCCATATATTCCACCTCCTGGACTCCAAAGAAACATTTGGATCTTTTTGCATATAATTGTTTCTCCTCCAGTAGTTGTAGAACCCTGTCAACATGTTCAACATGATCCTTCCAAGATTTGCTGTAGATTACTATATCATCAAAAAATACTAACACAAATTTTCTAAGGAATGGTTTGAAAATTGAATTCATCAAACCTTGAAATGTCGAAGGTGCATTGGTAAGGCCAAAAGGCATGACCAAAAATTCATAATGACCCTCATGTGTTCTAAATGCTATTTTCGGAATGTCTTCAATCTTCGTTCTGATTTGATGATATCCTGAATGAAGATCCAACTTGGTGAAGTAAATTGATCCGTGCAATTCATCCAGTAATTCATCAATGACAGGAATGGGGAACTTATCTTTAATAGTGAGCTTGTTGAGCTCCCTATAATCCGAACACATGTGCCATGACCCATCCTTCTTGTGCACCAATACTACTGGAGCAGAGAAAGAACTTTGACTCGGTTGAATTATACCAGCCCCTAGCATTTCTGCAACCATACATTCAATTTCACTCTTTTGGACATAGGGATATCTGTACGGCCTGATGTTTGGAGGAACACTTCCTGGAATTAGATGAATAGCATGATCATGATTACGCATAGGTGGGAGACCTTTGGGAGTCTCAAATACCTTGCAATGATTGTCCAGGACTTTTTGGAGATCTGGAGAAATGGATGATTCCGATGTGGAAACATCTAGCGAACATAATTGTGCAATTACACCTCTTTGCTCCTGTTTTAGAAGCTTTGTCATACCATTAGAGCTGATTATCTTTCCTGGTTTCCCTGCAATACCCCTTAATTCAAATTCATTTCCTTCCGTAGAAAATTTGATGAAAAGTTCTTGAAAATTAAAAGCTATTGTACCCAATGATTGTAGCCATTGGACTCCTAGTACAACATCAGCACCTCCCATTGGAATGGAAAGCATTGGGCTAGTCAATACATATTCTCCCATGGATAGCTTGATATTATGGCACTTTCCAGAGCAATTTATTGTTCCTCCATTTGCAATCATCACTTGATACTCTGGTGCCGGATATAGGAAGCAATTCAATTCTTTTGCTACCTTACAATGAATAAAATTGTGGGTGCTTCCTGAATCAATCAACACTATTACCTTTTTCTTCTTGATTTGTTCTTCTATCTTGATGGTTTGAGGAGTGGTAATTCCCGCCAATGCATTACAAGATATGGTCAGATTTATTTCTTCTTCATCTAGGCTTTGTTCCTGGAGTATATCCTCTTCTTTTGACCTTTCTTGCTCCTTTTCTTCTTCATCTTCACAATCTATGTAGAATAATTTCTTCTCAGCACACTTATGACCTTTAGTGTATTTTCTATCACAACTGTAACAAAGCCCTTTTGCTCTTTTTTCTCTTAATTGTTGTGGTGTCAACCTTATAGGTTGTGCAAGACTAGGGGCAACAACACTTCCATCTTTATAGTTGTGAGTGGTATGCTTCCTGGTTGCCATAATTTTGCTTTCCATTTTTCTTGCTAACCTGAATGCCTTTTCTAATGAATCAGGTTCCCAAAGGTGAACATCATGTTGGATATTATCCTTTAAAGATCCTATGAACACATCAATCCTATGCTCCTCTGGAATATCTTTTACCCTTATGTTCAATTTTTGGAACTCCTCAATGTGCTCCATTATTGAACCCTTTTGTTTGAGACTTATCAATTGGCTAAAAAAAGTGTTGTTTTTTGTATCCTCATAATGTGCTATCAATTCTTCCGTAAAAATTGCCCAAGTGATAAATTGTTTATGAGAGCAAAGCCATTGATAACATACAAACAGATTTGGTTCCAAATATAAAGTTTCCATACGTACCTTTTGTGTGTTTTGCACATTATTGAGATTGAAGAATTGCTCCATCTGTAATATCCATGTGGCGGGATCCTTGCCATCAAACTTCCTCATATCGATTTTTGGAATATGGTGGGTCTTCGATCCAACATTAGAGTCTATGGAATCATGCTTAACATTTCTTTTGTTGTCATCGTGAGTTTCCTTTACTACCCTTTCACCATTAGTGACCATTTCTTGTAGCAACTTATTCATATTTAACTTCAATTCGTCCATGTCTGTCTTCAAATCTATCTTCAAATCATCCATCTTAGCTTCTACGCCTTTCTTTAAACCATCCATCTTAGCTTCTACATCTTTCTTTAAACCATCCATCTTAGATTCTGTTCCTTTTTGTGCAAGTGACAATTGTTGCACATGGTCTCGTAATTTTGATATATCATGTTGCATTTCTTCCTCTTCTTCATGGGTCATGCTAGAGCTTTCAGGTTGCCTACTAGGTGTTTGCATTTTCTTTCCTCGGGGCATCAATTACCAATAATAATGCTTTACTATGCCCTTTGAATTCCTTCAAACTAATTTTTCAAGCCAATCTTATGCAAAAATTTAAAAAAAACTACACAACTTTTTCCACTTTGTAGGATCCTGATATTGAGTCTGATGTATCTCTGTAATTGCGGATCATCCAGTTCTAAATTTTTGACCTGCAGTAGCCCTCTGTGTCCTCTTTCAAATGCCACAAGTCTGACCCAAATTGGATTCTCCAAGGAAGAGTTATGCGAAATCTCCCACAGTGACTTGATTATAGACTAGTTCAGTAGAGCGAACTTGTACAACGTGCCATGAGTCACTATTTCGACCTTTGGATCTGAAAAATTCATACAAGAAACTACAGTCCATCCTATTTCTGTACCTTCTTACAAAATTTCAATCCGATCCCCAGAGAGAAAGTTATGACGATTTTACCTTGGTCACCTGTTTGGAATGTAATTCAGGATTCTGCAAAAAGACCAAATTCTTCATATCATATCTCCACAAATATAGCGCAAAAAGCTCTGAGATTCGGACCCGAGGTTCAGAACAATTTCTTCTCAAATGGGTTTTTTTGAAACTTCTGAAACTTTGCAGAAAAAAATTTATAGCGAAAATTCCATGATGACCTGTTTGGAGCAGCAAAACCCTAGAATCCAAATCTCTGATACCAAATGTTATGAAACCAGCTCAAGAAAAGACAGAAAAGATAGATCAATGCCTTAGAATTCAGCCTCTTCGAGGGGGCAACCTCATTTACATTACATAAATGAAAAACTCTTAGATGATTCAAATGACAAAACCTCCTTTCTATATATAGGAGTCTAAGGAGTCACAATATAATCCAGCCGACCTAACAATAATAATATAAAGCCACAAAAATAACAATAGAGGGATTCTATGGGGCACAGTTATAACAATATGGGGTCAATAGGGGCACAGAAATATTAATAAGGGGTATAACTACAATAGTAATGGGGTAATCACTAGTATTATAGGGACCCAACAGTCTTCCTAGCCTTGGATTTCTCCTCGTCCACCTCAACAAACTTTGAAGCAGGGGTCGATAAATCCTACATGTGGAGGTATTCAAAAATTAGCCATATTGCTCCTTTATTCTCCTTGAAAGCAACCATATACATCTATTCCTCCCCAACCACTATTACTTGCCCAACCCATAGCTAATTCTTATAACGGTCGGCCAACTGAACCAATGAAAGTTGTTGGGATTGAAACCTACCCAAAGTACTACATATCTTAATTGGAATTCCTTGATATCAATATTAGGTTAGGGAAGACACTAACTAAAGATAATACTCCCATGCATATTGAAATATAAATGAGGAAGCTACAAATAAAGAACTTGAGGAAGAGTTATCTCTTGAACCTTTATGAACCAAGCACATAGTGCCTAAAATTCAAGATCCACCTTACCTTAAAAGGCTAACTCAAGAAAAACCTGTAGCTCCAGTGGAATTTTATTTCTTTGATGAGCTCAAAAACTTGTGTGTCAGTATCCCTATGTTCAAGTAATTAAATATGTATCAATTTACTAAAAAGAAGGGACAAATTTCTTTATGGAAGCCCAACCAAAGAATAAAATATCCTCGAATAGTCCATTTCATGGGAAAACTACCTGAACTTATGATGTGGGTATTCCTTGTAGCAAAATATTCTAATCTTGGTAGTCCATTTGTCAATTTACATATCAAAAAAATCATTGTACAAAACACATTAACTCACTTGAGTTCCACCATTAACATTATTACATGGGAAACCATGGAAGCTTTATGGCCCTTTGGCTACAGAAAAACGCCCACTATGCTTCAATTAGTTGATAGGTCAACAATTAAACCGAAAATAATTCTAAAGGACGTGGTCATATCCATAAACTTGTCGGAATATCCCACCAAATTCATGGTTCTCTAATCTAAATATTCTCTTGGGGAATACCCTTTAATCCTTAGGTGGCAACGGATGGGAATTATAAATGCATATATCAACTAGATATGTGGGATTATAAAAATATCCCATAGAACCTCCACTAAATAACTAATCTTATATCTTTTATGGAAGACTATTGTAGACCATGAAACATCTTTATAGGTTGATGGAGAGTATAGTGATGAGGAAGAGGTAGCTCATAAAATACTCAATATTGACTAATAATGTTTTCACATTGGAAATTAATGATGAGGAAATCCATGATTTTATTTGCTCACCCTAGCCCTCACTCTCTAACACAAATACTATTGACCACATAATGCAACCTAATGTTCAACCCTATGTAGCACCAATAAGTGCTTCAACTCTTTAGAACTATTCTATAGTTGAAGAATACCAAGGGTTAACTTTGAAGACATTTGAAATTAGCCTTGGTAAAAGCTTGAAGATTAATTGAGGGTGGACAAAAGAAAATAAAGAGTTGTTCGTTAGACTATTATAAAAGGTTAATGATGATTTTGTTTGGAATTATGAAAACATGAGATGGATCCATCATGACTTGAGGAACATCACATTTACATTAAGGAAGAATATTGACCCATTCAATAACGTCATTGTAGGATGAATCCTGCAATAAAGGAAATAGTAAAAGAGAAGCTATAGAAGTTGTTCACGGTTGGATTTATCTACATAATTTCTAATAGCCAATGAGTCTCTTCTCTTATCATAGTCCCAGAAAATAATGCAAGTTAAGGATTTGTGTGTGCTATAGAGAACTCAACAAAGCAAGACTTAAGGATAATTTCTATCTTCTATTAGTGAACAAAGAGTCTTCGGGATTATGCAACATTCCAAGAACCTTTCAAAGAGTTGTGGTAGGTATATTTTATGCTATTTTTTGTGATTGTGTGGAAATATACATATATGATTTTACCAATAAGGGCAATGAATTTGATGAACCCTTGATAATATAGATAAAAAATAATAATTTGTAAGGAAATTAATGTTTCCCTTTGTAATGAGAAGTGTGAGATATTGTTAGTGATGACATTGTATTAGGGAATCATATATCAACTAGAGGCATGAAGGTGGATATGAAAAAAATATTAACGTGATACTTATAGTACTCATTGCATGATCATAAAGAGAAGTATAAAGTTTTTAATGTCATTCTAGTTACTACCATCAGTTTATTTTCATAAGATCCTATTTTGAGAGGTCCCAACTATTCACTCCCATTCCACATCACTATGGATGCATCAAGCACTACCAATGGAGTTGTCATAGGGAACTAGGGATAGAACAATCCATATGTAATATAGTTCATCAACATAAATATCTTATCACTATTCATTCAATAAACAAGTTTAAATGTTATATTATAGGATATCTAGTAACCTCACATACTGCACATTCTTCTATTGAGTACTTAATGAATAAACCCATCACTAATGGTAGAGTTACTAGATGGTTTCTTCTATTGCAACAGTTCAATATTACCATGTAAAATAAACATGGAAAGGATAACATATTCATTAATTTTATTTCCATATTAAATATAATGAATATCAACCCCAAATAGAAGATGTATTTCTTTATGAACAAAGCTTTGCAATATCTATTGATTCATAATGGTTCATAGATATTGTTAACTACCTAGCTCCAGGGAGGCTTCTACATCACCTAAATCCAAATGAGTGATAGACGATCATCAGACATATTGGAAGATTCTCATTGACAAATGTATGTATTTAATTTGTTTAAAGGGCCTAACTTGATTATCAAAACATTTTGACATGATGATGATCTCTATGAAATAGTAAAATATTTCCATGATGACCCATGTTGTGGGCAGTTAAATGACAAAAGAATAGGTTGTACAATACTCCATTAGGGGTATTATTGGCCCTATAATTTCAAGTGTTCTAATGAATTCATGGAGATATGTTATGGTTTCCATCCCATGGGTAGGTATATAAAGACAACCAAGATGCCACTATAACCTTAGCTGTTGTTGGAACACTTTCATAGATGGGCTGGTGATTTTGTTGGAGCCATAAATCCCCCCTCCCATCCGAGCTCCTACGTCCTGATTTTCACATATTATCTTACAATGTGGATGGACATTAAAGCACTCCTAGCAACAATTAAACAACAAGTCATGGAATTTCTTCATGAAAATTTTTTCACTAGGTTAAAAATACTCTAAGAGATAGTGACTAATGGAGGAACTTAGTTTACTTCAAGGCTTGTTGAAGAATTGTTGGAGATCCACAAAATAAAGCATATGGTAAAAACATCATATTTTCCACATAAAATTGAAAAGTTAGAGGGGAATAATATAATCCTTGAATTCAACATCATCAAGAATGTTAGGCGAAGCCTCAAAGACAAGGTCAGTTGACTCCCTGAAGCATTATGGATATGTAAATCAACTTGGATAGCTACTACTAGATATCATACTATGAACTATTCTATGGAAAGATAATTCCTTTACTTATTGAAATAGAGATCCAAACAATAAGGAAAACAATATGACTTAGAATATAGTTATCTGAAGTTCAAACGAAAATGATAGACCACATTAGGTGAGCTACATTAGGCTATCCTATACTATACCACAATGATACAACACTAGTGGGCTATGTGGCATGGTAAGTTCATCGAAAAGAAGACATTTAAAGCTATGGACTGGGAAATAGTATTTGAATCAAAGTTTAAAGAGTTTAGATGGAATTCCCATGTAATATTTCTTGAACCGTCTGATATTGACATACTCTATGATGATGAATCCATCAAGCTTCATACTATTGATGAGGAAAGGACTACTGTAATTTCCAATGAACAAAACCTTTTCCTATATCGTTGACCCTTTTCAAGAGAGGCATCTTTTTAGGAAAGTTACTAATGGATGTTTTATCACTCTGATAATTCTTTTGAAGTAAGACGAAATAAAAACCAAAGGTAACCACAAACCACTTTTGGAGATTAGGACATATCCTTCCTGATGCTCAGAGAGGGCTCTCTCCTTATAATTTAACTTTGTTTTAGTTAAGATGATTTTAGGCTAGTTATTACTTGCACTTGGGTTTTTTTTTGAAAATTTGGTGGTGGGATCAATTTACTTAGATGGATAGAGTTTTGGATTATACCATTGGGCTGTGGAGTCAGATCTCTCACAAATAAGTATGGATTCAGTTCTAAAAATAGGGTCTACAGGGCAAGATAGATGAGTTACTGCAGATCTCAGAGGCTAAATGGTGAATGCCTTCAAATCAGATCCAGGGAGCAATTAAGGGTTCCCTAGACTAGACTTTGGATGGAATGAAAGAAGTCAACTGACATGGGAGAGCAATTAAGGGTTCTCAAATCCAGGTATCAGAAGAAAACATGTAAACAAGTTACTATGCAAAACAAAGTGTAATTAAATAAATTCTGAGTGATCTTTCTAGTTAATTCATTTAGATTTTAGAACACATTTAAGATTGTGAAAACACATAAGAAAGGTAAAAAAATCACACAAGAAAGTACTTCACTACAAATGGCTCATCTCATGAATTCTGTAGCAAAATTCTTTTATTACTTGCTCCAATCTGTTGACTTGAAAATGATACAATCAACCTTAGGATCAAGATCACAAAAACTGTACAAATGTAAAATAATCCACCCAAATACTTCAAACGGTGGAGTATTTATACAAAAAGCTTATTACAAAATATCTCAAACTAATTTGAGAATTAATCTAGGAAAAGAAAAATATCTTATTGCAAAAAGATAGAGACAGCTATTGAACTACTTCATGTTGTCCCTTTTATTTTGGTTATGTTGGCTGTAGACTCTGATTTTTAGACCTTTACACTGCTAGGTTGTTTGAAATTTACACTGGATGCTCTGTTTTACTTTAACCTTTCACCTGATACTCGTTCACCTGATACACTTTGACTATATTGACCTGTCTTCATCCTTTTACCATGCTCATTTACTTTTTACTGTACACTTATATTTTTACTGTTCTTTTACTACAGTAAATCATAAAGTTTTTGCCATGTTTCTTCATCTAGTAACTAGATGTTGAGAATTTTCCTATATATCTCATCAGCATCTCTATATTTGGCAAAAGTAGGCTTATTAATAAATAACTGATTCACCTCATGCTGGAGGTAAAATAGATTTTGAAAAGTCTAGTATAATAGTCTGCCAGTTGGTATACCACTCATTGATGAGGTATTTTCCTGTTCTCTGGCTGCTTCTCTAATTTTCTTCTTGTGGTCCTCCTGTGTCATCAATTTATCATTTATGACTAAGGGACTAGGTAGTCCCTTTTCTCTCAAAAGCTTAAACTTGGTCATAAACCTGTCAAATGCTAGTTGCATGGTTTTAAACTTATCTCCTAGCTTTAACATTAAATTTCTCTTGGCTAGGACCCTCGACTTCCAAAATGGTACCCGTCCTGTTAGGTATGTCAAGTTCTTGTAGCTCATATTTGTTCTTGGAGTTGAGGAATTGATTAATTCTTACTTCCTCCTCTGGCATTTCTCCAAGCTCTTCTTTGACATTCTGGATGGCTTGTATAGCGTGTTTGATTAATTCTATCCACTCAAAAATGAGCTGGATAGATGGCCAAATATCATTGACAGAGCCAATGATAATGGCCCATAATAATTGTTTGGCCTTTCCCAAAGGCTCACTCAGTGTTAACTCTTTCTCCATGATTTTCATTCTCTCATTCATTCTGGTAGCCTTCTGTTGTTCTTCCTTATGCATGATCTGGGCTAACCTGCAATCTATCTCCAAACTAGTAAGTTTCTCTTTTAACTTGTTCATTTAATTGGTCTGAATGGACATTTCTTCCATTGCCTTGACCAACTTGTTTGCTTCATCACCTGTGGTACCTATTTCTATTGATGTTGTTGTTGATGTAGCTGTTGTTGCTACTGGCAATTGAGTGGCCATTGGACCAGTGGGAGCTAATGTTGCTGCAAATGTGGAAGGCACAACTATGGTCACTGTGGGAATGACAGTTGGAGGAGCACAGTCTAGACTAGCTTGTTTGAGCTGGATCAAGCTATTTAGTTCCTTTTGCATTTCCTTCAACTGGTCATTGAGTTGCAACACCAATTCCATCATCTCTTCATTATTTGTTTGGCTTTCTAGGACTTATGTTGTTTGAGGGTGTTGTGACTGAGGCAACTTGAGTTGTTTCTTAAAGGCTTCAATGTATTCATTTTTCTTCTTAATTAACTATTCATCAGCCTTGATGTCCTTTGGGTCATGGCCCAGCTCAATGATCAGATCTTCTAAGGATTTGATCCTTGTGTCTTTGGCACTAGAAGATGCTTTTTCTAGTTTGTACTAGGCTGTCACATTGTCTAATGAGTCCTTGAGCCTAAATGCTACCATTTCTTTTGCTATGAGGGTGGAGTAGATCATCTCTCCAACCTACTTGTGAGATTTTATTTGACCTATGGGATGCACATCCCTAACTCAGACCTAAAATTTGGTCTTCTTGTAGCCTACTGTGGATTTAGGATATTGTACAGTAGCCTGTAGGAAATACACCTGCATCTTTCCTTCTTTGATGTCAAAAGATGACACCAATCTATTTTGATTCGAAGGTGTCATCTTCAAGTACTTGGCATTAGTGTCTGCCTTGAGCTTTTCATTCCTAATTTTAATCTCCTTGAATCTTTCCTTGATATCTACTTCCTTGTGAGCTGGCCTGACAAAGGAAGACACCTCCACACTCTTTTGTCTTTGTATGATATGTGTGTTGGAAGTAGATGGCTATTGTGTTTCTGTTGATATAGTTGTCTCTGTCATCTATTTACTGCTCTGCCCCATTGCCTCAGTGTCAATGATGTCTTCTAATACAATGTTTTCCTCCTCTTCAGACACAGGAGTCAATTTGGGCCTTTTACTTAGTTGGAACTACTCATCAGTGGTCTCCATGGTAGAACTTGATGCTTCCTCCCTGTTCTTTTTGGATTCTTCTCCTCATTGATAGGAGTCTAAATGATGCGAGGGATATTCATTGGTTCTTCCAACTCTGGGACCTGCAAGAAAGAGCTTTGGTCAAATTGTTTCTCCAAGTCCATCATGGTGTTCTCCACATCCACCATTGTGCTGTCCATATCTACCAATGTGTTCTCTACCCATTCTGATTGATTAGCATATTGTTCAATCTCAGGCATGGGGTAGTGGATGTAAGGTCCTAGCTTGACCTTTTGTCTCAGTTTGTTCACAACACGATGAGGGCCATATGGAAAATGAAACTATGTTGGAATTTCATGTCTTGAAGCATCTTATTGGCCTCAGGTCCAACCTCTTGGTGTTGTAGATGAAAGGTCCCATCTGGTTTTTCATCTTAAACTGTGTCTTCTTCCTAGCAACTAGGAAGTTGGCTTCATCTGCACTTATGATTTGCCTGAAGTATTCCAGGGAAAATATTCTCATTGGGAGATACTTAGGCAATTTGTAGGGGGGTAACTCATAGCCATACATCCTGATTTCAGTATGATTTTGGTAGAGGTACCAATATCCTACTCTGCTACTCTTTGCTAGTTGCAATACTCTCTTGATCTCAGTACTGATTCTAGGTTGAGTGCTAGAAGTCAGCATGTTTATGACAGGATGAATAAAACAATCTATGTTGTGTTATACCTTTGGGCCAAGGTTGTCTAGTAGATGACTCAACTTTCCTCTCCCCTAGTATTTATTTTCTGAATCTTCACTGGGAACTTTTTTGTCTGGTAATATAGAAACATGTAAAACAACGCTGAAGAGTACGTGAACACTCTTTTAGTGGGCAGTCTATTAAATTTTTCATGCATTCTGTCTACAATGAGCTAAGCATAGTCAAACATAATAGCATAGGGTTTACCTGCAGTGCAAATAGACATTAAATCCATGACTATCTCATCTATATGCTCATATCTTTTGTATCCTAAGATGCATGAGAGCATGGCAATTATTCGCCTGCCAGTTTGTGAGAAAATGGTTGCAGCATAAGTTGGGATGTCTTTTGGAGTGTGGCATTCTTCAATGATAAAATTCAAAAAGATTTGCTTGATTTTGGCTGGGTCTAGGGTACTATAGAGGTCTAAGAGGCTTCCAATGGACAAAGGAGTCAAATTGTGGTTGGGCTAGATTTGAAGCATCTAGTTAATAGACGCAGGAGTAATTGGAAACAAAAATTCCTGGTTTAGGGCAATTATAGCCCTTTGGCTAGGGATGTAACATGCATGGCAGAAATGTACAATGTTTGGGAAAAGGTGGACTCCTGGGAATGTATACTTGGGTAGATTTGAGTCCCAAAGGCGGATATCGTCTGCTTTGTTAAAGAATCTATCTTTACTCTAGCAATGTATTTTCAAAAGGTCACTACAGGTGAGTGTGTCTTTGATTTGGAAGTCTTTGTCTGCCAGGGCTAGGTCATCAATGTCTAAGTGAGGGGTTGTTACCGTCTAACATCTAGGGAGGTCTGGGTAGCCATTTCTATAATAAAATGTGGAAAATTGGTCTTTATATAGCTTTGGGAGTGAAATTTCAGTAATTGAATAACCAGGTTAGGGTATGAGTAGTTTCTAGGTTTGGGTTCATGTACTTTAGGAATGGGAGACTCTCAATTAAATTGAAATTAATCTTATTCTTTTAGTTATTTTAAGTATTTAATGTTATTTCTTTAAAGAAATGGTAATTATTGGTTCTTTTTCAAATACCTGGAATATATAGTCGGGGCTGCAACTGGTTTTCAATTGGGGTTTGCAGAGGGCTTCGGCAGCTAGGATGGTGTGCAGTGGTGGCATCAGAAGGCTCTTATAGTTTATAGCTGGTCACTGGAGTTCAAAAGGCATAGGTTCTTTAGAGGTTGAGTAGTGTGATTTGAGCGAAAAAGGGTGAAAATAGGGGTCAGAAGGCTTTTAACCACGAACGGTTGGAAAAATGATGGGGAAAAAATGTTTTATGAACAGTGCTAGTTTTCATTTTGGCGGGGAGGTGGTTTTGGAGGCCACCGAACCGCTTACGGGGGTTGGGTGGTATTTTGCTGGTGGAACACGATTTAGGCCAGAGGCCGACACGTAGGTAAATGGGCCCCGAGAAAATCCACCCATATCACGTGCTCTTGGGTCTTGAAAGGTCCGACATCACGCAAGCGCAATATGGGCAATGGTCATTAGATCTAGGGGTGGATGATAGAATGACCATCACGTGGGAAAGTTGTGCGGTCAGCCGGTGGGGCGGAGGTTATTGGGACCCATGGGTTTTAATTACGGTTTAGTGTAATTAAACCATGTTTAAGTGCGGATTAATTAAACTGTGGTGTTTTAGGGGTAGCGGCGTTAGTTTACCTCACTAGGGTGGCGGTAAAACTCGAATTAATTGGGAAAATGGTTAAGTGGTGAGTAGTTATTAGGCGGGGGTTTTTAGAGTTAGGATAAAGGATTTATAGGGGTTTATGGTAATTAGTGAAGTCAAAATATGATTTAAAAAGGGGAAAGGGGTTTCACACTTAGGGAATGGATTTTAGGAGTAATTGACTAGGAAGTGTGTGAAACTAAGGCGTAGGAGTAAAAATGAGGGGGAAGGGGTTTTCATAAGCCATGAAGGGGTAAAAGGGAAGTTAGTGAGTATAAGGGTGGGTGTGAAATGCAATGAAGGGAGAGTTAGGAAAATCATCTTATGACCACACTTTTTTCATTGATAACTGCTTCTACACCACAGGAACACATAGTTAAGTATGACAGAAGTGCTTATGCTCCAAATGACTTGTATTTCTGCAACCTTTCTTTACTTACCCTTTTACCTACCCTAACATTTTTTCTTCACTTTGGTGGGTGCTCTTAAGCTAGCAAACCCTTTTCTTTGCTTTTCTTTTATAAAACAAACCATATACTTCTAACTTACATATTCCAAGGGCTCAGATTAAACTGATGAAATCCTTTTATTTCTCTACCTATCTAATGATGTGCCAAGATTAAACTGTTTGGTCAGATTTTTATTCTCTAACTATAAACAAGAAATTCAAAGCATAAAATAGTCAAGATTAAATAGTTTGACTATCATGGGTTGTAGCATATAGGACAAGATGCACACAACCATTATTTGAGGCATTAATAGTAAAAAGTAGTGGCACTTGGACTTGCACACTTTCTTGATCTGTTTTTTGTTTGGGGTTCATGTTTTTTCATTTTTTGGATCTTTTCCTATTTTTCTTGTCATTTGATATTTCTTTTAAAACATAGCCTCTTTATATTTTTTAATTTTAATATGGAAATATTTTCCAAAAAGCAAAAGTATGTACAATATTACAAGAGTTAACCTCATCCAATTCAAAATTATGAATCCTATCACTATAGGACTCTAACAGCATGACCTGATAGTGATCTACAAATTATCCAAAAAGGACAAATCCTTGTAGGAAAAATCATTAATCCTTATTTACAATTATAAAGAAGCAAAAATACCTATACAAATCCTTTTACTTACACACCTACGTTTCCTCCTTTTGTTAATGGAGTTACTTTCAATATATGTATGAGAGGACACTACTATTTCTACAACTCCATTGCTACAACTCCACTACATAGTCCATTTGTTGTAGCTCTAAACTTCATTGTTTCAAGTCTATCACTAAACTTGTTTTGTTGCAACTCTACTCACCACAATTGTTCTAATTAAGTGATAGGATATCATTATTGCAAATTCGAAACTCTATTGTTGTAACTATATGGCTACAAGTCCACTAGTGAAATTCAAATGGTCAAACTGCGTAATGATGCTTCCTTCCATGACACAATGGCTGAACTAGTCAAATATTGTTTTGATGACTTCGCTAACAATGTTACTAGGGAAGGGTGAACCTGAATCCAATGGTAGACCCTCACCCATATGATCGGATTCATTTCGACCAGGACATGTTAAGACAGGTGAAAAACAAGACCCACTCCTTGTAGCTCCAACACATTGCTACAACTCTGCACTCATTCTTCACCTCTGACAAAACATGTGAATCTCATTTCTTTTGGGGTTGGGATCCAAATGTA